>OZ005737.1:207114270-208384270 GCA_963930755.1 Eudasyphora cyanicolor | reverse complement strand
AGGTTTGGTTAGGTTTGGTTAGGTTTGGTTAGGTTTGGTTAGGTTTGGTTAGGTTTGGTTAGGTTTGGTTAGGTTTGGTTAGGTTTGGTTAGGTTTGGTTAGGTTTGGTTAGGTTTGGTTAGGTTTGGTTAGGTTTGGTTAGGTTTGGTTAGGTTTTGTTAGGTTTGGTTAGGTTTGGTTAGGTTTGGTTAGGTTTGGTTAGGTTTGGTTAGGTTTGGTTAGGTTTGGTTAGGTTTGGTTAGGTTTGGTTAGGTTTGGTTAGGTTTGGTTAGGTTTGGTTAGGTTTGGTTAGGTTTGGTTAGGTTTGGTTAGGTTTGGTTAGGTTTGGTTAGGTTTGGTTAGGTTTGGTTAGGTTTGGTTAGGTTTGGTTAGGTTTGGTTAGGTTTGGTTAGGTTTGGTTAGGTTTGGTTAGGTTTGGTTAGGTTTGGTTAGGTTTGGTTAGGTTTGGTTAGGTTTGGTTAGGTTTGGTTAGGTTTGGTTAGGTTTGGTTAGGTTTGGTTAGGTTTGGTTAGGTTTGGTTAGGTTTGGTTAGGTTTGGTTAGGTTTGGTTAGGTTTGGTTAGGTTTGGTTAGGTTTGGTTAGGTTTGGTTAGGTTTGGTTAGGTTTGGTTAGGTTTGGTTAGGTTTGGTTAGGTTTGGTTAGGTTTGGTTAGGTTTGGTTAGGTTTGGTTAGGTTTGGTTAGGTTTGGTTAGTTTTGGTTAGGTTTGGTTAGGTTTGGTTAGGTTTGGTTAGGTTTGGTTAGGTTTGGTTTGGTTAGGTTTGGTTAGGTTTGGTTAGTTTTGGTTAGGTTTGGTTAGGTTTGGTTAGGTTTGGTTAGGTTTGGTTAGGTTTGGTTAGGTTTGGTTAGGTTTGGTTAGGTTTGGTTAGGTTTGGTTAGGTTAGGTGGGCTGTCGGTGCGTTGGAGCTTTGGTAAGGGCCCCATGTGCCTGGAATGTGTGCAGTTCTTGACTAGTGATCACCTGATATTTGTTGGCATTAAGACAATATCTCTAAAGAAGATCTTGCACTGCGATAGAGGCATGTCCGCATAAATCCAGATTCTGGTGAACGTGTAAGGTGTTTCCTAGTCCTGAAAATTCGTCTGTTTTTCAGTTCCCTTGTCGCCCAGCGCCCGAATCAGATGAATATTGAACTGTTCAGACATCTCTCAGCGACCTTACATAACATTAATTTTCAGCCATTCTGCTACCTCTATAATAGCTAATAGACAGTTAAGGAAGTCTTGTTGGGATGGATAGCTCATGTTCATTAGAAAAGACAACAAAGATTACTTGGTTGATGAGTTTGGAACCGTCTGCATAGAAGTTCACAATTCTCATATGTCCTTGGATATATTAATTTACTTTAACATAAAATACTTCCCTTTTTATTTCACTGAAACAACGGATGGTCACTGCTAAGTATACCGGTTATAGCTAGTATCCATATCGATATCTCCATTCCAGGTTATGATAAGTGTTTCAGGAAAAGCGATCAAAGTTTTATGAAATTTGTTGATTTGTATGAAATTGTTTTCTAATTCATATCGAAAAACCTTTACGGGTTTGTGCATAATTTTTGATTTGGTTGACGGATAAACTCCAAATTTTGACTGAATATAATATAGTATATTTAGAATTAAAAAATCCAATGTCTCCTAAAACGTGCTAAGTAGACTAAGCAATGAAGGTTTCGATATAAAAGTACTATAACATTTAAATGACTTAAAAAAACTTATTGTTATGTTTAAAGGCATTGTTGATTCAGTTTGATTTTTGACACTTAGAAATTATCTGTAGGAAAAAAAAGTAAAGCATCAGAAATATTTTAAGTAAACACTATCATGCTGACCAAAGACTCTTTTCAATATCCAAAATGGTATCTGCGTTGCACTTCAATGTTGCAGTGTTCAACACGCACACACACACACACACACACACTCGCAGCCACTAAATGTTAACCGATTGGAGTCAACTCCTGCCACACAACATATGCGACGACGATGCAATTGTGCAATGTGACCGTAAAATGTAACGACTCTTTCTCTCTTTCTCCATCATGGGCGCACCCCTTTCCCGCAGATATTTGTGTTGCATTTCCAGGCATCATAACATAAAATTCAAATTATATTTTTCATTAAATGCCATCTGATGAATGCTGGCAGCAGAGCACCCCATTCGACGACTCTGGATATGAGTTTGGGGTTTGGGGTTTTTTTTGGAGGAACCATCAGTAAACATCTTTCGGCCACAGGGATACTCGTTTACCACCCCTATCTCCTTCGATCGCATAGGAGTCCACTTTTTTCCACATATATTCGTACTTGCACTTGTACAGTGCAGTGCAGTGTCAGCAAACAACAACAGCCGTTGCATTTTATGCAATTTTTAATGCATTTCTCCCTTTTTACAGTGGCAAAAAGTTAGTACAACTTTCAGGAAGTCAGGCACAGAAATCCCAACCCGTCCGGCCTTGCCACAAATTGGTTGCACTCATGTTGTTGCATGCGAACAGAAGGCGAGAGTATGAGAAGAAAAACACAATCTGGAAAATGGAGAAACATTTTGTAAATGGCTTCATAAATATCAATTTTCGAAAATAATAATTGTTGTTAACAGATTTTGCATATTTTCGGGAGTGCATTGCATTCAACGTATGCATGTGTATGTTCTCAGGGAAAACTTGAGGTACAGGTACTATGTAATGGCATCGTTAAAATTTAAAATGTTATTTCAAAAAATGATTTCCATACCGATATCAAATTGCAATCGTTTTCAGAATGAGAGTTTGCAATGACTTCTATTCACTGTCAGCAATCTACTGGACAATCTATTTGTATGTTTTTTGATGAGGAACAATTTCTTCATCAGCAAACAACTCTTATATTTGAGAGATTTGATTGGCAAATAAATTTGTATTATAACGGGATAGATTGCAATAAATGTATAATGATGACTAAGGCATACCCTCACTTCGTGAGTAATATATGTAATATGGAATATTTTACCAATTAATGTGTCAATTTGTGTGAGAGGTACCACAAGCGGTTTATCAAATACGCTTATTTTTCGCTGATCAGTAGATAAATTGCACTGTGCCGAATTATAAGCGTTTATATGCACTAATATACACTGTCCAACAAATTAAGACTTTTTAAATGGAACAGAATAGCGACCCTATAATTCTGAAAGGGCATGTTGAGTAGATCATTTTTGTTTTCGTAAAATATCTTAATGCTCAAATATCCTTTTTGAAAGGACTTTCTTGACTTTTGTCGAAAAAAGGGCCAAATTGACCCATCAGGAGGGGAGCTAGAGGGTTAAGATCTTCCACAAAAATGATCCACATAAAATTCCACTCTGACAAACTCTGACAATTAGAAATATATCAGACATTAACATACAGGATATTTGCATTTAGTATAATCCTCCCTTCGACCAAACATTGAAAACTTTGACCTACTGTAAAAAAACTCGGGCCAACTGGACCATAAGTTTATTCTACAAAAATAATCTACTCAACATGCCCTTTCAGAATTATAGAGTCGCTATTCTGTTCCATTTAAAAAGTCTGGACTATAGGCGCTATAAAAGCATTACCCTGTGCAAAATTGCAAGTATTTGTATGCACTGATATTAATGTTATAAGCTGTAAACTTTTTCTATAAAATGGTTTCTTTGTGTGGAAGGTACCAAAGGGGGCGGGACAGTTCACCAATTTTCCTCAAGTTTATAACAGATAAACTATTACTATGTGTGGATTTATGGAGGATTCGGATAAGTAGTATATAAGTTATTAGAGAATTAATATTTCACAAAACTTTAACCCTTTGTGAGGGAGGTACTAGAAGGATAGGACCAAATTGCCCCGTCTTCGAACTTAGCCTGAAATAGAAAATAATATTATCCCATACCAAATTCAAATGAATCCGTTACACCTTTCGAGACTAATCGTGCGCTCCAGCCAGACAGACTGACGGACATTGCTCAAATGACTTAAAATAGCCCAAAACGGATTTCCGCTGAACATACTTGGGGTCTTAGGTCACTCCTTCGATGTGTTACACTTTTTGTCCATAGCAAATAATATATACCCTCGTCACACTAAAGTGAGGGCATAACAAGTAAGGAAGTTCAGTCGGGTAAACCGACTTATGAAACCCCTCACCTTGAGTCCCAAAAAAATATTCGTAAATTATTTATTTTTTTGTATTAATTAATTTATTAACACTTTAAATTGCATTTAATAACTTTAAAATATGTACTGGTATTAAATTTATAAGCTGTTCAATTTTCGTGTAAAATGGTCCATTTGTGTGGGAGGTACCAAAAGGGGCGTGCCAATTACGGCCATTTTTCTCTAGACTCTAGGTACTATAAAAGCATTGCACTGTGCGAAATTTCAAGTATTTGTATGCACAGTTATTAAAGTTAGAAGCTGTTAACTTTTGGTACAAAAAGGTACATTTGTATGGGAGGTACCAAAAGGGGCGTGCCAATTACGGCCACTTTTCTCTAGACTCTAGGTACTATAAAAGCATTGCACTGTGCGAAATTTCAAGTATTTGTGTGCACAGGTATTAAAGTTAGAAGCTGTTAACTTTTGGTACAAAAAGGTACATTTGTATGGGAGGTACCAAAAGGAGCGTGACAATATTGTCCATTTTTCTTGACGTGTTAGCGACTAACAAACTAATACTATGTGTGAAATTTCAGAAGATTCGAGTAAGTAGTATAGAAGGTATTAAAGAATCAATATTTCAAGTTAACCCTTTGTGGGGGAGGTACTAGAAGGAGTGGACCAATATGGCCCATCTTCGAACTTAGCTGGAAATAGAACAAATATTACCGCATACTAAATTTGAAGTCAATCGGTTACTCCTTTCGAAAGTTATCGTGCGCACCAGCCAGCAGACAGACAGACATACGGACGGACGGACATTGCTCAAATGACCCAAAACGGATTTCCGCCGACAATACGAGTACTTAGGGTCTTAGGTCACTCCTTCGATGTGTTACACTTTTGGCTCGTAGCAAATGATTTATACCCTTCTCTCTGTGGTGAGGGGGGGACTTTTAAAGAAATTTAAAGAAAAAACTTATTATTAAAATTTTTTATAATATTTTTTTCATGTTTAGGACACCATATTACAACAACAATTTTAAGCAAATCCTTTCGAAAAAAGTTTGTTGCACAGTGTTACCTATTGTACTTAGAAAATTTTGCACAACCTGTTTTCGATATTTTTTTCAATCTTTTTAGGAAAGTAAAAAAATCGTATAAATATTTTTTTTTGTCCGAATTAGAGCTTAAAACTTTGTGGTCTATTAGTGGTCACTAGATGGGGCTTGTTTACTATATATCAAAATAAAGATAAACATCTACATAAAAATAGAGGTTCTTAGTTATTTTTATACCCTCCACCTCATGATGGGAGGTATATTAATTTTGTCACTCCGTTGTCACACCACTAAATATTGATCCGAGACCCCATAAAGTGTATATATTCTTAAGTATATATGAACTGTTTACTTTGAAAGTGGCGTAAACGCCATTCTACTTTATTCGATTCATCATTGAAAAAAGGTTGCTAATAAAACCCAAATGCGAAAATTTCCACTTAATTCCGAAACATTGAATTCTTGAGATGACCTGAATGTAAATAATATGTTTATATTAATCACCTAGCCTTTCAACGATACTACTCTTGGTTTAAAAACAGAATGGCGTTTACGCCACTTTCAAAAGAAACAGTTCATATATTCTTAAAATTCTAAGACGATTTAGCCGTGTCCGTTCGTCCGTCTGTTGTAATCACGCTACAATCTATTATTCTTGAGCTAGGTGGCTGAAATTTGGTACATACAAAAAATTAGTAATCCGTACTTGAATCAAGCCGTAGAGGTGTCAAAAGTACGGTTTTTCTTAAACCAAGTACAGAATACTTGATTCAAGTACGGATTTTTAAGCCCAGTATTCTTAATCTTAGCGCTCATTAAGCTTTAAGCCGAAATATTCTTATTTCAAGCATACAGCGATTGATTTAAGAATTTTATGGGATTGATTTGAGTGCGAAAGGGGCTTCAATGAAGAACATTTTGATTGAATTAAGCCTGCCCAATTCTTGTTTGAATTGGATATGGTTGCGCACATATGTTTATACATATATATGATGGGTGATCTAAGTAGAGATACTTTTTTCAATAGCCTTTTTTGACAGATCACGTGTGAGTCTTGTCATGCTGTCATGTTATTTTTGTTATGTATTGTTTGGCATTTCATCATGGAAAGACTCACGCCTGAAAAACGTTTACAAATTATTCAGTTTTATTATCAGAATATTAGCGCCAATTGCGCTAAGTCCATTTTTTTAAATCCAAGAAAAAAACACTTTCCAGTAGACCCACGACCTTGACACTATCTTTTTGCCATTGACCGATTCCGGATCCGATGTACCGGAATCATCGGTCCATATTTCTTCAAAAATGATGCGGGTGAAAACGTAACCGTCAATCGCGACTATTTGATGCCTGAAATTGAAGCTCGTGATCTCGCCGACATTTGGTTTCAACAAGTCGGCGCCACTTCCCACACATCGCATTCATCAATGGATTTATTGAGAGAACAGATAATTTCGGTGAGCAGATAAATTCACGTTTTGGGCCGGTCGATTGGCCACCAATATAGTGTGATATACACCGTTAGACTTTTTTCTGTGGGGATATGTAACGTCTAAAGTTTATGCGGACAAACCCGCTTCGATACAGGTCTTGGAGCAAAACATTACGTGTGTCACTCGCCAGTTACCAGTCGAAATGCTCGAACGAGTCATCGAAAATTGGACTCAACGGATGGACCATCTGAGACGCAGCCGCGGCCAATATTTGATAGACATAATCTTCAAAAAATAAATGCCAATGAATGTTTTTTCAAATTATAATAAACACTCCCCATTCAATTTGAATTTTCTGCGTTTTTTTTTCTTTAAAAAAAGTCGAATTATATGCGTGTGTGTTTGATGTTGCAGCAGCCAAAATCAACCGCTTAAATGAGAGTGATTGAGAGGGTAAATTAAATTAAGAATTTTTACTTGAATTTAGTATGGCATTTTTCTTTCTGTGTGTACTTCTTATATCTGCAGGTATGTTGGGATTGAAGATGAACAATAGCAGTCTATTTTTAGATATAGCCCCCATATATAGGATCTACCTGATTTGACTTCTTAAAGTCGTAGAGACCACAAATTTCAACTGATTGGCCTGAAAACCGTTAACTGAGGTTTACATATACCCGGTATCCTTCACACGAACAACGGTAGTCACAGGTCCATGTGTTGATATAGACCCCATGCAAAGGTCCCTCTAGAATTGACTTCGTAACGCCACAAAAACCTCAAATTTCGATGAATTGGTCTGAAGTTTGGTATAATGATTTTATTAGCACCCGTAACCATTCACATGCGATCCATGGTGGAGGGTATATAAGATTCGGCATGGCCGAACTTAATTCGTCTTTACTTGTTTGTTATACCATCCACCATAGGATGGGGAGATATTCATTTTGTCATTCCGTATTGAAAACTCAAAAACTACCGGCGATCCCAAAATGATTTTTTTGGACATATAGGGCACAATATCGGTTATCATCTGGTCCACATTTTTTAAATTTAGAAATAATACTTTTTGAAAAAATCTAGATTTCAATTAGTGTTTTAAAATAAAAATATGTCATGCAGCTTCCAAACAACATCCATATCTACGTTACTAAAGCTGAAGTCTTTAGGAATCTAGGTCAAAGGAAAATATTTTAATATCTATCGTAGAACAAAAGTTATGACCATTCGAATGGAAGCACTTTTCGATATTTTTGGCAATTTCGAATGTTTAAATGTACATATCTCCCACAGTTTTAAAGATTTTTCAACAAAATTGTATATCCTATATCAGAGCACCATATTTAACATTTCCACCAAGTTTCATCAAAATCGGAGGCCAACGGCAATTTTTAGGTACAATTAACATGGTTCTCGTTTATATTAGTAAACGTCTTAAAATTCTAAGACGATTTAGCCATGTCCATTTGTCCGTCCTTCAGTCCGTCTGTTGTAATCACGCTACAATCTATAATACTTAAGCTAGGTGGCTGCAATTTGGTACATATAGGTCTTATATCTGCAGGTATTTTGGAGTTGAAAATGTGCAAAATCGGCCCAATTTTGGATATAGCCCCCATATATGGCATCTCCCCGATTTGACTTTTTAACGTCGTAGAGACCACAAATGTCAACTGATTGGCTTGAAAGTTGGTAGCTGGGGTTTAGTTATACCCGGTATTCTTCACACGAGCAACGGTAGTCATAGATCCATATTTTTATATAGGCCCCATACAAAGATCCCTCTAGATTTGACTTCTTAACGCCACAAAAACTTAAAATGTCAACGAATTGAGCTGAAATTTGGTATAATGAGTTTATTAGTTGCCGTAACCATTCACGTGCGATCCATGGTGGAGGGTATATAAGATTCGGCATGGCCGAACGCTTTTATTTATTTTTTATTAATTCAATGTTTTCGATTTTTTTTACATTGCATTGACAACTGACTGCGATCTCGTTAGGAATGACCGATCCAATTTCATTTCCTCACGACTATTTGGACACACATTGCAGATTCCCCTGCTCTTGCACACAATTTCGTATTTCGGCTAACATTTTATCAGTATATTTCGCAGGGATGGGTTTATTAACACTTGTAGCTGCTGTAGATCGTTGGCTGAGGTGTTCCATGAGTCACAGCCGAAAAGTAGTACGGATCGCCCGTTTGAAGAGTTTTCGTTTTAAGTGGATTTGTGGAGATTTCCATAACGTGTGAGGGGATCTGAAATCATGGGTTGCCTGATATGTACTTGGGACTTGGTAGTGGAGATTTCCATAATGTGTGAGGGGATCTGAATTCATGGGTTGCCTGATATGTACTTGGGACTTGGTAGTATTGTACGTCTTCATGCTCGATGTTGTTTATTTTGATCTTCAAAGTGCTGATAGTGTTTAGGATTAGGATCTTAGTCTTTCCCGTATCAATATGAAGTCCAGCGTTACTTGCAATCCTTGTATTTCATGCAGTTTTGCCGTCATATCCGAGAAATTATGGGCGAGCAAATATAGTCGAGGTTTTCCAGACGTCCAATCACACCCCTACCCAGCAAAATTTCTCATTACCAAATAATCCGACGAGTAAGCAAAGTTCGATAATGGTAAGTACTTATTATTTAGCCACTTTTCTCATTATTTTAACATGGGGATGTCATTGGAGGAAAGTACTTCCCAAAAGCATACAATAAAGTAGCATAATAAGTACTTATTTGTAGCTCGATTTTATATACTTGAATAATGCATTACCAATAAGTTATAAAACAAGTAGTAGATATGTAGAAATGGTAATTTAAAATAATTTTTTGCATATTGTCGCGCATATTTCTCGAAACAAACAATTTCCTCATTCCAGATTCGAATTTCTGGTATTTTCATTCAAATCTGCACGTATTGTTTGAAAACATGTTGAAATATAAATTAATCTTGTACAATAACCCACATATAGCCAAAATTGCATTATATTAAAATTTTCCAAAATGATTTTGATAACAAAAAATCACTTATTTCTTGGTAAGTCATTATTAATAAGCCGAAAGTAATGCAGCGAATAATGAGATGTCATTATTTGGTAATGCAGGGAATAATGACAGGTACTTACCAAGATTTTGCTGGGTAGTACTCCTTCTTACGATGCAACATTATAATGTCGAGTACTATGTTGCATAGCAGCAGGGAAAATGAACTTTATTGGCGTTCACACTAAACTGCTCTTATGAGATCGATTATCCCTTTGCATCCGAGAACTAACCAAATGGTCTTGAGGTGAAGGGTCTCGGAAGCTTTTGTAAACCCAATTAATATGCAATACAACTGGTCACGCCATTCCACGAACAGCTCGACATTAAATTCGGAGGTTTTTCACGTGATCGATAAATACTAAATTGAGGAGGACAAACTTGAGTGAATGTTATCTTGTTATCCATATCCCTCCAATGTCTGCGTTCCGTCGATCCCCATTTTTTGCTGTTTTATGCTTACTCACATATTGAGTTCTGAAGATAGTATAAGTGAGTAGGAACATCAGAATTCTTCAGTGATGGGTTGTATAAGCTTTGAGCTTGAGCAGTTCTGGACTGATGTTGTTCACGCCTGAAGCTTTGCCATTTTTCAATTTATTTATAGTCGTGGCGATCTCTGATGCGTCGTGACATGTTGTTCTTATATCGGATACGCATTGGGTCGATAGTTTCCAGATATTTCTTTTGTACCGGCTATTTCCAGATATTTCTTTGGTACAGCCTGATTGTCTGAAGCCTATGCAGTTCAAAGAACACCTAATGTTCAAAATGTTTATGCACAGTGTCGATTTTTCTACAACATTTTCCCTCAGTGTAGCCGTATTAATCATTCAAATTGTTTGCATTAATTCATTTGTTCAATCGTTCTTCTTTCCTGTCCGATACGAATCGTTCTTAATCATTTTCCCTTTATTCGTATTCGTTTTCGTATTCATTTCTAATCCTCTTTTAATTGACTTAACAATTTCATTACAGATTTCTCCCCATATAATTCGCAATTTACAACCAAATAACCACAAATTCGAATGCAGAAAAATAGCTCACGCTTTACCGCGACCAATGAAGAATACATACTCGTATTAGTACATATACTTATACTATAACATGTTCAACGATGAGGAGAAATATTGTTGTAATTTAGCCAAACATAGAATAGCAATAGCACAAATGGACAGATATCTGCATATCATCAAACAAATTTGTAATCCTCAAATTGGAAAATGTTCGAAAATTAATCATTTGTTGCGTATGCAATTAATCCAACTCAAGTGATTGTCAGTAGAACACATACATACACACCCAAACAGAGGCAACTGAACTGGGCAGGGCTGGGCTGCGCTGGTTCGGATGATGGACCTGCAAAGTGAGCTATCTAACCAGGCGAGCCCTGGCAAACTAAAAGTGTGTTAGATGAGTTGTTCACGGACACTCACAAATACATATGTATATCCTTGTTGAACGGCCAACAGGAATTGATGTTGGTTACCACAACAGCAGCAGCTTCACATAAATAAAGTAGATTGTGTGAGTAGTGTGCGTTGTAAATAAGCCTTAGTGTTGCTGTGTTTGTGTGCGTCAGGATCCAAGTCCATTTAAGTGCATGAGATGCGTGTTAATTTGCAATTCCGATTTCAATTTGATAATTTCTCTCCCACTTCCTTTGGCCCTGTGAGTGAGTGTGGGGAGTAATAGCAGAAATCCTGTAAAAACCGCAATCACACACTGGCATCCTGCTGGTTTTGCCAGCACCAACACCCACTCCTGCTGGCAATCATTCACACTCACACCTCCATATGGAAGAGGAGCTTTCCATTTATCTTTTGGATGCCATTGCTCGGCTGCTACTTACAATCTTCAACTTGACAATCATTTGCTCTGCTAAATCCCCAAAACTCCCCCTCTCTCTCTCTTTCTCACTGTCACAACCGGTGTGATATGGTTTCCGGTTTCCGTTGGATGATTGGATGCCTATGTTCTGTAATTGCTAACCGTATGTCTGAACATACTCGTATATGGATTCCGTTACGGGCATAAGGTCTGTGTGTGTAGGACGTCTATTGGGCATGTGCCCTTAATATATTTGCTCTGGTTCTGGTTGTCTATCAATTTCACTTAGCCGTAAGCCATGATAGATGACACATATACGATTGGGTGTTCAAACCAATTGAAACAACAGCAGAAAAAACGATTTTGTTAAAACCAAACAAATCTTTGACCATTGATTTGCCGGTATCCTTTCTCTGCTGGTGATATTGGCTACATGTTATCCTTCCTCTACCAAGTGTGAATGCTTAAGTCAATAAAACACCAGATTGAACTCTTTCATGACATATGGAAATTTCAATCTGATTCACCCTACGCTAAAAAAGAGTGAATTTAGAACAGTTGCACTTTGAGTGCCCAGCAGGTTTCACTATTCGCAGACAAGAGCGATAGAGCTAACTTATGGCGTGAAGTTGTAGCAAGAAATTACAGCGGGATATATGCAATTGCATATTTTTATTAAACGGTTGTATGGCAAAATCAATAACACACAAATTTGTTTCTTTAAAAAATAATTAAATATGCACCTATTTATTATTGCATATTTTATGCAAACTTCATATTTGCATATTTCGTGCATATGCAAAAAATATGCAAACACATTTATGTTTAAAACTCACCGCAAATTCGATCATTTGCTGTTGTTCCATTTTGTTCCGGCAATTGTTTTTCTAAAAAAGATTTTTTGGCATATTTTCTTTAATTTTAATATTTCAATTGAAAGGGCGTAACAGACAAACGGCTGAAGCTTTAATCTTGAAATTTGGTGCGAGGGTAGTTCTTGTCGTTATATAAAATTATGTTTTGGAAAATTAGTAAATTTTCTCCAATTCATATTTTTTGCTTATGCAAAATATAATGTGCATTATTTTGCATGTGTTGTACATATTCCCTTGCATAATTTTTGCACATAAGGAATAAGCAGAATGCATCGAACATAGAATTCAAAAAAATACAACTAATCCTAAAATATAAACTTCTTCGGATGACAAATAGAGATTGCATAAAATTCCGCTGTCTAATCACTACCATACCCCAGATATTTTGCGCATCAAGATCTGTTAGAAGAATCCTGCCAATCACGACACAAAAGATTCCCCGGGCTCAGATAAAATGTCTCCTACTTAATTAGAAAGGTTGCTGAAGTCTTTTCAGAGAATTGATAGGTTGCTAATATTCAACCAACCTCTAAAATGACTACCGGATATGGTTATGGAGAGCATGGTTTCCATGAGATATATATGATATATTGAGGTCTAGATCGAAGGGAGACCTGGTGCTATTTCTGCCGGAAGAAGGTAGTTTGTCTATACATTGAGAAAAATGTTGCAACTCTGCATATCGTTAAAGCACCTATCAGAGCTTATGTAGGATATGTTTAACTACCATTTTGTGAGAAATACGAAGGCCTGGATTGAAGAGGGACCTGATTTCCCGAAGTTAACGTTGAGCTGCCCTAACCAACTCGGAAAGATTGAATAAAAAGTCAATGGCTTTGATATCGTTGTTATCTTCATTCGCCTGAAAATAATGGAGTTGGACGCACTTTAAAGTATACTAAACGACTCAGGATCACTGATTCGATTTAACCAAGAATGTCCGCCGCACAGTGGTCCAGAATCGTTTTTTACTGGCCAAAACTCTGTAACTTTTGAACAGATAGAAATATTTTAATAGTTTTTTTTTTGTAATAGAAACGGTTCAGTAGTTATTGAGGAATTCATGGCCAAACTTTAAATTTGATTGTTTTTCAAAAAAAGATTTTAGAAAAACAATTAGAATTGTGTTTCTTTTGATTTTTTACACCTTCTTTATTTATTAAACGAAGGTCATATGTGGATAAATAAACCATTTTTATAATAAATTTTGAAAAATTCAAAAAATCGCAAAAAAAAAAAATTTTTTCCTCGAATTTTTTTTAATATTGATAACTATATGATATATAAATATATTGATAATTATATAATATAATACACACAACTTGGCTAGGTGTGCATATGCAA
This sequence comes from Eudasyphora cyanicolor, assembly GCA_963930755.1. NCBI lineage: Eukaryota > Metazoa > Arthropoda > Insecta > Diptera > Muscidae > Eudasyphora > Eudasyphora cyanicolor. The sequence goes on along the minus strand of OZ005737.1, from coordinate 208,370,576 downwards.
AGTCATATGGGTAAACTTAACTCAATAGGTAAACTAAGGAGAGAAAAACTATTTTTTTCCGGGTAAGTTCATTCAAATTAAAAAAGTGTTTCACAGACAGGTCAATACAAGTACAAAACAGTACAGTAATACAGTATATCATTTCTTAAAGACTACTATACTACCTCCCTAGCAAAATAAAAATCGCATCTGTAGTATATTGTCCCAAACATATTCTGCTTGAAACATATACACTGATAGAAAAACCGTTTGTCACCATGACGAATCAGTTTCGTCAATATATCTTCGTGCTGCTGACGAAAAGTTTCGTACATGCGATGTTTTTGTACGTCAATAGAACGAACACGATCATCAAGTCATGTTTTTGGTGATTTCGAAATTCGTCGAGAGAACGCTAAGGCTTCTTTCCCACGACGAAAAGATTTATTTGGCCATTTTGCTGAAAATATGATCAAACGAAGCAATCAAATTATAGTTTCGGCTTAAATGTACTGTTCTATATGCGTTCTGATTACCTTAGTTAAACAATTTGTTGTAAAAGATCAATTTAAAAATTGATCTTCTACGAACACCGTTCGTCAATAAGATTATCCATTCATCATGAGAACGATCGACTTATTCGCCCTTTACGGCAACGTCAACTCCTACAGCAAAACAAAGTAAGACTTGCGACGTTGTTATGTTCGTCCACTTGTGTGATTGGTTCAAACAAACCGCACTGGCACGGCGTAACTGATGTTTGTTTAACAAAACATCAAACACATGCATATTCGTACATGCAGCTCGGCAAGCTGTATAAGTGTGAAACATGGTCTGTTGGCAAATACATTACTTGATGTGATTATTTTTGATTTAAAATAGCAGAAGTAATGAATACTTCTCGTTTGTTTCATTTCAGCCTTACCTGATAAGAACTGCGTCGCGAAACTAATATTCACAACTGAACCTAGCAATGCAGTCAAATAATTTTATTTTCCATACCATTTTAAATGGTTTAAAACTACAAGAACATTTATTCGAATTTTTAAAATTTAAATAGTCGTGGGCATGAATTCGTCGTCGTGATGAATGGGATTCGTCGTGATAATGAATGGGATTAGTCGTGGTGACGAATGGAATTCGTCGTGATGATGAATGGGATTCGTCGTGGTGACGAATGGAATTCGTTGTGGTAATGAATGGAGTTCAGCATGTTGATGAATAGAGTTCGTCGTGGTGATGAATGCTATTCGTCGTGATGATGAATGGGGTTCGTCATGATGATGAATGGGGTTCGTCATGATGATGAATAGGGTTCGTCGTGGTGATGAATGGATCATCCTGATGACGAAAGTTTTTGGAAAAAGAAATTCGTCATGGTGACGAACAAATTCATCAAGAGGATTATTCCGTACGTTAGCTGACTTTAGGCGAAAAAATAATCGTGATGATGTACAAATTCGTCGTCATGACGAAGCTTTTTCTATCAGTGTATATTATATATAAATTTTTATATAATTTTTTACCACACACAAATATTATATATTGGGGATGTGGTTCTATACAAAACTATGTGTAGATCATAATATTTTTTATTGGATGTATTATTTCCCAAACAAAAATTTATTTGCATGAAAATATATCGATACATTAATTGTATTAAGGCTGGTAACTTTAATTCGAGAAAAAAGCCAATTTGGTTGATTTTTTTGTGACGAGAGGGTTAACATTTTTAATTGAAACCAATGGCACATTAGTGTATAACTTTCAAAGTTCATTGTGTAAAATTTTCATAAAAAACTATTAAAAATATAGCTACGACAGCATTTTTGCGGAAGCGTCACGAAAAATATTAAATTGCGGTGCCCCTCAAACTCGATACCGGATCATCTGATATTAAAAAACTAAATTTATTTAGTTAGATAGTCGTAATAGCCAAGTAAAGGTGTCGAGTTTTTTTTTAATTTAAAATTTTCAGTTTTTGGGAACTCTTTGAATAGAAAAATTCGTTTTTGCGAGAAATAATCTGCTAATTGTTTATTGTTAAATAATAAAATTATTTAATATATATATATATAAAAAAACTCGACAGCGTTACTTCGTAAATTGTGTATGCAAATATTGTTAAAAATTCCAAAAGGATCGGTTCAGTAGTTTTTGAGTTATGGGTTGAGTTATGGTTTTGAAACATGGGTTGTGGGAAAAACGCCGTATCTTCGTTAGTTTTGCTCCGATTCACCTCCAATTTTCCCACAATATTCCTGAAAGGTTCTATTCAGAAAAAATAAATTTTATAAACGCTTCAGTAAGCACCCCAACCCCCGTCAATGTTTGAAAATGGAAGTTATTTTTTCGAAATTTTTAATGTTTGTGAAAATTAATTGTTATTGAAATCTTGTACAACAATAAACTGCGTGAAGGATTGACAACAAAAGATGACTTGGAATAGATGAAATTAAACATATGTGCATTCTAACAGTTAATGCTACGTATGCCATTTTTAACTGGAATTCATAATTCGAAAACAAAGAAAAAAATTAAAACTAAAGTTCGAAAAATTCAGCAAATTTTTGAAAAAAAAATTAAATAAATTATATTTGCAGGTATTCATAAACAATAATTTTATTTGTATATAAAAAGATATTTTATTTGAGAAAATTATAGATCGAAAATTAATTTCGAGCCCCAGGATTCTTCATAATAGGTATATATTCCAATATATTCAGGAATAGAGGCAAAACATGTTTTTCCCCTACCCAAGTGTGTAAATGGGAGGTGTTTTGGGTCGACGAATCCATTTTTGAGATTCATTTTTATTTCGTAAATTTTTGGGATTTTATCGCCTTTTAAATTTGCGGAAAACCCACAAAATCAGGATTTATGGCTAAAAACCGATTTTCTTGTCTTTGCGCACTTAAACGCCTATAACTTTGTTAATTACACTGTGCTAGTCCAAAAATGTAACAGAAAGGAGATCCGTTTTTCTAGGTTAGCTCATGTTTTCGCGATATTTGGCCACAAAGTTTGCACGGAAATCAGAGAGGTTAGTTATCTCGGAGGTGAAATTGGAGTGGAAGACTGCGGAATACACGCTTCAGATCAAAGTAGGAAATAAAGGAAACCCTTGGAGAATTATTAATTAACTCGAAACAGCCACTCAGGCTTCTCACCCCTTATCTCTAATAAATTGCAATCAGATATTATCATATGTCAAAAGTCAAACAAATGGACGACATTTTTATTTGGTGTCTTTGAGAAATATATTTCTCGCGAAAAAATACTAATAGTCCCTTTTCAACGTTTTTATGAGAAATAACCAAATTTCTTGTTATTACATAATTATACCCTCACTTTAGTGTGACGAGGGTATACATATATCATTTGCTACGGAAAAAAGTGTAACACATCGAAAGAGTGACATAAGACCCCAAGTATGTTCGGCGGAAATCCGTTTTGGGTCATTTTAAGTCGAATGAGCAATGTCCGTCCGTCTGTCTGTCTGTGTGTCTGCTGGCTGGTGCGCACGATAACTCTCGAAAGGAGTAACCGATTGACTTCAAATTTCGTATGTGGTAATATTTTTTTCTTTCTCCGGCTAAGTTCGAAGATGGGCCATATTGGTCCACTCCTTCTGGTACCTCCCCCACAAAGGGTTAAAATGTTGTGAAATATTGATTCTTTAATAACTGCTATTATACGTATTCGAATCTTCTGAAATTCCACACATAGTATTAGTTTGTTAGTCGCTATCAACTAGAGGAAAATGGGCGAAATTGCCACTCCCCTTTTTGTACCTCCCACACAAATGCACCATTTTGCACTAAAAGTTAAAAGCTTATAACATTAATACCAGTGTTTAGAAATACTTGAAATTTAGTACAGCGTAATGTTTTTATAGTGCCTACAGTCCATTGAAAAATGGGCGTTATTGTCACGCCCCTTTTGGTACCTCTCCCACAAAGGTACCATTTTGCACCAAAAGTTAACAGTTTATAACATTAATATCAGTGTATACAATTACTTGAAATTTTGTACAGTGTAATGCTTTTATAGTGGCTACAGTCCAGTGAAAAATGGGCGAAATTGCCACTCCACTTTTTGTACCTCCCACACAAATGCACCATTTTCCACTAAAAGTTAAAAGCTTATAACATTAATACCAGTGTTTAGAAATACTTGAAATTTAGTACAGCGTAATGTTTTTATAGGGCCTACAGTCCATTGAAAAATGGGCGTTATTGTCACGCCCCTTTTGGTACCTCTCCCACAAAGGTACCATTTTGCACCAAAAGTTAACAGTTTATAACATTAATATCAGTGTATACAATTACTTGAAATTTTGTACAGTGTAATGCTTTTATAATGCCTATAGTCCAGTGAAAAATGAGCGTTATCACCACGCCCCTTTTTGTACCTCCCACACAAAATGGCCAAATTATACTGTATACTCAAAAGCAGGCTCCTGATTCCTTTTGCAGTTTACCTTGTAACACCTTACTCCATTAACTAATGGTAATGGTTTTCATATTCTGGTTGTATGATTGAGAAAATGTAGCGTAGTTTTGAAATTTGCCTAAAATGGTCTAAGTTAGAGCGCTGTAGCAACAATACTATTGATGGTTTTTGTCTCGTTTTACTATTTTTAAATAACTTTTTCTATAATACCAAATTACGATATTATTTAAAATCACCATAATTTCAGCCTTGGTGGGTATATAACTATTTTTTTTTTCACCAAAAAAATATTTTGTTGTCAATTCAAAAAGGCTTTAAAATATATATCTTGTTCAGATGTTAACATTATATCAGGACAAGGTATGGAAAAATTAAATTTTCAAATCCAGATATCTCTGGAACTGCGTACGGTAACAATAAGCCACTTTCTCGAAAATTTACAAATATGTACGGTACTGTCTCGTCGACCAATGCTTTTGTATGATTTTGTGTACTTGCAAAATCACACACAATTTCAATCATTCTTTCATTTCATGTTTTAATTTTTTGTTCATCTCGTTTGGCTTGTGGCTACATTTTGTTATCATTTCACCCATTGACCATTTGCCGGAAGACCAGATGTAATGCCATCATCAGCAGCAACATCACCAACAACCGGTGACCATTTCCATGTTTCAATTTGCCGACATTCTCATTTTTCCATGCGATACCATTTTTGTAATCTGGCCAAACAGAGTTTTCGATGTTGACTTCGTTTTTTCCGGATTTTGGTGTTTTAAAAAGTGACAGACATACGGATTTGATCAATTAATTTGGCTAACACCGGTCATTTATCACGTGTCAAAGGTTTTGATTTCACGCTTTCTCTCGGCCGGTATTCCAAGCGGAAGGGTTGCTTGTATTGTATGAGGTTGGTGGGGAGTAGAAAGAGTTTGGAGAAGTCCTGTGTGTAGCCGTTGACTATTAGTCAGTCAGAGTCTACAGTTGTTTAGTCAAACGATGTTGGATTCGGTGTTAAATCATCCACCCTCATTAATTTGCGTTGTGATATGATTTGTTTTAACCAAATTCGAGAGGGTTTATTATTCAGCATAATCCTTAATTGAATGACTTTCATTTGTCACTTTGCTTTTAAAGTTTTAAAACAGGATTCGGAAATTAAACTCCATTATTTCAGCGTATTTGTAAAAATCATGGGGGTATATGCAGCATAAACTGAACAGTTGTTGAGTGCAATTCGATAAATTTTATTTATGAAAATTTCAATTTGAATGTTTAAAATGTTATCGTGATATGTTTATACATTTCGATAAATTTCAGGAATATCATTTGCCATAGTCTACTGACACAAATCGTCATCAGAAACGAAAAACGTTGTAACAAAAAAATGGAAATTCAGTTTTTGATGGATTTTGGTACATTGCATCAAATACACATCCTGACAAATTTTTACCTACTATCAAAAATGGCGAATTTATTAACGAAATTCAAAAGGGCCTAACAACAAATTATTTCTTTTTTCAAAGCTAAAAAATCCTATTTCACGCATTTATATTTATAAATCATGTTTGTGTGAATATATATATGCGTTATTATGTTTAGGTATTATCCTGAAAATAACATTTTTCTAACGACAACAGATTTCATTTTATTTAGGGTTTTGCTTCTCCTGTAAAATTTTTAAATATACTGATTAAACTGGAACCTATCACTGATCTGAAGACGTACATAGGTATAGATTTGTATCAATTAATTAGTTTTAAATATGCCAAACAGTTATACATGAACATATCTTTTTCTATATCAGGCTAAGTTCGAAGATGGGCTACATCGGTCCACTCCTTTTGGTACCTTTCTCACAAAGGAATACAATTTTGTAAAATATTGATTTTCCAATAACTTTTATACTTTCTATCCGAAACCTCAGTAATTCCACACATAGTAATAGTTTATCTGTCGCTATTACTTTAATAGAAATGGACGAAGTGGCTTCGCCCCTTTTTGTATCTCCCATACAAAGGGACCTTTAGTACAAAACGTAAGATGCTTATAACTCCAATACCAGTGCATACAAAAACTTGCAATTTTGTGCAATGGAGCACTTTAAGCATGAAATACTGGTTTGACCATCATTTTTTTAATACAAAAGAACGAGAGAAAATATAATTACAAAATTACTTAAATAACAGACTAAACATTCCCATTGCCAATATGTGTAAAAAATATTTTTTAATTTCCATTTAGACTTTGTTTATTTAAGCCGTCAGTGCAATGTTACATTCAATTTGCCATTGTAAGCATTTCATACCATCAATTATCGCTGCTTTTATAACTTTGTGCAAAAAAGCAGCAGAAAGCGTATTCACCGCCGCTTATCGCCACAACTGAATACCAAATTTGAATTTCAAAAATAAAAACTGTTTATGACAGCGAATATGTAAATTTCTATTTATTTTGTAACAATCATCATCTCCATTCCATTCTCACTACTCACTAGTCGCCATCGACAGGACAATGTGCCATCGTCACTGACATCGTCATACGATATGAGGAGCTCCCTGCACCATTCCATGTCGTAAAATTCAGACCTTCACACACACGCGGCCAGAGGTCCTTTTTTCCTGGTACTCGGTGACCAATTATTTACATAAATGTCGAGGAGTGTTGGAAAGTGGGAGAGAGTGGGAGTAGCATATGCGTCTGTGTGTGTGTACTTTAGACGAAAGGGTCTTCTGTGCTGTTTTTTTCTCTTTTGTGCAAAATACGCTTGTTTAAGAAGGGTGTCGAATTCATTTCACGCATCAACATTATTTGCAAAAACAACAGTTCAAAGTGGGTTCGAATGAAACCCACTCGAAACAAGTGCCGCACTTTAAAATAACAAAGTGTTGCACATTCAAAACCCCCCAATTGTGACAATAAACATTTTCAAGGCAATTTAAAAAAACTCTCTTAGCAATTGGGTGTGGAACAGACCTTCAATATCCGGTTATAATGCGACATTGATATTCAGGTACTAGGGAAATTATTTGAATGCTGGAATGTACTTTGATTCTTATTACAATCTCTTTAGGAAAATATGAACTGGTAAGAAATTTCAGAAAACTTGCTGTCATCCAGCCAAATTTTAGCTAATATAACAGTTCATTAAATTTTTAAAGCATTTGACATAGTCTACTTATTCTATCACGGTCACTTTTGGTGAAATTACTAATATTGACTCCAATAACTCACAATCCAAATAATAGTTTCCGAGATATTGATTTTTAAATGTTTCTACGCCCACTTTTGTCACAATTTTTCTATGGCCAAAAGTTTCCGAGATATAACATTTTCAAACATTGCTACGCTCACTTTTCCCCAGGGCTGTGGAGAAGAGCCAAAACTACTCGAATCCGACTTCGACTCCCGGAGTCGAATTTTAAAATCATTCGACTCCGACTCCAGCAGTTAAATAACATGAATTTCTGAAATTATATTAGAAGTACATAGTTATATTATTAGTAGAAACTAAGATGTGAGTTCATGTTATTGAAAATAAAATATAGCTTTGTTAAAAAAACACAAAAAAGTAGGTATTCAATACCAGTAATGTAATAAAATTGTATTATTTATTTATCGACGCTTGACTTGCAGGTTGCAACTAATATGACAATTCCTTCAACATGGAATCATGATAAAATTTACATAAATCACTGTCACTGTTTTAATATACCGCATTTTTTTTTGGAAATTATGTTCGCTTCGGGCGACCAGTTTATTCGTTAGTTATTACACCCTACACCACACTATGGTACAGGAGGTTATAGTCGTACATTTGTTTTTTTTTTGACAGACTTCTAAAAAAATACTACAGCTAGACACACCTTAAAATACACCGTTCTCTCAGAATCACTAGCTATCCGTCTGTCCATCTTAAGTTTTTCGGTCGAAATTTCACTGCGGTCCTGGTAAAATTTGACAATAAGACCTCTTTTACACAAGGGGGGAAACCTATTGGAATTGGGTTCGATATTGCCCCAGATATAAATGTTTCTTTAGATTTTGCCTTGAAGCTGTATTTCACATTCAATCATTTTTTTAATTTATTGGGTAGAATTTATTTATCCATGAACTCATATTGTAGAATTTTAACAAATTCTGTTTAGATTTAGATTTATAATGTAATTATCTCATGTTTATATTTACTATATCTAACCTTATTCTGCTCTAACAAGGTGTTGTACGGAATCGTAGTTGGCTTCGCTCGGCCAAATAAATATAACTATAATTAGAGATTTCCTAAAACTGTTTTACATAAAAACTCGATAGTTTGGTTAACTTTATTAATATTTTTGGAATACTTAAATGTTTGGTTAAAAGCTTCGAATATTTTATCCTTCTTTTTTAACAAAATTGTTTCCCAAAATTTTTTGAGTGCAAAAGTTTTATCCCATAATTGGTACATTTTTCACAATACATTTCGGAGTCGACCATAGTTTTTCGACTCCGGGCACCGACCCCGACTCCGACTGCACATCCCTGCTTTTGCCACACCCACAATCCGGTCCCGTCCATTTTTATTGAAATATATAATAGCTCGATTAAGTATGTGTATATAATAACTCGATTAAGTATCTTTTTCAATCACGCACACATTTGGTGAAAATACTAATATTGACCCCAATAACTAATTATCCAAATTTCGTTCTTCTACGGTCAATACTTTCTGAAATATTCATATTTTAAATGATCCGGTCCATTTTTGTTGAAGTTTTATAAAGGGTTTTCCAACAATAGGTCTTATATTGGTGTACAATGAAAAATTCAATTTTTTTGATATAAATGATCGGATGTTTATTTCATAATAAAGAGGAAGGTATGCCTTTTATAATGAAAAACAACATCAGCCAAATGGCCACCACGACCACGCTTACACGACCATATCCTTTTCATGAAATTTTCCATAACCAAATCGCAAAGTGGCTGCCCTATGTCCTCGATAGCCTCACGAATTCTATCCTTGAGGTCTTGAATCGACGCTGGGCTGTTGGCGTAGACCTAATCTTTCACGTGATCACTTCTTCGAGAGATAACACGGTCCGGAAACTTTTCCCGTTTCGTTGCTTGGGTGGCACGTAGCGCCGTCTTGTTGAATGTAAACGTTGTCCAGATCAATACCATCCAACTCCGATCATAAAAAATCATTAATCATCTCTCGATAGCGCAATCCATTCACCGTAACTGTTGATCCAACCTCATTTTCGAAAAAGTAAGGTCCAATTACCCCCCGGACCATAAACCGCACCAAACAGTCACATGTTGAGGATGGAGAGGCTTCTCAACAATAATTCTTGGGTTTTCCGAGGCCCAGATGCTACAATTTTGCTTGTTAACGTAGCCACCGAGGTGGAAATGAGCCTCATCAGTCAAGATGATTTTTCGATGGAATTCCGGATCATTTTCATGCATTTCAAGGACCCAATCAGCAAAGACACGACGTTCTTGATGATCGGCCGGCTTGAGTTTTTGCGTTAACTGAACTTTATAATCCTTAAGACCCAATTCTTTATGCAAGATACGGTGTAATGACGTTAGTGAAATGCCCAATTCCAAAGAACGACGAGGAATGGACAACCCTGGGTTTTCTTCAACACTTTGGGCTACAGCAGCAATATTCTCAGTTGTTCTTGAGCGACGTGCACGGGTTTTATTCTTCACATAACTAACTTGTCCCAACAGCTCGAATTTTTCCAACAATTTCCGTATTGCGGTCCGACAAGGCGCTTCACGACGACCCAAAAATGCTTTAGTTTTGCGAACTGTAACTGCAAGATTTTCACCATTTTTGTAGTGAATTTTAATAATTTCAATGCGTTGTTGGATCGTGTATCGTTCCATTTTTAGTAATGGCGTAGTTTTTACTTGTCAAATGTCGAAGAATAAAAGCTTCAAATGTGACAGCTACCGAAATACCGGGTGATTCAAAATAACACCTCTTGTTGGAAAACCCTGCATAATAGCTCAGATAACGTATGTATGGAAGTGATTTCTTTCAAACTACTACCACCATCCGCCCTCGTATATCCACTTTGTATGCCTTTGCTTTAGATAATTATTTGATAACTTTTTTGGTGGCAGTCTGGTCCGAAAATGTGACTTCATTATTGAAAACTAAATACCACTCTTGAAGCATAGACGCGAATAACGAATAAGCGTCATTAACGTCGAGTGAACAACAATAATAGAGTACAGCATTTTTGAGCTCATGATTTTGTGACTCAATTCTGAGAATTGGATGTGAAAGTAGCCCCAAAAATAAGGACTTCTGCCTCATTAGTTTAGTCAAGATGGCTCAATTAATAACACAGTGCGACAGAATAAACTCAAGTTGAGAAGCAAATGACGCGATACTATTTTTTCTGTAGGTCTTGTCGAGTAAAACAAGAATCTTTTTTTGGAATTCCCCGGACACCTCCAAAATCCGGATTTGCGGCAAAAAAACGATGTTCTTGCCTATTTTTACTTGAACGCCTATAACTTTGTTAGAAAGAAGAGAATTAGACTTATTATTATTAGAATATTGGTTTATTTGTCCTACAAACACATTTTTTTCATTTTTGTCCGTCATTATCTAGTTTAGGCAAAGTTTTTACCAATTATATTGTGAGATAACCGTACGATTAATTAACTTAAATATATAGTATATTTTATAAGGAAAAATTGCAACCAGTCTCTTAAAAATCCGCTTGCAAAGTTACAAAGATATAGGCGTTCAAGTTAAAAAAGGCAAGAAACTCGGTTTTTACCCGTAAATCCGGATTTTGGGGGTGTCCGGCAAATTTCGTAGAACAAACGTTGTTCTACTGTCGCACTGTGTAATTTAATGGCCCTACGATTTTTTTGCTCAAGGTTGATTTTTTGCACTTTTTCTAAATTTTTTTCTGGGTATACCGCACGGAATATCTCTTTTGTGTATGGATCTAAAAAGAGATTATGTTGAGAAAAAAATTGTTAGGTCGGCTAATTTTGGAACCGCCCTAATATGTACTAATATCCTCGGATGCGAAGCGGTTCTGGTAGAAATTTCCTATACATATATAATAAAAAAAATTTCATTATTTATATAAAAAATTTCATTATTTATTTTTATACCCTCACTTTAGTGGAGGAGGGCATATATCATTTTAAGTCATATGAGCAATATTCGCCCTTCTATACTACCTATACGAATCATCTGTAATACCACACATAGTAATGGTTTATCCGTCGCTATGACTTCGTGAAAAATGGGGGAAGTGGTCCCAACTTCGTTTGTACCACCCACCCAAAAGGACCATTTTGTACAAAAAGTTATTTGCACATACATAATTGAAATGCACAACATTCTCAAAATTTCTGCAGCAATTATATAAATGTTCTCACATACCTATATAGACTAAGAAACAAATTTTTTCAACGTTCTGGCTTATTCCACCCGATTTACCATATTACATTACTCACAAAGTGAGGCTATAAATAACTTAGTAGGTTTATCCTACTGAAATGGTCCCAACGGCCCAGTAAAAACCCTATTTGATCTGTTCTCGCAGCAATGTTATACATACGACCTAGTGGTCGAAGCAATAACGATACAGGTAAAAAATATTTTGACAGGAACTTGGATGTTTTTGGTCCAAAAATGCGGAATTTGTTAATAACTTGACAGATACAGTTACGCATACACACATTGATAATATAAATATAATGTGTAAAAGTACCATCAATGAGTCTTGCCGTTTTGAAGTTACACTAGTCCAGCAGACGAACATTTATGAGGAGTAGTGGAACTTTTCATTGGTATTAATATCTTCAAAATATGTAAAGCGGTTAAGAAGATATGGCTAATTTAACAACTAGTAATTTTGAGAAAAATCCTTGAGATAGGTAACTTTAGAGCTCTGTACCACAAAAACTACAATGAATTTTGAAAGACTAAAAACGACAAAAATTTCTCACACACTAGTAGAATTATGGTGCAGAATTTTGTAAACAATTTAAAGGGGTCATTTTTGAGTCGGTCGAACTGCTTTGGAATTACCCACATATACTTATAATGGGTGATCTAAGTAGAGATACTTTTTTTAATAGCCTTTTTTGACAGATCACGTGTGAGTCGTGTCATGCTGTCATGTTATTTTTGTTATGTATTGTTTGGCATTTCATCATGGAAAGACTTACGCCTGAACAACGTTTACAAATTATTCAGTTTTATTATCAAAATAATCGTTCGCCAATTGCGCTAAGTCCATTTTTTTTAAATAAAAAACCAATAAGGAAAGGCAGAAAGAAAGTATATAATACCCTACACCTCCCTAACAATGCTATAAGGGTCATTGCCATAATAATTTGGAATAATTGGTAAATGGGTAAAGACATATTATCTAATTCTGAAACGATAATCGCTAAATTAAGCAATATTCGTTCCTAAAGTGAGAAACATCTTTCTGGAAAATTTTAATGATCGGAAGTAAAATACAACTTCTATAGCGGTTTGATACCAAATCAGGAGGAACATATATATGGAGCTTTAATATAAATCTGAACCCATCTTCCCTGAATACTTATTCATGTAAAAAGACCTCCTTCTGTCAAATTTCGTACTGATCGGATATAAAATACAGTCTCTACAGCGCTTACATGTCAAATCGGGGGTAACATATATATGGGAGTTATATCTAAATCTAAACCGAGTTTCTCCGAATTTGGCAGTATTCCTTCATGTAGAAAGAAACCTCTTTTTGCCGACTTTCGCACTGATCGGACATAAAATAACATTTTTACAGCGCTCACATGTCAAATCGGGGGTAACGTATATATGGGGGCTATACCTAAATCTTAACCGATTTCTTCCAAATTTAAAAGTGTTCATTCATATAATAGGAAACCTCTTTCTGACGAATTTCATACTGATCGGATATAAAATACAGTTTTTACAGCGCTTACATGTGAAATCGGGGGTAACATATATATGGGGGCTATATCTAAATCTGAACCGATTTTAACCAAATTCCATAGGGATCGTCCTTGGGCCAAAAAAAAGATATGTATAAAGTTTCGTTGAGATCGGACCATAATTGAGACCTGTACTTTGATTACAAGAATACATGCACAGACGGACAGACAGACGGACAGACGGACATAGCTAAATCAACTCAGAAAGTGATTCTAAGTCGATCGGTATAATAAACGATGGGTCTATTTCTTCTCCTTTTGGGTGTTACAAACAAATGCACAAAGTTATAATACCCTGTACCACAGTGTGGTGTAGGGTATAAAAAACACTTTCCAGTCGACCTACGACCTTGACACACATGAGACATATTTTAGCTCTCGTTAAGAGCTATCTTTTTGCCATTGACCGATTCCCGATCCGGAATCATCGGTCCATACTTCTTCTAAAATGATGCCGGTGAGAACGTAACCGTCAATGGCGACCGTTATCGTGCAATTATAACCGACTAATTGATGCCTGAAATTGAAGCTCGTGATCTCGGCGACATTTGGTTTCATCAAGACGGCGCCACTTCCCACACATCGCATCAATCAATGGATTTATTGAGAGAACACTTCGGTGAGCAGATAATTTCACGTTTTGGGCCGGTCGATTGGCCACACCGTTAGACTTTTTCCTGTGGGGATATGTAAAGTCTAAAGTTTGCGGACAAACCCGCTTCGATTTAGGTCTTGGAGCAAAACATCACGCGTGTCATTCGCCAGTTACCACTCGGATGGACCATCTGAGACGTAGCCGCGGCCAACATTCAAAAAATAAATACCAACGAATGTTCTTTCAAATAATAATAAACAATCCCCATTCAATTTGAATTTTCTGTGTTTTTTTCTTTAAAAAAGTAGGGAACATCGAAATGGATCACCCTATACATATAGTAAAATTATATTGCCAGCATTTTTGTAAAACATTGCATCTGCGTTTTCCTGATTTTTAAGGTTGATTTTTACTATTTTCTAAAATCGAACGAATAATTGCCCTTAAGAGGGGGAACATGCCAAAGGGGGGAAACTTTAGTCCCCCCATAACATAAAATTCCGATGTGATCTTTCAAAACACCGACATACGTATACTTTAGAATCCATTGACAGAATCCCGTAATTTTTAAATAGTTTGAAATTATTGTACAGTTTTATTATTATGCTAAATTTTCTTATATTAATAGGGATATTGTTTTACGTTTTTTGAACTGTTTTGGAATTACCCTGTTATATTTTTGAAGTGCCCACATTCCAAAGACAAATTGCTGTATTACTCAAGTCCCTTCGGGTACTCTGTCAAGCAATGAGAATAAGCATCTCCCATAAAAAATATTAAATTCCATATAAAATTTCTCTGAAGACGAGGACATACTTTAATCGGATTGCTCGATTGCTTTTCATTTCAAGGCTTTCCAGTTCGGTATTTTTGGATTACTTTTCCAAAGGCTTCAGTTTGACAAAGAATCAGCAAAAATTAACCTTACCCTTCTGGTAAAACACCAGAGTAGTTTTTTTTAATTCTCTAACTGTGCAAAGAAACTCCCGAATTAAAAGCAGTATATTTCCATTTAAAGATTTTTATTTCCCACGAATCCGTTGCTCACACCCGTATCTTAGCAAATCCTTTTCCCACCCAGTGAATTAACAGAATACTGCCACAACTTTTTAGGCAACAAGTGCCGCCACTTATACTTTTAGATAAAACTTCCAATGAAAACACCAAAATTACAAGTCAAGTGGCTTTCAAATTGGAAATAAAAATAAAACAACGCAAAATAGACTTCCTGCTAACCAAAAGGACCAAATATTCACATGCCAACGGATGTGTGAGAAAATTGCCTAGAAAAACAAAAACGCCGACACAAGTTCCACAGTCGCAAAAAACCAAAAAGGCATTACAATGTCAGACGACAAAACAAAAGACAGAAGTCTAAAACAAACAAATTCAACCGGAAAATCCAAATTCGCACAATAAAATAAAACAAGAGTCCCCTGAAAAAGAACAAACATAAAAAGGACTGGGAGCAAAGGAGTATAGAAGAAATAAGCCTATGGATGGAGAAGCATCAAGTGTAAGCAAAAGCCACTTGTCGTAAAAGCCATAGTTTAACACTGTCTCGGCACGGGACGCCCAAAAGGTCGAATGTATGCCAATTTGTGGGTGGTGGGCGTTGAACCGTATAAGAACCAAGGATAAAAAAGTTAAAGTTTCCGTCAACACTGATACGCTTATAAGCGTATGGCAATAGGGTGTTTTTTCCAACTCCGTTTATAGATGAGTGAAGAAAAATTTGAAAAGAAAACAATGGCAAAGACAGCAATCCTGTACTTTTTTTGGGGGGGAATAAATCCACTTACATTGTCAATTGCCTTTAGTTGGCGTTGATATTGCATTTTGGCAAATGAAAGTGACATAATGGACTTCTTTGGAAGGGTGATTATGATAGGCTATCTTTGTCTTTTTTTGCGAGTCACATTGGTTTTAATGATTTTAAACAATTGAAGTTTCTATCATGTGTATATTTTTTAAAATATAGATATTTTCATTGTTATGTTTGCTAATTCGTCTTACTTTGCTTTTGGAACAAATGCATTTTTTAATTCTAAATATTCCATTATATATTCTGCCAAATTTCGATTTCGATCCGTCATCCCAATCAATATTTGTGAACAAAACATTAGATTACGCACAAAAAGAAATGCCATGCCAATTAAAAAAAATTAACTCCTAAATTAAAATTAAACTCCTAAATTAATATTAAACTATAATTATCGATATTCATACTTTGGAATGAAGATATAGATATAAATAATGAAGAGACAAATATGTTGAGATTTTTTGCATTTTCTTTATGTGCAATTTTTGTACCCTCCACCATAGGACGGGAGGACGAGTATACCAACTTTGTCATTCCGTTTGCACTACCTTGAAATATTGATCTTCGACACCCTGTTTATAGTGAGAACTGTATAGCTTCTGAAAATAGCCATCAACCGTAACCTCCACCTCTTCATTGCTGGCAAATATTTTACCGGCGAGTCATTTTTTCAAGTTAGCAAACAAAAAAATTGTGCGAATAAGGTGCGTGCTAAAGTAATTCGAACTTTAATTCATTAATTTTGGACATCGCAATAGTGGATATGTGAACTGGTGCAGTGTCTTGATTGTGGGCAAGAGCGTCACCCATCTTGCGCAAAGATTTCTCATCATCAAATTGTCCGTTAATTTGCGATGTATAGCTTTTTAAGAAATGCATATAACTTCAGCTAGCTCACGAACCTTCAACTGACGGTTATCCAATTTCATTTTGTGGAATTTTTAACTATTTCTGGCGTGGACACCTCAACTGGTCGACCACTGCGTTGTTCGTCTTGGAAGCTCGTACGGCCCCGTTTAAATTCTGCCACCCAATATTTTATAGTTGCAAACGAAGAAGCAGTCTCCCCCAAAGTAGAATCCAGCTCGGTTTTAATATTGGTTGGACTGAGACCATTCAGATTAAGTAAATAACTAAACAATGGCGCCTTGAAACTTAAAACATATGTTTAAGAAGCATGCCACTTTTCTCGAAAGTATTTTTTTTTTTAAATACCGCCATCTATATGACAGGTTGGGACCGCCCTCGTATATATATCCAATGGATTTTAGGAGGGACGCAACAAAGTGCTCTTACAGCTTTCGTACAGGAATATAAGGCGAAGTTGGCATTCCTTACCCTTTGCAATATATTATGTCTGAAGGACAATTTTGTATCTTGGATTATAAAGGGTGGGGAATTTAAAATTTGAACTACCCATTACTTTTACTTGTGATTGATAAATGTTACGTAAAGGATAAATGTTACGTAAAGCATCCGGAGACAATTGATGCGATGAAACATGAAGTCGAAGTTGACATTGGAGAGATTTCACCCGAAACAATTGAAAATGTACTGAAAATTTGGGTTGACCTGATGAGGTACTACTGAGCCAGCCGTGGTAGTCAAATGAATGATATTGTGTTTCATTATTAAATGACAATGTTCAATCTTTCCAATAAAACCAGAAATTTGAAAAAATTATCAGTACTTTTTTAGAGCCGAAACAAATTTGAAATGGCCCACCCTTTACCTAAAAATTTTACATTACTATCTCCATGTATCTCAGGAGGGTCCACGTGTGGGAGCTTATTCTTCCTAGTAAAGAGATCCAATTCTGTCTTGTTTGGGTTTACGGCCAAACTGCTGCTTCTGGCCCATCAAGCCAATCTGTCTTCTAAAAATGCTGGGGACTTTACCAGTTACAGCGGCCAGTTACTGACCTTACAGCCACAACGTTCTAGATATAGCAGAATTTCATTCACAGCAAGGTTCCAAATTAGTGGTGACAGTACTCCCCTTGTGTGGTCCCTCTGTTTATAAACCTTGTTAGAGTTGTGGACCAAGACTTGCTGTTATGCGTCTTCTGTTGAGCAGGCTATAAATTAGTCCAATCAAGCTAGAGTTCACCTTTAGAAGTGACAGCGCCTCAATTATCGCAACTAAGTGAATTTTGTTAAAAGCACGTTTAATGTCAAGAAAGGCCACCATATTATATTCCATGAAATGTAGGGACGATGCGATATTGCCCATAAGTTCGTGCGGGGCAGATTCTGTAGACTTGCCCTTGTGGTAAGCATGTGGGGTCTCCGACAGATGTTTTGTATCCAGGTTTTCTCTAATGAAAGAATCTACTAGAATTTCCAGAACATTCTAGAGATAGCTTAATTGGCTATCTTTCCGCGTTGGGTAGAAATATCACTTTGGCATCCATTCCTCGAAACTTGCAGTCCACTCGCTCTCTTGTTGGTCCTGTTATTCCTCGAGTTCTGTGGGTAAGTTCCCCGGGTAATGTGGGTTGAGCAGTAGTTTTAGCGACTTCTCGCTGTTTTTGCCCATTTTTTGACCCCATCCTGCAGGTATCCCACAGTACAGGGTGTAGCGTATAGTTTTGTACAATAAGTTTTAATCTATTTTATTGAAGTATTGATATACATTTCTTATAAAAAATACCTTATGGTAAATAAATTAAATAAAGATATACTCGTATGAGCTTAATGATTGTCACTTAGAAATGATTTATGACAGTCTATTGTTCTATCCATCTATCTATTTTTCTGCGTCCTCATTATGCAGCGAATATACATATAGCTTCTCCACTTCAAATGGCAACATCACCTACTGTTCCACGCGAACGTGGTTCTCCCTGTTAAACACCAAAGAGGCTCTGTCGACGGAAAATTGGCGGTATATCCCCTTTACCCGCATCGCATTGAGGCTAAACTTAGCATTCCCGACACCAGAGTGAAATGCGGTAGTATTATCAGTTGCCCATCTTAAATAAACGATTAATGAAACCTGGAAAAATGTAACTAAAACGGATCGATCGATGATGACTATTGTCATGCAAAAACGGATACGAAAAGGAACTCCCAGGGCGACTTTTACGCGCAAGTAGGGTCTTCGAGCATCAAACTCGAAAACGTTATTGTCAGACATTGTGAAGGATCCATGAACAGGAACGGAGAGCTCCTCACTGAGCTATGCGCTAAGTATAACATGGACATCGGAGGCACATTGTTTCCGCACAAAACCATACACAAAGTTACATAGGTGTCCCCAGACCACGTGACTAAAAATCAAATTGATCACCTGGCACTCAGAACAATTTGGAGAGGATCTTTACTGGATGTGCGGAACAAAAGAGGTGCAGATATCAGCAGTGATCACCATCAAAAATCCCAATCAGACCAATGATAGTAAATGTGACGTGGCCAAATTGAAGCAGACTTCCGTAGCCGCGCAATACGTTGAGACGCTTAAAGTTGAGCTTTAAGGTAAAAGGTTCAGTGTAAAAGCTAAATTTTTGGGAGCCGCTGAAACACACCTGGGCCACACTCTCCACAAGCGGAAACCTTGGATGTCCGGGAGAACTTGTCAGCTGATCGAGGACTGGAAAATGGCGAAGGGCCGAGTATGCAAGAGCACGCAGTGACAAATCACAATAGATATCTGTACCGCATTACGAAAAAGCTGACCAATAAAACATTTACTTCTGTGATACCTTTGAAGAATTAATTGTACTGGTGAACTTGTGACATCAAAAATCGAGCAGCAAGGGATATGGGCAAACCATTACAGGGAACTGCTAGATATTTTATCCCGGTCCTCCCAGCACATATGTAACTGTGGCGAGCACATTGAAAGACCTGATATTCCCAATAACGGCCCATCAGTGACTGTAGTCGCCAACGGCATCAAGGCCCTAAAAACAACAAAGCCCCAGGAACTAATAACATTGCACCGGAAATGCTGAAGGTTGACCCCAACGTCAGTGCACTATTAATCCTTCCAATAATCGAGGAATTTTGGAGAACAAAGTGCCTGCACGACTAGTTAAAAGAGGGCGCTATTGTGAAGTAACCAAATAATTGTAATTTATCCGAGTGCACCAATTGGAGAGGTATCACATTTTTGAGTATAGGGTAAAAATAAAACAAGTGTGTCAACATTTTTTGGAAGGTCAAGATTTTTTTGAAATTTGTTATTAATCTGGTTGATAATTTGAAAAAAATAAAACAATTTGAACCGTTTTGCAAAATTTTGGTTTTTTCGCGAGATACGACCTATTAAATTTTTCCGAGTGTGTTAAGAAAACTGCAATTTTCTCGGAAATATTTAACGGATTCGACTGAAATTTTTGCTGGTCGATCCGAGACATTTCCTAAAATCTAAATCTATATATATAAAAATGAAACGGTCCATCTGTGTAATGGCATCACGTCAGAACGGCTGGAGCGATTTGGATGATTTTTTTTTTATTCGATTCTAAATTTTCACGAGATGGTTTATATAGAAAAAAAAAATTAATTGGACAAAGGGGCGTGGTACCTCCCATACAAATCGCAGGTTAAAAATCCGATATTTCTGCTCCTATTATAGGTATAGTGCTAAAATTTTGTTTGTATGCATTTAATGGCAGATTATGTGAATTTTCCAAAAATGGGCGGAATCGGACCACTGGGCGTGGCCCCGCCCATATAAGCCAAATTTTGAAATTGAGATATTTTGCACAATTTGTTAGCGAGAGTGCTGGAATTTTGTGTATATGTAAACGGTGGCAGTCTACGTGATTGGTCCAAAAATGGGCGGGATCGGAAGAATGGGCGTGGCCCCGCCCACATAGACAAAATTTTGATATCTTGCACAATTTGCTAGCGGGAGTGCTGCAATGTTGCGTATATGTATCTGGTGGCATTCTACGTAATTGGTGAAAAAATGGGCGGGACCGGACCAATGGGCGTGGCCCCGCCCATATAAGCCAAATTTTGAAATTGAGATATTTTGCACAATTTGTTAGCGAGAGTGCTGGAATTTTGTGTATATGTAAACGGTGGCAGTCTACGTGATTGGTCCAAAAACGGGCGGGATCGAACCAATGGGCGTGGCACCGCCCATATAAGCCAAATTTAAAAAATGTGATATCTTGCACAATTTGTTAGCGAGAGACCTGGAATTTTGTGTATATATATCCGTTGGCGATCTACGTGATTGGTCCAAAAATGGGCGGGTTCGGACCAATAGGCGTGGCCCCGCCCACAATGACCAAATTTTGAAATTTTTATATCTTGCACAATTTGCTATCGGGAGTGCTGCAATGTTGTGTATATGTATCTGGTGGCATTCTACGTAATTGGTCAGAAAATGGGCGGGATCGGACCAATGGGCGTGGCCCCGCCCTTATAAGCCAAATTTTGAAATTGATATAACTTGCACAATTTTTTATCTAGAGTGCTGTCATGTTGTAGATATGTATCTGGTGACAGTCCACGTGATTGGTCCAAAAATTGGCGGGATCTGACCAATGGGCGGGCCACCGCCCATATAAGCCAAATTTTGAAATTGAATTATCTTGCTCATTTTGTTAGCGAGAGTGTTGAAATTTTGCGTATATGTATCTGGTAGCAGTCTACGTGATTGGCTTTCAAATGGGCGGAATAGGACCAGTGGGCGTGGCCCAGCCCATATTTTGATATATCTTGCAAGTATTATATAGGAAATACATGAACAAAAATGCTCGGTATGCGATAATTACAGCTGCTCACTCCAATACAATCGCAATATGATAATGTGATGCAATATCAATGAAACAAGAATTTGGAAATTTTATAAGTATACATTTCTATTTTCTGGACTTTCCACTGAATTCGGTATTTTTTCATTCAGTGAATTTATTACTAATACCAGTAAGGAAAGGCAGAAAGTCGGGCGGGGCCGACTATATAATACCCTACACCTCCCTAACAATGCGATAAGGGTCATTGCGATAATAATTTGGAATAATTGGTAAATGTATTTTGAACCGATAATCGCAAAATTAAGCAATATTCGTTCCTAAATTGAGAAAAATCTTTCTGGAGAACTTTGTAATGATCGGAAGTAAAGTACAACTTCTATAGCGCTTTGTAACCAAATCTGGAGGAACATATATATGGAGGTTATATATAAATCTGAATCGATTTTCCTAGAATACTCATTCATGTAAAATAGAAACCTGTTTCTGTCGAATTTCGTACTGATCGGATATAAAACACAGTCTCTACAGCGGTAACATATATATATGGGGGCTATATCTAAATCTGAACTGATTTTCTCCGAATTTTGCGGCATTCCTTCATGTAATAAGAAACCTCTTTCTGCCGAATTTCTTACTGATCGGATATAAAATACAGTTTCTACAG
This sequence comes from Eudasyphora cyanicolor, assembly GCA_963930755.1. NCBI lineage: Eukaryota > Metazoa > Arthropoda > Insecta > Diptera > Muscidae > Eudasyphora > Eudasyphora cyanicolor. The sequence continues at coordinate 208,348,372 of OZ005737.1, read as the reverse complement.
CGCTTGAATTTCAAATCGGGGGTAACATATATATGGGGACTATATCTAAATCTGAACCGATTTTCTCCGAATTTGGCAGTATTCCTTCATGTAATAACAAACCTCTTTCTGCCGAATTTCGTACTGATCGGATATAAAATACAGTTTCTACAGCGCGAATTTTGACATGGGCAGCGAAGCGCACAGGGCTCAGCTAGTATATCATAAACTTTAATTACCAACTGACCATATGAAAAATATTGCAAAATATTTTTTGCATATGCGAATAATTTCACTTTCTGGAGCAGTAATTTGAAATATTTTGTATTTAGAATGCGTCCTATAATGACGTCCACCAGAATCAGAAAAAACATTTTGGTAGATCGCGCTTTGTAAAAATGTACAGCAAATTTACGGACACTACCTTTTTGAACAAATTTTTGGTTCATTATTACAGGACCTCAAGGACCTTACCAATTTTGTCCAAATTTACACAATAGCTGAATCCATTAGTTCTGAGTAAAAAAACGCATTAATTTTTTTCGGCGGATCAAGTTCTCAGCATCGCGAGCTTCCAAACTGTGGATATATAATTTGCAATATCTCCGCCAATTCCTAATCAATCTGTACAAAATCAACGACAAAAGAGACGTGAGAAAAGTCACTTTCATATCTTGTTTCCTAATATATGTTTTCTTAACCCATTAAGAGCCAGTTGTTTTACTTTTTGTGTTAAATGCAATGATTTTGGAAAATGCGTTATGGACTGGACTGTTCGTGCGGTGGAAGTATAAATTGACGATTCTATTAATACAAACAACACCTAAAGCTTTATTTCAATGTATTATATGACCAATGTTTCCCATAAGAACATAAAATGTTACTATTTTATTGTAACCCATACAAAATGTTATTATTTGGTAATGAAATAATACAGAATTGAATTTAGAATTGTTAACATAATTTTAGTTTCAATGTATGACAAAAGTTTTAGGGGCAATACGCTAAATTTTATAGTGCTTTTTAAAGGTTTATACCTTTAAATAGAGCTTACGGTGTTGTATTTATTATAGAATCGCGAATTTTTACATCCACCGCACGAACAGTCCAGTCCATAACGCATTTTCCAAAATCATTGCATTTAACACAAAAAGTAAAACAACTGGCTCTTAATGGGTTAAGAAAACATATATTAGGAAACAAGATATGAAAGTGACTTTTCTCACGTCTCTTTTGTCGTTGATTTTGTACAGATTGATTAGGAATTGGCGGGGATATTGCAAATTATATATCCACAGTTTGGAAGCTCGCGATGCTGAGAACTTGATCCGCCGAAAAAAATTAATGCGTTTTTTACTCAGAACTAATGGATTCAGCTATTGTGTAAATTTGGACAAAATTGGTAAGGTGCCCGAAGTCCTGTAATAATGAACCAAAAATTTTTTCAAAAAGGTAGTGTCCGTAAATTTGCTGTAAATTTTTACAAAGCGCGATCTACCAAAACGTTTTTTCTGATTCTGGTGGACGTCAATATAGGACGCATTCTAAATATAAAATATTTCAAATCACTGCTCCAGAAAGTGAAATTATTCGCATATGCAAAAAATATTTTGCAATATTTTTCATATGGTCAGTTGGTAATTAAAGTTTATGATATATTTAGATTTTAGGAAATGTTTCGGACCGACCTGCAAAAATTTCAGTCGAATCCGAAAATTGCAGTTTTCTAACACACTCGGAAAAATTTAGTAGGTCATATCTCGCGAAAAAATCAAAATTTTGCAAAACGGTTCAAATTGTTTTATTTTTTTTAAATTCTCAACCAGATTAATAACAAATTTCAAAAAAATCTTGACCTTTCAAAAAATGTTGACACACTTGTTTTATTTTTACCCTATAGTGAATAAGGTAAAAGCTCATATTATCACAAACCGTCTCACATCCGCACTGAAACCGAACTTCGACCAGAGCAAGTAGGCTTTCGTCCTGGAAAATCGTGTGTGGACCACGTTAACTCATTGTGAGCCATTGTTGAACAGCCAGTAAAGTGGAGATCATCTGCATTATATCTCGGGTTTATTGTCTTCGAAAAAGAATTTGATAGACTCGAGCATATTACCATATGGAATGCACTTTAATGCAAAGGCACTACCCGAAAAATAATTGCTCTTATTAAAAGCCTTTACAATTGTGCGACTTGTAAAGTTCTACATGATAATAAACTCAGCAGAAAAATCGACGTGAAAACCGGCAAACGATAGGAATACGTTTTGTCACCCCTACTATTTAAGATAGTTCTCAATGTAGTGATGAAAATGGCTACAGAAAACCACAGCGGAATTGAGTGGGGGCTATACAAACGTCTAGGTGACCTAGACTACGACGATCTGTCTCTGTCTTTTGCCACATGGCTTCCGAGACTTGCGATAAAAGCTACGGCTTTTAGAAGTAACTACAACAAGAGCCGGATTAAAAATATATAAAAAAATAAGACTAAGTCTATGCGCGTGAACACCGTAAATAGAGAAGTTTTCCATATGAATGGAACCGCACTTGAAGAGTTGAACAGCTTCTGCTCTCTCGGCAGCATTATTAACATTAAAGGTGGAACAAAAGCCAATATCGAGAACCGCATAAACTGTGCTAGATTCTCCATTGGTCTCCTAAATACTGTTTGTAACGCATCCCATATATCTAGGAGAACAAAACTCAAAATATTTAACTCCAACGTCAAGTCAATGCAAAACTTATAACACAACAGCCCGTGATATAAATTCACTCCAAGTATTTCTTAACCACTGCCTAAGAATGATAATGAGAATATTTTGGCCGAATACTATCTCTAACACCGACCTGCTGGAAGCTACAAACCAAGTCCCACTGAAGAAGACAGCTTGATAGCGAGGTGCCAATGATGACAATGACCTGGAGTGCAGTCAAACAAATAGCTCATAATATTCCCGAATGGAATACGTTTTGGATGCTGGCTACTTATTTTACAATGCTTATGGCACATTCTGTATAATTGCCTTTGTTTTAAGCATGTTGATTTCATGACCTAAATGGTTTCCCCAATGAATAATATAAGAGTCTTTGAAGACCTATCAGTTTATTGGAATAGCGGCATCTCTCCTTCCATCGGGGGTTTCCTTAATGAAAAATCTAAGAGTCTTTGAAGATCTTTCGCAACGAACGAAGACAAACTAATTTGCCTGAATTTGTAAAAGTCCTCCACCATATGATGAGGGTATACTCATTTTGTAACCTTAGAATATTACACAAGGATCTCATAAATATATATGTTTATATTCTTAACCGTCGTAATATTATTTAGCCATTTCCGTCTGTTCGCCTGTTGCAATCACTCTACATTCTACTATAATTGAGCTAGATGACTGTTGCAGATATTCTCTTTGCTGCTGGTATGTTGGGATTAAAATTGGGCAATATCGGTAAATTTTCTATATAGTCCGCTTATAAAGCATCTCCCGATTTGACTTCTTAACGACATAGAACCTGTAAATTTCAACTGATTGATCTGAAAGTTACACGATCACGAAAAACGGTCGCCAAAGGACTATTTTTTTATATCACATAAATTCAGTTCAAACGCATGGTTACATTCAAGTACCAACTCTAATTCATGGCAGAGGATTTGCAGAATATTTATTAAATATTTTAAAATTACATCATGTTCGACATTGGCTGAAGTTACCATTCAAAAAGAAACCTTCATACACCCCCCACAATAATCCTCCAAATACCAACGTGTTCCCTTGAAACATACATACATATGTATGTACCCACAACAGTTCCATAAAAAATCACACCGCAATATTTTTTCGATTTTCAATTAAAATTAAAAATCATAAATGCCGCTTCACATCAAACACGCATCACATCCCATCGCTGCGGTGTTATCCCTTAAACTCCGATTCATGGCTCATCAATCGCTTGGCCAAAAGAATTCTTTAAATACCTTAAATACTCTGATAAGCCATATAAAAAAACCTATAATTCCGTATCAATAAAACAATAAAAAAGTATATTTTTTGTTTGTTCGTTTGTTTCTCCGCCACAGTTCAGACAACGTCACCCCTATGTTACGGGATATTTACTTTTGCTGCGATTCCCTTTTGATTGTTCCACCAAACCGAACCGAAGGGAAATGAATCCGGCTAATCCACCCACAATCCGACTTCGATAAGCTTTTATATCAATAACTCAGGCAATGCAGTTACTCCCTCAACAGGGATGGTAGCCATATGGGCAGTGGTACATAGGCGGAAGGCAACTAACCTCTAGTATCATCCTCATCTCGAATCTATTGATGTCCGGGTGAAAGTCAATAAAAAAATACTCAGTACTCTGATAAAAAAGTTAACAAAGACAGGAGCGTTGCAGTCAACAGATGAATGGCGGACGGATGGCAAACATCCACGGACGTTTTATTACAAATCTTCTTTGTTACTACTATTTTCTTGCTGTTGTTCTGTTTTAATATTTCATCAATATTTTTTGGGCTTTGTAAGACATGCGTTTTTATGTGAATGTAGAGAACAGAGTATATTTGTTTGGTTTATCCCTTCGATTCCTTTTTATGCGTTTTCTGATTGTGATAAGGATCTATGACTATTAAAGGGAACCAACAAAAAATAATTCAAATTATCAGAATTTCTGTAATCAAAGTCCTGCGTTCATGTTCCAGAATAATGTGGAATTTATTAAATTTTGGGCATATTTATCTATTAAAGTTGCTTTTGGAGCAAACAATTTATTTACACAGGTCGACAAAACCTTTTTACATCGATAAGAAAGTTAAAACCTTGCTAAATTGGCTAAAGGGTCCACCAAATAACTTTTTATTTTGAAAATGCTATAAAAAAAACTACTGAAAACGCATTGGATGGTCAGTTGGCTTCAACTCCTGAACCAATTGGACTTTGTATGGCGTCATACCAAGGTCTTTATGCAAAATTCGTCTCAATGATGTCTCCGAAATGTTCAATTGTTGAGAACGACGGTGAATTGATGCACACTTTCTGCCACAGCAGCAATATTCTCGGGTGTACGCATTGTTTTTGGCTTTTCACGCTTTGGTTTATCGATGAGGATGTCAGTTTCTTTCACTTTTTTCACAAGATAACGAACATACGGAGCTGACGGTGCTTCTCTTCTTCCAAAATCCGTACGCAATTTTCGCACACATTCTGCAACATTACCATGATTTTCAAAGTAATGTCGCAATATACACATATTCGTTCAGCGGAAGGGTAAAACTAATTATCTGTCAAATCAGACACGAGCTAAGTGTTAGCATTCACGAAATAAGCACTAGTTGAAAAAAAACGTTAGATGGCGGATCCTTTGCAGCCTTTTAAATTATGCATTGATTTTCTTCGTAAAGGGCTCATATTATTCATGACCGATCAGACTTTACTATAAAATTATAAATATATAATAAATAAAATTATTAAAATTTTCTCAAAAAAATAGGTTTTTTTTTGCAAAATTTCATAAAGTATCGTCGAAACCGCTGAACGAGTAAAAAAATGGTATTACATAAGGCTGAAGACTACTTAATTTTGAATTCTTTAAAACTTTCGAGAAAAATTGTATTGCAAAAGATTGAAGGCTACCTAATTTTGAATTTTTTTCCATATTTTTACCTCCTGTTACCACAAGGACAAACATATTTTATCAACTGTTTTGAAGAGAAGTGCAGAGGTTTTCCTTGGTATTAATATCTTCAAATTGTGTGAAGGGAATAAGGAGTTTTAACACTTTTAACAAATGGAAGCGAATACTGAAATATATTTTTGCGAAAGCGAAAGCGAATAATCCATAGATGGTTTTTGCGAATATTAATATTGCACTCCAAGTATTTCTTAACCACTGCCTAAGAATGATAATAAGAATATTTTGGCCGAATACTATCTCTAACACCGACCTGCTGGAAGCTACAAACCAAGTCCCACTGAAGAAGACCCGATGACACATGGAGAAGACGGCTTGATAGCGAAGTGCCAATGATGAGAATGACCTGGAGTGCTCATAACATTCCCGAATGGAATACGTTTTGGATGCTGGTTACTTATTTTACAATACTTATGGCACATTCTGTATAATTGCCTTTGTTTTAAGCATGTTGATTTCACGACCAAAATGGTTTCCCTAATGAAAAATATAAGAGTCTTTGAAGACCTATCAGTTCATTGGAATAGCGGCATCTCTCCTTCGATCGGGGGTTTCCTTAATGAAAAATCTAAGAGTCTTTGAAGACCTTTCGGAATGAACGAAGACAGACTTATTTGCCTGAATTTGTAAAAGTTAAGTCTTTCGGGAACCATTTCGGATAAATGGTTCTCGAGTTACAGCAAAATATGTAGTTCAACCTCCCATACCGATCGACTCAGAATTACTAGCAACAATTTCTTTTTGCACTCTTTCACATTAGAGAATATGCCTATTGAATTTGGTCAAATGTTGGTTCAGATTTTAGCCCCAAATATATCTGTTTCACGAATAACGACATAATTTGTGTATGATCTACCGACTGATATCTACTATTGGCGAAAATAAGAGTTGTGTGACATAAACGGTTATTCATGAAAACCACATATATATGTTGGGCTCACACACTCTGTAATTGCTCGGACTTCCGAATGTAAGACCGTGTTATGGTCTGGTAGGAGGAATACAATTTCGGATTCCCGTTCTTCGATATAAAGTTCCAGTACCTCCCTTTACCTTAGTTTCGAAACTTCTTTATAACACCAAACGCACAGATAAAATACGTTTGGAGGTTGTTTATCGCAAACATAGATCGTTTGTCTCAAACGATCTACTTTTCCCGCAACGGTTAAAAGATTTCTAGTGAATAAAAACGTTTATCGTAAATGTAGTTTCGCTTCATGTGGGAAAATAACCAGATAGTCAATAACAAAAACAATAGATGGTTCGTCATAGTTTGTGTAAAAGTCTATTGTATTTGGAATCCCAGCTTTCCACAAAATGTTCAATATTTTCATATTTTCGGTGTTTTCAATTTATTTCATTTGGTTTTTATAGATCGAAAGACGACGAAAGCAACGCAAACAGTCGCTGCTTTTCAATGTGGACGATGTCATTCCAACAAAGATTTCATTCCACAAGTGCCACTGTCTTTTTGCTTTGCCTCCGACGTTTTAGTTGTGGCTGATGCAAAAATTAAGTTGTAAAATTTTTCTTTTAATGGCATTATGTAACACGATTTTTCACACGAAGTTTTTTATATTATTATCTGATGTAGTTTTGTATTTGACGTGGAAACTTTTGAAAGATCAACATTTAGGCCAGAATTTTTAATATTGACCTACGAAGTTCACTTTTGACTAAAAACTTTAATATATGGTAAGATAACATTGTGACATTTTTGATTATAAAAATAATTTATAAAATATGTATGTATATAAAATGTCATAATTTAAACAATTTATTCTTTTGCGACAAACGTTTTTCCATTTATTGATAAACTGACATTGCTTGTGACAAACACAATAGCCGTTTGCAGCAATCGTTTGACAGGGTTTGGGATAAAAAAGCATTGCTTGTGACATAAATTACATAAATCATTTACGATAAGTACAACGTTTATTTGGGTTTTGGGATAAACATAAATCGTTAGAGACAAACATTGTCCACAAGCGAAATTCGTTTGTCTAATTTTTCGTTTGGGAGCAACTATTTTTTTCTTTGCGTGTGCGTAAGTTTGGCTTGATACCTCATTTTGTGTCTTTTGAAGCTTTTATTCTTTGACAAGTAGAAACTACGCCATTACTAAAAATGGAACGATACACGATTCAACAACGCATTGAAATTATTAAAATTCACTACCAAAATGATGAAAATCTTGCAGTCACAGTTCGCAAAACTACAGCATTTTTGGGTCGTCGTGAAGCACCTTGTCGGACCGCAATACAGAAATTGGTGGAAAAATTCGAGCTGTTGGGACAAGTTAGTGATGTGAAGAATAAAACCCGTGCACGTCGCTCAAGAACAACTGAGAATTTGGTTTGTCCATTCCTTGTCGTTCTTTGGAATCGGACATTCCACAAACGTCATTACCCCGTATCTTGCATAAAGACTTGGATCTTAAGGCTTATAAAGTTCAGTTAACACAAGTACTCAAGCCGGCCGATCATCAACAACGTCGTGTCTTTGCTGATTGGGTCCTTGAAATGCATGAAAATTATTCGGAATTCCTTCGAAAAATCATCTTGACTGATGAGGCCCATTTCCACATCGGCGGCGACGTCAACAAGCAAAATTGTCGCATCTGGGGCTCAGAAAACCCAAGACTTATTGTTGAGAAGCCTCTCCATCCTCAACGTGTGACCGTTTGGTGCGGTTTATGGTCCGGCGGAGTCATTGGACCTCACTTTTTCGAAAATGAAGTTGGATCAACAGTTAGGGTGAATGGATTTCGCTATCGAGAGGTGATTAATGATTTTTTATGGTCGGAGTTGGATGGTATTGATCCGGACAACGTTTACTTTCAACAAGAGGGCGCTACGTGCCACACAAGCAACGAAACCATTGCTCTGTTACGGGAAAAGTTTTCGGACCGTGTTATCTCTCGAAGAGGTGATCACAATTGGCCACCGAGATCTTGTGATTTAACACCTTGCGAATTCTTCCTTTGGGGTGAAAGATAAGGTCTACGCCAACAGCCCAGCGTCTATTCAAGACCTCAAAGATAGAATTCGTGAGACTATAGAGGACATAGGGCAGCCACTTTGCGATGGTTATGGAAAATTTCATGAAAAGGATATGGTCCTGTAAGCGTGGTCGTGGGGGCCATATGGCTGATGTTGTTTTTCATTATTAACGGCATACCTTCTCCTTTTTATAATGAAATAAACATCCGATCATTTATCTCAGAAAACGGCATTTTTTTAATACCAAAATAACACCTGTCGTTGGGAAACCCTTTATATGTATGTATTATTTTCAGGAAAAATAGGCATCACAGTAGTGTAGAGTATCATATAATCGACTTAGCCCGACATTTAACTTTTCTTACTCTCTATCATTGGTTTACAATCAGTGTATCGTACTTAGTCTGAGGCCCCATTTTGAGCCTATAGCTATCCTGCATACTGATCCACATCTGTTGAATCAATATTGCTCGTAAGTGTTTCACCTTGATGCTTTGTGTAATTGCCTTATTCAGCTATTTTTTCTGTGTGTGTATACTTATCAATTTGTATGATGTAGAACTACACATCATTTGCGATAAAACTTCAAGATTGGTAACTATTTTTTACTTACTATCAGCAACATGATTCTATTCCAAAATTCTTTTCTGACTTCAAATTAAAAGTGAGATATGTAAATTGAAATCCCTATTTATATGAGAATCTGCAGTGATGAAATATCATCAAATGGAAATTGTAAGTAACCTTTTAAACTGAAATGACACACGCACATTAACCTTTGCCCTTTAAAGAAATCACATAATTTCGCTCGTTAAGAGCTTTGTGCAGGGCAAGGCTCTTCCACAGGACTTATGACGCACAAAAAGCGCACGTTTATCAGATTATCTGGTATAGACAGGGATTTAGGCTAACACTAGATTATGTTTTCTGTTCATGTTTTTACTGGTATTCGTTACAAATATATATGACGAACACAGTGTCATAAACCCAATGCGTCCATCCGATACAGAGACGGACAGACCGACCGACAGACGGATGGCTGGCTTATCGCTTCTAAAACGTATTTGCACAGGCGATTGCTAAAAAACCAATAAGCGTAAAATTAAAATGAAACTTCCACCTCTCTCCCGAAGATATCATCGACTCGGTGGCCTCGTCCCATTCCCCTGGAAAACTTAAAGGTAACTTCATAGCAAACAATATGTAAATTCCACTTTCGAAGCGGAACAACAAGCGTTAGCTACGAGTATTTGTGAAGATTTGAAAACCAAAGATAACAAGGACCATAAAAAGAGTCCTGCTTAGTTTTCCACATCTTTTTGTTGTTTTAGAAAAATATGTATTTTTATTTTGAATCAAACAAAAAAAGTAACTGAGGGAGGATTGGAAAACAAGTGCAGATGGCAGGCAAAAACATTATGCAAATAATCCGGGGGTGGGATGGAGTGTCGATGAAGAAAAGGAAATCCGAACCAGGACATGCTGCAGAGGTTAGGGTGTGAGGTTTATTGTTTGGAGCAAAAAAAAATTATACATTTTCGTTACAATATCGAACATTGATGACAATAAAAATGAAATTTGTTTAAAACTGGCATAAACGATAACGCAGCAATAATTGTTTGGTTGGTACAAAAGAATTACGGAGAAATCCGCGCGATTGAGAAGGCAGTCAGTCTGTCCGTCCTCTGTGTTATCCATCAAAACGCATTAAACGAGAGTTGAATAAAAAAACGCTATAACGACTTTTTGATTTGATGGAAAAGTCACGATTTCTCCCTCGACTCCCTTTGAAAATATGATAAGATTTGTTGCGCACAACAGTCAAATGGAAAATCCGATGGAAAACCAAAGAAAGAAATACAAACAAAAAACATTTTAAAATTGCACGCATTCGATTTCTATGGACATCAAGCGAAGGAAAAGCAAGGACGAGCGTATAAGTGAGTACAACAAAGGGTGAGGGAAGTAAGTAGGTAGTGGAGTTTTCCTAGTATTATCTACGATTATTCATAGGCCTACTGTGGTGATGCTGCATCAAGTTAATCGCATTCACCGTGGTTCCAAATAGGGTTGAATGTGATCAAATCTTTTTTCGTAATTTTGTACCCTTTTTTGTATGCGTAAATAATATATTGTGAAACTCTAACACCTATTGCTCAATTCACAAAAAAAAAAGATTATACCTTCACTTTAGTGTAGGATGAATACCGATTTGTAAAATTTGCAAAAACTATACCACATCGAAGACATTATTTGAGCACTGTCCGTCCGTCCCACACTGGGAAGAAATAAATAAAGAAAATAATTCTGCAGTTCCTTAACCAGTCAACCGATTACAATACAACATGGCATGTTGGCACACAGAGGTATTAGAGAAGTTAAGTTACAAATTTGGGCCCCCTACACTAAAAAAAGATAGAAACAAAATTAATGACACATACTTAAATTAAGTATGTGACCTCGCCATCAATCTAATCACAATTTTCATTAAAATAATAACAGTTTCTTGCAATTGACTTAATTAAATCATTATTTTTCTGACAAGCTTCATCATTTTAAGTAATATTTCAATACTAATTTTATACATTAAATTTATGTTGTTTATGTAGATAAGTAATGGTTTGAAAGTCAGATCAAACTTAACTATCTGTGTGCAAAATTTGAGTAATAAATTTAAGGCTGTGCTGACTTTAAAAAACGACGGATTTGTAAGGTAATTTTATGACAGTTGCCATTATTTTAAACGTTACTTCTTAAATTGACTCTATATGAGTATAATTAACTCCCTCAAAGTTAATGACGCTCTCTCCTACTCTGAGCATCAGGGATTTTTGTTATCGTTTGTATTTCAGACAATAGAGAATATGTTGTTTGTTTTTTTTTTTTGAATGATCAGTTTTTGAGAAATTAAAGGAGTATAAGAAGAAGGTGGTTTTTTTAAAGTGTGCGTCATGATCGTGTTAAAATTAAATTGTGATAATAATGTAAGTAATACGTGAATACAAAAATGTAATTTTATTTAAACATATTTTACATTTATTCACAGTAACAACAACAAAGGAAAACTCAACGATGGCGTAGAAAATAGCGACGATTGCATAATATGGAGCCGAAACCGCCAAAAAGACGTAAGCGCCAATCAGAAAAATGTGGAGAAGGAGGTTTGTTTTCGGACAATTTTTTGTTTAAATGCATATGTAATGCGTACATGTACTTATATAACTGTGAAATTTTGTATAACGGTTTATTTTACAGCTATAATATTCTGACAATTGATGCCGTTTGTCATAATTAAACGATTTCCTTCAAAAGAATTAAAATAAATCATGTTGGCGCTTACGTCTTTGTTGCGGTTAAGGCTCGATATGTCATGTATACCTGCACGCTGAAAAAAAATCGCTTCTGTAGTGTATTGTCCCAAACATATTTGGCTTGAAATATACATATGTTTAGGGTACACTATAAATATATAATATTTGACACACACAAATATTATATGTTTGGGAGGATATTGCTCTAAACAAAAATATGCTTCCGTTCAAATATTTTTTTATTTGGTACTAGTATTTCCGAAACAAAGATTAATTTGTAATTATTTATTTTGGCAATGTATCAATGCCTTATCTTAAAGACAAGATTTCTGTTTTTCAGATGTTCAAAGAGCATTTTTTTTTATAAATTTTATATGTTTGTAAAATTTAATTAAAACTTAAATCGGATAATCTTTCGTAAATATAAATTGCATTGATGGATTGACAAAAAGTGATGAATTGGAATATTTATAAATTAAGACATTTTTGCCTATAAAGTTTAACACGAAAACCAGGAAAAAAAACTAAAATTCGAATAAGTCAGCAAGGTTTTAAAAATCTTTTTAAATGAAATATATTTCGAAAACTTCTTGAACAATAACTTTGTTTGTGTGTAAACACATATTTTATTTGTGAAATTCAGTCTGCAAATAAATAATGTTCTAATATATTAATATATGCGTTCCAAACAAAATTTCTTGATTTTCAAATAAAATTTATTTGTTAACAAATATATAATATTTAAAAAAATCGTTTCCAAGTATATTCTCTTTCGATTCAAACATATCAAAAATGACGATTTTCCTCCGTGTGTGTGTCCATCATCTATGATGGACTATAATAAAATATGAACTGACTAAAACAATTAGAAAATGTGGTATTTATGGCTAAAATATGTATATTTTGGAGCGCCCTCTATAGTGTGACTATAACAAAATACATATAAAAAATAAAAGAGATTTTAATATTTTGGCTTTGCGATTGGAGGAAATGTGGCTTAGTTTTGAAATTTGCGTAAAAAAAATAGTGGAAATTGAAGAAGCTTGGCAAACAATACCAGTGACTATTTTTGACAAAAGTTTGCTTTAAGATTAATAAAAATATGTTAATCTTTTTTAAATAACTTCTAAAACTCCAAAATACGACATTTATTTTTTTTTTTTTAATGTAACTTTAAATTTCTTTAACTCTGGTCATATTGGGTATATCGGATCGTTTTTTTCTCATCACATAGCAAATCGCTGCCTGTTCAGAAAAGTTGATGTGAAAGAAGTCGGTGCATAGTCTGCTCCGATATTCACAAAACACTACACCATTTCCAAATGTTAGGTTAGGTTAGGTTGAAGAGAAATTTCCAAATGTAGTTCAGAAAAAATCAATTTAAATTCAGAATTCGTCAATTGAAATTCAGAAATTCCATTTGAAATTCAGATCTCGTCACTTGAAATTCAGAAATTCAATTTGAAATTCAGAACTCGTCACTTGAAATTCAGATTTTCCATTTGAAATTCAGAACTTGTCAATTGAAATTCAGAAATTCCATTTAAAATTCAGAAACTATTTATTGAAATACAGAATTTCTATTTGAAAACAAGAAAATATTTTTTTTGTTTCATGGTTTTCTCACTGTGGAGTTGAGCTGAAGATCAAAGAATTCCTTTTAATGGTGATTTCGTTTTTGCAAAAAAATTCAAAATTTTCTAACTTTTTACACTGAAACCGCATTTTTAGGTTCGTTTGTAAAAGTGGTGCAGCCGGATGATCGGGGTTTGATTTCGTTTGTAAAATTATTACACTCCGCAAATGCGAAAATATCGCATTTTCCACACTCAGCCCAGTCCAAAGTGTGGAGTGTTGGACCGTCAAAAAGCAAACTTCAGAACTCACCGCACGATTTTTGTTTGATTGTTCGCATGCAAAATGCGAAATTAGAAGTGGGTGCAGGGGAATTTTTAAAATGTCGCAACATGATGTGGTGATATTATTTTTCAGAAACGATATCACCATATGTCATGGAAGGTATTTCAATAGTGAATTGAAAAAGAAAACGTCTTTGAAATTCAACACCAACCAATGCATGACGTTTCGAAGGTGGTTAGTCAACTCCTCGGATGCAGTAGCGAACTTTTTTACTGAGTCAAAAAGATTTATTTTATGCAACCATGAAAATTGAGAAAGTGACTACTACGCAATGCGATAGGGTCAAAATTTTTTATGAAGTTCATTTTTGCGTAAAAATTTATAAAACGTTTCTATCGATCTCGCTATCATTTACTTAAGAAAAATTATGGGATTTGAAATTTAAAAATGCGTTTTTGGTTTTTACGGAAATTACAATATCTCTTGAGCGGCCGAACCAATTTTTACAAAGTCTACGTCGTTTTGAAGAGAACACAACAGCCACTATTTCATTCACAATTACATCAAAAATTCTATAACTTTTCTTACATTTTTGTTCTAATTTTAAGTTTTTTTCATCTAATTGGAAATATCTTAGAGCGCCATCTTTGCCTGAGAATGACATTCGTGCGCCATCGTTTGTTGGAACTTTATCGGCTCAGCCGATTGATGAAATTGTATCGGCTCAGGCGATCAGCCGCCGCCGCCAATCGGTATTTTTCCGTGCGCCGCCGCCGCCCATAATATTGGTCGGCTTCATTGCCTGGTCCTGCGTAGGTAAATTTGAAGATGTATATACATATAAGACTTCAAGTCTACATTCTTAATTTCACATTAAAATGTTCTGAAAATCTAATTTCTGAATTTCAAATGAAGAATTCAGAATTTCAAATGAAGAATTCAGAATTTCAAATGACGAGTTCTGAATTTCAAATGTCGAGTTCGGAATTTCAACTGGAAATTCTTGACGAATTTTGAATTTTAAATGGAAAATCTAAATTTCAATTGACGAGTTTTGAATTTCAAATGGAAAATCTGAATTTCATTTGACGAGTTCTGAATTTCAAATGGAAAATCTGAATTTCAAGTGACGATTTCTGAATTTCAAATGGAATTTCTGAATTTCAATTGATATTTTCTGAATTACATTTGGAAATGTTGTAGGACTACGTCGGGGAAAAAATGAGAAATTACATTTTCATTTGCTGATATATCGGCGACTATACGAGATAACACTTACGAAAAAGAGAAAAATTAGATATGTGGTAATATTTTTGCCTTTTTCTTCCCATATTGTCCCACTGTTCCATGTTAGGGAAAATAAAAAACACATTGTTTGTTTTCTTCATTGCGACAAATGGCAAACGCACTTAAAATGCAAATTTTTTTCCATCCCAATTCCGCGGCAATCACAATTCGCAAAAAACCGCGACATTAAGCATGAAATTTGTTTTTCCCAAAAAGTCTGTGTCATCCATCCACACAAAGGTCTGGCGAAGGGTGAGAGAGGTGGAACAGTTAAGGGCACAGAGTTCACTCTTCATCGTTTTGTTTGACGCGATTGACACCGGAATTAGCATAAGAGTAAATCGAATTTAGCCGATTCGCTGTCAAATCTACAGAGACGGACGACTGACTGAACGCAGACATACAGAAAGACAGACAACAAGTGGAAAATTCAACAAACATCAAATACTCGTAATATGCGTTTGGGGAATTCTAAAAAGGAGGCCGACATCTTAACAGCCCATCTGGAAACAGGACCTGCAGAAGAAGTATATTTGCTTCGTCGTCGTCGTCATCGTAACGGGAGACATTAAACGGAGAATAAACATGCAAATCAGATTTGCAGTTAATAAAATTTTCCAACATAATGCGAAATGGTAAACATTTGAAACGCTGTTTTCCAATCATTTCCGCGTTATGTTAATGTTTCTCTGCCCACACCCCTAAATACGCGTAGTGAAATGGAAATGCTACAAAATGTGTCCAAAGGGAGATATTTGGGAGATTCGGCAGATATGTAGAATTTGCTAAAGCAAAGTACTATATCGCTTTAGGGATTGTTGCATTACTAGATCGTCAATAGCTAATTCACATGGAAAAGTGTTTCATAAATTTTGAAATCAAATGGCTGCCTATAGACATTACTTTCGATTAAAAATATTCTTCTAGTATTTTACGTCGACATTCATGAATTTTAAATCGAGAAATCATATTGGACTAAAATCTGATTTTCTTAATATCGACCGAATAATTTGTTTGTACAACGAATAAGAACGGTGGTAACTTAGGTAGCGCTGCGTATTGTACGAGTTTTCCCTCAACCACATATTCAATTCTATAGCGGGAAACATCTTTGAAATGGAAAGTTATGATATATTAGTTAGGCGATATATAGTTGTAGTTATTTATTGTTTTAGAAAATTCTTTTAAAAATAAAACTAGGTTTAGATTATGGTTAGGCAGGCAGCCGGTTTTACCAGCTCACATAGACCAATTTAGGTCCGTGGTACAGGCTCAGAGGCCTCTCATCCAAACCAACCTGCTTGATAAACAAAGTTATCAATAGTACGAATATCGGTACCGGAAAAATCTAGAAAAGCCGATCCCAGTTTATCCAGGCGTCCCTCTCTAGTGGGAGGAGATATTTTGACTTTCTCAGGTCATATCCTACCCTACAGGTGCCGATTTCTGTCCATCTTTCGTTGGACTGCCTGATTGCCTAAGCTAAAGCTTGCATATGGACAGTGGCGCAAATTCTTTAAGAATTTGTAATGGCATTCCTTTCCTAGCAAGTTCATTGGATTTGCAGTTTCTCGGGATATCTCTATGCCCAAGCACCCATATAAGGTGTGTGTTAAACTGCTTAGCCACCTTTTTAAGAGACCTGCGGCATTCGAGGTATGTTTGTGAATTTAGGGATGTGGCCTTGAGACAATTGGTGGCAGCCTGACTGTCCAACAAATGACACCGCTTTTTGACTTTCTCAGGTCATATCTTTGCCAGATTTATCTAGCTACCCTACAGGTGCCGATTTCTGTCCATATTTCGTTGGACTGCCTGATTGTCTAAGCTAAAGCTTGCATATGGACAGTGGCGCACCAATATGTATATGCAAATTCTTTAAGAATTTGTAATGTCATTCCTTTCCTAGCAAGTTCAATGGATTTGCAGTTTCTCGGGATATCTCTATGCCCAAGCACCAATATAAGGTGTGTGTTAAACTGCTCAGCCACCTTGTTAAGAGACCTGCGGCATTCGAGGTATGTTTGTGAATTTAGGGATGTGGCCTTGAGACAATTGATGGCAGCCTGACTGTCCAACAAATGACACCGCCAGTGTTGGTTACTATGTTGCGATTCGGTCTGTTTTTGTTCATTTAGCGGTGTGGCCTCCGGAGAATTGATGTCAATCAGGCTGTCTGAATTAATGGCAACGGCAATTGTTGGTCACTATGTTTCGACTCAATCACTTTGCGACTTCCTATCTTGTCATTATTTCGGCTTGATATACACTGCAGGTAGTCTGTGAGCTATATGAAGACTATGTTCTTTACAGTGTACTCCAAAGCCAGCCTAATAATCAAGCTTCGAACCATCCGTATAGAAGAGAGATGTTTTATATTACCTTGTATTTTGCAAATTTATTCCTCTCTGACAGGCACCTTAGTGGTGAAGTTCCTCTCGTAGGTATATAGTCCACTAGGGCGGTTACCATAGCCATAATCTTAATGACGCTCTGGTTGCAACTTCTCTCTCCAGAATATCAATCGACAATAGACGGAGTATGACTTGTAGACACTCAGTCGCTGTAGTCTTAAAGCTTCCCTTATGTATAGGCAGGTCTGCACTGAAATACCCAAGCGGGTAGACAATATATATCATCGGACCCGTCCGATATTCCGGAAATAATCGAGGTCATCAACTGTCCGAACTGCGCGGGATAATTATTGTTTCGCCGCTCTATCTAGCTTCCATAGACTTCGAAAAGGCTTTTTACACCCTGTCACACTTCGCAACTTGGAACGCATTGGCTTGCAGATGAACTCCCGCCAACATCGTCGACATAATCGAAACCCTTTACTCAAACGCGATATCCCTAATCCTGTTCGATGGAAGCGTCACCCGACCAATCAGCATTAAAGCAGGTTTAAGACAAGGATGTGTTCTCTCCCTATTGCTTTCAACATCGTTCTTGGCTGTGTGCTACAATGAGCTCTATCCACACGAAAAGTATAACCTAGGGATTCAACAGAAGACTGGAAGACCTCGATTACGCCGATGACAGCTGTTTCCTAGCACACAGACATACGAGGTATGTTCAAAAAATATCGCGAATTTAGTATTTTTTCAAAAAGTATTTATTTATTCATGAGTATCTATTTTGTCCCCTTCAAAATAATTCCCCTCGGATATAATACACTTCTGCCAACGTTTTCGAATCCTCGAAGCACTTCAAATAATCATTTTTTGTGATCTTGTTCAGCTCCTCCTTCGATGCCGTCTTTATCTCCTCGATCGTGGCGTAGCGTCTTCCTTTCATGAACCTTTTCAGTTTTGGGAACAAAAAATAGTCACAGGGGGCTAGGTCAGGGGAATACGGTGGCTGCGGCACCATTACTGTGTTGCTTTTCGCCAAATATTCGCGCACAAGCAACGATGTGTGTGCAGGGGCGTTATCATGGTAAAAAAGCCAGTTTTTGTTCTTCCACAAATCCGGGCGTTTTTGGCAGATTGCTTCGCGCTATTTGCGCATTACTTGCAGGTAATATTCTTTATTGACCTTACTACCCTGTGGCAAGAATTCATAATGCACCACGCCCCTGCAATCAAAGAAAACTGTGAGCAAAACCTTTACGTTCGACCGAACTTGGCGCTGTTCGTCCTTCGCATCTTCTCGGCCCTATAAGAACATTTTGTACCACCGATAAACGTTGCTTTGGTTCAAGGTAGCTTCACCATATGCCACAGTCAACATTCGGAATGCGTCAGCGCACTTTATTTTGTTTTTCACACAAAATTTGATGCAGATTCTTTGATCCATTTTCTGAAATAGATAAAAATCGAAGACAAGTTAAAACACATCCAAGCACAACAGATGTCAAAAATTAACTAAACATTCAAAACGGCCGACCTTGTCAGCATAAGTAAGGGACATGATTACCAACATAACGCTACAAAAATATCAAAAATCAAATACACGTAGCCCACGGAAATTAAAAATTCGCGATATTTTTTGAACACATGATGACATGCAAGGCAAACTAGATTCTGTACAGGCAGAGGCAACTTAGCCAGGACTTCTGTACGGATGCGAGTCATGGGATTCAGAAATTAAAGATGTAAACGTAATCCAAACATTCACCAATCGTTGTCTACGACGCATCCTGAATATATTCTGGCCAGCCACAATCTCCAAACAATCCCTATGGCAGAGAACAAAACAAATCCCAATCAAAACGGAAATTCTCCAAAGGAAATGGAGATGGGTTGAACATACCCTACGGCAACTGAAGGTCAAAATCACAAAATCAGACATTGAATGTAACCCACAGGGAAGCCGAAGAAGTGGAAGACCTGCTTATACCTAGAGAAGGCAAATAGAAAATGAAGCTGCAGCACACAGGATGACTCGGAGACGACTGAAGTCATTAGCAACTGATAGATGTAAATGGAAAAACATTGTTATGACCCCATGATCTTCGATGGATCGAAAAGGAACTAATAATAGACAGTTCTCTGAACCTTTGATAACACTATGCAACAAAATTTTTGTCCAAGTGAAGTGGATAACAACTTCTGGTGCAATTAGGTGTCACAAACACGAAAAAATATTTAAAAACCAGTAAGGAAAGGCAGAAAGTCGGGCGATGCCGACTATATAATACCCTACACCTCCCTAACAATGCGATAAGGGTCATTGCCATAATAATTTGGAATAATTGGTAAATGGGTAGAAACATATTATCTAATTCTGAAACGATAATCGCTAAATTAAGCAATATTCGTTCCTAAATTGAGAAACATCTTTCTGGAAAATTTTAATGATCGGAAGTAAAATACAACTTCTATAGCGGTTTGATACCAAATCAGGAGGAACAATCAATATAAATCTGAACCGATCTTCCCTGAATACTCATTCATGTAAAAAGACCTCCTTCTGTCGAATTTCGTAGTGATCGCATATAAAATACAGTCTCTACAGCGCCTACATGTCAAATCGGGGGTAACGTACATATGTGGGCTATATCTAAATCTGAACCGATTTCTTCCAAATTTAACAGTGTTCATTCATATAATAAGAAACCTCTTTCTGCCGAATTTCATACTGATCGGATATAAAATAACATTTTTACAGCGCTTACAAGTCAAATCGGGGGTAACGTATATATGGGGCTATATCTAAATCTGAACCGATTTTCTCCGAATTTAGCAGTATTCCTTCATGTAATAAGAAACCTCTTTCTGCCAAATTTTGCACTGATCGAATATAAAATACAGTTTTTACAGCGCTTACATGTCAAATCGGGGGTAACATATATATGGGGGCTATCTCTGAATCTGAACCGATTTTCTCCGAATTTAGCAGTATTCCTTCATGTAATAAGATCGGATATAAAATAAAAATTTTACAGCGCTTATATGTCAAGTCGGGGGTAATGTATATATGGGGGCTATATCTAAATCTGAACCGATTTCTTCCAAATTTAACAGAGTTCATTCATGCAATAAGAAACCTTTTCCTGCCGAATTTCATACTGATCGGATATAAAACAAGTAAGAAAGTTTCAGTCGGGTAAACCGACTAAGGTATACCCTCACTTTGTGAGTAATGTAATATGGAATATTAAACGAATTATTCTGTCAATTTGTATGGGAGGTACCAGAATGTTTTTAACAAATACACCTATTTTTCGCTGAATAGTAGATTCTTTAAATACATTACACTGCGCCGAATTATAAACGTTTTTTGCACTGGTATATTAACGTTATGAAATATTAAATTTTGGTATGATTTGGCCATTTTGTGTGGGAGGTACAAAAAGGGGCGTGGTGATAACGGCCATTTTGTACAGGGCTATAGGGACTTCAAAAGCGTTACACTGTGCAAAATGTTGTTGCATTTTCGTGCATTGGTACTCATGCTGTGAACTCTTAACTTTTTGTCAAAATGGTACCTTTGTGTGGGAGGTACAAAAAGGGGCGTGGAAATAGCGTCCATTTTTAACAGTGCAAAAGACACTATAAAAGCATTACACTATAAAAAATTTCAAGTATTTTTATACACTGTTATTAATGTTATAAGCTGTTAACTTTTGGTGCAAAATGGTGCATTTGTGTGGGAGGTACCAAAAGGGGCGTAGCAACATGGCCCATTTTTCTCGAGTTGATAGCGACTAATAAACTAATGCTATGTGTGGAATTTCAGAAGATTCGAATTAGTAGTATAGCAGTTATTAAAGATTCAATATTTCACAACATTTTAACACTTTGTGGGGGAGGTACTAGAAGGAGTGGACCAATATGACCCATCTTCGAACTTAGCCGGAGATAGAAAAAAATATTACCACGTACCAAATTTGAAGTCAATCGGTTACTCCTTTCGAGAGTTATCGTGCGCACCAGCCAGCAGACATACAGACAGACAGATAGACAGACAGACAGACGGACGGACATTGCTCATTCGTCTTAAAATGACCCAAAACGAATATCCGCCGAACATACTTAGGGTCTTAGATCACTCCTTCGATGTGTTACACTTTTTTTGTAGCAAATGATATATACCCTCGTCACACTAAAGTGAGGGTATAATAAAGTTTTTACAGCGCTTACATGTCAAATCGGGGCTAACATATATATGGGGGCTATATCTAAATCTGAACCGATTTTAATTAATTCAATAGGGATCGTCCTTGGGCCAAAAAAAAGATATGTGTAAAGTTTCGTCCAGATCGGACCATAATTGCGACCTGTACTTTGATTACAAGAATACATGCACAAACGGACAGACAGACAGACAGACGGACAGACAGATAGACGGACATAGCTAAATCGACTCAGAAAGTGATTCTAAGTCGATCGGTATAATAAACGATGGGTCTATTTCTTCTCCTTTTGGGTGTTACAAACAAATGCACAAAGTTATAATACCCTGTACCACAGTGTGGTGTAGGGTATAAAAATGTTTATGGTAAATTTTAAATTTTTCAAGTATAAGCCTAATTGAGCCGTGTTATGCCTCAAATTAAAGGGAATTATGAGGGCTGCAGTATCGCTTTCACGTAGAATCGTTGGTTTAGTAACAGTCGTCAAAAATATGAGAAAAAAATGATTTAAAAAAAAACATTTTTCCTGGTACAAAAAACCATAAAAAATCGAAAAAAAAATTATTTTATCACATTTTTAAAAAGCCAGCATACTAATGAAGAAAACACTCTCTATTTGAAAAAATCTATGAATAGATGTAAAAGTTATGAGCCATTTTGTAAATGTTAGGGAAATTCAAAAAAATCTTGTTTCATATTTTTTCGTTTTTAAGTGATGTTTTTGCTTATATTGAATTCGCCATATGTGAGAGAGACATATAAGAGAAATTGCACTTGCATTTTATTTTATGAGGATTGATGTCAGACATTATAAAATTATAGAGAGGACGAGGTTTTATGGCCGTTCATAATCCTCCATAAAACATGATATGCGATGTGAGTGCTATATTGGATAAGATCCGGTCAGGTATTTGTGGTTTTTTATTTATTATGTTTCCATTCAGTTATGCCTTTAAGGGGCATGGTCATCCCAGTCGTAGATACAGGTAGTAAATTATAAGTTAAAAGTAGTACGCGGCAGTCTTGAAAATATTGGGTTTCTACGTTCGAAGCAAACTATATGTCAACTACAGGTACTGCAACTTATGAACCTTAAACCCGGAATTTATGAATGAAATTTCGTATTAATAAATTTGTGTAATTCAACGCCTTAATGAGATAAGTCGATTTTCTGAAATATATTACAAAGTAATATTTCGAAGTATGAGTAAAAGGCAAATAACTTTTCAATGTGTAAATGATCCTGCCAATTGCTGCTACATCTGCGGAAAATATGTAATTAACAAGTAATACTTTGTGAGTAATGTAATATTGAATATTACTCGAATTATTCTGTCAATTTGTTTGGGATTTGCCAGAAGGGGTTTATCAAATACACCTATTTTTCGCTGAACATTAAATACTTTAAATTCATTGCACTGTGCCGAATTATAAGGATTTATGTGCACTGGTAAAAACGTTATGAGATATTAAATTGTGGTATGATTTGGCCATTTTGTGTGGGAGGTACAAAAAGGGGCGTGGCGATAACGCCCATTTTTAACAGGGCTATAGACACTATAAAAACATTACACTGTACAAAATTTCAAGCATTTTTATATACTGGTTTTAATGTTATATGCTGTTAACTTTTGGTGCAAAAAGGTACCTTTGTGTGGGAGGTACCAAAAAGGGCGTGGCAACAACGCCAATTTTTCCCTTGACCGTAGGCAATATAAAAGCATAATACTGTACAAAATTTCAAGTTTTTTTATACACTGTTATTAATGTTATAAGCTGTTAACTTTTGGTGCAAAACGGGGCATTTGTGTAGGAGGTACCAAAAGGGACGTGGCAACTTCGCCCATTTTTCTCGAGTTGATAGAGACTAATAAGCTAATACTATGTGTGGAATTTCAGAAGATTCGAAGAAGTAGTATAGCAGTTATTAAAGAATCAATTTTTCACAACATTTTAACCCTTTGTGGGGGAGGTACTAGAAGGAGTGGACCAATATGGCCCATCTTCGAACTTAGCCGGAGATAGAAAAAAATATTACCACATACCAAATTTGAAGTCAATCGGTTACTCCTTTCGAGAGTTATCGTGCGCATCAGCCAGCAGACAGACAGACGGACGGACATTGCTCATTCGACTTAAAATGACCAAAAACGGTTTTCCTCCTTGGGGTCTTAGGTCACTCCTTCGATGTGTTACACTTTTTTCCGTAGCGAACGATATATACCCTCGTTACACTAAAGTGATGGTATAAAAATCGACGTGCGTTTAGTTAAATAATAGAAGAAATATATGTGTAATATTTTGGTATACGAGTTAAAAATATGAACGAACCGTGGATACCTAGTATTTTACCTAATATTTTGTGATTTGGAGACAACCATTCATTCACGATACGGACTGGTGTTTTTGACTAAGTTAATAGATTGGACTAGGAAGTGTCCAAGTATAGCTAACAGCCTAATAACGGAAACGAAAGCGATTCAAATTTTAGTCAGAAGTCATCGCTTTTAACTCAGTTTCAACTCATTGATCTAGTGAGAGATTTGGAACTGACCAAAGATAAGGCAGAACTACTTGCATCTGGGATGAAACAGTACAATATTTTGGCCCCAGATGTTAACATATCATATTATAGAGTTCGTGATATGCCTTGCAAACAATTTTATACAACTGTGGATAACAGATGCTTTTGCAAGGACATTCCCGGATTGTTCGAGGAACTTAATCAAACATACAATTCAAAGGAATGGCGGTTACTTGTTGACAGCAGTAAAGAAAGTTTGAAAGCAGTACTTTTACACAAAAGTCGATTCCCAATGCCCATGCTGTCAACACTAAGAAATCATACGAAACAATGGCTAAATTGATAAAATACATAAAATATGAACATGACTGGAAAATTTGTTGCGATTTAAAAGTAGTTGGTATGTTATGCCTCTGGGATAGCCGATATTTTGCCAACGATGCATATTAAGCTGGGGCTCTTTAAAAATTTTGTAAAAGCCTTAAGGAAAGATGGCAATTCACTCCCATATTTAAAAAGTTTATTTATGTAAAAGTCTTTCTTTTCAAAAAATCGAAGAAGGAGTTTTTGGTGGGCCTAAAATAAGGAAACTGACGAAAGATGTGAATTTCGAATCATATTTGACGTCGGCTGAAATTGCAGCCTGGAGGTCGTTTAAGCCTGTAGTTTCAAATTTTCTTTGGATCCAAAAAAAGCCCGCAATATGAAACAATGCTTAATGATTTGTTAACAAATTGGTTAGAAATATTTTTGTTTATATTTATGTATATAACACATATCGTCGGCTTAATGCTATTTTGGTCCATACGCCATTTTTGTGTTTTTTGAGTTAGGAGTTGATAATATGGGTTCCAAGCATGCTCTTTCAGAATCTGCAATCATTTTTTTCCTATCTCGCCTAGTTTTCGAGATATTGGTAGGGTAAATTTGTTTTACTCTGAATAACGGGAAATAATTTCGATATTTTTGTTCTATGTCTCAATTTTTCTATCTCCCTATATTTTTCACTCAGTATTTTACGTTCTTTCGATCACAATATTTAAATTAGTGTCCATCCATACCGACCCTTTTTGTGGTCCATGTAATACAAATACGAAAAAATAGTAAAATAAAAGTGGATATGGACCAAACTGCCAAGTACAAAAATTTTTATAACTTGCTTATTTTTGGATGTAATGGCATAGAAATGCATGAGAATCATACAAACACTGTTGGGAACCCTATGAAATAAAAAGTGTGTAACTCTTCAGTCCCGTTTTTACTCAAACAATAAATTGCGTTTTTCACCGTTCATAAAAAATGGCGTATGGAACAAAATAGCATTAAGCCGACGATATGTATGTATTCTTCCAACTTATTTTTGCTTTATGTATTCCAACAGGTGTAAATATGTCCCTTAAAATTCATTTCTTGCATTCTCATTTAAACTTTCTCCCCGAGAATCTTGGCGACGTAAGTGACGAACATGGCGAAAGGTTTCACCAAGAATTGAAGTCCATCGAGCGGCGTTACCAAGGGCACTGGGATGAATAGTATTTTTAATAAAAAATTTTTTAAAAAAAAAATTTATCCATAAAAAAATTTTTGGTTTTGATTTTATATAACAGTATGCCACAATCTATACAAAAAATAACTTGTATGTCTAGGACAGAAAAAAATTATTTTTGTTGCATAGTGTAATTGTTTGGTAAAGGCTCGTTTATCAGTTGCTTCCACCACAACACAATGCCGTAAAACAGTATTGGGCATTCAATTCAATAGACGATTTTAGGGGAGAGGCCTCAACGCGATCCTACAGCTTTCCTGCAATGATACAAGGACAAACATATTTTTTCAACAGAGAAGTGGCAGAGGTTTTCATTGGTATTAATATCTTCAAATTGTGTGAAGGGAATAAGGAAATTTAACACTTTTAACAAATGGAAGCGAATACTGAAATATATTTTTGCGAACGCGAATAATCCAAAGATGGTTTTTGCGAATGCGAAAGCGAATGTTAAAATGATGCGAGTAATTCGCTTAGAAAATGTGGTATTGATAGCTGAAATAAGAACATAACATTTAGCAGAAACAATGCAGTTTGTATTTTTGACAAGTATTCATCACTACTCTTAAATATTTTTAATCCATAAATATCACATTTTCAGACAATTAAGCTGAAACTAAGCATTTTGTGTTTCAAATTTATTTAAATTCTGCACAACGAGAATTTATCGTATCGGCAAAGGCTTTGCTATAGCCCTCATCTTAAATATATTTATATACTTTTTTTAAAAAAAAAAAGATATATTTTCAACGATAGAGTACCAATCGATATGGTTTAAATTATGGTTAAAATTTACTTTTCTATGCCATAAGGACCATATTTTGCAGTCGGTTTTTCTGAAGTTTTGCAGATTGTATTTTATTTATTCTAAAATTGACAACACCTCAAAAATGTACCATATCGGTCTACGGTTTGACCTAGTCCGCATATGCAGGTCGCACTTAGATATATTTCGTTAGCCCTATATGTCACATTTATTTTAGAAATAGCTAGCCACAATATGGTACTTTCCCTTCCATGATATTTCTGGTTATATAATTGAATGCATTCCATGGTGGAGGGTATATAAAATTCGGTCCGAAGTTTAAAATTTTGCAGGATAAATGCACTTTTCTCTACTATTTTGACAAAAAGGCAATTAATTTCATCGTACTAAAGTATGAAGATATTACAATTTTTTCTAGTCTGGTTATACTACAGTTAAAGCTAATCCACGGCGTTATTAGCTTATTCGAATAAGTAGATGTAGACAGTCATGTTGAGCTTGTGTATAAACGAGATGGTATTGGAAATTTAACCGAAGTAAACACCTGTGGGTGTGGAGTTAAAATCCTTCACCATACCAATACTGCAGTATACTCGTATGTATGTATATCTAAACTACATAAGTTGTCATATTTCCGACTCCTTGTCAAATAGCCACAAAGCAACCGCTGTTAACTTTAAGACAATAAAGACAACAACTCTTATGTTTATGGGAAAATAGAATCTCCACTTACTGAAATATGCATTTGCAATTGTAATCGTAAAAATGGCAAACAAATAATCTACCCTAACCTCTGCAAATGAGAAGAGATTCATTTACTTTCTGCCACGGTTCAGAATGGCATTTCATAAACACGCGTTTTGGTTACACCAATGGGAGCAAATCTGCCGCCACTGGGGACGAACAAAGGAACATAAAATGTGACAAGAAAAGCACAACGGGGATCTGTTGAAAAGCCTTCCTAAGAGCATTCAAGACACAGATGTAAATAAATAGTGTTTAAGTGTTGACGCACATCAGCCCAGAGAAATATTTTGGTACCTGTTTAAAATATCAAATGTTATTTGTATATAGAAACCCTTATTTTTTATAAAACTACTATCAAGCAAATGCGTTGACAGTTTTGCTGAATGTACCGTAAAGGGTCAGGTTATATCAAGGCCTATCAAAGAGCTGATCCTCTACGAATTTATTCGTATCAATTAGTTGGCGTTGAACCGTCCAACCAACATTACAAGATGCTGCTGGTTATTTGGGAGAAATACTATTTTCGAAGTAGAAAGATTAAAAGGTAATGATTTCAAAAAAAATATCTCATTGACATGCACTATAGGATACTACTTGGTTTTATTACAGGGTGTCAATTTTGGGGTGTGGGCCATATGGTGCCTTTCTCTTAAAATTGACCAACGAATATTCATCGTTCGACCAATCCTGCTGTACGGAATTTTAGTGTCGCGAACTGCTAAATATCACTAAGCAAGTGTGGGAGGTTCTGAGCCTGGAAATAGCCTGCTTTTGTATAAACGGACTACAGCCACTGTAGCTCTTCATAGCCTTCTTCATCACAACACAGCAATAGATCAAAAAGATTTTTTTGCGCCACTGCCCACCTGCAAGCAATAGCTCAGGTAAAAAGGCACTGAATAATTTAGTATACACCTGCAGTATGTCTAGGCAGATCCGCGGAAAATAGTTCCGTACATAGGATAAGACGAACATACGGGTACACATGCTTGTATCGATCCTGGCGAGTATTGATTTCTCATAAGTTCTGTAGAAAGTGCGATGAATAAGTATAGAAGCCTGACAGATTTGGTGTGTACCGATATCAGTCCTATTGACCGCTTTTTGCGTCACAGATTTCAGACCTGAGAAGGTGCATCTTGGTTAATGGTAGTATACCAAACCTCATTAGCCTAATGGTGATTTCGATTCTGAAAAAAATTTTACCCCGTCAACGTGAAATACTAAAAAATATTTGTCCTTTTTATGTCGCACTGGTGTATACCCTCGAATTAAACATTGCTAATTTGTCACAATTTCAAAATGTGGTACAAAAGTCCAGTTTTAGGGAAAAGAGCAACGAAAAAAAATTGTGAACATTTAAAAGGTGTGGCAATGCAGCTTGTGTATGTTTGGAGTTAGACCCACTATAACATTACAATGCATTGAAAGATGTACTCCAAATGTAGGTACAATTCAGATTTCAGAATGTCTAACGATTTTCTGCGATGGTATCCAATAAGGTCTAGGTCAACGTAGAAATTAATAAAACATGTTGTACATAGGGTCCTTTCCGGAAATTAGACTGGTACAAAACCAAACAAGGAATAGGTCCACTAAGAACAGGGATCTGTTAACAGATTGTTCCTTTTATATGAAAACAACCGGATTTGTCATTGGATGTGGTAAATTGTCAGCTTGTGATATATTCATGAACATGTCTGGAAGAATACCTACAGTACCTGGCCCTTTAATATCAGACACAACATAAGTTACATTTCATACCAATTAAATTGTTACCATTTAATGGATAAACTTCGAAAACTGGTCCTCTATAAAGGAATAGATAAACCAACTTGTCGTCTATTAACGAGTAAATAACCCAACTGGTCATCTACTAAGAAATAGATAACATAACTGGCCGTTTACTAAGGAATAGCTAACCCAAAATGCGATCTACTAAGAAGTAGATAAACAAACTGGTCGTCTACTAAGGAGTAGATAAACCAACTTGTATTCTATTTCTTATCAGATAACCCTACTTATCGTATACTAGCGAGTAGATAAGCCCGCTGCTCATCCTTTAATAATTATATTTCTCTGATATAGTCAAATTGTACTGGTCCTACAAATTATAACATGCTGCAGGTACTACACTTGTTCTTTTAGATGAGTATCATGACAGGTCAATGGGTGTATATTTACCACTGTGTAGGAACTGCCGGTTCGTTTCATATAAACGGGTCAAACCGGGGATCAGTTACTATCCTAAAGTGACCCATTAGGTGGACAATTCTGTATCAGTTTAGTTTCTCTTAGAGTTTATACAAATCAATTCCTATGTGCTCAGTGAGGGATTGGGATCAGTAGATTCGGGTAAACTAGACCTTCATTTTCCGTAGAGATATTAACTGTAAGTAAATTCTTTTTGTTTTTGTTATCGGAAATGTCCATGTCTGCCATTAAGTATGAAATATGACATTGTTCATAGCTTCGCATGGTACCGATGACAAAGGTCCTATGTTTAATGGCAGGATCAAATTTGATCGACTAGATATATTACACAGGAAACACAACTTCGGGTGGGTTAAAAATATTATATTTTAAAGCCTCCATTTTTTCTTTTTACCCGTCCTAATGCGGGCAAAATAGCATGGTCCTAAAGGCCAATTCACGACATATTCCCTTTTAGGCCAGTTATGCAAAATACCCATTGTAGCTTTCCCTTTCCTATTTTCGTCTTCCCTCCCAATATTAGAAAGGCCAATTGGGGGAAATTTAGGCACATATTCAACAGGTCTTCCAAAAAAAAACCTGAAATGAAGATGCAAACTATTTGGGTGGTTAAATTGTAAGGGCCGATGTTGAATGTGAACCACGCCTAAACGTCAAGTTTTCTTCTGCATTTCATTTGACATTTCCAATTTCAGACTAACTTAATTTGAACCATGGAAAGATACACAATCGAGCATCTCGTTAAATTTGTTTAAGCCTTTTACGAAAATGGGCGTTCAGATCAAAATACATTTCGTGCCTTTCGTGATGTTTTTTTGATCAGTATAATCGACCAAATGTGTCCAAAATCGGGAGAATTGTGCGCAAATTTCAGCAAACCGGGTCTGTAGGAGATGTGAAAATACCTGTGCATGCTCACCCAGTTCGTTTGGTGCGGCTTATGGGCTGGCGTCGTCATCGGGCCATACTTCTTCGAAAAGAGGCCGGTCAGTCAGTTACTGTGAATGGAGTTCGCTATCGTGAGATGATAACGAACTTTTTATGGCCCGAATTGGAAGATATGGATGTGGACAATATGTGGTTTCAACAGGACGGTGCCACTTGCCACACAGCTAACGAAACAATGGATCTTTTGCGCAACAAATTCAATGGCCGTGTTATCTCACATCGTGGCGATGCACAGTGGGCTAAAATGAAAAAAAATTGACATAATGCTGCCATTTCAAAACCACTTATCGTATGGCGATGACATTGTAGGTGTGTATACAAGAGGTGTTAGAGAGTTTAAGTTCGGAACTTGGGCCCCCTAGCTCATACAGGGGCGGAGCTACAGGGCCCTAAAGTTGACCACTTCGGGTATACAAAATTTTGATAGGCTTCTAACGTTTTCTGTGAATACTCCTAGACCACACCTACAATAAACATTTTACAGGTTGAAGATATCTTGAATAGTTTCCGAGATATGTGGATTTTAAATTTGAATTTTTAATTTTTTCGCCGACTTTGCCTTGGAGTTTAGCCAATATCTCAGTCAAAAGTTTACCGATTTTGTTCGCGTGTTTTTTATGGATTGCCAATAAAATGTACAATATCATGAAAAAAGAATGAAGAATAAGAATAAGGAAGTTATGGCCCTATAAAGTCAAATTTTAGAAAAAATTCATTTTTGGAGATTTTTTGGCGAAAAAAGTCCAATTCGTATTTAGGTCTTGTAGAAAAAGTTTGTTACACAAAGTATATCAAATTTATACTCAATTTAAAGGAGGCGTTTTACAGAATCTGTTATAGAAAATCCGAAGCCAAAATTTTAACTGGTGTGGTTGCCACCCTTCTCCGTTTTGGACCTTTTTTTTACATAAATTTCAAAAGTTAAATTTTTCTTTTTATTCATTTGTATTAGGGTGTAACAAAATCGACTGCAAAGGGAATCCCGAGCGTGGCTTTTCATATCGAAGATATAGGACTAAAAGAAAAATCCCATTTTTGGGGATTTTTAATGTATTTTTTGGGAATTGAGGGATTTTCCATTAGAAATTTCCACATGTTGCGTTTGATTATTATTTCTAATATCAAAATAAAGAACTTTAAAAAAAATTCATCGTAATATATACATTTTTAAGAATTTTATGCCGTATTTACTTTTCTGTCTATATGCAAATTTTTTTTTAATTTTTCCCTTATTAGTTATCATATCAGTCAATATGCACTGATTTCTAGTAGATCACATGTTTTTATCAAACAATAATACAATTTAGTAAGATTTACCTTTCAGAAAATATTGTTTTGTGGCACTATTTCTAGGAAACACTTAATCATTGACAGGTATAACCAGTAAGGAAAGGCAGAAAGTCGGGCGGGGCCGACTATATAATACCCTACACCTCCCTAACAATACGATAAGGGTCATTGCGATAATAATTTGTAATAATTGGTACATGGGTAGGAACATATTATTTAATTCTGAAACGAAAATCGCTAAATTAAGCAATATTCGTTCCTAAATTGAGACATCTTTCTGGAAAATTTTAATTATCGGAAGTAAAGTACAATTTCCATAGCGCTTTGAAACCACATCAGGAGGAACATATATATATATAAATCTGAACCGATTTTCCCTGAATACTCATTCATGTAATAAGAAACCTCTTTCTGCCGAATTTCGCACTGATCGGATATAAAATAACATTTTTACAGCGCTTACATGTCAAATCGGGGGTAACGTATATATAGGGGCTATATCTAAATCTGAACCGATTTCTTCCAAATTTAAAAGTGTTCATTCATATAAAACGAAACCTCTTACTGCCGAATTTCATACTAATCGGATAAAAAATACAGTTTTTACAGCGCTTACATATCAAATCGGGGGTAACATATACGAGGGTATATGGGGGCTATATCTAAATCTGAACTCATTTTCTCCGAATTCAACAGTGTGGATTCATATAATAAGAAACCTCTTTCTGCCGAATTTCATACTGATCGGATATAAAATAAAGTTTTTACAGCGCTTACATGTCAAAGCGGGGCTAACATATATATGGGGGCTATATCTAAATCTGAACCGATTTTAACCAAATTCAACAGGGATCGTCCTTGGGCCAAAAAAATATGTGTAAAGTTTCGTCAATATCGGACCATAATTGCGACCTGTACTTTTATTACAAGAATACATGCACAGACAGACGGACCGACGGACATAGCTAAGTCAACTCAGAAAATGATTCTGAGTCCATCGGTATAATAAACGATGGGTCTATTTCGGCTCCTTTTGGGTGTTACAAACAAATGCACAAATTATAATAGCCTGTACCACAGTGTGGTGTAGGGTATAATTAAAAAAAATATTTTGCATATAAATACAAACACAAATACGGCATAAAGTTCTTAAAAATGTATATATTTCGATGAATTTTTTTTAAAGTTCTATATTTTAATATTAGAAATAATAATCAAACGCAACATGTGGAAATTTCTAATGGAAAATCCCTCAATTCCCAAAAAATAGATCAAAAATCCCCAAAAATGCGATTTTTACTCTTAGTCCTATAACTTCGATATGAATAGCCGCGCTCGGGATTCCTTTTGCAGTCGATTTTGTTACACCTTAATACAAATAAATAAAAAGAAAAATTTTACAATTTAGCTTTGCGATTGGAGAAAATCGATCAAACTTTTGAAGTTTATGTAAAAAAAGGTCCAAAACGGAGAAGGGTGGCAACCACACCAATTAAAATTTCGCTTTGGATTTTCTCTAACAGATTCTGTGAAACATCTCCTTTAAAATGAGTATAAATTTGATATTCTTTGTGTAACAAACTTTTTCTACAAGACCTAAATACGAATTGGACTTTTTTCGCCAAAAAATCTCCAAAAATGACATTTTTTCAAAAATTTTACTTTATAGGGCCATAACATTCTTATTTCTTCACATATCTTATCGACTCTTTTCTTCATGATATTGCAAATTTTATTGGTAATCCATAAAAAAACACGCGAACAAAATCGGTAAACTTTTGACTGAGATATTGGCTAAACTCCAAGGCAAAGTCGGCGAGAAAATGAAAAATTCAAATTTAAAATCCACATATCTCGGAAACTATTCAAGATATCTTCAACCTTGTTTTTGTTTTATTCGATCTGCTTTCATAGTACATATTTTGTTTTTGTACTCAGGCTCAAGATCGTTATTGTTGTTTTCAGTATATGAAAACAACTTTGTTAACAATTAAAGAAGAAGTAAGTGGTAGGGCACGACCAAATACGTTGTTGTTGCATAGTCAACTACAGCAAACCATTCGTGTGAATTCTTTAGTTGTTTTCATATACTGAAAACAACAATAACGATCTTGAGCCTGGGTACAAAAACAAAATATATCTTCAACCTATAAAATGTTTATTGTAGGCTGGTCTAGGAGTATCCATAGAAAAATAAGCCACTAAAACCGGACACTCCACTCAAAAGTTAGAAGCAGATGAAAATGTTGTATACCCGAGGTGGTCAACTTTAGGGCCCTGTAGCTCCGCCCCTGTATGAGATAGGCCCAAGTTCCGAACATAAACTCTCTAACACCTCTTGTATACACACCCAAAATTTCATCGCCATACGACAAGTGGTTTTGAAATGGCAGAATTATGTCCATTTTTTTCATTTTAGCCCACTGTGCGATGTCAATTGGCCGCCAAGATCATGTGATTTGACACCGTTGGACTTCTTTCTTTGGGGTATTTGAAAGAAAAGGTGTACGTCGATAAGCCAGCAACAATTCAAGAGCTAAATGATGAGATAATTCGGCACATTAAAGGCATAGAACCTCAATTATGCCTCAGCATCATCGAAAATTTGGACCATCGGATGGGGGTGTGCCGCCGAGGTCGCGGCGGCCATGTGGCCGATATGTTGTTCCCTACATAATTGAACCATACCAATATTATCATAATAAAAAGAAATGACAATAATTTCCCAAATAATTTGTGTTTTATTCAAAACCAACATCACCACCACATAACCACCCTTTAGAATGATTCACTGCAACTCTTAATGGCTCGTTTGCAGCCGCATGTTCCAAACTAAAGTAAAGGGCAAACAGTAGTTATGCTGAGAAAATGTTGTAGGAAGCTCTTCAATAAGGCAAAGCTCCACAGAACAAGGAAGAACTCAAGCGGTACAAAAAAGAGTTGAGAAAGGCTCAAAATAACTACTGGATAGATTTCTGTAGTGGCGTAGAAAAAAAAAATGTTAGCCTCGGCAACTTTTGTACTATTGGGTACATCAGTGAGGAAACGCTGGGACTCTTAAGAGGCACTGACTTGATCAGAGGCCGCCAGCGAGATTGTAACCGAATCTAGAATTCTTTAGGCTATCAAAATCTGTAAACCTTTTAAGTCTCCAGGGCAAGACAATGTCTCGCCGGCGGAACTACAGTTGCTTTCTGACTCAGAGAGATCTACACATGCTGTATCAATCAGATATATACGAACAAAAATATACCAACAAATATACCAAAAAAAAATAGAGTTGTTTTCATCCCAAAAGGGGAAAGCCTTCTAACACAGGGGCTAAGGATTTCCGGCCAATCAGTCTGTCGTCATCTAATCCTTAAAACCCTGGAGGGATTAATAAATAATTACCTTAGGACTAAAATTCACAGTAGGGGCAAGTCCATTATTTAATCAGATTTATTGAACGATCCCTGTCTGTTAAGGAATATACTATAGTAGCTTTCTTTAGATATAGAGGAAGCCTTCAATTATATAAATCCAGCAGTCATAATTATGGATTTAGCAACCCTGGGGGTTGATAGCAGTATACGAAGTTCATTCGTAACCTTCTAAGTAAGACGCGCATTTCAGCCGGCTTAGGGTCCATAAATTTGCCAGCAGGGGAACGCCCCAAGGGGGTGTTCCTCATGAACGATATTCTACTTTCCCGGTAGATGATGGGTGTTAGTGTTGTTGCCTATGTAGATGACGCGGTAATAGCTGTTAGAGGTATGTTTCCGAGTACTCTTTGAGTCATCCTACATCAGGTTCTTCATACATCGGCAAGATGGGCTTCCGATAATGGTATTGGTGTCAACCCAACCAAGACGAAACTAGTTATTTTCACTGTTAGAAATAATTGTACCAAGAGTTACACCTGTCTCCTTGGGAGGCATTGAAGTTCCCTTCTCTTAAAGCGCAAAGTACTTAGGTATTTTACTAGACAGGATGTTGAACTTCAAACCCAACATTCTGAAAAGAGCAAAGAAGGCTGTGGTAGCGCTATATACCTGTAAAAGGCCTATTGGAAAACGCTGGGGTCTAAACCCGCGTATAGTTAATTGGTTGTATGCGGCAGTAGTCAGACCAAAAATGCGGTACGGCATTGTCGTCCGGTGGACAGTCCTGCAGGAATCCACCTTCTGTGAGGTATTAAACAAGGTTCAGCGATTGGCTGCTATATGTATCACTTGTGCGCTGAGAATGACACCAACTGAGTACTGAATGTTATACTACATTTAATGCCGCTAGACATTATAGCAGTGCAATATGCCGCAAGTACTGAGATTAGATTAGATTCAGGGTACTGTCACTATGGTCAGGAAATGTCTACGGACATAGAGTCATTCTAAATAGAATGCCCGACCTTCCGGGCACTGTTTATTACACTATGTCTGAACCTCTCTTTGAGTGGTTTATACCTGATAGATCAGAATGGAATGGTTGTGTCCCAGGACAGAAAATATTCATTAACTTCTATACGGACGGTTCCAAACTCGATAACCAAGTGGGCTTTGGTGGTTTACCTGGCAGAAGTCTTAGCTAATAAAATGGTAGCGAAATGAATGAAAATTTACGTTCTGACCAACTTCGTTATCATTATTTTCTCTGATATTCAGGCTTGTATCAAGACCCTGGGAACTATAGTCCTTAATTCAAAAACTGGCCTCGACTATCGCAGATCTCTTAACGAGGTGGCTGAACAGTTCAATATTCACCTGATATGGTTGCCGAGACACAGGGACAGACCACAGAACTACAAGGCAGATGAACTTGCAAGACTAGGAACTACCTTACATGCTTCAGGGGAACTGGAATATGTGCCCATGCCTCTAGCGACCTGCGAGCTATTCTTGTTAGATAAGTAGTGCGCTTACGGCAACAAATGACAGGTGGTCACTAGTCAGGAACTGGATACATTTCAAGCTGATGTGGACCGGATCAAACTCGAAACGCACTGCCGTCGTTGTTGAGACCGGACGTTTCACTTATTGTGTCTATCATGATTGGTCTCTGACTTATTGGACTGCACGCAGAGAAGTTTAAGGTCTTACATGATGACTTCTGCAGATGTTGTGGAGACGAAGAGAAGAGGAATCAGTAGAACACCTCGCTCTATCTAGAAGGCAACATGCAACCTGAAGCTCTCATTTCATTTTGGGGAGTTAGCCAACTTTACTGATGTTGGAATCGGCCAACTTTTGAGCTTTTTTTTTTTAAAAAAATTGGTTCAACGGGATGGGCTGGGATAACTTATGTTTTCCCTTACGTCTCTGTGGCAAAACAATGGACTGTATAGTCTAAGTGAGTCTGTTATACAAGTTGCCACTTTTAATCTAACCCAAACTTACGCGATAGGGGATCCTATAGATTTCAATAATAACATTTTATTATTTGGACGTGCGGATCAATTGTGTAAGGTGACATTATCTTTTGGCATTGGTGACTAAATAATAAACGAGGGCCGCCTAAAACTAGACTG
Organism: Eudasyphora cyanicolor; assembly: GCA_963930755.1. Classification (NCBI taxonomy): domain Eukaryota; kingdom Metazoa; phylum Arthropoda; class Insecta; order Diptera; family Muscidae; genus Eudasyphora; species Eudasyphora cyanicolor. The sequence goes on along the minus strand of OZ005737.1, from coordinate 208,311,115 downwards.
TTCGCAAATACCCTTAAATGACATCCTATGTATGCTACACATAGGATGTCATATTAAATTTTCATTTCTAACCACTGGTATGTTAAAAGTGGAAAATCTTCATTAACAAAATTTAACAATATTCAACTTTTATTCTCCGAGGCAAAATATTTCCCTGGGTTAGCAATGCTCGTCAACCTGTTCGCCATTTCAATTGGTATAATTTTAAAATTTTCCCAAAATAAGATTTTCCAAGAAATGTTTACGCTCATCATTACTGCCAACAACAGAAGCGCAAGAAAGGACGCCAACTGTTCCCGGAGTATGAGTACAGACGACATCATCATCTTTGTCGTCGCCGTCGTCAACATCCTCATGGAGTGTAGACATTTGACAAGTACTTAAGTTTATACTGGGAATCGCATTTAATTGCAAAAAGCACAAAAGTGAAATGTCCTTCTCGCAGAAACGGGAGGCCTGACGAGAAAGTCATTCATTCGTGAGTAGAAGAGGTTGTAATAATGCCACAAGTGTGGCACTTTATGCCATTTGCCAGTGTTTTAACTGTCCCATTTGAAATGTGATGTTTGTCTAACTCCTCTCGGTGAGGAAGATGTGTAGGATGGCTGAGATGTCCTTAAGGGCCGGGAAAGAAATTTGAAGGTTTGTGCATATGCACGTTGTGGGGTAAGTGTGCGTGTGTGTCTGTGGAAAAGGTAATTTTGTAAAAGGTTCGTTTGTAATAATCATTCGAATAAATTATGCACAAAATCATTTCCATTGTCATAAAAAGACAAGATACAATTTGTTGTTGTTTAAGCAGGTTCAGGTTGTTTGGCAGGTTGATATGCTTCTTCTTTTATTCCTCCACTCCACAACTACTATAGAGCTTTGCAATTTTTTTCTCTCGTCTTCGTTTTGGCAAGGACAACAGCGAAAGTGGCCCATGATTCACATGATGCTCTTGAGCCACAAAAGCAATAACAACAGCATCACCGGTAGCACTGGCAGTGGCAACAACAAAATCCTAGATCTCATTACATTTGTGCCATCGCATTTTTTTCTTTCTGTGCGTTCAATGTTGGCGTTGTGTTGCGTTGCCATCACTTCACATCACTTGTTCTTCGGCGGTGATACTTGAATTTTTAATAAATTCCTTTCAACGCTTTCGCAATCTTTTTGTTGTTTCATTATAATTCACTTTTTGTTGTTGTCATTGTCGTTGTTGTGTAGATGAAATTCATAATTTTATTACATGATGTGATGCATACTTACTCTCGCACTACAGTTTTCTATTGCTTCCCCTCTCTCATCGTACACATCACATACTCAGCCACTTATCTGACATCGAACAGTGGGGTCATGGGGACATTTCGAAATTCTATTTTCATAGAAAATTTTGTCGAAATTTTATTTTCTTAGAAAATTTCGTCGAAATTTTATTTTCATAGAAAATTTCGTCGAAATTTTATTTTCATAGAAAAGTTCGTCGAAATTTTATTTTCATATAAATTTTATTTTCATAGAAAATTTCGTCGAAATTTTATTTTCATAGAAAATTTCGTCAAAATTGTATTTTCATAGAAAAGTTCGTCGAAATTTTATTTTCATAGAAAAGTTCGTCGAAATTTTATTTTCACAGAAGAGTTCGTCGAAATTTTATTTTCATAGAAAATTTCGTCAAAATTTTATTTTCATAGAAAATTTCGTCAAAATTTTATTTTCATAGACAATTTCGTCAAAATTTTATTTTCATAGAAAAGTTCGTCGAAATTTTATTTTCATAGAAAAGTTCGTCGAAATTTTATTTTCATAGAAAATTTCGTCGAAATTTTATTTTCATAGAAAATTTCGTCGAAATTTTATTTTCATAGAAAATTTCGACGAAATTTTATTTTCATAGAAAATTTCCACGAAATTTTATTTTCATAGAAAATTTCGTCGAAATTTTATTTTCATAGAAAATTTCGTCGAAATTTTATTTTCATAGAAAATTTCGTCGAAATTTTATTTTCATAGAAAATTTCGTCGAAATTTTATTTTCATAGAAAATTTCATCGAAATTTCATTTTCATAGAAAATTTCGTCGAAATTTTATTTTCATAGAAAATTTCGTCGAAATTTTATTTTCATAGAAAATTTCGTCGAAATTTTATTTTCATAGAAAATTTCGTCGAAATTTTATTTTCATAGAAAATTTTGTCGAAATTTTATTTTCATAGAAAATTTTGTCGCAATTTTATTTTCATAGAAAATTTCGTCGAAATTTTATTTTCATAGAAAATTTCGTCGAAATTTTATTTTCATAGAAAATTTTGTCGAAATTTTATTTTCATAGAAAATTTTGTCGAAATTTTATTTTCATAGAAAATTTTGTCGAAATTTTATTTTCATAGAAAATTTCGTCGAAATTTTATTTTCATAGAAAATTTCGTCGAAATCTTATTTTCATAGAAAATTTCGTCGAAATTTTATTTTCATAGAAAATTTCGTCGAAATTTTATTTTCATAGAAAATTTCGTCGAAATTTTATTTTCATAGAAAAGTTCGTCGAAATTTTATTTTCATAGAAAAGTTCGTCGAAATTTTATTTTTCATAGAAAATTTCGTCGAAATTTTGTTTATTTTTATAGAAATTTGAATTTTTATAGAAAAAATTGAATTTTTATAGTAAAAAATGAATTTTTATAGAAAAAATTGAATTTTTATAGAAAAATTTAATTATTATAGAAAAAATTTAATTTTTATAGAAAAAATTTAATTTTTATAGAAAAAATTTAATTTTTATAGAAAAAAGTTAATTTTTATAGAAAAAGTTGTATTTTTATAAAAAATATCGTCAAAATTATATTTTTATAGAAAATTTTGTCGAAATTGTATTTTTATCGAAAATTTTTTGAAATTGCAATTTTATTGACAAGTTTGTTAAAATTTTAAATTCGCCGAAATAATATCTGAAAAAGTTGTCAAAATAATTTTATTGGAAAATCAATGGCCCCTAATTCGGGCCGATGATTACATCCTTTCCATATCAACGAAATTTTAGACAATTACAATCTATATATTTGTTAACATAAATTTATTCAGATTTTAAATAAAGTTGAAAAATTATAAGCCCCGTTGAAAATTTCGGTCGGTTCCGTTATGTGAATTTCCATGTGTAATTCGACTTATTGGTTGACAAATAATTTGTTCGAAATTCCCCCACTGTGCGTCATCGTGTTCACCGCCAACATCTAATGTTACTTTGTTACAGCTGTAAGTATTATTTACACATATTAAAATTTTTGCGTTTGCCGTTCGGCACATTCTGTTCTGTTGACATGTGTCTATCTGTCCGTCCATTCATACCCTCCAACTACCCTGCATCAACGGTGCCAACAAGCAACTTCACCACCAGCGCTCTGGTTCACATCAGTGACATTTCGTACTTTGATGATTTCGTTTTCAGTAAATACACCTGAGATTTTCCTCCGCTCGTAACAGAGTGAGTGAGCGAGTGTGTGTGCTTTGCTCTTCTCATTTTCCCTTTTTAATTTTTATTATTTTTTATTTCAGCATAAATTATTAAAATGCAATGCAAAAGGTTTTTATTCTCTAAGTAAATTTTGTAATTAAAAATATTGTCCCCTGGAATAGGCAATTTTTTGGAATTTCTCAGTAAAGCCTAAAATTAGGCAATTTTTTGAAATTGTTTGTAATAAACGAAGAATCCCCAAATAGACATTTCATATTAATTTATAGAAGTAGTTGAAATATAGAAAATATTATATTGCTAATATAAAAAGTTAGTGGGTTCAAAAATGTAACTGTTTTGGAGAGGTAAAATACTTTTCTCATTGCAATGTATTTGACAATAAACAGCTGAGGTTAGTTAGGTACAAGTTGTAGTCTTCACAGCAGGGACTGGAGATGAAAATCTCCAGACCTTCCAGTTAATTAATACAAATCATCATAAAAATCCCTTAATATATTCGACGACAATATCAGCCAAACTTGCAGAAATTCTGTATCACTTCGTGCCTTTCTGCGTACCAAGAAAACGTCCTTTTAGGCTGGACCACAGATATTTGCAGTGCAAGGCCCCATGGTCCTTTTTTCGCAATAAGAGTCTGATGAGTTTCGCTAACAAAACTCATCAGCATGTGAAGTTTAAGCTGATTATCTCATTTATAGATCTCCGGTATTTAAGGGCTATTCTTGAGTTCAGATATAAATCAGTGGATTGGGTTTACAAATATAAAATCCACGGATGTTGCCGCTATTTATTATCGACATATATATACGAGTATGTATTATCATCTCCCCAGCATATGCAGAAATCATTAGTCGTTTTACGCAGCCTCTCTGTGGTACCTTCGTCTGAGATAGTGTCCTATAACTATAATTGAAATATCCAGTTCTTTTAATTATAGAAACTGGAGAGAGTGTGTGATTTACGCATGGCCCATCATATCATTATACAGCGTAATCCATTTCGAGGTTCCGTACTTTTTTAAAGAAAAACACAGAAAATTCAAATTGAATGGGGAATGTTTATTATCATTTGAAAGAACATTCTTTGGCATTTATTATTTAAAGATTATGTCTATCAAATGTTGTCCGCGGCTACGTCTCAGATGGTCCATCCGTTGAGTCCAATTTTCGATGACTCGTTCGAGCATTTCGACTGGTAACTGGCGAATGACACGCGTAAACGTTGTTCAGGCGTAAGTCTTTCCATGATGAAATGCCAAACAATACTTAACAAAAACAACATGACACGACTCACACGTGATCTGTCAAAAAAAAAAGGCTATTGAAAAAAGTATCTCTACTTGGATCACTATATGTAGAATCATAGGATTTTTTCTGCGATATAAATTAGCTTGAAACTAGAGACATAACTGAGGATTCTAGTCTTGCGAGTACATCAACTATAGTTGATATTTTTTGAATATATATATAGTGGCTTAAATTTCTTTGCACCCAGAACCCATACCAAGTGAATTTAAAACTGTTCTGCAATCTCAATAAGAGATCTGCGAGAGTTAACGTCTGTTTATACCCTACACCACACTGTGTTACAGGGTATTATGACTTTGTACATTTGTTTGTAACACCCAAAAGGAGAAGAGATAGATCCATTGTTTATTATACCGATCGACTTGTAATCACTTTCTGAGTCGATTTAGCTATGCCGTCTGTCTGTCCGTCTGTCTATCCGTCTGTCTGTCTGTCTGTAGATGTATTCTTGTAATCAAAGTACAGGTCGCAATTATGGCCCGATCTTGACGAAACTTTACACATATCTTTTGACCCAAGGACGATCCCTATTTAATTTGGTTAAAATCGGTTCAGATTTGGATATAGCCCCCATATATATGTTAGCCCCGATTTGACATGTAAGCGCTGTAAAAACTTTATTTTATATCCGATCAGTATGAAATTCAGCAGAAAGAGGTCTCTTATTATACGAATGTACACTGTTAAATTTGGAAGAAATCGGTTCAGATTTAGATATAGCCCCCATATATACGTTACCCCGGATTTCACATGTAAGCGCCGTAAAAAATTTATTTTATAACCGATCAGTGTGAAATTCGGCAGAAAGAGGTTTCTTATTACATGAAGGAATACTGCCAAATTCGGAGAAAATCGGTTCAGATTTAGATATATCCCCCATATATATGTTACCCCCGATTTGACATGTAAGCTCTGTAAAAATGATATTTTATATCCGATCAGTGCGAAATTCGGCAAAAAGAAGTTTCTTTCTACATGAAGGAATACTGCCAAATTCGGAGAAAATCAGTTCAGATTTAGATATAGCCCCCATATATATGTTACCCCCTATTTGACATGTAAATGCTGTAAAACTGTATTTTATATCCGATCAGTACGAAATTCTACAGAAAGAGGTCTTTTTACATGAATGAGTATTCAGGGAAAATCGGTTCAGATTTATATATAACCTCCATATATATGTTCCTCCTGATTTGGTATCAATGCGCTATAGAAGTTGTACTTCACTTGCGATCATTAATATTTTCCGGAAAGATGTTTCTCAATTTAGGAACGAATATTGCTAAATTTGGCGATTATCGGCTCAGAATTAGATAATATGTTTCTACCCATTTACCAATTATTCCAAATTATTATGGCAATGACCCTTATCGCATTGTTAGGGAGGTGTAGGGTAGTATATAGTCGGCCCCGCCCGACTTTCTGCCTTTCCTTACTGGTTCTCAATTATGGAATACTGTATTGTATACAATTGGATAATATATTTATTTTAACTTTTATCAGAGAATTCTCAGTCATTTTACTATCTTTCGAACCAGAAATGTTTCAGCCTTATAAACGCAGCCTTCGTGCTACTAATAACCCTAGGTAGATCCGAAATCCCAGCTGACCATTAAGCTTGTATTCATTGGTTTGAAAATCAACACATCTTCTTCCACAAGGAGTTAGGTTGGCTGCGACTCGGTAATTGAGTGCATTTTTCCATGATGAAATTTAAGGCATCATTGGAAGGATTACAATCGGATAGGCTGGATGATGATGACTCAAATCTGAAGACGCCTAGCGTCCACTGGGATCATCTGTGATCACTTGCCATTTTTCTTCTTCCAGTTGAATGAATAATTGAAATCTAGATGGATCGATTTCCGTAAGCTCGGCCAGTTCCTGAAAGAAAAATTAACCCAAACTTGTGTTTCTTCTAATGCCAATTCTTTCAAAATATTTGTATTTCTAAAGGGTCTTTTGTTTTGTGATGAGACCAATGCCTGATTTATCTATTCTTAGAGGTGCATATATGTTCATTTAGTCACAGAGATCCTTAAGAGTGCATCTCTGTGTTATTATTCTAGTTAGTTTACTCACAGGCCTTAGATGAGTTACAGCTGTGATACCAGAGTTCTTCATATTTCAGCCTAATTCTACAGTTGATCAGAGGCAGATAAACGTAAATGCATTAATATCGTATTACACTATATACTCGTACATAGCCATTTCCTGAGTATAGTGTTTGTTCTAGCGGGGATGCGGCAGACTGCTTACCTATACATAATATCCAAGTAACAGTAAACGTAGCACATTTAGTACATCAGGCGTCGTTGTTCTCAATGCGCTAGTGGGACATGCCGGACATTCTATGGACATTAATTAATATCCTACATTAGGTGGACTTTCCATTTCTTAACAGCCGGAGAACCTTCAACAATGCAGTTATGTCCAACAAATCTATCGTTGTACCTACCTTTGCATCCCTTCAGTTAGCGGGTACCACTGAAATGTTACAATACGTTACAATAGGTTAGCTTAGGTTAACTTATGCTAGGATAGACTAGATAAGTATAGGTTAGGTTAAAGAGAGGAGATGACTCAACATCTCATTTCCTTAGACATACATTTAAGTCAGTCGTTCGGCCTGTTGTGCGCTCCTTATTTATGATCTTTTTAAACCTCATGAGTTACAGAAAATATAAGATGAGTCTTGTCCGGTAATGGGTCGGAACCGATACATCGGAATCTTGTATGGCTCAGAAAATATACCACCGTGTCGATGTTTTCCTTATATCCTATTATTAATTAATTAATATTATAAAATCGTTTGTTTGTCTGTTTGTTTGTTTGTTCCAGCATCACGCCTAAACGGCTGAACCGATTTTCTTGAAACTTGGTGGACAGATAGACCAATGCCTGGGAAGTGCCATAGGCTACTTTGATTTTCGATTTTCCGCCAAGTGATTTTCGACCACTTGACCACAGAGGCTTCTGTTAAAGCTAGTGAGCTGAAATTTTGCACACACATAGACTGGAGTGTTGTATAAACTACGGACTACTCGCTTAATAATATTTCGGTGGTCAGTTGTAGCGCTATCAAAAACTTGCATTTTGTTTTTGTCGTTTGTATATATGAAGTACAATTAACCGCAAATATATGCGCGAAAAATTATTTTGAATTATCTGAATGTGGTCAGTTTAACTGTGACCCGAACAATTTTCATTATTTCTCTGATTTTAAAAGTTCCTTAAGAGCCAATGATTTACAAATTTATATGTACAGACTGATCTCAATGGAGATGCGAAAACAACAATTCGATGTCCAGTCTGAGGTCAAACCGGACATAAAACCGCGTCTTAAAATTTTTAAAGCCTTTTCAAAATATATCGCTCACCACTTACTGTGGTAACCTATCTAACATTGTCAATTCGGTTACTTCTCCGACTGTGGTCAGTTTAGCAGTGAACAAATCAATTTCCACACTTTCTGTACTTTAATAGTCCTTTAAGAGCTATAATCCTAATAATTTATGTTTGTATACTGATCTCCAAGGGATGCGATTTTACACCAAGCTACTTTTGGCCGCTTGACCATTACGGTACCTTTAAGAAGTAGGAAGCTTTACATTTTGCTTTGGTATAGACCCTTCGGACTATTCACACAGTCGTTTTTGACACGTAGTCAGTTGTCGCGCTCAGACAAATATTAAATAATTTTTTGTATTTCAGAAGCGCCTAAAATGATACACAGATAAAATAATATGTAGTATACCCGAGAAATGCAATTTTGAATTCTACAATTGTGGTCAGTTAAGCAATGACCAAAACCATTTTCAATCTTTACTGGATTTCAAGATTCTTTAAGAGTTTTTCATTCTTTCAATACATTAAAAATCCCATAAATTGCACTCTCATAGACATGAGTGTTGTATAAACCACGGGCTACTCACGTAGACATTTTTCGGCCAGTGGTCAGTTATAGCGCTATCAATTGTTTTTGTCCTTTCTGAAGCCTCTTATGGGACACAAAGTTAAAAGTTTGTAAATATAATAATTTTGAATTCTCTGACTGTGGTCAGTGAAGAAGTGGCCAAAACAATGTTCACTATTTAACAGATTGTAAAACTTCTAACCCCTGTTCAAAATATATCTCTCACCACTAAATGTGATAAGATATACATATATAACGTTGTCAATTCGGTCAAATCTCAGACTGTGGCCAGTGTAGCAGTGACCAATGCAATTTCCACTCTTTCTGTACTTTAAAGGGCCCAAAATGGCAATGTTAATACTAATTCAAGCGACTTTTGGCCGCTTGACCGTTGCGGCTCATATAACAGGTAGAAAGCTAGAAACTCCAGTGTGGTATAGCCTACGGACTATTAACATAGTCGTTTTTTGGCCAGTGGTCAACTCTCGCGCTTAAATTATACAAATATAAAATAATGTGTAGTATACACAGGAAAAAAACAATTTTGAATTCTAAGATTGTTGTCAGTAGTGTCCAAAGCAATTTTCATTCTTCCACTACATTTCAAAATTCTTAAAGATTTTTTCATTCTTCCAATAAAAATCCCATAAAGATCTGTGGAGCTGCACATATATGTGCATAAAACGATCTTCAAGGAAATGCGTCGTCCGGCCTGAGGACAAGAGGTACACAAAAACGGAGACATAATGTTTAAAAGACTTTTCGAAATATATCGCTCGCTATATATCTATATCGGTAATATTTAAACAAAAATGTATACGAGTATATCGAAATTTGAAACATACATTGCATATTAAGCATTTATTTCTCCGCCACTTATTTGCTGACCTCTTGACCACTGACCCCATAAAAGTATTAATTTGAAAGTTTGCACACATATCGTACATTTGAGGTTGTGCTTTCATATTTACAGAATTTTTTACTGTTGTCAGTGAATTTGTTTGAGTTTTTGAGAGCATTTGGAGTTTGATAGACTTTCAAGTAGACTGATCCTGGATGTTTAACAAATTTTTAATGATCGGCGTATGATCGAATATTCGAAGGTATTTGTAAACCAAAGATTTTAAATACGTTTTTTTACATAAATTTTGCTATAGCCAACATTTTTTTTTAGTTTTTGGGTCCTTATTTTTTATTCAAAATCAAAAATAATACTAATGTTTGGATCACTGTTTTCAAAGACAACCCGGGCATCGTCGGGTATTTAAATGCTAGTATATATATAAATTCCATGTTTTCCTTGCATGCCCTGAATTCGTCGTTATCTGCTAATCCTATGCGATGCTAGTCCACAGTGGCTTTGAAGTTTCTCCCACTATTTCGCTATACCACACAGTTTTGAGAGGTATCACTGCTCAGTGTTTTAACTACTCCTCCGTGGCAAGAATTTTCCAAGTTTACTACTTGAGGTTCTGTGCCAATTAAAGCCAAGCTATTTGCCTATTAATTTCCAGACAGTCCGCTATGTATCCAGAAGATGCGCAGTTGATCATTGTCTTTCTTTTCAGTCCTGCCTTCAGTCGTTTATTGCTTTGATCGTCATTTGGCTGTGGGTCAGAATTTTTAATATTAACCTATGTAATTTATTCTACCGTTTTTTCAAATTCACGCAGAATATGCACCATTTGTGCAGAAACAGAGGAAAATGTCCCAAATTGCCGGACATTCCTTAAGCTAAGTATACACGATTGCCAGATCGGACAACGTTATCAAGTAGCATCGCATTAAAGTGCTGCAAATGTACGGACAATGACATAAGGTGAATTGACATTTCAGACGATTGCATAAAGAAAATGCAAAAAATGGCCGTTATGTCCTCTTTCAAACGAATTTGCAAAAATCTGTTCAGACGTTCCAGAGCAACTACAAATTTCGTAAATTAATAAATGAATTTTTTTAAAACCCGCATACACTTTTGGATTCTTTTTTTAAATAAATGCTAGCGAAATCTTATTTTACCATTTACCAACGTGCTATAAACTTTTTAGGCAAAAATTAAATTCATAGGTTAATATTAAAAATTCTGACCCCTATCTGTGAAGATGTTGGCCTATATAGGCTTTGTAGTGTTACTGAGCAAGTTCATAGGATAGCTTAAGATGGTTTAAAATAAGTTAGGGTAAAAAAGAGAATGTTTTCAAGGCACTGGAAGGTTAATTATACTCCGATATAGCTCTTTTAGTCACGGCTTTAGCCTTTTAATCGCCTTATTAAAAGCTACCGCCGACACCATGTCTGGTCTGAGCGATTTGAATAGCTTGAAACTTTTCAGATTGATTGCCAGGAAGTCCATTGGGAATGACTCCCTGTTTTATGCATGAAGACTCCCTTCAATTAGTAGGTACTTATATATATGAAATGTTGTTAATGCTAGTGTATAGCTCTTTCAGCAACAGAATTAACCTGTCAGTCACAGTAGGTATTCAGGATTTAGGTGAGTTCCTGCCATTAGGCTTAAACCCAACGTTCTCTAAACACCTGTGTGAATACATGCGTCGACCAACGTACTTAGGATTCGTAGATCCGTCACCTGTTAGTCACAGTAGGTACATCCAGGGCTGTGGAGTCGGAGTCGGCGTTGTTTTTACAAATTTCATGAAATTATACTTTCAAATGCATAAATATTATTATTTTTTTTACATATTTTGTATAAATAAGTTTATGTGCATACATATCGATGGAAACCTTTGATCGCGAAAATAGATGAACCAGATAATTTTGCAAAATTCATTTGGTGTCGACCATCTCGGAGTCGACCATCTCGGAGTCGACTCCGACTGCGACTCCGGCTGCGACTCCGAGATCAATTTTATAAAATTTACTAAATCAACTATATTCCGGACCAAACATATTTGTTCCTATTCGTGTCCATTCATATATTTATACAAAATATTTTAAAAATATACAATGAATGTCTTGGAAACTATAATTTCATGAAAGCAGCAAAAACAACGCCGCCGTCGACTCCACAGCCCTGGGTACATCAACCGCCGACATTATTTCTGGTCGAGACAATTTGAATGGCTTAAAGGTTTTGAGCTCCACTAGAACGACAGACGGCTGCACTAGATCGGCAGATCCTGTTGATGACGCAGTCACCAGGACAATTAATTGATACTCGTATGCCGAAAGACTTTTGATATACCTTAGTATGCCAGAGACCTTAGTCTCCCTCCATTTAGTGACTATATATTAACGCTTAATACTACCAACGTATAGATTTTTGATGCGCTGAAGCCCCCACACCAAATATAGTTTAGGCTATTTGAAGCTTTTTGGCAGTCTACCTAGCATCCCCTTACGGCGGCACTTCACGTCAGATCCCGTTGATGACACAATTGTAGAGTTACCATGAAATGTGTATCGAGGATCGACTTCAGTGATAACTTAATTCTCACGTTAGCTCTAAGATAACTATCAGTCAAGATATCAACTGTTTTTTTAAAGAATGACTACAAAGTGATGGGCCGGAAATCCTATGGTCCTGTGTGTTAAAGTTTCACTGTGTTAGGAATGAAGTCTACCTTAGTCTACCATACATATATGGACCTGTCATGGGTCCAGGCGATTTGATAGTTTTGAAACTTTTTACAGCTCTTGTATCTTGGACTTGGGTGCAATTTCCTTATCAATTTCTGACAGATGGATTTCAATTGAGGAGTCTTTCAATTTGTCAGTCAGAGAGTTAAACAGAAATTTACATCTTGAAACACCTCCAGTAATTCGTCTCTGGATGTCTTCCTGATATCCTGAGATATTTTTATGTATCCTATCGTACATGAAGTTGAGTCCAATTTGTTCCTTAGCCTAATGGCTTCGGATGTGTCTTCCATATTACGGCAGAAATTTAAATCAGGTATTTTGTGAGCTTTCCAAAGTATCCTGAATTTTTGCTGTATCCCTAGCAATCCCTGACAGCTGCTCAAAGTATTCTTTGTTCTATGAAAATCCAGAAATCTTTTGAGTCCATGTATTAGGCTTTGTTTAGTTAGGAATGGAAATTTCCTCCATTTAGTGGGTATGTTTAAATGTTAACAATCCTGGGAGTCACGGAATTAAACGGTCAACCGTCGTATTCAGAGAGATAATGACAAATCCAGGCGATTTAAATAAATAGTTTGAAACTTTTTAGAGCTCGTTGTATCTTGGACTCTTGTGCCAGTTCCTTAGCAATATCTGACGGCTGTATTTAAATGACATATCATCTTGATGAGTCAGTCCTAGAGTTATGCTGAAGATGTGCATCTTGGATTAACTCCAGTAGTTCCTCACTGGATGTCATCCTAAGATCTTTTGATGTATTCTACCATATATTGAGCTGAGGCCAATGTTTTCCTAGAGGCCTAAAGGTTTATGAGGTGTCTTTTACATTAATGCAGAAGCCTAATCCAAGATTTATTCTGATCTTTTCTAGCATCTTAAATTACCTTGCAGTATCCCTGCAGATCCTGCCAGCTACAATTTAAAGACAGACTCTGTTGATGGCGCAGTCGTTGAGATCCAAGGGCAATTTCAGTGATTCCAGGATGCTCATCTACACTGTGTTCTATGATAAATGTCTAAGATAACCATCTCTCAAAAATTGTCACAACGAATGACGACAGACTGATGGGCCGGAAATCTTTTGGTCCCATTAGGACTTCGCTTAGATAGGTTAGGTTATGTTAGTTTGAAGAGAGGAAACGTTTCAACCTCTTATGTCGTTTAAACCTAAGCCAGTTGTTCGGCATGTTGTGTCATCCTTCCATCGCTTAGTTAGGAATGAAAACTTCCTTAGTTTTCTTTCATTTATTGGGTTACAAATCTGTCAGCCATCGTACCAAGATAGACCATAGCGATTTCATTAATTCGGAACATTTTAGGGGCCATTGCATCTTAAATTCGGGAGCAATTTTCGTCGCAATCCCCGACGGATATATGTAGTTATTTCAACGTCAGATTCTAAAATTTGTCTTACTGCAGAAGCTAAATCCAAGATTTATTCTGAACCTTTCTCAGTTCTCGCTTGTATTTATGGAGTTTTATTTTATAATTATCCCAATCCTGAGAGGTTCTGATTAGAGTGATCAAAAAACCGGTTTTTTTTTAAAAAATAAAAAACCGGTGGATGGTTTATTTAAGTTATAAAAAAACCGCTGGACGGTTTTTTTCTTCGAGGAAGAAGAAAAAAACCGTATGAAACAGTATGAAAATTGCCGTTTGAAAAACATTTTCCTTTTTAATAACAAAAAAGGCGATTTTTTAATATTAAATTTTTAAAAGCGATGTCTTCTGATCAGGAATCTTGCACCAAATTTAGTCCTGTTGGATAGTAGTTATGAGTTGGATTGTGATGAATATTGTCATTTGAGTCAAACGGTCCTTTTATCTCATACTTATAACTAATTAGCTATTGTATTTAGAAACATTTTCCAAAAGTGTTATCGAAAGTCTTTTCTTCAACCTTTTAAAAAAATTAGCAAATATATTTTCATTACTTTTTTGCAAAATTAAATTTTGTTGAAATTTTGGTAAAAACCTATGTTTTAATTTTTGATTTTTTTTGCTCAAAAGAAAGCTTAGATAATTTCCTTTAAAAGCTTTGTGACCTATTAATGGGATGGGACCTGTTGATCTATCAAAATAAATATAAACCTCTGAAAAAAAATTAACGTTCAACCAAACATTTTAGCACTTCAGATGGGAAAAACAACCGTTTGAAAAAAATGTCAATATTTAACACCCTCCAACTCCTTAACCGATTTCGTTGGAATTGTGTCTCATAACTACTATCTGATAGGGCTACTTTTTTAAATAGAGGTATTAAATCTTTATACATATATATTTTATATACACACTCTAGTGCAGGTCAATCATTTATTTTCTTTAAATTTTTGTAATTTGTATAGAAATTGGTGAATGGCTTCGGATTCTAGCAAAGTTGCCGAGTCTTTTTAGGCCATATAAGGAGATCTTTCATATTATTATCTTAATTTGTGATATTTTGTATATAAAGTTGTAAATAATTTTTAATATTTTAGTGATAATAAAAAAACCGGAAAACCGGTGGAAACAAACGAAAAAAACCGGTTGCACCGGTTGTTCGAAATTCATGATTTTGAGAAAAACCGGGGACGGTGGAAGCAAAAAACCGGTGGGCCGGTTTATTTTAAACCGGTTTTGATCACTCTAGTTCTGATGCTTTATTAAAGAACTAAATGTTCAGTTTTCTTAATCTGTTTGATTCCCTAGCTAATTGTAAGAGAGAAACACTATTAAGGACACTCGAAATTATGTATGGTAAGTTAGTATCATTGAAGTTATGTTGTGGTGCTCACATATTATAAGAAAATTATGAAGCATTAGGGTGGACACCTTTTTATAAATACCCCATCAGATCCCTTAGCAATTATCAAAATATAATTTCCCTATCCATCTAGAGCTCCCATTCCATAGAAAATAAAATTCCATTTTATTTAATTGAATTCCAATTCCATCTTACCAAAGGGCATGTATCTAAAGCCCAACAAAACAGTTATTTTAAAACAATTATAAAAAAAGACTCCGCATTACAAATATGCACCTCGTCGTATCCATCATAATTTATCATATCAGAAAATGGTCAAATGCCGATGTGTGCACAAGGGTAAGAGGGGTGGGCGGCAAACCTTTTGTATGTTATCCTTCATCGTAATCACCACTGCCTCTCGTCCTTTGGTATAAATGAAATAAAAAACAAAGAAATCATCAATCAAATTCATTTTTTATAATACAAATGAAATTAAAATTATTAAAAAAAAGAGTCAAACGCAAAAAAACGGAAACAGACAAAAGGTTCAAGTGCTGTATTTTCTGATAGACGTCTCATCTGAGTTTTGGAAGAAGAAAAAAATATATTAATTTGTTAAAATATACATCAGCATAACTTGAAATTATTTCAAATAACCATCAAAACAAAGACCACTTCCGTTTCTCTGCTCAAACGGAAATTAAGTTAACACACTCTCGTTCGTTGTGTTACACACCCACATTTCCGTTTTTGGTCAATGTTTTTGTTTTCCTCCATTCCATATTTGGTATATTCCATGAGTCCGGTGGCCGTCCGAACGCAGCGCCACTTCAGTGGCAAATTTGGACGTACACATCTTTGTTTCATAATTGAATTCTTTTGGTTGATGGATTTTTGGTCGACTGTTAACTTCATTTGTTCGGACAGACGACTACTGCATGAACTGGACGGAGACGGTCTTCCTTACCATTCTTTAGCCATTTTATCTCATTTTTAGAGATCAATCAATTGCCATTTCCAAACATATGAACGGCTGATTGAATGGTCGTGTTCGCTTTTTGGGAAAGAGTTGTCAGAGTTGACAGTTTAGATACGTGTATCTTTATTTTAAAATTATTTTAAGTTCAGGACCGCTTCTGATTAGTTAACTTTATTGCTATTTTCAATTTCAGTTTGGTATTATCAACTTTTTCTTTCTACCATGACTCAGCTCATATAAATAAAAATTACTAGCGTTAATATACAAATCCATTTCAGCTAGAGATATTCAATAGGCTATTGACAGCAATTTGCGTGACCCGACAAAAAATGGGAGATGTCGGACCCGTATGGTTCCAATACTGAAAACGAGATCTGAATAATCATTTCACCAATAAACTTGAAGTTTGGAGAGGCTGCATTCGATAGTACTCTACGTAGTCCAATAAAATTCAGCTCATTGCAAGTATCTTCGCAGATGCAGTATGAGTGACCTCAAAACTTCATTATAGAAATATAAACATGAGGAGAACTATTGCACCAATAGTCCTGTAAATTGATATGACTGCATTTCACAGCAATCTACACGACGTTAATTGTAAATAAAACAAAAAGTTTTCAGAGAATTATCTTAATATTTTTTATTATGATAGAAGGATCTATGGCAATTATGTGTGAAACAGAATATCGGCCAAATGCTCGCCACGTGTGACTAACAATTAACATCCAACATTATTGTTGGACCACACTTTACAGAATTGGCGATGTAGGATAAGCTGGCATGACCATTGTACTTTAATTCGGGGCCAATGACCTTTAATCATTGACCTTTAATAGGGGTCAGTGACTTTTAAATAGGAGTCATTGATCTTCAATCCGGGGTCAATGACCTTAAATATAAGTAATAAACATAAACAATTGGTTAATAACTTTTACAGGGGTTAATGACATTAAATCAGGTTCAATGACCTTTAATCGGGATAAAGGGAGACAATGACCTTTATTCGGGGTCTTTAACCTTAAATCGCGGTCAATGACATTTAATCGGGGTCAATGAATTTAATAGGGTTAAAAGGCTTTTAATCAGTTTCATTGACCATTAGACTGGGGCCAATGACCTTCAACATGGGGTAAATGACCTTCAGTTGAGGTAGTTGACCTTTAATCGATGTAAATAACGTTTATTGAGGGTCAGTGACATTTATTCCGGGGACAGTTACATTTAATCGGGCTAATATGCCCTTAATCCGGGGTCAATTACCTTTAATTACGCTTTATCGGGTCTATGACCTTTAGTCGGGGTCATGACATTTAGTCCGGTGACAATGACCTTTAGTGATCTTTAATCGGGGTCAACGACATCTATTCCGAATTCTTCGACCTCTAATCGAGGTCGAAGACCATGTATCAGAAGCCACTAACATTTAATCGGGGTCAACGAGGTTTAAGAGGTCATTGACCTTCAGTGTGGGACAATGAACTTTAATGCGGGGTCAATGGCCTTTAATCGAGGCATATGATTTTCTTTATGACCTCTATTGGCGGTCATTGATCTTAAATTACGGTTAATGACGTAATCGCGTTCATTGGCATTTACATAGTCTGGGGTCAATGACCTTTAATAATCCTTTATCGGGGCATAAGCTTTAATACGGGGACAAATATTTGGTTTGGAGACAATGACATTTAATCCGAGGTCTTTGGACTTTAATCGGGGTCAGTGACATATAATCCGATGTATTTGACGTTTAATCGGGGTAAATGACTTCGTATTCGAAGCCATTTACATTTATTTTGAAGTCAACAAACTTTAATACTAGACCAATGACCTTCAGTTTGTTGTCATTGACCTATTATCTGAGTCAATAACCATTTATCCGGAGTCGATGACCTTTTATCGGGGTCGGTGACCCCTAATCCGAGGTCATTGATCTGTATTCGGTAGCAATGTCCTTTAATATTGACCTTCAGTCGGGCCAATGGCCTTTAATCGGGGTCAGGGCCCTTTAATCAAGACAAAACTTTACTCTGGGATTAATAACAATTAATCTAGGTTCAATGACCTTTAATAAGCCATTGACATTTATTTTGGCGTCAACGAACTTTAATACTAAGCCAATGACCTACACTTTGGTGTCATTGACCTTTTACCTGAGTCAATAGCCATTGAACCGGTAGGATTCATTGGCATTTAATCCAGGGTCATTGACCTACACTCCGGATTCAATGATATTTAATTCGTGTCAATTACTTTTAATCGTGGTCAATGACCTTTAGTCGGAGTCAATTACTTTTAATCATGGGCAATGACCTTTAATCGGAGTCAATTACCATGAATATTGACTTCAGTCTGGGTTAATGGCCTTTAATCGAGGTCAGTGCGCTTGAATCGGGGACACAACTCTAATCTGGGATTAGTAACATTTTATCCGAGGCCACTGTTCTTTAATCAAAGGTCATTGGCCTTTACTCCGAGGTCATAGGAATTGAATCAGTATCAATGACTTTTAGTTGGGGTCATTGGCCTTTAATCCGGATCAATGAACTCAAATCCGGATCAATGACATTTAATCGGATTTGATGGACTTTAATCCAATGTCGTTGACCTTTAGTCCGGGAGTCATTGACATTCAGACCGGAGTCATTGACCTTTAATCCAAGGCCACTGATCTTTAATCCAAGGTCATTGGCCTTTAATCCGAGTTCATAGAAATTTAATCGAGGCTATTGACTTTTAGTTTGGGTCATTGACTTTAAATCCGGATCAATGAACTTTTATCCAGGTCAATGACCTTTACTCGGATTCGATTGACTTTAAACCGAGGTAGTTGAAATTTAGTCCGGGAGTCAGTGACATTCAGCCCGTCATTGACATTTAATCCTCGGGTCAATTACCGTTAACGGTCAGTGAGCTCATAAGAATAAAATTGTATTCAAACATTAATGGTCAAATATATCAAAGGAACAAGTTTCAAAGATTTCAAGAGCAATCACGGAGTGTTTGAACTGGATCAGTAACACCACAAAAACTAAATATGCCAACATATTCACAAATAGTCAAATGGTAATCAAATGGCCAAATACACAACTGTGTTGGACTGCAAAAGAACTATAAATAATTACTCATCCCTTGATGGTCAATTGCGCACCGGGACACAGCGAAGTGATTGGAAGTGAACGGGCAGACAGCTGGACCTCAAAAGGGAGGGAAGTTCGAGTAATAATCTTAGAAAATTGGAAACCTTTCGAAGCCACGAAAGATGAGTTGTAGCACTGGGCAGTGATGGCCCCCAATATGGTGTGGGATAGCGATATAGTGGGAGAAACTACAAAGATACTGCGGGGTGACCAAATGCGAAGGAAACAAGTAACTTTCTGAAACTAAACAAGATCGGGATTAGCAAGATGATGAGTGTTCTTACGGGACCCTCAAGTTTACAAGCACATCTGCATAGCATAGGAATAGCACATAACTACGAATGCAACGATGGAACATTTTTATACCCTACACCACACTGTGGTACAGGGTATTATAAGTTTGTTTCACGGCAGATGTTTGTAACACCTGGAAATAACACAGCTAGACCCACCTTAAAGTATACCGATCGACTCAGAATCACTAGCTGAGTCGATTTAACGATGTCTGTCCGTCCGTCCTTCGGTCCATGTAAAGTTGTTCGTCGACTACAGGTCGCAATTTCACTCCGATCGTTCTGAAATTTTGCAGTTTAGAGTAGTTCGCGGCTGTTAAGATCGCTATTGAATTTGGTTGAAATCGGTTCAGATTTAGATATAGCTCCCATACATATCTTTCGACCGATTTGGCCCTTTAGTCCTATAGAAGCTGTATTTTACATCCAATCGTTTTGAAATTTAGAATGGTAGAGTTTCTTGATCCATGGACCAACATTGCTGAATTTGAAGAAAATCGGTTAAGATTTAGCTATAGCTCCCATATATATGTTTCGTCCGATTTGGCCCTTTAGTCCTATAGAAGCTGTATTTTACATCCGATCGTTTTGAAATTTAGAATGGTAGAGTTTCTTGGTCCATGACCCAACATTGCCGAATTTGAAGAAAATCGGTTAAGATTTAGCTATAGCTCCCATATATATGTTTCGTCCGATTTTGCTCTTTAGTCCTGTAGAAGCTGTATTTTACATCCAATCATTTTGAAATTTAGAATGGTACAGTTTCTTGATCCATGAACCAACACTACCGAATTTGAAGAAAATCGGTTAAGATTTAGCTATAGCTCCCATATATATGTTTCGTCCGATTTGGTCTTTTAGTTCTATAGAAGCTGTATTTTACATCCAATCGTTTTGAAATTTAGAATGGTAGAGTTTATTGATCCACGAACCAACGCTACCGAATTTGAAGAAAATCGGTTCAGATTTAGCTATAGCTCCCATATACATGTTTCGTCCGATTTGGCCCTTTAGTCCTGTAGAAGCTGTATTTTACATCCAATCATTTTGAAATTTAGAATGGTAGAGTTTCTTGATCAATGAACCAACACTGCCGAATTTAAAAAAAATCGGTTAAGATTTAGCTATAGCTCCCATATATATCTTTCGTCCGATTTGGCCTTTTAGTCCTATAGAAGCTGTATTTTACATCCAATCGTTTTGAAATTTAGAATTGTAGAGTTTCTTGATTCATGAACCAACATTGCCGAATTTGAAGAAAATCGGTAAAGATTTAGCTATAGCTCCCACATATATGTTTCATCCGATTTGGCTCTTTAGATCCACTCGTTTTTATACCCTACACCACACTGTGGTACAGGGTATTATTTAAGTATAAAATTTATGTAAACAATTTATACATGAATTAAAATTTATATATCAGAGTTATTCAATATTTCGAGAGTGGTGTAGGGTATTATATAGTCGGCCCAGCCCGACTTTAGCCTTTCCTTACTGGTTCTACATTTTTTAGTGCACATGTGAAAAATTTAAAATTTTTCCTGTATAAAACTTATCAAAAATGCACCCTAAGCTCATTGGCAACATTGAGAGAATTTCGATATTTGTTTGGTATATCCTACCAAAAGTCTCTAAACTCAGAGAATCTCAACCATTTAGACAGATTCGCAACATAAAATGATAAATAATCATTACATGTTCTTAACAACAACAATAATATCAGCGTAACAGATGTGCCCATGAAAAGTTACATTTCCATGCAGACTCATTTGTATACTTTCTTTAAGTCAATTTTGCTGGGTTCACTCCCCTAAAAGAGATTTCCGGAAAAAATGTACAACTCACAAAAATTATGGTGAAATGTGTACATTTTCACGGTTATTATTTTTAATGTAAATACTCGTACAACCGCCACAAAAGAACATAAGACGAACAATATCAAAAGGCAATGATAAATAAACCAAAAAAAGATATGCAAAGTTTTTCCAAGCCAACAAAAAAGAAGAACAAATTGTGGTTTATTATAGAGAGAGAGCATAAGGATGAAGCGAAGGAAGATATGATGAGCAGTATGAGGTGGAAGCAATAAAATTTACAATCATTTATCTTTTCTCCCCGGGAAGACAGACTCCTGCCCCAACCCAATTTCCTTTCATGGGTGAACTCATATATATTCCGGGGAAAAAATACAAAGACAAAAAGCAGCAAAATATGGATATTTAAAAAGCTGTTAGTATTGTCATTTATTATAATTATTTGTTCGGCAAAACCGTTTGCAAAACGTGATGTAAAATAATAAACGTGACATAAGTTCCTTAATTTGTTTTCTCATTTTATGCATTTTTTTCTTAAAGCGTAATTTGTTTTAATTCTTAAATTTTCTTTGTGAAATTGCTTTTGTTTTTTGATACTGTTTTTTGTCTGATATTTTCATCTTAAAATATTGTGGAAACATCCTTATATAATTTGGCATACAATTTTACACCGTTCGACAAAATTGAACAAAAAATAATGGTCATGGAAATGTCTATACAATTCTGAAAGCTGACTACAAACAAAAAAATGTGTACTCAGTTTTTTTATTTTCTGACCGAGTTCACGTTTAAAAGGACATGACATTTTTTAGGATATAATTATCCAAAATTTGTTTGTAATTTTTCGGAATGTCCTAATAAGACGATATGGGTGTCAAATGAAACGGCACATTTTAGGCTATCTAAATACTATTTTCATTTTCAGAAAGTGAAACTAAAAAGTTGCAAAAAGTTGTTCCTTTATAGATCCACGGTATAAAAATTCACAAAAAAAATATTTTTTGCGGATCTTACGGACAGACGGTTTAGCACCAATTCGAAAAAGTACGAAATTAACCTAAAAATTGCTTTAAGTTTTGACTTATTTCTGGCATTTAAGTTGGGTTTTGAGTTTTGGGGTATTCAGAGACTTCTAGTAGATTTTCTTTGTAAGTATTTTTGTAGAAAATTTTGACGCGTTAAACACCTGTTTTAGGGGGGATTTTCACCCTTCTCCACAAAGGAAACCAAAAAGTCCCCCAGATTGAGGAGCTAGAGGTTTAAAATGTTCAACAAAAATATTAACTATAAAATTCTACTGTAAGTCTTGAGTACTCGAAAACTCAAAACCCAACCCAATGAATTTTATAGGTTAATTTCGTACTTTTTCGAATTGGTGCTAAACCTAAAAATTGATTTTAGATTTTGACTTATTTCTGGCATTTATGTTGGGTTTTGAGTTTTGGTGTATATATTATAGTAGAATTTTATGTTAATATTTTTGTAAAACATTTTGACCCATTAAACACCGGTTTTAGGGGTGATCTTTACCCTGGTCCACAAAATGGACCAAAAAGACCCCTAGATTGAACAGCTAGAGGGTTAAAGTGTTCAACAAAAATGTTCCTCGTAGTGTTCTATATAACGTTACTCAACACATCATATACCTAAAATGTAAGGATCACACCGTTTCCTATGCCGATTCATCATATGAATGTGCAAAAGGGGAAAATATTGATCCCCCTCTAAAATGACCACCATACGTAAACTTTCAAATCGCCGATACATGTATATTCTTTTTTAACCCCCTCCAACAGAATCCGTTGTCAGAACCTTGTTATTTTTGAAAAGGTTTAATTTTTTTCCACAGTGTTATTGATTAAAATAAAATTGATCGCCCCTCATGCTACTGGTAAAAGGATCCATAAAATCTAAACAATTTTATAAAATAGGTTCGGTACTTGGACGTATCTTATCAGCAAGTGAAAGCTATAATTTACCATTCAATTGTCCAGATCCAAAAATAAATAATCCTTGCTGGATTTTCGACCCAACATTAATTAACACCTCCCTTCGTAGGTATAGTAAAGAACACACCATACCACAACTCTATCTAAACGAGTTCCAAAACATTCAAAATAATTTGAAAAATCACAAATTTATATATACAGATGGTTCTATGATCAACAATGTCACAAGCTACAGCTTAGTAGAAGACGAAGTAATTCTCAAAACTTCCCTTCTCCCTGAGTACAGCTCAGTATTCTCCGCAGAAATAATAGCTATTTTCGAAGCTACAAAATATTCCAAGAAGTCAAAAGGCAAATTCGCAATCGTCTCAGATTCAGTATCTGCCTTAGACTCTATAGCAAATCCTAACAACACTGAGGTTTATTCCAACCAAATTCGGAACATACTAACCCATCAAAAACAAAAAATAAAACTGATTTGGGTACCAGGTCATTCAAACATTGTTGGAAATGAGTTTGCAGACCAAGTAGCTAGACAAGCTAGTAAAAAGCCACTAATCGCAACAACAAACCTGTCTTCGAAAGGCATTCAAAAATTCATAAATAATGATTTCTCATTTAAACAAATTAAAACATGGAACAAAACTTCAGATTGGTATAAACTTCTAAACGGTAGTAAGAACACGCTGCAAAGCTTCCTGTCCAAAGATAAGCTACTATCGAGAAAGGACCAAGTTAAAATTATCAGGCTACGATTAGGGCATTGCCGATTTACACATGATCATGTTTTAGATAAGAACATTAAAAAAGAATGCACATACTGTAGATCCAATACTACAGATTTGGCTTTATTATTACTCTGTATGCCCACAATTTAAAATTCATACAAAAAAATTTCTCCCAAACAAAAATGTATTGGATATTTTAAGCAATTTGAATATTACATCTAACAAAGTGGATTTAATTAATTTTCTGAAACAAAGCAACCTCTACAATTCCATTTAAACATATGTATACAAGTATATATCTATATCTATAAATGTAGATTTTTCCTTTTCTCCCAAACAAATATATAATATAGTGTACTATTAACCTCTTCCAGGTTAACCTCAGTAGTCAGAGCTTGCATTATATTTGTAATTTAGTTATAAGTATAATTGTTAATAAATAAATAAAATAAATAAAATAAAATTGAATGAGTTGGAAAATGGGCATTGTCTTATTTTGAAAATATTTAATGTAAAATATGCATTTAACCTTCCCTCCAACTGCATTTTTGCAATACATATATAATACCCAGACTGTCATTGCTCTTTTGTGACTACTTAATTATATCAATGGAAACTCAGAGCAAGCGTATAATGTTAAATAAACACTTCAATATTGAAGTTTCACAACGTCATCCTCTGAAATCACAGAGCATTTAATTAAATCATAAATAAGCTGCAGATCATGCAATTAAACAAACATTAAGCGAGACACCAAAGAGAGGACGGACATATTCGCACTGTCTGCTGTTTCTTCCCCTAATAAAGAAACGGGTAAAATACCAATGAAATGAGCAATCAAATGGTAATGGTCCCAATCAAAATAATCAAACCGCCCTCCATCTGTGCAACCCAATGAATCTGGCCCCCTCCTTCCCACTAAAGCGACCACATATGAAGGCAATCACCCACTGAAATGGTCATTTTATTTGTGGGTTATGTGGCATAGGGTTCCCATCCCTCTCGTGTGGCGGCCAGAGGAAGACAGTTAATCAGGACCACAAATGAAATTGAATTTAATTAAGTGTCTGCGTAGATAAATGCAAGGAAGGAAGGACCTAACTCTTATATACCACCTACCCGATGGGATGGGGAATTAAAAGGCAAAATGATGTAACTAATATAAATAATAAAATTGAATTGATGGTTGGTTTGTATACACAGAGTACATAACATTTTAAGTTCACTGGAATCTACAGCTATGAGGAGAAAATTGTTTGTAAAATCTACGTCCATTCTGGTACCTCCCACAAAAATTGACAAAATCATACAATACCATTGAGTTTACAGTATAATTTACTAACCAACCTAAAAATCCTTCTCATTTTGTCACTCCGCAACTCATCGAATATCATAAAATTTTTTTTATATAGTTTCAATATATAGCACCCTCCCAGTTTTACTTCTTCACGCCATAAAAACCAAAAATTTAATTATGCCCAAAAACCAATTTCAAGGACAACGGTCGACATAGATCCATGTTTTCATATAGCATAAGGGTCACCCCATTAGTTTTATTGACGTCATATGTCTTTAATTAGGCTGAAATTTCGACATTTGGGTTAATTTCCATCCCAACCAAAGGATCCTAAATAATTATCTTATCTGGCTTTATTGCATATAGTTCATGTTGAGTTTCAGGATGCACAGAGGGCTGACTATACAGCTTTTAAAAATAAAATTTTTTGGTGAGTGATAACATTGCTACCGACAAACATAATTTTCAAACTCCGAAGTTTTTAAGAATACTTTTACTTACTGAAATGTGTACACATCCATAATAAATTGCAGGAACTAGATTTTTGAAGGGCTGCCCACGTACGATGTGATCATACTAACCGCTTTTTCAAATTCTTACATTAATGAGACAACAACTCGAAGTATTAGAGATAGAATAACACGATTTAATATGCGATAATTCGAACTTTTTGGGGATAAAAGGGGATAAATATAGTACCACTGCCCAGATCTTCCTACGATATAAAGAAGGAAGGCGCAGAAACAGCCCTGAAACTGAAATTTAGCACCCCCCCCCCTTTAGCAATGCACTAGTACCGACATTACGATCTTTTGGACTGAAAAAATAAATGTTTAGACTGAAAAATAAAGCGTTCAAGTAATAATAAGTTACACTATTATAGAGAGGAGAGAACATACATCCGAAACTAGTTATTTTATTATAAGAAGGCAATAACAACACCAATGTACTGGCGTTTATTTATACCCGGACACCTTCACACGAACAACGGTAACCATAGGTCGATGATTCGATATAGCCGCCGTACAAAGGTTCCTCTATATTTTATAACTTAACGCAACAAAAACCACAAATTTCAACGGATGGTCAAAAGAATGGTTACATATTAAGGGCCGCCGATGTCGATTTTGAATAAAACACAAATTATTTAGGAAATTATTGTCATTTCTTTTTATTATGATAATATTGGTATGGTTCAATTATGTATGGGACAAAATATCGGCCAAATGGCCGCCGCGACCTCGGCGGCACACCTCCATCCGATGGTCCAAATATTCGATGACGCTGAGGCATAATTGAGGTTCTATGCCGTTAATGTGCCGAATTATCTCATCCTTTAGCTCTTGAATTGTTGCTGGCTTATCGACGTATACCTTTTCTTTCAAATAACCCCAAAGAAAGAAGTCCAACGGTGTCAAATCACATGATCTTGGCGGCCAATTGACATCGACACGACGTGAGATAACACGGCCATTGAATTTGTTGCGCAAAAGAGCCATTGTTTCCTTAGCTGTGTGGCAAGTGGCACCGTCCTGTTGAAACTTCATATTGTCCACATCCATATCTTCCAATTCGGGCCATAAAGGTTCGCTATCATCTCACGATAGCGAACACCATTCACAGTAACTGCCTGACCGGCCTCATTACGAAGAAGTACAGGGTGGCTGATATGTAATGCAACAAAGTAAAGCGCTATATTTTCTTAATTTTTTTTAAATTTTATTGTTCAAAAGCAAAAAATGTCGGAAATAACATAAAATTTTAGAAACAGATTAGATTTGTTCGAATTGGCCACCTTTGGCACGAATTATGGCCTTCAAACGGCCGACAAAGCCATCACACGCTGCACGAATGTGGCTCTGCGGTATTTTGGCCAATTCCCGGCGAAGCGCCGTCTTGAGATGATCGATGCTTTTGTATTTCACTCATTCATTTGTTTGTCAAAATAGTAAGTAAGTATTTGATACACAACTGAATGTCTTGAAAGGCCATTCAAGACATTCATAGCAGAGGTATAGTACGTATCAGTTGTTTTGAAAATTGGCAGAAAAATGTATTGACTTTGGTCAATGAAAGACAGATGTGTGATTGTCATTTTTTAGAAAATATATAAGTAAACATAATTTTTGTTTCATAGGAATGTGAATATTAGACATAAAAGGGTGCATTGTACTGATTATTTTCGTGTACCCTATGTTCTTGAAATATCAAATACCACCATGTAACCTGCAGATTTCCTCTTAAGCCACCAAAATCGGTAAAATTTTCTGTCAATTTTGCAAAACCGCTGATACATATTACATACTTACAAATTACATTACTTACAAAGTGAAGGTATCTTAGTCGCTTTTGACTGATCTTTTCTTACTTGTTTATATTTCAAATCTTTAAAATATATTTTTAGCTACGTCCTAGCAATCAGTATATATCAGTGCCGGCTATATACAGGGTGGCTGATATGTAATGCAACAAAGTAAAGCGCTATATTTTTTTAATTTTTTTTTTAAATGTTATTGTTCAAAAGCAAAAAATGTCGGAAATAACATAAAATTTTAGAAACAGTTTAGATTTGTTCGAATTGGCCACCTTTGGCACGAATTATGGCCTTCAAACGGCCGACAAAGCTATCACACGCTGCACGAAAGTGGCTCTGCGGTATTTTGGCCCATTCCCGGCGAAGCGCCGTCTTGAGATGATCGATACTTTGGTATTTTTTAGTGCGAACCTTACTCTCTAAAATGCCTCAGGCGCAAAAGTCCAACGGATTGAGATCCAGAGATCTTGGTGGCCATTGTGCGGTAGAAATGAAGCGAGGAACCTCCTTTTTAAGCCATTCTTGGTTGACCCGTGATGAGTGCGATGGTGCTGAGTCCTGTTGGAATGTCCATGGTCTGCGGCCGAAATGTTTGTCTGCACGCTGAAAAAAATCGCTTCTGTAGTATATTGTCCCAAACATATTCGGCTTGAAACATATATATGTTTAGGGTACACACTAAACATATAATATTTGGTACACACAAAAATTATATATTTGGGAAGATGTTGTTCTAAACAAATCATTCTTTACATCGCAACATGTATTTACTTTGGACGATTTTTTTCCGAAGCAAATATTCATTTGCATTTAATTAAGTATTCAGAAAATACCTAAATTGTTTAATTATATCATTTCATGTCGTAAAAATAATAATAATTGAAATCGTATAATCTTGAATCGAAATATATTACTTGGAGGATTAAAAACTAATGATGGCCTGGAATACTCAGAAATTTTAAATGATTGATTTAAAACAGAAATTAATGCTGCATTTGGTATCATAACTGGGAGGTTCAATGCCAAATTAAAAAAAAATAAAACTGAAATTCGAAAAATTCAACAAAAGTTTCGAAAATCTTTTTTAAATAAAATATATTTGGAGATATTCCTAAACAATAATTTTATTTGTATTCAAACACATATTTTATTTGAGAAACTTAGTTTGCAAATATTATATGTTGTAACATATTAATATATGAGTTCCAAATATATTTTATTGATTTTCAAATAAAATTTATTTGCTCAGAAATGCATAATATTTACAAATGTGTGTTCCAAATATATTTTCTTTCGATTCAAACATATCATAAAAGGCGATTTTGCCCCGTGTGCCCCGGGCTTCAATACTGTCTTTAGGACATTTTCACGATAATATTCGGCATTTATTTTGACCCCATGGTCGATGAATACGAGCGGAGAGCGACCATCGGCCGTTACGGCGGCCCACACCATTACCATCGGCGGCGCTTGAGTTCTGGTGGCCAATCGAAGGTGTAAATTTTCAGCTGACCTCTTTGGCAAGTAAACACGATCATTTTGTTTGTTCACAAACTGCTCAATTTGGAATGGCTTCTCATCGGAGAAAACCAAATTCGGTAACTGGCCACTTTCGTGCAATTGAAGCAACTCCTTGGCTCTTTCCAGTCTAAATTTTTTTTGTGCATCGGTGAGCTCTTGCACTTTTTGGAACTTCAATGGCTTTAGTCCAAGCTCATTTTTTAATATGTGTTGTATCCGTTCTCGCGATATGTTCAGCTCACGAGCAATTTTTCTACCACTGCGGCGTGGATTTCGATCAAACCTGGCCTTCACTTTTCGGATCATTTCTGGTGTTGTTACCGTTTTTTTTTTTTGGACGCGATGCAACACTGCCAGTATCGCGGTAACGAGCAATGGTACGAGAAACAAAAGATTTATTGACATTTAAATGCTGGAGGGCTCTAACGATACCCACTTGTGTTTTTCAACCCAAATATAAAGCAATCACACTATCACGCTTGAATTCCATCACGAATAACTTTTTTCTGAATGCAATAGATCAAAATGCTTTTGTAAGCTTGTAAACAATAAAATGAACTGTCACTGAAATAAATCTGTCAGCTATCAGACTAGCGGTTTAGAAATGATAGCAACCTGAAGTTGGTTGCAATACATATTAGCCACCCTGTATGGCCTGACGACGTCGCCAGCCCATAAATCGCACCAAACGAACTGGGTGAGCATGCACAGATGTTTTCACATCTCTTACACACCCGGTTTGCTGGAAATTTGCGCACAATTCTCCCGATTGTGGACACATTTGGTCGATTATGCTGATCAAAAAAGCATCACGAAGTGCACGAAATGCATTTTGATTTGAACGCCCATTTTCGTAAAAGGCTTAAGAAACTTTAACGCGTTGCTCGATTTTGTATCTTTCCATGGTTCAAATTGAGTTAGTCTGAAATTGAGAAATGTCAAATGAAATGCAGAAAAAACTTGACGTGTAGGTGCTCACATTCAACATCGGCCCTTACAATTTAACCACCCTTTATAACTTATATACATGCATGGCCGAATCGTTAAATTGATGATATCAGAATTTGTATCCCTCATAATTTCCTTTACTTTAGATGGTATCATGGTTTTATACGAGAAGGCATCATCCAAGAAAATAAGAATTTAAAAAAAAATTACCATAAAAATTTTTTATATGTTAATGACACCATATTACATTAGAAAATGTTATATACAGCCGATCGACAAAAATTTTGCAAACTAGTGCAATCGATTTAAGGACTAGACAAGAATTTTGCGTATTTTAGTGTAATTTTGGGTAAAAAAGTACTACTTACTGTATTTAACAACATAAAATACAAATGCCACTTAATACCATTGCCATTTCAGCCAAACGCTCTGTAATCTCCATAAGAGAAATATAAACAAAACGTGAAGCATACTTTGCGAGGGTTTCATACCAGTCCAAAACGTTTGACAATTGCATAGAGTATAATTTGGCATTTATGTGCATTCTGAGGAATAATGTCCACATGCCGGAGTTGGAGCCGGAGCCAAAACACAAACATTGCATTGCATTGCTAGGCTTTTCATTTTCATTTCAATGTCAATGTTATTGTACGCCATAGTCCTTCAGAGTCCAGTATAAGTTCGGTGTGTGTGCGTGTGCTAGGTTTGCATTTGTGAATTTGAGGTTTGACATTTTGTGGTCAATTGTTGGTCAAAAGCCTAAAAGTAGACATCAGCCATCCCAAATCATCCCATGCAATGCAAACAACCACTGCAACCGGCAATCACACCGATGACAAACATATGATAAATTGCATTCAACTCTGCATTTCATATCTCTCGGGAGTATAGTTGTTGTGACCAATGGTCGTCTATGACGGAGTTGGGGAATGCTATAGTCCTTTGGTGCAGTGGGGTTCGAGTGCAAGATAAACAAACTGAAATAACATATTTAACACAATGATTATGTGGACATAAATGCAATAACAATCGTACAAAATACAATGATGATATGTTGATACCATCATACTTCAATTGTACACGGGGCAAAACAGACTTTTTTGATATGTTTGAATCGAAAGAAAATATATTTGGAACTCAAATTTTTAAATATTATATATTTCTGAGTAAGTAAATTTTATTTAAAAATTAATAAAATTTACTTGGAACACATATATTAATATATTACTACAAAATATATTTGCACACTAATTTCCCCAAATAAAATGTGTGCTTAAATACAAATAAAATTATTTTTTAAGAATTTCTCCAAATATATTTTAATTAAAAATATTTTAAAAACTTTGCTGACATTTTCGAACTGAAGTTTTATTTTTTTTTTTGGTTTCGGATTATTTCTTCCAGTTAAAATGCAAGATGCGGCATTAACTTCTTTCCTAAAGCACATATTTTAAATTTCTGAGTATCCCAGTCATCATTTGTTGTCAATCCTTCAATTAATTTAATTTTATCCAAGATTATCCGATAATGTATTTTTACAAACATTAAAAATTTATAAAAAAAATTTCTTCTGAATATTTTTTTTCTGAATACTTAAATGCAAATAAAACTTAGTTTCGGAAATAATGGGCCCACATAAAAAAATGTAGGACGTAAACATAGATTTGTTTAGAACAACATCTTCCTAAGTATATAATTTTTGTGTTTACCAAATATTATATATTTAGAGTGTACCCTAAAAATGTCTATGTTTCAAGCCAAAATTTCAATATGTTTGAGACAATATACTACAGTGGCGATTTTTTCAGCGTGTAATATTTCTGGACTTGCAACGAAATGCATTGTGTTTGTGAATGACCAGTGCATTGCAGTGGTTGCAAGCCATTCGGTGTTTAAATCACTCTAATTGATGAAATTATCATCAAAACCAACAATAGAGGCGTCGCAGAAGGTGGGTACAAATAAATCGCCAAAAATCAAAGAAAGCTACTACACGCTTCTGTAGTATATTGTCCCAAACATATTCGGCTTGAAACATATATATGTTTAGGGTACAATTTAAACATATAATATTTGGTGCGTACAAAAATTATATATTTGGGAACATATTGTTCTAAACAAATTTTTGTTTACATCGCAATATGTTTTTTTTTTTGGAACTATTATTTCCGAAACAAACATTTATTTGCATTTAAGTATTCAAAAAATACCTAAATTGTTATTTTTTAAAAATTTTTAATGTTCGTAAAAATAATAATATACTCAGACAATTGAAATGATTGATTTAAAACAGAAGTTAGTGCTGCATATGATATCATAACTGGGAGGTAGAATTCGAAACTAAAGAAAAACTAAAAATAAAATAGCAAAAAGTCGGTAAAAGTTTTGAAAATCTTTTTTAAATAAAATGTATTTGGAGAAATTCCTAACAAATAATTTTATTTGTATTTAAACACATATTTTATTTGCAAAATTTAGTTTGCAAATATATTTTGTTATAATATATTAATATATGCGTTTCAAATATATTTTATTGAATTTCAAATAAAATTCATTTGCTCAGAAATATATAATATGTATTTAAAAATTTGTGTTCCAAATATATTTTTAATCGATTCAAACATATCAAAAAAGGCAATTTTGCCAGTGTACGTAGGGACCACACCAACAGCCAGGCCTGAACCGAAGTTCCAAGGATCCTGACTCACGTGGTACCGCGTCAGACCGCGTAGCCATTAAATTCTGGTCATTTAGATCGCAAAATCCCTACAATCCCTATAATGGAAATAGAAACTCACTAAACAACTGAAACAAACGCGGTGCCTGAGTCACGAACCCAGCCACATCCATGAAGGAAACCACTATGCTCTAATAGAACGGGCTCCTCCAGTTGTTCATCTGTTGGTCTTAGCCCAAGCCGACCTTAGGAAAACTGATGAAAATGTCACTTAGTACACACAACAAGTGCTATATTAAATTTGAATCATCTGGTTATTTTTTCATTAGGAAAAAATTGGATACAAGACTCCTGTAGGGGATCCAACATGCCTACAACAAGGACAAGTCCACAGAATTTGGCAATATTGAGTCCTCTCATTTAACAACATTCACTCAGATGCGGTGATTGAGGCGTTGTCGCATCTAAGGATGAACTATTATTAAAGAGCGTACAATAGACCGATCCACTGGTGTATGTCCATGCCCATGAGACGTCAGAAGGTCCTCTCTTTCAACCTAACCTAAGGATGAGCTATAACTTAATTCAGAAATTTACCGTTTGCTCTGCAGAAGACGCATAATAGCATAGCTCAGAGGAAGACTTATATAAGCTGGGTAATTCCAAATCAGTTCGACCAACTCAAGAAATGACCCCTTCCAATTTTCACAAAACTTAGCACAACAATTCTCCTAAAGAGCGGGAAATTTTTTTGGCGTTTTTAGTTTTTCAAAAATTCATTGTAGTTTTTGTAGTATAGAGCTCCAAGGCTCTCAAGGATTTTTTTTCAAAACTACTATTTGTTAAATTAGCCATATCTTAACCATATCATTACCGCTTTACGTATTTGAAGATTTTAATACCAATGAAAAGGTCTGCTATCTCACTTCAATATTTCGGAATGAACCATTTATCTCCTTTTCGTGATAAATGTTAAATTTTTCAATATCATGAAAAAGTATCAATTCATGTGGGTCCGAATATTTAATATCGACATATATAGTTATTTTTTGCTAAAATGTTTATAAACAGTTACAAATAGGTAAAATAAGATCTCCCCAGTTTTTTTTACCATGAACTATAATCTGTTTTAAATTGCAGCTTCTATAGGGCTAAAGGGCCAAATCGGAAGAAACATATATATGGGAGCTAAATCTAAATCTGAACCGAATTTCTTCAAACTTAGCAATGTTGATCCATGGCTCAATAAACTCTACCATGCTAAATTTCAAAACGATTGGTTTTAAACTACAGCTTCTATAGGGCTAAAGGGCCAAATCGGACGAAACATATATATGGGAGATATATCTAAATCTGAACCGATTTCAACCAAATTCAATAGGGTTCTTTCCAGGTTCTACTCAGCTATTGATTCTGAGCCGATCGGTATACTTTAAGGTGGGTCTAGCTATAGTATTTCCAAGTGTTATAAACATCGGCCATGAAACAAACTTATAATACCCTGTACCACTGTAGGGTATAAAAAAAACAACAGAAAAGAAAAATAAAAGGTTTTCCAATAGGGATGATATGCTTTAAGTGACGTTTCGGCCATTTCTAATATGCCATGATCTGTCATTTGTTTTTAATTGTATGTTTACAATTTGCCATTGGACTACCGCAAACGTCGTGAATTTACTGATTTTGCTTTGGAACAACTTAAAAACGATAACGATTTTTATAAGAAAAATCATCTTTTCCGATGAGGCTCTCCTTCATCTGAGTGGTGCGGTAAATAAACAAAACTGTCGATTCTGGTGCGAAGAAGATCTACAAATTATTCATGAAAAACTATTACATTGACCTAAATTGACAGTTTGGTGTGGTTTTTGGTAAGTTGGAATCATCGGTTCGAAATGTTACTGTCAATGGAGAGCGGTATAGATCGATGATAACCAACTTCTTATGGCCGAAAGTGGAAGAAGTTGATCTTGACAATATTTGGTTCCAAAAAGACGGGGCTACGTGCCACACAGCAAATGATACAATTGAATTGTTGCGAGAAAAGTTTGGAGATACGATTATTTCAAGAAATTGTGATATTGAATGGCCTCCAAAAGTTGTGTTGTTGAAAATATAACAATTCACAAATAATTACTAATGTTCTACACTTAAGTATTTATATATAAAATTTGTCTAATTTAAATATATTATATATTATATAAAGGGGTTTCCAACAAGAGGTGTTATTTTGGTATTCCTCATAGTAAAGAGGAAGGAATGCCATTAATAATGAAAAACAACATTAGCCAAATGGCCACCACGACCACGCTTACAGGACCATATCCATTTCATGAAATTTTCCATAACCAAATCGCAAAGTGGCTGCCTTATGTCCTCGATAGCCTCACGAATTCTATATTTGACGTATTGAATCGACGCTGGGCTGTTCACGTGGCCCCAAAGGAAGAAGTCGCAAGGTGTTAAATCACAAGATCTCGGTGGCCAATTGTGATCACCTCTCAAATTTAGGATTGGTTAAAAGGGTGTGTCGCGGTCAACAAACCCTCATAATTCGAGAACGGATCGTTAGATTTTCAAGATTTTGGGAAATTTTCGGATTGGTCAGAAACGGAGGAATTATTTCGATTTTGTTTACTCCTCCCACCTTACAGCATGTGGCGCACATACTCGATTCTATTTGCAGTAGTGAATACTGTGAGTTGAATAATAATCGATTCAGATCAAATGTGTGATTATTATGCTCTTTCAAGATTATTTAGGTTCTCATATAGTTGGTCCTGCTTGGATTTTGTCTGTTTCTACTTATACATTTTAGTTTAATAATTTTAATCAAAAAACTAAATAAATGAAAAATGTTGTCGTTAGACAACGGCGTTTTCATGATAATACCCAAACAAAATGATGCATATGTATTAATTAACATAAATATGATTTATAACTTGTTTTTGCAAATTGTGTGAAAAAGTCATTTTTAATCATCAAAAAAGAAATAGTTTGTTGGTAGGCCCTATAGAATTTCGTTAGTAAATTCGCCATTTTTGATAGTGGGGTGCTAAATATTTGTTAGGATGTGTATTATGATGCAATAACTCAATTTTGGATTTTTTAGTTCATTGGCCCTTTTTGGTCTCTGATGACGATATGTATCGATAGATAACACAGTACAACACATGATTTTGGGACTCAATTCTGAGAATTTGACGTGAAAAGAGCGCCAAAAAATAATAACTTCTGCTTCATTCATTTAGTCAAGTTGGCTCAATTAATAATTTAATGGCCATACGAATTTGTTGGCTCAAGGTGGATTTTTAGCAATTTTGATATATTTTAACACGTTTTTTTTTTCTTTTTAAACTTTATTTTGCATGAAAATAAATATTCTGATTTCAGATTACCCGAATCAACATCCAACTATGTAGAATCAACATTATTACTCCTTAATACCCTTCGTTTTCCATGTCACTGCGTTTAATGTAATGACCACTGTCATTGTAGGAAAAACAATAGCATGTGCCTGTGTTTATTTTAATTACAGAAATTGCATTTCGAGCGTTGCACTTACTGCGAACTCCTGTCATTTATCATTATGAGAATTTGTGAAAGGTTGTGAAATATTTACAATATATAACCGACCACATTGTCAATACTCATTCAAATCATTTGAAGAAAACGATAAACTGGTGACGTTGATAGTAATGGCTTTGGACTCTTTACTGGGTGTGTAGTGGAGATTCATTGACAATTCAACAGAATTGTTGAAAAATTCCCACACTTCTGCGTAGGTGAGGATAGCGCCTTCAACATCTGTTCTGTGATCTTTTGATACTGCTCGATGGTTGTCACAAATTGGGTTTCAGTCTACGTTACATGAGCTACTAAAGTCGAATCGCGAAATATTTCGCAGTAGGAATCCATGCAAAAGTTTTGTTTTTATTAGCAAAACCTATAATTATTTTATTCCGTTTCTATAAACATGTTAAATTTAAATGTTTGTTTATTTATTTATATGAATTACAATACAAAGTAAATTTATATTTATTTACAAAGACCATGTGGCTAGAGTTTGAAGCGACAGACCAGAGCCTCGTTGTGGTGGGAATCGAACCAACGGCGGGCGCGTTACCAACTCACCCACTGGGCGCTCCCTTTGAATTCTTTAATAACTTTAAACCCAGCAAAGATAATGTCGAAGTAATAATATCAATTCTAAAGCATACTTTAAGGTGTTCGCTTACCCAACTATAGCATACATATATTATGCGTGTATCACTATGAAAACCGAAGACAAGTTCATGAATTTCTTACTATGTATATTCGTGTTCAAGTATCATAAAACATATTAAATTTCTTTGCAAAACTTTTTAATTAAAAACAAAAACCAAAAAAATATTAAGGAAACAAAGAATCATAACGCGAAAAAGCAATGTAGCAATGGGAATAAAACGACACTCTGAATAGGTGTCGCGGCTTGAGTTCGGGGGTTCCTGAAACCTGAAAGTAGGCAATAAAAATAAATAACAACGCTAAAAGTAATAAATTATTCTGCGTTTTTTCGTCTTCTGCTACTTGAAGACAATAGCTGAAAAACAGAGACATTACAAAATAATTGCTTAATTGCAAGATACCGAGTTCTCGGTAATTGTTAACAAAGTTTAAATTGAAATATAATTTTGGCTAAAGAATTTTTAGGTTTTTTTCTCGCTTCTAAACTTCTCACTACAATCCACAGCTTTGGAGACAATAAGGTGGTCTCCTGAGATAAATGAGATATTTGGTTTCACTCTGTCGCCGCGAACAAGGGGGTGAGTGGGGAAATAGAAGAGGGGTGGGGAAGTCTCTCGGAAAAGTCATATTAGACATTAATGTTACTGAAATGGAAATAATTTTAACAAGGTGATAAATCTTCGAATAATTTCAATGTTGGTGCCATCACCACCTCTCCCACCACCATCACGACGAACGCTCAGGACTTGTGTTTGGGGATTTCTCGAGTTATAATATTAATTTTCTTGTCTGTACACGCTCACCTTACGTATATCTGCCACATAATGTTAATTTTATTCCATCAGACTAGCGGTTGTGTTGAGGTGAACAGTGGTTTTAAAATAAAAAAAAGTAAGGAGACAAATATTATTTAAGAAGTAAGAGAATTTCAGTCGAGTAAACTGACTTTGTGAGTGAGTAATGTAATATGAAATTTCGTATATTTTGTATATAGAAGCCGGATCGGCGGAAACATTTTTCTCATTCCTTGTCAGTTTATAGTCATTGCAGGAGTTTGTGTACAGTAATTAAAGATTTTAATAACGGAATTTGTCTGTCTTTTGGTGCTTTAGCTAAGTTTTGGGCTTTAGTGTGTTCTGACATATTTTATAAAATTTCATATCCAACATTTTTGTAGAACATTTCATCCCCGACCACCCCATTTTTAGGGGCGTTTTTTACGATATATTAAAATTCAGCCAAAAATTGCCGTTATGTGGGGGAGCTAGCTCTGAAACTATTGATCAGATTAATAATATGTATACCCATTGGTTAAATATAATGTAAGTCTTAATTTTCCCAAATTGATTTCAACCAAATCGGAAAAGTCGTTTCCGAGTTATGATAAATTATATGAGGGAAATGTCTCAACAGATTGACAATTTCTTAATAATTTTGCGATTTTGAAGCACTAGAAGCTGTTTCTTCAAACCAGTTTGTTTTACATATCTTTTCTCCTAGTTTATACCCACAATTAGACTGCGGGTCGTAAAACAAAGTTCCCATTAGTTAACTAGATATAGCCGTGGGAAAAATTACATTCCCTCAGAAAAAATGCTCAAAATCAAGTTTCAGCCAAAATATTCGAGATTCAATAACATCCAAATTTGAGCTAAACCAGAAAACCCCAAATAACATTTTTTTACATTCGACTTTCAGAAACTGAAGTCTAAAGTTTCGAAGACCTTGAAACTGCTATACTATGTAATATTAGGAAGCTGATTGGGTTAAATTTAGAGACTCATTCAACAGGTTTATTCCAGAAAGATCTAAAAATACGGTGCGAACTATCATGGGTATACACTGATAGAAAAAGCTTCGTCATTCGTCAAAAGTCAGCTAACGTACGGATAATCCTATTGATGAATTTGTTCGTCGCCCTGACGAATCTCTGTTTAATCTCTGGAAACTATAGTTTCGAGGGTTATCGTTCGCTCCAGTCAGGCTTGCGGATGGACGGACATAAGTAAAATTACTTAATGTGTTCTAAAACGGATTTCCTCCGCATAAACTTAGGGTCTTAGGCTATTCCTTTGATGCGTTCCCCTTTTGCTATATGTTATATATACACTTATTGATATTTGTATTATAAATCTAATAAATCCCCATATTTATCCCCTCACCTTAGAGAGGAGGGTATATATCATTTTTTATTTATGAGCACGATTCATCGTAGGGATGATATGTAATCACCCTGCGGGTTTTTTTTATTCCACTAAATAGTTCTTGTTCTAGTATACTTAAACAGAGATTCGTCATGGCGACGAACAAATTCATAGATAGGATTATCCGTACGTTAGCTGACTTTTGACGAATGACGAAGCTTTTTCTATTAGTGTAGATGAAACATTGGAACGAGTCACTGGAATCATAAATTACTCGTTACAAGCCGTTGTCCTAAAATTAATCGAAAGGGCAAACAACGAGCGCCAGTGCTGCAGGAAGCTTTTTAATAACGCAGAAGCCCACAAGAGCTGCACAGGACTGGAACAGGTACATAAAAGGAAGAACCAAGCAGTACAATAGATAGTTAGGTTAGGTTGACAGAGAATGACGCCTGGCGGATGAGCGTCCAAGCATCCACTAAGATCATATTTGATCAATTGTGTTTCCTCGCAGAGTGTGCTCCAACACACATTTCCCGGGCAACTCTGAAAAGGAATTGAATACTTCAACTAAGAATTCTGTTGAAGTGCCGACATCAGAAGTCACCAGAAATATTACACAGTGCGACAGTCAGAAAACCAAAAACCGCGATACTATTTTTCTTGTAGGTCTTGGCGAGTAGAACAACGTTTGTTCTACGAAATTTGCCGGACACCCCCAAAATCCGGATTCTTGCCTTTTTTCACATGAACGCCTATAACTTTGTTAATTATTAACAGATTTTCAATCTCTAAAAGAATTTGGAAAGAAGAGAATTTGACCTTTCGAACGATGTATATCCTATAGGTTTATTTGTCCTACAAACACAATTTTTCCATTTTTGTCCGTCATTTTCTAGTTTAGGCAATGTTGTTACCAATTATATTGTGAGATAACCGTACGATTAATTAATTTACATATACATATAGTATATATTATAAGGAAAAAAATGCAACCAGTCTCTTAAAAATCCGTTTGCAATTGACGGAGTTATTAAAGTTTGGGAAATTTGCCCGGATTCGGAGTCCGGAGTCGAAAAATTATGGTCGACTCCGGCTCCGAGATGGATTGTGCAAAATGTACCATTTATGTGATAGAACTTTTGCACTCAAAAATGTTTGGGAAAACAATTTTGATACAAAATAAGGATAAAATATTCGAAGCTTTTTTAACCTTTTTTGTATGCCACAAATATCTATAAAGTTAACCAAACTATCGAGTGTTTTATGTAAAACAGTTTTAGGAAAGCTCTGATTATATTTAGCTAACAAAATAAGTATTTTTGCAAGACTATACGATATTATTAAGCGAGTACAAAACAATTAAGGATAGGTCGTGTGAAGCCAACTATATGATACCGTACAACACCTTGTTAGAGCAAAATAAGCTAAGATATTGTAATAAAATATGAGATAATTACCTTATAAATCTGAATCTAAACAGAATTTTCTAAAGAAACATTTATATATCGGCAATTTCGATCTAAACCGATTTTGACCAATTCAAATTGGTTTAATCCCTGGTGTGAAAGAGTCCTTATTGCCAAATTTTAGCAGGATCGTAGTGAAATGTCGACCTGTACTTAACGAACAACTTAAGATGGACAGACGGACAGCTAGTGATTCTGAGTAGAAAGGTATATTTTAAGGTGGGTCTAGCTGCAGTATTTTTTACAAATCTGCCAAAAAAAAACTTATTTAAAACCCCTGTAACATAGTGTAGTGTAGGGTATAATAACTAACGAATGAACTGATTGCTTAAAGCGAAAATAATTTAAAAAAATTGCGGTATATTAAAACAGAGGCAATTATTGATGAAAATGTTATCATGATTTCATGTTGAAAGAATTGTCATATTAGTTGCAGCTTACAAGTAAAGCATCAATAAATAAATAATACAATTGGTATTGAATACCAATTTTTTCTGTTTTTTAACAAAGCTATATCTTATTTTCAAAAACATGAACTCACGTCTAAGTAGAAATATAATTTCAGAAATTTATGTTATTTAACTGCCGGAGTCGGAGCTGGAGTCAGAGTCGGAGTCGAATGATTTTAAAATTCGACTCCGGGAGTCGGAGTCGGAGTCGAGTAGTTTTGGCTCGACTCCGCAGCCCCGCCTTTATTCATATAGCGTAACAATTTCTTTAACATTTTTTTTTTAAATGTTCATAGCTTTTCAATAAAAGCGTCGTAAAAACATAGGAAATGCAAATTTTTTAATTTTTTATCATTTTATCGTAAAAACAGCTACAGTGGGTCACAGCTTATTTCATACAGCGTTGAAGTTAAAATTAAAATACCGAAATCTTTGAAAATAACAAGAGAATAAAGAAAATTCCAAAGCTGTTTTTTAGGATAACATATGTAGTTTTTACATACGGATTTGTATTAATTTAAATGCTGTTGAACAGCTCACTATTGTAACATAAAACTAAATTCACATAAATTACAGCTCACAGCTTATTTCATACAGACTTTTTTAACATAAAAAATTCAGAAATTATACATATTTAAACCAATTTTAGTACTTTGTATGATAGCCCTTTGCCTTTTCCAGAGCCTGCAGTCTACTTGGCATAGATTTGACCAGATTCTGCGTAATTTCGGGAGTTATTTTATTCCATTCGAACTGTAGAGCTACTTTCAGGTCATTTTTATTAGAAATTTTGTGTTTCCCAATATTCTGGTCCAATATTGCCCACAGATTTTCAATAACGTTCATATCCGGAGATTGTGCTGGTGGTTTCATCACATGGGGGCAATTCCATATAAGCCAAGTTTGCCCTATTCCGGACTTGAGTTTTCGGTCGTTGTCTTGGTAGAAACGGAAATTGTCTCGTATTCCAAGTTTTGCGGCACTTTGAACCAAATTATTGCGTAGAATATCTAAGTACATATTTTTGTCCATAATTCATCTATGAACACCAAATTTCCTACACCATGCTTCACGGTAGGTCCAGATTTTCTTTATTGAGTTCTGTATTTGGCATTCTCCAAACGTAGGACATGCCATCAGACCCGAAAATATTAAATTTCGAATCGTCAGCGAAAATCACCGTGTTCCAGAAGTCTATGGTCTTATTTACATGCTCCTTAGCAAAGGTATACCGGCTTTGTATGTTCTTTTTACTAATAAACGGTTTTTTTTCGAGCTACTCTGCCATTAAAATCATGTTCACGTACAACACGTCGAACGGTTTCAGTACTGCATGATTTCCCAAGGGTATTCTCAATCTCAGCTGCCAGTTTTGGAGCTGACAATTTCGGGTTAGCTTTAATTTTGCGGACAATCCATCGTTCATCCGATTCATTAAAAATTTTACTTGGGGCATTTCTGCCCTTATTTTCAATCCTATTTTCCCTTACAAAACGTTGAATGATGCATTGTACTGTGGCGGGACTTAGTCCCGCACACTCAGCAATTTTCCGTACCGATTTGTTGTTTTGAAAGTGTTTTAGAACCAATTCACGCTGTTCAATACTAGTACGGCGTCCCATTTTTTTCTTTAACGTTGAAGTTTGCTTAGTGGTGTCAAAATCAGACTGAAGTTATTGTAAACAAATTCCTAACACATCCAAGAATGTAAAACAAAACACACAATCAATTACCGTTAGTCTGAATGAGTGAGATCGCGAATAAAAATGACTGTATGAAATAAGCTGTGAGGGTAGTCTTGTGTCGAAACATAAACATGTCCCGTTAGGAGACAACGAAACAGGTCTCTTTGATTTCTTATTTGTACATTTATTTAAATAGTGTTACGACTACATATTTACACACAATTTGCACAAATAAAATATCCGAGATAGCCAATATATTTTATTTTATCATAAAATATCAACTGTATGAAATAAGGTGTGAGCCACTGTATGAATAAAATAAGATCATTCCGAAGAAAATCGATGCATAATTTAAAAATTTGTAGCTAATTTAGCAAGACAACTTACTTAGAATTGAAAATACGATATATCTGAATTTTTAACAGAATATTACAGAATATTTTAACAACGAAAAGAAATAAATATTTCATGCGTCTATAAATGATTTCATACCTCATAAAGCGTGTCTTAAGTTGATGTCTATTTTGGTCCAATTTGATTTTCATTTCTATTTTCTGAACATTTCAAATTTCGGCAAACTGTACTATGCATATTCAAATATATGCCAAACTTTGGACATGCATTTGATCATGTAAATGAATATTTGCTTAACAGATTGGCATAACCATTTTTTCAATATTATATTTGCCATAAAATTTGAATTTTGGCCACAATTTTGTAGTTCCGCCCATAGTGCGACAAAAGTTACGGTTCTGCAACACTGTGGATTGACAACAATATACGGAGGTTCATGCATTACCTTTTTATTAGGAAACGCTGGCCTCCAATGATTTGTCAACAGGGTCACGCCGCGAAGGGAACGTTTTGTCTCTTCTGCTATGAAATCTCTCGATTAACAATATTCGTCTTTCTCTGGAGATGATGAAACTAAGAAGATGACATGGCAATATCATTTAGAGGGAAGAGTCCAACTTATCTTACAGACATTACAGCAGGCCCTTCATATAACCGCAAGATGGGCTTTTCCGATAATGATCTTGGTTGAACCAGACCAAGACAGAGCTAGTTCTTTTAATCAGGAGATATAAGGTACCAACAGTTGCACCTGTCTCCTTGGGGGTATTGAAATGCCTTCCTCTCAAAAAGTGCAATAACTAAGGAAGTTGAACTTCAAACGCAACACTCTGGAAAGAAGGCAGTGGTAGCTTTACATATATACCTATGAAAGGGCAATTAGCCAACATAATCTTCTTTGAGTTCAACACACTTTTTCAAGAGATTTGCAATAGTATCTAACCCTGTTTATAGTAAGAACTGTCTAGCTCCTGAAAATAGCCAACAACGGCAATCAGATGTTGTTGTAGTGTGTCGGTGAGTTATTCTTAGGAACAGAAACTCGAATTATGGTAACAACATAAAAAATGTTGATGTTTAATTTTTCTACTGCCCTGGTTGGGAATCGAACTCAGTACCTTCGGAATACAAGTATAACGCGATAGACCAAAGCATTGTCGTCTGGTGAGCAGCTCTGTATAAATCCTTCTTCAGCCCGATACTAAACAAGGTTCAACGAATGGCTGCTAGGTGTATCACTGGTGCGTTGAGAATGACACCATCTGAGGCAATAAATTTGATCGCATGTACTGCTACTAGACTTAGGGAAATGGCAACGGACATAGTGATTATAGGCACAATGCCTGAACTTTCGGGGCATTGTTCATTAGACTATGTCTGAACCGCTTTTTGAAAAGAAGTCTCACTGTTACACTTGATAGATCAGAATGCAATGATCGTATCCAAAGGAATAGAAGATTCGTGAACGTCTATGCAGAACGTTCCAAACTCCACAACTAAGTATGGTTTGGTGTCCTTTGTAAGGAACTACTAACCATTGCACAAAAACTGACTCACCACTGTAGTGTCCACCCTGAAGAAGTTGTATTTGTTTCAGGGTTAGCAGAAAGGCGGAGAATAAATGGTTCGACTGAAGTTGATATCAATATATTCTCCGACGGTCAGGCTGCTATAATGAACATGTAAACTATATTCCTGAATTTAAAAACTGCCCTCGACTGTCGCAGAACCATTAACGAG
Source organism: Eudasyphora cyanicolor (assembly GCA_963930755.1). Taxonomy (NCBI): domain Eukaryota; kingdom Metazoa; phylum Arthropoda; class Insecta; order Diptera; family Muscidae; genus Eudasyphora; species Eudasyphora cyanicolor. The sequence goes on along the minus strand of OZ005737.1, from coordinate 208,266,382 downwards.
ATGAAGAATAATTCAATATTCACCTGATTTGGTTGAAAGTTATAGGGACATACCAGGGAACTGCAAAGTCGATGAACTTGCAGGACTAGGAAATACTTTAAACTCACCAGGGGAACTGGAATATGTAGAAATGAATCTAGCGACCTGCAAGCTCTTCTTGGGAGATAGTGCCCTTACCAGAGTATGAAACCGCCGAGCCGAGCCGCCGCCGAAAGCTTCTCACAAGCCGGCGCCGCCGTTAATCTTTGCGGCTTCCAAAGTTTCTGAAAAGCAGTGGGTCCCTCGAAAAAGGAGTCATCAAATTTTGTCCAAAAACTAATTCAGACTTGGTGATGCCGCTTAACTAAGGGTGGTTAAATTGTAAGGGCCGATGTTGAATGTGAACCACACCTAAACGTCAAGCTTTTTCTGCATTTCATTTGACATTTCTCAATTTCAGACTAACTGAATTTGAACCATGGAAAGATACACAATCGAGCAACGCGTTAAAGTTTTTTAAGCCTTTTACGAAAATGGGCGTTCAAATCAAAAAGCATTTCGTGCACTTCGTGATGTTTTTTTGAACAGCATAATCGACCAAATGTGTCCATAATCGGGAGAATTGTGAGCAAATTTCAGCAAACCGGGTCTGTAGGAGATGTGGTAGTGCGTCCGGTGAGTTATGGTAAAAACATAAAAAATGTGATGGTAAAGTTTTCCACTGCCCTGGTTGGCAATCGAACCCAGTACCTTCGGAATACAAATATAACGCACTAGGCCAGAACATTGTCGTCTGGTGAACACCTCTGTATAAATCCTTCTTCAGCGCGATACAAAACAAAGTTCAACGAATGGCTGCTAGGTGTAGGCGTTGAGAACGACACCAACAGAGGCAATAAATTTTATACTACATTTAATGCCGCTCAGTGCTGTCACATTGTTATACCCTACACCACACTGTGGTACAGGGTATTATAACTTTGTGCATTTGTTTGTAACGCCCAAAAGGAGAAGAAATAGACCCATCGTTTATTATACCGATCGACTTAGAATCACTTTCTGAGTTGATTTAGCTATGTCCGTCTGTCTGTCCGTCTGTGCATGTATTCTTGTAATCAAAGTACAGGTCGCAATTATGGTCCGATCTCGACGAAACTTTACACACATCTGTTTTTTGGCCCAAGGACGATCCCTATTGAATGTGGTTAAAATCGGTTCAGATTTAGATATAGCCCCCATATATACGTTACCCCCGATTTGACATGTAAGCGCTGTAAAAACTTTATTTTATATCCGATCAGTATGAAATTCGGCAGAAAGAGGTTTCTTATTATATAGATGAACACTATTAAATTTGGAAGTAATCGGTTCGGATTTAGATATAGCCCCCATATATACCTTACCCCCGATTTGACATGTAAGCGCTGTAAAAACTTTATTTTATATCCGATCAGTATGCAATTCGGCAGAAAGAGGTTTCTTATTATATGGATGAACACTATTAAATTTGGAAGAAATCGGTTCAGATTTAGATATAGCCCCCATATATATGTTACCCCCGATTTGACCTGTAAGCTCTGTAAAAACTGTATTTTATATCCGATCAGTGCGAAATTCGGCAGAAAGAGGTTTCTTATTACATGAAGCAATACTGCCAAATTTGGAGAAAATCGGTTCAGAGTTAGATATAGCCCCCATATATATGTTACCCCCGATTTGACCTGTAAGCGCTGTAGAGACTGTATTTTATATCCGATCAGTACGAAATTCGACAGAAGGATGTCTTTTTACATGAATAAGTATTCAGGGAAGATCGGTTCAGATTTACATTAAAGCTCCATATATATGTTCCTCCTGATTTGGTATCAAACCGCTATAGAAGTTGTATTTTACTTCCGATCATTAACATTTTCCAGAAAGATGTTTCTCACTTTAGGAACGAATATTGCTTAATTTAGCGATTATCGTTTCAGAATTAGAATACGTTTCTACCCATTTACCAAATTATTATGGCAATGACCCTTATCGCATTGTTAGGGAGGTGTAGGGTATTATATAGTCGGCCCCGCCCGACTTTCTGCCTTTCCTTACTGGTTTTTTCTCAAAAATCGTCAAATTGGTAAAAAAATTCGTCAAAAACGTCAAGTTTTCTGAAATAAAACCTCATAAAATCGTCATATACCCAAATACGTTTTATCGCAGAAAAATTCTAAATATTTAAAATGTATGTGTATATCGTCAATAGAAATGAATTCCATAAAAACTAACTTTAAAAAAATTAGGAGGTTTTTTATTCAAATAAATAAATCTTAAAATATTTAGCAGGTACTAATAATTAATACATACAAAATTCAGTAATTAATAATAGTTAGGAACATTTAAGCAATACACAATATTGCTTTTATTATATTGCTATTTTATATCTAATCTCTATCAAATAAAAATTGTTGGACAGATCAGTATTATTAGACGAACAACTTTGATAAAACATGACAATACTTCTAAGAGTATCATATAGTCGGATCCACCCGACTTTTGTTTTACAATCAATTTTGTGAAATTTTTAACAATTACATTTAAACATATTTATACCCTACACCACACTGTGGTACAGGGTATTATGACTTTGTGCATTTGTTTGTAACACCCAAAAGGAGAAGAGATAGACCCATTGTTTATTATACCGATCGACTTGTAATCACTTTCTGAGTCGATTTAGCTATGTCCGTCTGTCTGTCTGTCCGTCTTCTGTAGACGTATTCTTGTAATCAAAGTACAGGTCGCAATTATGGTCCGATCTCAACGAAACTTTGCACATATCTTTTTTTAGGCCCAAGGACGATCCCTATTGAATTTGGTTAAAATCGGTTCAGATTGATATATAGCTCCCATATATATGTACCTCCGATTTGGCATATATGCACTGTATAAGCAACATTTTGTAACCGATTTGTACAAAAATTGATAGAGAGAGTAGTCTCGTGATACACTTAAATACAGTACATTTACCAATTATTCCAAATTATTATCGCATTGTTAGGGAGTTGTAGGGTATTATATAGTCGGCCCCGCCCGACTTTCTGCCTTTCCTTACTGGTTTTATTTATTTTTAACTCAGATTTAAAAATAAATACCAGAATTCAACCTTTTCATCAGGAACTCCCCACATTTCAGTCTGATGTAGACCTGTCCAATCCACTGTGCAACTTGGGGCCATGGGTGGTATTTTTTTGTTTGCATTCGCCAAGAACGTGGAAAAAGTAATTAAATACGAAATGTACTAGAAACTAGCATCATCATCAGCGGCAGCATTCCATAATTATACGCGACTGCATGTCGTCATGACTTAATATGTTATTTTCCATTCAAAGAATTTTTAGTATGTGGTGGCAATAAAACAAGCAACCAACCAAACAACCCCCTTTCATTTCTTTGCCAACAGAAACCGAGAAACAGTTTCCTTCGACAGACAGTGGGGAAAAACCAAACTGGCTATTGCTTCCCAGGAGTGATCTCGATTTCTTTCATATCCCAGTTTGGCACCACTGTTTTGTGAACTTTTCAATTTGTTTTTGCAACAAACCACAATTTCTTAAACATGATGTGCCGTCGCCGCCGCCACTGTTGCTTGTCGATGTTTCTTACGAGAGTTTTTCCTTTGTGTTTTGTCTAAATGAAACTTCCACTTTCGCCGCCTGAAAGTATACAGCGAACATCTTCATCTGGCCCGGTTTGAGCAGAACATGTGCCTGTTTGGTCTTGGCTGTGCATAAATAGTCTCATATTACCGAGGACGACGTTGAAGACGCCTCCCACCTAACCAATCGGTACTATAGCCGAGAACTTGTTTTCAGTTTTGTTATAAGTTTGTCTGACTGTTGTGCTTTTTTCCCTTTACTTCCTGTTTGTCCTGTTTATGAGCGCCTGTGTGTGAGTTGGCGTTGGGTTGACGAGGAAGGAGTCTATCTCTCAATATATGTAAATGTTTGTGTCTTAATCCTTTTTCCATTATTATTTTCATAATTCTTATTTACATGTTGTTCCGTCGCAGTTATGTTCTGTTCTGTTGTGTTTTATTTTTCTTCACAGAATTAAATTTCACCTCTTCTATTGGCTTCAGCCCTATAGACCCCAACCGGTTCCACTTATTAACAACACTGTGTTGTTGAGCCTTTAAGTATGCTTTTCTTTTTAATTTTTTCGCAGTTGAATTTAACGAGGGTCGTGCGATACGTTAGAGAACGCAAGTGCTTCGAATGAAATTAAAACTGGTCGGGTTGAACCGATCATGTAAACCCTACACCTTCCAGATCTTCTGATTTTATACGAATATTTTTTCATAATACGGAAGATTTGGGCATAAGGTTAAATTTTATAATGATCCAAAATCTTACTAAGTTTAAAGGGGCCACTAGCACAATAGCCCATCGTTGCGGACACCTCGACAGATATATCAGAAACTTTAAAGAATATCCCACGAAGATTATATAAAATTGATTGTACAATTATAATTGCGAACAATCGGGTATGTTCTGTAGCAAGGTTATTTGAAATCACGGTGATTTCAAAATCACCGGCGACTTACAATCACTGTTGTAGTTCGAAATCGCCCGGTTTATTATTCATAGCCTCCTAAAAAAGATTGTTCGAAATATGTTCGGGTGATTTCGAACTCCAAAAGGGGTGTTAAGTCGCCGGTGATTTTAAAATCACCGTGATATCAAATCGCCGTGATTACAGAACAGACCCGAATGGTAGGTTTAGGTTAGGGTGGCAGCCGTTTTCATTTTATTTTCTTCAGCTCACATAGACCAGTTTAGGTCCCTAGTGGTACCACGGGCTAAAATGCCCTTCATCGAAACCAATATACAAATGTATCGATAGCACGAATATTGGTACTTGAAAGATCTGTTAGACTGCCTAGAAAGGCCGACCCAGTAGGTCCAGTCGTCGTTTACTCAAAGCGCGACAGTCGCATAGCAAGTGCTCAATGCTCTCCACTTCTTCCTCATCTCCACAGCTTCTGCAGAAGTCATTGGAGTTAATACCCAATCTTCTGGCGTGTTCGCCGATCAGGCAGTGTCCCGTCAGAACTGATACTAGCATAGACAATCTTTTCCTTTCTAGTGCGAGGAGATATTTTGACCTTCTCCGGTCATACCTTGGCCAGATTTTTCTAGATACCCTACAGGTGCCGATTTGTGTCGTTGGACTGCCTGATTGCCTCTTGCCTAGGCCAAAGCTTGCACGTGGATAGTGGCGCACCAATATATGCAAATTCTTCGAGAATTTGTAAAGTCGTCCCTTTCCTAGCAAGTTCATCGGCTTTGCAGTTCCCCGGGATATCCCTATGCCCAGGCACCCATATGAGGTGTATATTAAACTGCTCAGCCATCTCGTTAAGAGATCTGCGGCAGTCGAGGGCTATTTGTGAATTTAGGGATGTGGCCTCCAGAGAATTGATGGCAGCCTGGCTGTCCGAGTAAATGACAACGCCAGTGTTGGTTCCGACTCAGCCACTTGGCGACTTCCAATATTGCCATTATTTCGGCTTGATATACACTGCAGGTATCCAGTAGTCTGTGAGCTATATCCAAATTAAGTTCTTCACAGTGAACTCCGAAGCCAACCTCTTCATCAAGCTTCGAACCATCCGTATAGAAGTGGAGATGGTTTCTATGCCATCCCATTCATCCCTGCCTGGTATCATAGTGATGTAGTTCCTCTCAAAGGTGCTCACCGCTGATATTTAGTCTACTCGGTCGGTTACCATAGCACTACACTTTGATATCCTCATGTGACCGTAGTTCTTGTACCTCCACATTGATAGGTAGTTTAATCTTACAGGGTGGCTGATATGTATTGCTACCTACTTCAGGTTGCTATCATTTCTAAACCGCTAGTCTGATAGCTGACAGATTTATTTCAGAGACAGTTCATTTTATTGTTTACAAGCTTACAAAAGCATTTTGATCTTCAGATTCAGAAAAAAAGTTATTCGTGATGTAATTCAAGCGTGATAGTGTGATTGCTTTATATTTGGGTGGAAAAACACAAGTGGCTATCGTTAGAGCCCTCCAGCATTTAAATGTGAATAAATCTTTTGTTTCTCGTACCATTGCTCGTTACCGTGATACTGACAGTGTTGCATCGCGTCCAAAAAGTGGAAAAAAAAACGGTAACAACACCAGAAATGATCCGAAAAGTGAAGGCCAGATTTGATCGAATTCCACGCCGCAGTGGTAGAAAAATTGGTCGTGAGCTGAACATATCGCGAGAACGGATACAACACATATTAAAAAATGAGCTTGGACTAAAGCCATTGAAGTTCCAAAAAGTGCAAGAGCTCACCGATGCACAAAAAAAAGTTAGACTGGAAAGAGGCAAGGAGTTACTTCGCTTGCACGAAAGTGGCCAGTTACCGAATTTGGTTTTCTCCGATGAGAAGCCATTACAAACTGATCGGGTTTACTTGCCAAAGAGGTCAGCTGAAAATTTACACCTTCGATTGGCCACCAGAACTCAAGCGCCGCCGATGGTAATGGTGTGGGCCGCCGTAACGGCCGATATTCATCGACCGGGAAAATGTCCTAAAGACAGTATTGAAGCCCTGGGCAGACAAACATTTCGGCCGCAGACCATGGACATTCCAACAGGACTCAGCACGCGTCAACCAAGAATGGCTTAAAAAGGGGGTTCCTCGCTTCATTTCTACCGCACATTGGCCACCAAGATCTCCCGATCTCAATCCGTTGGACTTTTGCGCCTGGGGCATTTTAGAGAGTAAGGTTCGCACTAAAAAATACCAAAGTATCGATCATCTCAAGACGGCGCTTCGCCGGGAATGGGCCAAAATACCGCAGAGCCACTTTCGTGCAGCGTGTGATGGCTTTGTCGGCCGTTTGAGGCCATAATTCGTGTCAAAGGTGGCCAATTCCAACAAATCTAAACTGTTTCTAAAATTTTATGTTATTTCCGACATTTTTTGCTTTTGAACAATAAAATTTAAAAAAAAATTAAAAAAATATAGCGCTTTACTTTGTTGCATTACATATCAGCCACCCTGTAGTGCCGCTTTGGTTGCAACTTCTCTCGCCACAACATTAATCGGCAGTATATATAGTAGGGCTTGTAGAGAGTTATTGTTGAGAAGCCTCTCCATCCTCAACGTGTGACTGTTTGGTGCGGTTTATGGTCCTGGGTCATTGAACCTTACTTTACCTTGCGCTATAGAGAGATGATTAATGCTTTTTTATGGTCGGAGATGGATGGTATTGATCTGGACAACGTTTACTTTCAACAAGACGGCGCTACGTGCCACACAACCGTGTTATCTCTCGAAGAGGTGATCACAATTGGACTCCGAGATCTTTGTGATTTAACACCTCCCTTTGGGGCCACGTGAAAGACCTCAAAGATAGAATTCGTGAGGCTATCGAGGACATAGGGCAGCCACTTTGTGACTTGGTTATGGAAAATTTCATGAAAAGGATATAGTCCTGTAAGCGTGGTCGTGGTGGCCATTTGGCTGATGTCGTTTTTCATTATTAACGGCGTACCTTCCTCTTTATTATGAAATAAACATCCGATCATTTATCTCAAAAAATGGCATTTTTCTTTGAATACCAAAATAATACCTCTTGTTGGAAAACCTTTTATATATAAAACGTCATCTGCAATGGGTCATCGCATAATCATAAAGCAAATGCCACATTTCCTGTATTTGACCCTATGTCTGGCTTTCTTGGTTTTAACTCATTGAAGTTGCTTTTTCGTTTAATAAATCATTAGAGCCCGGCCGAATGTTCAGCTTCGGCTACGGCCAAAACTCGACATTCGGCCACAAAATCAGCCGAAGTTGGCCGAAGGCCGATTTTTTGTTCAAAAATTACAAAAAAATAGAATTTTATAACTTTTTAAAGACAATTCTATTATGGAAATCTTCATAGAAGTGTACAGAAGTATACAATACTACAAAAATAATTTGAGAAAGGACACCAAAGGAAGAAGGACAAAGAAAAACATGACTCGGTTCCTCACCTAAAAGCTCTCCAACTAGTGAAAGCATTTTTGTAAAAGTAGTACGAATTGATAATAATGAGCCACTGAGTCCAAGAATCATTAAACATTTTTTAATATTGTAACTCGAGATGTTTCAAAAATTTGGAAATGGTGGTAGAAAAGTACTTGTACCCAAGTGTGCTAGAGAGCAATTGTTTATGCTGCTGGGCAGCTGTATTCAAATTAAGGAAATAGTATACAAGGTCTAAATGCAGAAAAAATACTTTCTTTGTCATTATAACAATAAGGTTTTAAATTGTATGTGCTAAGTAAATTAATACGTAAGCAGTAGACATAAACTGATTAAAAACACAATTTATTGGTGCAAAGTGAACAATTCTTTAACAAATATAAAACATTCGGCTAAGGTTGTAAATTTAGCCGAAGTTCGGCTACGGCTTCGGCCTTAAAATCCGACATCGGTCGTGCTCTATAAATCATCCAAGTTAAAAGAAAACAAAACAACATGCCTGCGACGGCGTTTTTGCAATGTTTGGTTAGTTTAGTCGATCGCAGCCGATCATTATGCATCGGCTTCAAGCTCATACCGGCTTAAAATCGAAGCCGTTGCAATTTGTTCGCGCCTTTACAAATATATGTTTACTTAAAATTGCCAACAAAGTTGTACAATCAATTTGTTTATTTCACGTTGCACAATAAATCAGAAGCCAACGTCGAGCGGACAAGCCGCCGACGCCGATCCATTTTTTCTCGAGCCGCCGCCGACAGTTTTGTCTCGACTTCGTTATCTGGAGTGGACTACAAACGTCGCTACAGTTTTAACCGATAAATCCACACATTCCTGGGCGATTAACAGCTTTGATTCCTTCAAATCACTTGGTCCATTTGGTATTTCTCCAATATAAATGCAGAATATGATGATACGTATATGAAGGTCGCATTAAGGTCTGTAAAGGCTCTTAGATATATCATTGGGAAAAACCTGGATACAAAAACTCTTGTCGGGAAACCATCATGCTTATAGGAATGGAAAGTCTACAGAATCTGAACTGGTGGGCATAATTAAATCGTCCCTACATATCCAGGAATTTACTATGGAGGCTTTTAATAACATTCACTGAGATGTGTTAGTTGCGGAGTTGTCGGATCTAAGGGTGAGCTATATCCGGATTAGATTAATTGAGCGTTTGCTCAATGAAAGACGCATAACAGCCAATCTTGGGGCGACAACTATCACGAGGTTTTTAAACAGGAATCTAGTGGTGAATGATAGCCCCTTATATCAAAAAAGTTGTGGCTGCGAAGTCCAAACGCAGTATACAGGTGGCTCTGCATATACATATTTGTCAGAATCGCCAGAATCAGTGGTGTGAGAGATAACTCAAATATGAGAGAATTGGTTCTGTATACTAATTTAAATCATCGGCTAAATGGAACTGAGCTAGTCTTTTCTGAAAGTCCTTCAGGAAAGTCAACGCTGCCCTATATTCATGTTGGAAGACCGTAGGGGTACGTTGTGGTGTGGTGGACGGCAACTGATAAGTGATCTATAACCAATCAACTAATAAAGGTTCAGAGAACAGGTTTGGTTTTAGGTTAGGGTGGCAGCCAGCTCACATATACCAATGTATGTCCCTAGTGATATCACGGGCTTAGATGCCCCGCATTGAAAACCAACCTATTTGACAAAGTTATCAATAGTTAGAATATCGGTATCGGAAAGATCTGTCAGACTTCCTAGAAAGGCCGACCCCAGTATATCCAGACGTCGCTTACTTAATGAGGGACAGAAGCAATGCAGGTTTTTAATGCTCTCCAAAACCTCATCATTTCCACGTATTCTGCAAGTGTCATTGGACTCAATTCCCAACACCCTGATGTTTTCGCCTATCAGGCAGTGTCCCCTCAGAACTGGCACTAACATATACAGTATTTGCCTCGCTAGTGCGAGGAGATCTTTTGACCTTCTAAGGTCGGTTCTTTGCCAGGTTTGTCTAGCTACCTTATAGGTGTAGATTTCTGTCCTTTATGTCTTGACTGTCTTTTTCCTCAGCCAAAGCAGTGGCGCACAAATATATGCAAATTATTCAAGACTTTGTATTGTCGTCCCTTTCTTATCAAATTCATCGGCATTGCAGTTCCTATATGAGCATATTCCCATGCCCATATGAGGTATATGTTTAACTGCTTAGCCATCTCGTTAAGAAATCTGCGGCGTCCACACTTGACATCTGGACACATCCGGTGGCAATTCTAAGGGCACTGTTTTGCGTTGTCTGCAGTGCTCGGCTTGGACTTTTGTCTTAACATATGTGGCATGTTTAGAGAAGGTGAGAAGATTGTCGAACACAACACCGAGTATCTTTGGGTTTTGCACTGTCGGAATTGTTCGGCCATCGACAGTGATGTTCAGCTCTCTTCTCACCTCTTTGGACGTAAATAGTGTAACAGTAGATTTGGACGGCGAAATCAAAAGTTTCCTCTCCCGCATGAAGTTGAAGAGTAACGGCGAAATTACTCCGCCTTATAGCACGCCCATTTTCATCCTGCAGAATTTTGATGATTTGCCTCTGAACTCCACACAAGCCTGTCTGCCATTGAGATAGTTACTTAACGATCGTTTAGTAACATTGGGCAATGTGGACTCCAAGATAGCACCTAGCAAAACCGAGTGATCAACTGTGTCAAACGCTTTTGACAGGTCAAGCGCGGCAATCACAGTACGCTCGGGGGCCAGTTCTGATTTAGGCCGTTTGCACCTTCCTAAATCCGTGCTGATGGCAAGAGCGACTCCAAAACTTTCGCCAGAGGTGATAGTAGAGAAATTGGGCGGTATTATTCTCCGAGGTTGGCGGGTTTGTCCGGTTTTAGAATCGGAATGATTCTGGCAGTTTTCCAGATCTCCGGGATCACCAATTGGCTGACTGAGAGATTAAGGAGCTGCGTGAATGGCTGTACCGCCAAGATGTTTCAGCATGACCATAGATATGCCGTCCCGTCTGGACAATGAGCTTTGGATGACTTTGCTTTGGAGATGATTGCTTCAACTTCGGATGGGGTGAAGGAGCAGGGTCGCATTTTAATTTCCTGATTCTCCGTAGGACTGCTCGGATGGACCTGTTCTTCTGGGTGGGATGAGCAATAAATTGCTGGCAGAACTTAGTTGCGCGCATATTTTCGCATCTGTATGGCTGGAATCATTGAACGCAATAGCAATGTTACCTTGTGATGTATTGCTTATCATTATACCGTCCATCACACCACATGTATATCCAGTGGACTTTTTTAGGAGAGGGGCCTCGAAGTACCCCTGCAGCTTGGCGATTTTGTATTTTCATACACGTTCCAATACATTAAGTCTGAAGGAGAATTGTCTGTCTAGGATACATTTTTTACATTCAGAAAATATTAGCTCAGTTCCATATGCCACGATTTTACAGCCAAACAGGATTACATTCGCCGCTAGATTCCAAATTATTTTAGATAGTACACCTCCCTTCGAAAACTCGTTTGGGTTGTGGCCCCGAGACTTCTTGTTATGTTTCTTTATGGAGAGTGAGTAAATCCATCAGAGCACAAATATTTATCTCATTGGCAACAACATTTTTATCCAGACATGCCATACCGCCCCCCCTGAGTAACAGCCTGAAAGTATACTCTGTTTTTTGCATTAAATTCACATACCCTTTACTTCGAAGAAAATGTTGGTTTGTACGGATGTGCATTTCTTCAAGCATTGCTGAGATTTCTTTTCCCACTCCCATTCGTTGAAAGAGTTTTAATTTTCGCTGGTATGTTGTTGTTGGCCGCACATCCAGCGCGATGAATAGTGTTGTTTTTGTTTATTATTACGATGTTTTGCGCATTTTCGAAGAAAACAATTTTCACCATTTTCTGGGAAAAAAAAGACATGGAAAATCATCACTGTGTCTGCGAAGAGAAAATTTCATAGAGTGTGTGTTTGTCGGTGAGGTGGTGGTGCCTCATAGAGTGGGGGTAAAATTGTGATTTTCTTATAACTGAATTATTCTTTGATTACCACCAAACACCATCGCTCATTTCTCTTCGTGCCCCCATTGTTTATGTTCGAATAATTACAGTGATTTCCCGGAGATGTAAAGCAACAGAGAAAAGGGTTGTTTGAAACAACAACTTGTTTCCACCATTCGAGTATTGGCAGGAGGGAAGCTAAGGTCTCTGACAAGCAAGAGAAAATGAGGAGGCGAAGGCAGCATGTACATTTCACAAACATCGTCATCATCATCATCACCAGCAGCAGCATTGGTGTGGTGTGCAGCCAGCAAAAAATTATTACAGAATTTTTAATTAAAATGTATTTATTAAATACTTAAAATATAGTCTCTCTAGAAAATTCTGCAAAAAATAAATACTCTAAAAGAAACAAAATTGTCCATTTGTGTCTTAAATTTAGAGAGAAAAACAGCGCTTACTGTTTTTTTTTGCTGCAAAGGCACACTGATTCGTCCTTCGGCCACAGTTTCTACCAAAAAATTAAAAAAGGATATGAAAGAGTGTTAAAAACATCAAAGGCTTTGGAGCCACGTGTTGGTTACTGTTGCCATTGCCCCTGTTTTGTTGGTGTCATCCATATACGAGTACTCGTATGAATGTGGCCGAGCAGGGCGTGAAACAATTGGTTTTGACACCTTTGAAAGGTCAATGCTTTTGGCGGTCTCTCTCTGTTGGTTGAGTCCTTTTGTGTGAGTTTGGCTTAAATGGTTGTCCTCAATTTTTTTGACCAAACTTTGTTTTGTATTTTTTTAGATTTGACCTGTGGTCGTTTTACTTTGTGTGCAAAAGGATATGTGTGGGTGTTACAATTTGTACATGTTGTTGTTGTTTTTGTTTCAGAAAGTGGAAGTTTATTTACAAAAGGCAGGGGTTACATTTCAAAGGCTTTGTGGTTATTCCACAAAAAAAAATCTCATACCAATGTGATGACAAATTAAAGAGCTGTGACACAAAACTGAGTAACATAATTGAATAATTTTCTATAGAAAAATATTTTACTTAGATGTCGGCGCTGGAAGTTTTACCAATTTTTGTTTTCCTTTATCTTTTCCGCTTGGGAACATAGAATATATATATACAAGGTGGCGCAAAAGTAATCCTCCTTTCAGAAAATGCTATAAGTGGCGCAAAAGTAATCCTCCTATCAGAAAATGCTATAAATTTTGCGATTGGCCCCTAATGTCAGTTCTGTTTTGACATTTGTGTAGTAAACACATGCGAAATGCACGTTAATAAACAATGTTACGCTACACTGCTCCAGAACGCGGAATATTGCTGACTATTTAGTTGACCAATAATCGGTCGGTGACTTTGGCACAAAACATCGAAAGGTTACTTTTGCGCCACCTTGTATATACGTCTTATTCTATCTTTAAAGAAAAAGCCATAGTGAACTACTGAATTAATATGAACGAGTTTGTGTGAACTAGTTCGTACTGTTCAGTAAAGTGACCCTTTCAATTGAACTAATTCGTCCGCAAACTATACAACTCTAGAATTGACAAAATGCAGCCAAGTTAGCAAAAATTGTCCACATACTTGACCTATCAATTTAAAATTTGATATTGGCGGAGTTAATTGCATTGTCTTCTTTTGAATATTGATCACCACTGCACTAGTTTCTGCAAGGACCTTTTCCCCTTACTTATTCCTCGAGGGAACATAGGGCTTCAACAAGTTATTTTCAACTTAATCTATTTTTTTTTGCAATAACTTTCGCTTCATCCCATGATTTATAAATTACTGCTAGCTCTTTTCTCAGGGTTCTGCGCGACTTTTTTTCAGTCTTCCTCGTTGTCTACTTCCTTGTGGATTCCATTCCAAGACCTGGTTACGCTTTCAGTTGGCTTTCTCAAGATATGTCGTATCCATTTTCATTTTCTGTGTTTTATTTGAATTTAAATGGGCTTCTCGCTGGTCAAACTCAAGATATTTTCGTTGATAATGGCGATTTGCCAGAACATTCAACATATTAGGCGCAGGTTCTTGTTTATAAATGTTTATAGTTGTTGCTTGGTCGCTTCACTAGACACTGTTTCACATCCCTATAAAAGTGTCTATTTGACACATGCGTTGAAGATGTGGATTTTGGTAGGCTTCCTGATTTTTGTTGCGCAGCATATATTTATACCCTACACCACACTGTGGTACAGGGTATTATAAGTTTGTTTCACGGCAGATGTTTGTAACACCTGAAAATAACACAGCTAGACCCACCGTAAAGTATACCGATCGACTCAGAATCACTAGCTGAGTCGATTTAAGCATGTCCGTCCGTCCGTCTGTCCATGTAAAGTTGTTCGTCGACTACTACACTCCGATCGTTCTGAAATTTTGCAGTTTAGAGTATTTCGCAGCTGTTAAGATCGCTATTGAATTTGGTTGAAATCGGTTCAGATTTAGATATAGCTCCCATATATATCTTTCGTCCGATTTGGCCCTTTAGTCCTATAGACAGAGACGTATCTAGAGGGGGGGCCCGGGTCCCCGAAATGTTTTAAACATAGGTATAAACTGTTTACAGTTTTCACAATCACTCAAAAAATCACGAAAAATATTTGGAAGGCCGTTAAAAAAACAATACAAAAGCGTAAAAAATGGTAACAGTAAAAGTAATAACAACTAAAAATAAGAAAAGTGCATACACGGAGGAAAAAAACGGCCTCTGTAACATATTGCCCCAAACATATTTTGCAGGCAACATATATATGTTTGGTGCAGCTCCCAAACATATTATGTTTGGGGTAGCGGTAATGTTCCCAAACATTTATATGATTGTATGTAATCATATATATGCTTATGTCCAAACATTTATATGATTGTGTGTAATCATATATATGCTTATGTCCAAACATTTATATGATTGTATGTAATCATATATATGATTGCATTTAATCTTGTATATGATTGTATATTGTTGTTTTTTATCAAAAGTCTGAACCCTTTGTGACGCACCTATAAAATATTTATAAAATTCTAGTCTAATGTTCCATTAATTATCCATTATTCGGACTGCGGACTATGCCACTTTTCTTTCAACTTGGTTGGTAGCTCCGTTGATCCACCCCATTGACTGAAAAACGTCAACACCTTATACCACTGGCTATATAGAGTCAACGAGAATTATATGCACAGCGTGTATTTTAATTTACTTTCATGTTACACCCGAAACAAGAAAGTATAAGCATAGCCATATATTCATTCTGACTGGCTGTGGCTGTCAATGGTTGTATGTGGGTGCGTGCGTGTGTTCGCTGTGATGGCTTAGCACAGTGGTGATGGTGGATGCTCTATGAGTCACATAATTGGGCTCTCAGAGAGTAATACTCTCTAAAAATCTAAAAAATATGCTCTAATATATTATTTTGCCAAAAATATGTTAGGACACAATCATATCGTTTTTTAATATGCTAGAATTTTGCCCCGAACATATTATGATTGTGTGCAAACATAATATGTTTACCCACAAACATATATATGATTGTGCCCGCCCCAAACATATTTATGATTGCATCCAAACATATTTTTAACATATTTTTTTCTCCGTGTAGTTTCCTCGCTAATACTTTTTAAATTATGCATCGATTTTCTTCGGAATGGTCTCAATTTATTCATAACCTTTCAGGGTTTACGATAAAATCACAAAAATATGACAATAATGCGTTTCTATATGTTTTTATGAGGCTTTTATCTATATATATAAAGAAGAATGTGTGTTTGTTTGTTTGTTGGTTTATTTGTTTGTTGGTTTGTTTGTACCGTATAGACTCCTAAACGGTTGAACCGATCTTCTTGAAATTTTCACAGAATGTACATGTGTGGGGCGTGGTGAAAATAGGGTACTTGAATTTTCGATATATGAAGTGGGCGTGGCCCCGCCCACATAAGACAAATTTTAAAATTGAGATATCTTGCACAATTTGTTAGTGAGAGTGCTGCAATTTTGTACATATGTATCTGGTGGCAGTCTACGTGATTGGTCCAAAAATGGGCGGGATCGGACATATGGGCGTGGCCCCGCCCATATAAGCCAAATTTTGAATTTGAGATATCTTGCACAATTTGTTAGCGAGAGAACTGTAATTTTGTTTATATATATCCGGAGGCAGTCTACGTGATTGGTCCAAAAATGGGCGGGGTCAGACTAATGGGCGTGGCCCCGCCCCATTAAGCTAAATTTTGAAATCGAGATATCTTGCACAATTTGTTAGCAAGAAAGCTGTAATTTTGTGTATATATATCTGCTGGCGACTTACGTGATTGGTCAAAAAATGGGCGGGCTCGGACCAAAGGGCGTGGCCCCGCCCATATAAGCCAAATTTTGAATTTGAGATATCTTGCACAAGTTGTTAGTGAGAGAACTACAAATTTGTATCTATATATATGGAGGCAGTCTACGTGATTGGTCCAAAAATGGGCGGGGTCGGACTAATGGGCGTGGCCCCGCCCCTTTAAGCCACATTTTGAAATCGAGATATCTGACACAATTTGTTAGCGAGAGAGCTGTAATTTTGTGCATATTTTTCTGGTGGCACTCTACGTGATTGGTTCAAAAATGGACGGAATCGGACCAATGGGCGTGGCCCCGCCCATATAAGCCAAGTTTTGAATTTGAGATATCTTGCTCAATTTGTTAGCGAGAGAGCTGTAATTTTGGGTAAATATATCTGTTGGCGACCTACGTGATTGGTCCAAAAAGGGGCGGAATCAGACGAATGGGCGTGGCCCCGCCCATATAAGCCAAATTTTGAAATTGAGATATCTTGCACAATTTTTTAACTAGAGTGCTGTAATGTTGTACATATGTATCTGGTGGCAGTCTACGTGATTGGTCCAAAAATGAGCGGGATCGGACCAATGGGCGTGGCCCCGCCCATATAAGCCAAATTTTTAAATTGATATATATTGCAGAATTTTTGGACAATTGGTTCAAAAATGGGTGGCATCGGACCAATGGGCGTGACCCCGCCCATATAAGGCAAATTTTGAAATTCAAATATTTTCCACAATTTGTTAGCGAGAGTGCTGTAATTTTTTGCATATGTATCTGGTGGTAGTATACGTGATTGGTCCAAAAATGGGCGGAAACGGACCAATGGCCGTGGCACCGCCCATATAAGCCAAATTTTGAAATTGACTTATGTTTCACAATTTGTTAGCGAGAGTGCTGTAGTTTTGTGGATATGTATCTGGTGGTAGTCTACGTGATTGGTCCAAAAATGGGCTGAAACGGACGAATGGGCGTGGCCCCGCCCATATAAGCCAAATTTTGAAATTGAATTAACTTGCACAATTTGTTAGCGAGAGTGCTGTAATTTTGTGCATATGTATCTGGTTCCAGTTTACATGATTGGTTTATAAATGGGAGGAAACGGACAAACGGGCGTGGCACCGCCCATATAAGCCAAATTTTGAAATTTAGATACTTTTCACAATTCAAAAGAGAGTGTTGTAATTCTGTGTATATGTATCTATTATTAGTATACGTGATTGGTTCAAAAATGGGCGGGATCGGACTATTGGGCGTGGCCCCGCCCATATAAGTCAAATTTTTGAATTGAGATATCTTGCACAATTTGCTATCGAGAGTGCTGCAATGTTGTGTATATGTATCTGGTGGCATTCTACGTAATTGGTCAAAAAATGGGCGGGATAGGACCAATGGGCGTGGCACCACCCATATCAGCTAAATTTTAAAAATGTCATATCTTGCACAATTTTTTTAGCAAGAGACCTGGAATTTTGTGTATATATATATCCGTTGGCGATCTACGTGATTGGTCCAAAAATGGGCGGGTTCGTACCAATAGGAGTGGCCCCGCCCATATAAGCCAAATTGTTAAATTGAGATATTTTGCACAATTTGTTAGCGAGAGTGCTGGAATTATATGTATATATATCTGGTGGCAGTCTACGTGATTGGCCAAAAATGGGCGGGGTCACACTAATGGTCGTGGCCCGCCCATATAAGCCAAATTTTGAAATTGATTGTGCACATGTATTGGGTAGCCTACGTGAGTGCTCTAAAAAGTGGCGGTATCGGATCAATGGGCGTGGCCCCGCCCATATAAACCAAATTTTGAAATTGAGATATCTTGCACAATTTATTATCGAGAGTGCTGCAGTTTTGTTTATATGTATCTGATGACAGTCTACGTGATTGCTCCAAAAATGGGCGGGATCAGACCAATGGACATGGCACCGCATTTTGTTAGTGAGAGTGCTGTAATTTTGCGCATCTCATGCAGTCTACGTGATTAAACAAAAAAAGGTGTGATTCAACCAATGGGCGTGGCCCCGCCCATATAAACGTAATTTTGAAATTGAGATATCTTGCACAATTTGTTTAAATGAGCGCTGTATATTGTGTATATGTATCTGGTGGCAGTCTACGTGATTGGTCAGGAAATGGGACGGATCAAACTAATTGGCGTGGCCCCGCCTATATAAGCCAAATTTCAAAATTGAGACACATATCTTGCACAATTTTTTAGAGAGAGTTCTGTAATTTTGTGAATATGCATTTGATGGCAGTCTACGTAATTGGTTAAAAAATGGGCGGGATCGGACCAAATGGCGTGACCCTGCCCATATGAGCCATTTTTTGGAATATATATCGAAAAATTTGTTAGAGAGAGTGCTGTTATTTTATGTATATGCATTTGATGGCGGTATTCGTGATTGATCCAAAAATGGACGGAATCAGAAATCTGAAGTCTGGGGCAACGAAGTGGACCGGGCCAGCTAGTCTATCTATATATATAAAAATGAAACGGTCCATCTGTGTAATGGCATCACGTCAGAATGGCTGGAGCGATTTGGATGATTTTTTTTTTATTCGATTCTAAATTTTCACGAGATGGTTTATATAGAAAAAAAAATTAATTGGACAAAGGGGCGTGGTACCTCCCATACAAATCGCAGGTTAAAAATCCGATATTTCTGCTCCTATTATAGGTATAGTGCTGAAATTTTGTTTGTATGCATTTAATGGCAGATTATGTGAATTTTCCAAAAATGGGCGGGACCGGACCAATGGGCGTGGCCCCGCCCATATAAGCCAAATTTTGAAATTGAGATATTTTGCACAATTTGTTAGCGAGAGTGCTGGAATTTTGAGTATATGTAAACGGTGGCAGTCTACGTGATTGATCCAAAAACGGGCGGGATCGAACCAATGGGCGTGGCACCGCCCATATAAGCCAAATTTAAAAAATGTGATATCTTGCACAATTTGTTAGCGAGAGACCTGGAATTTTGTGTATATATATCCGTTGGCGATCTACGTGATTGGTCCAAAAATGGGCGGGTTCGGACCAATAGGCGTGGCCCCGCCCACAATGACCAAATTTTGAAATTTGTATATCTTGCACAATTTGCTATCGAGAGTGCTGCAATGTTGTGTATATGTATCTGGAGGCATTCTACGTAATTGGTCAGAAAATGGGCGGGATCGGACCAATGGGCGTGGCCCCGCCCTTATAAGCCAAATTTTGAAATTGATATAACTTGCACAATTTTTTATCTAGAGTGCTGTCATGTTGTAGATATGTATCTGGTGACAGTCCACGTGATTGGTCCAAAAATTGGCGGGATCTGACCAATGGGCGGGCCACCGCCCATATAAGCCAAATTTTGAAATTGAATTATCTTGCTCATTTTGTTAGCGAGAGTGTTGAAATTTTGCGTATATGTATCTGGTAGCAGTCTACGTGATTGGCTTTCAAATGGGCGGAATAGGACCAGTGGGCGTGGCCCAGCCCATATTTTGATATATCTTGCAAGTATGCGATAATTACAGCTGCTCACTCCAATACAATCGCAATATGATAATGTGATGCAATATCAATGAAACAAGAATTTGGAAATTTTATAAGTATACTTTTCTATTTTCTGGACTTTCCACTGAATTCGGCATTTTTCACTCAGTGAAATTATTACTAATACCAGTAAGGAAAGGCAGAAAGTCGGGCGGGGCCGACTATATAATACCCTACACCTCCCTAACAATGCGATAAGGGTCATTGCGATAATAATTTGGAATAATTGGTAAATGTATTTTGAACCGATAATCGCAAAATTAAGCAATATTCGTTCCTAAATTGAGAAAAATTGAGAACTTTGTAATGATCGGAAGTAAAGTACAACTTCTATAGCGCTTTGTAACCAAATCTGGAGGAACATATATATGGAGGTTATATATAAATCTGAATCGATTTTCCTAGAATACTCATTCATGTAAAATAGAAACCTGTTTCTGTCGAATTTCGTACTGATCGGATATAAAACACTGTCTCTACAGCGCTTACATGTCAAATTGGGGGTAACATATATATATGGGGGCTATATCTAAATCTGAACTGATTTTCTCCGAATTTTGCGGCATTCCTTCATGTAATAAGAAACCTCTTTCTGCCGAATTTCTTACTGATCGGATATAAAATACAGTTTCTACAGCGCTTGAATTTCAAATCGGGGGTAACATATATATGGGGACTATATCTAAATCTGAACCGATTTTCTCCGAATTTGGCAGTATTCATTCAAAATAGCAAACCTCTTTCTGCCGAATTTCGTACTGATCGGATATAAAATACAGTTTCTACAGCGCGAATTTTGACATGGGCAGCGAAGCGCACCGGGCTCAGCTAGTTTAAAATTATAAAAATGTTCTCAAAAAATATGTATTTTTGCAATACTTTGTAAGATATCGTCGAAACCGCTGAACGGATGGAAAATTGTATTGGCCCAAGTTGAAGGCTACTTAATTCTGAAGTTTGTAAAGCTTACCTGAACCAATTCGGATGAATGGTTCTCTAGTTATCCCATAATATGTGGTTCAACCTCTCTTTTTTCTTAGCCTAAAGCCTCTAGAAGCCTTAGCCTCTTTAAATTCTCGCGATAAGCTGTGATATGGAAAGAAATTAGTGGTTGAACCACATATAGTGGCATAACTCGAGAACCATTTATCCGATTTGGTTGAGGAAAGTTTTAAAGAATTAGATATTAAGTAGCCTTCAACTTCATATAATACCATTTTCCATCCGTTCAGCGGTTTCGACGATATACGAGTATTACAAAATATTGCAAAAAAAGTTTGATTTTTTGATAAAATTTTAATATTTTTAAAATAAAACTCACATAAAACAATCTAAAAATTAACAAATGTTATATTTTTATGATTTTATCGTAAAGACTGTTCGGTCATGAATTAAACGAGCCCATTCCGAAGAAAATCGATGCATAATTTAAAAAGTTATAGCTAATTTAGTAAGGTTTTAACTTTAAAACTTTCTTATCGATGTAAAATTTACAGAAACAAACTTAAAAGCTAAGATTGGAGATTTTGACGTTTTTTGACGTCTAGAATCAGAATCTAGGCATTAAAACAGAAACCCAAGAAAAAATGTTGTTTTTGTCGACCAGTGTAATTATTGGTTGGCTTTAAATTTATGATAACCAGATATGGCGAAAATTAAGTTAAAATTACATTTATGATTTCTTATCTATCTACCTTTTTAACATGTAGGTTGCAGTGATGGAATGAGTTTGCACAACCGTGTATGTAAATTTGACTTTATATTGGGTGTGGTAATAAATAGTACGGTTTTGGCCATTACACAGAACTTATCACGGTATTTGCAAACGATTAACCTAGATATAATAAAGGCTTTCGAAATCATAAAATTGCCAACGACTAAATTAAGTGACATGCGTAGAAATTCAGATGCGGAGTTTGATAAACTGTTTGAAGAATCCACACAACTTGCAAGAAGTTTTGGAATAGAAGTTGCACTACCTAGAAGAGTAGGCACTCAAAAGTATAGGATTAATATTCCTTGTTCAGATGCCAAGGCGTATTTTAGGACAACATTGTTCGTACCATATCCGGACGAAGTAATATCACATTTAAATAATAGATTTTCCGAACATGAACCTATAATTACAGGTCTGTTTAATATCGTCCCGATACGAGTTGTAAATCTATGTAATAAAGGAAGATTTCGAAGAAGTCACACTTTTTTACAAAAACGATTTAAAAATTTCAGCAAAATCTGTTTTAGCTGAAATAAGTATATGGATTGATTATTGGAAGCAGAAGAATGATAAGCCATCAAATGCATTATATGCTATTTCAGTTCGTGATGAGGACATGTTCCCAAGCGTTTTTACCCTTTTGCAGATACTGATACGCATCTGCTGAGCGAAGTTTCTCGACGTTAAGAAGAATAAAAACTTATCTCCGGAACAGAATGGAAGGAGAAAGGCTATCTTATCTGGCTTTGATGTCTATATACAAAGATGAAGTCAAAATCGATGAAATAATTGATATATTTCTTTCAAAAAATCGAAGATTACATTTTTAACTCTTACGTATTTTATTATAAAAAGTTTTACTGATCTCGTACTAAAGTACACTTTTATATTTAGGAATAAAAAACTAAGGATCTTAACGTCCATTACCTACACAATAAACGCAATTTTTTAATTGTTTATCTTTGTTATGGGAAAAATGGTTGACCACTCCTGCCTATAGAAGCTGGATTTTACATCCAATCGTTTTGAAATTTAGAATGGTAGAGTTTCTTGATCCATGAACCAACATTGCCGAATTTGAAGAAAATCGGTTAAGATTTAGCTATAGCTCCCATATATATGTTTCGTCCGATTTGGCCATTTAGTCCTATAAAAGCTGTATTTTACATCCAATCGTTTTGAAATTTAGAATGGTAGAGTTTCTTGATCCATGAACCAACATTGCCGAATTTGAAGAAAATCGGTTAAGATTTAGCTATAGCTCCCATATATATGTTTCGTCCGATTTTGCTCTTTAGTCCTGAAGAAGCTGTATTTTACATCCAATCATTTTGAAATTTAGAATGGTAAAGTTTCTTGATCCGTGAACCAACACTACCGAATTTGAAGAAAATCGGTTAAGATTTAGCTATAGCTCCCATATATATGTTTCGTCCGATTTGGCCCTTTAGTCCTATAAAAGCTGTATTTTACATCCAATCATTTTGAAATTTAGAATGGTAGAGTTTCTTGATCCATGAACCAACACTACCGAATTTGAAGAAAATCGGTTAAGATTTAGCTATAGCTCCCATATATATGTTTCGTCCGATTTTGCTCTTTAGTCCTGAAAAAGCTGTATTTTACATCCAATCATTTTGAAATTTAGAATGGTAGAGTTTCTTGATCCATGAACCAACACCACCGAATTTGAAGGAAATCGGTTAAGATTTAGCTATAGCCCCCATATATATGTTTCGTCCGATTTGGCCCTTTAGTTCTATAGAAGCTATATTTTACATCCAATCGTTTTGAAATTTAGAATGGTAGAGTTTCTTGATCCATGAACCAACATTGCCGAATTTGAAGAAAATCGGTAAAGATTTAGCTATAGCTCCCATATATATGTTTCATCCGATTTGGCTCTTTAGATCCAATAGTTTTTATACCCTACACCCCACTGTGGTACAGGGTATTATTCAGTTAAAATTGTCCCAAAAGTAAATTTATGTAAACAATTTATACATGAATTACCAAATTTATATATCAGAGTTATTCAATATTTCGAGAGTGGTGTATGGTATTATATAGTCGGCCCGCCCGACTTTAGCCTTTCCTTACTGGTTTTGAGTCTGCCGATAGCACTTCTAGCTTTATTGACCCAGTTTTCGACACCATCCTTAATCCCACCGTTTATCGACAACGTACTTCCTAAATAGCAGAAGCTTTCTACGGGTTCTATTCGATGGTCAATGAAAACGAGGTCAACTCGGTCGAATGTTCTATAATTATTCGGAGTGTATTTGCTTGATCCATACAACTGCGATGTGGGCGAAACCCAGCCTGCTCATCTCTGCAGTTTCTAGTCTTTTGATAATTATTGTACCTAATAACTTATAGATGGCGTTAAGCAACGTGACGCCTCTACAGCTATCACGTTTTCCTAGATCTCCCTTTTTCGGTAATTTGATCACAGTACCTCTAGTTCATGAGGAGTCTGCAAAGATGTTCAGGTTATTTACTTTGTTTTGCAAATCATATTTATGGAATATTTATTAGACATATATATCTACAAAGTCTAGGTCTTCAAGGTGACGGTGGAAATCCCATATTGCTCAGAGTCGTTTACATATCTCTTTTATAATATTTTCAATTACAACAGCAAATATTAGGGGTGATAAGGGTATCCTTGGTGTGGAACCAATGTTGGTAAAGAATTACTCACTTTGTATATATCCCCTCATGCTGGACTTGTAGCGTAGTATTGTCATAAATCGCCTTAATAAGGTTTATAATTCTATCGGGTTCTCCTTTATATCTTAATGCTAGCCAAATAGCACTTCTTCTC
This sequence comes from Eudasyphora cyanicolor, assembly GCA_963930755.1. NCBI lineage: Eukaryota > Metazoa > Arthropoda > Insecta > Diptera > Muscidae > Eudasyphora > Eudasyphora cyanicolor. Next base: position 208,241,985 of record OZ005737.1, on the reverse strand, counting down.
ATGGTATCAAATGTCTTTCGGAAATCTACAAATAATAGGTATAAAGGAGTTTGCCATTTTATAGACTGTTCAATAATAATCATGAGGGTGTTTGTCTGGTTAACGCAGTGACAATATGGTCGGAATACTGCCTGTTATCCCCGCAAAGATTTTTCAATACTCTACAGTCAACTATTTATTATAATTTCAATGATCTTATAGACTGTATTAAGTAGTGTACAATGATAGAAAAGCCGTTCGTCAACATGACGAATCAATTTCGTCAATATTCGTCGTGGTGATGAATGGGATTCGTCTGTTGGCAAATACATTGCTTGATGAGATTATTTTTGATTTTAAATATCAGAAGTAATGAATACTTCTCGTTCGTTCGCTTTAAGCCCTTCCTGATAAGAACAGCGTTTCGAACGAATAATCACAACTGAACTGGGTAGAGCAGTCAAGTAATTTTATTTTCCTTACCGTTTTTAATGGCCTAAAACCAAAGGAATATTTATTGAAATTTTTAAAATTTAAATACTCGGGGGCATGAATTATTCGTGGTGATGAATGGAGTTCATCGTGCTGATGAATGGGATTCGTCGTGGTGATGAATAGGATTCGTCGTGGTGATGAATGGAGTTCGTTGTAGTGATGAATGGGATTCGTCGTGATGATGAATGGTATTCGTCGTGGCGATGAATGTGATTCGTCGTGGTAATGAACTCGATTCATCGTAGCAATGAAATGTAATCATCCTGAGGACGAAAGGAAACAGAGATTCGTCATGGTGACGAACAAATTCATCAAGAGGATTATTCCGTACGTTAGCTGACTTTTGACGAAAAAATAATCGTGTTGATGTACAAATTCGTCGTCATGATGACGCTTTTTCTATCAGTGTAATGCCTCTCTAATTAGTGCAGTCTGGCTGGTCGCCCCTTTTTAGGGAGTTTTATTATGAGGTTTTAATCACTGTGCAACACTTCTGTCAGATATGGATGAATGCTTGAATATTTCAGCAGGTATTCCATCTACCCCAGGTGATATGTTTTCCTAGGAGCGTAATTGCTCCTGCTATATCTTTTATGCTGGAGGGTTTTTGCACATATCGCCTCTTCATGTAGTATATGTTGATTATCGGGTTTTTTCTCTTCGTCGTATGCCGCGTAGCTTAATTGTTTGTATCGAAATTTATCTGATGTTCGATTTATTTAGGTCTGATCATATTAACATTTTTTTGTTCGCCATTCAAATTGGCCCGAAATATCTATTTACGAAATTTTAAACAAATCACATAAAATTTATTATAACAAGTAAGAAAGTTCAGTCGGGTAAACCGACTTACGAATTCCCTCACCTTCAGTCCCAAAAAATATTGGTAAATTTATTTAATTTTTTGTTTTAATTAAATTATTATCAATTTAAATTGAATTTAATAACTTTAAAGCATGCTCTGGTATTAACGTTATAAAATGTTAACTTGAGGTGCAAAATAGTCCATTTGTGCGGGAGGTACCAAAACGGTCGTGCCAATGACGCCAATTTTTCACTGGACTGTAGGTCCGGTAAAAGCATTGCATTGAACAAAATTTTAAGAATTTATATGCACTGGTATTATATATAAAATCAGTTAATATTTTGTACAAAATGGTACCAAAAGGGGCGGGGTCACTTCGCCCATTTGGTCAAGCTGATAGCGACATATAAACTGTTACTATGTGTGGAATTACAGAAGATTCGGATAAGTAGTATAGAAGTTATTAGAGAATCAATATTTCACTAAATATTAACCCATTATGAGGGAGGTACTAAAAGGAGTGGACCAATATGGCCCATCCTCGAACTTAGCCTGAGATAGAAATTTGAAGTCAATCCGTTACTTCTTTCGAGAGTTATCGTGCGCTACAGACGGACGGACGGACATTTCTCAAATTACTTAAAATATCCTAAAACGGATTTTCGCCGAACATTCTTAGGGTCTAGGTCTCTCCTTTGATGTATTGCACCTATGGCTCGTAGTAAATGATATAAGTGTAAAGTGTGGGGATAAAAACAGTGTTTTAAATTATTATTAAATAATTTACTCCTTTTCGCCCGAAAAATTTATTTTTTAATTTTTTTATGAAAAAAAAATTAATTCCCAATGAGCGTCTATACCACCCAATCTCGTTTCGCATATCTCGACCTAAGAGTGTAAAGGCGCTAAGTCCAATATTTAAAATTGTACAGGAGAGGCAAAATACTTACTGTATATGAATGTTTTTATAAAGGGTATATGGACTTAGCGCTTTTGCGATTCAGCTTTGTAAGATGACAAAGCATGATTTTTTTGACATTTTGTTTTCAAATCGATGTATATCCAACTTATATTACATTCCGCTTCAAAAAATACATTTAGGCAAAAAGTGGACTTAGCGCCTTTACACTCTTAGGTCGCGATATAACACTCGTTGTCGTACTCCGCCTTTTTCCACCAAGTTCTTCCTCACTTCTAAATTGGCAACACTGTTCCTCAGTGCTTTGTTTCAGTTATATTCAGTGTTTTTGACACGGTCGGATGTTACTCCTTTCGGTTTCGCGAATATCAACATCTTCCAGTATAACAATTACTTAATTAATGTGTGTTTCTATTTTATAATTAGAAAAAAGTGTTTGCTTAAATAAAAAAATTAAAAAACTGAAAACATTAACAAATGTTTGGGGGCTAGTTTTTTTGTCTGTTTTAATTTGTAATGTGTCTCCCCTTTATTTGTTTTGCTTACACGAGATGCGTGCGTGATTTTTTCTTCGTTCGTTCTTCGTCGTGGCTCTCTGCTACCGTCTTCGTCGCACAGTGGGAGGAATTCCAAAAAAAAAGGGAAATAATTCTGCCGTTTCTTAACCAGACAGGCATGTTTGTAGAAGAGGTATTAGAGAAGTTAAGTTTTAAGTTTGGGCCCCCTGTGGTATACAGGGGCGGAGCTGCAGGGCCCCAAAGTTGGCCACTTTGGTTGAACAAAATGTTTAAGCGCGTGTAACTTTCGTATTTTCCGGCCGATTCATAAAATCTTTTTTTGTGCGTATTCTAATAACCGAGGTCTACAAAAGCCTTTTTGCACCTAACAGTAATCTTGTATACTTACCGAGTTATCTGCATTTGAAAATTGAATTTTTAATTTTTTCTCCGACCTTGTGCTAGTATTTTGTAAATATGGAAGCAGAATATGCATCAATTTTATCCATGCATTTTTTTATATAACCAACAGGACAAAAGTTATGACCCCTTGAATTCATATTTAAAAAAAATCGATTTTTTGTCATTTTTTTAGGAAAAAAAGTTTATGTCGTATTTTTGATTATTTTGAAACTAAAGAAGTTATTTTAAAAGAAGAATCTGATCTGAAAACTTAAAATACAAATCGATACAAATAAGTTTGTGGAAATAACTTTTAGATTGTACCTGACGGTTATCGATGGAAAGGTGTTGAATGTTCAGACTGGAACTAAATCAACTCAAGCTTGTCCAATATGTGGCTCAACATCAAAGTATTTTATGAATATTAAAATTTGTTATTTCGAAAAATATCATCCAATCGAAGGCAACATAAATTATGGCCTAAGTCCATTACATTGTTGGATTCGATTTTTCGAGTTCCTATTGCACCTGGCCTATAAAAAGGATATAAATAATGTCAGATAAGAGATGATGATGATAAGGATGCCGTAACAAGGGAAAACAAGAATTCAAAGCTCCTGTTGGACATAACTCGGCCTACGTGTAGATACTAACGACGGTAAAACCTCTCGTAGGGCATTTTCGGAGCGTAAGAAGTTTGCAGAAATTACAGGACTTGACGAAGAATTAATATTTCGAATAAATATTGTTTTAATAAGCCTATCATCTCAATTTCCTTTGGATTTAGAACAAATTGAAAAATATTGTTTTCATACAGCTGAATATATTAGAAGCAAGTGTCCTTAGATACCAAAGAAATAATGAAGAATATAGAACTTCCTGTGGGCTGTTTTGCAGAAGATGCAGCTGAATCAAGAAACAAGATATATAAAGCCGACAGACTACATCATGCGCGAAAAACTAGTCGTATTGACAACCTGTCCGATGTATTTTGTAGAGCGCTTGGCCAGGGATGCCAACTTAGTGCTTTTCGCACTAGATTTAGTGCTTTTCAGACCCCCCAATACGCGAAAAGTATTCAGTTAGTGCCAAACGAAAAAAAGCACTAACTGTACGCTTCTCATATTTTTTGTTAGTGCTTTTGACTCTTTTAGTACATTTGTCAGATCGAAACTGGCAACATAAAGAAATTGTGCCATTTTGTTACTGCAGGGCAACATCTTATTTCTATGCACTTACATTTGTCTCCCTCATTTCACTCAGTGTTTTAAATGACCTTGGAATTAAGAATTGTGTACAACCAATAAAAACAATCGGTATTTTCAATATCATACAAAAAGAAGAGTCAAACTAAACCAAATAATTCAGTGAAATTGTTAAAACAAAAATATAGGGAGAAAGATCCTAATTTCACCAAATGGCCAACAAAAGATTTTTAAGGCACTGGATGCACTTTTCTTGGATAGATTTGTTCGGCATTTTTTCTCTCGTATTCAATATCTAATTTGCTTCAGACACAAAAGAGATATTCCGTACGGTTTACCGAGAAAAAAGTATAGAAAATGTGCAAAAAATCCACCTTGAGTTTGGCCATTTAATTATTAATTGACCCAACTTGACTTGATATGTATATATATACATTATATTATATATATGTACACTATATATATTTGTTTGTTTGGACTATTAATTTTTGTTTACTGTTATACCAAAGTGCCTTGAATAAAGAAATTTTTATCACAAAATAAAGAGTTTTCTAATTAAAAAAATTTTGTGCTTTTTTACGCTTTTAAAATTTTTCGTTACGCATTTGCTTCAGAAAAAGTTGGCATCCCTGCGCTTGGCACATCCAATCCAAAAATTTCATCTCTACGTTTAAATACTCGAGTCCACCAACGAAAACGATTATCGCTTCCGGTAGAAGTAATCGAACTATTAACCTGTGAAGGTCTCAAGGAAACAACTTTACCAGAACCGCATGGAGACTATAACGAAAGTTCGGATGAAGAAATAAGAACCGATGAAGTAGAAGTAGAAGACGAAGATGAAAATTTGGTTATGGAAAACGAATATAATTTAGATGGGAATTAATTATAAATAAATTATGCTAAAGTATAGTGTTATTTTTTCTTTAAATTCTTTTATATACATCAAATATATACATTGAAATTTAATTTAAAAGATTTATAAAAGATTTAGAATGCAATTTTAATAATAGTAACATTTGTTTTTTTTTCTCCAATATGCCACACGGAGGAAAATCGTAATTTTTGATATGTTTGAATTCAAAGAAAATATACTTGGGACCAAAATTTTTAAATTTCAAAATTTTCAAAATTTAACCCAAAAGACAGCGTTAGCAGAACACTGTGCGAAAGAAAAGCACGAACCAGATTTGGAGAGAGTGAGAGTGGTTGATAATGAGACAAACTACAACAAGAGATTAACGTTAGAAACACTGCACATCATAAATACAACAACAAACAAACGCATGAACTACAAAGCAGACGCAGAGGGATGCGCAAATAACTATCGACTGCTCATTACAAGAGTAAACAAAGTCGAATAAGAATAACGACGGACAGTAACAATGCAGACATCGTCGGTGCAGGTTGATTGCATTTTAGAATAAGTTTGTTATTGTTTCTCAAAATTTCTTATTGTTTAAGAATTTATCCAAATTCATTATATTTAAAAAAAAATGTTAAAACTTTGTTGACTTGGGCAATTTTTAATAATATTTTTCCCTCGATTTTGTGTTATGCTTTTTGTTTTACAGCACTAATTTATTTTATAAATAGTCCAATTGTTAATCCATCAATGCTATTCTTCGTAATCCAAAATTATACGATTTAAATTTTTCAAACATATAAAATTTATAAAACACTGAAAACTTTCCTTTAAATTAAGGCATCGATACATTGCCAAAATACTTAAATATAAATTAATCATTGTTTGGGAAATATTATTTCCAAATAAAAAAATATTAGGATGAAAACATAATTTTGTTTAGAACAACATCCTCACAAACATATAATATTTGTGAGTGTCAAATATTATATATTTGGAGTGTACCCTAAACATATGTATGTTTCCAGCAAAATATGTTTGGAACAATATACTAGAGAAGCGATTTTTTTTCAGCGTGCATGAATCTCGGTAATAAACGTTTATTTAATTTTATAAAACTAAATTGTAATTAGAAATAATAAAAAAAATAATTTTATTCATTTAATTAATTTTGGCCAAGAAAGTGCTTATCGAGACCATTGTGCATAGGATGGGGGTATATTCATTTTGTCACTCCGTTTGTAACACCTCTAGATATTGATCTGAGACCCCATAAAGTATATATATTCTTAATCGTCGTAAAATTCTAAGACGATTTGGCCGCTACAGTCCGTAATAATAGAGCTAAGTTGATCAAATTTGGTGGAAATATTTATATATATTATAGATGCAGGTTGTTTGGGATTGCAGATGGGTCATATCGGTCAATGTTTTGATATAGCTCCCCTATAGAGGTCGCTCCAAATTACGGGTTTTGAGCCATACATACCATATTTTTAAAGCAATTTAGCAGAAACTTTGCAGTTTGTATTATAATTTGACAAGAATTCATCACAGCAAAAATTTTACAAATCGGTTCATATTTTGTTATTGTCACCCTATAGAGGTCGCTCCAAAATATATGTATTTAAGCCATAAATACCATATTCTCTAAGCATTTTAACTAAATCTTTGCAGTTTGTATTTAATTAAGACAAGAATTCATCGCAGTAAAATTTTTTTTAAAATCACCTATCACCACGACATCGAAAAAATTCTTCTTTAAGCCAAATGAACAACATTTTCTAAGAAATTTAGCTGAAACTTGCTATTTTAAGCCATAAATATAACATTTTCAGGTGAAGAGTTTGGCTAAAGAATTTGCGGCCTCAAATTTGGCTAAAAATTGCAGCGTTCGTTGCATGATTTGAAACTGCAAAAAGGATCGTTGCATGATTTGGTTCATATACAAAGATGTTTTCAGTAATAAAATAGAGTGCAATCTATGGTGGAGGGTATATAAGATGCGGTATGGTCGAACTTAACACTTTTACTTGTTTTTAGTGTTTTGTACTTATATAATCAAAAGTTTTTGTTCGTAAAATTACTTTTTGAATGATTTAAAGAAATATTAGTTTATCAAATGAAATAAATAAATACTTTGGATTGTGGGAACGGTATTCGAATAACCCAATGGGTTTGTTTATGCCTCTTCTCGACTGTCATTCCATTTAAAAGGTTAAACGCAGGCGTTGACATTAACAGTGTCACACCTTAATTGTCGCGGTTCGGCAAACACACAAAGGACCAAACAAATACAATAAAAACACAAAAAGGATATGATGCAACCTGTGCGCGACAACTGCGCACATATTCAAAGGTATTCTCGATAAGCAAATTACACACTGGCCTATGACTTCAGTTATTCATGGCATACTTTTGGGGTGTATGCCGAAGTGCGGCATGCATTTGGGGGTTACGCAAGTTGTGTGAATATTTTTCACTTCAACACATTTCACACACAACACACTCACGTCTTTTTGTTAAAAAATATCATCACTTTTTATTTTATTTATTTATTATTTTTAAAACGCGTGTCTGGCACACACACTCCGCGTTGCAAACGCAATTTTTCAGTTGATTGTTTATCTGTTTATTTGTTGAAAAAAACACGCTTTCTCTCACTGAAAACAGAGGTGAAATTTGTTTGCAACGCTGACAAGGCAACGGAAATGAAATTAACCCCTCTCCCCCTCTTAAAAGACATGTAGTTACATATGTACGCAAAAATAATCTCTCATATATACTCGTATATTTAATTTTTTGTCAAATTATGTATGCATTTCAAACATCAAGTACATTCATATGGATGATAAAATGCGGTTTTTGTTAGTATTTTTCCCCTCAAATCGCTTAAAAATGTAAATTAATGAATCAAAAGGACTCCTCAGTGACAACGACAAACCTTCGAAAATGTTTTCTTCTCTCCTTCAAATGCCTCAAACGTCGTCACACTGAGTATGAGCAAATGTTTATTTTTCTTTTGTCAGCAGAAAAAATAACGATGACTTTTTGCCGTCTGCGTATCATATTTTAAATGATAATAATGTTTAATATTCCCATTTACAAAGAACACACACATACACTCGTACGAGTGTGACAATAGATCCATTGCTCAATAAAATATGGGATTTTAAAGTATGTGAATGTATTCCATGGGGTTTGTTTGTTGTTGTATGCATTCTTACAACACACGATATGGGAATACATTTTCATCCCCCTTCCCTCATATGGACAAAAAGAACAATACCTAAAAAGAAGCAAATCCAATGTGAAATTTGCCAGGAAAAATAATATAACATTGTACAGTGGGATATGCGAAAAATGCAATATATTTAATTTCTACAAATCTAACAAATTGTAGGAGAGAAAATCGCGTATTTTCTACATATTGGTTTATCTGTCCTACAAGTTTCAAGAAAATTGGTAAACGCCTTATAGGCATCAACATGTTCTAGTAAAGCCCGGTACTGACTTCACGTGCAAATCTGTTGAACTACGAACTAAAAATAACGTTTGCAATATGTTGGCCACACTTATCGATTCACGGCCTAGTATATTCATCTTATTTTAAAAAAATGAGAACATATCACTTTTTTATTTTTTTGAAAATTTTTAATTTTTTTGTTATGAGGACGCCCCATCCGATTTTGATAAAATTTGGTACACGTAATGCCCTAATGTGATGTATATATGCAGCTAAAATTCGCTATTGTTCTTGTTTTACAGTGTCCAAAAGTTGGTCTCTTCTCTACTTTTATCTTAAAGGACCCTGAATTCATCAGTGTACAACTTACGAGTAATAACGCGTTATCCGATTTAAACGATTTTAGTGTCATTCTAACTGGCCACTCTCGTACTTCAAAACTAATAATTTAAAAAAATGATTGTCCTTGTAATGTGTAAAATACCATTTTTTGAGATAAATGATCGGATGTTTTTTTCATAATAAAGAGGAAGGTATGCCGTTAATAATGAAAAACAACATCAGCCAAATGGCGACCACGCTTACAGGACCATATCCTTTTCATGAAATTTTCCATAACCAAATCGCAAAGTGGCTGCCCTATGTCCTCGATAGCCTCACGAATTCTACCTTTGAGGTCTTGAATCGACGCTGGGCTATTGGCGTAGACCTTATCTTTAACGTGGCCCCAAAGGAAGAAGTAGCAAGGTGTTAAATCACAAGATCTCGATGGCCAATTGTGATCACCTCTTGGAGAGATAACACGGTCCGGAAACTTTTCCCGTAACAGAGCAATGGTTTCGTTGCTTGTGTGGCACGTAGCGCCGTCTTGTTTAAAGTAAACGTTGTCCAGATCAATACCATCCAACTCCGACCATAAAAAATCATTAATCATCTCTCGATAGCGCAATCCATTCACCGTAACTGTTGATCCAACCTCATTTTCGAAAAAGTAAGGTCCAATGACCCCGCCGGACCATAAACCGCACCAAAGAGTCACACATTGAGGATGGAGAGGCTTCTCAAGAATAATTCTTGGGTTTTATTGTCGCATCTGGAGCTCGATGCGACAATTTAGCTTGTTGACGTAGCCACCGAGGTGGAAATGGGCCGCATCATTTAAGTTGATTTTGTATCGTTCGTATTTTTTTGTTCGATCGTTCTTTGATCGTTTTGTATTGTTCGATGATCGTGTATCGTTCCATTTTTAGTAATGGAGTAGTTTCTACTTGTAAAATGTTAAAGAATAAAATCTTCAAAAGTGACAGCTACCGAAATACCGGGTGATTCAAAATAACACCTCTTGTTGGAAAACCCTATATTATTCTCAAATGAAAGCATTCTAGGAATAGAAGAGAGCGTTCTAAGAATATTGGTATTTTATCTAAATTTCGAAACTATGCCACATTTTGTGTAATTCCATATCTAGATCACCAACTTTTATAATTTTTATACCCTATAACACACTGTGGCCCAGGGGTTTGTGAGTTTGTGCATTTTTTGTAACACCCAAAAGGTGAAGAGATTGGCCCATCGTTTATTCCCAAAAAGACCATTAAAAGAAGTGATAAAAATACTAAACGTATGATCCAAAATTAGATCATCCCCAATGAATTTAAGAAGGGATTGTCGCGCCATAATTCTATTATTTTGCTGTGCAGTTGCTCCAGTGTTTAGAAAGTAAAGCAAATGTTATTTTTGGAAGCTCTTAGGATATATATATATATTTACATCTTAGGATGTATATATATATATATAATTAAAAAACCGTTTTCCTTTATCTTCATATTATAGTATTATTTTTTAATTTTATATTTTGAATCTTTTTTATTTAATTATTGAAAGTGAAATTTGTTGGTCTTGACGTGATTTGAACCTGGGTCTCCTAGCGGCGCATTAGCGTAGCATCACAACGTAAGCGCACGACCACAAACGAGTTCGAATTGCCACTGCCATGTGATATATTAAAACACTATAGGGTAATTCCAAAGGAAATCGACCCACTCTGAAAATTTGCATGCGAAATTTCACAAAATTGTTTGAATTTGTGTGGGAGGTACTAGAAGAGGCGGGGAAATAACGCCCACTTTGTACTGGCCTGTAGGTACTATAAAAATATTACACTGCACAAAATTTCAAGTATTTTTATGCACTGGTATTAATGTTATAAGCTAGGAACTTATTGTAAAAATTGGTCCCTTTGTGAGGGAGGTACCAAAAGGGGCGTGACATTTTCGCCCATTTTTGTTCAGCTTATAAATACGGTGAAATAATGATTATGTATGAAATTTCATTGGATTCCTATGAGTAGTATATAAGTTATAAGAGTTTTAACATGTATATAAGAGTTGTTCAGCTTATAAATACGGTGAAATAATTACTATGTATGAAATTTCATTGGATTCCCATGGGTAGTATAGAAGTTATAAGAGTTTTAACATGTCACAAAATTTTAACGTTTGTGAGGGAGGTACCACAAAGAGGGGTCCGACATGGGCCACTTCAAAATATTAAGTAGATTTGAGGAAAATATTACCACATTCTAATTTGTAAGTCCTTCGGTCACTCCTTTTCAGAGATATCATTCGCATAATCCAGTGAAACGGACAGACAGACGGACATTAAATAAGTCATATTTTTTGAACCCATTGAGCACCCATTCTGAAAATTTTATATTTTATGGAGCAATATGGGGGTAATATTCAAAAATAAAATTAAAACCAGTAAGGAAAGGCTAAAGTCGGACGGGGCCGACTATATAACCCTACACCACTCTCGTAATATTGAATAACTCTGAAATATAAATTTTGTAGTTCATGTATAAATTGTTTATTCTAAATTTCAAAACGATTGGATGTAAAATACAGCTTCTACAGAACTAAAGTGCCAAATCGGACGAAACATATATTATGGGAGCTATAGCTAAATCTTAACCGATTTTCTTCAAATTCGGCAATGTTGGTTCATGGATCAAGAAACTCTACCATTCTAAATTTCAAAACGATTGGATGTAAAATACAGCTTTTATAGGACTAAAGGTCCAAATCGGACGAAACATATATATGGGAGCTATAGATAAATCTTAACCGATTTTCTTCAAATTCGGTAGTGTTGGTTCATGGTTCAAGAAACTCTACCATTCTAAATTTCAAAATGATTGGATGTAAAATACAGCTTCTACAGGACTAAAGAGGAAAATCGGACGAAACATATATATGGGAGCTATAGCTAAATCTTAACCGATTTTCTTCAAATTCGGCAATGTTGGTTCATGGATCAAGAAACTCTACCATTCTAAATTTCAAAACGATTGCATGTAAAATACAGCTTCTATAGAACTAAAGGGCCAAATCGGACGAAACATATATATAGGAGCTATAGCTAAATCTTAACCGATTTTCTTTAAATTCGGCAATGTTGGTTAATGGATCAAGAAACTCTACCATTCTAAATTTCAAAACGATTGGATGTAAAATACAGCTTCTGTAGGACTAAAGGGCCAAATCGGACGAAAGATATATATGGGAGCTATATCGAAATCTGAACCGATTTCAACCAAATTCAATAGCGATCTTAACAGCTGCGAAATACTCTAAACTGCAAAATTTCAGAACGATCGGAGTGAAATTGCGACCTGTAGTCGACGAACAACTTTACATCCACAGACGGACGGACGGACGGACATGCTTAAATCGACTCAGCTAGTGATTCTGAGTCGATCGGTATACTTTAAGGTGGGTCTAGCTGTGTTATTTTCAGGTGTTACAAACATCTGCCGTGAAACAAACTTATAATACCCTGTACCACAGTGTGGTGTAGGGTATAAAAATTGAAAATACTTTTTTCAGGATAATCAAGGATTAAGGACGTTTTCGTCCTTTTGATATACTTAATGCACATACAGTTATCCTTATGTGTGTAATAATTAGAAATAATGTTAATATCTTTAAGATGGTACTTATTTCAATTAAATCTGACATTCCGTTCAAAAGTTATGGCGACTTGAACATAGCTTAATTTTTTACAAAACAATGTAGATGTCCTACTTTGGCACCCTATAAAATTTAAACCGCATACTGCAAGATGTTACGCATGCAAAATTTCAGAAAAATCAAAAAGGTTAAATTTTCAAATCGTCTTTTTTGGGTCGATTTTCTTTGGAATTACCCTATAGCGTGTGAGTACTTTTTAGCAAAGTTGTGCAAAATTGGATCTTATACACTGTCTTGGATCTTATACACTCGCGAAAAATTCAATAACTGCTTCTTTGGAAGTACTTCAAATGTTATTCCTTGGGACTAACTTCCATATTCCGGTTATACCCAGAACTCGGTTCAGATTTAGATATAATCATTTCTAATTTTCAAAACAATTTTTACTCGTAGTGATTTCTTGATCCACTGGCTGATATTAAGAATTTTAGGGTATTCGTTCCATATTAAGATCAAGTAAGGGGTGTTTCATTGTGAGGTTTGATTTGTAACACAGCACTACACATGATTTTGGGACTCAAGTATGAGAATTGGACGTGAAAGTAGCCCCAAAAATAAGAACTTATACATCATTCGTTTAGTCAAGTTGGCTCAATTAATAATTTAATTGTCATACTATTTTATTTGCTCAGGGTGGATTATTAGCACTTTTTCAATATTTTTCCACGGTTATATCTCGGTATACCGTACGGAATATCTCTTTTGTTTCCGAGGCAAAGTTGTAGATATATATATATCCCCAGAGAAAATAGTCCAAAGGTGTGATATCGCACGATTTAGGTGGCCAATTTACCATAGCAAAATGTGAAATTAAGTGCTCACCAAAATGATATCTCACCAAGGTAAATTTTGTTTGTTAACGTATCTATTGAGCCAGAAATGTGCTTCATCACTGAACAAAATTTCACGATAAAACGAAGGATTTTCATTGAGTTTGTGCAGAGCCCCTTCACTGACTCCCTGTGGTGTGAGTCTTTCCATGCTGACTTGCCAAACGATACTGAACAAAATTGACTAAGCAGTTTGATATTAGTCACGCGTGATCTTTAAAAAAAGCATAATGAAAATCAAACCTCACGATGAATCACCCGTTATATGCATGCTTATTCTGCTCTATCGCGATGGTGTAGGGTTTCATATTCCTTCCTGGTTATATGTAAAAATGTGTGTTTTCACCAATTTAAACCACTGTGCACGTTACCCACACTTCACTATTATTGCACATACATACATATGTTAAATGCCAATAAATTTTAAAATATTGTTCATGTGTGTAAAATGAGCGTATTGGGTGGATGGAGGGAGGAGTGCATATAAAAGTTGACAATTTATTTTTGCAGATTTAAAGTCTGACATCATAAAATGCTCATAAGGGATTTTCGGTTTTTTTGGGCTGCTGCTGCCTGATGCCTGGTACCGGTGTGTGTTACAGTTCCCCATTGTAATGAATGGTAGCGACCGCACTTATCTGTGATTATGACTTGAAAAAAAGAAATGAGAAAAGATGAAAAGAAGCGAAACGAAATATAATTTTCAAACAGGATAATGGCACACACTCGTTGCAAACAAGGATACTTTTGCACAATAATAAGCAAAAAGGCAACAGCCCATAAAAAGATAGAAACATCCACAGAAACAGTATTGGATGAGAACAATTCAAAGCAGGAAATGCCTCTTACACAGACAGTTACTCGGCTACGAAATGATGAGATTTTTGGATGAGTATATGAATTTGTGTCTATGTGTGTATCCTGTCTCATATCTTATTGATGCTGTGCATCACTGATATCCTTGAGAAAATCAATGAATGGCAAATTTAGCACATAAACACACACACACTTATTCACAGATAAATTTCTAGATTACTTCAAAATCTGCCATATCATATTGTATTTTAGAAGATGAGAAAAACTGAATTTATTTTCAGAAAAGTTATTTTTTGATTTACTTTTATTTCATTTGCTTCGCCTTGTACAGTGAATCCAAAGCAAAAAAAAATTACTTCAATTTCCGAAATTTTGCGCACCCCTTAAAACTCCAGCAACACGAAGATCTTGTCAAATATTTACACAAATGCACATGTGGCCTTAAATCCCAAAAAATTTACCCGGTCCCCGACATGTACAAAATGATATTCAAACGAAAGAAAATGTCGATAAGAACTGAATCATCAGTAAAAAAAATTAGCAAATTAAGGCCCAGGTATACATTTTCAAAATTTATTTATAGAGTTCTAGCTTCCCCAGAAAGTACAAGACATTATTTTTATAAAATTTTATTTAAAAAAAAATATTGTAAATAATAGTATTTAATAAAAGTTATGCAAAATATAAGAAACCAGTCAAAAAAGAATGAAGTAGAGCGCACTGACTGTTAAATACCCTTTACTAATATTTACCAAGCAATGCACGGAGAAATATGTAGGGGGTATCTCTAACCAGTGTTGCTAGGAATTATTGTAGGTTAAATTGAGTAAATATTTCTAAAATCCCAAAATATCGGTAAAAAAAAAATGTAGCATGTACACTGCCAAAGGAACTTAATATGGGTATCTATTACCAAAGGATAGTAACCCTATACTCGGTTTGGCGAAATTGGTAACACATTTTTTATTGTACTCAAAAGTTTCTGAAAATCAGAGGGTCCCCCGAAAAAGGTGTCATAAGCTTTTGTCCAACAACTAACTCAGACTTGGTGACACCGCATAATTATATTTGACACTAATGTAGCTAAGAATATGCTAAACAAAGTTTCTTAACATTTTATGCGAAAAAATGTTTGCTATATGTGCCTGAACTCACCAAAGCCCAAAACTTAACACAAACGCCATAAACAGGTCAAATTCCTGTCAAAAAACCTCTTTGGCCAGATCGAGGCAAGCACGATACCAGTAAAGAGCGTTCTTGGCTGGAATTTGCCCATTTTTTGGGTTTTGTGTTAAGTTTTGGGCTTTAGTGTTTTCTGACATTTGTTGACAAACATTTCATCTCCCCCATTTATATACCCTCACTTTAGTGTGGCGAGGGTATATATCATTTGGTAAGGATAAAAAGTATAACACATCGAAGGAGTGACCTAGACCCCAAGTATATTCGGCGGAAATCCGTTTTGGGTAATTATACCCTACACCACACTGTGGTACAGGGTATTATAAGTTTGTTTCACGACAGATGTTTGTAACACCTGAAAATAACACAGCTAGACCCACCTTAAAGTATACCGATCGACTCAGAATCACTAGCTGAGTCGATTTAACGATGTCTGTCCGTCCGTCCGTCTGTCCATGTAAAGTTGTTCGTCGACTACAGGTCGCAATTTCACTCCGATCGTTCTGAAATTTTGCAGTTTAGAGTATTTCGCTGCTATTAAGATCGCTATTGAATTTTTTATTTGAAATCGGTTCAGATTTAGATATAGCTCCCATATATATCTATCGTCCGATTTGGCCCTTTAGTCCTATAGAAGCTGTATTTTACATCCAATCGTTTTGAAATTTAGAATGGTAGAGTTTCTTGATCCATGAAGAAAATCGGTTAAGATTTAGCTATAGCTCCCATATATATGTTTCGTCCGATTGGGCCTTTAGTTCTATAGAAGCTGTATTTTACATCCAATCCTTTTGAAATTTAGAATGGTAGAGTTTATTGATCCGTGAACCAACACTAGCGAATTTGAAGAAAATCGGTTAAGAATTAGCTATAGCTCTCATATATATGTTTCGTCCGATTTCGTCCAATCGTTTTGAAATTTAGAATGGTAGAGTTTCTTGATCCATGAACCAACACTACCGAATTTGAAGAAAATCGGTTAAGATTTAGCTATAGCTCCCATATATATGTTTCGTCCGATTTGGCCCTTTAGTTCTACAGAAGCTGTATTTTACATCCAAGCGTTTTGAAATTTAGAATGGTAGAGTTTCTTGATCCACGAACCAACATTGCCGAATTTGAAGAAAATCGGTTAAGATTTAGCTATAGCTCCCATATATATGTTTCATCCGATTTGGCTCTTTAGTCCTGTAGAAGCTGTATTTTACATCCAATCTTTTTTATACCCTACACCACGCTGTGGTACAGGGTATTATTTAAGTATAAAATGTCCCAAAAGTAAATTTATGTAAACAATTCATACATGAATTACAAAATTTATATTTCAGAGTTATTCAATATTACGAGAGTTGTGTAGGGTATTATATAGTCGGCCCCGCCCGACTTTAGCCTTTCCTTACTGGTTTTAAGTAGAATCCGTCTGTCTGTCTGCTGGCTGGTGCGCACGATAACTTTCCAAAGGAGTAACCGATTGACATCAAATTTGGTATGTGTTAATATTTTTTTTCATCTCCGGCTAAGATCGAAGATGGGACATATTTGTCCACTCCTTCTAGTACCTCCCGCACAAAGGTTTAAAATGTTGTATTGATTCTTTAATAACTGCTACACTACTTTTTCGAATCTTCTGAAATTCCACACATAGTATTTATTAATTAGTCGCTTTCAAATTGAGAAAAATGGACGAAGTTGCCACACCCCTTTTGGTACCTCCCACACAAATGCACAATTTTGCACCAAAAGTTAATAGCTTATAACTTTATTAACAGTGCATTTAAGGACTTGAAATTGTGTACAGTGTAATGTTTTAATACAGTGCATAACGGGCATTACTGCCACGCTCCTTTTGGTACCTCCCACACAAATGGGCCATTTTGTATCAAAAGTTTAAAAAAATTTTTTAAACTTAAAAAATTTAAAAACCGAGCTACATTCTACTTTGGTGAGTCTGCTTCATCGTTTACAACTATAAAACATTGGATGGCAGAGTTTAAACGAGACCGTACGAGCTGCCAAGACGAACATCGAGTGGTCGACCAATTGAGGTGTCCACGCCAGAAATGTTTAAAAAAATCCACAAAACGGTATTGGATGTTCGTGAGCTAACTGAGGGTCGTAGGTTCGTGAGCTAACTGAAGTCATAGGCATTTCAAAAAGTTTTATACATCTTATATTGATGGAAAATTTGAGAAAGCTGTGTGCAAGATGGGTTCTGCGTTTGCTCACAATCAAGACAATGCACCAGTTCTCACATCCACTATTGCGATGGCCAAAACAATGCGTTTAAGTTCGAATTACTTCAGGATACACATTATTCACCAGATCTAGCTCCCTCGGATTTCTACACCCTCACTTTAGTGTGACGAGGGTATATAGGTGTCAATTTGAATAGGTGGAAAAAAAATGAACAAAGCGTCAGGCAAAATGAAATATACCAACAATTTCAAGAATATTTCTACAAGAAACCGTGGGTCTAAAATGAATTCCTAGCTGGCGGAAATCGACTTAGACAAGACGATCTAGCAATGTCCGTCTGTCTGTCGAAAGCAGACAACAGCTCAGGTAGCTGGAATTTTTCAGAAACACGGTTGGTATTGCAATCGTTCAAAATCGGTCAATGATTAATGATTTTCCCCATACAAGGACTTAAGGAAGGTCGGGTAAAGACCTCGTCTTTTAGCGTTATATCCTTAATATTAGAGCTAGAAAGACGCAACTTGGTATGTAAGTCATTGGAACAGAAATAAACCAGTAAGGAAAGGTTAAAGTCAGGCGGGGCCGACTATATAATACCCTACACCACCTCGGCAATGTACATTAAGAATTTCTTTTTGAATAGTTGGAATAATTAGTTTCCTTTCTTTTACGAAAGTACTTAGCTCCCCCTCCACGCCAAGGCTTATTCCAAAGAGGAGTTTAATATAATGTGTGGAATTATAAATTTAACTAATAATAATATTCCACATATTTGCATTTACGGAAGTAAAGTACAACTTATATAGCGGTTTGGTACCAAATCAGGAGGAGGTTATATATAAATCTGAACGGATTTTCCTTGAATAATCATTCAGTGAAAAAGAAACTTCTTTCTGTCAAATTTCGTACTGACCGGATATAAAATACAGTCTCTACAGCACTTACATGTCAAATCGGGGGTAACATATATATGGGGGCTATATCTAAATCTGAACCGTTTTCCCTCAAATTTGGCAGTGTTAATTCACGTAATGAGAAACCTCTTTCTGCCAATTTTTTTACTGATCGGATATAAAATACAGTTTCTACTGCGCTTACATGTTAAAATGGGGGGGTAACATATATATGTGGGCTATATCTTAATCTCAACCGCTTTCCCTCAAATTTGGCAGTATTAATTCATGTAATAAGAAACCTCTTTCTGCCGAATTTCGTACTGATCGGATTAAAAATACACTTTTTACAGCGCTTACATGTAAAATCGGGAGTAACATATATATGGGGCTATATCTAAATCTGAACCGATTTTCTCCGAATTTGGCAGTATTCCTTCATGTAATAAGAGACCTCTTTCTGCTGAATTTCATACTGATCGGATATAAAATAAAGTTTTTACAGCGCTTACATATCAAATCGGTGCTAACATATATATGGGGGCTATATCCAAATCTGAACCGATTTTAACCAAATTAAATAAGGATCGTCCTTGTGCCAAAAAAAAAGATATGTATAAAGTTTCGTCAAGATCGGGCCATAATTGCGACCTGTACTTTGATTACAAGAATACATCTACAGACAGACGGACAGACAGACGGACATAGCTAAATCGACTCAGAAAGTGATTACAAGTCGATCGGTATAATAAAAAATGGATCTATCTCTTATACTTTTGGGTGTTACAAACAAATGCACAAAGTCATAATACCCTGTACCACAGTGTGGTGTAAGGTATAAAAACGTTATATCGATCAAAGTACAATAAAATTCAAAATATTCAATTGTATTGTCCCTAGGAACATCCCAGCCGAATTTGAAATAAATCGGTTCAGATTTGGATAGAGTCCCCATATACATAACTATATATGTTCTTTAGATGTTTTTTTTCACAACATCTAACTGGGCACCCGGACATCGAGGTAATGAGCCATAATGGCTGATTGCACATGGCTCCATTTGTCCTTGAGGATGAATCCATCCTCATTACTTCTGTCTATACGGCCATCACTAGACTCTCCTTCGCCACTTCATTGAAGGGCTTGGTGAGTGTCCTGTTTATGGTGACGTTAGGGCCTCTTGTCTTTTTCGAAGACAGGGGTTCATCAGGTGATCTGATTCTTTTGACTTTATTAGCCGTTAACACAGCTGAATTTGTGGCTCTTTCAGCCGGCTCATTGGCCTTAGAAGCATCTATGATGCCTTTAGCCCATGTAAGTGACTCTTTTTGTTTTTCGGTAAGAGCAGAAACCTCAACAGCCTCCAACTTTGTCAAAACTCTGAGCGCTATCCGGTGCTCATTGTGCTTCCGTTTTGACGGTCAGACATGACGTTTTCCCCTCACCGTAACACCTGTTGTGAGTACTGGGGGGATTTTCACCACTTTTGTTGTGGTCGGCTTTGGCCAAGAGCAACGGACAGACAGTAGGACGATTGGGGAACCCCGCTCCATCGGAACGCGAAGGCATCCCCGTCAACGAATTTATTAATTTTTTTGTCTGTATTAGCCCGTAATAGGTACTACGATGTAGGCCTTCCAGACTTTGTACAGATTTTTTTTGCGATTGCGTAATAGATTTTAGCTATCCGCTCTGTGTTAAACACGTCCGTTCACTACGACTGATCAGCAACGACTTAGCATGGATACTTATTTGAAGATTGAATTCTTGTACTCGGAAAACGAGACAATTTTGTCTCAGCGATAATGGTCAAGGCACATCTAGTGCACTATACAGATATGGCAGAAGTTTATATGAATTAAAAGGATTTTTAACGAACTATTCCGAAATCGGAGGGGCCTCCTTTTATTTTGATGATTGTGCAAATTTCGCACATTGCAAAATTACCATAACCTAAAAATAAAACCATACATTATTAGTTTCACACTTAAGATATATTATTGTTTTAAGCGAATTCATACAATATAAGTAGGACCGGATGAGCACATAAATACCAACATGTCAACATGTTAATGTTGACTTCACCATCCACGAAATTCATAAGAAAATATTTCAAAATTTTTTTAGTGTGAGAATCATCATCTTGAGCTCTACAACCCTGGCTGAGTCTTGGCTGCCTCAAAATTTGCTCTAAATAGATCGCGATCGTCTGCAATCATTCTCCAGTTATTTACAGCAACGGCTCTAAAGTCGGTTTCTACACCATCACACCGTCTTAGCATGGACCTTCCTCTATTTCTCCTTCCCTATGGTATCATTTGAAATGCCTTTTTGGTTGGATGTCATTCCCTTACAATGCAATGTTTCATGTTTTATTAGCTTCATCTTTATTTGCGCGTGGCAAAATCGCCTTATTTGATTTGTTTGAATCGAATGAAATTTAATTGGAACGCCAATTTGTAAATATATATACTTCGGAGGAAATATAAATTATTTGAAAATCAAAAAAATTTATTTGGAACGTATATATTAATATAGTACAACAATATATATTTGGGAACTTATTTTCTCAAATAAAATATGTGTTTAAATACAAATAAAATAATTGTCTAGGAATTTCTCCAAATATATTTTGTTTAAAAAAAAACTTTTCAAAAAGTTGTAGATTTTTCGAATTTCATTATAACTTTTTTTTCAGCAATAACTTTTGTTTTAAGGCACTCATGTTGAATTTCTTTTTATACCAAGTCGTTTGCTGTCAACCCATCAATCAATATATAATTTCAGATATAAAGGAATTTTACGAACATTTAAAGTTTTTGAAAAATTAACGTTAAATTAGATTTGTTCCTTTACTTTTTTTAATAGAAAAACTAGCAAAAGAGAAATAATTCAAAATTCTCTCTGAGTAAACATATTTTGAACCAGTAAGGAAAGGCTAAAGTCGGGCGGTGCCGACTATATAATACCCTACACCACTCTCGTAATATTGAATAACTCTGATATATAAATTTTGTAATTCATGTATAAATTGTTTACATAAATTTACTTTTGGGACATTTTATACTTATATAATACCCTGTACCACAGTGTGGTGTTAGGTATAACAACGATTGGATCTAAAGAGCCAAATCGGATGAAACATATATATGGGAGCTATAGCTAATAACCGATTTTCTTCAAATTCGGTAGTGTTGGTTCTTGGATCAAGAAACTCTACCATTCTAAATTTCAACACGATTGGACGTAAAATACAGCTTCTATAGGACTAAAGGGTCAAATCGGACGAAACATATATATGGGAGCTATAGCTAAATCTGCACCGATTTTCTTCAAATTCGGCAATGTTGGTCCATGGATCAAGAAACTCTACCATTCTAAATTTCAAAACGATTGGATGTAAAATACAGCTTTTATAGGACTAAAGGGCCAAATCGGACGAAACATATATATGGGAGCTATATCTAAATCTGAACCGATTTTCTTCAAGTTCGGCAATGTTGGTTCATGGATCAAGAAACTCTACCATTCTAAATTTCAAAACCATCAGATGTAAAATAGATGTTTACGAGAAGCGTTTACGAGAAGAGGGGATTCATTAGACGGTTTACCCAACTGAACTTTCTTACTTGTTTACATATCATTTGCTACGGACAAAAAGTAAAACACATCGAAGGAGTGAACTAAGACTCCAAGTAAGTTCGGCGGAATCAGTTTTGGGAAATTTTAAGTCATTTGAGCAATGTCCGTCCGTCTGTATTTCTGACTGGCTGGAGCGCACGAATGGTTACGGGTACTACTAAAACTCATTATACCAAATATCAGCCCAATTCGTTGAAATTTGAGGTTTTTGTGTCGTTACGAAGTCAAATCTAGATGGACATCTGTATGGGGCTATATCAAAACATGGACCTATGACTACCGTTGTTCGTGTGAAACATGCCGGGTATAAATAAACCCCAGTTACCAATTTTCAGCTCGTTCAGTTAACATTTCCGGTCCATATGACGTTATGAAGTCAAATCGTGGAGATACTATATATGGGGGCTATATCCAAAAACGGGTGGATATTGCCCATTTTCAATCCCAACATACCTGTAGATATAAGAAGTATATGTACCAAATTTTAGCCACCTGGCTCAAGTATGTAGAGTGATTACAACAGACGGACAGACGGATAGTACTAAATCGTCTTAGAATTTTACAACGATTAAGAATATACATATATGGGCAAAAAACAATTTTTTTTAATTTTCGAGTAAATATTTTTTGCGAGCACATCAGCTGTATTTGTAGTATCTAGAGATGAAAATGTAAGCCTGCAAAAACCGTTGTTGTGAATTAATTTCATTGGGGACGCGAAAGTTATGGCGGTTCCAAATATACTCTTAAAAAAATTCACGCAAGTTTAGCATTGGTCCCATTTGGAGCACATCATCGACACCTATATGGATTTGTAGGTACATCCAACCACTATAATCGCTTCTTCGGTGATGTTTCATTACATAGAGGGGCGCGCTGACGGAGGTCAAAAAACACAAAACACTTGAAATCGCATTTCCAAAAGTTATGAGCTATATTTTTTCGCGTAAAGATCTCACATAAACAATGCCCACGAAAAATTCTTCTTCCATATGTCCCTCGTATTTTTTGTAACTGACCAGTGCCTCTACAATAAATAGTTTGGCCACAACCTCTAAAAGAATGAATAAGAATATGAACATTTCTAGGTTTTTTCTACATTTTAGAAATTTATGTGCGTATATCTTTTAAAGTATATAAGATGATAACAAAATTTTTTGGGAAATAACTTTTTTGTTTGCTGTTTATCTACCCAGCAAAAAAAGAGCATCCAAAGAAGCAATAAAAATCCCCAACTTATGATCCGGAAGTTGTTCTAATTTGGATTTTCACCAATGAATTTAACAAGGGGTTGTCGCGCCGGGGAAGTACTTCTTTGTCACCACTTTTGCACAACTCCTTTTAAGCCCTTTAAGATTTGCTTTTTTGGTGTTGTATTTATGTATTTGATGAATGTATTTCGTTCTTACTAACATCTTTGGGTCCAGAGATCTCATATTTTAAAGGAATAAAAATGTTGGCATAGGGAGGGGAATGTATAAATAAAGAGATAAACGATTATATATATGTAAGTATGTTTAGGACATCAGAATTAGTTTTAGAGGTATGGTTCCTTCGGCAAAGTTTCTTATTTTCATCCCTAGAATATGATTTTCACTGAGCAATGGGCGACTTTTTTTGCCTCCCCACAAATCGACCCGGCCTACTGTGCATGCATTCTTGTAATAAAGTGCAGGTCACAAATATAGTCCGATCCCAAAGAAATTTTGCACATATCTTTATTTTGGGACAAGACAATTCGTATTGAAATTGAAAGACAATCCGTATTTAGATATAGGGCCTGTTTCTGTAACTTAATTTCTTTCGTCTACGGCGAACGATCAAAAATCTCTCAACTATTTGAACCATATATTTTAATATAAATGAATTTACCTTCGATTTAGCTTATACCCTGTATATAAGATATAATTTCCTTTCGATATTCATGAAATTTAGTAAAGAGTATCTTATTTTAACAGTTAATATCTGTGTGAACAATATCGGTTCAAATTTACATATAGCCCCACATACTCGCATGGATGTGTTCCTTCCGATTTAACATCTAAGCTCCATAGAAGCCATATTTTAGTCAAATGTACTATATTTTGCATAAATTATCTTTTAATCCCAGAATAAACGGTCACTAGCAAGGTTGGAAAATGTGTTTTCATGTTTTACTTCAGATCATTATTAAATTTGGCAGAGACTAGTTTATAGAATTATGAACACTGCGAAATTTGATAAAAAATGGATACCACTCAGATAAAGGCCAAATTTAAATACAGACTCCATAAAGAATTTTGCATCTAAAATAGTTGTCAAACACGATTGACAAAAATCAAAACAGCAACAAGAGAACAACTTCAAAGGATAAATATATGAATACAGTACGTTCTGTTTAATACAATGTGGGTTACGCCTTTGTGCTTTATCAAAAACGAGCACTTGATGTTACGTCTTTTTTTCTTTTTTCTTCAATAAAAATGATTTTTGGACGAAAAACGAATTTTAATTTTTTGAGGTTTATGCGCTTGGGAATTTCTGGTGACGATATATCAACATTTTTGGAAAGTATAAAGTATATTAATAAATTCAGTTTTTATCGCAATCCAGTGTACTACAATTCCACAATTTAACATATTTCGAAGAAAATCAGCATACTTTGAAATGACTTTATGTTATTTTAATCGACTATGAAAAAGTCGACTTTTAGGTTCCATTAATCGACCTCGTCGACTGAAACGAAATTTGGTTGATGAAAAAGTCGAAAGTCGACTAGCTTCCAGAACCATTCACTAATTCTGATATAGCCGCCATATAAATATATATTTCTTCCCTTTAGCACTATAGAAGCAGTATTTTACTTATATTTCAGAGCACTCATATATATGTTCCTTCCGATCTGGACTTTTATCACTTCAGAAGCTTTATTTTACATTCAATCGTTTTGAAATTATGCATTCAAAGGTTAATAATTTATATTCCGAAATTACATTTTGGTTAGTTATTTAGAAGGACTTCATTAAATGCCGAAAAAATGTTCATTCTTATGATTTGGAAGTACTTAAAATCTTATTCTTTTGGAAGTACTTCTTTTATTTTTTGCTGGGTAATTCCATCAACTTTTGCAATGAAATCTGTACGCAACGCAAGAAAAATGACAACTAACCTAGATTACTCCTACGTAAAAAATTTTGACTTTTGCCCATATACTTTATGTGGTCTCACCACCATCCTATGGTGGAGGGTATACAAATTATTGAAGGTGAAATACAGCTTCTGTACCGATAAAAGGTCAAATCGTGGGCTATATGTAAATATGAACTGATTTCCTTCAAACTCGGCAATGTGGGTCCTTGTACGAAGAAACACTACCCTGATAAAATTAGATTTAAAAGTTCCTTACTCCAAACTGACAGACGTGGCTAAATCGACTCAGCTATTAATTCTGAGACAATCAGTATGCTTTCAGGTGTGTCTAGCTGTAGTATTTCTAGAAGTTACAAACATCTGCGACAAAAAAAAAAAAACATTATAATAGCCGGTACCACATTCTGGTTTAGGGTGTAACTAGTGCCGTAAACAAACAAAAGCTAATGCTGCTTATTACAGATTTAAATATAAATTAGATAACGAAATCTAGGAAAAATTAAAACAATCATTTAAAATTTCCCCCATGTAGTAATACAGTCGGTGCCGCCCTACTTTAGTCCTTCCTTACTGGTTTTAAAGTAAAACTGGTTTCATTGAATTGTGAAAGTCTTATATGTTCACGCTGTCGGGGACACCTATTAAAATAAACAGAGCAACATGTTTGTTAAATACTTAGAAGTCGAAAACTCCTAGAATATTTAAAGACTTTCGCCAAAGCATTAGGTATACAGGTTCAAATAGTTCTGAATAAATATTCTCCATACTGTTTCACGGAATATATCGCTGCATAGAGAATTTCATTAATCCCTCACAAGTAAATCGTCTTATTCCAACTCCACATCTACTCGTCCTAATTGGAAAACCCTTACATATTTTATTCAATCGGGTATTTTTGAAGCTTTTCTTCCCAAATACTATGAAACTCCATGTCCAACAATCAGCACTGCAGATTTAACCTCATGTGAACACTGTGCACGCAGCCTATCCTTCGTGCATTCAACGAGCTTCTCTTTGGCTAATCTTTATTATGTTCTGCTTCAATATGTTTTTATGTTTTAAATTTTTGAATTATTGAAATTGTTGTCAGGCAAAGATGGGAGAAGAAAAGCGACACTTTTTATACAATGTCATCGGCAGCATCTCTCATTCACCCACTCACCATGGATGAGTGAATTGCTCATTGGATGGATGGTTGAATTGGATGGTGCTTAGACCTCATTCCACTCTCTCATAGCCCACACCCTCTGACAAACATTCAAAACATATGATTTTTGTTTCTTGAAAATTCAGCTTTATTTTCTAGCTTCTCTTGCCTTCGATTATTATCTTAATGACAGAAGTCATAATTTTTATACGCAAAAACGAATAAATATTTTTTATCCCAAAACAATTCACACACACGCATTCTGCCGAGGACTACAGCCATATCCAGAAAGGGAATCAGGACAATTTTTTACATTTTATGGGTTTTAATTGAGGATTTGAAATTTGTAATGTTCGACGAGTGTCGGTGAGACTTCAGAAGAAGGTGGTGGTGGTTGATGATGGCTTTAAAATCGGAAGTGGAGAATATTAAAAAGAAACACTGTAGATTTTTCACATTCACAAGATTTAGCCTATCTAAGGGGATGATTGGTTTTATTTGGATGAAAAAAACACACACATATGATTCTGTTGATAATATCTTCCACATACTGTTTTCAAATGAGATGCGTTTTCAAGAGTTTACACATGCGATTTATGTCCAATTGCTTTGATCTTTGGAGTGTTTGTTAATTTTTTTTTCATTTTTGCACAAAAGATTAGGTTACACATATCCATGACTTTTATTTGAATTTAGTTTATAAATACGAGCGTATGCCTGTGGTCGATTTGTCAATAAAGATAAGTCGAAATTCAATTTTTCAGCATTATCCGTGTAAAGTTTTCAAATGGAAGTTATGAGTTTGCGAATTATGTGATATCAAAGTCATCCCGAACATTTGAGAAGAGTAATGTTAGTTTGTTTAACCGATTTATAATCCTCAAAGTGGCATAACTTTCGAAGATTCGTAAGTTATTCTCACTCTCGTATAGCATATAAAACAGGAAAAAATTCAGGAGTTATACATGATTGGTCTTATGATAGCTATGCACTATTTAACAAAATTTTATAAATATGGGAGGGATCAAATGTACTCGCCAATTAGAACCATCATTAAACTTAAACGAAGTTTAAACAAGTATGAAAATCTCGTCGAGCAAATCGACCGAAAAATTTTCCCTCATTCTCAGAAAAATTATAAAATGGAATTTGGTAGTTTGTGCCAGTAGGGTGGGAATGCAATTACACTCGTTCAGTTTGACCAATGGAGGTGAATAATAACACTGAGTGTGCACAAAAATGTATCCTCCATGAAAACAACGCACTCTGCATAATTTTGACCCGCTTGTTCGAATGGCATTAACCGATTTTATTTTATTTATTTATTTCATATTTTAAGGGTTCCAACACAGTAAGGTTATATAAACCCTAAACATTTGTAAATAGTATACACATTAGTTTGATTTTCTATATATGATTATGTTAACTATATATTAGTTTTACAATCTAAATATTAAATCGAGTTATATAAGTTTATTTCAGTGAGAAAGTTTTTTACAGTATTAAAATCATTTTCGTTTAACAAAACTTGTATATTTCTTATTTTATATTTATTTTTAATTTCATGATACTTATTACATTCGTTAAATATATGGGATATTGTTAATAAATGGCCACAGTCGCATTGGGGTGGTGTAGATTTCTCAATAAGGTATTTATGTGTCAGTAGGCTATGACCAATTTTAAGTCTACATAGTTTAATTATGTCTGATCTAGGAAGTTTAGATTGTGTATATTTTGGAGTAATGTAGTTTTGGATTTGATATAATTTTGTTCTATTATCATTTTTCCATAAGTCATTCCAGAGATCGAATATATATTTCTTAATCGATGCTTTGTAATCGGCAAATTGGAACTTAGTATCCGAGTCAATACTTAAGGTAAGAGAAAGTTTTGCCTCTTTATCTACATTTTCATTTCCGCGGATATTTAAGTGACTTGGGATCCACATAAACGATATTTGGTGATTAGTGGTTCTTGACAAGAATGATCTCAATTGTTGAATAATAATATTTTTACTAAACGGGTCACTTAACCCCTCTAATGAGCTTTTACTATCAGATAAAATAAGAATTTTCTGATTGGGAAAATGATTGCATGCATGTTCGGCGCTTGTCTTGATTGCTAATAACTCAGATGTGTAGATTGATGAATAGTTGTGGATACGTTTTTTGATCAAACAATTTTCGCTCAAAACTGCAAAACCGGCCCTATCGCCCATGACTGATCCATCGGTGTAATAACATATGTGATCTAGAAATTTTGTATTTAACGTTTCCAGGAAACGCTTTCGAATTTCAATTGCAGACATATTGCTTTTGTTGCAGTATGCCAGGGAAAAGTCAATATTTATGTTTGAAAAAGTCCAAGGAGGAATATCAATTACCTTTGTGGGTTCTATATGCTCTGCTTTCAGGTCATATTTTGATGTTATTTTTTGAATTCTAAGGCGGCTTTTAAATATACGGGATGGTATCGCTTAGATGTAAGTTTGTCAATTTTACTGACATCGGTAAGCATCGTGTAAAATGGATGATCTTTAAAAGAAAGTATCTTGAGAGTGTAGTTAAGTAATTGTTTTAGTCTTCTTAGATGTAGGGGAGGAGATGAGGCGAGGACTTGTAAACTGCTAGCTGGACTCGTCCTGAATGCTCCAATAGAGAGTCTTATTCCAGTATTCAAAATTGGATCGAGTGTTTTTAATCGGGTGGTTGTGGCAGAGGAATATATTATTGAGGCATAATCTAAAGTGGGTAGTACAATTGTATGTAATATTTTAAGAAGGGTATGCGGATCTGATCCATACTTTGAACATCTTAGCATTTTTAATATGTTTAGTTTAGAGTTTGCCTTAGCTTTTACATGAAGGATGTGGTGGCTAAATGTTAGTTTTTTATCGAAAATGACGCCCAGAAATTTGTGTTTATCTACAAATAAAATATTTGTATCGTATATCTTTAGGACTAAGTTAGTCGTTGTCTTGCAGTTTCGCCTGGAGAATTTTATCGCTACTGTTTTCTCTTCATGGAATTGAAATCCAGTGCGATCAGTCCAAGATAATAAATTATTTATTGAAGTTTGAATTTTCTTCAGTATTACTGGAACGTTTTTTCCAGAACAATATATAACCAAATCATCGGCATACAAAAGCGCTTTGGTATTTCTCGAAATGTTGGTGAATATTGAGTCTATAGATAATAAAAACAGTGTAACACTTAGGACGGACCCTTGCGGCACTCCATTCTCTAAACTAAAAAAGTCCGAGAAGGTATTACCTATTAAACAACTAAACGTTCTATTTTCTAGAAAATTTGAAATAAATGCAGCCATGTTACCTTTAATTCCAGCTAGAGTCAATTTGTGGAATATTAATTTTATCCATACACAATCATATGCTCTGCGTATATCGAAAAACACAGCAATAAGATCTTTCTTTAGAGAAAAACTTTCCATTATATCGGAATGCAATATTGTTAAATTATCAATGGTGCCTCTATTTTTTCTGAATCCCGATTGGTTAATATTTATTATATTATTTTTCTCCATGTACCACACAAGTCTTTTGTTAACCATTCTCTCTAGAAGTTTGCAGAGACAACTTGTTAGGGATATAGGTCTGTAATTATTTTTGTTTGTGGAATCTTTTCCAGTTTTTAATATTGGTATTATCAAAGCTTTTTTCCAGTTACTTGGAATTTTTCTTTCGGTCCAAATCAGGTTATAGAAATTCAATAAGTATTTTATTGAACTGTCATCTAAATTCTTCAACATTTCATACCTAATGTTATCTGGCCCAGGGGACGATCCAGTGCAAGATTGAAGTGCTGATTTTAATTCAATTAATGTGAATTTTTTGTTATATGCTTCTCCATTATTGTAAGTATTTAAAGGAAAATCAGTAGTTGCAGCATATGCTCTAAATTTTTTGGTATAATTTGATGAAGAAGTGTTATTAGCAAACTGACGACCTAGGCAATTTGCAATATTTTTTGTTTCAGTTAATAACCTGCCGTTTTCTTCTAAACATGTGATTTGATGGACGTTCGAGTGTCCATTTAGGGATCTTATTTTTTTGTATACGGTTGACGATGGTGTACGTAAGTTAATGCTATTGCAGAACTCAATCCAGGCATTTCGACGGCTTTTCCTAATTTCTTTGCGAGTCTCCGACTTGATTCGAAGAAATTTGGCTAAGTTAAGTGGGGTCATATTTCTTTTAAATTGTTTTAAACATTTCCTTCGTTTTTTTATTAATAATTTAATGGTGTTATTCCACCATGGGACTTCTTTTCTGTTGCAGTTGTGGGTTTTATAAGGAATACATTGATCAGCTGAGCTTAAAATTGTATTTGAAATATATTTTTCTATTTCATCTACGTTGTTAAAGTTTTTAAATGGCTCTTTAAGATTGCAATCAAATTTTGACCAATTTGCTTTCTTAATGTTCCAGCAAGGTCTTCGTTGAAAGGATGGGCTGAACCCGTTAAATTGAATTAGAATTGGAAAATGGTCACTATTATGTAGATCATCACAGATATTCCAATCAAAATACTGCGCGATGCTGGGGGATATGAGACTAAGATCTATTTGGCTAAATGTTTTATACGCAAAACTGAAATGTGTCGGCTCATTTATATTATTTAGAATATTGAGATCATTATTCTCTATAAAAGAATTGACAATTTTACCTCTCGAATCTGTTTTATCGGAACCCCAAATTGAATTATGTGAGTTGAAATCTCCAACTAAAACATATGGCATATCAAATTGTTTCACTAAATTATTTAGATCGTTTTTAGAAATATTATCAGACCCAGGAAGGTATATAGAACATATAATACATTTAATAGGGAATTTTATTCGTATCGCTACTACTTGTAGATCAGTATTAAGATCAATTTCTTCTCCATCTACCATGTCATTGAGATATATACATACCCCTCCATGAGCAGTCTGTGCTGTTGTAACGTTTTTGTAAAAGCATGAAAAATTTTTTAGTTTTTTATAATAGTTCGATTTAAATTTAGTTTCTTGCACACATATTGCAAGACAATTAACTTTGGATTGTAATAGTTTAATTTCTTCTAAATGACATAGAAATCCGTTACAATTCCATTGAATTATTTGGAAGTCGTTATTCATATGAACTTGAGCAGCTTGATAAAACATCTCCATCTGATTCTTTGTTTACATTTTCTGTGTTGTCTTTTAGATTGTTCTGTTTTTTCTTCTTGTCCGCATTCGTTATCTCTCTCTTTTTTCTCTTCGATATATTTTTCGGCATTAGAGTTATTTTCGCTCCATCGGGTTTCGTTATTTGGCGTACAGTGGAGACAGAGGAGAGTGCTTCTTTCAATGTTTTGACAGGTGATGTTCTCTCTGTTGTGGTGAGATTTTGGTCTTTCTTTAGTTTGCATTTGCATGGGCAGTTGCATGTTTTGTTCGTTGTTGTTGTTGTTGTTATATTGGCATATGTTGTTGGTAAAGGGTTTCTTCTTTCGTATTCTTTTCGAGCTTCATACATAGTTTTCTTCTCTGTCACACGTATAGATTGAATTGCGTATTCTTTTTTGTAAATTTCACATTCTTTAGAAAAACTGTTGTGTTGTTTTTGACAGTTCGCGCACTTTGCTTGTTTCTCACATTTTTCACGTCGACCAGATTCATCGATAGGAGTATGTTCTGCATTACTGCAGTGTGGGCAAATCTTTTCTTTGGTAGAGCATTTCTCAGATATGTGACCGAATTGAAAACAATTGTAGCATCTTAATGGATTGGGAATATATGGTTTTACCCGCGAAGAAAAATAACCAACGAAAATGTTGTCTGGGGTTTGATGAACGTTGAAAGTAACAATGTATAAACCCAAATCTTCGTTTGTCAATTTTTTTGTTTCCGGGTCGCGCTTTTTAAGCCTTTTAATTTCGATGACACTTGGATTTAGATGCATAATCTCCTCTCTTACTTCATTGTCGTCCATAGCTCGTAATTCATTTGTGTAGAAAATTCCCTTTGACTTGTTCAGAGATTTGTGTTCTTCAACATTGACAAATATATCGAAAGATATCGATATCATTTTTATGATTTTATTTGCCTGCCTTCCATTCACACATTGTATTAGCAATTGACCGCTTCTAAGTTTTCGGCAACTAATTATTTTTCCTCCGACTGTATCGATTGATCTCTGTATCAAGAATGGTGAAACGTTTGTAAAACACCTGTCAGCATGCAAACCAGCTCTGGACATAACAAGAAATACGGGCTGCAACGATTCTGGGTTTAGAACCGCCTTATCCCTATCGAAAATCAAGCCCCCCATTTTGGGAGGATTGATGATGGTTGATCCCGAAATTTAAAATTTATGTTTAAATTTCTTTTAAATAAAATTAAGTTTTCAGTTGTTTTCTATATTTTGTAGTTTGTTTTTTGTTTGTTCGATCTCTCTCTCTCGGTTGTAAAATCGATCTAGGCGAGATGTTCACGCAGTGAGAGTTAAACACGCACTGACTGTTAACCGATTTTTTCTGTGACATAACGTTTTCTAGATTTTTAGCCACAAAGTTTGCTGGGTAAACAAGGAGGTTAGTAAATTCAAACACAAGTTTTGTATAGAAAACATCGGAATAGATATTCCATGTCAAAGAATGAAACTAAAGGAACACTTCAAGAAGTATTTCTCGCAAAAGACTCGACCCCTCCGCTCCTTCTCTTACCCCTGCAAATCTCCCTCCAAAAATAATGCTGTATCAAAAGTCGTAGACCTTGATGGATTTTTTGGGTAATGTATTCGACAAAAAGATTCCTTGTAAAAAATCAAAAAATCACATTTCAAAAAAAACATCGGTTGCAAATAAAAGTGTTTTGTGGGGACCTATAGTGACATTTTGCAAGGAATCTTTTGTCGAATACATCACGTAAAAAATACCACGATTTCCACGACTTTTGATAAATTATTACTTTGACTTTCGACTTTTCATAATAATACATTATTTTTTAAGGGGGATTTTCATAGGTAAGGGTTGAACGGGGGTGTCGCGTTTTGTAGAAGAAATACTTCTTAAAGTGTCTGCCATTATTCATTCTTTGACATGACACTTCTATACCAGAACTGTTCCTGAATTTACTAACTATTCCTTTACCCAACAAACTATGTGG
The DNA here is from genome assembly GCA_963930755.1 of Eudasyphora cyanicolor. Taxonomy (NCBI): domain Eukaryota; kingdom Metazoa; phylum Arthropoda; class Insecta; order Diptera; family Muscidae; genus Eudasyphora; species Eudasyphora cyanicolor. Next base: position 208,208,331 of record OZ005737.1, on the reverse strand, counting down.
ATAAATACGATATATTTAAAAAACCACTGGGTTGCCATTAAAGTGCATTGCGGGGACCTATAGCGATATTTCACATGGAATTTTTTGGCCGAATACATCATTAAAACCAGTAAGGAAAGGCAGAAAGTCGGGCGGGGCCGACTATATAATACCCTACACCTCCCTAACAATGCGATAAGGGTCATTGCCATAATAATTTGGAATAATTGGTAAATGGGTAGAAACGTATTTTAATTCTGAATCGATAATCGCTAAATTATGCAATATTCGTTCCTAAAGTGAGAAACATCTTTCTGGAAAATTTTAATGATCGGAAGTAAAATACAACTTCTATAGCGGTTTGATACCAAATCAGGAGGAACATATATATGGAGCTTTAATGTAAATCTGAACCGATCTTCCCTGAATACTTATTCATGTAAAAAGACCTCCTTCTGTCGAATTTCATACTGATCGGATATAAAATACATTCTCTACAGCGCTTACATGTCAAATCGGGGGTAACATATATATGGGAGCTATATCTAAATCTGAACCGATTTTCTCCAAATTTGGCAGTATTCCTTCATGTAATAAGAAACCTCTTTTTACCGAATTTCGCACTGATCGGATATAAAATACAGTTTTTACTGCGCTTACAGGTCAAATCGAGTGTAACATATATATGGGGGCTATATCTAAATCTAAACCGATTTCTTCCAAATTTAATAGTGTTCATCCATATAATAAGAAACCTCTTTCTGCCCAATTTCATACTGATCGGATATAAAATAAAGTTTTTACAGCGCTTACATGTCAAATCGGGGGTAACGTATATATGGGGGCTATATCTAAATCTGAACCGATTTCTTCCAAATTTAATAGTGTTCATCCATATAATAAGAAACCTCTTTCTGCCGAATTTCATACTGATCGGATATAAAATAAAGTTTTTACAGCGCTTACATGTCAAATCGGGGCTAACATATATATGGGGACTATATCTAAATCTGAACCGATTTTAACCAAATTCAATAGGGATCGTCCTTGGGCCCAAAAAAAGATGTGTGTAAAGTTTCGTCGAGATCGGACCATAATTGCGACCTGTACTTTGATTACAAGAATACATGCACAGACGGTTTAGCCAAAATTCGTCTAGGAACTTTTTAAGGCATTTAAGCTATACGTCTGTCTTGCTGCAGGCTAAATTCGAAGATGGGTCATATTGGCTTACTCATTCTGGTAACTTTCCCACATAGGCCTAGCATTTAGAGAAATGTTGACACCTTTACAAATTATTAGTAGATCGAAGCTTCTGTAATTCTACACATAGTAATACATTCATCGTCATTACCTACTTGATAAATGTGGGAATTTGGTACTTCCCACATAAGTCTACAAAAATAGGGGAAATTATATACTGAGATTTGAGTTGAGATTATTATCACTTATTTATTCAGTGATTACTACATTGGCCACATTTCATATTTCAATAAAAATTCAACTGTTTCAATTTTATTTTATTTTTGTTACAGATTTGCATTTTTGGACTATTTGCTAAATACAACATGCCAACGGATTTCCTTTTGGATCGATTTGAGTTACAAAACTATCGGTGAGTGAAATATCACTAAAAATTTCAAACTTCTATAACAAAGTGCATTTGTTATATTTTGTATTTAATATTTATATATTTTGTATTTAAGTGATTCTGTATTTTATTGTTCTCAAAACAACCATTTTATAGCAATATTTGAGGTAGAATATTAAAGTGTAATATTTAAAGTATGTTGCCTCTCCAGTTTTTGCGTTTTATACCTGTGTACTCGTATTTACCAATTTTCTCTCAGTGTTCCTGAAAAATGCCAAAGATTTTCCACTCACCGTCCTCAGGAACAAATCTAAATATCAACTGTAAATACTGCGTAATGAACTGTTGGGCACAAGTGTAAATCCAATTTGGAACATAACCACCTTACGTGGCTTATTACAGTCTGTCCCACAAAGAGCATCCGAAATGAAGTCATAACAAACATTAATGGTCCAAACCAAAATTAAAAAAAGCCCCACAACGAATTGGTTTAAATGTAACCATAAAGAAAGCAACAAAGAACAAAAAAACAACGAAAAAACATCCAAAAAAAGTACAAGACGACCTGCTGTGTCTTTTTGACATTACAAAGCATGAAAACATGGAAATGGAATTACAAACGCTACAGTCATCATTAACATCAAACTCCAACACCCAACCCTCCCTTCCAAACACAAAACGCCAGGAAGCTTCATGCCTCCTTCCGCCAGACCCAGACCCCGGGCCAGCCAGTCATCATCCTGGCGCGTACATAAACTAATGACAGCTTATTAGCATTTTTTAAAGATGGTCCAACTGATGCCAACGACCATTTCCTAAGCAAAACGCCAGTCTTCGTCCTTAGACACGGCTAAGGTGCAGGGGGTCATGATTTACCATGGTCGTCTCTGGCCATTATTGCCAATGTCCGTCTGGCTGTCTATCGGCTGGGCTTTTTTACGCGTGTCTTCAGGATAACTGAACTCATGATGATATTGCATATTTTAAGTAGCATTTCCTTGTTATTTTCCATTTCCAAGGTGTGCAATGTCGACAAAAGTTTACCAAATCCTATTTTACCCACCGAAATTAATGGGCTTTTAACATTAAAAAAGCGGCGAAAGGAAAGAAACATCGTACAATTATTTTCATAAAATTTAGTTATTATTGAGGGTAATAAAATGTGGTGGAAGATGTTACGTACGTTTTATCAGAAGGGAAAGTTTAAATGTTTTTAGCTTAATAGCCTTTGAAAATATGTTTTTCATGGAGGAATTAGTCTTACATTTCAAAGTACTCGTATGAGCCTCATTTCGGCAGAGTGTGCTCCAAAAAAGTAAGACATCAAGGTAGTCCGACTATGATCTACACAGAGATAAGAATTGGAAGCAATATTTCAATTTCACTGCGAATAGTTTCATAAATACTTATGCCCTCACTTTAGTTGAGGAGGGTAGATTTTCTCCACTTGGGTATGTCCAAATATGACTACGAGGACCTTTAGAAAAATTCCCATACAACATACCAGAACATACCAGAACATACAAATACTTGAAATTTTGTGCGGTGTAATGCTTTTACAGTACCCACAGTCCAGTTAGCAAATGGACATTATTATCACGGCCCCTCTGATAACTCCCAAAATTGCCAAATAATACCTAAATTATCATAGGTAATGTAATGTCTATAGGAGTATCTACTGTTCAGCGCAAAGTAGTAATATTAGTATTTGCTAAGCCTCGTCTGGTGTCCCTAAACAACTCTGATAACTCCCAAAATTGCCAAATAATACCTAAATTATCATAGGTAATGTAATGTCTATAGGAGTATCTACTGTTCAGCGCAAAGTAGAAGAATATGAAGAAGGTGATGAGTATAGATAAGAGAGAGGAGAGATGGCTTTGTAGGAGAGGCTTAGATGAGTTGATGTCAAACCATCCATCCCAAGCAACCTATGAAGCCCATGATGCTATCAATATTGTGTTATGATAGAGTATCCAGATTTTGTATCGTGTAATCACCAAGGTAGCGATGTCTTCGTCTTGATAGAGGAGGACATTGACAAAAAAGGTGTTCGATTGTCTCCAGTTCCTACTCATTCTCACAGAGTCGACAGTAGTCGGCAGAATCACTCTGCCACCTTGATGTTAAAGATCTAACATTACAGCGGTCAGTCAGCGTGCCTACCATTAAACGAATATCCCTCCTTGTGAGGTTAAGAAGATCTTTGGTCCTAGATTTCGATATAGCTGGCCATAGAGATTTAGTGATTTTACAGTCAGATCTGCTCGACAATTTCTGGTTTGCCAGGTCTTTGTAGAAACACTCTATGTTGCTGAAGAATTCGCATAAGGGGGGGATATAGTTATGGCTCAACCCTTGCAGCGTCCATTGCTGATCCATTTCGCGCGAGTTCGTCAGCCTACTCGTTCCCTGCGATATCACAGTGTCCGGGGACCCAGCACAGACTGATTATGTCTGCCAATTGCTGTAGTTCCAAACGGCGCTCATTAACCACCTTTGATTTAATAGCGGTTGACTGCAGTGCCTTCAGAGCAGCTTGACTGTCAACATAGACTGTTATGTGATCATCTTGCCCGAGTTTTCGTCGATTTATCAAGCTGAGGGCTTGCGTTATAGCAAAGATCTCCGTCTGGAAAATGCAGGTGTCGGCTAACCTGTAGGAAATATAAAAAAAAATAATTCTTATAACAAAGTAAAATATGAGTGCCCCAGCGCCACTTGGACATTTTTGGGGCGAGTTGGCAAAATTTACATAGTAGCTCTAAATTATGTATGTACATCAAATTATTAAAAAATAATTCAAAATCACAATAGAAGCATATCGATATTTTCAAGTAAATAAGTTTTTAGTGCTAATTTGAAAGTAGAAATTTGAAAGATATCTTTTAGATATTGCGGAAGATGATTATACTCAGAACAGCCATTGTGTTCTACAAGGTGGCGCAAAAGTAATCCTCCTATCAGAAAATGCTATAAATTTTGCGATTGGCCCCTAATGTCAGTTCTGTTTTGACATTTGTCTAGTAAACACATGCGAAATACACGTTAATAAACAATGTTACGCTACACTGCTCCAGAACGCGGAATATTGCTGACTATTTATTTGACCAATAATCGGTCGGTGACTTTGGCACAACGTGAATTTCGTCGCAGATTTCCTGGCCGTCCAACGCCTACTGGTGAAACACTGCGACGTTTAGCCGCTCTCCTCGAAGAGACTGGCACAACACGAGATGCTGCCAGGCGTGGCAGACCCCGGAGTAGCCGTTCTGCAGAGAATATTGCTGCTGTAGCCGAGGATGTCATGGAAGCGCCGTCGACATCGACCAGACGACGTGCCACGCAAATGGGTATCAGTCGACGGTCTCTACAGCGAATTTTTGTACAAGATTTGAAGATGTTTCCGTACAAAGTCCAGACGGTGCATCAGCTGTTAGCTGCTGACCGCCAATCGCGTCTAACATACGCTCAAGCCATCCTTAATCACAACCAAGAGGAAGATGATTTCTCATCAAAAATAATCATGAATGATGAGGCCCATTTCCATCTTAGCGGGTACGTAAATAAGCAAAATTTACGCTTCTGGGGCACTGAAAATCCGCGTGTAACCCACGAAGAGCCATTACACCCGCTCAAAGTCACTGTATGGTGTGCTGTTTTCGCTGGAGGAGTCATCGGCCCTTTTTTCTTCGAAGACGTCGCGGGCCAAACGGTTACTGTGAATGGTGAGCGCTACAGAGCAATGATCAACGAGTTCTTTTTGCCGCAACTTGATGAATTGGGATTGGAAAACATGTGGTTCCAACAGGACGGTGCAACGGCACACACTGCACGTGCCACAACCGATATGCTGAAGGATGCATTTCCCGGGCGCCTAATCTCCCGTTTTGGCAATTTGCACTGGCCAGCAAGATCGCCTGATTTGACCGCTCCAGACGTCTTTTTGTGGGGCTTTTTGAAGTCGCGGGTTTATGTCAACAAGCCTCAGACTCTTGCAGCTCTTAAAGACAATATCCGTCAAGAATGTGAGGACCTATCGCAGGAAGTTTTGGCCAAAGTGATGGAAAATGCCATAAAAAGGGCTCAAATGACAATCAACTGTGGCGGCGGCCATTTACATGACATCATATTCTCGACTTGATGTAAAAAAAATTAAAAGACCAAATAAAAATAATCCACAAGAAGAATCAAAGTTTTTCTTTTTTTTTTTAAATTACAGCCAGAAAACATCGAAAGGTCACTTTTGCGCCACCTTGTATACGTTGTTTTGTTGTTTCTAGTCTACACCTCTTAACAAGTAAGTTGGATCTCTTTCTAGTATTGAATACAGTTTGATTTTGTGAAAAGGTAATTGAATTATAACCAATACAACTGACTGACTTAAACATACACATGAACAATTGCAGTTTATAAAGACCATATATTGGCAGAATAGTTTTTAATACATCTTTATACAATGATATCGTTGAAAACGTTTGTGGAAGATTGTAAACAATTTTAAGTGCTTTATTTTGTGACCTTTGTAAAGATCTGAATTCAGCGTTTTTTTTGTGTAAATATATGATGGGTAAGTAATTGAAATGGCTATGAACTAAAGCATTATATATCATCAGTTTAGTTTTTTCATCAAACTTATTTTTAAATTTGTAAAGCATACCAATTCCTGGAGCTATTTTCGTTTTTAAATATTGCATATGCAAGTTCCACGACAAATTGGTTTGAAGATGTACTCCTAAGTACTTGAAAGAACTACATTCTTCGACTCTTCTACCACTGACAGAAACATGGAATAGGTTATTATTACCAACAGAGCACGGTCGAAATCGAAGCAATTTTGTTTTCTCGGCATTCAATACTAGCCTGTTTACTCTAGCGAATTCCGATATTGTCTTAACATCCTCTTCAATGTGAGCTCTTAAAATAACTTCATGGCAATATGGGTAGAAAAGACTTATATCGTCCGCATACATTATTAATTTCCCATGTAATTTCAGATTTGAAATGTCATTTATATAAATAGTAAATAATAACGGACCTAAAACACTGCCTTGAGGCACCCCAAATTGAATGTTACCAATTCCACTTCTACTTTTTTGTATTTCTACATATTGCTTCCTATTTAAAAGATAACTTGAGCGCCCCAGTAGGCGAGTTGGTAGCGTACTCGCCTATGAGTTTGGGGGTCGTGGGTTCGATTCCCACCAGAGGCTCCGGTCTGTCGCTGCAAACATTTAGCCATATGGTCTTTGTAACCCGGCCTTTTCCTGGACCTTAAAATTAGAATATAAATTTACTTTGTATTGTAATTCAAATAAATAAATAAATAAATAAATAAATAAAAGATAACTTTCAATAAGTTTATGAGCATTTCCGGTGATCCCATAAAATTTAAGTTTCTGTAACAATATGCTGTGATCTACTAGGTCAAATGCTTTAGAAAAGTCGTAAAAAACCCCAGCAATTCCACCAAAGTCATTGTCCAAACTTTCACATATTGTATTTACAACGTTTACTACTGCCTCTTGAGTACCACTGCCTTTTTATACCCTACACCACACTGTGGTACAGGGTATTATAACTTTGTGCATTTGTTTGTAACACCCAAAAGGAGAAGAAATAGACCCATCGTTTATTATACCGATCGACTTAGAATCACTTTCTGAGTCGATTTAGCTATGTCCGTCTGTCCGTCTGTCTGTCTGTCTGTCCGTCTGTCTGTGCATGTATTCTTGTAATCAAAGTACAGGTCGCAATTATGGTCCGATCTCGACGAAACTTTACACATATCTTATTTTTGGCCCAAGGACGATCCCTATTGAATTTGGTTAAAATCGGTTCAGATTTAGATATAGCCCCCATATATATGTTAGCCTCGATTTGACATGTAAGCGCTGTAAAAACTTTATTTTATACCCGATCAGTATGAAATTCGGCAGGAAAAGGTTTCTTATTACATGAATGAACTCTGTTAAATTTGGAAGAAATCGGTTCAGATTTAGATATAGCCCCCATATATACGTTACCCCCGATTTGACATATAAGCGCTGTAAAAATGTTATTTTATATCCGATCAGTGCGAAATTCGGCAAAGAGAGGTTTCTTATTACATGAAGGAATACTGCTAAATTCGGAGAAAATCGGTTCAGATTCAGATATAGCCCCCATATATATGTTACCCCCGATTTGACATGTAAGCGCTGTAAAAACTGTATTTTATATCCGATCAGTGCAAAATTTGGCAGAAAGAGGTTTCTTATTACATAAAGGAATACTGCTAAATTTGGAAAAAATCGGTTCAGATTTAGATATAGCCCCCATATATACGTTACCCCCGATTTGACTTGTAAGCGCTGTAAAAATTTTATTTTATATCCGATCAGTATGAAATTCTGCAGAAAGAGGTTTCTTATTATATGAATGAACACTGTTAAATTTGGAAGAAATCGGTTCAGATTTAGATATAGCCCCCATATATACGTTACCCCCGATTTGACATGTATGCGCTGTAAAAACTGTATTTTATATACGATCAGTATGACATTCGGCAGGAAGAGGTTTCCTATTATTTGAATAAACACTGTTAAATTTGGAAGAAATCGGTTCAGATTTAGATATAGCCCCCATATATACGTTACTCCCGATATGACCAAATTATTATGGCAATGACCCTTATCGCATTGTTAGGGAGGTGTAGGGTATTATATAGTCGGCCCCGCCCGACTTTCTGCCTTTCCTTACTGGTTTAAACCCAAATTGCAACTTAAATAGTAGATTGTTCTCGTCTAAATAAGACGAGAGCTGCTTATGCATAATTTTTTAAAAAACTTTATCAAGTAATGGCAATAAAGCAATTGGTCTAAAGTTTTCAACGGCACATGACATTTTACCTTTAGGGATAGGTACTATTTTTCACGTTTTAAGTACTTCTGGATATGTTTATGTTTCAATAGTGGTATTGAAACACTTAACCACATTAGAAACAATTATGTTCTTGCATTCCAAAAACATTTTAGCCGAAATTCCATCCGGGCCAGGACGTTTGTTTGTCTGCAGCTTACCAAAAATGTCTAAAAACTCTTCATTATTTGTATTACAAAATGAAAAGGAATTATGATATTGAGTCAGAGTGTTGAGCATGTTACAGCAATCTCCTGGCAAATGTGATATGTTTTCCTTCAATATTTTCGGAACTTTCAGAAAATATTCATTTAAAATATTGCACATCTGCTTACTATTTGTAACAAATTCACCTTGATAATTTTTTAATTGTATTTTGGGCCTTGAAACTCTACCCAACTGTTCATTTAAAAATCGCCAGCATTTTTTCGGATCCTGTTGAAATGATTTAAGATGATCTTGATAATAGTTATTCATGCAAATCCTCGTAGCTCTCTTTATAACAGGACTTATCTGTTTTAGTTTTTTTTCTAGGCTAATACTTGTACCTTTCTTTCTTCTCACTATTAACAGTTTTTGTTTCATATGAGATATACGTTTCGATTAATCCAAGGTGTAATAAGATTTTTTGTAAGAACCTTCTCCTCCTACTCAACTGTTGCGTTTTCTACGCAATTAGAAAATATATTAATGAAATTAGATGTATCATCTGAAGCATTACCAGAAAACTGCATCACTGATAACCTAGTATTGACGTTTTCTCTCAACATGCTATAATTGCACTGACGATAATATCTTGCTGTGTATTCTAAATCTTTTGTATTTTTGCGTAAATTTAAGTATGGCGCGTGCTTATTTTTAGTAAAATATCATATAATTTAAAACATTATCGCAATAAAATTTAAAATGTTTGTCCTTGATATAAGAATATACTGGTAATTAATTTAAGGCATACATGTTTTATTTGTTATATTTTATATTGGAAAATACAAAAAAACAAGTAAGAAAGTTTCAGTCGGGTAAACCGACTAAGGTATACCCTCACTTTGTGAGTAATGTAATATTGAATATTACTCGAACTATTCTGTCACTTACACACATTTTTTTCGCTGAACATTAGATACTTTAAATTCATTGCACTGTGCCGACTTATAAGCATTTATGTGCACTGGTATAAACGTTATGAGACATTAAATTGTGGTATGATTTGGGCATTTTGTGTGGGAGGTACAAAAAGGGGCGTGGCAATAACGCCCATTTTTCACAGGGCTATAGACACTATAAAAACATTACACTGTACAAAATTTCAAGTATTTTTATACACTGTTATTAATGGTATAAGCTGTTAACTTTTGGTGCAAAATGTTACCATTGTGTGGGAGGTACCAAAAGGGGCGTGAATATAACACCCATTTTTCACTGGACTGTAGGCACTATAAAAGCATTACACTGTACAAAATTTCAAGTATTTTTATACACTGTTATTAATGTTATAAGCTGTTAACTTTTGGTGCAAAATGGTGCCTTTGTGTGGGAGGTACCAAAAGGGACGTGGCGACTTCGCCCATTTTTCTCGAGTTGATAGCGACTAATAAGCTAATACTATGTGTGGAATTTCAAAAGATTCGAATAAGTAGTATAGCAGTTATTAAAGAATCAATATTTCACAACATTTTAACCCTTTGTGGGGGAGGTACTAGAAGGAGTGGACCAATATGGCCCATCTTCGAACTTAGCCGGAGATAGAAAAAAATATTACCACATACCAAATTTGAGGTCAATCGGTTACTCCTTTCGAGAGTTATCGTGCGCACCAGCCAGCAGACAGACAGACAGACAGACAGACAGACAGACAGACGGACGGACATTGCTCATTCGACTTAAAATGACCCAAAACGGATTTCCTCCGAACATACTTGGGGTCTTAGGTCACTCCTTCGACGTGTTACACTTTTTTCCGTAGCAAATGATATATACCCTCGTCACACTAAAGTGAGGGTATAAATATAATACATATTACGGATAATCTTGAACATTTTATAATTTAAAACAATATGCAATTGTATAAAGACAAATCGGCCAACACACTATGAAGTTTGACTTTTATTCGAATATTGTATTGTTATGTATCGATTCTATAGCGGGATTCGTTTCTCTATTTGTTGTCCATGAACAATTTTTATCGGAACCGACCTTAATGATTTTTAACCTAGAATTTGGCTGGAATTTATATATATATTATATCATATAGTTTGGATGCTCACTCATTTCCTGCAATTTGTAAATTTTTAATTCCCCACTGCATTTTTCATATATCCAAATAAAGTTCAATTGCGCGAACTAAAATAAAAATAATTTTAATATAAATCAAACAGAACTTATTTATATACGATAAAGTATTAAAATAAATTTTATCATATAACTGTCACAAAATGTTGAAAGATAAGAGATATATTAAAATCTTTGGAATATACTTACATACACTGAAATATTTAGTCACTCTTCTACGACACAAATTCTCATAATAGATCCATACAAAATTTGTTGTACTAAAAGTTAAAAAAAATATTTATGTAAGATATTATTAATAATAGCAACTGATTGTTTTGAAAGTGAAAGAAAGCAGCTTATTTACAATTATTTTTGAACAAAAACGCTTATTATTTTGATTTTAGTAAAACAAAAATATCTCTTGGACCAAATTATAAGGCAATATATACATATACTTATATATATTACCGTTTTTAAAGGAAACGATACAAAAATTTTACCCAATGGGCCTAATCTAACAGCAGGTTTAATTATGAAGTACTTATGAAGCAATTATGAACACGAAATCAAGGAAAAATGTAAACTAAAATTCAAAAAAGGAAAAAATCTTTTAAAATAAATTATATTTGGAAAACTTTTTAACAATAACTTTGTTTGTGTGAAAACACGTATTTTATATGTGAACGTCAGTTCGCAAATATATTTTATTCTAATACATTAATATATGCGTTCCAAATTAAATTTCTTGATTTTCAAATATAATATATTTGTTCAGAAATAAATAATACTTACAAATATTATATAGTAGGTATATGCTCACTTATTTTTTGGAAGTTATAAATGGCATTCAGCACTGCATTTTTCATATATCCATCACATTTATCTTCAAATATTGCGTGATCTAAAATTAAAATAATTAAATTTTTTTCTGAAAATAAATTATATAAAATTATATATAAACAAAAAAAAATGCAAATAAATTTTATCATATCACAATTGGAAAACGCTGAAAACTAAGGGAAATATTTCAACCGTTCATATATAATACTTACGTTGAAATATTTTGTAAAATTTGCCACTCTTCTCACAAAAGACCCATTCTAAAATTGTTTTACTAAAAAAATTAAAAAAGATAGTTACATGTATAACATATTATTAATAATAAATTTCTATATTGCCACAAATAATTTTACATTTCTGCATTATGCGCTGGTATTTTTAATAAACAAATACTTTCAATTAAAATGTGTTTTGTTAATTTTGTAATTGCCAATAAGATGTTTATTTCAGGATAATAATATTATTTTTCACGTACCTAAACATTTTCCCATTGTCTCTTTCAGTATTACAAAATCTATTACTCACATTTTTGTCATCCATTTGGCACAAATCTCTTCACAGGACTTACAAACAAGATCTCCTTCAAAAACGCATGTACATCGCCATAAATAACATACAGCAAAACTAACTATGACACACGCACTCCCTTATCACAGAGATCGATGGTGACGCCGACGCACAGTGGCGCCCGTAGAGCAAACGAGGTTGCAAAAATCAAAATTTTCATGTGCGCAGACGAAGTTTTGAATGAACCCATGTTATAGGAAACTTTTCAAAGATTTCAAATATGCTACTCTTAATAATATCACATTTTTAGTTTAGAAGATATAACCGTTCAAAGTTGACCGACTTTCGGTTTTCAAAAAAACACACAATTTTTAGTCAATTTGTTGCGATTTCAGGTGTAATATCACGAAAAATAGGTAACGAATCGCCTTATTTTTTGTTTGTATTTATTGATGTATTTATTAAATGTATAATGATAAAAAAAATTAACTGTTTGCTTTGTGTTTCTCCTGGTAAAACACTATTTAAAAACTATCCGTTTTTTCACTATTTTTCAACTTTGACGGAAAATAAAAAAAATCTATTTTGATGTTTCCCTATGCGGGATTGATCTGTTATCTGTTTTTCTCACTGTGGAGTTGAGCTGAAGATCAAAGAATTCCTTCAAAGTGAAGGAAGGTATTTTTGAATAGTCAAGTGAAAAAGAAAACGACCTTGAAATCCAACATCAACCAATGCATGACGTTTCGTTGGTGGTTAGTCAACTCTTCGGATGCAGTAATGTTGTTTTTGGCCTGCGGTCAACATGTCATTACTTCTACTTATACGAAAGTTATTCCAAATTTACATATAGGAATTGTTTTTCAAGTAAGAGTAATTTCAAGTCAATCGCCTGCCGCCGTGTTATTTTTCCCTCGACAATTCAAAGTTGTTTTTGTTGTTGGTAAATGCTTTGTTTACACGAACAACAGCTTTCGTTCTATTCCACTATATTAGTGGTAGATTTGAAAGTAATGTAGAGTACTGCACTAAAGCAACAATGCGGTGAGTATTCTTTAACGATCTATATTTTTCTATATTTGCCATATTTTCAAAATATGTTCTCTGATTATTCCTTTACATAATCCCAAAGGTTTTATTTGCCTCTGGGCGCCCCTTTGGCTTCTAGAGTTGAAAAAGGTAAAAAAGACGTGGTTCTTGATTGGCAAAAATCAAATCATTAACCCTTCGTCATACACATGTTTCTATAGTCACATTTATAACACATGGGTCAGGCCAGACCAACTGTGTATTCATTTTGTAAAACAATAAAAACAACTCGCGTAAACTTCTGTAACTGGCACTCATGATAGAATTATTGGGAAAATTAGCTGTACGGACAGCATGGGATGCCATCATGGCGGATGCCATCATCATGGGATGCCATCATCATGGCCATCATAAGGACCATGGTGAAGGACATTATTGAAGAACAAATAAGCAAGATTAAGCCTACAAAGCTGCAAATTGGAGAAGGAAAATATATTGAATGCAATTACGAGTTCCACCTGACCATGGTTGACGGAAAAGTCGTAAACGAACTGACAGGAACAACCTCAACATTGTCATGCCCGATTTGCAAAAAGAGTCAGAAGAACTTTGGTAATTTAAACGATTCTACAAACGAGGAGAATTACGAATATGGAATGTCACCATTGCACGCAAGGATAAGGTGTATGGATTTCTTGCTAAAAATGGCGTATAGCCTACCACAAGAGGAGGAAAACTTCGATGAAAATACATCAATAAAGGATAAGGAAAAGATCAGAAAGAAGCAAATACAGGATGCTTTTTTAAACAAGTTGGACTAAAAGTAGACTGTCCCAAGCACGGATACGGTAACTCAAACGATGGAAACACTTCTAGGAGATTTTTTGAAAATGATGAGGCAGTAACTAGAATCACTGGAATTGACAATCAAATTGTGAAAAGATTGGGAACGATCTTGAATGTTTTAAACTGCAAAGAAAAAGTCAATTCTACAAAATATGGAGAATATGCATCGAAAACTGCATCTCTTTTAGCAGAAATGTATCCACAGAAGAAGTTGACCCCGACCGTCCATAAAATATTGGCGCATGGCAACGATATAATTGAGTACCAGTCTTTGCTAATTGGAGAGCTTTCTGAAGAAGCACAGGAGTCTCTTAACAAATTTTATAAAAAATATAGATTGCAGAACACATTCAAAGCATCAAGGGTAAGGCACAATGAGGACCTCTTCAACATGTTGGCAGCATCTTCCGATCCACTTATTTCTTCCCTGCGGCATGTGAAGTCACGAATAGAGTTAGAAAATAATTATAGTTTAGAAATGATTAGTCTTTTAGATATACCTTCTCCTACGAATTGTGATGAATATTTTAGAGAAAATTGAAAAAATAAATTTAAAAAAGAAGTAATTTTTTTTAATTTGTTGGATAATAATTAAAAACATAAAACCCTAAAGAAAAAAAATAAAAACAATCTAAAAATTTAAAAATAAGTTTTTTTAGTTACCATAAAATTGAATTTTCTACAAATTTTAACTTTGATAACCCATAAGTAGGCCCCTACAAAGCGTAGCACCCTTTCCAAACGCTCATTTCATAGGCTGAACAGTTATCTATCATATGCTGTTTAAACTGTTCAATTATCTTATTCGGTTCAAAAGATATGATTTTTGCAACGAAAAAACTCAAATGGCGCCACTGTGCGACGGCATAACCACATGCATACACACATGTACACGACGGTTTCATTTGTTGTTGTTGCTATGCTTTAGCAAAAATAACTGTTAACAGCCCATATAACAATTATTTTCGGTGCAATATGCACGTATACTTACATATTCACAGCAATCAAATTTTTTCACAATCCGCGTCCCGAAAACTGACAACCGTTTCCTTCCATCGCTTGTAAATAACTGACGATTTAAAAGAAAACGAACAACAGAACTGTTCTCTATTTTCTCTTCTAGCATTCCATAACAATTATTGATTCACACATTACCAAACAAAACTGATTCTCCGAGCGAGAGAGGGAGGGAGGGAGGGAGGGAATTCTCTCGTATGTATTCTTAAAAATAATGACAATAGTCATAAAATTTATTACCAAGACAGCCTTTCCTTTAAGGAGAGCATAGGCTTAAATTTATTACTCAAATATCTCATACTGTTAATTAAGTCCGATTCGGCATTAAAACTATGACATGTCTACGTCGTAGTGTTAATGTCGAAAATCCTTAAAAGTATTGAAATATTACTTAAAATAATGCGGATTGTCACAAAAATAATGATTTTTTTCTTTAATTTAAATGCTTACATTTAAAGAAGCGCGTACACAAAACTAATGATTAGATAGACATTAATTCAAATTCAAAAAACTTTATATTAAGGAAAATTTCGTAAAAAACGTGTAAATTTTCATTATTTTAATGAAAATTGTCATTGAATTGATGCCGAGGTAGCATACTTAATATAAGAATGTGTCATCATTAGTTTTATTACTATTTTTTTTTTCAGTGTAGGTTTCCCCTCTCTGGGCATGAAAACCACTCTAACTTCACGCCATTTAGAGGGAATAAAATTCCTCAGTAGGCACTTCCTAAAAATCGTTAAGAGTAAGCATATCGCATATATTGTAGCATGGCCAGTGATATGCTATCTGGTCCAGTCGACCAACAGCACGAATTTTTCCACCAATTTCTGTATTGCGGTCCGATGAGGTGCTTCACGACGACCCAAAAATGCTTTAGTTTTGCGAACTGTGACTGCAAGATTTTCACCATTTTTGCAGTGAATTTTAATAATTTCAATGCGTTGGTGAATCAAGTTTCGTTCCATTGTTAGTAATGGCGTAGTTTCTACTTGTAAAATGTCAAAGAATAAAAGCTTCGAAAGTGACAGCTACCTAAATACAGGGTGATTCAAAATAACACCTCTTGTTGGAAACCCTGTATAAAAGCATTACACTGCACAAAATTTCAAGTATTTGCATGCATTGAAATCAGAGTTATAACCTGTTAACTTTTTGAGCAAAATGGTCTCTTTGTGTGGAGTGCACCATCTCAAGGTGATAGCTTCTAATACTCGTAAACTAAGGGCCTTATTCAAAAGAAAATTTTTATGAATAAGGGCCTAATACTATATGTTGAATTTGGGAAAATTCCAATATAAGTTATTAAAAAATCAATAGTTCATTAAACTTTAGCCCTTTGTGGGGCTGAGACAATTTAGCTACGTCCGTTCGTCTGTTGTAAGCACTATACAGTCGACAATAATTGAGGTAGATGACTGAAATGTTGGAACATATACCTCTCATGGCTGCAGGCAACTTGGGATTAAAAATGGGCAATATCGGCCCAATTGTGGATATAACCCCTATATATGGTATCTCCCCGATTAGACTTCTTAACGTCATAGAGTCCATAAATGTGAACTGATCGGACTGAAAATTGGTAACTGGGGTTTATATATACCCGGAATCATTCACACGAACAACGGTAGTCATAGGTTCATGTTTTGAAATAGCCCCCATACAAAGGTCCCTCTAGTTTTGACTTCGTAACGCCACAAAACTTAAAATTTCAACGAATTGTGATGAAATTTGGTATAATGAGTTTATTAGTACCCGTAATCATCCACATTGGATCCATGGTGAAGGGTATATAAGATATCTTCACAATCACAACAACTCCTCAATACAAAATTCTTAGATAAATCATACTCACCCTTTAACTTTATTTATTACAACAACTATTCAAACCTCTCCCACGAAAAAGAGTTTTTAACATAACTTTAATTCAATTCCTAATGAAAATGTCAATAATTAATATACATGTAATAATTAAACATATTTTGCCTCCATAAAGTCATAAAACGAGCGAAAGCCCCCGAAAAAGATTTGAACTGGCATTAATATAAACAATTAAATATGCTTGAATGCATTTAATTGGCACTAATTGGAAAACAAATACCTTTTGGTGCGTTCACAATGACCTCAGCAACTTCCGGGCCAACATTTGTTCCGTTCCGTCCCGTCCACCACCACTACTAACTGCTGTAGCATCAGAGAGTGATTTCATTGGATATTGACAGCGTATTTAAAACTGAACTCTGTTAGGAAATAAATTAAATATTGATAGAAAATGGAACTTAATTAAAAGTATGCAAAATCAATAAAATAATCATAATGCCTAAACTAATTCAACGTACACAACAAGTTCACGTAAATGTGTATGTATGAATATATTTACATACGCATGACATGAAATTCTAATATTGCTCTGGACTCGCTTTACACTGGGCGGCAAAAGTATATGTTAAGAGTTTAGCATTTTAACAGGTGTTGGCGCAAGAAATTTTAATTTGATGTAATACGGATGATCCAGTTCTTCAACGCGCCTTCATCCTGAAACTCGTCTAACGATTGAATAAGTGTATTGGTCCGCATATCAATTGAAAGTTTCATTCATGGGTGAGTTGAATGTACCGGATGGGGCGTGACAAATAGTCTCATTTGTTGGCCGAATTGCAAGGTTTTATGGGCATTGCACGGAGAAAAAAATATGTTAAAGATATGTTTGGATGCAATCATATATATGTTTGGGACGGGCACAATCATATATATGTTTGTGGGTAAACATATTATGTTTGCACACAATCATAATATGTTCGGGGCAAAATTCTAGCATATTAAAAAACGATATGATTGTGTCCTAACATATTTTTGACAAAATAATATATTAGAACATATTTTTTAGAGTTTTAGAGAGTATTACTCTCTGAGAGCCCAATTATATGACTCATAATTTTGTGCAAAGAAGGGTAATATGTATATAGTAACCGTGTGTATGAGGAGGAATGGCACCGACACCAAAGGGTATTATTATTATTTGATGATGCTTACTCGCCCGGTCGAGTTTAAGGTCGGGTTTTTTCTTGAACATGTGTGGTGAATGTCGAACTCCAAGAAATTAGTTGTAGTTTTAACACGTACAACAAATTCAAAATAAAAGAAAGAATATGATATCAAAGATGTATTGAGGTTATTCATTAAAAAACACAATTATTTTGGTGCAAAATTAATTTTTTTAAAAAGGAATGTATGTTACTTCAAAACATTTTATTTACAAAACGTTCTATAATACTGACGCCGTTTTATTGCCCCACATAAATTATTTTTCCAACATACATATGTATGTACGTATGTATGTGTGCTTTTCATGTTCTTTGAACAAACACACTCCCGCACTAACAAATTGCTTTCATCTGAAATGACCCCGGGTACAGTAGTGAATAGTGCACTGTACTATTGAAGTTTTGCCTTGCTCTGCACATTGCACAAATTCAAATTCAAAATTTAGTAATTTTCAGAAAACTCAAAAACTATTCTGCAGCTCATGAACTACTTTTCAGAAGCAAAGTGTGTATTACTGTTTGTTGTTATTGTATTTCTGTATTTGACGTAGTGAGTGACGATTTACAATAGGTTACTTGTTGCTGTGAACCGTTATAGTTTCACGAAGGAGCGAGAAGAGTAGAAGAGATACAATCATATATATGATTACATACAATCGTATATATGATTACATACAATCATATACATGATTACATGCAATCATATATATGATTACATACAATCATATAAATGTTTGCATACAATCATATATATGATTAAATACAATCATATATATGATTACATATAATCATATACATGATTACATACAATCATATATATGATTACATACAATCATATAAATGTTTGCGTACAATCATATATATGTTTGCATACAATCATATATATGTTTGCATACAATCATATAAATGTTTGGTAACATTACCGCTACCCCAAACATAATATGTTTGGGAGCTGCTCCAAACATATATATGTTGCCTGCAAAATATGTTTGGGACAATATGTTACAGAGGCCGTTTTTTTCCTCCGTGTGGTAATAACCTTAGGTATTATATGCTCCATTTGTATAGAATT
This sequence comes from Eudasyphora cyanicolor, assembly GCA_963930755.1. Classification (NCBI taxonomy): domain Eukaryota; kingdom Metazoa; phylum Arthropoda; class Insecta; order Diptera; family Muscidae; genus Eudasyphora; species Eudasyphora cyanicolor. Next base: position 208,189,232 of record OZ005737.1, on the reverse strand, counting down.
TACCAAAAGGGTATCCAGTTTATCTATATTTCGTTAATTGATTGAGGCATTTATCTATCTGCTTGACATTTGGCATGATGATGGTTCATTTTGTTGTATATTATTATTGTATTTGTAAATCCAGTATTGCATTATTACTAACTCAGAAATTGTTCATGAATAATAATACTGTCGCATAGTGTCTCATATAAAATGATTTAATAAACAATTTGTTATGTTGCTATTTGGAAATTATCAAATTAAACAAAGCATGAAGTGAAAATGATTAAAATGTTGTGAGCTGATTTTCAAAAATCTTATACAACATTCGAGCAAAATTTGCATATTAATAAAAAACTCTAAATCACTTAAATATGTTACTAGTGAAAATATTATTTTCTATTTAGTGCCAAAGAAAGTCTATCGATTTTAAATAATAATAATAATAATTTAAATACATATAATGCATTTCCTGAGATTTATAATTTTATATTTTTTATACCCTACATCACAATGCAATTGATTGTAACGCTCCAAAGCAGAAGAATAGTTTGTTATTCCGATCGACAAAGAATCACCTTTTGAGTTTATTTCGGCATATCTGAATACAAGCATATGGACAGACGGTTGGACGGATTTCGTCTATCCATGATCTTCTAGTGATCAAAGAGTAGATAGCAAATACTAAGAGGTCTGTGCCAACCTTTTTTAGCGAGAATGTCCTTGAGTCGCGGACGATCAGCTAAAGTTTTAATGTAGCCTCCATATAAACGTCCCTTCCAATTTGCCTTTTTCGCTGAAATTTATGTCTAATTATGACATATAAATCCACGCTTAGTCCGTAGTGTCCATATAAAGGCCTGAGACTTAAATTCATCACTTTTAAAGTGATTTGGTCGATAATCTGGAATTAATACGGCAATCCCTCCTTGGCCACAGACGAAACAATAACTGGAAATGTTGTTTGACATCTTTATCTTGTTTTCCCGGGAATTTAAAGCGAAGCGGGAACGTTACTTCGGGAGTTGAAGACATATTTTCATGAAATATATAAGGCGGCCGGAAGTTGGGCCCCAAGAAAATGCACCCCAAATTGAACATGAAAGTGCGCCCCAAATTTGGGGTCCATTTTCGTTAGAAAAACTAATTAAGGAAATTACACCTCAATCAAGAAAACAGCATAAAATGAAAATTAGCCCCAAAAAAAGTAAGAAATTTTCTCTTCCTAAATCTGCGGAGTACGTAATAATACACGTATAAGAACCTATTTTCTAATTATAAATCTTTTCCTGCGCGGTCGGCCTACGGCCTCTGTTTAAGACTTTCTCCTATGGACAGGATCAAAAGTTGGCAACGCAGAGAAAATCTTTTATGCTGTTTCTCCTGTTTCTAACTTTATAGATGAAAATAAGCCCCAAAAAGCAGACAATAAATGAAATTAAACCCCAAAAATCAGACAAAAAATGAAATTAGGCCCCAAAAAATATTGTTGTTGTTTGACATGTTATTTTTTGGGGCCCATATTTATACAAATGTTGGTGTGTATTTTCCTGGGGCCCAATTTCATTCCGCCAATATATAAGGGGAATTCCACGGCAAATCGACGGGCGCAAAAAATTTCGGTTTTGAATTTTTCCATTTTTTTTTTTCATTTTTAATACTGAAGAAAAGCCTTGTGGATCGGGTTTTTGGCTATAAATTCTTAAGATATAGTCCGATTTGAAAATTGTTTTTTTTTATTTTTCGATGTTTTTCAGAAAAAAAATTTTTACATTTTATTCTGATACCAACATTTCAAAAAAAAAGATTTTTCAAGTCGGACCATAACATAAGAAATTATGACAAAAAATCCGATACACTGAGTGATATTTTAACGATTTTTTAAATAAAGATAACTTCTGAACGAGTTGTCGCAAAAATCTCAAAAAATTCAAAAAAGCTTTTCTTCAGGTGTACTAAAAAATGGAAAACAAATGGAAAAAATCAAAATCGGATTTTTTTTAACCCGTCATTTTGTCGTGGAATTCCCCATGTAATACTTTTTTTTTGAGACAGGGAGGAACAAATCTCAAATTCTCCTTACAGAGAATAGCTCTTCCTGTAGCACTTATAGGTCTGCAGGGGGAAGTAAGAGTTTTGGAACCAACAATTCATAAAGAATCTTTCCCAAAGTTTGTACTGCAACTATGCGGTGCGGGACGAGTTACATCGAAGCTTGTATCAGTTTTGCTGGAGCGTAGCGGAACTACAACTCAGCCTGAATTCCCGATTTTTCCTTAAGAAAAAGTGGGGTTTCTGAATGTCTTTCTTTATGAAAATACAGTTTCTGATCACTTTTCTTTGGGAAATTGTGATCTGTGACTACTTTTCCTTTACAAAAATCGGTCTTTGAGAGCTTTTCCTTAGTAAACGATAATCTCTGAAAACTTTAACTGCAATGTTAGTTGAGTGGGAATGTTCTCTTGAAAAAATGTGGTCTCTAGGCCGTTGCTTGGAGAAAAGGAGGACTGTGACAACATTTACTTGGCAAAAGGAAAAAAAGTGGTGTCTGAGAACTATTCCTTGGGACAACGTAATCTCTCAACCATAACTAAAAATAATTTTTGACTTATCTTAAGAAATGGTGGTCTACGACAATTTTTCCTTATGAACAAGTGGTTTCTGACAAACAAACAATGGTTGACTTTGTCCACCATTGTTTAATAATAAGAAGGGATATTGGGAAATGGTGTTATGTAATTTAAGATTGATAATCGGGTTCTGTATACTATACAAAGTGGTCTCAAAGTGGGCCACCTAGGATATACATCATTGTATAGTGTGAGAAAGGGATCAGTATATACTAGTATCCGGCTCTGATACCGATTCCTACTACAGTATCGGGTAAAAGAAATAAAATAATAATATAAAAATTCAGTCGGAAATGTAAATTTGTACTTATTTACATTTCCAACGGTAAATCCCACAATTTCCAAATTCGAAAACTCCCAAAAGCTGATTTTTTCCCCTAAAACTCGGGTTCAAAGTTCCTTTACCTTGTACCTTGTTGCACCTTGTTACATTTAACCAGTAAGGAAAGGCAGAAAGTCGGGCGGGGCCGACTATATAATACCCTACACCTCCCTAACAATGCGATAAGGGTCATTGCCATAATAATTTGGAATAATTGGTAAATGGGTAGAAACGTATTATCTAATTCTGAAACGATAATCGCTAAATTAAGCAATATTCGTTCCTAAAGTGAGAAACATCCTCGGAAAATTTTAATGATCGGAAGTAAAATACAACTTCTATAGTGGTTTGATACCAACTCAGGAGGAACATATATATGGAGCTTTAATATAAACCTGAACCGATCTTCCCTGAATACTTACTCATGTAAAAAGACCTCCTTCTGTCGAATTTCGTACTGATCGGACATAAAATACAGTTTTTACAGCGCTTACAGGTCAAATCGGGGGTAACATATATATGGGGGCTATATCTAAATCTGAACCGATTTCTTCCCAATTTAATAGTGTTCATCCATATAATAAGAAACCTCTTTCTGCCGAATTTCATACTGACCGGATATAAAATAAAGTTTTTACAGCGCTTACATGTCAAATCGGGGGTAACGTATATATGGGGGCTATATCTAAATCTGAACCGATTTCTTCCAAATTTAATAGTGTTCATCCATATAATAAGAAACCTCTTTCTGCCGAATTTCATACTGACCGGATATAAAATAAAGTTTTTACAGCGCTTACATGTCAAATCGGGGGTAACGTATATATGGGGGCTATATCTAAATCTGAACCGATTTCTTCCAAATTTAATAGTGTTCATCCATATAATAAGAAACCTCTTTCTGCCGAATTTCATACTGATCGGATATAAAATAAAGTTTTTACAGCGCTTACATGTCAAATCGGGGGTAACGTATATATGGGGGCTATATCTAAATCTGAACCGATTTCTTCCAAATTTAATAGTGTTCATCCATATAATAAGAAACCTCTTTCTGCCGAATTTCATACTGATCGGATATAAAGTATAGTTTTTACAGCGCTTACATGTCAAATCGGGGCTAACATATATATGGGGGCTATATCTAAATCTGAACCGATTTTAGCCAAATTCAACAGGGATCGTCCTTGTGCCAAAAAAAAGATATGTGTAAAGTTTCGTCGAGATCGGACCATAATTGCGACCTGTACTTTGATTACAAGAATACATGCACAGACGGACAGACAGACAGACGGACAGACGGACATAGCTAAATCAACTCAGAAAGTGATTCTAAGTCGATCGGTATAATAAACGATGGGTCTATTTCTTCTCCTTTTGGGTGTTACAAACAAATGCACAAAGTTATAATACCCTGTACCACAGTGTGGTGTAGGGTATAAAAATGGTAAGGTTTTTTATATTTTACCTTTGCTATTGGAGAAAATGTTGCTGAGTTTTGCAATTTTCGGAACATTTATCGTCTTACCTTAGAGTGGAGGGTATATATCATGTGTTAGGAGCCAAAAGTGTTACACATCGAAGGAGTGACCTAAGACCCAAGTATTTTTGGCGGAAATCCGACTTAGGTCTTTTTAAGTAATTTTTTGAATGTCCGTCCGTCTGTCTGCTGGCTGGCGCGCATGATTACTCTCGAAATGATTAACCTATTGACTTCAAATTTGGTACGCAGTAATATTTGTATACCCTTCACCATAGGATGGGGGTATACTAACATTGAAATTCCATTTGCAACACCGTGAAATATTGATCTGCAACCGTTCTATGACGGTTTAGCCATGTCCGTCTGTCTGTTGAAATCACGCTAAAGTCCGTAATAATAGAGCTAGGTTGATAAAATTTGGTAGCAATAATTCTTATAGTTGCAGGTCGTTTGGGATTGCAAATGGGCCATATCGGTCAATGCTTTGATATAACTCCCCTATAGAGGTCGCTCCAAAATACGGGTTTGAGCCATAGATACCAAATTTTTAAAGCAATTTTGCTGAAACTTTGCAGTTTGTATTCTATTTTGACAAGAATTCTTTACAACAAAAATTTAAGAAATCGATTTTGTTATAGACATAATATGACCTTATAAAGAGGTCGCTCCAAAATACGCTTATGTAAGCAATAAATACCACATTTTATAAGCATTTTAACTGAATCCTTGCAATTTGTGTTTTACTTAGACAGAATTTATCACAGTATACAATTGTTTAAATCTGTTTATATTTCGATATAGTCCACCTACGGGTATATATGTCGCTCCCAAAAAGGCTTGTTTAAGCCATAAACCCCAACTTTCTAAGCAATTTAGCTGAAACTTATCAGTTTGTATTTTATTTTGACAAGATTTTATCTCAATGAAATGTATACAAATCAAATTTAATTTTGTTGTAGTCCCCGTGCAGCTCTCAAAAATGATATTTAAGGCCATAAATACCAAATTTTTCAGATGAAGAGTTTGGCTAAAGAAATTGCGGCCTAAAATTTGACTAAAAATTTATTTTTTTATAATTTACTTAAAAAAAACGATCGTTCCATGATTTGCTCCATATCCAAAGATTTTTCCAGTAATTAAATTGTATGCAATCCATGGTGGAGGGTATATAAGATTCGGCATGGCCAAACTTAACGCTTCTACTTGTTATATGTTTTATGCTAGAACCAATTTTATTCTTAGCTTACTTTTTACAATGGACTTGGGAGCTTAGACAAATAGGAAATATTTTTGGTTTCATCCGTTCCTTCATCTAATATTGCAACCCCAATTAAATCCAACTACATTCTGACTTACCTGAGTATATTTCAAATGAATTTGAATTCAAATTACATGATATCATCTCATTCCTCCACTTTGAGTGCCCGCTCAGCTCACTTTTAAGGAATACAGATTTAATTATAATTCTTGTGTGACACATAAACACTGTAAGGTTAATAAAAAAACGAACACAAAAACAACTTAATGAAAATTGTGCAAATTAAGCAACAAATAAACAATGACGACAACAATAGGCAAAGTTACCAAAAAAAGAGAGACTGACATTAGAGCGATGGAGAGACAATGAAACCAAATGACACAAAACACATTTAAATTACACCTAAATTAAAATTAACAAAGAAGAAAACTCCCGCCCATCACCTCCTCCATCTCCCTTCAACGATTTTAATCAAAACCCAAAGAAAGAATCACAGGATACCAACTGGAACAACACAACCCGAGAGAACGCAGGGAAATGACTACAACTAAAGCGTTAATTGAAACATTAAATAACATTTTATTACTTAATTTACATTGAAATTAACAACAAACAAAGTCAAAGCCAAAGCCAACAACAACACAAAACGACAGCGTTAACATCAACCCAGAATTCCGGATTCCTTAGAATGCCTCATCATCATTGTCATGAGGATTTTTCGACTTCTTTCGAAGCATAATAATGGTGATGAGGATGATAATGATGAGAGGACGACATTGTCGTGGATGACAATTGTATTTGAATGAATGCGAAAATAAAGGACTCACAAGTATTTAGTGAGATAACAAAAACAACAATACCAGAGATCACAGGAAAATCACTGACTAAGTAGTGGTAAAATACTGTAATGGAATGGGCTGTCGTTACCCAGTTGAGGTTATCTGTGCAGACATTGAAGTTATTAAGTATCTAGATAGATAACCTAGCAAAACATTGGGGAGGGGATTCATTTTTCAATCAGTAGTAGCATAGTATATAAGTAAACAAGTAAGAAAGTTTCAGTCGGCTAAACCGACTAAGGTATACCCTCACTTTGTGAGTAATGTAATATGGAATATTAAACGAATTATTCTGTCAATTTGTATGGGAGGTACCATAATGTTTTTAACAAATACACCTATTTTTCCCTGAATAGTAGATTCTTTAAATACATTACACTGCGCCGAACTATAAACGTTTTTTGCACTGGTATATTAACGTTATGAAATATTAAATTTTGGTATGATTTGGCCATTTTGTGTGGGAGGTACAAAAAGGGGCGTGGTGATAACGGCCATTTTTACAGGGCTATAGGGACTTCAAAAGCGTTACACTGTGCAAAATGTTGTTGCATTTTCGTGCATTGGAACTCATGCTGTGAGCTCTTAACTTTTTGTGCAAAATGGTACCTTTGTGTGGGAGGTACAAAAAAGGGCGTGGAAATAGCGTCCATTTTTCACAGTGCAAAAGACACTATTAATGCATTACACTGTAAAAAATTTCAAGTATTTTTATACACTGGTATTAATGTTATAAGCTGTTATCTTTTGGTGCAAAATGGTACCTTTGTGTAAGAGGTACCACAAGGGGCGTGAATATGACACCCATTTTTCACTGGACTGTAGGCACTATGAAAGCATTACACTGTACAAAATTTAAAGTATTTTTATGCACTGGTATTAATGTTATAAGCTGTTAACTTTTGGTGCAAAATGGTGCATTTGTGTGGGAGGTACCAAAAGGGGCGTAGCAACATGGCCCATTTTTCTCGAGTTGCTAGCGACTAATAAACTAATGCTATGTGTGGAATTTCAGAAGATTCGAATAAGTAGTATAGCAGTTATTAAAGATTCAATATTTCACAACATTTTAACACTTTGTGGGGGAGGTACTAGAAGGAGTGGACCAATATGGCCCATCTTCGAACTTAGCCGGAGATAGAAAAAAATAGTACCACGTACCAAATTTGAAGTCAATCGGTTACTCCTTTCGAGAGTAATCGTGCGCACCAGCCAGCAGACACACAGACAGACAGACAGATAGACAGACAGACAGACAGACGGACGGACATTGCTCATTCGTCTTAAAATGACCCAAAACGAATATCCGCCGAACATACTTAGGGTCTTAGATCACTCCTTCGATGTGTTACACTTTTTTTCGTAGCAAATGATATATACCCTCGTCACACTAAAGTGAGGGTATAACAAGTAAGAAAGTTTCAGTCGGGTAAACCGACTAAGGTATACCCTCACTTTGTGAGTAATGTAATATATAACATTACACCAATAAATCTGTCAATTTGTGTGGGAGGTACCAGAAGGGGTTTTCCAAAAACACGTATTTTTCGGTAAATACATTGCATTGTGCTGAACTATAAGCGTTTGTGTGCACTGGTATATTAAAGTTACGAGCTATGTAATTTTGGTATGATTTGGTCATTTTGTGTGGGAGGTACAAAAAGGGGCGGGGTGATAACGCCCACTTTTTACAGGACTATAGGCACTATAACAGCATTACACTGTACAAAATTTCAAGTATTTGTATGCACTGGTATTAAAGTTACAAGCCGTTTACTTTTGGTACGAAATGGTCCATTTGTGTGGGAGGTACCAAAAGGGGCTGTACAATAATGTCCATTTTTTACCGGACTATAGGCGCTACAAAAACATTATACTGTAGAAAATTTCAAGCATTTTTATGCACTTGTGTTAAAGTTATAAGCAGTTAAATTTTGATGCAAAATGGTCCATTTGTGTGGGAGGTACCAAAAGGGGCATGCCAACTTCACCCATTTTTCTCGAGTTAATAGCGACTAATATACTAATATTATGTGCAGAATTTCAAAAGATTCGAGTAAGTAGTATAGAAGTTATTAAAGAATCAATATTTCACTAAATTTTAACCCTTTGTGTGGGAGGTACCAGAAGGAGTAGACCAATATGGCCCATCTTCGAACTCATCCGGAGATAGATCAAAATATTACCACATACCAAATTTGAAGTCAATCGGTTACTCCTTTCGAGAGTTATCGTGCGCACCAGCCAGCAGACACACAGACAGACAGACAGACAGACAGACAGACAGACAGACAGACGGACGGACATTGCTCATTCGACTTAAAATGACCCAAAACGGATTTCCTCCGAACATACTTAGGGTCTTAGATCACTCCTTCGATGTGTTACACTTTTTTCCGTAGCAAATGATATATACCCTCGTCACACTAAAGTGAGGGTATAAAAAGAGTCATTAAAGTAAGAACACTAAGGTATTGCTCGGAAACAGGAAAAACATTAAAAATTGTTATGGTGTGTTGCAGTACCGAAAGTTATCGTACACCCAGGAAAATAATTAGTTGGAATTCGATTGTAACAATAAAAAACCAGTAAGGAAAGGCAGAAAGTCGGGCGGGGTCGACTATATAATACCCTACACCTCCCTAACAATGCGATAAGGGTCATTGCGATAATTATTTGGAATAATTGGTAAATGGGTAGGAACATATTATCTAATTCTAAACTGATAATCGCTAAATTTAGCAATATTCGTTCCTAAATTGAGAAACAACTTTCTGGAAAATTTAAGTGATCGGAAGTAAAGTACAACTTATATAGCGCTTTGATACCAAATCAGGAGGAACATATATATGGAGGTTGTATATAAATCTGAACGGATTGCCCTGAATACTCATTCATGTAAACAAACCACTTTCTGTCAACTTTCGTTCTGATCGGATATAAAATACAGTCACTGATCGGATATAAAATAACATTTTTACAGGGCTTACATGTCAAATCGGCTATATCTAAATCTCAACCGATTTCCCTCAAATTTGGTACTATTAATTCATGTAATAAGAAACCTCTTTCTGCCGAATTTCGGATTAAAAATACACTTTTTACAGCGCTTACATGTAAAATCTGGGGTAATATATATATGGGGGCTACATCTAAATCTGAACCGATTTTCTCCGAATTTGGCAGTATTCCTTCATGTAATAAGAAACCTGTTTCTGCCGAATTTCACACTGATCGGTTATAAAATAATTTTTTTACGGCGCTTACATGTGAAATCGGGGGTAACGTATATATGGGGGCTATATCTAAATCTGAACCGATTTCTTCCAAATTTAACAGTGTTCATTCATATAATAAGAGACCTCTTTCTGCTGAATTTCATACTGATCGTATATAAAAAAAGTTTTTACATCGCTTACATGTCAAATCGGGGCTAACATATATATGGGGGCTATATCCAAATCTGAACCGATTTTAACCAAATTAAATTGGGCCACAAAAAATATATGTGTAAAGTTTCGTCAAGATCGGGCCATAATTGCGACCTGTACTTTGATTACAAGAATACATCTACAGACAGACGGACATAGCTAAATCGACTCAGAAAGTGATTACAAGTCGATCGGTATTATAAACAATGGATCTATCTCTTCTTCTTTTGGGTTTTACAAACAAATGCACAAAGTCATAATACCCTGTACCACAGTGTGGTGTAGGGTATAAATAGTACTAACAACAAAAAGTATATTGCCTTCACCGTGTGTCGGTTGTATTTATATATAAATAGTTAAAACAACAATAATAATATGGATACGATCAAATGAAAATGCTTGCAACTAAATCGATGGTTGTATCAATCGAATTAAGTAACCAATTTTAAACTTTCATTATAGTACCATATGATCGATTTTTGGTTGTGACAACCAATGTTTTATTCTTGACAACAGAAATTGTATCAATTCACCAAAGATTATTATTGCAACGAATAATTAGTTACTACAACAGAAAAAATATTAATAAATAATGGTTTTTTGGTTATCCCAATAATTACCCAAATTTAGAATAATTAAATGTATTTTGGGAAATACAACCGAAAGATTGGTTGCTATTCTTTTGCTGATACATGACAAACAAAAAATAAAATTACTCGACATAAATAAATCTTCAACATTTTGTTCAAGTGCTGTATATGTAGTGAAAAATAATCTCGTGTGGTAATAATGTGTAGAATGCAGAATATGTTGTGCAAAATGTTTTACATAAATAAAAAATAAAAGCAACAATCATGAAATTGAAAGCACAAGTTTAAGCGATATTTGTATAAAAGTTTTGTGTTTTTTTTCGTGTATTAAAATTTGTGTTAAATAGTTCCACATCACATAATAGTGATGAGTTTGTAATATGGGTTTTTATACCCTACACCACACTGTGGTACAGGGTATTATAAGTTTGTTTCACGGCAGATGTTTGTAACACCTAAAAATAACACAGCTAGACCCACCTTAAAGTATACCGATCGACTCAGAATCACTAGCTGAGTCGATTTAACCATGTCTGGCCGTCCGTCCGTCCGTCTGTCCATGTAAAGTTGTTCGTCGACAACAGTTCGCAATTTCACTCCGATCGTTATGAAATTTTGCAGTTTAGAGTACTTCGCAGCTGTTAAGATCGCTATTGAATTTGGTTGAAATCGGTTCAGATTTAGATATAGCTCCCATATATATCTTTCGTCCGATTTGGCCCTTTAGTTCTATAGAAGCTGTATTTTACATCCAATCGTTTTGAAATTTAGAATGGTAGAGTTTCTTGATCCATGAACCAACATTGCCGAATTTGAAGAAAATCGGTAAAGATTTAGCTATAGCTCCCATATATATGTTTCATCCGATTTGGCTCTTTAGATACAATCGTTTTTATACCCTACACCACACTGTGGTACAGGGTATTATTTAGGTATAAAATGTCCCAAAAGTAAATTTATGTAAACAATTTATACATGAATTACAAAATTTATATATCAGAGTTATTCAATATTATTATATAGTCGGCCCCGCCCGACTTTAGCCTTTCCTTACTGGTTTTTATTTATTTTTGCTCAATCGAAATCTATTGGTAGGATGGGACTTGTTTGTCCAACATTGTATTTCCTACGTCTTCTGATATTCTCGCACTGTGCGCTCTGCATTGTAAGTAATGTGCGCGCTTAAAACCTAGAGAATTCGGGATCCAACCCGAGGAAAGGCCATATCACTATTCGATAATGAGTGAAGTTTTTCATCTAAAACTTCTTCAAAATATAAATTAAATAAAGTGTATGTTCCTGCAGAATGGTCACAAAAGACTATAATCCAAAGCTCATTGAACGAGATAGGGTTAAAATAAGTTTTGAAAAAATCACCGGATTCGGGAGTGACAATTTATCACCTAGAGAGTTCAAGTTCAAATCCGAGTCCAAACCATTGCTTCTAACATGTCCGAACCTCATCAAAACGTCTTTAAATTCATTAGTCCGACTTTAAACTCTAGGTCCCTTTGGGTAAGTAAATATAAAATTGTGAGGGTCCCAGTTTATTGATTGAGTACTAAAGGATTTCGCTTCTAAAATTGCTGCTTGTTTTCTCCTTTTGTGTATATCGGTTTCGATATATTTGTCTTCTGGCTACGTTATAAAAAACATGATGTCATTCCACAAAGTTTCGCTGGGACACTTATACATTGATATGACCTTTGATGAAAACCCTCCAAACCTCCTCTCATTACATTCGCGAATAGTTGTGAACATTCTTTAAATACTCTGCAAAAGGCAAGGCAACAAGAAGTTCTTCGTGACTGCATGACATCGCCCATACCTTGCAAAAGTCCCTTCTCTCCTTGTGCTTGTGATGAACATCTTTTAATTCCTAATTTCACACCGTGACGAATAAATGAACGAAGGGTCGACGACAAAGTCTATGACACAGGATACCAAACGACAATTTAAAGTCTGTTTTAGTAACATTTGTTTTTTTCAGTTGTTGGTGTTCTTCATTTCTTTGGTGTAAATTGTCCTGGCGCATCTTCAACTAAATGTGACCCCAAAAACATTTGTTTGTGTCCACAGAGAGAAGCAGCAGTGGGACGGAGGACAAGATTTGTTACATACCAAAGTTGGCTTGTCAATGTTATATTTTATGGTTCTTGAAGATTTTCCCTAACATATTTTTTTCAGCGTTTTGGGTTTTTTGTTGTCTTTGCTCTTTTTGGATGAATTTCCAAGAGTTTTGGGATATTGTCCATTCCCTTCCATTATCAGCCATTCATTTTCCACTCCATTCCGTTCGTGGGTCGCTTGGTTGCTGGGCCGTTAATACCGTTGAGGCTCATTAGATTTTGCGAAATGTTTTGACACTGTTCTGGCGTTTTGACGCTAATGTTATTGCATTAACGCTTTTGGCCTCCACAAGTCAGGCCACCCACACTCACAGTTACCTCCCCTCCTCCGGATCTCCTCCACGGTACTGATGTTGGCCATTTACATTTTTGGGGTCTTTCTTGCTGTTTTTTTGTTCTGCGGAAATTTATGTCTTAAATATGTACAATTGGATTAAGACCATCAATGCCATTAAATTTTATAAGCGATTATTTTTATTATATTTTAAGGGTCTTTCTTTCTTTGTAATTTTATTGTGTTTTTTTGTTTTTTTTTCTAAAGCAAATTTTCTGTTTGGTTTTCTTTTGACTGTTATTCTTCGATAATGGGTGATGTTGGTTCTGTGGTGCGGTTCTAATGAAAATTAATGTGATCATTTTTCAGAAACATTACCGCGAAATAATGGAATAGAAATTGCCATTGTTTCGAATATATTGTTATAGTGAAATTGAATTATGTACAATGTTTTCGTGTGGATCGACAAAGGTCATTAATTGGGGGAAAATTTAAAGTTATGACTTCTAAATGGTAAATTTATGACCAAAGATACAAAATTCCAAAAAAAACATATGCTTCTCTGAAATTGTCAACATTTATAGGATAAATGGAATTGGGCATTGTACACATGAGATCCGGCATAAAATAAATGACTGGCAAATCATAGTTTTTGATGTTTGAATAGAAATAAAATATTTTCGGAACAGAGATTTTTAAATACTGATAAATGAATTTTCAAATAAAATTTATTTATTAAGAAATCATTAAAATTTATCAAAATATATTTGCGAACTAACTTTTTCAAATATTAATGGTAATATTAAAAAATCCAATTTTTCGGGAGACTAAAAAAGCTTTTGAATTTTATTATTTCGCGATAATTTTTATATGCTATGAATAAAGTATACGAACGTGTCTAATATGTACCTTCAAATTCTTAATTCATATCATATTTAATTTATCGCGAAATAATAAAATTCAGCAGTTTTTTTGCTCTCCTGAAAAGTTGGGGTTTTTAATATAGTCCATTTTGGATATAAGCCATCGATATGAGTTTACAAACGAATACAAATATTTATTAGAAATTTCTCCAAATATTTTCATCTAAAATAATTTAAAACTTTTAGAATTTTAATTTTAATATTTCTTGATTTCGAGTTTAAGTTACAAATTGCAATAACTTTTGTTCTAAAGCACTCATTATTAATTTCTAAATATGCAATTAGTAGATTATACGATCTCACTTATAAATGAATTTTACGAACATTTAAAATTTCTAAAAAAGAACTTTGAATTACTGAAAAACTTGCACTAAGTTTAAGGTATCAATATATTTTGGAGTACTTAAATGCCAAAAAAAAATATTTTCAGAAATGATAGTTTCAAATAAAAAATAATTGAATGGAAACAACGATTTGTTTAGAACAATATCTACCCAAAAATATCTATAATATTTGTTTGTGTCAAATATTACATATTTAGGGTCTACGCGAAACATATGTAAAGGGTCCGCCAAATAACTTTTTGTTTTTGAAAACATCGCGCAAAACATCGAGTGTAGCTTCGGCTGTTTGGCACGTAGCGCCGTCCTGTTGAAACCAAATGTTGCCAATATCCTCCTCTTCAATTTTTGTGAACAAAAAAAAATTCGTTCAACATGGCCCGATAACGATCGCCATTGACTGTAACGGCCACTCCTTGCTCATGGCCCAATTATGCCTCTGGACCAAAATCCGCACCAAACAGTGACTCGTTTTCGGTGTATCGGCTTTTCAATGTATGCGTGCGGGTTTTCTGTGCCCCAAATGCGACAATTTTGCTTGTTTACATACCCGCCAAGATCAAAATGAGCTTCATTCTTAGGCTTCGTTTTCGATAACTATAGCACTGTAGTTATAACGACCTACTTAGCTGCCAAAATTAATAAAATTGAAGAGATTGACTAATATCTTTTTTATTGAGAGCACTGTGTGTGCACCACAATGTATCCACGATAAAACCAAGTTATCCCGCATAATTTTTAGCCGATAAATGTAATGGCATTAACAGTTTTTTCCTCTGACATTGCGTTTTCGAGATCTTTAGCCACAAAGTTTGCTGGGTAATTAAATAGTTTAGTAAATTCAGGCACAATTTTAGTATATAAGGCTTCGTAATGGATGTTCCATGTCAAGGGTAAAATTAAATGGGGCACTTCAGGAAGTATTTCACCCAAAATGCCCGTACCCCTGAAAATCACCCTCCAATAATAATGATACATCAAACGTCGTAGAAATCGATGGATTTTTTGGGTCATATATTCAACAAAAAGATCCTTTGTAAAAAATCACTATAAGTCCCCAAAATACACATTAATGGCAAGCCAGTGTTTTTATATACATATATCTTATTTTTCCACAAAGTTTGTTGAAAGGGGTCAGTAAATGCAGGCATAATTTTAGCATAGAAGGCTTTGGAATAGAAGTTCCTAGTTAAAGAACGGAATACAGGAGACACTTCAGGAAGTATTTATCCGACACCCCCGCTCATCCCCTTACCACTGAAAATCTTCCTTCAAAGAGAATGCTATATGCAAAGTTCTTAAAATCGATGGAGTTTTTGGATGATTTATTCGACAAAAAAATTTCCCTTTAAAAATCTGTAATAAATGTTGTTTGGAAAACATATATTAATAAATTACATCAAAATATAGTTGCGAGATGACTTTCACAAATAAAATATATAAATTTAAATAAAATTCTGCAAAAATATAAAATTTCTAAAAAATTTTGCTTTGAATTTCTGAAAAAATACATATAAAAACCAGTAAGGAAAGGCCGATAGTCGGGCGGGGCCGACAATATAATACCCTACACGTCCCTAACAATGCGATAAGGGTCATTGCCATAATAATTTGGAATAATTGGTAAATGGGTAGAAACATATTATCTAATTCTGAAACGATAATCGATAAATTAAGCAATATTCGTTCCTAAATTGAGAAACATCTTTCTGGAAAATTTTAATGATCGGAAGTAAAATACAACTTCTATAGCGGTTTGATACCAAATCAGGAGGAACATATATATGGAGCTTTAATATAAATCTGAACCGATCTTCCCTGAATACTTATTCATGTAAAAAGACCTCCTTCTGTCGAATTTCGTACTGATCGGATATAAAATACAGTCTCTACAGCGCTTACATGTCAAATCGGGGGTAACATATATATGGGAGCTATATCTAAATCTGAACCGATTTTCTATGAATTTGGCAGTATTCCTTCATGTAATAAGAAACCTCTTTCTGCTGAATTTCGCACTGATCGGATATAAAATACAGTTTTTACAGCGCTTACAGGTCAAATCGGGGGTAACGTATATATGGGGGCTATATCTAAATCTGAACCGATTTCTTCCAAATTTAATAGTGTTCATCCATATAATAAGAAACCTCTTTCTGCCGAATTTCATCCTGATCGGATATAAAATAAAGTTTTTACAGCGCTTATATGTCAAATCGGGGCTAACATATATATGGGGGCTATATCTAAATCTGAACCGATTTTAACCAAATTTAATAGGGATCGTCCCTGGGCCAAAAAAATATATGTGTAAAGTTTCGTCGAGATCGGACCATAATTGCGACCTGTACTTTGATTACAAGAATACATGCACAGACGGACAGACAGACGGACATAGCTAAATCAACTCAGAAAGTGATTCTAAGTCGATCGGTATAATAAACGATGGGTCTATGTCTTCTCCTTTTGGGTGTTACAAACAAATGTACAAAGTTATAATACCCTGTACCACAGTGTGGTGTAGGGTATAAAAATAGTTCGTATCGGTCCATTATCCACACCATTTTCAATTGTAATTCGAAAAAAATCAATTGAAATTCGAAGATTCCATTTGAAATTCGAAAAACATCAATTGAAATTCGAAAAACATCAATTGAAATTCGAAACACATCACTTAATATTCGAAACACATCAATTGAAATTCGAAAGTCATCAACTGAAATTCGAAAAACATCAATTGAAATTCGAAACACATCAATTGAAATTCGAAACACATCATATGAATTTCGAAAAATATCAATTGAAATTCGAAATACGTCAATTGAAATTCGAATTTTTCCATTTGAAGTTCGTAATACACCAATTGAAATTCGAAAAACATCAATTGAAATTCGTAGCTTTCTATTTGAAATTCGAAAAATGTAAGCAAAATCAATGCTGTATATTAGTTGGGGTAGCATTTAAGTGATACAATTTGTAATTAAAATATTTAAATATGTTTTGTTTTATAACTTTTAAGTATTGCATAAAAGATAAGATCATCTCATTGTTTTCTTTTCGACACACTATTGTTAAGACTTGGCCAGGAAAAAGTATATAAATAAATGTTACCCAATCCGATGTACAGATTTGTTTACATGTTCGAATTTTAATTGCTGTCTTTCGAATATCAATTGATTTTTTTCGAATTTCAATTGGTGTATTACGAATTTCAAATGGAAAAATTCGAATTTCAATTGATGTATTTCGAATTTCAATTGATGTGTTTCGAATTTCAATTGATGTGTTTCGAATTTCAGTTGATGTTTTTCGAATTTCAATTGATGTGTTTCGAAATTCAATTGATGTGTTTCGAACTTCAATTGATGTATTTCGAATTTCAATTATTTTTTTTCGAATTTCAATTGATGTTTTACGAATTTCATATGGAATCTTCGAATTTAAATTGGCCTTTTTCGAATTTCATATGGGATCTTCGAATTTCAATTGATCTTATTCGAAATTGAATTGATTTTTTTCGAATTACAGTTGAAAATGGAGTAGTATTGAAAATTTTAAAGCAATTGGTTTTTATAAACAATTTGCTTTATTCCAGAAATCTTTTCCGGAATTAGATTACCATAAAACAATTTCCCCGAAACTATATTCCAGAATACATAGCGAACACCATACTGTGGCACATGGTATTATTTTTATAACTTTGTGAATTTGTTTGTAACGCCTAAAAACAAAAAGATCATCCGTCTGTCTGTCCATGCATCCTTGTGATCAAAGTGCAGGTACAAATAGGAATAGATCTCTACGAGGTAAATCGTCATTTTTGATATGTTTGATTTGAACGAAATATACTTGGAAACGATTTTTTTAAATATTATACATCTGTTAACAAATATATTATTCGAATTTTAGTTAGTTTTTCCTAGCTTTCGCGTTAAACTTTATAGCTAAAAATGTCTTAATTTATAAATATTCCAATTCCTCACTTTTTATCAATCCATCAATGCAATTTATATTTACGAAAGATTATTCGATTTAAGTTTTAATTAAATTTTACCAACATATACAATTTATTAAAAAATTCCTCTTTGAACATCTGAAAAACAGAAAACTTGTCTTTAAGTTAAGGCACTGATACATTGCCAAAATAAATAATTACTAATTAATCTTTGTTTCGGAAATACTAGTTCCAAATAAAAAAAATATTTGAATGGGAGCATATTTTTGTTTAGAACAATATCCTCCCAAACATATAATATTTAAGTGTGTCAAATATTATATATTTCGGCTAAACATATGCATATTTCAAGCCGAATATGTTTGAGACAATATACTACAGAAGCGATTTTTTTCAAAGTGTACAGAAGCACTTCTAAGAATAGGGACGATCCATATTGAAAATGGGTCATATCGGTCCATGTTTTGATAGCCCCCATATAAAGATCGTACGATGTCACTTCTTGACACTTCAGAGAACACATTTTTCAATTGATCTGGCTGAAATGAAGGAGTTTTCACTTTATGTTACCTAATAGTTTCATGTTTTGATATTGCTCCCATATAAAGGTCCGTTCCGATTGGACTTCTTGGCGTTCTAGGGGAACTATATTTTAACCTATCGTGCGGTAATTTAAGCTTTTGTCCTTTTGATTTAAATCGTCTCTAGTGAAAATAGAGTATATGGGGCAATGTTGATACAAAGCCCCTTACGAAAGTCAAGTTTTTTAACATATGTGCTTGAAATTTGAAATTTACTCTATTTAACGTGCAAATGCTCATAGTAATAATGGTTTTCCCTGCCTTTGTTGGCAAACAATTTTGAACGGTATTATACAGTAGGTCCCGCTTGACTTTATCTCCTTCTTTACTTATTTTCAAAATTGAATTAATATACAAACTTTTTCTCAAATGGCATTTATATCGAAAATTTCAAAAAAAAAAAAAAATATGTTTTTTCTATAAAATTTTTCAGAAATTATTTTTGTTTGTATAAAATGTCGAAATTCCATTTCCCTGGAAAGATCATCGAAACTGACTTTTTTCAGAAACTATCACGAAAATGGAATTTTTCTAAAAAAAATTGCTAAACATAAATTTTTGTTGGTAATTTAGATTTTTCTAGATTTTATGTTTTCATATAAAAATTTCGCCCTCATTATCATGTTCTAGAAATTAAATTTTTTTTTAGCAAATGTCGACATAATGGGCCTTTACTATATTTGTATTTTTTCTAGAAATTTTCATCGCAACTGCACTTTTATAACAAATTAGGACTTGTGTAGAACGTTAATTTTTCTAGAATTTTTTTTTAGTTTTACTGACAATTTGACAAATTTTATTTATTTTAAGCAAATTGGATTTTTCTAGATTTTTATTTTTATAGGATATTTCATACAAACTGCACTTTTCCAGAAAATTTTGCCGAAACAGCCACCATATTTCTAGGAAATGATGTTGAAATTTAATATCAATAAAATATATTGAGTTTAACGTTCTTGAATCCGGTCGCTCCCCGCTCGTATTCATCGACCATGGGGTCAAAATAAATGCCGAATATTATCGGGAAAATGTCCTAAAGACAGTATTGCCCTGGACAGACAAACATTTCGGCCGCAGACCATGGACATTCCAACAGGACTCAGCACGCGTCAACCAAGAATGGCTTAAAAAGGAGGTTCCTCGCTTCATTTCTACCGCACAATGGCCACCAAGATCTCCGGATCTCAATCCGTTGGACTTTTGCGCCTGGGGCATTTTAGAGAGTAAGGTTCGCACTAAAAAATACCAAAGTATCGATCATCTCACGACGGCGCTTCGCCGGGAATGGGCCAAAATACCGCAGAGCCACTTTCGTGCAGCGTGTGATGGCTTTGTCGGCCGTTTGAAGGCCATAATTCATGCCAAAGGTGGGCAATTCGAACAAATCTAAACTGTTTCTAAAATTTTATGTTATTTCCGACATTTTTCGCTTTTGAACAATAAAATTTAAAAAAAAATTAAAAAAATATAGCGCTTTACTTTGTTGCACTATATATACATATATCAGCCACCCTGTATAAGTTAATAAGCCTCCTATGTCCTTGGATACGACCATTCCATTCTGATCTATCAGGTATAAGAGTGAGATACTTCTCGTCGAATAGTGGTTCAGTAATAGTGTAATCAGCAATTCCCGGAAGGCCAGGCATTCTGTCTAGAATGACACTATGTCCGTAGCAATTTCCTGACCATAGAGACAGACCCTGAGTCTAATCGCAGTACATGCGGCATATTGCTATAATATCTAGCGGCGTTAAATGTAGTATAACATTTAGTTCCACAGTTGGTGTCGTTCTCAGCGCACCAGTAATACATATAGCAGCCATTCGCTGAACCTTGTTTGGTATCGCACAGAAGGTGGATATTGGTGGTGATAGCTCAAGTCCCCAGAAAAGACATCAAAGCCCTCTTGGTCATTGGGTTTGGAACCGTCTGTATACAAGTTAACGAATCTCCTGTGTCCTGGGATACGACCATTCCATTCTGATCTATCTGGTATAAAAGTGCGATACTTCTTGTCAAAGAGTAGTTCAGTCATAGTGTAATCAACAGTGCGTGGAAGGTCAGGCATTCTGCCTTGACACTATGTCCGTAGCAATTTCCTGACCATAGAGACAGTTCCCTGAGTCTAATCGCAGTACATGCGGCATATTGCACTGCTATAATATCTAGCGGCATTAAATGTAGTATAACATTTAGTTCCGCAGTTGGTGTCGTTCTCAGCGCACCAGTAGTACATATAGAAGCCATTCGCTGAACTTTGTTTAGTATCGCACAAAAGGTGGATGTTGTGCAGAGCTGTTCACCAGACGACAATGCCGTACAGCATTATCGATCTGACTACTGCCGTATACAACCAATAAACTATACGCGAGTTCTGAGCCCAGTGTTTTCCTATTGCCCTTTTACAGGTATATAGCGCTATCACAGCCTTATTTGCTCTTTCGAAAATGTTGAGTTTGAAATGCAACATCCTGTCTAGTAAAATACCCAAGTATTTTGCGCTTTCAGAGAAGGGTAAAGGGCTTGGCTTAACACCAAGCCCTTTACCGGAAGCCCATCTTGCGGTTGTATGAAGGGCCTGCTGTAGGATGTCTCTGAGAGTATTTAGAAACTTCCCTCTAACAGCTATTGTGACTTCATCTGCATAGGTAACAAATCTGACACCCATCATCTCCAGAGAAAGTAAAATATTGTTCATGGAGAGACTCCATAGCAGAGGGGAAGAAACTCCCCTCAGGGCGTTCCGCTTCTGACAAATCTGTGGAGGTCAGTTGAACCTAAGCTATCTGAAATGCGTCTCCCAATCAGAAGGTTATGAATGAGTCTATACATATATACTGCTATCAACCCCTAGGGTTGCTAAAACCATAATTATAGAAACTGGACTTATGTTATTAAAGGCCTCTCTATATCTAAGAAAGCTACCGCAGTATATTCCTTAACGGAGAGAGATTATTTAATAAAGCTGACTTGATCATGCAGGGCGGTTTCGGCGGACTTGTGCTTCCTGTAGTCATGCTGTTGATTGGACAGTATGTAACCTGTGATAAATTTTTATCCTAAGGTAACTATCTGTAAATCTCTCCAGAGTTTTTAGGAGAAATGACGATGGACTAATTGGCTGGAAATCTTTAGCTCCAGCGTGGATCGTCTTTGAGATGAAACATCCGTATTTAAAACGTAACCCGGCAATGCATTTGATTTTTATTTTAATTTTTTCGGTCTACGACTGTTTTCCAATATAACAATATTTTGATTTTGTTGAGGCTTTTATTCCCTATATACATTTATTTAGTGTTAAATTTTGTATCTAAATCAATTTTGTTTTCAATCATGACACTAATAAATCAACAAATTGCCTTGGGGATTATAAATCCCAGCGAACGACACTTGTCGACTATGCCCAAAAGTTCAGAGCAGCTCTTACTTATGAATAATAGTAAATCTTCCAAATCTCATGCCAAGAAAAATAACTGTCTAGCATAGAAATTAAACGAATTTTGTGATGAAATATAATTAAAACTATCACCATAAGACCAAACCACTACGTTGAGAGCTGACACTGGCATCATCAGGCAGACAGACAGCATTTAATATCAATAAATAATTAAATTTCCAAAAAAAAGAAAACAAAAATAAAGCAAAATAACTCTATGCTGAGGGGATATTGGGTAGCAAAAAAAGTAACGAACTTGGAGACACAAAAATAGTCATTAAATGAAGGATGCTTATAATTAAATGAAAGCAGAAAATGAAAAAAAGATGGTGGAAAATAGAAACGGGGGAAGGACGAACTAATCTTCTCCTCTTGAATTAAAATCCACTCGACAGTGACAAGCGGGCGCACAAAAACAGACAGACCGACGGACGGACAATGCGAAGGGGGTAAAAATGGTTGGGAAAAAGCTACCCTCTTCTTGGGGAGGTGGAGGAAACATGAAACAAAATCCTGTATAATTTGTACGCTTGGTACATACAAAGACCAAAAAATATTCCCCTACTTCCATCCTGCACATAGGATACCCGACTGCAGTCTGCATCGTCATCGGTATTGGTGCAAAAGATGAATTGTTTCTAACGGGTGAATGAGATTTGTGTATCAAGGGGTGCGTCGAAGGACCAACAACTAGTTATTGTCTCTTTTGAGAGATTTTTTTCACATATTAACATGATGCGAAATATATAAGCTCTCAGTGTTGACATTCCAAATACGTTGGAACTGCAAAACATACCCAGTTGTAATTCCAAACAAAATTTAATTATAAAATCGAATGAACGGGTTCATTATTCCCTACACGTCTGTGTGATACAGGGTACTATCAAAACACTTACAGATTTGATCTGAACCGATTTCTTCCAAATTTAGAAGTGTTCATTCATATATTAGGAAACCTCTTTCTGACGAATTTCATACTGATCGGATATAAAATACAGTTTGTACAGCGCTTACATGTCAAATCGGGAGTAACATATATATGGGGGCTATATTTAAATCCGAACCGATTTTCTCCGGATCGGATCGGATATAAAATATCATTTTTACAGCGCTCACATGTCAAATCGGGGGTAACGTATATATGGTGGCTATATCTAAATCTGAACCGATTTTTTCCAAATTTAAAAGTGTTCATTCATATAATAGGAAACCTCTTTCTGATGAATTTCATACTGATCGGATATAAAATACAGTTTTTACAACGCTTACATGTGAAATCGGGGGTAACATATATATGGGGGCTATATCTAAATCTGAACCGATTTTCTCCGAATTTGGCAGTATTCCTTCATGTAATAAGAAACCTCTTTCTGCCGAATTTCGCACTGATCGGATATAAAATAACATTTTTACAGCGCTTACATGTCAAATCGGGGGTAACTTACTCGTATATATGGGGGCTATATCTAAATCTGAACCGATTTCTTCCAAATTTAACAGTGTTCATTCATATAATAAGAAACCTCTTTCTGCCAAATTTCATACTGATGGGATATAAAATAAAGCTTTTACAGAGCTTACATGTCAAATTTTTCCAAATTCAATAGGGATCGTCCTTGGGCCAAAAAAAAGATATGTGTAAAGTTTCATCGACATCGGACCATAATTACGACCTGTACTTTGATTACTAGAATACATGCACAGACAGACGGACATAGCTAAATCAACTCAGAATGTGATTCTAAGTCGATCGGTATAATAAACAATGGGTCTGTTTTTTCTCCTTTTGGGTGTTACAAACAAATGCACAAAGTTATAATACCCTGTACCACAGTGTGGTGTAGGGTATAATCATATATAAAAAGGAAATCATTGAAATTAGGACAGAAGGCGAAACTTGTTCTTTAAAAAATCGCACGATTTTTTTAAAAAAAAAGTTTCCCCTTCGGTGATTCTGTGATGATTTCTGTTTTAAATCGCACGGTTAAAAAAACCTCCTGCGGCGTTGTCTATTTTCTTAAAGTTTTATATCGTTTACAAATCGTTTCATCGTTGATAAATACATTTATCACTTTAAAAAAATTTTTCGCATTCGGTCCTAAGTTCAATGATTTTTTTAAATCGCGCGATTTAAAAAATCATTGAATATAAGACCGATGGCGAATCTTTTTTAAAATTCGCTCGATTTTTTAAAAAATATTCGCTATCGTTCCAAAGTTCAAAGAATATATTTTTTAAATCACACAATTAAATAATAATCTTCCGCGATGTTTTCTGTCCCGTTCATACTCATGGTCAATAAAAAACAGAAAAAACAGAATCGTACAGTAACCTACAGTTTATAGAATCAAATTTAAACCCAAAATCGTTTTGGCTGATGTAGCCCGGCCTAAATTCAAAATTCAGCAACGCACTGCAGCCCTTATCGAGACCGAACGTCTCACATGTCGTGTCTGTTATAACAGATTGAAATCCGTCAACTGTTGGGCTTTTTAATGTAATCAAATTGGATCAATGGAAGGGGCTAGGGATAACTTATGTTTTTCCTTACGCCCCTGAGGTAACACAATGGACTATATAGTCTAAGTGAGTCTTTTACACATGCCGCCACTCTTAATCTAACCTAGGTATGGAATATATACATAGAATATAAACTTATTCCAATATTGAATGAAAGGGCTTTATAACCAAACACAAGTTAGAAAGTTCAGTCGGGTTAACCGACTTTCGAATCCCTCACCTTCAGTCCTGAGAAATATTTGTAAAACGATTTACTACTTTTTTTTTGGAATTAAATTATTATCAATTTAAATTGCTTTTAATGATTTTAAAGTATGTACTGTTGTTTAACGATATAAGCTGTTAACTTTTGGTACAAAATGGTCCATTTGTGCGAGAGGTACCAAAAGAGGCGTTGAAATGACGTCCATTTTTCACTGGACTGTAGATTCTATAAAAGCATTACATTGTACAAAATGTTAAGTATTTGTGGGCACTGGTATTAAAGTTTTAAGCAGTTAACATTTCCTGCGAAATTATCAGTTTGTGTAGGAGGTACCAAAAGGGGCATGCCAATAGGTACTACAAAAGCATAACACTGTAAAAAGTTTTAAGTATTTGTATGAACAGATATTAAACTTAACTTTTTTGGCGAGTACAAAAAGGTGTGGCGATACTTCGCCCACTTTTTTCAAGGTGATAGCGATGGATAAAATATTACTATGTGAGGAATTAAAGATGATTTGAATAAGTAGTATAGAAGTTATTGGAGAATCCATATTTCACTAAATGTTAACCCTTTGAGAGAGAGGTACTAGAAGGAGTGGAAGCTATACTTCTATGTTTTCAAAAAAAAAAAGTTATTTGGCGGACCCTTTATATTTGTCAGAACACACAAACACAAATAAACAGTTAAATTCCCATCAAAAACACTCCTTTGGAATATTCATGCATCATGTTATTCATGCGACCCAGTTTTCGAAGCAATAATGATACCAGTAAAGAAAGAGGTTTACCTGGAATTTGACATATATAGTAAACTTTTATGGCCAACATTTTGTTAGAACATTCCATCGACTCCCTCCAGAGCCAAAAATTACAGTTATGTGGGTAATCTAGGGGCTTAATAAGTTCCAGAAAAATATTGGCGTTCATGTTTTCTACAAAGTTGCTGAACATTCTCGACACCTCAGATGTAAGGAACACATACCGATGACACAAACAGCAAAAAGTGGGAAATTTAACCCTCCCCTAGAATAACAAGTAAACGCGTTAAATTCGGCCATGCCTAATCTTATATACCCTACACCATGGATTGCATTCAATTTTATTACTGGAAAAATCTTTGGATATGGAGCAAATAATGAAGCGATCCTTTTTATACCCTCACTTTAGTGTGACGAGGGTATCCGTCCGTCTGTCTGTCTGTCTGTCTGTCTGCTGGCTGCTGCGCACGATAACTCTCGAAAGGAGTAACCGATTGACTTCAAATTTGCTACGTGGTAATATTTTTTTCTCTATCCCCGGCTAAGTTCGAAGATGGGCCATATTGGTCCACTCCTTCTAGTACCTCCCCCACAAAGTGTTAAAATGTTGTGAAATATTGAATCTTTAATAACTGCTATACTACTTATAGCATTAGTTTATTAGTCGCTATCAACTCGAGAAAAATGGGCAATGTTGCTAAGCCCCTTTTGGTACCTCCCACACAAATGCACCATTTTGCACCAAAAGTTAACAGCTTATAACATTAATACTAGTGCATTAAAATACTTAAAATTTTGTACAGTGTAATGCTTTCATAGTGCCTACAGTCCAGTGAAAAATGGGTGTCATATTCACGCCCCTTTTGGTACCTCTTACACAAAGGTACCATTTTGCACCAAAAGATAACAGCTTATAACATTAATACCAGTGTATAAAAATACTTGAAATTTTTTACAGTGTAATGCTTTTGTAGTGTCTTTTGCACTGTGAAAAATGGACGCTATTTCCACGCCCCTTTTTGTACCTCCCACACAAAGGTACCATTTTGCACAAAAAGTTAAGAGCTCACAGCATGAGTACCAATGCACGAAAATGCAACAACATTTTGCACAGTGTAACGCTTTTGAAGTCCCTATAGCCCTGTAAAAAATGGCCGTTATCAACACGCCCCTTTTTGTACCTCCCACACAAAATGGCCAAATCATACCAAAATTTAATATTTCATAACGTTAATATATATAATATGTAATGTATTTAAAGAATCTACTATTCAGCGAAAAATAGGTGTATTTGTTAAAAACATTATGGTACCTCCCATACAAATTGACAGAATAATTCGTTTAATATTCCATATAACATTACTCACAAAGTGAGGGTATACCTTAGTCGGTTTACCCGACTGAAACTTTCTTACTTGTTGTTTAAGTAAATTAATTAAACAACGATCGCTGCAATTTTTAGGCCGCAAATTCTGTAGTTAAACTCTTCACCTGAAAAATGTGGTATTTATGGCTTAAAATACCTTTTTTGAGAGCTACATCTACACGGGACCTACAACAAAATAAAATTTTATTTGTATACATTTTATTGAGATGAATTCTTGCCCAAATATAATAAAAATTGCAAAGCTTCAGCTAAATTTCTTAGAAAATGTGGTGTTTATGGTTTAAAAAGCCTTTTTGGATCTTCGGTTATTTTTGATAGCGCAAAAAAAATACCAAACAACGTGGCGCATTGAAACTGAAAGCAAACCAATCAAACACTGATTTCAGCGAAGGAATATTTTAATGCGACTAATTTTTAAATGTCGTTGATTGTATCTTATAAAATGTTTTTTAATTTTGTCGGTTGCCCGAGAGTACTCGTATCTCAGTTTAAATAGTTTTTATTTTATTCAAAAATATTAAATAGTTTATTTGTATTAAATTTTAATCACATTCGCACGCGACTTTTATTTTTATTTTATTTATTTTTTTACTTTTTATGCAGCTAGACATCCAAAGGTTGATTATAGATGATTTTTAATATATTCAATAAATTTGTTTTCACAACAAAAATTATTTTTCTTATATTCCTTAAATATAAATCGAGATATAAAAGAGAGACCATTAATCAAAACATATCATGCAATAAAAAATGTTTAAAACATAAATTTTACAATTATTCGAATTTGCAACTATTTTAAAATGTGTTATTAATAAATGTAGGTTTTGGGAAAATTAGTTAAATTTGGTAAATTCTCTATAAAAAAGGAGTAAAACAACATACCTTTACAGACTTTTAATTTTTTTGACTGCGGTTGACATATCGTTGGAAATGCCAATATATTTTATAAGGTTGCCACATCTTACCAAAGAATTTTTTTCTCATCTACTGCCAATCAGCTTGTCCAATTTTGGACCGCCGCTATTAACGTGCCGTTGTGGTCTACCGCTATTAGTCGTAGATTTCTTTAGGAAACGAACAATTTATTTCCATTTTTTAAACCCTCCACCATAGGATGGGTATACTAACTCTGTCATTCCGTTTGCAACACCTTGAAATATTGATCGGCGACCCCATAATGTATATATATTCATGATCGTCGTGAAATTCTAAGACGATTTAACCATGTCCGTCTTCTTATAGTTGCAGGTCGTTTGGGATTGCAAATGGCCCATATCGGTCAATGTTTTGATATAGCTCCCCTATAGAGGTCGTTCCAAAATATGGGTTTTAAGCCATAGATACCACATTCTTAAAGCAATTTTGCTGAGACTTTGCAGTTTGTATTCTATTTTGACTAGAATTCATAGCAGTAAAAAATTTGCAAATCAGTTCATATTTTAGGCTTATATATGTCAAAAATACCGCATTTTTCAGATGAAAAGATTCGGCATGGCCGAACTTAACGTTTTTACTTGTTTATATGTATGTCCCACTGGGTTTATGATACTATTCTGCTCTGACTCACTGTTTTAGCCGAATTAGTTCGTATTTATTGGCCGATCTTTACCAAATTTGCCACTAATAGGAGTATCTTATCTGCTCTAAGAACGATTATGGAAAATGCATATTTCTGTTCAGATTAAGGTTAATGCATACCTCCTCCCGATTTGGATCCGATGTATTAATATTTAGTTAAATTTAGTTTAGATTCAAATGAGTTCTTGCAATTTTGGGTGCATAGGTTCAGATATATATACGAGGTATGTTCAAAAAATATATATTTTGTTTTTCACACAAAATTTGATGCAGATTCTTTGATCCATTTTCTGAAATAGATAAAAATCGAAGACAAGTTTAAACACATCCAAGCACAACAGCTGTCAAAAATGAACTAAACATTCAAAATGGCCGACCTTGTCGGCATAAGTAAAGGACATGAGTACCAACATAACGCTACAAAAATATAAAAAATCAAATACACGTAGCCCGCAGAAATTAAAAATTCGCGATATTTTTTGAACATACCTCGTATATAATTACCATTTATGCAGCACCTTATTTAGCTTGTAACCTTAGTAGGATTTTTACTACATTGTGTCGTTGATACATTTTAAAATTAAACATTTTATTTGAAATATATATCACATGTATTGTTTTACTAACTATTTTATCCACTTATATAACGGGTGATCCAAGTAGAGATACTTTTCTCAATAGCCGTGTCATGCTGTCATGTTATTTTTGTTAAGTATTGTTTGGCATTTCATCATGGAAAGACATACGCCTGAACAACGTTTACAAATCGTTCAACTTTATTACGAAAATTCACATTCTGTGAGGAATGTGTTTCGTGCACTTCGCTCAACTTATGGTCAACATAATCGGCTTACTGAGCGTACTATTCGCAACACCATCACCCATCTTGAGACCCAGCATTCATTATTGGATAATATTCGACCGAATAGACCACGTCCAGCACGCAGTGAAGACAATGTAGCGGCCGTAGCTGATAGTGTACACGAAGACCGTGGAGAGTCGATTGGGCGCCGTTCGCAGCAACTCGGACTGACGTATGGAACGACTTGGCGCATTTTACGTCGAGATCTTAAATTGAAAGCATACAAAATACAGCTTGTACAAGAACTGAAGCCGCCCTACCTTCGCAAGCGACATCGCCAAATATTGTTCAGCGATAAGGCCCATTTCTGGCTCAATGGGTATGTAAACAAGGAATATTGCCGCATTTGGGACGTAGAGCAACCTGAAGAGATTCAAGAGCTGCCACTTCATGCAGAAAAAACAACGGTTTGGTGTGGTTTGTGGGCCGGTGGAATCATCGGTCCATATTTCTTCAAAAATGATGCCGGGGAGAACGTAACCGTCAATGGCGACCGTTATCGTGCCATGATAACCTACTATTTTATGCCTGAAATTGAAGCTCGTGATCTCAGCTACCTTTGGTTTCAACAAGACGGCGCCACTTCCCACACATCGCATCAATCATTGGATTGATGCGATGTGTGGGAAGTGGTTCACGTTATATATATCTATTATTCACATACCTTTTAAACGATACTACTCTTGGTTAAAAAACAGAATGGCGTTTACGCAACTTTCAAAATAAACTGTTCAATTTTGTTTCAAACAAGTATTATTTTACTAAAATTGTAATTAATGCTGTTAGATCAGTAGATCCGGTTATATATTTATGTAATATGGACCTCATACAAATTATTGACCACCAAAAGGCATCCTCGCAAATTCTTATAAATTTCCTATTGGGTATTTCAAAATTCTTTTGTGTATTACATGTGTCCCAAACAGGAAAAAGTATATGTTGTCCTTGTTAAGGTTTTTACCATTTCCAACATTTTGTGCAGAATTTTGACGCTGTAGTTCACTTGTAGTTTTTGTTTTGTGCGGTACTATCGTTCGTAATAGTATATGTTTTTGCTATTAAATATTTTTCAATAATTAAATTTTTCACACCCTAGACATAAACTAGAATTTTCTATCGACACTTGTGCAAATCTAAATAAAATGGATTTTGTACTTTTCTCCGGTGAAGAGTAGGAAAGGAGATCGGATGGGATGGATAAGTGGTGCAAATGGTGTACATGGTAACATGGTTTGTCTCATAGTTTTTGGGGTAATGCGCTGCGACACGTTATTGCCAGTGAGCAAAAATGACTTAACATAGACTAGACACTGAAAGAAAATACTGAGTCGTTAAGAGTTGGTTTAGAATATAACCAAATGTTACAACTTACACTATGACCTTATTTGGTTCATTATTTGATTTAATTTGTCCAAAATTTGATTTAATTTTGGTAAAATTAACTTTACTCCTAACTTAAATGAAAATCTACTTAGACACTCTAAATACGGGACAATGAAATATTTGTTAAGGATAATATGTTCACCACTAAATTTGCTTTGGTTCAGCACTTCTGGTGTACAAAATTTGACTGACAAATTTATACGAAAATCATTTCCCTATAAAATCTGCAGAAATATTATAATCGTCCTAAGGTTCTGTACTTTAGATTACTTCTCCAGTGTCTATGGTTTGGCACAGAACGAAGATTTTTTTCTAATGACATCTTGTCTAGAAAGAAGCAATTTCCCAAAAACTAAGGTTATACTTCCGTGGGTTAGTTATCTTTTTGTAGGAAATTGGATAACGTTTTTTAACAGTGTAACACCCCCTCGCCCGCCACATCTGTCATGTTACATGTTACTTTGTTCTTGTAAATTCCATATCAGAACAGGGTGTCACTTTTGTCCCACAACAAATGTTTCAGTTTTTTGTTGGTATCCTTGGGAGATTTTATAAAAATAATTACAAGTTTGTTTGCTCTGTATATCTGTAGCCATACCACTTGCTCTGCCAGAACATGAAATCGGTTTATATCGACAAAAGAAAACTATTTAACTTATTTGCAATTTTGTAGTACACATTATGGGTAAAAATACAAAATAAAAGGATATAGCATTTTTGTTACTTATTGTAACTAAAAACTATTACAAAAGCTTTGCATTATCCACTCCATCCAAGACCAAGGCACACACAAACGTATACACAAAAACCCACCCACTCATTCACATGGATGTCAGCCCTTTGCCATTGTTTGCCGAGGAGTATGTGGTAATTTCTCATGGATTCAGTGTACCATGCATTTTAATCCCATTTAAATTATGTATCTGAAAAAAAATTATTTGTTGGAAGATGTGGTAACAACTTCAGATACACAAGGACACTTCTGCTGGCTTTTTTTTTTGTCGGTGAGACCTGTATTCCCCTCTGGACTGCTTAATGCAAAGTACTAATTTTTTATTTTAAGATTTTGCCACATTCCAATCCTCTAAAAATGTTGGATCGTCTGTTAGAGAAGAAAAACTTGAAAATAGGTTCTTTTGAAATTCGAGGCACATACCCATAAAATGAATTTTATATATATTTTTATTTTGTTTTCATTACATATATACAAAAAAACTAAGTAATTTACATTGCTGTTTTCAGGAGTTGTTGTTCCTTTGTTCCAGGAAGTAGTAGCTTTGAGGATATGCAGCTTTGAGGATATGGTTAAACAATATACATACATCATGAAATGGCAATTGAATCGATAACCTTGTGCATATTTGAAATATGTACATTAAAATATAAATTTAAAAAAATTGTTTTAGTGTAGAATATTTGAATCCTTAAATGTCCTGTTTGAAAGGACTTTCTTGACTTTTTTCGAAAAAAGGGCCAAATTGACCCATTAAGATGGGAGCTAGAGGGTTAAGATCTTCCACAAAAAGGAACCACATAAAATTCCACTATGTAACTCTGACTATAAGAAAACTCTCAGACATTAATATACAGCTTTTTTTTATTTAGTATAATACTCCCTTTGACAAAAAAAATGAAAATTTTGACCCACTGATACAAAAAATCCAGACCAGCTGGACCATAAGTTTATTCTACAAAAATAATCAACTCAACGTGCCCTTTCAGAATTATAGAGTCGCTCTTCTGCTCCAATATTTCCACAGATAACACGGCTTTATATTTACACTAGCTTACCCGGTGCGCTTTGCAGCCCCCATCTTTTATCTATTTTCTGTTTAGGGTACTGTAAAATAGCTATACCTCTTTCTTTCAAAATGATGTGATTATTACATATGGTGAAAAATGAAAAAGATTTGATTACTTTTATATATAAAATACGAACCCTCGTTTCATTTCTATGTTCCAAGAGTTACCCTGACATCATGGTACAATATTTATCGCCTTCCCACAGTACCTCTGGACGTTGAAAAACAATTTTTTTTGGTTCAAACGTTAGCAACTTTCCCTTTGTTTATGTTTCAATACCTACATTCACGCCCTGGTACAATATAAAGGTACGAATTTAAAAATGTAAAGTAAATCGCTCCATTGTACCACATTTAACCTTTAGTGTGTCATAATTAACCACTTTGCACGATTGTACAATATTTTAAAATGATAATTGATATTTCAAGATCCAAATTCGCAAGCTTAGGCCGTATTTCAACATTTTTGTCCCCTATGCCATTTAATTATCTTTTTCCCCATGGTTTAAGTAGAAGAACCTATTTGGAAAAAACAATTTATTAGCTTTGGTTTATGCTGTAAGAGCTACCTTTGCACTCAGGGACCACATTCAACACCTTTTGCACCACTGTTCCAGTTTAAACACTTTTTATTACACTGTGCTTCTAAAGTACGAATTTTTATACATATCTGGGACTATTTTGTTCCCTTTTTTTCCGACTTACCACATTTAACCATTTTACCGTATTTAACTTTTTTGCTTCACCGTACCATATTTAACCCTTTTTGCTCCACTAAACCATGTTTAACTCATTTTTTCCCCTCTGTAACATGTTGAACAATTTTTGCTTGCCCCAACTGCATCATAATTTTAACCTTTTTGCACCACAGCGCTACATAATTGCAGTGCATCATTATTTTAACCTTTCTGCACCACAGTGCTACTAAAAGCATACATTTAGAAAAAAACATTCTTATTTCATATTTAACTTACCCTCTCTCCTTGCATCCATATTTTTACCCGCTGTACTAAATGTACGCTTTTTGACCCACTGTGCTATATATAACCTTTTGGGTCCACTGAATCAAATTTAACAACTTTTTGTCCTACTATATTTTGTCCACTATATTTAACCATTTTTGCCCCACTGTACCATAGTTAACACATTTTTGCCCCACTGTTCCATAGTAAACGCTTTTTGCCCCACTGTACCATACTTAACCAATTTTGTTCCACGTAACCATTTTTGTCATACTGTACCATAATTAACCATTTGTGCCATTCTAACACATTTTTCCCCACCGTTCCATAGTTAAAGCATTTTGCCCCACTGTACCGTATTTAACCCATTTTATCCCTTCTTTCTTGACTTTTTTCGAAAAAAGGGCCAAATTGACCCATTAAGATGGGAGCTAGAGGGTTAAGATCTTCCACAAAAAGGAACCACATAAAATTCCACTATGTAACTCTGACTATAAGAAAACTCTCAGACATTAATATACAGCTTTTTTTTATTTAGTATAATACTCCCTTTGACAAAAAAAATGAAAATTTTGACCCACTGATACAAAAAATCCAGACCAGCTGGACCATAAGTTTATTCTACAAAAATAATCAACTCAACGTGCCCTTTCAGAATTATAGAGTCGCTCTTCTGCTCCAATATTTCCACAGATAACACGGCTTTATATTTACACTAGCTTACCCGGTGCGCTTTGCAGCCCCCATCTTTTATCTATTTTCTGTTTAGGGTACTGTAAAATAGCTATACCTCTTTCTTTCAAAATGATGTGATTATTACATATGGTGCAAAATGAAAAAGATTTGATTACTTTTATATATAAAATACGAACCCTCGTTTCATTTCTATGTTCCAAGAGTTACCCTGACATCATGGTACAATATTTATCGCCTTCCCACAGTACCTCTGGACGTTGAAAAACATTTTTTTTTGGTTCAAACGTTAGCAACTTTCCCTTTGTTTATGTTCCAATACCTACATTCACACCCTGGTACAATATAAAACCATGTTTGTCCCACTGTGTCTATAAAGGTACGAATTTAAAAATGTAAAGTAAATCGCTCCATTGTACCATATTTAACCTTTAGTGTGTCATAATTAACCACTTTGCACGATTGTACAATATTTTAAAATGATAATTGATATTTCAAGATCCAAATTCGCAAAGCTTAGGCCGTATTTCAACATTTTTGTCCCCTATCTGTGCCATTTATTTATCTTTTTCCCCATGGTTTAAGTAGAAGAACCTATTTGGAAAAAACAATTTATTAGCTTTAAGAGCTTTAATTTATTGCTGTAAGAGCTACCTTTGCACTCAGGGACCACATTCAACACCTTTTGCACCACTGTTCCATTTTAAACACTTTTTATTACACTGTGCTTCTAAAGTACGAATTTTTATACATATCTGGGACTATTTTGTTCCCTTTTTTTCCGACTTACCACATTTAACCATTTTACCGTATTTAACTTTTTTGCTTCATCGTACCATATTTAACCCTTTTTGCTCCACTAAACCATGTTTAACTCATTTTTTCCCCTCTGTAACATGTTGAACAATTTTTGCTTGCCCCAACTGCATCATAATTTTAACCTTTTTGCACCACAGCGCTACATAATTGCAGTGCATCATTATTTTAACCTTTCTGCACCACAGTGCTACTAAAAGCATACATTTAGAAAAAAACATTCTTATTTCATATTTAACTTACCCTCTCTCCTTGCATCCATATTTTTACCCGCTGTACTAAATGTACGCTTTTTGACCCACTGTGCTATATATAACCTTTTGGGTCCACTGAATCAAATTTAACAACTTTTTGTCCTACTATATTTTGTCCACTATATTTAACCATTTTTGCCCCACTGTACCATAGTTAACACATTTTTGCCCCACTGTTCCATAGTAAACGCTTTTTGCCCCACTGTACCATACTTAACCAATTTTGTTCCACGTAACCATTTTTGTCATACTGTACCATAATTAACCATTTGTGCCATTCTAACACATTTTTCCCCACCGTTCCATAGTTAAAGCATTTTGCCCCACTGTACCGTATTTAACCCATTTTATCCCACGTTACCATATGCAACTAACTGTGCCCCACTGTACTATATTTAACCCTTTTTGCACCACTGTGTCATATTCAACGCTTTATCTCACTGTACCATATTTAACAGTTTTTGCCCACTGTACCATATTTAACCCTCTGTGCTCCACTGTACAATATTTAACACAGTTATGCCACACTGTACTGTATAGTTCCCTTTTTTTGTCACACTGTACCTTATGTAACCCTTTTTGCCCCACTGTATCATAGTAAATACATGTTTGCCCCACTGTTCCATAGTTAACGCTTTTTACCCCACTGTACCACTTTTAACCCATTTGTCCCACTTTACCATATACATATAACTATTTTTACCCCACTGTACCATAGTTAACCCTTTTTGCACAACTGTGCCCCATTCAACTCTTTATCTCACTGCACAAAATGTTTACCCAATGTACCATATTTAACAAATTTTTGTCTCACTGTACCGTACTCGTATTTAAAATGTTTCTCCACGCTAGCGTACTTAAACCTTTTTCCCCGACTGTAACATACTTAATCATATTTTCTCTACTCCACTATTTAACCGTTTTTGACCACAGTGCTCCTAAAACCATATAAACTCTTCATATCTCGTGTTTAAGATCCAATTTTGGCAGATTGTTCCCTTTTTTCCCCATGCTCCATAATTAACCCGTCGTGTCCCACTGTGCCTCTTAAAGTTAGAATTACTAAAAATCACTTCCAATCTCTAGTTTATGTTCCAAAAGTTACACTGGAACCATTGATCCATGTTTCACATTTTTAAGCCACTGTACTGTATTTTACACTTTTTGCCCCACTGTGCCCCGAAAACTACGAATACAAAAAAAACTTAATACCCCGATCAGTAGTCATAAAGACATCCCTCGCTTCAATTTTCACCATTCTAATATTAGGCTTTAATTTTGCCGGTGGTACCATATTTATATCTTTCTGTCCCACTGCGCCTCTAAATTTAAAAATCACTCCTTGTTCTTGTCACACCAAATTTCACGATTCTAGGTCTTGCCATTTGGATTTGGCTGTTGTCATACATTTATCCCCTTTTTTCCATTTTACCCCACTGTGTGCGTAAATGTTCGAATTACGATAAATCCTGTCAATTTCAGAGTCTACCTCATAAGAGCTACCATCACACAATATTTCACGATTCTAGCTCTTGCCATTTGGATTTGGCTGATGTACCACATTTATCACTTTTTACCCCACTGTGTGCGTAAATGTTCGAATTTTGAAAAATCCTGCCAAATTCTGAGTCGACCTCTTAAGGGCTACCGTCATTTCAAGATTCTAGCTCATTTCGTTCAGATTTGGCGGTGGTACCATATTTATCCCTTTTTGCCCCTTTGTGCGGCTAATAGTACGAATTTCGAAAAATCCCGCCTTATTGCTCGTCTACGTCCCAAGGACTACCCTTCCACCATTTCATGATTCTAGCTTCAGCCGTTTGACCTGAGCGATGATCAGTCAGTCAGTCAGTCACGCAACAATTTTATATATATAGATTGTAGTATTTATACCCTACACCACACTGTGGTACAGGGTATTATAACTTTGTGCATTTGTTTGTAACACCCAAAAGGAGAAGAAATAGACCCATCGTTTATTATACCGATCGACTTAGAATCACTTTCTGAGTTGATTTAGCTACGTCCGTCTGTCTGTCCGCCTGTCTGTCCGTCAGTGCATGTATTCTTGTAATCAAAGTATAGGTCGCAATTATGGTCCGATCTCGACGAAACTTTACACATATCTTTTTTTTGGCCCAAGGACGATCCCTATTGAATTTGGTTAAAATCGGTTCAGATTTAGATATAGCCCCCATATATATGTTATCCCCGATTTGACATGTAAGCGCTGTAAAAACTTTATTTTATATCCGATCAGTGCGAAATTCGGCAGAAAGAGGTTTCTTATTATATGAATGAACACTGTTAAATTTGGAAGAAATCGGTTCAGATTTAGATATAGCCCCCATATATATGTACGTTACACCCGATTTGACATGTAAGCGCTTTTAAAACTGTATTTTATATCCGATCAGTGCGAAATTCGGCAGAAAGAGGTTTCTTATTACATTAAGGAATCCTGCCAAATTCGGAGAAAATCGGTTCGGATTTAGATATAGCCCCCATATATATGTTACCCCCGATTTCACATGTAAGCGCTGTAAAAACTGTATTTTATATCCGATCAGTATGAAATTCGTCAGAAAGAGGTTTCCTATTATATGAATGAACACTTTTAAATTTGGAAGAAATCGGTTCAGATTAAGATATAGCCCCCATATATACGTTACCCCCGACTTGACTTGTAAGCGCTGTAAAAATGTTATTTTATATCCGATCAGTGCGAAAATCGGCAAAAAGAGGTTTCTTTCTACATGAAGGAATACTGCCAAATACGGAGAAACTCGGTTTAGATATAGATATAACACCCATATATATGTTACCCCCGATTTGACCTGTAAGCGGAGGTCGGAGAAAATCGGTTCAGATTTAGCTCCCATATATATGTTACCCCCGATTTAACATGTAAGCGCTGTAGATACTGTATTTTATATCCGATCAGTACGAAATTCGACAGAAGGATGTCTTTTTACATGAATGAGTATTCAGGGAAGATCGGTTCAGATTTATATTAAAGCTCCATATATATGTTCCTCCTGATTTGGTATAGAACCGCAATAGAAGTTGTATTTTACTTCCGATCATTAAAATTTTCCAGAAAGATGTTTCTCAATATAGGAACGAATATTGCTTAATTTAGCGATTATCGTTTCAGAATTAGATAATATGTTTCTACCCATTTACCAATTATTCCAAATTATTATGGCAATGACCCTTATCGCATTGTTAGGGAGGTGTAGGGTATTATATAGTCGCCCCGCCCGACTTTCTGCCTTTCCTTACTGGTTTCTGTATAAGTTGGCATGTAAGGAGATATAATTACAACTTTTGTGTCCTTGGCGACCCCCACTGAAATTTTCCGGCAAACATTATCGTAGAATATTTTAATCCTTTAGTGTCCTTGTGAAAGGTTTCTATAATTTTTTGCGAAAAAAGGGTCAAACTGACCAATTAAGAGGGGAGCTGGAGGGTTAAAGTATCCTCATAAAATTCCACTATGTAACTCTGGCAATGAGAAATCTCTCAGGCATTAACATACATAGTTTTTTTTTTCATTTAGTATAATGCTACCTTCGACCAAAAAATGAAAACTTTGACCCACTGTAAAAAAACTCAGACAAGCTGGACCATAAGTTTATTCTACAAAAATGATCTACTCAAAATGTCCGTCAGAATTATAGGGTCGCTATTCTGTTCCAATCAAAAAGTCTTAATTTGTTGGACAGTATTATTAAAAAAACAAGTAAGAAAGTTCAGTCGGCTAAACCGACTCACCTTGAGTCCACAAAAAATATTCGTAAATGTAATTATTTTTCGTTTTAATTTAATTATTATCAATTTAAATTGCATTTAATAACTTAAAAGTATGTTTTGGTACAAAATGGTCAATTTGTGTGGGAGATACCAAAAGGGGCGTGCCAATAACGGTCACTTTTCTTTGGACCCTAGATACTATAATAGCATTACACCGTCCAAATTTTTCAAGTATTTGTATCCACTCTTATTAAAGTTAAAGTCTGTTAACCTTTGGTGCAAAACAGTCCATTTGTGGCCCCAAAAGGGCGTGTTAATAACGCCCACATTGCTCTGGTCTCTAAGTACTCTAAAAGCATTACACTGTACCAAATTTCGAGCATTTGTATGAACTGATGTTAAAGATAAAAGCAGTTAACTTTTGGTGCAAACTGGTCCATATGTGTGAGAAGTACCAAAATAGCCGTGACAAGTTCACCCATTTTTTTAGGGGTGATACCGACTAATAAACTAATACTATGTGTGGAATATCATAAGATTCGAGTAAGTAGTATAAAAGTTATTAGAGAATCAATATTGCACTAAATTTTAAGCCTTTGTGGGGAGGTAATAGAAGGAGAGGACCAATATGGCCCATCTTCGAACTTAGCCTGAGATAGAAAAATATATAATCACATACCAAATTTTAAGTCCATCTGTTACTCCTTTTGATTGCTATAATGCGCTCCAGCCAGACAGAGAGCCAGACAGACAGACGGACGGACATTGCTCAAATGACTTACGAGGGTTACTATATATATTTCTGGCCTAGGCAACACTAAGTGTTTCCTGCCGCCATCTGACATTTCCATTGGAAAGTTTGAAATATTTTAGCATAAACGTACTCAGAACTTTCTGACGTACGACCATCATTTGTGTTGTTTACAGTGACTTGAAAAAATCAATTTGGCAAACAAAATGGAATTAACTCGTGAACATTTTCGTGCGATCATTTTTCACAACTTTCGACGTGGATTATCACGACAAGAGTGCATCGATGAACATAAATCTTTGTGTGGCGATGAAGCACCATCCTATAGCACTGTGAAAAACTGGTTTAATGAATTCAATCGTGACCGACGCTCGCTCAAAGACGAAGGTCGTCCAAAAACGGCCGTAGTGCCAAACCGTAAAAAAGGTTTGTTCTCGTTGGATCCCGCACAATTTGACAATCGCTCAAAAAAGGCTTGTGTCGATTGGTGCAAAGAAATTTTGAAAAAATACGATCGCGGTGCTTCGGAAGACGGTTAATAAGATCGCCACAGGTGACGAATCTTGGATCTATGAGTATGAACCCGAAACAAAACAGCAATCGACCGTGTGGGTCTTCGAAGACGAGCCAAATCCAACGAAAATTGTTCGTGGAAGAATCACTTCCAAGCAAATGGTCGCCTGTTTCTTCGGCAAAACTGGTCATGTGGCGACTATTTCGCTTGAGCAACGTAGGACGGTCAATTCTGAGTGGTACACCACAATTTGTTTGCCTGAAGTCTTCGGAGAAATTCGAAAAACGAACAAGAGAAGACGAATCATTGTACACCATGACAATGCGATCTCTCACACATCGGCTCAAACCAGCGCCTTTTTGACCGGCCAAAACGTTGAATTGATGGGTCATCCGCCGTACAGCCCTGATTTGACACCCAATGAATTCTTCTTATTCACTCACATCTAGAAAAAACTGCTTTTTCAACGTTTTTCGACGCCTGAAGCAGCTGTTGAAGCGTTCAAAAGCCATGTTTTGGAGGTGAATTTTCAACACACTGTAACCAAAACAATTCGCGCTCAAATGACAAAACGGTCTGAGCGAAGTTATGCTAAAAAATGTCATACTTTCCAATGGAAGCTCCAGTTTTCATCTGGCAACACCAGCATTGCCAGGACCGAAATATAAATAGCAACCCTCGTAAAATGACTCTTAGGTTACTCGATGTGTTACATTTTTTGTCCGTAGCAAATGATATAGGAGTATACGCCCGTCACACGAAAGTGAGGGTATAACTGTGGGCATATCTCTTCCCTTTAATAGCGTTATAAACAAATGCACATAGTCGTAATACCCTGTACCACAGTGTGTTGTCGGGTATAAATACAAGTCGCGGAATCGGTTGTAAAATTTGTCGCTTTGAATATAAATAAATTAAATTTTAAGGTATCATTATATTGGGGCTATATAATAATATTGACTAGGACCATTTTTTCTATGAGTGCTTTAGGACAAAATGCACGGGTTACAAAGACCATGTGGCTAGATTTTGCAGCGACAGAGCAGAAACAAAATGTTCAAAAGTTATGTGCAACTTAAAGATGGCGGAATTACGATTTTCTCAAAAAGGTTTGTTCATTCAGTCGCTTGTAACTCCTGAAATACTTGACCGATTTTGATGCTTTACGATAAAATTGTAAAAATAAAATAATTTAGCAATTTGCTATGTTTATCCCCTCACCTTAGAGAGGAGGGCATACATATGTATATCATTTGCTACGAGCCAAATGTGTAACACATCTAGGGAGTGACCTAAGACCCCATGTATGTTCGGCGGATATCCGTTTTGTGCCATTTAAGTGATTTGAGCAATGTCCGTCCTTCAGTATGTGTGTCTGTCTTCCAGCTGGTGCGCACGATATCTGTCGAAAGTAGTAACCTATTGGCTTCTTATTTGGTATGCGACAATATTTTTCTCTATCGTGGGAATCGAACCCACGGCCCCCAAACACCCAGGCGAGTACGCTACCTACTTTCATACTTTGGCGCTAATTTTCCAAGAATATTTAAGCTTATAGTAAAAAATAAAGTTCCCTACACCACTTTATACAAAATCCTGTTAATTTTCGAAACAAATATTTATTTGTATTTAAGTATTCAGAAAATACCAAAATTGTGTTAGATTTTTCGGTAATTCAAAGTTTATTTTTTAGAAATTGTTAATGTTTAAAAAATAATAAATAATAATAATTGAAATCGAAAAATCTTGGATCAAAAAAAAATTACTTGGAGACAATTAAATATGGCTTAAAATAATTCTCAAAAATTTAAATGATTGATTTAAAACAAATGTTAATGCTGGGTAAAAATAAAACAAGTGTGTCAACATTTTTTGAAAGGTCAAGATTTTTTTGAAAT
Organism: Eudasyphora cyanicolor; assembly: GCA_963930755.1. Lineage (NCBI taxonomy): Eukaryota > Metazoa > Arthropoda > Insecta > Diptera > Muscidae > Eudasyphora > Eudasyphora cyanicolor. The sequence continues at coordinate 208,146,917 of OZ005737.1, read as the reverse complement.
TTTGTTATTAATCTGGTTGAGAATATGAAAAAAATAAAACAATTTAAACCGTTTTGCAAAATTTAGATTTTTTTCGCGAGATATGACCTATTAAATTTTTCCGAGTGTGTTTAGAAAACTCCAATTTTCTCCGGAAATATTGAACGGATTCGACTGAAATTTTTGCAGGTCGGTCCGAAACATTTCCTAAAATCTAAATATATCATAAACTTTAATTACCAACTCACGTCTCTTTTGTCGTTGATTTTGTACAGATTGATTAGGAATTGGCGGAGATATTGCAAATTATATATCCACAGTTTTGAAGCTCGCGATGCTGAGAACTTGATCCGCCGAAAAAAAATTAATGCGTTTTTGGACTCAGAACTAATGGATCTAGCTATTGTGTAAATTTGGACAAACTTGGTAAGGTCCTTGAGGTGCTGTAATAATGAACCAAAAATATTTTCAAAAAGGTAGTGTCCCTAAAATTGCCGTAAATTTTTACAAAGCGCGATCTACCAAAATGTTTTTTCTGATTCTGGTGGACGTCAATATAGGACGCATTCTAAATATAAAATATTTCAAATTACTGCTCCAGAAAGTGAAATTATTCGCATATGCAAAAAATATTTTGCAATATTTTTCATATGGTCAGTTGGTAATTAAAGTTTATGATATATTTAGATTTTTGGAAATGTTTCGGACTGACCTGCAAAAATTTCAGTCGAATCCGTTCAATATTTCCGGAGAAAATTGCAGTTTTCTAAACACACTCGGAAAAATGTAATAGGTCATATCTCGCGAAAAAATCAAAATTTAGCAAAACGGTTCAAATTGTTTTATTTTTTTCAAATTCTCAACCAGATTAATACGAAATTTCAAAAAAATCTTGACCTCCCAAAAAATGTTGACACACTTGTTTTATTTTTACCCTGCTTGGAGTACAGTTCGAAAGCAAGGAAAAATTAAAACTGAAATTCGAAAAAGTTGGCAAATGTTTTGAAAATCTTTTTAAAATAAAATATATTTGGAGAAATTCCTAAACAATAATTTTATTCGTATTTAAACATATACAAGGTGGCGCAAAAGTAACATTTCGATGTTTTTTTGCTGTAATTTAAAAAAATGAAAAACTTTGATTCTTCTTGTGGATTATTTTTATTTGGTCTTTTAATTTTTTTTACATCAAGTCGAGAATATGATGTCATGTAAATGGTCGCCGCCACAGTTGATTGTCATTTGAGCCCTTTTTATGGCATTTTCCATCACTTTGGCCAAAACTTCCGGCGATAGGTCCTCACATTCTTGACGGATATTGTCTTTAAGAGCTGCAAGAGTCTGAGGCTTGTTGACATAAACCCGCGACTTCAAAAAGCCCCACAAAAAGAAGTCTGGAGCGGTCAAATCAGGCGATCGTGCTGGCCAGTGCAAATCGCCAAAATGGGAGATTAGGCGCCCGGGAAATGCATCCTTCAGCATATCGGTTGTGGCACGTGCAGTGTGTGTCGTTGCACCGTCCTGTTGGAACCACATATTTTCCAATCCCAATTCATCAAGTTGCGGCAAAAAGAACTCGTTGATCATTGCTCTGTAGCGCTCACCATTCACAGTAACCGTTTGGCCCGCGACGTCTTCGAAGAAAAAAGGTCCGATGACTCATACAGTGACACTGAGCGGGTGTAATGGCTCTTCGTGGGTTACACGCGGATTTTCAGTGCCCCAGAAGCGTAAATTTTGCTTATTTACGTACCCACTAAGATGGAAATGGGCCTCATCACTCATGATTATTTTTGATGAAAAATCATCTTCCTCTTGGTGGTGATTAAGGATGGCTTGAGCGTATGCTAGACGCGATTGGCGGTCAGCAGCTAACAGCTGATACACCGTCTGGACTTTGTACGGAAACATCTTCAAATCTTGTACCAAAAATCCCCGTAGAGACCGTCGACTGATACCCATTTGCGTGGCACGTCGTCTGGTCGATGTCGACGGCGCTTCCATGACATCCTCGGCTACAGCAGCAATATTCTCTGCAGAACGGCTACTCCGGGGTCTGCCACGCCTGGCAGCATCTCGTGTTGTGCCAGTCTCTTCGAGGCGAGCGGCTAAACGTCACAGTGTTTCACCAGTAGGCGTTGGACGGCCAGGAAATCTGTGCCAAAGTCACCGACTGATTATTGGTCAAATAAATAGTCAGCAATATTCCGCGTTCTGGAGCAGTGTAGCGTAACATTGTTTATTAACGTGTATTTCGCATATGTTTACTACACAAATGTCAAAACAGAACTGACATTAGGGGCCAATCGCAAAATTTATAGCATTTTCTGATAGGAGGATTACTTTTGCGCCACCTGTTATAACATATATAGTATTTAAAAATTTGTGTTCCAAATATAGTTTCTTTGGATTCAAACGTATCAAAAAATGCGATTTTGCCCCGTGGTTTTGATGTCGGTTGTATGTAGGGTGTAGGCTACTGGAAATATTGTTTGCTAAATGTTTAAATGTCTTTCATTCTATGGATTTAAGTCGGCTAAAGCAACCGTCTGTATTTGTGTGCTATAAAAACAAACCAAATAACAAAGTAAAATTTGCACAAAAAGCTTTACTTCCGTGTTCCTTTCGTTGTGTTTTGTCTGAAACTTTATCGGATATGAATGCGGTGTGCTTTCATGGTTTATGACGTTTTCGCCTTCCGTTTCCTTTTGCCCATTCATACTTTCGTTTTGATGCCATCCATTTTATGGCAAAACACTTTCATTTTGATTTGTTTAGCTACGTATTATTCCTATTGTTTGTTATTTTGGTTTTTGTTTAGTTTACTTTTCCCCAAATTCTTTGGAACAAACACAATTATTAGTTTCATCAGATGTCATATTTGTGGCAAAGGTTTTCGTGTCACCCACACCATTTTCGGCTTCCTTTTTGTACTGTTGTCAACATTTAGTGGTTATTTGAGTTTTTGTCCTTTTGTGATTTATTGTATAGTTTTTTCGTCTCACTATGTTGGTAGTGTCATCAAGTACCAGGAGTCGGAAAAAGGAATGCAGAAATTCTATTGTGCAATGTATGAATAGCGCTAATAGTTGTATTGCGTATTAACAAATAATGTTAGTTTCAAAACAGTTTTGTTCTCAAATGGTAGGTATTTATTTAGTTCCTATTATCCTGAAATATGTATTTGTATGCCATATCATATTTGGACATACTCAGGGGTACAGGTGGGTATTTTCGAAATAAATGTTTCTCAATCAGTCGCATGATTTTAGACGAAAGAAATGAACAAAATATCTAATCTATCTAATCTATCTAACACATCGAAGGCGTGACCTAAGTCGGTCGGCTGAAATCAGTTGTAGGACTTTTTTAATCATTTGAGCAATATCCGTCCGTCTGTCTGTCTGGTGCGCTTTATAAAATTCGCCTTCAGATTGTGTATGCGGTAATATTGTTTTTTATCTCAGGCTAACTTCGAAGATGGGTCATATTAATCACTCCACCAGTTCTGCTACCTCCTCCCCAAAGGGTGGACATGTACTGAAGTAATGAATCTCGTAAACCGGAAGTAATTCCCAAACCCTTTTGATACTAAATCGTAGAAAAATAGAATCGCTCACAACTTTAATGTCACTGCACATAAATACTTGGATTGTAAATCGGATACTCAATTCCATGGAATATCCTAGATTTGAAATGCATTACAATCATCTTTATGTCATGATTTTCCTCTATTAAAATTTTGATAAGATAAACCAAATCCCATTTATATTAATATGAAAAGTTCAAATTTGAATACTAAATGTACGATTAAATTTACATATTATTAAAAACAAAACACTTTAGCCAAACGACTCCCCATCAAAACGACAATCATATGCGACGCTTGTTTGACATTCTTGATGACTTATGATGACAATCTCTAACATATGTATGTATGAGGAAAACAGGAAACGGTTGTCGTCATTTTCTCCCCCTCTTAAACACATTTGATATGAAAAAATACAATGAAATGGAAATAGAGAAAATCTCATAAATGATTAGAACAATCAAATAAATGCGATTCATTACTGCAAAAAAAAAATGCTGCTGACAATATGTATGTACAACTGCCAAAAAGAATGAAAATGAAAAAACCCGAGATGTTATCTTCAATGGGATAAAATCAACAAATGTCAAAAATATATCAGCATCAATGTGAAGGGTACCAAAATGAATGTTATGAGAATGATGAACCCGCATAATTGTTGGCAACAAAGGATATTGGAGACTGACACTTTTTCCCTCACGGAGTAAATAGGAAATCCTCCCCTAACGCTAGATTAGACTTAAAATAAATAGTTAAATTGAGTTTCCATTCCTAGTACTATTTAATATAATTTAAGAAAATATGCAATAACTAAAAACTTGTACCACGGGCTACAAATCAGAGTTTTTAGAAAAAATTCTAAAAAAATCCACGCTAAGCAAATGTAGTGAAATTTGTATACACTGCGCCTTAGGATGAGGGGTATAGTAAGTGTGTCGACGTCGATTCTTAGTCGACACTGTTTTTATTGACGACTTCCTAAATTTCCAATAAACGGGCAAATGTTAATTTTTTATCAAAAAAAAAAAACAGCCATTAGTCGGGCAATTTTTCGCTCGCTTCGCTTCCTCAGGTGAGGCCCATTTCCTGATTAATGGGTACGCCAAGAAATAAAATGTTGAATTTGGGACGATACCAATCCACATGAGATCCAAGAGCGTCCAATGCATCTCGATGTTTGGTGTAGATTTTGGGCTGAACATTCTGAACGAACGATTTAAGCGGCCCCAAAGTCAACGTTACCCATGCCATCGGGAAAATTTAGCCTGATTTATGCACCAGAATCATGAAAAGATGGAAACACTTTACACCGTCTATACTCGTTGTAAAATGTATGTAAAATACGGAATATGAAAATATTAAGGAGATTGCCACAGAAGTTATGGGAAGTTTTCTTATAACATATCTGCCAATTTGTGTAAAACTTGATATATACGGGGCTTGAAAAATACGTCTATTTTGCGCTGAACAGTATGTACTGCAAACACATTGGACTTTACCGAATTGTAACAGTTTATGTGTACCGATATTAACATTATGAGCTATTAAATTTTGGTATGATTTGGCCATTTTTCACTAGACTATAGGTACTGAATAAGCATTAAACTGTAACCAATTTCAAGTATTTGTTTGCATTGGTATTAACGTTATAAGCTGTTAACATTTTGTACCAAATGTCTCCTTGTATAGGACGTACCAAAATGGTCGTGGACATTGCTCATATAGATACCTTAATTTCAAAGCATGCTAAGTCGAAACAGGGAGTTTTCCTGGAAAATAAAAGTTGTATGGAATTTTTAAATTTAGAGTTGAATTCCTTTATAATGCAAATCGAAAGACCTCAGCTGTTTTATGAGTAACTTTTAAATGGGTTGATGGTCAAATACCATAATATAATGAACACATTAATATAATTTGGAATATTCCGAATTTGAAATTACAATGTCCATTAAATCATGCCGAGTCGACTTTGTATTATTTGATGATGACTAAAATGCCGCAAAACGGATGATGACTAAAATGCCGCAAAACGGATTTCTGCCGAACATGCTTAGGGTGTTAAGTCACTCCTTCGATAAGTTATGTTGTTTTCAAGTTTTCATTACCATTAAAATGATGTTAAATGCATATTGCATATACGAGTATATTCTTAAAAATATAACTAATTCCGAAAAGAAACCTGTACTATATCATGTAATTATAGTAATTACATGATATTACTTGATATAATACATATATTACAGTCTCATTATCGGGACTGTGTATTATTAATCTATATTATTATCAAGTAGTTTATTTATAGATCCAATTATACATAAAAATAATAAAATAAACAATAAAAAATTGATATATACCTTTCTACACTAAAGTAAGGGCATACATATTTCTCTATTTTTATACCACAATAGGATAGGGGGTATATCGTATTCATTATGTCACTCCGTTTGTAACACCACTAAATGTTGATCTGAGACCTCATAAAGTTTATATATTATTAATCGTCCAAGACCATTTAGCCATGTCAGTCTGCCCGTCTTTCCGCCCGTCCGTCTGATGTAATCACGCTACAGTCTACAATAGCAAAGAATAGCAACAATAGCATCTCTCCGATATGTATTCTTAACGTCATAGAAACCACACATGTCCACTGATCGAGTCGAAATTTGGTAACTGTGGTTTATTTATTCCCGGAATCCTACACACGAACAACGGTAATCATAGGTCCATGTTTTGATACAGCCCCCATACAAAGGTCCCTCCAGATTTTACTTCTTAACGCAACAAAAACCACAAATTTCAACAAATTGGGGTGAAATTTGGTATAATGAGTTTATTTGTACCCGAAACAATTCACTTGCGATCCATGGTGGAGGGTATATAAGATTCGACATGACCGCACTTAATTCGTCTTTACTTGTTATACGAGGGCATATATAATTTGCTACGTGCCAAAAGAGTAACACATCGAAGGAGTGACCATTCTTTTTGGGACATTTTAAGTCGAATGAGCAAAGTCCGTCCGTCTGTCTGCTGGGACGCACAATAACTGTTGAAAGGAATAACCAATTGACTTCAAATTTGGTATGTGGTAAAATTTTTTTCTATCTCAGGCTAATTTCGAAGATGTGCCTTATTGGTCCACTCCTTCTAGTACCTCCCCCACAAAGGGTTAATATTAAACGACGAGTGGACATACTGGGTTCGGCATTTCTAGGCAGCCTAACAGATCTTTCCAATACCGATATTCGTACTATCAATAAATTTGTATATCAAACAGGTTGGTTTCGATGAGGGGCATTTCAGTCCGTGGTAACACTAGGGACCTTAACTGGTCTATGTGAGCATGTAAAAAAAAATTACGGCTGCCACCCTAACCTAAATCTAAGGGTTGATATTTTGTTAGATATTGAGTATATTATGCAACAAATGAACACTTTTAGATAAATACACGGACTTTGCAGTATAGGTTCGATTCTATGGCCAAAGGGTAGTATAATCCTTTACTCGGTTTGGCGAAATTGGATACCAATTTTTTATTGGCCTCAAAAAAATCAGTAGGCCCCTCGTAGAATCGAACCTATACTGTAAAGTCCGTGTATTTTCGTCACAATTGCACAGTGTTATTTAATAACATCTACATATACTACCTATCGAAATCTTCTAAAATTCCACAGTTAGTATTACAAAGGCATCCCTTAGAGATCAGTATTTAAACATAAATTAGTAGGATCTTATCTTTTAAGGGACTTTTATAGTACTGAAAGATCGAAAATTGCTTTGGTCGCTGATACACTAACCGCAGTCTGAGAACTGACCGAATTGACAATGTTAGATATGTTAACACAGTAAGTGGTGAGCAATATATTTGAAAAAGGCTTTAGAAATATTTAGACGCGGTTTTAGGTCCGGTTTGACGTCAGGCTGGACAGCAAGAAGTTACTTTCACATCTCCTTCGAGGTCAGTATGTGTATATAAATTTTTATAGTCTTATCTATTAAGGAACTTTTAAAATAATGAAAATTGTTTTGTTCGCTGCTACACCGACCACAGTCTGAGAATTGAAAATTATTTTTAAGCATATATTTAAATGCATTGTTCTTCATATTTACATCATTTTAGCTTTGTATCTTATAAGAGTGCGAGTGCAAAATTTCAACATTCTTGCTCTAACAGGAGCCTCAGCGGTCAAGTGTTCAACAATCACTTGGCGGAAAATATAAAATAAAAGTAGCCTATTTTAATTTGTGTGTTCACCAAGTTTCACGAAAATACGTTCAGACGTTTAGGCGTGATGCGGCAACAGACAAACAAACGATTTTGTAATATTAATAGGATAATCCCAATTTAATGATTCATTTTGATTTATTTGCATTCAAGAAGACTCACTTTACAACCGATCCTACAGATTGTATTTTTTGCTTAACATTATTTGTGAGAAATTTTGGGGCACATTTGGGCCTCTATATATATTTACATCATTGTTGCATAACATAATCGGTCTAGGAGAAAATGTAAAATTTGAGTTTATGGTACCACTTCGAGCGCCGTCACTTATTTTGAATTTTTGATCGCTGTATCAGAATGAATAACCCGTGTTCTTCGCTAAGTGGGAAATACTCTCGAAATTACAACTGCCCTTGTGCTCATATTATTATTTTCACACTTTCCTTTTTTCATTTCTTTATTCATAAAAATATTAAATTTGACATGATGTGCATTTGATGATAAGCATGTTACTATCAACCAAAAATACTATTCCATATTACATTTGTTTTTTCTTCTCTTATTTTCCTTACAGACAATATCCTAATACATCCCTTAAAACAAATGGAATATCCTTAACTACAACACTGTGAGTCCTGCAGTTCCAGCTTCAAAAAGGGAACATCAACTGTAGCAAACAAAATGTAAGTATTTCCATATAAAACCACTGTGAAGATCAAGATTTACTGCTGTTTGACTTGTTAAAAGACTGCGAGAAAAGTAGACAGGGACCAGGGGGCAGAGTCAGTGCTAGGTTTGAAATAGCAGGCGGAGGGTTGTTTGAAGCAAAAAATAAATTTCCACGAAGAACTCATGTTACACAAGATAAATTGTTTTACTTCATGATTTACAAAAAGTTTTTCGTTTGTGTGTTGTTGCTCTTATTACTTTTTTTGGCAAACTCAACTGAATTGAAATTCTCAATTGAAGTGAACAGCAAAAGTGATAAGAATTCACATTTACGAGGATTACATGGAAACATGGGCAAGAGCAACAACGCTGTGGAACAGCAACAAATGTGCTGTGAAAAATATGCCTTTTCGCTTTTCAAAAAATACATTAATTTTACAATTTGATTTCATTTGTTTTGTTTTTTCGTTGCACATTCATTTATCCATCCATCTATACTACTATGTTTGTCAGTGTGTCTGTCCATTCGTACATATTTTTCAATTTGTTCTTTCAGTTTTCCACGTAATCTTATCTTAAACTTTTTCCCCGTTTCGATATGGGGAATACGAGGGTGGTATCTGTGCTGGGGAAGGAGGACACCCTGCAAAAGGTGTCTTCTTTCGGGCTTCCGTCATGTCAATTTTAATATAAATTATTATTCTCCTTTGCTTGATTTTTATTTTATGAAATATGACTTTTCGGTTATTGTATTTCCTCGTTTGCGAAAACAAATGAAAGTTGTTTCCTTTTGTTTTTTTTTTCTTATTGGTATTTATGTATGCATTTTTGCTATTTTTTGAACAAGTTACATTTTGAGGCGAAAAGAATGCAAATGTGAGATAGGTCAGGATTTCACATAAAGATATAACAAGTCATAAAATTTCGATCGAATTACTCGACTGAAGTATAACCTCGCTTCGTGAGAAATGTAATAAGAAATTTGGTACTTTGTATGGTATAGGCTAGCATGGTGGAACAATTTCGCTATGTCAGACTGTAGGCATTTCAAAATATATTTAAAATTAAGAATTCGGGGACATTTAGATCATTGCTTCTTACTCTTGATAATGCTGAAACTCAATGTAGATACAATTCTCGTTCAGTTCATTGTTGCCCGATCGATTGCAGAAATAAGCTGAGAGTATTGCAATTAAAAACTCCATAGAATAGTAAAACGCCTTTAGGTAAGCATGTGCGATTTTAAAATAAATTTGAGACATGTTCTCTGCGTCTGAAATTGTTAAACCATCGGATGGGGGGTATATTCATTCTGTCACACCGTTTGTAACACCTCAAAATATTGATATTAGACGCGCTTGAACATTTTCTTCTTCCTATGTGGCCAACTTTGAGACCCTCTAGCTCCGCCCTTTACTAACATAGAGGGCCGAAATATAAAAGTTAACTCCTCTAACACCTCTTCATTTACCATGTCAAGTTTGGCCGCAATCGGTTGTTTGATTCAGAAACTGTCATATTATTTATTCTATAACTTTTACAAATATTGAGTCTCCCAAACATTTTTTTCTGTTCTGGATATTCTGTGAAATTTTGAAGAAAATCGAGGGGGAGTAATTTTTTCTACAAAGGTTATTTCAAAAAACTTTCGTAAAAAAATTGCTTAAAAATGTTCTAAAAAAAATTACAATAAATGCCGCATTGTGTCCTCTTTAAAACAAAGTAAACTTTGGAAAAAATGGTTCTGCCTTTCGAGAATTTTTTCAAAAATTAAAATGCCCATAACATTTTTTCAAAAAGAAAATTATAGCGAGATCTTATTTTACCTATTTGTAACTGCTTATAAACATTTTAGCCAAATATTAAGTACATAGGTCGATATTAAATATTCTGACCCATATGTGTTTTCAATTATATTTTGTTTGTTGATTTTTTTTCAAATATTTTTGCTTTGTAATTTGGTGAAGATTTTCAGTTAGTATAATGTAACTTCTGAACCAAAGTCTGTCCCAGTCCAAAATTTACAGAATCGGTAGAGTGCATATGAACCATTTTTTGAAAAAAAATTATGTCGATTCTTAGATATCGCAATTTATATTTTTATTTCCGCGAAAAGTGACCGAAGTAAATCGTTTAAGCTAAAATTAATATTTTTTATGAAAAGTGCACGGAAAATACTTAAAGAAACAATATTTTCTATTTAAATTTTTTATATGATTTGTAGCATTAAAATTAACTTAAAAACCAGTAAGGAAAAGCTAAAGTCGGGCGGGGCCGACTATATAATACCCTACACCACTCTCGTAATATTGAATAACTCTGAAATATAAATTATGTAATTCATGTATAAATTGTTTACATAAATTTACTTTTGAGACATTTTATACTTAAATAATACCATGTACCACAGTGTGGTGTAGGGTATAAAAACGATTGGATGTAAAATACAGCTTCTACAGGACTAAAGAGCCAAATCGGATGAAACATATATATGGGAGCTATAGCTAAATCTTAACCGATTTTCTTCAAATTCGGCAATGTTGGTTCGTGGATCAAGAAACTCTACCATTCTAAATTTAAAAACGATTGGATGTAAAATACAGCTTCTGTAGAACTAAAGGGCCAAATCGGACGAAACATATATATGGGAGCTATAGCTAAATCTTAACCGATTTTCTTCAAATTCGGTAGTGTTGGTTCATGGATCAAGAAACTCTACCATTCAAAATTTCAAAACGATTGGATGTAAAATACAGCTTTTATAGGACTAAAGGGCCAAATCGGGCGAAACATATATATGGGAGCTATAGCTAAATCTTAACCGATTTTCTTCTAATTCGGTAGTGTTGGTTCATGGATCAAGAAACTCTACCATTCTAAATTTCAAAGTGATTTGATGTAAAATACAGCTTCTTCAGGACAAAAGAGCAAAATCGGACGAAACATATATATGGGAGCTATAGCTAAATCTTAACCGATTTTCTTCTAATTCGGTAGTGTTGGTTCATGGATCAAGAAACTCTACCATTCTAAATTTAAAAACGATTGGATGTAAAATACAGCTTCTTCAGGACAAAAGAGCAAAATCGGACGAAACATATATATGGGAGCTATAGCTAAATCTTAACCGATTTTCTTCAAATTCGGCAATGTTGGTTCATGGATCAAGAAACTCTACCATTCTAAATTTCAAAACGATCGGATGTAAAATACAGCTTCTATAGGACTAAAGGGCCAAATCGGACGAAACATATATATGGGAGCTATAGCTAAATCTTAACCGATTTTCTTCAAATTCGGCAGTGTTGGTTCATGGATCAAGAAACTCTACCATTCTAAATTTCAAAACGATCGGATGTAAAATACAGCTTCTATAGGACTAAAGGTCCAAATCGGGCGAAACATATATATGGGAGCTATAGCTAAATCTTAACCGATTTTCTTCTAATTCGGTAGTGTTGGTTCATGGATCAAGAAACTCTACCATTCTAAATTTCAAAGTGATTGGATGTAAAATACAGCTTCTTCAGGACAAAAGAGCAAAATATGGGAGCTATAGCTAAATCTTAACCGATTTTCTTCAAATTCGGCAATGTTGGTTCATGGATCAAGAAACTTTACCATTCTAAATTTCAAAACGATTGGATGTAAGATACAGCTTCTATAGGACTAAAGGGCCAAATCGGACGATAGATATATATGGGAGCTATATCTAAATCTGAACCGATTTCAACCAAATTCAATAGCGATCTTAATAGCCGCGAAATAATCTAAACTGCTAAATTTCAGAACGATCGGAGTGAAATTGCGACCTGTAGTCGACGAACAACATTACATGGACAGACGGACGGCCGGACGGCCGGACATCGTTAAATCGACTCAGCTAGTGATTCTGAGTCGATCGGTATACTTTAAGGTGGATCTATCTGTGTTATTTTCAGGTGTTACAAACATCTGCCGTGAAACAAACTTATAATACCCTGTACCACAGTGTGGTGTAGGGTATAAAAAAACATTACAGAGGGAAAAAATCCATTTTCTGAACTTTGCCCTCGCCCCCTGCCTCTCACATACTAGGAAACGTTTTCTGAGAATTTGAGAAAGATCTAATTTTTGACCTGTGAGAGAACTACCCATATATCTGATACACACTTTTATCAATAATACTAATATCGGTACAGACAAGATCTGTCAGACTTCCTAGAAAGGCCATAATGCGTGACAGTAACAAAGTAGGAGTTGAATTTCCTCCACTTTCCACTCATCTTCACAGCTTCCGCTGAAGTCATTGGACTCAATTCCCAACCTCTTGGCGTGTTTTCCGATCAGACAATGTTCCATCGGATCTGACACTATAGTGCCAGATCTTGCCTGTTCCCTATTCTGCCAACCATTCCTCTTTGGCAGGAATTTGAGTGGTAAAGATCCTCTCGAAGGTGTACGCCGATGGTATATATGGTCCACAAGATGGTCCACTCGGTTGGCTACCATTGCACTACAATGTGATATTCTCATGTGGCTGTAGTTCTTGTACCTCCACAATGATAGACAGTTTCATTTTAATGTCGCTCTGGTTGCAACATCTCTAGCCAGAATATCAATCGCAGTATGTAGAGTAGGACGTGTAGAGACTTGTTCGCTGTAGTCTTTAAAGCTCCGCTTATAGCTAGTTTATCAGTTGCCATCCAGCACACCACAATGCCATACAATACTAGTGGGCCAACTAATGGACGATTTTAGGAGAGATGGCCCAAATCGACGCTGGCTTTCCTTACACCTTCCAGTGTATTAAGTCTGAATAACAATTTCCTATCTTGAATTATTCGTAGTTACTTAGCATTTCCAGAAAATATGAACTCTGTTCAATTTATCCGAGGAGGTAGCTAAGAAGCAACTCTGTCTTGTTTGGCTTAGCTACCATATAGCCAATTTGTTTAGAGACACCTGTGGGCTATCTGTGAGGACGCTTATGCAACAACGTTCGAGATCTAACGGTATTTAATTCACCGCTAAGTTTCAAATTAGTTTAGCCAGTACTCCTCCTTGTTTGTTCCTTTCGTTTTACAAATATTATTATAGTTGTGGACCCAAGACTTGCTGTTATGCGTTTTCTGTTTGCATTAGCCTAATCCACCTATAACTCACCCTTAGATGTGACGGCGACGCCTTAGTATTCTACAAGGGCGGTCCCAAAATTAGCCAACCTAACAAAGAAAACACAACAAATTTGGGAACATCTCCCTTTATTTCTCAACATAACCTCTTTTTAACTATATGCACTTTTTCGTCGCGGCAGCTCGTACGGCCCCGTTTAAACTCTGTCACCCAATATTTTATAGTCGTAAACGAAGGAACAAACACCCCTAAAGTAGAACCTAGCTCGGTTTTAATACTGGTTGGACTAAGACCTTTCAAATTATAGTATTGTATTACATATCGGTAACTAAATTTGTTGATGTTTACAAATTCTCTCGAATCTTTGTTTTATAGCCCATTGAAGTTGGGCTATTTTTATTAAAATTTCTAGGCAAAGTGCACTATAGAGGGCAGATGTCAAAACAAAAAATAAAACACAACCGCCTCCAAAGTGACTCCCAAAATGCAAAAAATATGCCTGGTGTTGGAAAGGGCCCTGGGGCCCCAGGTCCTTCAAAAATGTCCTAAAGCCCACTGATAGGCGACATGGTACTCAAATGAAAGGAAATGTCAAATAATTTCTGTACTTTATGTGGTTTTGGACCTCCGGAGACTTTTTTGTGGAATCCAAATTTTAGAGCTTTTTGATTTTTCTTTTTTGAATCCTGAGGAATTTACTTTCATTTGAGTACCATATCGTACATCTGTGGTCCTAAGGTCCTTTTTTTGAGGGCCAAGACCCCAGTGCCCGTTGCTCCACTGGGCTTGTTTTACATTTTTGGGTCATTTCGGATGTATTGGTGTTTTTTTTTTGTTTTGACATGAGTCCAATTTTCGATGACTCGTTCGAGCATTTCGACTGGTAACTGGCGAATGACACGCGTGATGTTTTGTTCCAAGGCCTGAATCGAAGCGGGTTTGTCCGCATAAACTTTAGACTTTACATATCCCCACAGGAAAAAGTCTAACGGTGTGATATCACACGATCTTGGTGGCCAATCGACCAGCCCAAAACGTGAAATTATCTGATCACCGAAGTGTTCTCTCAATAAATCCATTGCACACTGGTCCCAAATCCATTTTTTGTGGCATAAATATGAAGGAATGTATGTATGTATATACAGCCCTAAAAATTTGCACACCTGTTAGTGCTAACACACATAACAAATGAACAAAAATTTGGACCCACTGTCGCCTCCCACACAAGCTTGATGTCTGTACGCTAAGTAGTGGTTGCAAATATGGTCCAATTTACATTAAATTTGGCATGGATATGTTTTTTGTACCAAGGACCAACCATATTTAATTTGAAGAAAATCGATTCAGATTTGGATGTCGCCCTCATACAAATTTCCCACCAATTTGGACAATATGGACCCTATATTGTCCAAATCGACACACTCAATATTTTAGGAGTAGATATGGTGTAAAAAAAATTAACTCAATAATACAATACCTCTCGATGTTATAAACAAATTTCATTGTTATCATAACTGCATGCATTTATGATTGTCTCTTAGTAATGCAAATACTGGATAATAATGGATCCGAAGAATCCATAGATATGTGAAAAATTATTAATATTAATGCGGCTATTTCGACAGACGGTCACATCTGTCTCGCTTATAAAATTTGTTCAGTGACTCCGAAGCATTTCCCCTAAGCAGTCAACAGGAAGTGCAGAAGCGACAATCTGAGAACAAAGCGCTAATATTTTAAGGAAAGATGCTGACAAGTAAATTTTTCCATGTATAACAAGGTCCATGTATAACAAGGTCCATGTGTCTCAAGGTACATGTACAAGGTACATGTGTAAACAGTTTGTGTTAAAGTATTTTTTAAAACAAACATCGGCATCTTTTGTCTTACTCGCTGATATTAGTTGCCGTATGTACAAGAGAGGGGGTGGTATGTTCTTGGAGCAGTAAGATGTCATCTGTCAATTCCCTTTTTAGTCGTTTTCCCACTTCAGTGGCTGTTTCGCATAATCATCGTGTTCGATATTACTTTACAAATTTGCAAAAAAAATATATACGTGTATCGGCGTTTAGAAGGATCACATCGGAATTTTATTTTAGGGGGGGTTAAAGTTGTCCCCCTTTTGCTTGTTCGTGCAGAATATCGGTATATAAAACTATGTGTTCTGTTCATCTGAGGTGTAGGGTATCTTCTGCAACTTTGTAGCAAATGTTAAGGCCTATATTTTTGTGGAATATATTAACCCCCTAGCTTCCCCCCATAACTGTGCCTATATTTTAACAAATCGTAAAAAACTCCCCTAAAAATGGGTGGGGCGGGGTTGAAATGTTCTACAAAAATGATGGCCATAAAATTTTACTGTATATGTCCGAACACACCAAAGCCCAAAACTTAACACAAACACCAAAAAAACGGCCAAATTCAAGATTGCCTGTTAAGGCAATCTTGAATTGATTTCTCGATGTTGATGTGAGTGATGCAAAAAAATAATGATTTTATTTTTCAATTAAATAATATTTATTTTATATTAAATTTTACTTTAGGTCTATAAACAAAAAAAAATCTATTAATAACGCATATACAAGGATAAATACTTATTAAATACATAAGTTCATTTATTTTTAATTCACTTTTCTTTTCACCCTTGGCAATTCGACGCCATTATCAAACAATGTCCAACTGGAAGTTTTTCCAGATTAGCCATGGGTGCCAAAACATATCTGCCAAAATTGCTATATCGGTTTGATGCTGTGGTCTAAAGGTAAAAGTTGTGATTTATATTTGATTATATATATTTATATTTTGATTTTTAGTTGTCAACATCAGATATGGCTTCGTATTGAAAAACGCTATAAAGGCAAGAACATTTTGTTTCTTATAACAGATTTATGTTGGACATTGTTTGATAATGGCGTCGAATTGGCAAGAGTGAAAAGAAAATTGAATTAAAAATAAATGAACTTATGTATTTAATAAGTATTTCTCCTTGTATGTATATGCGTTATTAATAGATTTTTTTTGTTTATAGACCTGAAGTAAAATTTAATATAAAATAAATATTATTTAATTGTACAATAAAATCATTATTCTTTTGCATCAGTCACATCAACCCCGAAAAATCCAATTTTGAAAGAACTTTTTTGGTACTAACACTATATAATATCTAAATTAACCCTTAAAAATCTTGAATTTGGCCGGTTTTTTGGTGTTTGTGTTAAGTTTTGGGCTTTGGTGTGTTCGGACATATATAGTAAAATTTTATGGCCATCATTTTTGTAGAACATTTCAACCCCGCCCCACCCATTTTTAGGGGAGTTTTTTACGATTTGTTAAAATATAGGCAAAAATCACCGTTATGGGGGGAAGCTAGGGGGTTAATATATTCCACAAAAATATAGGCCTTAACATTTGCTACAAAGTTGCTGAAGATACCCTACACCTCAGATGAACAGATCACATAGTTTTATATACCGATATTCTGCACGAACAAGCAAAGGGGGGACAACTTTAACCCCCCCCTAAAATAAAAATCCGATGTGATCCTTCTAAACGCCGATACACGAATATATTTTTTTGGTCTCCTCTACCAGAATCCACTGACAGAACCCTGTTATTTTGAAAAAAGTTTGAAATTGTTGTACAGTGTAATTATAATCTACATACTTTGAGCTTGATTTTCCATATTTTACAGATTAAATAAAATTTTAGTTCTGCCGATTTCCAGTATTAAAGATATTGCCAATATTTTCTCAAGAAGAAGTGCTTAAAAACACCTGATTGAACTCCTAACTTTGATCACATGGATAAAGACAGGGTTGTCACCTAAGTTTAAAAAATTACATTTCCTAGGTCTGCTATAGGGTTGCCTTTTCGAATATATATATACTTCTGGTAATTTCTTAAGTTTATTTTTTGAATTTATGCCAAAAAAATGGATTTGGGACCAGTGTGCGTTGATTGATGCGATGTGTGGGAAGTTGAAACCAAATGTCGCCGAGATTACGAGCTTCAATTTCAGGCATCAAATAGTCGGTTATCATGGCACGATAACGGTCGCAATTGACGGTTACGTGCTCACCGGCATCATTTTTGAAGAAATATGGACCGATGATTCCGGTACGTCGGATCGGGAATCGCTCAATGACAAAAAGATAGCTCTTAACGAGAGCTAAAATATTGCTCATGGGTGTCAAGGTCATCGGTCGACTGGAAAGTGCTATTTTGGAGTTCAAATAAATGGACTTAGTGCAATTGGCGAACGATTATTTTGATAATAAAACTGAATAATTTGTAAATGTTGTGCAGGCATAAGTCTTTCCATGATGAAATGCCAAACAATACTTAACAAAAATAACATGACAGCATGACACGACTCACACGTGATCTGTCAAAAAATGGCTATTGAAAAAAGTATCTCTACTTAGATCACCCTATAGAAACTGTCTGGAAATTTGACTAAAAGTATCCCAATTTCAAAGGGCTATAAAACAAAAATTCGAGCTAATTTCGAAGAACCATTTGGGAGTTTTGATATACTAGTGTTGTACTATCGAATCAATTGGTCTCGTTCGGGAAAGTTGATGTTTAGGAATATGTTAAAGAGCAGCGCTGATAGTATGCAGCCTTTATGGACACTGTCTTTTACTGGTATTATTTTCTGGGGAAGACCTCTGCATTAAAAGGCTTTTCATATCGCAGAGTAGTCTAATGTTTTTTTCAAAGTCGATGAAGGTGGATCTCCTTTCCAACAACTGATCAACTATGATTCGAAGGATATTAATATGGTTGTTCATCTTGAAGGTCTTTCTCCAGTGATGCTCTGAGTCTAAAGTTTACAATGTATGCTATGATGCCATTGACCATAAGTGGATGTTATTAACCGTCCAATGTTTGCACTCAGCTAGGTTCCCTTTCTGTTTAGTCACCATTGAGGTTTTTCACGTCGTTTTCCTTAGCATGTTATGGTTGGCTTAAAGCAGTGCTGGGCTGATGTTTTCAGGTCCTGGTTCTGAGCTGATGTTTTTCTTAAGGTCGGCTATTGAATTGATGATATCTGTGGCAGTCTGGACTTTTATGGGTATATCACTTCTTTCAGTGTACATATATACTACAAAGTGTTGGAGTCAAATATTTAATTGGCTATCTGTTTAAGTTGACAGGTTTCCGTCTTAAGCTCTTAAGTGCTTTGAAGCTGCGAATTTATTATGACCAAGCTATTACCCTATACATATACATATCCGGATTCTGTTAGTATCAGCTGCAACGCGAGCCTCTCTGGCAACAAGATCTACTTTCGGGCCTTCTACTTTTTTAGAGGGTGAATTTCTCTAGACGGGATCTAACAGCATTTTGTTGAGATTTAATTTCTTTCCTGTCGCATATAAGCTTCTAAGTGCCTTCTGAAATCCATTGCTTTCTGTCGTCTCTTCTATAGCCTACTCTTATATGAGTTGCAGCTGTTGACATTTCTGAACTCATTAAGGAGTGTTTCGCTATTTTCGGCACAGTTCTTTAAAGCCTAAGTATATTTTGCTTATTGGTCCTGAAAAACAGATTTATAGCATAATAATCCCAGCTAGGTTATAGGCCTAAATGGTTCTCAAAATTTAGCCCAAACTTTCAATATTAATTTGCTTTAAAGTTGTACTTAAAATAGACATGACATAAAGACATAAAGTTGTACTTAAGATATGATCCCCTGATTATTTGAGATCTCAGGCTTTTTCGGGATTTTTCTTTTCTTATTAGTTCTTTAAATTAATTTTTTTCTTCGCAAATAAAATCGATATACAATTTATTTATCATCGGTCTTTAAATCGTTTTTGATTTGTTACTAGGATATTCTCCTGGCTTTAGACCATCTTTGCCTCTATTATGTATTATAGAATGTAAAGTTTTTTAATCAACCTTTTCATTGCAATGATAGGACTGTTGCACTTATCTATAGCATCGTTTAGCTTTCTTGCTATGGATATATTTCAGCAAGTTTATAATTCCTCATCTGAGTAATTGTTAGACTCAATATAGATTTCAATATTAGTTTTAAAACGCAAGATAAAGTACATATATAGTTCGATTTTAATAAGGTGAATTTCTAAATCATTATCCAAACCAAAATTTAATTTTGGATTCTAATTAAGAATACTCGAGTATATTGTTCTACGCTCATGTATTCTCTTACGAAGAGCCATATTTATTCCATCACTTAATATGGATTTAAAAGCAGATATCTCCTTCAACACAAATGACAGTGCAGCATCTGCTTTCAACAGCTTGATATCACAACTACACACAGTTACTTTATAGGATTTAAAACACATATTGTTTCCTTTAGCATAGAAAATTCCTTTGGCAATATAAATCAGAATATCCCGGGATTGATCTTCAAAAATGCCGTGATTTGGAATATATCTGGATCGGGAAATCCCTGGATTTCATATTCATGTAAAGCAACACCAACAAATTAGAGCTAAATGCTAAAAAAATAAAACAATTTCAGATTGTTTATTCGTGAAACATTTTTCCCTTGAAAAATTGCTATGAATCCTTTCACAAGAGGTAACCTAAAATTCTTGTAAACACTACTTATTTTATTCCTTCGGAGATGTTTTTAAGAAGTTTACATCAAACTCCCTTAAATTAAATCGTTATCTGAAATTTTTTGAGTCTTTAGAGATAATTTGCATTAAAAAAGTTTTATGATTTTGTCAACCAGGGATTAAATATACTTATGTACTATGGAACATATTCTGCAAAAAAGCACATGCAACATTGGATTTAGTATGCATTTTCTATAAGAATTTTAATAAAAATTCCTAAAAACTTGTATACCTTTTCTACAAAAATTTATAACCTCTTTATACCCTACACCACACTGTGGTACAGGGTATTATAAGTTTGATTCACGGCAGATGTTTGTAACACCTGAAAATAACACAGCTAGACCCACCTTAAAGTATACCGATCGACTCAGAATCACTAGCTGAGTCGATTTAACGATGTCCGTCCGTCCGTTCGTCCGTCTGTCCATGTAAAGTTGTTCGTCGACTACAGGTCGCAATTTCACTCCGATCGTTCTGAAATTTTGCAGTTTAGAGTATTTCGCGGCTGTTAAGATCGCTATTGAATTTGGTTGAAATCGGTTCAGATTTAGATATAGCTCCCATATATATCTTTCGTCCGATTTGGCCCTTTAGTCCTATAGAAGCTGTATTTTGCTCCAATCGTTTTGAAATTTAGAATGGTAGAGTTTCTTGATCCATGAACCAACACTATCGAATTTGAAAAAAATCGGTTAAGATTTAGCTATAGCTCCCATATATATGTTTCGTCCGATTTTGCTCTTTAGTCCTGTAAAAGCTGTATTTTACATCCAATCATTTTGAAATTTAGAATGGTAGAGTTTCTTGATGCATGAACCAACATTGCCGAATTTGAAGAAAATCGGTTAAGATTTAGCTATAGCTCCCATATATATGTTTCGTCCGATTTGGCCCTTTAGTTCTATAGAAGCTGTATTTTACATCCAATCGTTTTGAAATTTAGAATGGTAGAGTTTCTTGATCCATGAACCAACATTGCCGAATTTGAAGAAAATCGGTTAAGATTTAGCTATAGCTCCCATATATATGTTTCGTCCGATTTTGCTCTTTAGTCCTGTAAAAGCTGTATTTTACATCCAATCATTTTGAAATTTAGAATGGTAGAGTTTCTTGATGCATGAACCAACATTGCCGAATTTGAAGAAAATCGGTTAAGATTTAGCTATAGCTCCCATATATATGTTTCGTCCGATTTGGCCCTTTAGTCCTATAGAAGCTGTATTTTACATCCGATCGTTTTGAAATTTAGAATGGTAGAGTTTCTTGATCCATGAACCAACATTGCCGAATTTGAAGAAAATCGGTTAAGATTTAGCTATAGCTCCCATATATATCTTTCGTCCGATTTTGCTCTTTAGTCCTGTAAAAGCTGTATTTTACATCCAATCATTTTGAAATTTAGAATGGTAGAGTTTCTTGATGCATGAACCAACATTGCCGAATTTGAAGAAAATCGGTTAAGATTTAGCTATAGCTCCCATATATATGTTTCGTCCGATTTGGCCCTTTAGTTCTATAGAAGCTGTATTTTACATCCAATCGTTTTGAAATTTAGAGTGGTAGAGTTTATTGTTCCATGAACCAACACTACCGAATTTGAAGAAAATCGGTTAAGATTTAGCTGTAGCTCCCATATACATGTTTCGTCCGATTTGACCCTTTAGTCCTATAGAAGCTGTATTTTACATCCAATCATTTTGAAATTTAGAATGGTAGAGTTTCTTGATCCATGAACCAACACTACCGAATTTGAAGAAATCGGTTAAGATTTAGCTATAGCTCCCATATATATGTTTCGTCCGATTTAGCCCTTTAGTCCTATAAAAGCTGTATTTTACATCCAATCGTTTTGAAATTTAGAATGGTAGAGTTTCTTCATCCATGAACCAACACTACCGAATTTGAAGAAAATCGGTTAAGATTTAACTGTAGCTCCCATATATATGTTTCGTCCGATTTGGCCCTTTAGTTCTATAGAAGCTATATTTTACATCCAATCGTTTTGAAATTTAGAATGGTAGAGTTTCTTGATTCATGAACCAACATTGCCGAATTTGAAGAAAATCGGTAAAGATTTAGCTATAGCTCCCATATATATGTTTTATCCGATTTGGCTCTTTAGATCCAATCGTGTTTATACCCTACACCACACTGTGGTACAGGGTATTATTTAAGTATAAAATGTCCCAAAAGTAAATTTATGTAAACAATTTATACATGAATTACAAAATTTATATATCACAGTTTATCAATATTACGAGAGTGTTGTAGGGTATTATATAGTCGGTACCGCCCGACTTTAGCCTTTCCTTACTGGTTTTATGTTAATTTTCGCACCTTTTCGTAAATGCACCATTTATGTGGCCACCTTCAAGGAGACCAACACGAACGCATGAAAAAAAGGACAAACCGTGGTCAGTTTTCACTATACTCGTATATGCACGTGTACATCATTGCTCGTACACACAAAAATGTCAATTAAAATATTTGCAAATATTTCCACAAGCGCCATGAGGACCACCATGTCAACTGGGCGCTAGTCAGTGAACCTTCATTTACATTCATTTCATATTCATAATTTATCATTATTCCTTGGGTGTTGTTTTTTTCCCGTTGGCATTTTGTAGAAAAAAATACTGCTCCTCTTTTTTTCGCCCATTGTCACCGTCATTCATAATAAAATTGAAAATTCTCTACGAAAAATGAGGTAAAAGATAAAATAATACAGGCCAAACTCAAACGGACACTACTGGCGAAAAAAATGAAACATTTTTGTATCAGAAACTTTTTTAATTAATTAACTCTTGACATTGTTCGCCAAAAAAAGAAGAAAAAGAAAACATTGCAAACGTGGCTGGTCTCTTTTTTCTAAAGCGCATATGGGTACCTTTTTTATCGTAACACTGATTTTTTTCTTCTTTCTTCTCGAATGACAGGGAGTTAATAAATATTTGCTTTGATTCTTTTTGCTGAGAACAACGAATATCTTTCGTTAATGTTATAATTATAAATTCTATTATCTCCTTTTTTAAAGTGTGTACATCAATGGTCAGTTTATTTGAAATTTTTTCTTGAAATGTATGTCCTTGGCTGCATTGCTAAGGTGGCATCTTTGTAATAAAACTAAAGGGCTAAGAAAATAATAACACTGTGTGTAACCAAAATGTATTCTATATTAAAATAACTTATCCCGCATAATTTTGACCCTTAAACCGAATGGCATAGACAGTTTCTCCTGTGACAAAATTTGTTGGGTAAACAGACAGGCTAACAATTTCAGACACAATTTTTCGTATAGAATGCTTGGGAATACATGTTCCATGTCAAAGAACAATATAAAGGAGAAACTTCGAAAAGTATTTCTGCCAAACACCAGAAACCGCCACTCATCCTCTTACCACGGATAATTTCCCTCCAAAAAATAATGATATATCAAAAGACATAGGAATTAATGGATTTTTGAATGACGTATTCGCAAAAAAAATTCCTAGTAAAAAATCGATATAGGTCCCCACAATTCACTTTAATGGTTTTATAAACATAACCCATTTAGGCACAAAGTTTGCTGGGTAAACAAAAGGTTGGTACATTCAGACACAATTTTAGTGTAGAAGGATTTGGAAAATATGTTCCACGCCAAAGAACAATATAAATCAGACACTTGAAGAAGTATATATCCCAGAATATCCTTACCCCAGATAATCACTCTCCAAAAATAATGACAAATCAAAAGTCATGCACGGAGCAAATTCGCATTTTTTGTTATGTTTGAATCTAAACAAAATAAATTTGGAACAGTAATTTTTAAATCGTATATATTTCTTAGCAAATAAATTTTATTTCAAAATCAATAAAATTTATTTGAAACGCATATATTAATATATTACCACAAAATATATTTGCAACTAATTTTCTCAAATAAAATTTGTTTTTATATACAAATAAAATTATTGCTTAGGGATTTCTACAAATATATTTGGTTAAAAAAGTGTTTCAAAACGTTGCAGATTATTCGAATTTCAATTTTTCATAGATTTCGAGTTATACTAACGAGTTTTTCAATAAGAGCGCTACAAAAGTTTTTTTTTAAATAAAACAAAAACGGTTTTGGATATCAATGAAATTCTTTATTCCTGTGAAAGTACGTTCGATGCCATTATGTATGGAACTCGATTTCTTTTGCATGGCCACCACGGTCACGCTTGCAGAAGTCCACACGCTGAACCCAATTTTCGACGGTTTTCAAGCATAAATCGGCCGATACTGCTGCAATTTCACGTTCGATATTAGTACGAAGTTCATCAATCGTCGCTGGCTTGTTGGCATAGTCTAACGTCGTCAAATCGAACGACCGTGGCGGCCAATCGACTAGACCATTTCGTGAGATAACACGTTCTCCAAACTTGATTTCCAATAAATTGATTGTGGCATTCGCTGTGTGGCGCCGTCCTGTTGGAACCACATGTCCTCCAACTCCATATCATCCAATTGGGGCCAAAAATATTCGGTTATCATTGAACGATAGCGTTTAACATTCACAGTAACGTGCCGGTCTTGATCATCATGGAAGAAGTATGGCCCAATGACGCCGCCGGCCATAAACCGCACCAAACCGTCATTTTTTCGGGATGCAATGATGACTCATGGAGTACGTGTGGATTGCTGTCTGACCAATAACGCATATTTTGTTTATTGACGAAGCCATTCAGCCAGAAATGATGAAGATGATTTTTCGATGAAAATCCGAATCATTTTCAAGCTGTTGCTCAGCCCATTTCACGAACATACGACGCTTCTGGTGGTCAAGCGGCTTCAGTTCTTGCGTCAATTTGATCTTGTAAGGATGTAGGCTAAGCGTTTTAAAAGTTGTACTTTACTTTATTTTACTTTACTTTACTTCCGATCATTACAAAATTTTCAAGAAAGATGTTTCTCAATTTAGGAACGAAAATTGCTTAATTTAGCGATTATCTGTTTAGAATTACATATAGATATTGTTTAAGTCCACGCCAGGATGGCGTTACCATCACTGAGTTTTTTTAGTTTCTATCAATGTTGATAGGGCGCGATGTTGTTAAACGTCAAATAGAAAATCTGGGGGTGCTGCTGTTGAAGATCAGCTGTTGACACTTCAACATACCGCCCCCCTTGCACAAGTGCAATGTTATTGTTGTTTGGTAGTGGTGTGGTGCTAGTTGTTGTTGTCGTCGCTGCATATTTGTCCACTTCTGTTGTTGTCAATTTAGACATGGTTGTCTAGTTCTGGAGTCTTCTGTCGTCCGTTACTGGCTCGTGAAGCCTTGTTTCACGTGATAAAACAATGGTGTAGCGACGGAGACTAGGATCAGAGAGTGTCACGTAATGCAATTTTTTTTTGTCGACATATAAACAAAATGCGCACAAAATCACCGGTTCAAATTTGGTTACGAAGGACCATGTTTAAGTCCACGCCAGGATGGCGGGACTTAAAAAACAGAAAGAAACAAAGTTTATTTTTATTTAATTTATTATAAGATTTGATTATGGCCGTGAGCCGTAAGCGGTGCGGTTCAGTTGTGAACTGACTACCAAAAATGTCACAGTGACGGTGTTTGTTTTTTTAGTTTCTATCAATGTCGATAGGGCGCGATGTTGTTAAACGTCAAATAGAAAAACTGGGGGTGCTGCTGTTGAAGATCAGCTGTTGACACTTCAACAGATATTATTTACCAATTATTATCGCAATGACCCTTATCGCATTGTCTGGGAGGTATAGGGTATTATATAGTCGGCCCCGTCCGACTTTCTGCCTTTCCTTATTAGTTCATCATTTAACTGCTATTGGCCGAAAATCATTGCATTGACATTAATATTGTAAATAATAACTAGTTCTCAACTGATCGAATGACTTTACCCTCACTTTAGTGGAGGAGGGTATGTATCATTTGCTACGTGCCAAAAGTGTAACGCATCGAAGGAGCACTGGAACTATAGGGGAATTAACTGTACGAAATTGTAAGTGTTTCTATGCACTGGTATTAAGGTTATAAGGTGTTGACTTTTGATGCAAGTGGTCATCTTGTGTGGGACGTATCAAAAGGGGCTTGGCAACTTCACCCATTTTTCTCGAGGTAATAGCTACTAATAAACTAATACTATGTGTCGAATTTAAGAAGATTCGAATAAATAGTATAGAAGTTATTAAAGAATCAATATTTCACTAAATGTTAACGCTTTGTGGGGGAGGTACTAGAAGGAGTGGAGCAATATGGCCCATGTTTGAACATAGCCTGAGATGGTACACCAAATTTGAAGTCTATCGGTTACTCCTGTTGAGAGTAATCGTGCGCACCAGCCAGCAGACATACACACAGAGAGACAGACAGAGAGACGGATGGGCGGATATTGCACAAATGACTTAAAATGACCCTAATCGAATTTCCATCAAACATACTTGGGGTCTTAGATCACTCCTTCGATGTATTACACTTTTGGTAATATATAATAATAAATAGCAAATGATATACGAGTATATCCTCATCCCCACAAAGTGAGGGGATAAATACCAATACTCAAATATAATCTAACTTGTAACTACCTTCTTGTTTGGGACTTCCTGCATTTTTATACATTTGAGAGATTATCCATTATAAATAAATACCCACAAACCAAAATGTGAAATACTGCCCAAACACGAGCGCACAAAATTTGTTGTCAACATTTTTGGGCGATTGTTCACTTTAAACTTTTGGGCAATTTTCCCTTGGGCGATTATTCACACCGCCATTTTTACTTTGTTATGATGCTAGCTTTAAAAAATGGAATAAAATAATATTGTGGATTTTTTTTTCTTTTTTTATAGTTTATTTTGTTCCATTTTTATTTTTAATAAATTTTTTTTAATAAACTTTATTCTAATTTTTTTAACAATTGTTACTAGACCCCTGTTGCTACGTGTAAGGGATGTTTCCCACATTTGTAGCCCTCAGAATTTGCCATATCCGGAACTATCGGGCTTATAATTAAAATAATATGGTCCAAATACTAAAGACACCTTTCATGAAAATGTAATTTACAAAATAAATTTACCATAATTTTTTTTAAATATTTTTAGTAATATTGTTTTCGTGTTTAAGATACCAAATTAATTAGTGTTATTAAACTGTTTCAGCCTTACGTGACCTTGACTGTTGTCACCTTCATGTTGTAGTTATGTATTTGATTTTGACCGTTAATCGAAAACTAAATACAAAATGCAAAAGTGTAAAAATAAAAAACATGATGTTAAGTATTTCGCTGCATTTAGATTTATTTTTTTTTCATATTATATGATATAATGTTTGAATACACTTTCTGTAATAAATACGTACTTTTGTTTTGTATCTTGGTACTATGTTTTAGAGCTCTTCACCAAAAATTCAACTATTCTTTTTTGGTCTTCACTCCACTGCTCAATTCTCATTTTCGGCCACTTACAATGACAAAACACAAATCATTCCAATCCCTCCGGCTTTGCAGGAGAAATTCTCTTCTTTCTGAGATGAACAAAATGTATCGGATGTGATTATGTCAAAACATTTGCCATACGGAAACATTGTACGGCGTGACAAAATCAAAGTAAATTCAATTAAAACTTCCACAAATGCAGTATAACATGACTTTGATCCCTTCGTTCTTCTTCGCTGATGTGAACGCCTGGCCAAAAAAACACAGAACGAATGAACGAGTGGAACAGTGAGTAGTAGTAGTAGTAGTACGAGAGAGTAGACGAAAAATGCTTTTTTCATTTCTTATCTGTTTTGCAATCCATTAAAATTGCACATCGTTTACACCAAAAATCAATTCGCGAAAGCATTTAACCATACAACGGCAACAACAAATGTTTCTTCATTTCTGTCGACTTCAGCAAAACTGTACTGTATTTTGAGGTATTCTGAGTTTATCCATGAGTTTGTTCAATTATATTTTTTTGTAACATGAACTACTTTTGTTTTAAGTTTTATCGCTAACGCTACGAGTATTTCAGTTCATAAGATATTAATGGCGTACGAGTATATTAAAAAGAATTAAGAAAAAGTTTCACGATCAACTTTCCAGCCTGCCCGTTGTCTTACAAGGACGTATGAAAACAATCATTTGCTTAGCCCCTCCCGTTGAACCAATTTGATTGCTTTAGAAAGCTCAAACAACGAACGTTATTTCGCAAGATCTTCGAGTTCAGTTACACGTCATGGCAGACAAGATAAGTGAGACGTCCTGTCTCAATAACGCAGGTCGTTTGGAGCTTGGGCATTGCATGGAATGTATGCAATTCCTGACATTTGCTTCTGTAAGGACAATATAACTCAAAAAGAGTAGAGTTGTATGGTTCCAGGTATGACCCTCACGAACTAAGTGAAATGTTCGATATAATGATTATGATCGTAATAGTTTGTCTGGTCACCCTAATTGGACTAGTTCGACTCAAGTCTAAAAAAGAGTTTGTAGGTTGCAGTCATACCAACATATTCAAGTTCGCCTGAAGCGTATAAGATAGTTCCTTGTCTAACAGTTATTTTGCTTTACAGTTCCCTGTGGCCCGGTACTCAAATCAAGCGACCATTAAACTATTCAGCCATCTCGTTAAGAGATGCGACGGTCGAGCATAGATTTTAAATTCAGTTTCCAGGCACTGCCCTATGCAAGCAAAAGCACTGTTCAGCAGTGAAAAAAAATATACGGACTTGACAGTATAGGTCCGTTTTTTGGCTTTTTTGTGGGGGAGCTAGAGGGTTAATATGTTTCACCAAAATATTGGCCTTAATATTTTCTATAAAGTTGCTGAACATACCCTATATCAAAAAAAAATATTTTTGTTACATCATAGTGAAATACTAACATTTTGGGGTACAATGTGGTTTTTTGAGCTATTTAGGGTGCCAAAAAAAGTTCAGCAAATTGATATGTTCAGATTGTATCGATATTTCACAAGAGTTGTTCAGATTTACATTGGCTACAATTTTGCCAAACATTGTTAGTGAAAAATTACGAGTCCCTTGAAATTATGCTGAAAACAGTAAAAAAAATATTTTTTCCTTCTCTTTTTCAAAAAAAAGTACCGGGAAAAATTGTTTTTCGCCAAAACTGTTATGAAACTTTGTTCAGCTTATTCTTAGCTACTTTATTGCCAAATATAGTTAAGCGGTATCACCAAGTCTGAATTAGTTGTTGGAAAAAAGCTGATGACACCTTTTTCGAGGGGCCCTCTGATTTTCAGAAACATTGGAGGCTCATAAAAAAATTGGTCACCAATTTCTCTAAACCGAGTATAGGGTTATACTACCCCTTGATAGTAGAACCGAACCTATACTTTCAAGTCCGTTTATTTTTCAAAAAGTGTTCATTTGTTGCATACTGTAATCAGAGAAAATATTGATACCGACTTTTGCTATAACAATAATTCTTAGCCATTATGCTATCTCCTCTAATTGCTGTAATTGGTAAACACTACAGATATCAGGCAGTCTTTTTGCAATCTTCTAGTTCCTTAGAAAATACACAAAATCCTACTTGGTTGTTGAGTTTGCTATGTCTGTAGCCATTTCTCTAAGTCTACATAATAGCAGCAGCTGCGACATATTGTTTTGCCATAATGTTGGCATTAAATGTCGTATAACATTTTATACACATTCCAGCCATGTGCTGAACTTTATTTGGCATCTAGCAGAAGTTGGAATTCTGTAGAGCCGTCCACCAGACGACAATAATATAGAGCACCATCGGTCTAACTACTGCCTTATACAACCAAAAACTGATTCACTTTAGTGAATCGAGAGTACATATCGTGTGCTACGGCACAAAAGTGTAACGCATCGAAGGAGTGACCTAAGACCCTAAGTTTGTATGTTTGGCGGATATCTGTTTTGGGTCATTATACCCTCACTTTAGTGTGACGAGGGTATATATCATTTGCTACGGAAAAAAGTGTAACACATCGAAGGAGTGACCTAAGACCCCAAGTATGTTCGGCGGTAATCCGTTTTGGGTCATTTTAAGTCGAATGAGCAATGTCCGTCCGTCTGTCTGTCTGTCTGTCTGTCTGTGTGTCTGCTGGCTGGTGCGCACGATAACTCTAGAAAGGAGTAACCGATTGACTTAAAATTTCGTATGTGGTAATATTTTTTTCTATCTCCGGCTAAGTTCGAAGATGGGCCATATTGGTCCACTCCTTCTGGTACCTCCCCCACAAAGGGTTAAAATGTTGTGAAATATTGATTCTTTAATAACTGCTATTATACGTATTCGAATCTTCTGAAATTCCACACATAGAATTAGTTTGTTAGTCGCTATCAACTCGAGGAAAATGGGCGAAATTGCCTCGCCCGTTTTGGTATCTCCCACACAAATGCACCATTTTGCACTAAATGTTAAAAGCTTATAACATTAATACCAGTGTTTAGAAATACTTGAAATTTTGTGCAGTGTAATGCTTTTATAGTGCCTACAGTCCAGTGAAAAATGGGCGTTATTGCCGCTCCCCTTTTGGTACCTCCAACACAAATGCACCATTTTGCACCAAAAGTTAACAGCTTATAACATTAATAACAGTGTATAAAAATACTTGAAATTTTGTACAGCGTAATGTTTTTATAGTGATTGCAGTCCATTGAAAAATGGGCGTTATTGTCACGCCCCTTTTGTTACCTCCCACACAAAGGTACCTTTTTGCACCAAAATTTAACAGCTTATAACATTAAAACCGGTGTATAAAAATACTTGAAATTTTGTACAGTGTAATGTTTTTATAGTGTCTATAGCCCTGTGAAGCATTGGCGTTATTGCCACGCCCCTTTTTGTACCTCCCACACAAAATGCCCAAATCATACCACAATTTATTGTCTCATAACGTTTATACCAGTGCACATAAATGCTTATAAGTCGGCACAGTTCAATGAATTTAAAGTATCTAATGTTCAGCGAAAAAAAGGTGTATTTGATAAACCCCTTCTGGTACCTCCCACACAAATTGACAGAATAATTCCAGTAATATTCAATATTACTTTACTCACAAAGTGAGGGTATACCTTAGTCGGTTTACCCGACTGAAACTTTCTTAGTTGTTTTAAGTCATTTAAGCAATGTCCTTACGCCTGTCTGTCTGCTGGCTGGTGCGCACGATAGTTATCGAAAGGATTAACTGATTGACTTCAAATTTGGTATACGGAAATATTTTTTCCCATCTCAGGCTAAGTTAGAAGATGGGCCATATTGGCCCACCCCTTCTAGTTTCTCCCCCATAAAAGGTTAAATATTTAGTGAAATATTGATTATTTAATAACTTCTATACATCTCATTTGAATCCTCTGAAATTCTACACATACTATTAGTTTATTAGTCACTATGACCTCAAGAAAAATGGGAGAAGTTGCCACGCCCCTTTTGGTACCTCCCACACAAATGGACAATTTTGAACCAAAAGTTAATACCTTATAACTTTAATACCAGTGCATACAAATGCTTGTAATTTTGTACAGTGTAATGGTTTAATAGTACGTACAATAGAATGGAAAATGGGTATTATTGCCGAGCCCCTTTTGGTACCTCCCACACAATTGGACCATTTTTTACCAAAAGTTAACAGCTTTTACCTTTAACACCAGTACATACAAATACTTGGAATTTTGTACAGTGTAATGCTTTTATAGTACCTAGAGTCCAGAAAAAAATGGGCATTATTGGCACGCCGCTTTTGGTACCTCCCACACAAATGGACATTTTTGTACCAAACGTTAACAGCTCTTAACTTTAATACTAGTGCATACAAATACTTGAAATTTCGTACAGTGCAATGCTTTTATAGTACCGAGAGTCTAGAGAAAAGAGGCCGTAATTGGCACGCCCTTTTGGTACCTCCCACACAAATGGACCATTTTACACCAAAAGTTAACAGCTTATAACTTTAATACCAGAACATATAAATACTTGAAATTTTGTATAGTGTAATGCTTTATTAAATGCTATTTATACTACACCTAGAGTCCAGAGAAAAGTGACCGTTATTGGGACGCCCCTTTTGGTACCTCTCACACAAATTGACCATTTTTTACCAAAAGTAAACTGCTTTGAATTTTAATATCAGTGCATACTTTAAAATTATTAAATGTAATTTAAATTTATAATAATTTAAATAAAACAAACAAATAAATAAATTTACTAATATTTGTTTGAAACTCAAGGTGAGGGGATTCATTAGTCGATTTACCCGACTGAACTTTCTTACTTATTTTTTTATAACTTCTATACTACTTCTTTCTGAAATTTCACACATACTTTTAGTTGAATAGAAGCTATAACCTCGAGAAAAATAAACGAAGTTGATATGCACCTATTGGTATGTCCCACTCAAATGGACCATTTTGCACCAAAAGTTAACTGCTTATAGCTTTAATATCAGTTCATGCAAATACTTGACATTTTTTGTATAAAGATATTTTAAAAACGGCTGTTTATTAAGCTTCGGATGGTAAATCTGTATATAGTTATATATAGAGTCTATATCTAAATCTGTTCCAATAAATCTGAAACGATATTCTAAAATTAGCCATGTTCGTTCTTGGTTCAAGAAACTGTTATCTGCTAAGTTCTGTTCAGAAATGTCCTTATAGGCAAAATCGGAATATAGTATGTATACCTATGAGGACTAACACTAAATTGATTTTCTTCAAATTTGGCAAGGTTTATTGTCGGCGCAAACAAATTTCCTGTATCAAATTTCGTAAAGATTTGATGCAAAATGTGACTTCTATACCACGAAGATGACAAATCAGAATCGAATCTGCTACTCCTATATTTTAGCTCTAGCTCCTATATTTTAGAGCTTTACAAACATCTGGACCAAAATAATCTTATATAACCTTGTACAACAAAGTGGTTAGAGTATAAAGACCATTGTGAAAGATGGAGTTAACCCAATCCAAAGATATATAAAAACAGTAGAGGTCATTCGATTTACAGCATACGAAAATTCGATTCAAATATAACCAGTAAGGAAAGACAGAAAGTCGGGCGGAGCCGTCTATATAATACCCTACACCTCCCTTACTATGAGAAAAGGGGCATTGCGATAACAATTTAGAAAAATTGGTTTTGTTTTAGTTAAAAAATTACTTAGCTCCACCTCCTCATCAAGGCTTACTCCAAGGAGGGGTAGAAGATGTTGATCATAATAAACTAGATCTGAAGCGATAACCTTAAAATGTGCAGTATTCTTTCATAGATCAAGACTCGGAAGGAACAAATAGATAGGACTATACATAATCTAAACAGGTCGGATCGGATATAAAATCCAGTTTCTACAGCACTTAAATGTCAAATCGGGGTAACATATGTATGGGAGATATATCTAAATCTGAACCAATTTTCCTCAAATTTAGTATTGTCTCTAAGTGTATCAAAAAACTTCTCTCTGCCTTTTTTTATACAGATCGATAAAAAATTGTTGCTATACAGTACATATATGGAGGTAAATATGGAGGTGGAAGCTATAAATCTGAACCGATTTTAACCAAATTCAATTTGGAGACCTGGGGCCAAAAGAAACATATATCCAAAGTTTCGTTGAGGTCGGACCATAATTGCGACTTGTTCTTTGATTACAAGAAAAGACGTCGTTAGTCTTCAAAATAAGTACATTTTGTACTTAAAATTAAGCAAATTTACTTAAAATTAAGTACATTACTTAATTAAAATATTGAAATTATGTATATTTTAAGTACAAAATTTACTTATTTTAAAAACTAATGATGTCTTTGGAGCCATTCTTTAATTTTATGACAATTTTTTTTCAGTGTGGGCAGAAATACAAACGGACGTGGCTAGATCGATTCAAAAGTGATTCTTTGTCGATTGGTATAATAAAACATGGGTATACTTCTTCTCTTTTTGGGCGTTACCAAAAAAAAAACCTAATTCAATATAACTGAAAAACCAAATAAAAAACTTTCTCCCTTCTCCCAAAAATAATACCAGCTTCCAATTATACTTTGGAATGCTGGTATAGTTTTAATGTCTTTTTATTCTGTTTTTCTGATTACTTCTGCAACGACTGTCGTCTGCCAAAAAATTAAAAAAAATACATATATTTATTAGCTAAAAGTGTGAAAAATATTCATCATTGCCGGTTATAGTTGAATAGAAAGATTTTTGGTCTTTTTTACGATTTCTTCTGCTCAAGGTAGAGCTCCCTTGATTATTTGTACGCGAGGATGTATGTTTATTCGGTTCGGTCCTCCTGGAAAGCTACTACAGCAGCGCTTTGTCAGCTAATGTGTATTGCTCTATACGCTCCATATGACAGACTGACTGACGGACTGCATGACTGGGCAATGGACTGCTGGTCGCCGTGTATCCAGACTAGGATCACTATGTGGCGTTTGTTGCCAAAGCGGTTTGTTGGCTACACTCTGACTCCGGCTTTGACTGTGAGTATGGCTGTTCAGGTATCACATGACATGAACGACAAGACTGCTTCTCTTTCTCCTCCCAAAGCCACACATACGGTTTACAATTTTTTCTCTGCTGCCTTTTGTTGTTGTTATGGTAGTGGTGTTGTTGTTGTATATGTTTTGTGCATTTGCAATTTGTAAACATTTCAAATTCATCAATGATGGCTATAAATTTTATTTCCAAATCCATGGTTGGAATTCTGTTGGGCCATTTCATCTACTCTCCAATCGACGTGGAGTGGTATTGAGAGGTGTTGTTGTTGGTTTGGTTCAATATTTCGTTCGATGGTGGCCGGCCGGTCGGCAAGAACACGGACGTATTTAAAATATTAAAGCTTAGCTAAAATCCATATGGTGGACAGAGTCTGTCCGTCCGTCTGTCGCTTTGTCCGTCCGCATGTCCATTCATTTGGTACGTTCGGTGCATTTTGTGAGATAAGAACTAATTCGTCGATGTTTCTGTTGCTGGCAATGTTTAAAAGGATTTAGGTATGTTGACTTACGCTTTTCTGATGCTCTCGTTGTTGTTGTTGTTTTCTTTATCAAAAAGTCAGTGAGTAAATTAAAGTAATTTGCAGCAATCAATTTAAAACATTTTCCTTTTGTTGTTCATTTGTGTCTGAGGCGACAGATAAAGTGGGAATTTCGAAATACAATTCAGATTCAGAATGTGAAATACATTGGCCATGCCATCAATTCTACTTGGATTATGTGCACACTTGAAGGTCCAGATTAAAGATTAAAGTGTCCTGACACACTTTGAGCTAAAACATTTAAAATAGACTATAGTCTATTAAGGTCTGTAATACACTATACAGGTCGTATATCACTCTGACTTTACAGAGAGGCCGTGCCGAAGGATTTTCCCTTAAGCGTACATACTCGTATATTTGTGATAAATCTTTTGTGGAATACTATACGCTTTATATGCAGTATGTTAGCCAATCTGGCTGGGGTTGCGAACGATAACTCTCAAGAAGAAAAACGGAATTACCTCGGAAGAATAATAATATATATCGTATTCCCAGGGGGCCGTAGTGATCTTTCGAGGGAGCCGTGAGTACAAAAGAAAGGTGGTAATTTGTATAGGGATATTGACTTTTGAAATGTTTAAAAATACTATAGAAGGTCTTTCGAAAAATTTAAGAAATAATAAACGTTTCTAATGGAAATTGTGCAATTTTTAGACAAAAAAAAAACTTTAACTTTTATGATATAGTATTTAAAAATTTTTTAATCTTTATTAAGTTATTTTTTAAATTTCAAAACAAAAATGCTCTTTGGCAGATCCATTGCAGTATAGCCTCAACTCCTTTATTTTCCCATATTTTGCTGGACTAAGTCCCGCCCTAGAAAAGTTCGACAAAATATATATATATTTTTTTTTGATTATTATATATATTCGAGCGCCCCAGTAGGCGAGTTGGTAGCGTACTCCCCTATGAGTTTGAGGGTCGTGGGTTCGATTCCCACCAGAGGGTTTGGTCTGTCGCTGCAAACATTAAGCCATATGGTCTTTGTAACCCGGCCTTTCCCTGGACCTTAAAATTAGAATATATATTTACTTTGAATTGTAATTCATAGAAATAAATATTTTTTTATTGGAAATTTCATAGAAATTAAAATTTTATTGAAAATTTCATAGAAATATTTTTTAATTGAAAATTCCATTGAAATTGCAATTTTATTTAAAATTTCTTAAAATTGCAATTTTATTTAAAATTTCATAAAAATTGCAATTTTATTTAAAATTTCATAAAGATTGCAATTTTATTTAAAATTTCATAAAAATTGCAATTTTATAGAAATTTCAATTATAAGACTTTCAAAACTGGCGATATAGTACTTTTCTAGAAAATGTTCTCTAAATTAATATTTTCTGTAAACTTCATAAAAATTTCATTTTCATTATAAATTTAGTGGAAGTTGCATTTGTATAAAAAATCTGACAAATGCAACTTCCAGAACAACAGAAATCGACTTTTATAGAAAACAGTGTTAAAGTTGGTATAAAACAATTTCGTCAATATTGCACTTTTCTATAAAATGTCTTCAAAATTACGTTTAAGTGATTATTTTAAGTCGAAAGCAATTATTTTGTAAATTTTGTCGAAAATACATTTTTATTGAAAATTTCTTTTTTTCTACAAAAATTTATAAAAAATTTTTTTTTTTCTTAAAATTTTCTTCGAAATTGTATATTTCTAGAATACTCGTAGGTCTTCATCGGCCTTTAAGTCAATGGCCTTTAATCCGTGCAGTGGTCAGTAATCAGGAGTCATTGTTGCTTCGATTTTCGACAACTTGACCGCAGATGCTCCTCTAATAGCTACAAAGCGCAATGTTTATAGTACGATTTTTGAAAAAAAAATTGTCAATGATCTCGATTACTATTTGTCTTCTTATTCTGCTCTGAAAGGGTGATATAGGGCATCATATTTTATATAATACGAGTATTTCGCCGAAATTAATTCCTTATAAATAAACAGTTTCCTTTTTATAGAAAATTTTATCGAAATTTCATATCTATATAAAATTCGTCGAAATTTCATTTCTATACAAAATTTCGTCGAAATTTCAATTCCATAAAAAATTTCGTCAAAATTTCAATTCCATAAAAAATTTCGTCAAGATTTCAATTCCATAAAAAATTTCGTCGAAATTTCAATTCCATAAAAAATTTTGTCGAAATTTGATTTTTAATAGAAAATTTTGTCGAAATTTGATTTTTAATAGAAAATTTCGTCGAAATTTGAATTTTAATAGAAAATTTCGTCGAAATTTGAATTTTAATAGAAAATTTCGTCGAAATTTGAATTTTAATAGAAAATTTCGTCGAAATTTGAATTTTAATAGAAAATTTCGTCGAAATTTGAATTTTAATAGAAAATTTCGTCGAAATTTTAATTTAAATAAACAAGTTCGTCGAAATTTTCATTTTAATAGAAAATTTCGTCAAAATTTTCATTTTAATAGAAAATTTCGTCAAAATTTGAATTTTTATAGAAAATTTCGTCGAAATTTGAATTTGAATAGAAAATTTCGTCGAAATTTTAATTTTAATAGAAAATTTCGTCGAAATTTTAATTTAAATAAACAAGTTCGTCGAAATTTTAATTTTAATAGAAAATTTCGTCAAAATTTGAATTTTAATAGAAAATTTCGTCGAAATTTGAATTTTAATAGACAATTTCGTCGAAATTTGATTTTTAATAGAAAATTACGTCAAAATTTGATTTTTAATAGAAAATTACGTCAAAATTTCATTTTTAATAGAAAATTTCGCCGCAATTTTATTTTTAATAGAAAATTTCGTCGAAATTTGAATTTAAATAGAAAATTTCGTCGAAATTTTATTTCTATAGAAAATTTTGTCGAAATTTCATTTCTATAGAAAATTTCGTCGAAATTTCATTTCTATAGAAAATTTCGTCAAAATTCATTTCTATAGAAAATTTCGTCGAAATTTCATTTCTATAGAAAATTTCGTCGAAATTTCAGTTCTATAGACAATTTCGTCGAAATTTCATTTCTATAGAAAATTTCGTCGAAATTTCAGTTCTATAGAATATTTTGTCAAAATTTCATTTCAATAGAAAATTTCGTCGAAATTTCATTTCTATAGAAAATTTCGTCGAAATTTCATTTCTATAGAAAATTGCATCGAAATTTAATTTCGATAGAAAATTTCGTAAAAATTTGATTTTTGTAGAAAAAGATGTCAAAATTTTATTCTTATTACAACTTTTGTCAAAATTTGATTCTTTTAGAAATTTTTTTTTTTCGATTTGATTTTGAATAGAAAATTTCGTCGAAATTTGATTTTGAATAGAAAATTTCGTCGAAAGTTGGTTTTGAGTAGAAAATTTCATCGAAATTTGATTTTGAATAGAAAATTTCGTCGAAATTTGATTTTGAATAGAAAATTCCGTCGAAATTGGATTTTGAATAGAAAATTTCGTCGAAATTGGATTTTGAATAGAAAATTTCGTCGAAATTGGATTTTGAATAGAAAATTTCGTCGAAATTGGATTTTGAATAGAAAATTTCGTCGAAATTTGATTTTCATAAAATATTTCATTGAAATTTGGTTTCTATAAAATATTTCATTGAAATTTGGTTTCTATAAAATATTTCATTGAAGTTTGGTTTCTATAGAAAATTTCATCGAAATTTGATTTCTATAGAAAATTTCATTTCTCCAGAAAATTTCGTAAAAATTTCATTTCTCTAGAAAATTTCGTCGAAATTTCATTTCTCTAGAAAATTTCATCGAAATTTCAATTCTCTAGTAAATTTCGTCGAAATTTAATTTCTCTAGGATATTTCGTCGAAATTTCATTTCTCTAGAAAATTTCGTCGAAATTTCATTTCTATAGAGAATTTCGAAATTTTAATTCCGTAAAAAATTTCGTCGAAATTTGATTTTTAATAGAAAATTACGTCGAAATTTGATTTTTAATAGAAAATTTTTTCCAAATTATATTTCGATAGAAAATTTCGTCAAAATTTCATTTCTATAGAAAATTTCGTCGAATTTTCATTTCTATAGAAGATGTCATTTCTATAGAAAATTGCATTTCTATAGAAAATTTTATTTCTATAGAAAACCACTTTTCTCATTATTTTAACATGGGGATCTCATTGGAGGAAAGTACTTCCCAAAAGCATACAATAAAGTAGCATAATAAGTTCTTATTTGTAGCATAGGCATACCACATAAATATGTGCTTATGTTTTCACGATTTTATGTACCTGAATAATGCTTTACCAATCTATATATATAAAAGAGAGTGTCTGTTTGTGGGTTTGTTTGTATGTTTGTATGTTTGTTCCGTATAGACGTCTAAACGGCTAGACCGATCATCTTGAAATTTTCACAGAATGTACATGTGAAGGGGGTGCTGAAAATAGGGTACTTGAATTTTCGATATATCAAGTGGGCGTGGACCCGCCCATAGGGGTCCAATTTTGATATTAAGAAAATTTTTTAGCTAGAGTGCTGAAATTTTTTGTGTATGCATTTAGTGGCAGATAATGTGAATTTTCCAAAAATGGGCGGAGTCGGACCAATGGGCGTGGCCCCGCCCATATAAACCAAATTTTGAAATTGAGATATTTTGCACAATTTGTTAGTTAGAGTGTTGTAATGTTGTACATATGTATCTGATGGCAGTCCACGTGATTGATCCAAAAACGGGCGGGATCGAACCAATGGGCGTGGCACCGCCCATATAAGCCAAATTTTAAAAATGTGATATCTTGCACAATTTGTTAGCGAGAGACCTGGAATTTTGTGTATATATATCCGTTGGCGATCTACGTGATTGGTCCAAAAATGGGCGGGTTCGGACCAATAGGCGTGGCCCCGCCCACATTGACCAAATTTTGAAATTTTGATATATTGCACAATTTGCTAGCGGGAGTGCTGCAATGTTGCGTATATGTATCTGGTGGCATTCTACGTAATCAGTCAAAAAATAGGCGGGACCGGACCAATAGGCTTGGCCCCGCCCATATAAGCCAAATTTTGAATTTGTTATATCTTGCACAATTTGTTAGTTAGAGTGTTGTAATGTTGTACATATGTATCTGATGGCAGTCCACGTGATTGATCCAAAAACGGGCGGGATCGAACCAATGGGCGTGGCACCGCCCATATAAGCCAAATTTTAATGTGATATCTTGCACAATTTGTTAGCGAGAGACCTGGAATTTTGTGTATATATATCCGTTGGCGATCTACGTGATTGGTCCAAAAATGGGCGGGTTCGGACCAATAGGCGTGGCCCCGCCCACATTGACCAAATTTTGAAATTTTGATATATTGCACAATTTGCTAGCGGGAGTGCTGCAATGTTGCGTATATGTATCTGGTGGCATTTTACGTAATTGGTCAAAAAATGGGCGGGATCGGACCAATGGGCTTGGCCCCGCCCATATAAGCCAAATTTTGAAATTTAGATATCTTGCACAATTTGTTAGCGAGAGTGCTGTAATTTTGTGTATATGTGTCTGGTGGAAGCCTACGTGATTGGTCTAAAAATGAGCGGGATCTGACCAAAGGGCGTGGCCCCGCCCATATAACCCAAAATTGAGCTATATTGCACAATTTAGTAGCGAGAATGCTGTAATTTTGTGTATATGTATCTGGTGGCAGTCTACGTGATTGGTCCAAAAATGGGCGGGATCGACCTAATGGCCGTGGCCCCACCCACATAGACCAAATTTTGAAATTTTGATATCTTGCACAATTTGCTAGCGGGAGTGCTGCAATGTTGCGTATATGTATCTGGTGGCATTCTACGTAATTGGTCAAAAAATGGGCGGGATGGGACCAATGGGCTTGGCCCCGCCCATATAAGCCAAATTTTGAAATTGATATATCTTGCACAATATGTTAGCGAGAGTGCTGGAATTTTGTGTATATGTATATGGTGGCAGTCTGCGTGATTGGTCAGAAAATGGGCGGGATCTGACCAATGGGCGTGCCACCGCCCATATAAGCCAAATTTTTAAATTGAATTATCTTGCTCATTTTGTTAGCGAGAGTGTTGAAATTTTGCGAATATGTATCTGGTAGCAATCTACGTGATTGGCTTACAAATGGGCGGAATAGGACCAGTGGGCGTGGCCCAGCCCATATTTTGATATATCTTGCAAGTATTATATAGGAAATACATGAACAAAAATGCTCGGTACGCGATAATTACAGCTGCTCACTCCAATACAATCGCAATATGATAATGTGATGCATGACCAATGAAACAAGAATTTGGAAATTTTAGAAGTATACATTTCTATTTTCTGGACTTTCCACTGAATTCGGTATTTTTTCATTCACTGAATTTATTACTAATACCAGTAAGGAAAGGCAGAAAGTCGGGCGGGGCCGACTATATAATACCCTACACCTCCCTAACAATGCGATAAAGGTCATTGCGATAATAATTTGGAATAATTGGTAAATGTGATGTGTGTGTATGTATATCTTATTTTGAACCGATAATCGCTAAATTAAGCAATATTCGTTCCTAAATTGAGAAACATTTTTCTGGAGAACTTTGTAATGATCGGAAGTAAAGTACAACTTCTATAGCGCTTTGTAACCAAATCTCGAGGAACATATATATGGAGGTTATATATAAATCTGAATCGATTTTCCTTGAATACTCATTCATGTAAAATAGAAACCTGTTTCTGTCGAATATCCTACTGATCGGATATAAAACACAGTCTCTACAGCGCTTACATGTCAAATTGGGGGTAACATATATATGGGGGCTATATCTAAATCTGAACCGATTTTCTCCGAATTTTGCGGTATTCCTTTATGTAATAAGAAACCTCTTTCTGCCGAATTTCTTACTGATCGGATATAAAATACATTTTCTACAGCGCTTGAATTTCAAATCGGGGGTATCATATATATGGGGACTATATCTAAATCTGAACCGATTTTCTCCGAATTTGGCAGTATTCCTTCATGTGATTGAGAAACCTCTTCTGATTTTTTTATATATTGTCGCGGCTATTTCTCGAAACAAACAATTCAATGGTTTAACATTTTTCGATATACGTAAATATTTATGTTATTTTCATTCACAACTGCACGTATTATTTGAAAACATGTTAAAAAATGAATAAATTGTGTACAATAGCCCACAGTCAAAATAGCATTATATTAAAATTTCCCAAAATGACTTTCATAACAAAAAATCACTTATTTCTGTTGTTATTGGTAAGTCATTATTAACAAGCCGAAAGTAATGCAGAGAATAATTAGATGCCATTATTTGGTAATGCAGGGAACAATGACAGGTACTTACCAAAATTTTGCTGGGTTTATAAAGAATATCATCGAAAATGCATTTTTATGGCAAAACTTATTTCTTTCTTTTTTTGGGCCTTATTGCCGCTCCAATTCTAGTATCTCTCACACATATGGTAATAATTTTTCCATCCGTCCATCTGTCTGCTCTAATCCAAATGATTAAGAAGTCGTTGGCTTCGCTGCGATCAAAGTTCATATTGCGTTGCTAATTACATCAACTAATTTATCAGAATATTAATTGTAAATATCTTTTCAACGGCCAGTCTCAACGGTCATTTGGCTGAGGAGTATGATGAAAAATGCATTATTAATAAATTATTAAAAAACGAAAAAGGCGTATATCTCACCTGATTTGATGCTAATTAAAAATGATTTATGCTCGACTAAACGCAATATTCTATTCAAGTTATTCACTTGACTATAAATGCATTTTGTTTCGCCATTTAACCCATTCGTTTTTGTACAAAAAGGCTATAATTTAAAATTCAAAACTATACTTCAATCATAATTTACGACTGACTGCCAAGCAGACAAGACTTAAACAAAAAACAAAACAACAAGCGTTTGAAATCGGTATAATTTATATGCATAAATTAGTTAATAACAAAATTTTATTTAGCTAACATAAGCTGGAGAGTTTAATTGAATGCTTCAGTAGATATCAGCGCAATGAGCACTCAGTTGTAGGTTACAACTTTACATTAGCTCGGAGGGTAATGGTAATTTCTGATGATCGGAATATTTATTTGAATTAAATAAAATTTATTTCAATGCTTTCATTTAAAATGTTTAGATGTTTTCTCTTTTTTCCACCATTTTATACCTGAATGAAACTATTTCGAAAAAAGGTTGTATCGTTTTCAAGAGAATATAATAGGCTATTATTTTTGATTTTTCTCACTGTGGAGATGAGCTGAAGATCAAAGAGTTTCCTTCAAAGTGAAGGAAGGTATTTGAATAGT
This sequence comes from Eudasyphora cyanicolor, assembly GCA_963930755.1. Classification (NCBI taxonomy): domain Eukaryota; kingdom Metazoa; phylum Arthropoda; class Insecta; order Diptera; family Muscidae; genus Eudasyphora; species Eudasyphora cyanicolor. Next base: position 208,103,480 of record OZ005737.1, on the reverse strand, counting down.
CATTGGTGTTGTTTTTGGCCTACGATTCGCTTGTTATAATTTCTGTTTATATGAAATATAATTCAAATTTACATACGTATAGGATTTTTTCAAATTCCTATATGCAAATTTGGAATTCCAAAATTCCTTTCATTTTCACCGTTTTGAGACTACTTTGTGAAGGAAGAAGTGTTATCATTTATACATACTATATCTCTTCATGCTTTGCTTCTTTTTCACTTCAAAAATGTTTCCAGTTAGAGAATTAAATGTAATATTCGGTCTATATTTCGATAGACTTTAATTTTTAATTTTTCTTTCAAACTCAGAGTTTTATATTTTAGTTTCATTATTTTGTTGCGTTATTCGAATCAAACATCTATGCCACCATACCAATATGAATCAAGGGTCTAATCAGATTCTTGCACTTGCAAATTAAAATGTCTATTATGTGCGAAATATTTATTAAAATTTCATACATTTCCACCAGAACCTTAAGCAAATTTTCGCACTCAATTGTTTCAAGTCCAGACAATTGAATAGTAGTAGAATGGTTTGACATCACACATCTAAAGGCATTCATTTCAACTCCATCCTCTTCAGTCCACTGGACATTGCCGGCATATCATTGTTGGCATTCTTCAACAGCTTAAATCGAACAAAAGAACACTCACACGACCGAAATTTCACTCTAAACTAAACTCCCAAAGATGAGAGGAAGAATTACAAATCCCATTCCAGCTCCGGTCTCCTGCCTAAACCTTAACAGGAAATGCCCAAAATATGTCAAAGCGGTTAGCCAGTGCAACCGAACTACTAATAAGAATGGATTGATGTCCTCTCCAAGGGGACAGCAAGGGTATAGAGTGGGCGGCCGGCATTGAAGACCCATCGTAATGGAGACGAACGAAGCTACGCACAATAACTGCAGTTTACTCTGGGCAATGTGTTCAAGTCATTGTTGAATTTTCCAAAGGATTTGAGGAGACAATTGTTGGTATGAGTTGACGAGGGGGAGGTCAATTCAACAAGTTCGGTTTCTTAATGCATTCACAAAGTAAATTCAAGTAAATGATTTTATGGAAAATGGCATTTGGCTAACAATAGCCACAACAGCAATTTCTAGTCTATGCATCCAAAGCGGAGTGGGGGCAGGGAGTACATTTGAAAGTGCTTTAAATTCTTAATTGAATTGATAGTCTAGGTATAATTGAATGATTTCAATGATTAATAGCACTGCAAGAAAATAGTTGTAGAATTGATTGTGTTATTTGCATTAAATAGAATAAATTGTAACTTGTCCACATAACAAAAAAAGTGCTTTACAAACAGGGATGACATTACACTATGCAACAAAAATTTTTTTTGTGTCCGAGATATAAAAACTTTTTTTTTTGTATACATTGAGGCATACCATTTTGTGAAACCAAAACAAATTTTTTTATAGTAAAGTTTTTTTTCTAAAATTCCAATTTTTAATGGTAATTACATTTAGTATTTGGACTATATTTTTAGAAGTAACGGGTGATCCAAGTAGAGATACTTTTTTCAACAGATCACGTGTGAGTCGTGTCATGCTGTCATGTTATTTTTGTTAAGTATTGTTTGGCATTTCATCATGGAAAGACTTACGCCTGAACAACGTTTACAAATCGTTCAACTTTATTACGAAAACTCACGTTCTGTGAGGAATGTATTTCGTGCACTTGGCTCAACTTATGGTCAACATAAGCGGCCTACTGAGCTTACTATTCGCAACACCATCACCGATCTTGAGACCCAGCATTCATTATTGGATAATATTCGACCGAATAGACCACGTCCAGCAAGCAGTGAAGAAAATGTAGCAGCCGTAGCTGAGAGTGTACACGAAGACCGTGGAGAGTCGGTTCGGCGCCGTTCGCAGCAACTCGGACTGACGTATGGAACGACTTGGCGCATTCTACGTCGAGATCTTAAATTAAAAGCATACAAAATACAGCTTGTGCAAGAACTGAAGCCGCCCGACCTTCCTATGCGACATCGCTTCGTTCTATGGGCTCTTGAAAAGTTCCAAGAAGATGCGACGTTTTCGAGCTAAATTTTGTTCAGCGATGAGGCCCATTTCTGGCTCAATGGGTATGTAAACAAGCAAAATTGCCGCATTTGGGACGAAGAGCAAGCTGAAGAGATTCAAGAGCTGCCATTTCATCCAGAAAAAACAACGGTTTGGTGTGGTTTGTGGGCCGGTGGAATCATCGGTCCATATTTCTTCAAAAATGATGCCGGTGAGAACGTAACCGTCAATGGCGACCGTGCCATGATAACCGACTATTTGATGCCTGAAATTGAAGCTCGTGATCTCGGCGACATTTGGTTTCAACGAGACGGCGCCACTTCCCACACATCGCATCAATCAATGGATTTATTGAGAGAACACTTCGGTGAGCAGATAATTTCATATTTTGAGCCGGTCGATTGGCCACCAATATCGTGTGATATCACACCGTTAGACATTTTCCTGTGGGGATATGTAAAGTCTAAAGTTTATGCGGACAAACCCGCTTCGATTCAGTCATTCGGCAGTTACCAGTCGAAATGCTCGAACGAGTCATCGAAAATTGGACTCAACGGATGGACTATCTGAGACGTAGCCGCGGCCAACATTTGATAGACATAATCTTCAAAAAATAAATGCCAAAGAATGTTCTTTCAAATGATAATAAACATACCCCATTCAATTTGAATTTTCTGTGTTTTTTTCTTTAAAAAAGTAGGGAAGCTCGAAATGGATCACCTATATAAATATAACCTCGATAAAGCCGGGAAACTATTTAAATAAAAGAAAATTATGAGGGATAGAAATGCTAAAAAAGGGAGGTTTAGTAACTGCCGATATAACAATTAGAAAACATTTTATTTAAAAAAAGTTTTTTGATGGCGCGAAAAAAAACCAGAAAATGTAATTAAATTCGAAAAAGAATATATTTGTTTAATTTTTTAAAAGCGAAGATCCTAACGAAGAAAGCAATGCCTATTTGGAAAAAGTCTTTGGGTAAATGTATAAATTACACAGTACAACACATGATTTTGGGACTCAATTCTGAGAATTCGACGTGAAAGTAGCCCCAAAAATAAGAACTTCTGCCTCATTCGTTTAGTCAAGTTGGCTCAATTAATTGCACTATGCAAAAAATGAACACTTTTTTGAAAAATACACGGACTTGACAGTATAGGTTCGATTATACTATCAAAGGGTAGTATAACCCTATACTCGGTTTGGCGAAATTGGTGACCAATTTTTTTATGGGCCCCCAAAAATTTCTGAAAATCAGTGGGCCACTCGAATAAGGTGTCATCAGCTTTTGTCCAACAATTAATTCCGATGTTTAGCAATAATGTAGCTAAGAGTATGCTGAAAAAGCTATGCTAAGAAGCCTTTTTTTGGTGTTTGTGTTATGTTTTGAGCTTTGCTGTGTTCTGACACATATAGTAAAATTTTATGGCGAACATTTCATCCCCTCTCTCCCCATTTTAAGGGGTGTTTTTTACGATTTGTTAAAATGGGGCCAATAATTACAGTTATGTGGGGGAGCTAGAGGGTTAAAATGTTCAACAAAAATATTGGCCTTAATATTTTTATAAAGTTGCTGTACATGCCCTATACCAAAAAAATATATTTTTGTTATATAACAGTGAAATACTTACATTTTTGGAGTAGAATGTGGTTTTTTGAGCTATTTATGGTGCCTATACACTTTCAGATTGTATTAATATGTTCACAAAAGTTTTTCAGATTTACTGTTTACGCCGAATGCGTGTAAATAAAAGAGAGTGAATAAAAACACGATTAGTTTCAATGTAATATAAATAAATGGCCAAGTGCCACAAGTTTATTTATTATAAGGATTTATAAGGCAACAAAATTTACCTTTGCTTATGATTAGTATTGTACAGCGAGGTACTTATGTATATAGGTCGATCGATACGATACCGAGCGATACGAAAGTCCAAGATGGAGTGAGGTGGCGGCATAAGCTAAACAAAAAAGCGATTAGTTACTCGTTAGAATCTGCAAAGCTAATATTACAAGGCTGTAGTAATGAGGAGTATGCAGATTCTAACGAATATGTGTGTGCGATAAATAGTACAATTTATGCACGGAAAGAAATACATTACTTCATCGAAATTAGAGAAAACAACCATAGTTAAACATTGCCGGCCACCTTGCAACATCAAGGGGATGTTGTAACTTAATTAAGTAAATCTAATAAAAATTATGTATAGTGCAGAAGTGTTTCAAAGTGAGCATTTCATTTTATTTCAATTCAATTAATTCAATTCAATCTGATTTCTTATTAAAGTTCTAGTTTTTTTTTTTTTTTTCAATATACTACAAATTATTCGTTACGAAAAGGCCATTAGGGACCCCGCGGAACGAAAGGTCCAATAGGAGCCTCCCTGATGAACGTAAATAAGGGCCATTAGGGACCCCGCGGAACGAAAGGTCCAATAGGAGCCTCCCTGATGAACGAAAATAAGGGCCATTAGGGACCCCGCGGAACGAAAGGTCCAATAGGAGCCTCCCTGATGACGAAAATAAGGGCCATTAGGGACCCCGCGGAACGAAAGGTCCAATAGGAGCCTCCCTGACGACGAAAATAAGGGCCATTAGGGACCCGGCGATTATATATTGCATAGTCCAGAGAGCACCCATCCAAACATGGTATAGTGTGCCACCGGCAATCCAGGAGTTGTCTGTATGCGGCTCGTTACGATTTTCGAATAGACTTCCGGGCCAAACACCAAAGCTACGCGACCCACTTTATAAAATTGTGGGTCGGCCAGCGGTAATCCGAGGTAGGATTCTTTAAGCCTTTCTGGAACCGGCGCCGGGGGGGTAAAGACATGCCCAAGATCGCAAACCTTAGCCATTAATGTTAGGCGCTGTTCGGGATCGTAGGCAGCCGCTACCGTTATGCGACAAAACTGCTCCCCATCAATAGACATGATTGGCAGTCGCAGTCCATCAACCAGGGACGAACACACCTGGCTCTGTCTTCCGCAAGGGTCAAGCACCGCTCGGACGGGCACGGACGAGGTAGTGGACTTTAAATGTACCACCAGGCTTGGCGACAACGATACCACGCCAATTAGGGGTAAGTTGGAAGGGTGGTCTTTTTCGGACGGACTTTGTTCGGATTTTGGACTCGGACCGGACCATGGTTTCTGATAGGGATTAGATCGGCGAGACGGACGGAAGTTAGACTTTTTACCTATGCCAGGCGGCGTTGACCCAGAGTGGAGTAAAATGTGGTGATCCTGCTTACATTTTTTGCAATGACCCTTGCTTGGGCACTTGCTTGTTGGATGGGACTGCGCCAAACAACGAGAACAGTAGCCGTGCATTATCACCGCGCGGAGCCGTTTTTCATGGGGCATGCCTAAAAATCTGTCGCAAAACCGCAGCGGATGCCTACCATCACAAACGTGACAATTTGGTGTCGGAAATGAAGTCGAAGCCGAAACGTGCGGGTCAGCCGAAACCTTAGGGTCAGCGGAAACCTTAGGGTCAGCGGAAACCTTAGGGTCAGCGGAAACCTTCGGATCAGCGTCGCTCTTCAATTCCTTCGACAATTCCACCTGTGCCTTAGGCAATTGAGGCGGGGCTTCAACGACGACTGGCAAGGTTGCAGCGACGGAGCTCTCTTGTAAGACCGACTTTATGGCCGGCAAAATCACCGCAGGCGCTGTACCCGGACGAACCTCTCCTTGGGACAACTCCATCAATTCATCAAAGTCCTCAAGGTCATCATCAAAGAAAGTGATTTTATCCATGGTACTGCGGGAGAGATCGAGGTTAAAAATCTGGCGATGATAGGGTGGTCAGAACGACCAACTTTGTTATAGACCGTCTTACAATGCCGTTAATAGTTCGAACGTCCACGACGCGAACAAGACCGTCAGTGCCAGGATGCACACACTCCACGCGACCTAATCTCCACGAAGTCGGAGGGAGCTGTTCATGCCGAATGACTACAATATCATCCTTTCTTATCTCCCTTTCCGGAAACTTCCACTTGTACCGCTTGTGCAAACTTTTCAGATATTCCTCCTTCCACCTCATGCAAAACTGGTGGGCGAGGGCTTGAACTTTCCTGAACCGATTTACTATGGACAACGGCTCTTCAGTGATTGCGGGTTCTGGAGGAGCAAGTAGAGGAGCTCCAATTAGGAAATGACCAGGGGTCAAGGCGACTATTTCATTGGGACTATCTGACATCGGACAAAGAGGACGAGAGTTCAAGCAAGCCTCAATTCTGGCCAAGACGGTTGACAATTCTTCAAAAGTGTATTTTAGGTTTCGAGCTTGTTTACGAAAATGTAACTTAAAACTCTTAACCCCGGATTCCCAAAGTCCACCCATATGTGGTGCACCCGCAGGAATAAATTGCCACGACAGGCCTTGGTGAGCAAAGGTAGATGATACAGAATCGCAGCTTTCCCGAATAAATGCCTTAAAATTATTTTCTAATTCTCGAGATGCGCCTACAAAATTCGTACCGTTGTCCGAAAATATAGAACTAGGGCATCCACGACGCGCAATAAACCGATGAAATGCGGCCAAGAAATTTGCGGTGGATAAATCAGAGACTACTTCCAAATGAATAGCCTTTGTGGAGAAGCACACAAATACACAAACGTACCCCTTTGTAATCTTACAAGCACGGCCTGTAAACGATTTTATATCAAACGGTCCCGCAAAGTCCACTCCAGTAGTGGTAAACGCCCTACTAACCGTAGTTCTTTCAGGAGGGAGAGCGGCCATAATTTGACTGCTAGAACGTTTCCTCTCCAAAACACAAACCTTACACCGATGTACTACGGACCGAATCAGGGTTTTCAAACGAGGGATCCAATATTCTATACGAAGGATACGCAGCATCAAAACATTTCCTCCATGCACGGAAATCAAGTGGACGAATTCTACCAAAAGCTTCACGAAACGACAATTGTATGGCAGAATTATGGGATGCCGCTCAGTGTATGAAAGGGTGGGGGCACGAGCTAATCTACCGTTCATTCGTATAACGCCACTTTCATCTAAAAAGGGATTCAATGTCACAAGGGAGCTTTTAGAATGTAGCGGTTTCTTGTCTATCAAAGCCTGATACTCATCCGCATAATTCACTTTTTGAGCAAGAACAGTCAAGCGAGTTCGAACTTCCTTTATTTCTGACGCAGAAACACACGAATTGGAATATTGGTGCTGGCTCCTATAATTGGGATGAGTTCTTCGGATAAACCTCCACATGTAAGAAATTACCCGGAGGGCACGATCAAACGAGGAAAATCTCTCAAGCAAATCTTCATACGTCGAGAAGAATGAGGCGTGACTCTTCACCGCACGAACTTCCACATTCGTTTCAAGGGGTGTTAGGTCTCGAATAGACCACTTCGATTTATCCCGACTAAGCCACTCTGGCCCATGCCACCAGAGGGGGGAGGCAGCTAAGTCTGCCGGAGAAAGACCTCGACTTCCAAGATCAGCAGGGTTATCCTCCGATCTTACATGGTACCAATTATGATTACCTACATTTTCCTGTATTCGACATACTCTATTTGCCACAAACGTAGTCCACGTCGAAGGGGTCTTTCTCAACCAAGAAAGAACTATTGTCGAGTCTGTCCAACAATAGACCTGGCGAAATTCCAAATCAATTTCCCTAACAATGGTCTTCAAAAGTTCCGACGCTAAAACCGCACCACAAAGTTCCAAACGAGGCAACGATATCGATTTAATTGGAGCTACTCTAGTCTTCGAAGAAAGCAAATGAGCAACCACTTTGCCACCTGGAAATTCAATACGAATGTAGACTACCCCCGCGTATGCCTTTTCCGAGGCATCCGAAAACACATGAAGTTCAGCCGGAAATCCCGGGGAGTACTGAACCCATCTAGGAATTCTAATAGAATTCACATCGGGGTAATAGTCGACAAACCGTCGCCATTCAGCTTCCGTTGCTGGTAAAAGTGGCTCATCCCAACCGATGTTATCCAACCATACCTTTTGCATAACCATCTTAGCAATAACAAGCACGGGACCTAACCAACCGATGGGATCAAATAATTTTGCAATGGCCGAAAGTACCTCCCGTTTTGTGTAGCTAGCCCTTTTCACAATAGGATTCACATCGAAGTAAAAGGAATCTAATTGGGCATTCCACCTTATCCCTAGAGGCTTGGAACTACTAGTCTCCACGAAATTTAAAACTTTAGCATCTACCAAATATTCAGGTGGAAACCGATCGAGTATAGCTTTGTCATTGGCAGTCCATTTACGAAGTTCGAATTTCGCTGAAGCAAGTGCCGAAATTAACTGATCCCTAGCAGTCTTTGCCGTCTCGAGATCATGGGTTCCCGCGAAAACATCGTCTACGTACATACATTTTCGCAAAATGTGCGCCGCGAGCGGGAACTCCACCTCAGTGTCGTCGGCTAACCTCAAAAGAGTCCGTATCGCCAGATAAGGAGCACAATTAACCCCGAAGGTTACGGTCTGTAATTCATAATCCTGGACCGGCTTCGTTTCAGAATCGCGAAATATAATCCTCTGAAGGGACGTATATTTAGGATCCACCCGAATTTGCCTATACATTTGCGTTATGTCCGAATTGAATACAAATCTGAAGATCCGCCACCGGATTATCAAGAGAACTAAGTCCATCTGTAACGTGGGTCCAACATAAAGTATGTCATTAAGGCTATTCCCGTTGGAGGTTTTGTTCGACGCGTTGAACACTACACGAAGTTTGGTTGTTTGCTTGTCCGGATTTATGACAGGGTGGTGAGGCAAATAGCAAGTTAGAGTATCCTCCGAAGTGGAGAATACTGGCTTCATATGGTCAAGTCCCACATATCCGTTCAGGACACTGTCATAAACTACCTTAATGTTTGGCTTCCTTAACAAGGTCGACTCGTTGCGAAAGAATTGTCCTAAAACGTTCCCACGAGATTTTCCGAGACATCTGTTCGTATCCAAATCGGTCTTAAGCGGAAGCGTCACGATGTATCTACCTTCCGAATCCCTACGGGTAGTCCTAACATAATTTTCCTCACAATAACGGTCAGAAGGTGACAGCATATTTTTCCTTGGGACTTCTTCCAATTCCCAGAAACGCAAAAGAGTCTTATTAAGACAATCCTCGTCGGATATCTGAATGGTAGCAGCGAAAGTTCGAACCTGTGAAGCTGGAATAGGACCAGTGACAAGCCAACCAAATATAGACTTTTGAGCAAGCAGAGCTCCAGACAAAATCGGAATGCTACCTTCCAGTAAAATTCTTGGGTACAAGTCCGCGCCTAGCAAAATATCTACAGGCCGAGAATCGAACAAATTAGCATCCGCTAACTGAAGATCTGGCATCTGGGCCTTGAAGTCCGATGTGACTTGAACAGATGGCAAATCTCCAGAAATGGAGGGTAAAACTAAAGCGGATGTCTCTAAAGTGACCGAAGTGTCGAGAGGGCTTCCAATCTTCAGGGTGCATATTTTCCTGGATGTGGCCGAAACCGCGCAATTAACACCTGAGATGGTGGCATTGGTGGAATGAACAGGGAGTCGCAAACGATTTTGAAGTCGCTCGGTGAGAAAAGAGGACTCAGAAGCTGGATCAATCAATGCCCTAGTAGGATATGAGACACCATGGTGGACGATATTCACCATCGCCGTTCCCAGAAGAACAGCTTTATTCTGCGCAGCATGAAAAACTTGGCGCGAAACGCATCCAGCTGATGTGGATGGTTCACAATGTTCGAGTGGAGGAGCGGAAGGATTGGTTGTACTAGGTCTAAAATCTGGAGGATTTGCGCGGGTTGTGTTTGCCACTAAAGCTGAAGTACTCGCAGTGGGTTCGTCGCGATGCAGTAAGGTATGATGAGTTTGATTGCATTTGGAACAACGACGTTTGCTATCACATTTTTTTACCTCGTGTCCCTTGCGAAGACAGTTAACACATAAACGATGACGTTTGACCGTAGTAAATCTAGCAGAGGGCGATAAACTTGAGAACCGTGGGCACGCGTATATTTTGTGATTTTGATTGGGGCATAAGATGCAACCCATGTTGGGAGAAGAACGAGAAGATCCCGACGAAATCGCATTAGAAAAATGGGACTGGACCTTACTGACATTAGAGCGCCTTGGCTGTTCAACTCCTCTCATACCGTGCAGACACATAAGGGTTCGAATTCTTTCCGTCAGGAACGCATCCAACTCTTTCCACGATGAAAGAGCTGATTTGTCCTTCACGCTTTGCTCCCATAGAGTTTGTGTGAGTTTAGGCAACCTTTGAAGACAAATAAATACTATGATCGGATCCCAATTGTCCGTCGACACCTCGTAAATGGACATCGCCGATAGACACCCATTTATTCCGCGCTGGATTGACTTCAGTCCTGAACTAGTTTCGGTTTCAACTACCGGAAGCGAAAAGAGAATTTTTAATTGATTATGAACTAGAAGCCGCGGATTGTCATACGTGTCTCTCAAAGCTTTCCACGCGAGAACAAAGCTACGATTAATTAGTGGAAACTTCGATACTATCTCACGAGCCTCTCCACTGGTTTTTCGCACCAGATGACACAACCGCTCGATGTCGCTTAATCGGCTATTGTTGATATAGACTGCTGTAAACAAGTCTCTAAACGTGGGCCACGACAAGAAATCGCCCTCAAACACGTCAGTATCACACGGCGGTAGCGCGAGATTGTGCACTATGTCCCCGATTGGTTGTACATTAACCATACCCGAGCTCCTACTATCATTGGAACCATTTAATATAGTGGAAGAATCTACTTGAGTACCTATCTCACGAGACGCGTGGGTTGACGTACTCAAATTGTTCAGTGTTTCTATATTACGCGTGTCCCCGAGAGGTTGTTGAGCCAGAGAAACAACTGAACTACTCATGGTGGAATTCATGGACAATCGACGAGCACGTTTGAAAATTGACAACTTTCTGTTAATGGCGGACAAACAATTCATATAGGTTTGGTAAGAAACGTCGTATTTAGTGTCCGCCAACTCGATTTCCTCTTTCCCTGCGTCAGAAGTTTTCAAATACTCTAAACATTTTCCAAACAATTCTCGCATTTCAGCCCATAAATTATTCAATTCCCCACTACGAACTTCTAGCCCATAAATATCCAGGTCCTCATCTTTCAGAAGTCGGAAATACGAATCAAATTTTACTAGAGCTTCTGAGGCTCTAATGAAAACTTCAAGGGGAGTAAACGACATTTTTCGAAGACGATCGCGAAACAACGAAAATCACCACAAAAATCGGCAATCTAAATCAACGCTCTAAAATTCCCAACAAAGGACAATTCAATTTCAAGTAGACCACAGAAATAGGTATTCGAAATTGTCGAGGGCGTATCAAATTCGACAAAAAGAATAATCGTGAAAAACAAGTTCAAATTAGCCGAACGCTCCCAGTAGCTAAAATAACTATAGATAGCTGAGGAAAATAATATGCAAGGTTTTCGACTGAATATAGGTTTGCACGAGGTACCACAGTAAGATTAAATATATGTATATATATAAACCACAAAACAATTCTAAAAATATTCAAAAATTTCTCGCGGTGTACCGAAAATTCAAAATATTATTTTTAAATATTTTCTTACGAAAATAACGAAATTTACCGGTTTATTACGTAGAAAAAAAAACCCGAACACTAAAATTTCAAAAACTAAAAAAAATATTTTGGGTGTCGATTATATGTCGAGTTGACCGACGGTAGGGTGCACGTTGATTAGGTGCCGAAAACCTACCGAAAAAGTCAATCAATCTAACCGAAAACGAAAAAGATCAAAAAGTCACACTTTTATTTAAAAAAGTCGAATTGACTGAATGTAGGGTGCACACGATTTTTAATTTTTCCAAAAATATCTTTAAAATTGTTCCGAACACCGTCCTATAACGTTTGCAATCAAATATCGTTATATGTATCAAACGTTGTAATGAACGCAATCGACCGAACAAATTTAGTGTAGCGCACAATCAAAAAGAAAACAAAAGAGGAATCTCGACTTAAAGGTATGCTTGTATGTATGTATATGAATATACACGGGAGTGTATAGTCATCCAAAGCAAAGCGAGCGAGCACGGCGTATTATGTATGTACAAAGCGTATGTATATATATTTAAAGTGAAGAAGAAAAAAAGCGCGGCCGGACGGCTTCGGTCGATGAACGTATGTATATATGTACGAATATATGTATATCGTTAACCGGCGCGAATAAAACAAAACAATTGGTTAGGGATTAGGTGTATTTCTAAGGGTGATTTTCAAACGTTTATTTACGCGTAGAAACAAATAAAAGGAGCAGGTGTCTCGCGTATATTTTTAACAATTATTTTCAATTTATGAAACCCTTCTTTAACACTTTTGGAAACAATTTTTTCGTAAAAAGAATTGGGAAAATTAATAATTATTTTAATGAAAAAAAATACACTTAATTCCACCGTTTGTTTTGATTATTTTTTGGCACTTTTTCAACAATGTCCGTCCGCGTATGTATGTACGTACGTAGGGTATGTAGCCGCGTAAACGAACACTACGAGCCGAGACGGGAGAAGCGGGAGGGGTCGCGCGACGCGTTGTAAGACGGCCAAACAAACAGAATCGAAACACTTGTTATTATTTATGTTGATATTTTACGCGAGCTCACATAAACACTGCACTATACATACCTGTTCTAACTTTAAATGCAAATATTAACTTTAAATGGCTTGATGAGATGGATGTATGGGATGATGGTGATGATTTCAATGGCTGCGGGGGATAAAAACACCGATTAATATTCACGAACTTTTGCCGAGGTTATGGTTTGCTCAAAATCCGGTTCGATTGGATCAATGTTTACGCCGAATGCGTGTAAATAAAAGAGAGTGAATAAAAACACGATTAGTTTCAATGTAATATAAATAAATGGCCAAGTGCCACAAGTTTATTTATTATAAGGATTTATAAGGCAACAAAATTTACCTTTGCTTATGATTAGTATTGTACAGCGAGGTACTTATGTATATAGGTCGAGCGATACGATACCGAGCGATACGAAAGTCCAAGATGGAGTGAGGTGGCGGCATAAGCTAAACAAAAAAGCGATTAGTTACTCGTTAGAATCTGCAAAGCTAATATTACAAGGCTGTAGTAATGAGGAGTATGCAGATTCTAACGAATATGTGTGTGCGATAAATAGTACAATTTATGCACGGAAAGAAATACATTACTTCATCGAAATTAGAGAAAACAACCATAGTTAAACATTTACGTTGGCTACAATTTTGCCAAGCATTGTTAGTGAAAAATTACGAGTCCCCGGAAGTTATGCGGAAAAAAGTGAAAAAAAAAATTTTTTCCTTCACTTTTTCGAAAAAAAGTACCGGAATTTTTTTTTTTCGCGAAATATGTTAAGGAACTTTATTCAGCATATTCTTAGCTACATTATTGCCAAACATAGTTAAGCGGTATCACCAAGTCTGAATTAGTTGTTGGACAAAAGCTGATGACACCTTTTTCGAGGGGCCCACTGATTTTCAGAATTTTGGAGGCCCATAAAACAAAATTGGTCACCAATTTCGCCAAACCGAGTATAGGGTAGTATAACCCTGTGATAGTAGAATCGAACCTATACTGTCAAGTCCGTGTATTTTTTCACTGTTGCACAGTGTTATTTAATGACCACACGACTCTTTTTGCTCAAGGTGGATTTTTTTTGCACTGTATACCGTACGGAATAGCATTTGTGTGTCCTTGGGAAAAAAAGTTTACGATTTCTCTCTCTAAAAAAATATGTTTTGAAATACAAAATGTTATTGTTCTGTGGAATGGAAAAAAACCCCATCGTGAAAATGTGCACACATTATTGAATAGGAGAAAAAAAGTCCTTGGGAAAAAAGTTTACGATTTCTCTCTCTAAAAAAATATGTTTTGAAATACAAAATGTTATTGTTCTGTGGAATGGAAAAAACCCCATCGTGAAAATGTGCTCACATAGGAAAATCTGCTTTTAATTAAAAAATATTTTAAAAAAAATAAATGGGTCCAAATCTGCGAAATATAATTTGTTGTATTTATTTTCGCGTTATTGAGGACAGTTTTAAATTTTGTGCGGTAAACGATTCAATCATTAGAATGCTTGTGAAAAAAACCCTCAACATTCGTGTAACAAAATATTTGAAGAATGTCATACAGCCAACGAAACAGTCAATTTATTGAAGGCTCTATAGCGTTCCCCATTGACTGTAACATTATGGCCGGCTTCATTTTTGAAGAAATATGGACCAACGATTCCATCAGGCTATAGAGCACACCAAACCGTGACTTTTTGTGGATGTAACGGCGTCTGAACAATGGCTTGTGGATTATTATTACTTCAAACGCGAAAATTTTGTTTATTATGTAGTATGTTGGGCGGAAATCCGTTTTGAGTCATTTTAAGTGATTTGAGCAATATCCGTCTGTCTGTCTGCCTGTCTGTCTGTCTTGCTGGAGCGCACGATAACTCTCGAAAGGAGTAACGGATTAACTTCAAATTTGGTATGGGATATTATTTTTTTCTATCTCAGGCAAAGTTCGAAGATGGGACATATTGGTCCACTCCTTCTAGTACCTTCTAGTCTAGCCTAGTACCTTCAAATAACCCCACAAGAAATAGTCTAATGGTGTTAAATCACAACTTCTTGGAGGCCATTCAATCTCACAATTTATTGAAATAATCGAATCTTCAAACTTTTCTCGCAAGAATTTAATTGTTTCATTTGCTGTGTGGCACGTAGCCACAATCGGTCAATGGCAAAAAGATAGCTCAAGGTCAAGGTCGTAGTTCGAATGGAAAGTGTTTTGTTTTGATTTAAAAAAAAATGGACTTAGCATCGTTTTCAAATGTGAACGGAAAGTTTATTTTTGCCCCAGCTCAATCAATGGAAAAAAAGATAACTCTTAACGAGAGCTCATGGGTGCCAAGTTCGTAGGTCGACTGGAAAGTGTTTTTTTTTTAAATTGACTTAGCGCACGAAAAGTTGCAATTGGAGAACGATTATTTTGATAATAAAACCGAAAAATTTAAACGTTGTTCTTGCGTATATCTCCCCATGATGAAATTGTAAACACTACTGAATACAATGAAAAACAAATGACAGATCATGACATATTACAAATGGCCGCAACGTCACTTCAAAATCATATCATCCCTATTGGAAAACCCGTTAGAAACATTTTGATGATTGCTACAGAAGTTATGTGGAAGTGTAGTGAAACAATATGGCCCATTCTCGAACTTAGATACAGATAGAATACATTTTATCACATACCAGATTTGAAGTCAATCGTTTACTCGTTGCTAGAGTTATCGGGCGCACCACTCAGACGACGACGCACGTGGTAAGGACATTGCTCAAATGACTTTAATGTATCTAAACAGGATTTCCGACGAACATACCGTAAACTATCTAATCTCTGGTCGTATAGACGTCTACACCGATCATCACGAATTTGTTCGCCACTCTAACATATTCAACACTGTACCATATTTAATACCTTTTTGCCCCAATGTCCCATATGTATTCCCTTTTGTCTCACAGTGCTCCTACAATTTTCAAAAAGGAGCTATCCTCACACCAAATTTCATAATTATAGATCTTACCATTTGGATTTGGGTGTGGTACCATACTTATCCCTTTTGGAACCGCATTTATGCGCATAAATATTCGAGTTTCGAAAAATCCCATCTCCATTTAATTCATGGATCAAGCATCTTATTTCGCCAACATTATTTAAAATAAATATGATAAAATTTTTTTCCATTTAGGCAATAATTTCTCACCGTGTACAATTCAACCATATACAAAACGTATCAAATTCATTTTCATTGTCAGTTCAAAAAGTCAATTCAGTCTTCACAATTTCTCTCCATCCTCATACAACATTGCCATGTCATTTCCGTTCTATAAACCGGATCTGGAAAGAGAAGATATCTCACTTAACTGTGAATGAATTCGAAATGCATTTGTCTGCGACTTGATAAGGATTAAATGGAATTTAAACAATTGAATTAAATCGTAAGTCAATCAATGCACTTGCACTCAAGGACAACAATGACTGATGGATGTATGCAACTGCATAGATATCTATATTAGAGCTATTCGATATCAATACCAGGGCAAGAGTGAGTGAATAACAATAGAGTTAAACGATTTTAAAAATAATGATGCACGAAATTTTGTAAAGGTATGTATATTTATGTGTATTATACGAATGTTATTACACGGATTAACACAGAGTTCGAAAAAGTTTTAGTTAATGAAAGGTTCGATGATAAACTCGTTCTCGAGTTAGGGTAAAGTCTTGTGATTCAACATAATTATTCAATGCTAAATTCAATATGAGTGTGTATGTACATATCCGCAGTAAAATATTGTTGACCCGTATTATAGAATGATCTGACTCTTATCCTTTCAAATGTCGATTTCTCCATATTCGAATTTAGATTTATACCCTCCAATGTAGGATGGAGCTATACTCAGTTTGTTAACCCGTTTGTACACCTCGAAATATTGAACATGAACCGTACGAGTATATATATTCTTAATCGACGTAAAATTCTAACACGATTTAGACATTCATGTCTGTCCGTCTATCCATCCGTCCATCCCTTTTTCCTTTACCCAGGAAAATAATTGGTTGGAATTCGATTGTAACAATAAAAAAATAGTACTAGCAACAAAAAGTATATTGCCTACACCGTGTGTCGGTTGTATAGCGTGATCCATTTCGAGGTTCCCTACTTTTTTAAAGAAAAAAACACAGCAAATTCAAATCGAATGGGGAATGTTTATTATCATTTGAAAGAACATTCTTTTGCATTTATTTTTTGAGGATTATGTCTATCAAATGCTGGCCGCGGCTACGTCTCAGATGGTTGAAACAACAATAATAACATGGATACGATCAAATAAAAATGCTTGCAACTAAGTCGATGGTTGCCTGAATCGAATAAAGATTGTTTTTTCATTGACACTCGTTTAGTTGTGGTAACCAATTTTAAACTTTCATTATAGTACCATATGATCGATTTTTGGTTGTGACAACCAATGTTTTATTCTTGACAACAGAAATTGTATCAATAGGTTACCACAACAGAAAAAATATTAATAAATAACCGTTTTTTGGTTACCCCAAAATTGAGAATAATTAAATGTAGTTTGGAAAATGCAACCGAAAGAGTGGTTGCTGTCCTTTTGCTGATACATGACAAATAAAAAAAATGAATAAAATTACTCGGCATAAATAAATCTTCAACATTTTGTTCAAGAACGGTACACCCAGGAAAATATTTGGTTGGAATTCGTTTGTAACAATAAAAAAATAGTACTAGCAACAAAAAGAATATTGCCTACACCGTGTGTCGGTTGTATTTACATATATATAGATAGTTGAAACAACAATAATAACATGGATACGATCAAATAAAAATTGCAACTAAATCGATGGTTGTACCAATCGAATTAAGACTTTTTTCATTGACACTAGGTTAGTTGTGGTAACCAATTTTAAACTTTCATTATAGTAACATATGATAGATTTTTGTTTGTGACAACCAATGTTTTATTCTTGACAACATAAATTGTATCAATAGACCAAAGATTATTACTGCAACGAATAATTGGTTCCTACAGCAGAGAAATATTAATAAATACTCGTTTTTTGGTTATCCCAATAATTTCCCAAATTTAGAATAATTAAATGTATTGTGGGAAATACAACCGAAAGATTGGTTGCTGTTCTTTTGCTGATACATGACAAACAAAAAATAAAATTAGTCGACATAAATAATTCTCCAACATTTTGTTCAATAACGGTATATGTACTCGTAGTCAAAAATAATCTCGTGTGGATAATAATTTGTGGAATATGTTGTGCAAAATGTTTTATATAAATCAAAAATAAAAGCAACAATCATGAAATTGCACATGAAAAGCACAGGGCTAAGCGATATGTGCATAAAAGGTTTGTGTTTATTTTCGTGTACTAAAATGTGTGTCAAATATTTCCACATCTCATAATAGTGATGAATTTGTAATATGGGATTTTTAATTTTGTTATGAATTGTTTGGTTTTTTGTTCAATAAATAAAATAAAAATTAATGAAAACTGTTTTTAATTAATTGTCGGTATTATATGACTGACAAATTGTCAGAACAACAAATTTTTTAAAACAGTTGGTTGTGGCAACATACTATTGAATGTACATACTTGTACAATAACACTTTGTTATTTTTTCATTTTACATTTAATATTAATACCATAGTAGGCATTTGAAGTGTATTCAATAAGTATCTATAATTTTTCGTTTCTAACATATTTTTATGTATTCCTAATAAAACTTTTGAATTGAAAACAGTTCGACACATTTTTCGTTTTCTTGCATTGGCTACCTTCAATAGGTTATGGGCCCAGCAATAATTTTCCTGGAATAGAACAATAATCATCAAGGATAATTAATTGTGAAAAGTAACATCAAGATGGATTTGAAATTAACATTCCCCAAGCTAAGTACCAGTAATTACCATTCCTGGAAATTTAACGTTGAAATGGTTCTTCTGGAAAGGGAATTGTGGAGTCATGTTATGGATGCCGTTCCAGAAAATCCGGACACGGCGTGGACTCTGAAAGATGGTAGAGCTCGTGCTGTTATTGGTTTGTCGATTGAGGATTCGCAGAAAATTCATATCAGAAAGCTATCGACTGCCAAAGCATATTGGGATGCCCTCAAAACACAACATGAGAAGTCAAATCTGAGCAATCGTGTCAGTCTCCTCCGGCAACTGTCATCAAAGCGTATGAACGAAAGTCAGTCGATGGAAAGCCACATATCAGAATTTTTAGAAATTGTTGGTAAATTAGAGGATCTCGGGGAAGAATTCCCTGAACATAAAGTCGTTTCATTCCTTCTTGGAAGTTTACCTGAAAATTACAACATCTTGGTATCAGCATTAGAAGTTCGCCCGGAAAAAGATCTAACACTGGAAATGGTAAAGGAAAAACTAATGCAAGAGGCAAAGCGAAGAATTGGGACGTTTGTCGAACAAGAAGCTGTGTTGAAAACCAGAAGCAAGAAGCAAAGCTATAACCCGAAATGTTATTTGTGTGGTAAGCATGGCCATATTAAACGAAATTGTACTCAGGGGCAGAGTAAGCAGAAAGACAAAGCAAAATATACGTCCAACGCGGACCGAAATGCGTGTTTTGTTGCCGCTTCATCTCGGAATAAGGACTGCTGGTTCATCGATTCGGCTGCAACTTGCCACATGACGTGCAACGAAAATTTTTTCACGAAGCTTGATAAAAATTGCGCAAATGATGTTTTTCTAGCCGATGAAACAAATTTGAAGTCCAATGGTATAGGTGAAGGGATGTTCTTTGGTTTGCATAAGGAAATTAAGGTGAAAAACGTTCTTTTTATGCCACAATTGGATGGTAGCTTGATATCAGTTCCAAAGTTAACTATGGAAGGATTCGCTGTTAAATTTGAAGGACAAAAATGTTTAATAACTTTTCAAGGTGAGTTGTATGCAAGTGCTACATTGCGTGGAAATCTTTTTGTTATGGATGAAAAACATATGGCTATGATGACGTCTTGTATTCATACCTGGCACCGTCGACTTGGCCATCGTGATACAGATGCAATTAAATCTGGAATGAATACAAATCTAATGGACGGGATAAATTTGGAGAGCCGTAATTGTAACAGTAAGTGAGAAGTGTGTTTGAAAGGAAAGATGACTAGGAAACCGTTTCCGAAGATTGCAGAGAATCGTGCAGATAATACACTGGACTTAATACATAGTGATTTGTGTGGTCCAATGCAAAATTGTACTCCAAATGGTAATCGCTACGTTCTGACTCTCATAGATGACAAGAGCAGGTATTGTACTGTTTATTTCTTACGAAATAAAAACGATGTTATCCATAAAATGAAAGATTTCGTTGCATTCACCGAAACAAAATTTGGTAAGCATATGAAAATTTTGCGGACAGACAGAGGCGGAGAGTTTTGCAGCAATGAGATGACAACTTTTTTGAAAAGCAAAGGCATATTTCACCAGCTAACTGCTCCATATACACCAGAGCAAAATGGCGTAGCTGAGAGAAAGAATAGAAGCCTAATGGAAATGGCAAGATGCATGCTCTTTGATGCGGATATGGATTTGAAATACTGGGCGGAGGCAGTCAACACCGCCAATTACTTGCAAAATCGACTACCATCAGCTGCTACAGATGTGACACCGTACGAAGAATGGTATTCGAGAAAACCAAGTTTGAAACATATAAAAATTTTCGGTTCAGTTGCTTATGCTCATGTCACAAAGAAAAATCGCAGGAAGTTGGATGCTGTTTCAAGAAAATATATTTTCGTGGGGTATAGTGATGAAACAAAAGGATATCGCTTGCTTGATCCTGGTGACAACACCATCACAATAAGTAGAGACGTAGTTTTCTTGGAAGAGGATAAGTCAAAAATCGAATTCATGGAATCAATTTTTAAAGAAAACAAGTAAGAAAGTTTCAGTCGGGTAAATCGACTAAGGTATACCCTCACTTTGTGAGTAACGTAATGTTGAATATTACTCGAATTATTCTGTCAATTTGTGTGGGAGGTACCAGAAGGGGTTTATCAAATACACCTTTTTTTTGCAGAACATTAGATACTTTAAATTCATTGCACTGTGCCGACTTATAAGCATTTATGTGCACTGGTATAAACGTTATGAGACATTAAATTGTGGTATGATTTGGGCATTTTGTGTGGGAGGTACAAAGAGGGGCGTGGCAATAACGCCCATTTTTCACAGGGCTATAGACGCTATAAAAACATTACACTGTACAAAATTTCAAGTATTTTTATACACTGGTTTTAATGTTATAAGCTGTTAACTTTTGGTGCAAAAAGGTACCTTTGTGTGGGAGGTACCAAAAGGGGCGTGACAACAACGCCCATTTTTCCCTGGACTGTAGGCAATATAAAATCATAATACTGTACAAAATTTCAAGTATTTTTATACACTGTTATTAATGTTATAAGCTGTTAACTTTTGGTGCAAAATGGTGCATTTGTGTGGGAGGTACCAAAAGGGACGTGGCGACTTCGCCCATTTTTCTCGAGTTGATAACGACTAATAAGCTAATACTATGTGTGGAATTTCAAAAGATTCGAATAAGTAGTATAGCAGTTATTAAAGAATCAATATTTCACAACATTTTAACCCTTTGTGGGGGAGGTACTAGAAGGAGTGGACCAATATGGCCCATCTTCGAACTTAGCCGGAGATAGAAAAAAATATTACCACATACCAAATTTGAGGTCAATCGGTTACTCCTTTCGAGAGTTATCGTGCGCACCAGCCAGCAGACAGACAGACAGACAGACAGACAGACAGACAGACAGACAGACGGACGGACATTGCTCATTCGACTTAAAATGACCCAAAACGGATTTACGCCGAACATACATGGGGTCTTAGGTCACTCCTTCGACGTGTTACACTTTTTTCCGTAGCAAATGATATATACCCTCGTCACACTAAAGTGAGGGTATAATTATGGAACGAAAGAGGCGTCAAACAATAACGAAAAAGAAGAAGTCTTGGAAGAAACCAGAAACAACGATATATTGTCAGGAGACGAACAAAGTCCAATTTTTGAAACAGCAAGTGAATCATCAACTTCAGAAGAGGAAAATATTGTTATCCCAAAGAGAGTTTCATCAAGATCAACAAAAGGTAAAAGGCCACAAAGATACGAGGTAAACATGACGACCATGGCCTTAGAACCTCAAACCTACGAAGAAGTTATGGACCATCCAGACAAAGAAAAGTGGCTTCTGGCAATGAAAGATGAGATGCAGTCAATGTACAACAACAACACTTGGGATTTGGTACAATTACCCAAAGGTAGAAAAGCAGTAAGTTGTAAATGGATTTTTAAAATTAAGACTTTGGGTGAAGGTGGAAACCGATACAAGGCAAGGCTTGTCGCAAGAGGATTTTCGCAGAAGTATGGCGAAGATTACGACCATATTTTTGCTCCCGTTGTAAAACATACAACCCTACGCACATTACCAGCAGTGGCTTCGTTTAAAAATTTAAAAGTTCATCATATTGACGTCAAAACAGCTTTTCTGAACGGAAATATTGACAGAGAAATTTATATAAAACAGCCAAAGGGTTTTGTCGAAAATGGGAAGGAGAGCCTTGTATGTAAATTAAACCGAAGTATTTACGGGCTCAAGCAATCCGCTAGATGCTGGAATCAGCGAATTAATGATGTACTGAATAAATTCGGATTCAGAAGGGGAATCGCGGATAATTGTTTATATGTAAAGGAATTTTGTGGCAGCTACATATATGTCCTTGTATATGTAGATGACATAATTGTGGCAGCAAATTGTGATGAAACTATTCAAGAGGTAATATCTTACATATCGTCAAATTTTGAAGTTACGGATATGGGAGAACTTAAACTATATCTTGGGATGGAAATATCTAGAGATAAGGATGAATTATTTTATATATCACAAGCTGGATATATTGACAAAATGCTGAAACAATATGATATCGAAAACGCAAAAACATAATCTATCCCACTAGATACCGGTTACTTCAAGGAAATAAACAAGGATGAACATTTGGAAAACGACAATAAATACCGAATGGCTATTGGTTCGCTACTCTACCTAGCCGGTAATACCAGGCCAGATATTTCAGTTGCGTTTCAATTTTATCACGCAAAGTCAGCAAGCCAACAAAAAAAGATTGGAATGAGGTGAAACGTATATTGAGATATCTGAAAGGAACTCGAGACGAAAAGCTTTGTGTTGGAACGAAACATGTAAAGTTGACTGGCTATGCCGATGCGGATTGGGCCGGGGATAACAAGGATCGGAAATCAACTAGCGGTTACTTGTTTAAACTTGGCCAGGCTACCATTAGTTACGCTAGTCGAAAGCAGAATATTGTAACTCTTTCATCAACTGAAGCTGAATTAGTTTCACTTGCCGAAGCAACACAAGAATGTATCTGGTTACAACAATTGTTAAAAGATTTTGAAATTGAACTTGTGGAAAAACCGCTAATATTCGAAGACAATCAAAGCTGTCTAAAACTATTGGATTCGGAAAGAATCAATCCACGCTGCAAACACATTGATGTGAAATATTTTTATATTAAAGATGTTAAGAATTCCGGTAGCATAGATTATCAGTACTGTCCTACGAGCAATATGATAGCAGATATGTTAACTAAGCCCTTAGGTAATATAAAACTAGGTACTCTTAAGGAACTTGGAGGCTTAATTAATTGATATTTATGTAGTGTTATTGAGAAGGGGTATTGAATGTACATACTTGTACAATAACACTTTGTTATTTTTTCATTTTACATTTAATATTAATACCATAGTAGGCATTTGAAGTGTATTCAATAAGTATCTATAATTTTTCGTTTCTAAAATATTTTTATGTATTCCTTATAAAACTTTTGAATTGAAAACAGTTCGACACATTTTTCGTTTTCTTGCATTGGCTACCTTCAATACATACAACAGATAATTTTAGCTAACATTTTCGTAGTTGGCGCAACAAAATATGATTGTTGGCAACATGGAAGCAGAAGTATATCACAACCAAAATGTTGGTTGTACTGATGGAATCGCATGATAGTAGACAGAACTACCAAAAATCGGTTGGCAAATAATTCGGTTGAGGCAACCAAACTGTATTCTGTGTGTATATGTAGTGAAAAAAGTGATGAATTTGTAATATGGGATTTTTTAATTTTGTTATGAATTGTTTGGTTTTTTGTTCAATTAATTAAATAAAAATTAATGAAAACTGTTTTTAATTAATTGTCGGTACTTCCCATACTTCTTTTATATTCTTTATTGGCGTATTTCGATTTATTTTATTTACTCATTTCCCCAAAAAAAATTGTAACGCCCCTCCTTTAAAACTGTAATTTTCGACTTAGCATACTTTGGAATGAAGGCATTGATTTGACATCAGAAAGGCACCTCCATCACAAAAAAACAGCGCAAAAAGTACAAAGAAATTCTCTCCGAATGTCTTTAACAATTTGTATCGGAAATGTACAATAAAATAACAAAAACTCATTCATTCGTCCGCGATTGTCCGACTTCATTCGACAGCCGTTGAACGCATTTTAATGACGTTTAAACAGATAGCAATAAACCACTGACCATATCATGTGCTGGGCTGGACAAGCACCATCGAACAAATTCAATGGAAACTAAAACAAATCGCAATCCAGTAAATTCTTTGCAGAATGCCAATATGCCCGTAAAGCTGAGGGACATACAGCCAAAGTGAGTGTCAAAGTGCCGCAAAGTGGCAGTGCAACACTACGAAATGCGATTAGAATGAAACGAAAAGACCAACAAAAACGAATGATAACAAAATGTGCAGGTGAATTATGTAAAGCATTAAAGCTCACAACGAATGAGGAGGTAGGGAATGACTTGCCACCCATCTTTATGTGGGGGCATCCGCATTATATTTAGCTAAACTAATTCTTCAATTTGTATATCCTACATCACACGGCTCTAAATGGTATTATAATTAAATTCTGACCCTAATGTGTGTTACACATAAAATACAAAACAAAATACTACAACTAAATCCCCATATCCGTCTGCTGTCCATCTTAAGTTTTTGTGCAAATTACGTAACGAAATTTGGCCGCATTTTTTCAACCCAATGATTAAGTTACATATACCCCCAAAATATATTTAAATTTAAAGAATATCTGAATCAGATTTTTCTTTCCTTTTGAGTAGGTCTACACATAAAAATTGTGATTTATTATCTAGGCTTTATAGTAGTTTTTATCCTAATTCGGCTTTAACAGATTGATTGGTGTTTCATTTAAATCTTAGGATACATGTATCCTAGTAAACAAAGTGTAGGTCAAATTTCTGTGGTTTTCTGGAAGAACAACCTATGTTAGAAATTTTCGATTTCGTGATTTTACCATAAATTCAGCCCATCATTGTCTATCGATCGCTATATGACACTACTAGATATGTCAAACTTTTGGAGACTTTTTCCAACACTCAACTGTGTACATTTAGTACCAAATGTACTGCGAGAGAAAAAGTATTTTAGCTCTCCTAAACATTATCCTCAACACATTTTAATTTTTCGAGATTTAATCCAGAAAACCACAGATTTATGGTCGTTCACCGAAGCAGATCTGCCACTGAATTAAATAACTCCTAAGAAAATTTCAGTCGAGTTAACCGACTAAAGTATCTCCTCACTGTGCGTGGGTCGGAATGTAAGTATCTCCTCACTGTGCGTGGGTCGGAAAGTTTTTTAAAATACAGAATATGGAAGTATCTAGTATATCCCGATTTTAAATCTAAGCGCATTAGAACAAGTAAGAAAATTTTAGTCGGGTAACCCGACTAAGGTATACCCTCACTTTGTGAGTAATGTAATATGGAAAATTACGGTGCCCGGACTTAACTCCTAAGGACATAACGCCCAAAACGATTTTGGGACTTATGTCCTTCAGTATACTCGGACATAATTCCCAAACTTTGTTGGGCGTAATGTCCGCAGACCGTTCTCGGACATAACACCCAAAAAAACCGCGGACATAACACCCAATGTATATTGGGACTTATGTCCTTAACTAACCGCGGTCTTAACACCCAAAGTGATGAAAATGCCGCTCATTTTTTTTTTTTAATAAAATGCAACGTAATAAATTTATTTAAAAATTACTCATTTATGGCATATCTTTGATGTGCAAAGTAACAGCACGGAAAAATTTTACAAAACAATATCGAAGAAGATATTTCCTATACATTTTTTTCTCACCATCCATCACCAAATGAATCTAAAGGAATATTGATCCTAATAATCGCCACTATATGATGGATGCGACTTGATCGTCACTATATGATGGATGCGACTTTTTCGGTGGTCCCAAGCAGTGAATACAAGCAATTATTAAAACTGTATATTTCTCAAGATAGACATGTACGAGTAAGTATTCAAATTTCTAACATATAAAAAATATTATAGATTAAAAAAGAATTCGCTTAATTTAGGACAGAAGGTAAAACTTTTTTTTTTTTTAAATCGCGCGATTTTGTGAAAAAAAGTTTTACCTTCTGTCCTAAATTCAATGAATACTTTTTTAAATCGCGCGATTAAAAAATTTTCTATCCTCTACAAATTGTTTCATCTTTGATAAATACAGTTATGTTAATTATTTATTTGTAGTTTTTTTAAATGTTTCGCTTTCCGTCCTAAGTTCAATATTTTTTTTAAATCGCGCGATTTAAAAAATCATTGAACAAAGGACCAATGGCGAATATTTTTTTAAAATTCGCGCGATTTTTTTCATCTTTCATGGTTTCATCTTTGATAATTACATTTATGTTAATTACTTATTTGTTGGTTTGCTCTTTTGCGTTCATACTAATGGCTAATAAAAAACAGAAGTCATATGAGCATATCCTACAGTTTATAGACTTAAACATTTTAAAACTTAAACCAAAAACTTTTACTACAAACTTTGAGAAATATATGAATAGAGAAAATACAATTTTGAAACCATTCTGCAGGCAGATTGTTGCGCTGGACAATTTTTAATTTAAATTATTTTTTCCTTTAAATATAGAGCAATATATATTATCAAGAGTATTATATTTCATAATATAAATATATTATAAATATTTACTCCTTTACTTAAACTAAATTATACATTCGGAATAAAATTGTATTTCCCTAAGAAAATTATGTAAATTAATAAAAAGGACATAACTCCCATTGGGCGTTATGTCCACTCGATAACGTTGGACATAAGTCCCAAAAATTTTGGGTGTTATGTCCAAGATTATATGCGGACATAACTTCCAAAGTCGTTTTGGGCGTTATGTCCGTTGGGAGTTATGTCACGGCACCAAAATTACACGAATTAATGTGTCTATTTGTATGGGATTTTTATCAAATACACTTATTTTTCGCTGAACAGTAGACGCTTTAAATACAATGCACTTTGCTGAATTATAAGCGTTTATGTGCTCTAGTATATTTACGTCATGAGCTATTCAATTTCAACATTTACTAAATGTTAACCCTTTGTGAGGGAGGTACTAGAA
The DNA here is from genome assembly GCA_963930755.1 of Eudasyphora cyanicolor. NCBI lineage: Eukaryota > Metazoa > Arthropoda > Insecta > Diptera > Muscidae > Eudasyphora > Eudasyphora cyanicolor. Next base: position 208,076,262 of record OZ005737.1, on the reverse strand, counting down.
GAAGTGGGATATGGCCCATCATCGAACTTAGCCTGAGATAGAAAAAATAATATCCTATACCAGATTTGAAGTCAATCCGTTACTCTGTTCGAGAGGTATCGTGCGCTCCACCCAGACAGACAGACGGACGGACATTGCTCAAATGACTTAAAATGGCTCGTAACGGATTTCCGCCGAACATACTTGGGGTCTTTTTTTCCGTAGCATATGATATATACCCTCGTCACACTAAACGCCAACCCATTTTTTCAAGTTTGGAAACAAAAAGTAATCCGATGGAGGTAAATCTGGCGAATAAGGTGCGTGCTGAAGCAATTTGAACTTTAATTCATTGATTTTGGCCATCGCAATAGTGGATGTGTGAACTGGTACAAAGGATGAACCGATTTTTTGTTTTTGAAAAAATTGAAAAAAAAATTTACAAAGGTCTTTAAAAAAATAAAGTTTTCTAAAAAAATTGCTTCCCCTCATTTTTTTCAAATTTACACAGAATATGCGCCAGACTTTCATAAATTCAAAACAGTTATTGGATTTTTGGAGACTCAATATTTGTTAAAGTTATGGACCAAATACTAAGACTGGTCTGGCACGTTTTTCTATTTTTTTCTGCATGTACGTATGTATGTGTCTAGGAACTATAGGATGTTCCATTTCGAGGTTCCCTACTTTTTTAAAGAAAAAAACACAGAAAATTCAAATTATTTATTATCATTTGAAAGAACATTCTTTGGCATTTATTTTTTGAAGATTATGTCTATCAAATGTTAGCCGCGGCTACGTCTCAGATGGTCCATCCGTTGAGTCCAATTTTCGATGACTCGTTCGAGCATTACGACTGGAAACTGGCAAATTACACTCAGGCTCCAAGGCCTGAATCGAAGCGGGTTTGTCTGCATAAACTTTAGACTTTACATATCCCCACAGGAAAAAGTCTAACGGTGTGATATCACACGATCTTGGCCAATCGACTGGCCCAAAACATGAAATTATCTGCTCACCGAAGTGTTCTCTCAATAAATCCATTGATTGATGCGATGTGTGGAAAGTGGCGCGTTTTGTTGAAACCAAATGTCGCCGAGATTACGAGCTTCAATTTCAGGCATCAAATAGTCGGTTATCATGGCATCATTTCTCACCGGCATCATTTTTGAAGAAATATGGACCGATGAAACCACACCGGCCCACAAACCACACCAAACCGTTGTTTTTTCTGGATGAAGTGGCAGCTCTTGAATCTCTTCAGTTTGCTCTCCGTCCCAAATGCGGCAATTTTGCTTGTTTACATACCCATTGAGCCAGAAATGGGCCTCATCGCTGAACAAAACTTGGCTCGAAAACGTCGGATCTTCTTGGAACTTTTGGTCGGTCGCTTGGAAAGGTCGGGCGGCTTCAGTTCTTGCACAAGCTGTATTTTATATGCTTTTAATTTAAGATCTCGACGTAAAATGCGCCAAGTCGTTCCATACGTCAGTCCGAGTTGCTGCGAACGGCGCCGAATCGACTCTCCACGGTCTTCGTGTACACTCTCAGCTACGGCCGCTACATTTTCTTCACTGCGTGCTGGACGTGGTCTATTCGGTCGAATATTATCCAATAATGAATGCTGGGTCTCAAGATGGGTGATGGTGTTGCGAATAGTACGCTCAGTAGGCCGATTATGTTGACCATAAGTTGAGCCAAGTGCACGAAACACATTCCTCACAGAACGTGAATTTTCGTAATAAAGTTGAACGATTTGTAAACGTTGTTCAGGCGTAAGTCTTTCCATGATGAAATGCCAAACAATATGTCAGGTCGGCTAATTTTGGAGCCCCCGTACCTGTTTGCAATAAAAACAAAAGTAAAATTTTTAATCTAAATTGATATAGCCATAACTTTAGTTTCAGTGGATACATCAGACGAAAATTGTTTACATTTTGTTGTCAGTTCAGAAAAGTTGTTTGAGAGAAATCCATTTATATTCAGCACTGATATTAAAAAATAAAAAACAGAAATCTACTGTCTCAATTTGAAAATTATTTTTTTTCAATTAAATATTTAAAAATATATTTCAAAGAAAAATTTGGTATGTTGTAGGTATTGACATCAAAAATCTAAAGCAATTCCCTAATAAATATATTTGGAAAGTTAATCCCATAATTTCGAAAGTCCCCAAAAATGGGATTTTTTGTTCCAAATTCCTTTTGAAGTTCCATCCAACATCCAAAACCTTACAACATATGAAAATTGTAAAGGTTTTAATATTCCAGCGTTGCAATTGTGGAAATGGTGGTTTAGTTTTTTGCGTAAAATATAGTGTAAGATGCAGAAGCGTGGCGTAGCAGTGAAGATTTTGACTTGTTTTTTTTCGAAAACATTCTCCATGAAGTTTTCTTTAAAATGAATATAATTATTTCATACGTATTTTAAATAACTTTTTCTATAACTTCAATATACTTTTGCAAAAAAATTAAAAAATTTTTTTTTTTGAAAATATAACTTCTTTGGCCATAACATTTTGTTTTAATTTTTTCATATAGGGTATAAAAACTGCATCTCCGTCTGTTCAGAGAGCATCCGCCTCAGGGAAATTTATTTGTAATCTTAAGATATTATATTCATTTATTTAGTAGTATAGCAGTTGTAAGAACATGTCTTAACTTTACAATAATTGTAGCAACAAAAAGTAATTCATTTTCTCTTCGTTATGGTTTCCACAAACTCACATTCCTTTCTCATTCTTTAAGGAATTTTGTAAATTATTTCAACATATCATCAACTACAACTCATTACTCACATTCGAATGTAGTTGAATATCTTTCGTCTCCCATTCCATCCAATTCATATTTGACAAATTACATATGAAACTTCCATAAACGAAGTGAAATTACATTAGAATTCATTTTTGTTAAAAAGTTAACAATCTAAAAGCGTCGTACAATATAAATTAATTAAAAAATTCCATTTGTGATCAAAATTACATTTGTTACTCCCACTGGCGGTGGGACGGACGGACAGACCGACATAGAGTCACGCACTTTCCTATGAAAATTCATAAAACAAAAATATTTTATTGTTCCAAAACTCACACACACACACAGAGACAGGAAGTTAAGGGACAAAAACAGCAAAGGATGTCATACATTCCATACGGATGTTTTACTAGTAACAAATGCAATTAACACACACACATACATCCAATTACACATGGACTCGATTGAGGGGAGTAGAATGTGTTTCTGTGTGTGGGCGGTATCACTCTCTCATTTAGGAATTCCGACTAAGTAGTCGTAGACGGGAAAGACAAAAGCCATTACAACAGGAAACATATGCGGCGAGAAGAACACATAAAGGATGTTCAACAATTTCACATATGTAATTTTCATTTCAATTGGGAAAGAGGGCGTGTTGAGAATCCTCAATTTGTAAATTCATACTTTGTACGATGACAATTAGATTTCAATTTCAAAAGAAATTTATGAAACAAATTATTTACATGACTTTGAATGGGTTAAGTTCAACTGGAGCGAGTAGCACAAGAGTTTCAAATGAATTTAAGATTTTTAAATTATGATATCATTTTTATTTTTATAACAAATAAGATAATTTCAGTCGGGTAAACTGACTAAGGTATACTCTTTTACGAGGGTAACAATATGTAGTTTATTTTTGACTAAAATGTTTATAAGTAGTTACAAATAGGTCAAACAGGATCTCGCTAACATAACATCAACAGACAAAAATTGTCAGACCAGTCATAGTATTTCGTCCATAACTTTTACAAACATTGAGTCCCACAAACTTTTTTTTACCGTTCTTTAGACTTATTTGTAACTGCTTATAAACATTTTCGCCAAAAAAAATACATAAGTCGATATTAAATATTCTTACCCAAAGCTAACGGACAAAACCTATGAAATTGTGAAACCTGTTGATTTTTTATAACCTGTTGATTTTTCAATTGAAGGGCGCATTTCGAGCACAGTGTTTTTTATAAAATTTTTAAAAATGAAGTCGTTGATTTTGCTTTGAGTTGAACCCGGGTCTCCTAGCGCTAGAGAAGCATAACATCGAGAGTTAACACGGACGGCCACAAACCAGTTCGAATTACCACCGTTCTGCGTTATTTATGAACACTTTAGCGTATGAGTACTCTTTAGATAAATTCACTGCTTTGGACGCTCTACACCATTTTCAATTGTAATTCGAAAAAAGTCAATTGAAATTCGAAGATTCCATTGTAAATTCGAAAAATATCAATTGAAATTAGGATATTCCATTTGAAATTCGAAAAAGGTCAATTGATATTCGAAAAACGTCAATTGAAATTCGAGAAACATCAATTGAAATTCGAAACACATCATTTGAAATTCGTAAAATTGCAATTGATATTCGGAATACGTCAATTGAAATTCGAATTTTTCCATTTGAAATTCGTAATACACCAATTGAAATTCGAAAAACATCAATTGAAATTCGAAATTCATCATTTGAAATTCGAAAAATGTAAACAAAATCAATGCTGTATATTAGATGGGGTCGCATTTAAGTAATACAATTTGTCTGTGTTAAACCTTTAATATTAAAATATTTAAATGTGTTTTGTTTCAACTAATTTTAAATAAATATTCATAAAGATAAGATCATCTATATGTTTTCTGTTCGTTACATTATATGTTAAGATTTAGTCAGATTTAGTAAGAAAGTTCAGTCGGTGCAGTGGTATTCAAGTTATAAGCTGTTAACTTTACACGGGGCAAAATTGCCTTTTTTGATATGTTGGAATGGAAAGAACATATATTTGGAACACAAATTTTTAAATATTATATATTTCTGAGCAAATACATTAAATTTGAAAATGAATAAAATACATTTGGAACGCATATGTTAATATATTAGAACAAAATATATTTGTGAACTAACTTTCTTAAATAAAATATATTTTTATTATTTATTTATTTATTTATTTATATCAATTACAATACAAAGTAAATTTATATTCTAATTTTACGGTCCAGGGGAAAGCCGGGTTACAAAGACCATATGGCTCGATTTTGCAGCGACAGACCAGAGCCTCTGGTGGGAATCGAACCCACGACCCCCAAACTCATAGGCGGGTACGCTACCAACTCACCTACTGGGGCGCTCAATATATTTTTTTAAATACAATTGTTGTTTATGAATATCTCCAAATATATTTTATTTAAAAAATATTTTCAAAAATTTGCATGCATTTTTCGTACTTTAGTTTTAATAGTTTCTTTGTTTTCTAAATATACTTTCCAGTTAAAAATTGTATACATACACGCTGAAAAAAAATCGCCTCTGTAGTATATTGTACCAAACATATTCAGCTTGAAACATAAATATTTTTAGGGTGTACTCCAAATATATAATATTTGACAAATACAAATATTATATGTTTGGGAGGATATTGTTCTAAACAAAACTACGTTTACATCCTAATATTTTTTATTTGGATATGATATTTCCCAAACAAAGATCTTTTTGCGTGAATGTATGTCTACTATTCTTTAATTGTTTTAAGTTTACAGCAATTGAAAGGTAATTTTTGAAATTTTTAATGTTAGTAAAATTTCTTTATAATTGATGAATTGAATTGAATTGGTTTCAAATAGAAGTTAATGCTAAGTACGCCATTTTTAATAGGAATGCATAATTCGAAAATGAAAAAATTAAAACTAATTTTCGAAAAATTCTGCAAAGTTTTGAAAATCTTTTTTTTTAATAAAATATATTTGGAAATATTCATAAACAATAATTTTATTCGTATTTAAACAAATATTTTATTTGAGAAAATCAGTTCGCAATTATATTTTATTCTAATATATTAACATATGGGTTCTAAATACATTTTATTGGTTTTCAAATAAAATTTATTTGCTCGAAAATATATAATATTTAAAAATTTGTGTTCCAAGTATATTTTCTTTCGATTCAAACATATCAAAAAAGGCGATTTTGCCCCGTGTAGGCATTAACTTCTGTTTTAAAGCAATTATATATTTCTAACTTTTATAAGTCATCATTTGTTCTCAATCCTTCAAGCAATTTATGTTATGATTTCAAATATAAAGAAATTTTACAAACATTAAAAATTTCTAAAAATTAAATTTCAATCGCTGAAAACTTAAAACAATTAAAGTGTCGATATACTTTCATGGAAATAAATCTTTGTTTGGAAAATAATACATCCAAATAAAAAATATTAGGATGTAAAAATAATTTTGTTTAGAACAACATCCTCCCAAACATATAATATTTGTGTATGTCAAATATTATGTATTTGGAGTGAGCCCTAAAAATATATATGTTTCAAGCTGAATATGTTTGGGACAATATACTAGAGAAGCGACATTTTCCAGCGTGTAGGTGCAAATTGTTACATTTGTTTGGAACGATTAAGTGCAATAGATCCATAGTCTAATATACCGATCGGCATACAATCGCTTTTTGAGTAGATCTGTCTGTCTGTCTGTGCATGTATTCTTGTGAGCAAATATGACGCGATATTTGCCAAAATTGATGCAAAGGCATTTCTTAGACTAGGGACGATCCCTGTTAAAAATGAGGCATATCGGCTCATGTTTTGCCCCCATATAAAGGTCCCCAGCGATGTCACTTCTTGACATTCTATAGAAACATTTTTAAATTATTGTGGCTGAAATATAAGAGTTTACACTTCATATTGGACCCAATCGTCCCTAGTAAAATGGAGCACATAGGTCTATGTTTTGGTATAGCCATCATATAAATGTCCCCTCAGATGCAGAGTATGAAGCCGCTGAATAATAATATTTAATTAATAATCTACGCAATTGGTTGTATATGTAGTAACAATTTGGGGAAATTCTACTTCCACAAATTGGGTTATTGGGTGTTTGAAATTTATTGTTCATTAATAAAAGCCTACGTACCGATATAGAGTTTCAATATCACAAAAACTTCAAATATGATTTTCTCGAAACGACAAACAAATTATACCCTATTCATTTCTTGGGTGGGACAATATGGAAAGTGATTTTCGGTTTGATTCGTTTATTGTCACAAGAAGGAGCTTAACATGTATTAAAAAGAATATTGAGAATATTGATAATAATAACCAGTAAGGAAAGGCTAAAGTCGGGCATGGCCGACTATATAATACCCTACACCACTCTCGTAATATTGAATAACTCTGATATATAAATTTTGTAATTCATGTATAAATTGTTTACATAAATTTACTTTTGGGACATTTTATACTTGAATAATACCCTGTACCACAGTGTGGTGTAGGGTATAAAAATTGGATCTAAAGAGCCAAATGGGATGAAACATATATATGGGAGCTATAGCTAAATCTTTACCGCTTTTCTTCAAATTCGGCAATGTTGGTTCATGGATCAAGAAACTCTACCATTCTAAATTTCAAAATGATTGGATGTAAAATACAGCTTCTACAGGACTAAAGGGCCAAATCGGACGAAACATGTATATGGGAGCTATAGCTTAATCTTAACCGATTTTCTTCAAATTCGGTAGTGTTGGTTCATGGATCAATAAACTCTACCATTCTAAATTTCAAAACGATTGGATGTAAAATACAGCTTCTATAGAACTAAAGGGCCAAATCGGACGAAACATATATATGGGAGCTATAGCTAAATATTAACCGATTTTCTTCAAATTCGGTAGTGTTGGTTCATGGATCAAGAAACTCTACCATTCTATATTTCAAAATGATTGGATGTAAAATACAGCTTCTTCAGGACTAAAGAGCAAAATCGGACGAAACATATATATGGGAGCTATAGCTAAATCTTAACCGATTTTCTTTAAAGTCGGTAGTGTTGGTTCATGGATCAAGAAACTCTACCGATTTAAATTTCAAAACGATCGGATGTCAAATAAAGCTTCTATAGAACTAAAGGGTAGTGTTGGTTCATGGATCAAATTCGGTAGTGTTGGTTCATGGATCAAGAAACTCTTCCATTCTAAATTTCAAAACGATCGGATGTAAAATACAGCTTCTATAGGACTAAAGGGCCAAATCGGACGAAACATATATATGGGAGCTATAGCTAATCTTAACCGATTTTCTTCAAATTCGGCAACGTTGGTTCATGGATCAAGAAACTCTACCATTCTAAATTTCAAAACGATTGGTTGTAAAATACAGCTTCTATAAAACTAAAGGGCCAAATCGGACGAAAGATATATATGGGAGCTATATCTAAATCTGAACCGATTTTCTTCAAATTTGGTAGTGTTGGTTCGTGGATCAAGAAACGCTACCATTCTAAATTTCAAAACGATCGGATGTAAAATGTAAAGGGCCAAATCGGACGAAACATATATATGGGAGCTATAGCTAAATCTTAACCGATTTTCTTCAAATTCAGCAATGTTGGTTCATGGATCAAGAAACTCTACCATTCTAAATTTCAAAACGATTGGATGTAAAATACAGCTTCTATAGGACTAAAGGGCCAAATCGGACGAAAGATATATATGGGAGCTATATCTAAATCTAAACCGATTTCAACCAAATTCAATAGCGATCTTAACAGCCGCGAAATACTCTAAACTGCAAAATTGCAGAACGATCGGAGTGAAATTGCGACCTGTAGTCGACGAACAACTTTACATGGACGGACGGACGGACGGCCATCGTTAAATCGACTCAGCTAGTGATTCTGAGTCGATCGGTATACTTTAAGGTGGGTCTAGCTGTGTTATTTTAAGGTGTTACAAACATCTGCCGTGAAACAAACTTATAATACCCTGTACCACAGTGTGGTGTAGGGTATAAAAAAATTATTTTTTAAAGGAAATAATATGATTTTTTATTTATTATTAGATTACGTACTCATAGAGAAACAAATAGTTTCGGAAAAAAACAATGGAGTATTACAGAATTGTAATACTGCATATAAATTAATACCTCCATTGTAAAGAATGCTAAGTCGACTTGGTACGTTATACTGGAGATTGCATTTCTAAATATTCTAAATTGTCTTCAGTCAAATCCATCAATTCAGTGAAGTTAAGCTCAAAACAAATTACAAGGTAATTCTACACAAATTTTAAATTTCACTAAAACGACGATTCGCCTCTCCTGAAAACAACCAGTTTCGATTTAGCATACTTTGAAAATCGAGTATATCGTAGAGCGGCCTAGCGTCAATTTTATGAATTATCATTGTATGGAAATCGATGATTTTTATACCCGCCAGGGGGTATACTAACTTTGTCATTCTGTTTCCAACACCTTGAAATATTATCTGCGACCCTATAAAGTAACAGGTGGCGCAAAAGTAACCTTTCGATGTTATGTTAGACGCGATTGGCGGTCAGCAGCTAACAGCTGATGCACCGTCTGGACTTTATACGGAAACATCTTCAAATCTTGTACCAAAATTCGCTGTAGAGACCGTCGACTGATACCCATTTGCGTGGCACGTCGTCTAGTCGATGTCGACGGCGCTTCCATGACATCCTCGGCTACAGCAGCAATATTCTCTGCAGAACGGCTACTCCGGGGTCTGCCACGCCTGGCAGCATCTCGTGTTGTGCCAGTCTCTTCGAGGCGAGCGGCTAAACGTCGCAGTGTTTCACCAGTAGGCGTTGGACGGCCAGGAAATCTGTGCCAAAGTCACCGACCGATTATTGGTCAAATAAATAGTCAGCAATATTCCGCGTTCTGGAGCAGTGTAGCGTAACATTGTTTATTAACGTGTATTTCGCATGTGTTTACTACACAAATGTCAAAACAGAACTGACATTAGGGGCCAATCGCAAAATTTATATAATTTTCTGAGAGGAGGATTACTTTTGCCCACCTGTTATATATCGTCGAAAATTCTAAGACGATTTAGCCATGTCCGTCTATCTGTTGACATTACTCTACAGTCCGTAATAATAGAGCTAGGTTAATCAAATTTGGTATAAATTCTTCTTATAGTTGCACGTCGTTTGGGATTTCAAATAGGCCATATTGGTCAATGTTTTGATATAGCTCCCCTATAGAGGTCGCTCCAAATTCTGGTTTTTGAGCCATATATACCACATTTTTAAAGCAATTTAGCTGAAACATTTCAGTTTGTATTATATTTTGACAAAAATTCATCACTACAAAAAAGTTACCTTCATATTTCATATTTTGTTATAGTCACCCTATAGAGGCCGCTCCAAAATATACGTATTTGAGCCATAAATACCACATTTTCTAAGCATTTTAACTGAATCCTTGCAGTTTTTATTTTACTTAGGCAAGAATTCATCACAGTAACATTTGTTTAAATCGGTTTATAGTTTGTTATAGTCCACCTATAGATGTCGCTCCAAAAAAGGCTTGCTTAAGCCATAAACACTACATATTTAAAGCAATTTTGCTGAAACTTTTCAGTTTGTATTCTACTTATATTTTGGCAAGAATTCATGTCAATGGAATTTATACAAATCAATTTATATTTTATTGTAGTCTCCGTGTAGAGGTAAATGTAAAAATGATTATCACAGAGCCGCCGTATGTCAATGTCGGCTAAGCCATCAAGCCGCCGATCTATAATTTTCAATGGCAGCCGCCGCCGCCCATTTTGCCTCGGCTTCATTCTCTGCTCAGATGTCACTTCTTGAGACTCTAGGGAACATATTTTTCTATTGATCTAGTTGGAATTTAATAAATTTGATAAAATTCCCCACCGATGTCAATCATTGACACTCTAGACTCTGCCTGAAATTAAAGAATTCATACTTTATATTGGACCTAATTGTACTTAGTGAAAATGGGGTACATCGGTCCTTTTTGTATTGGACCCATATGAAGGGCCCTTGCGATTAGACTTCCTAGCGCTCTAGGGGCCGCATTTTTAACCCATTATTCGGAAATTTAAGCTTTTGTAATAAATTTTTCATTTAATCGTCTCTAGTGAAAATGAAGTATATCGGTCCATGTTTTGATAAGTATAAGCCCCATATGAAGGTCACGTTTTTTAACCTATGTGCCTGGAATTTAGAAATCTACTAGATTTAACTTGCAACTTTTCATAGTAATAATGGTTCTCCGTGCATTTGTTGGAGTGTATTATTCAGTCGGCCCCGCCAGACTTTAGTCTTTCCTTATTGGCTTATTTTGCTTCATTTGAATACTTTTTTCAGACAACCATAAAAATGGTAATAAAAATGTTTTTCAAAATGATCGTTTCATAAAACAATTCAGATCCTATGTCACTGCAATCCGTAAGTTAAAACGAGCATAAAAACTGACCACTCAGAAAACTTTCTCAACGTTCAAATTGACACTTCCAGAGTTATTGGCAACTGTCGCCAAATGTCAATCCTTATTAGACAGAAAATAATGTCCAGGAAACTAAATAAGATAATAACACATTATTAACTAAAATGACACAGCGCATACTCCTCATAAAAATATCTCCATCTAATTACACTATGCAACAAAAACGAAATAGTCGCTCGAAAGATAAGTACCACTTTCCTCTTGAATTAAACTTTAGAAAATTAAACTGTTTATCTCCAGAAAAGTGGAGTGTTGTTGTATAATATTTCGATCCTTTAGATAATTTTTTCTTTGCAAGCTTTTTGTGTATATTTTGGTTTGATTATATATTTTTAAATATTTTCTTTTTCGAATTCACATGATTAAAATTCTTCGAAAACATGAATCGCAGCTTAAGGACAAAACCTCTGTTGCATTGTGTTGTCTGTGCCTTTATGTTTTTGCCATCCTTTGAAAGGTGTTACCACAAAGTACGTGTTTATGAGATAAATTACATCCGCATAAGTCGACTGAGTGATGGTGACACATTGTGTTATAATTACAAGTTGTAAGATCGCCACCAAATGCAAGGATTTCCCATGAAGAACGTACACATACCAACTGAAAATAGCCAATACCTCGGCTTGTTAATTATGGAGGGTAATGAGAAAAAATTAAATTGAAAAACTAAAATCTGTGTTATGATCGGTGGGGTATAATTAGACTTGTAATAACTCCACCCCGTGCTATTGACGGAAGAAAAACAAAAGCGTTAATTGATAAGGAAGCGGAACGATGATTTTCTGTGACATATGTGACACTTTTCTGCATCTCACGCTTTCAGAACAACCAAATATGCTCATGAACATCAAACATTTAGCCGAGTAACGATTAGATGGTGTACAAGGATTTCCGATGTACTACTAGCCGCCTTATTGAAAAAATACCAGACATTACAAAGTGTTAATGGAACATGTACTTAGTTTAATGAGAACAATTAAGATTGAATAATTATAAACATTGTTATGTTCGGTGGGATATAAACGCAGCATGTCTTGAGGGCATCCCGTTATATAAGGTTGAATGCTATTCGCATTTAAACAGCCTTATTAAAAATAGGTGCTTATTTATACCGAAATTTACCAATAAGGTCACAATATTTACTAGAGTCAACCAACAATGACCTCATGTTTAGAAGAGCCGACCCTAGGGGTTGTCATATATACTAGGGCCGATCACTAAAGTCTTCCTCAATATTAGAGTTCCCCATTGTCGGTGCCTCTAGAGGCGAGCTTTGAGTTCCACATTTATACTAGAGTCAGTTTTCTGATATGTTAGAACCATTCACTGATGTTTTCCTGTAAAATATAATCGACAACGGAGATCTTCCGTTTCACTGGAGTCGCCCACTGCGGTACTTATCTATGACCAAAAAATATTTGAAGCAAATACATGGAGGTAAAAAATATGTTACAATAACACTTGAATCGTTTATGCTGATTTTTTGTGCAGATTTTTTAAAGGTCTTCCTCAAAACTTGAGTCGACATCCGAGGTCTACCTATATACTAGATGTTTTCCTATACCAGCGCCGAACTGCGAGGTCTTCCTCTATACAAGCGTCGACCTCCGAGATATTCCCCTAAACCAGAGTCGACTTCCGATGTCTTCCCTATACTAGAGACGGCCTTCGAAGTCGGTTTCATAGCCTGGTCTTGCTTTATTGTAGAGGACTCCCCCAATACTAGAGCCGACCTCAGAGAGCTTCGAGGGTCGAACTCTGAGGTCTTCCTCTATACCAGCGTCGACCTCCGAGATATTCCTCTAAACCAGAGTCGACTTCCGATGACTTCCTCTATACTAGAGTCGGCCTCCGAGGTTTTCCCTATACTAGAGACGGCCTTCGAGGTCGGTTTCATAGCCTAGTCTTGCTTTATTGTAGAGTCGATCTCCGAGGAGTTCCTCTATACTAGAGTCGACCTCAGATAGCTTCGAGCGTCGAACTCCGAGGTCTTCCTCTATACCAGCGTCGACCTCCGAGATATTCCTCTAAACCAGAGTCGACTTCCGATGTCTTCCTCTATACTACAGTCGGTCTCCGAGGTTTTCCCTATACTAGAGATGGCCTTCGAGGTTTTCTTCTATACTAGAGTCGACCTGCGAGGTTTTCTTCTATACTAGAGTCGACCTGCGAGATCTACCTCTATACTACAGTCGGCCTCCGAGGTTTTCCTTATACTAGAGACGGCCTTCGAGGTTTTCTTCTATACTACAGTCGACCTGCGAGGTTTTCTTCTATACTAGAGTCGACCTGCGAGGTTTTCTTCTATACTAGAGTCGACCTGCGAGATTTACCTCTATACTGGAGTCGACCTCCGAAGTCTTCTATACTAGAGGCGACCTCTGAGGTTTTCCTTTATACTAGAGTCAACCTCCGAGGTCTTCCTCTATACTCGAGTCGTCCTCCGAGATATTCCTCTAAACCAGAGTCGACTTCCGATGTCTTCCTCTATACTACAGTCGGCCTCCGAGGTTTTCCCTATACTAGAGACGGCCTTCGAGGTTTTCTTCTATACTAGAGTCGACTTGCAAGGTTTTCTTCTATACTAGCGTCGACCAGCGAGATCTACCTCTATACTGGAGTCGACTTCCGAAGTCTTCTATACTAGAGGCGACCTCCGAGGTTTTCCTTTATACTAAAGTCAACCTCCGAGGTCTTCCTCTATACTAGAGTCAACCTCCGAGGTCTTCCTCTATACTAGAGTCGACCTCTGAGGTCTTCCTCTATACTAGAGTCGACCTCTGAGGTCTTCCTCTATACTAGAGTCGACCTCTGAGGTCTTCCTCTATACTAGAGTCGACCTCTGAGGTCTTCCTCTATACTAGAGTCGACCTCTGAGGTCTTCCTCTATACTAGAGTCGACCTCTGAGGTCGTCCTCTATACTAGAGTCGACCTCTGAGGTCGTCCTCTATACTAGAGTCGACCTCTGAGGTCTTCCTCTATACTAGAGTCGACCTCTGAGGTCTTCCTCTATACTAGAGTCGACCTCTGAGGTCTTCCTCTATACTAGAGTCGACCTCTGAGGTCTTCCTCTATACTAGAGTCGACCTCTGAGGTCTTCCTCTATACTAGAGTCGACCTCTGAGGTCTTCCTCTATACTAGAGTCGACCTCTGAGGTCTTCCTCTATACTAGAGTCGACCTCTGAGGTCTTCCTCTATACTAGAGTCGACCTCTGAGGTCTTCCTCTATACTAGAGTCGACCTCTGAGGTCTTCCTCTATACCGGAGTCGACCTCCGAGATCTTCCTCTATACCGGAGTCGACCTCCGAAGTCTTCCTCTATACCGGAGTCGACCTCCAAGGTCTTCCTCTATACTAAAGTCGACCTCCGAGATCTTCCTCTATACTAGAGTCGACCTCTGAGGTCTTCCTCTATACTAGAGAGGACCTCTGAGGTCTTCCTCTATACTAGAGAGGACCTCTGAGGTCTTCCTCTATACTAGAGTCGACCTCTGAGGTCTTCCTCCACACTAGAGTCGACGTCTGAGGTCTTCCTCTATACCGGAGTCGACCTCCGAGATCTTCCTCTATACCGGAGTCGACCTCCGAAGTCTTCCTCTATACCGGAGTCGACCTCCAAGGTCTTCCTCTATACTAAAGTCGACCTCCGAGATCTTCCTCTATACTAGAGTCGACCTCTGAGGTCTTCCTCTATACTAGAGAGGACCTCTGAGGTCTTCCTCTATACTAGAGTCGACCTCTGAGGTCTTCCTCCACACTAGAGTCGACGTCTGAGGTCTTCCTCTATACCGGAGTCGACCTCCGAGATCTTCCTCTATACCGGAGTCGACCTCCGAAGTCTTCCTCTATACCGGAGTCGACCTCCAAGGTCTTCCTCTACACTAAAGTCGACCTCCGAGATCTTCCTCTATCTAGAGGCGACCTATGCGGCCTTCCTCAACACTATAGTCGACCTCCGAGGTCTTCCTCAATACTAGAGTCGATGTGCAAGGTCTTCCTTTATACTAGAGGCGACCTCCGAAGTCTTCCTCAATACTAGAACCGGCCTTTGAGGTCTACCCCTATACTGGAGTCAACCTCCGAGGTCTTCCTCTATACTGCAGTCGACCTCCGAGGTCTTCCTCTATGCTAGAGCCGGCTTTCGAGGTCTTCCTCTATACTGGAGTCGACCTCCGAGGCCTTCCTCTATACCGGAGTCGACCTCCGAGGTCTTCCTCTATACCGGATTCGACCTACGAGGTCCTCCTCTTCCTTTAAACAAAAAAATAATTATACCCTACACCACACTGTGGTACAGGGTATTATAAGTTTGTTTCACGGCAGATGTTTGTAACACCTGAAAATGACACAGCTAGACCCACCTTAAAGTATACCGATCGACTCAGAATCACTAGCTGAGTCGATTTAACGATGTCTGTCCGTCCGTCCGTCTGTCCATGTAAAGTTGTTCGTCGACTACAGGTCGCAATTTCACCCCGATCGTTCTGAAATTTTGCAGTTTACAGTATTTCGCGGCTGTTAAGATCGCTATTGAATTTGGTTGAAATCGGTTCAGATTTAGATATAGCTCCCATATATATGTTTCGTCCGATTTGGCCCTTTAGTCCTATAGAAGCTGTATTTTACATCCGATCGTTTTGAAATTTAGAATGGTAGAGTTTCTTGATCCATGAACCAACATTGCCGAATTTGAAGAAAATCGGTTCAGATTTAGATATAGCTCCCATATAAATCTTTCGTCCGATTTGGTCCTTTAGTCCTATAGAAGCTGTAGTTTACATCCGATCGTTTTTAAATTTAGAATGGTAGAGTTTCTTGATACATGAACCAACATTGCCAAATTTGAAGAAAATCGGTTAAGATTTAGCTATAGCTCCCATGTTTCGTCCGATTTGGCCCTTTAGTCCTATAAAAGCTGTATTTTACATCCAATCGTGTTGAAATTTAGAATGGTAGAGTTTCTTGATCCATGAACCAACATTGCCAAATTTGAAGAAAATCGGTTAAGATTTAGCTATAGCTCCCATATATATGTTTCATCCGATTTGGCTCTTTAGATCCAATCGTTTTTATACCCTACACCACACTGTTGTACAGGGTATTATTTAAGTATAAAATGTCCCAAAAGTAAATTTATGTAAACAATTTATACATGAATTACAAAATTTATATATCAGAGTTATTTAATATTACGAGAGTGGTGTAGGGTATTATATAGTCGGCACCGCCCGAATTTAGCCTTTCCTTACTGGTTTTTTGTCTGTAATTGCTCTTGGACAGCTGAACCGATTTTTGCAAAGTTTACTTCGTTAGAAAGATAACAAAGCGGATAATTTTTCTGCAGAATCTTTTTTTAAACTTTGTAATTTTTGTTGAAAATTTATAAAAGTTTAAGTTTAAAAAATTTCTTGATTGACCTTAGTATTTCGTGCATAACTTTTACAAATATTGAGTCCCCAAAAATCCCAAGAAACTTGTGCATATTCAGTGTAAATTTGAAAAAGTTAAATCAACGTTTTTTAAAAAAGATGTTTGAAAAATAATTTATAAATTTAAGAATTTCAAAAAACAATGTCAAATGACATAATCTTTGTAAAAATCAGTTCAGGCGTTCAGGAGCAAGTTTGTAAAAATCGAAAATATTTTTTTTCCAAAGTTTTTAAATTTGAAATACCACAAAATTTTGGAAACAATTTTTTTTTAAATAACTGGTAGCGATGTCTTCTTATGCCATTTAGCAACTTTTTATAAACTTTTTAGCCAAAAACAAATTTCATAGGTTAATATTACAAATTCTGACCAACATGGTTCGCTAAATCTACGCCCACTTATTCCACACACACTAATCGGAGATTGAAATTTTTTTTTTAACTTTTAAATAATAACTCTACTAACGTGTGTTCCAAATCTCGTTCTTTTGCAATCAAAATTTTATGAGATATTCGATTTTTATAAAATGTCACGCCCACTTACTACATTCCGCCCACTTTTGCTCCAATTGCCAATATTGACTCCAGTAACTCACAATCCAATATTTCGTTCTTCTACGGCCAATAGTTTGTGGGATAATCCATTTTTAACTAGTGCTAAGCCCACTTTTGCCACATCCACTAATCCGAACCCGCCCATTTTCTGTGCTGTGAAATACACCCATACCGAATTTCTAGACAATTGATGCGATGGTTCTTCAGATATATTGTTTTCAGTAAGGGAGTCATGTGTGAAAATTTGTATAAGAAAAAAATTCTCATACAAATAACGGACACCCCAATTTGGCACCTAAGCGCTATTGAAGCCGTAGTTCATATTCGTTCGTTATAAAATTAAGCTTAATGGAGTAAAATAATCACTGTCTAATTGTACTTGCATACATATATCGCATAAAAAATATGAAAATATGCTTTTAATGGTATATGTTTTGCAATGACGTATTTTCGTTAATATTAATTTTTTGAAATTTACATTTACAGAAACAGCGTTGGGTCTCAACTGAAATTTTTAAATTTTTGAGTTGTTACACTTTTGTTGAACATGTGTGATTTGTTTCTTTGTTAATAAAACGTATGAATATTAACTGATGGCGATTGACTATTCAACCAGTTTCGTTTCAGGACTCTCTAAGTAACTACGAGTTTAGACAAATTTTTAAAATATCAAGAAATTTATGTACGAACTAATTGTACCGAAAATTTTAAATAAAAAATCATCTTGTTTCCTTCATATAATTTTTGGAACACAAAATTCTCAAAAGAGATATATTACCCTCATAAATTTGCGAAACTTGGTCTGCAACGGAACATTGGGTCATTGTAGTGTGATAAGAAATGAAAAAAGCATAATCATATATTTTAGAAAGTATTTTTCTGATCACGTCTCAAGTAATTTCTATCACAAATAATTTCTATTTCTTATGTTATTGATTACTTTTCCTTCAATATGAAAAATATGAGTACATAGTTATGTATGTATGTTTGTATTAGTGTGGGGGGAAGTGTTTCAGACAGAGTCCTATGACATGATTAATGGTGTTTTTTATATTGTTGTTGTCTTGAGCTAATCGTCATTCAGTCCGCCCGTCACTGTCTCTCGACGTTTTTTTTTGTTGCTTTTTTGGCAAGTCCTGTCAACACAGTTGTCTGCAAGTCAAGTTATTAACGGCTTTTCATCTTATTTTTGATATATCTGAAGAATCAATTGATGTGTTTTTGACTTCCTCCTTCCTCAGTGCGAGTTTATAGGTTTCAGTTTGTTGTCCTGCCAAAGGAATTTTGTTGTTGTTTCGACATCTTGTGCGACAGCTGCAAAAACGAGCAAAAAAACGTATGTATTTGTTATTATGACTTATGAGTTTTTATGTTGAGAAAATTAATAATTTAATGTCAGCCTATACTGAAATGCATATTTAATGTTTGTAATGGAAAGAACATAAAGTGAATACATAATATGAAAAAGTTCGAGTGATTTTCAAATTCGATCCATTGTTTTGTGAACGTGTCGCAATCATAACACTGTATGATTCGGTCCAAAGACAGGAGAGATTTCAGACAACTCTTTTAAAAGACCATTGATGTGTAGCTGTGTCAATGAAATGTTATATTTGAATATATCTCGCTTTAGTGATGCAGTTACATATCATCTATCTGTTTAACGAAAATCCATTTCAGAACATTTTAAATAATGTTCGTCCGAACTATTTTATATGAAACTTCCTAGAGAATGTTCGCGAACAAAGAACGGCCCAAAAATATTAGCTGATATTGTTACCAACCTTCCCCAATTTACAAAATTTTTTGCACAAATTTCAAAAGTAAGCCACAATCGCAAAGCTAAAACACTAAAATCATTACTATTTTAAATGTGATAAAGAGTTGCACGTTTAGCATAGGAAAAATCTTAAAAATCCAATTTTTGGATATTATCGAAATTATTTTGGGAATTGGGGGTTTGAGCAGCTCAATATGCAGAAATTAAGAAATGCTTACAAAGTCTCATATCTCCACAACATTGGAGACATCATTTCTCAACCTTAATACTTCCCAAAACTTCTTATTTGGTTATTTGGCACACGAGTTTGTGGTTTTCGCTTCTTATAGACATACTGTCTGTATGTTTTGGAGATATGAGACTTTATATGCAGTTCTCAGTTACTGCATATTGAGCTGCCGATGGTGTCTTCTGTATTACAGAAAACAAAAACAATATAACAGATCGAATATTGAAAAACAAAAAATAATGATAATTGAAACACATACATTTTTATATATTTTGTAGATATAACGTTTCCGTTTGCGTTTGAAACTTTACACTGTATAAAATTGTGCCAGGGACATGGCACCAAAAAGCGTATGGCAACTTCTTAAGGCGGTACCAACCAAAACTAATACTATGTATGTGTGAAATTGCGGAAGATTCCAATACGTAATATAGAAGTTATTAAAAAATCAATATTTCACTAAATTTTGACCCTTTGTAGTGGAGCTACTCGAAGGAGTGGACCAACATGGTCCAAATTTGATTTTGGCCTGGGATAGAAAAAATATTAATATTTACCAAATTTGAAGTCAATCGGTCACTCCTATCAAAACTTATCGTGCACATTAGCAATACAGACATACAGACGGACATTGCTCAAATGACTTAAAATTGACCGTGTAGAGGTAGTCCTCAAATATGCTTATTTAAGCCATAATTACCACATTTTTCAGATGTGGCGTTCTTTTTTTCAACGTTTGCTTCAACCAAAAGGATGATTCGAAGATTTACTCCATATCTAAAGATTGTTCCAGTAATAGAATTGGATGCAATCCATGGTAGAGGGTATACAAGATATGGCATGTTGTTTATATACACGGGGAAAATCAGCATTTTTGATATGTTTGAATTGAAAGAAAATATATTTGGAAACCATTTTTTTAAATATTTTATATTTGTTAACAAATAAATTTTAGTTAAAAATCAAGAAATTTTGTTTGGAAATAATATATTAATATATTAGAACATAATATATTTGCAAACCGACTTTCACAAATAAAATATGTTTTTACACACAAACAAAGTTATTGCTTAAGAAGTTTTCCAAATATATTTTATTTAAAAAAAGATTTTTTAGACTTTGCTATGTTTTTCGAATTTTAGTTAGTTTTTCCTTGATTTCGTGTTAAACTTTATAGTTAAAAATGTCTTTAGCAGCATTAGCTTTTGTTTTACAACAATAATTTTTAATTTATAAATATTTCAATACATCATTTTTTGTCAATCCATCAATGCAATTAATAGTTACGATTTAAGTTTTAATTGCATTTTACAAACATATAAAATTTGTAAACAAATATGCACTTTGATCTTCCGAAAAACAGGAAACTTGTCTTTAATTAAAGACATTGATTCGTTGCCAAAATACATAAATACAAACTAATCTTTGTTTCGGAAATATTAGTTTCAAATAAAAAAATAGTAGAACGGGAACATATTTTTGTTTAGAACAATATCCTCCCAAACATATAGTATTTGTGTGTCTCAAATATTATACATTTGGAGTGTACACTAAACATTTGTATATTTCAAGCACAATATGTTTGGGACAATATACTGCAGAAGCGATTTTTTTTCTGCGTGTATTTTCCATGTTTAGCACACTATGTTACACAAGAAAATGTTATGCACAGACCTTCAAAAAAAATTGTGAACTAGTTGTATCGATTCAAATGAACATCTGAACGAAATATTTTACTCATAAAGCAAATTTCGCTGTCAATTTAAAAAAAGTTGATGTGAGAGAAATCTTTTTATACCCTCCACCATAATATACTAACTTTGTCATTCCGTTTGCAACACCTTGAAATATTGAGCCGCGACCCCTATAAAGTATATATAGCGTGATCCATTTCGAGGTTCCCTACTTTTTTAAAGACAAAAACACTGAAAGTTCAAATTGAATGGGGAATGTTTATTATCTTTTGAAAGAACATTCTTTGGCATTTATTTTTTGAAGATTATGTCTATCAAATGTTTGCCGCGGCTACGTCTCAGATGGTCCATCCGTTGAGTCCAGTCTTTCCATGATGAAATGCCAAACAATACTTAACAAAAATAACATGACAGCATGACACGTCAAAAAAGGCAATTGAAAAAAGGATATCTACTTGGATCACCCCATATATTCATGATCGGTGTGAAATTCTAAGAAGATTTAATCATGTCCGCCTGTCTGTCTGTTGAAATCACGCTATAGTGCAAAATAATAGAGCTAGGTTGATAAAATTTGGTAGAAATACTTCTTATAGTTGCAGGTTGTTTGGGATTGCAAATGGGACATATTGGTCAATGTTTTGATGCAGCTCCCATATGGAGGTCGCTCCAAAATACGGGTTTTGAGCCATAGATACCAAAATTTTTAAAGCAATTTTGCTGAAACTTTACACTTTGAATTCTATTTTGACAAGAATTCATCACAGTAACAATTTTACAAATCGGTTCATATTTTTTTACAGTCACCCTGTAGAGGTCGCTCCAAAATAGGCTTATTAAAGCCATAAATAACATATTTCCTAAGCATTTTAAGCGAATCTTTGCCGTATGTATTTTATTTAGACAAGAATTCATCACAGTAAACATTTTTAAATCAGTTAATATTTTGTAATAGTCCACCTATAGATGACGCTCCCAAAAGGCTTGTTTGGGTCATAAACACCACATTTTCAAAGCAATTTAGCTGAAACTTTGCAGTTTGTATTCTATCAGTTTATATTTTGTTGTGGTCCCTGGAAGAGGTACCCCTAAATATACTAATAAATATGCCATAAATACCACATATTTCAGATGAATTTTGGCTAAAAAATTTTGGCAAAAAATTGCAGCGTCCATTTTTTACTAATTTACTTTTACAAAAGAATGGTTCCAAGATTTGATCCATATCACAGATTTTTCCAATAATAGAATTAAATGCCATCCATGTATATAAGATTCGGCGTGGCCAAACATAACGCTTTTACTTGTTATAAAGGGTGGTTAAATTGTAAGGGCTGATGTTGAATGTGAACCACACCTAAACGTCAAGTTTTTTTGCATTTCATTTGACATTTCTCAATTTCAGACTAACTCAATTTGAACCTTGGAAAGATACACAATCGAGCAACGCGGTAAAGTTTTTTTTAGTCTTTTACGAAAATGGGCGTTAAAATCAAAATGCATTTCGTGCACTTCGTGATGTTTTTTTGATCAGCATAATCGACTAAATGAGTCCATAATCGGGATAATTGTGCGCAAATTTTAGCAAACCGGGTCTGTAGGAGATGTGAAAACACCTGTGCATGCTCGCCCAGTTCCTTTGGTGCGGCTTATAGGCTGGCGACGTTATCGGGCCATACTTCTTCGAAATGAGGCCGGTCAGGCAGTTACTGTGAATGGTGTTCGCTATCGTGAGATGATAACGAACTTTTTATGGCCCGAATTGGAAGATATGGATGTGGACAATATCTGGTTTCAACAGGACGGTTTCACTTGCCACACAGCTAACGAAACAAAGGCTCTTTTTCGCAAGAAATTCAATGGCCGTGTTATCTCACGTCTTGGCGATGTCAATTGGCCGCCAAAATTATGTGATTTGACACCGTTGGAGTTCTTTCTTTGGGGATATTTGAAAGAAAAGGTGTACGTCGATAAGCCAGCAACAATTCAAGAGCTGAAGGATGATGTAATTCGGCACATTAACGGCATAGAACCTCAATTATGCCTCAGCGTCATCGAAAATTTGGACCATTGGATGGAGGTGTGCCGCCCAAGTCGCGGCGGCCATTTGGCTGATATTTTGTTCCATACATAATTGAACCATACCAATATTATCATAATAAAAAGAAATGACAATAATTTCCTAAATAATTTGTGTTTTACTCAAAATCAACATCGGCCCTTAAAATTTAACCACCCTTTATTTTGCACTGATGTTAACAACATTCTAGCACAGGGTCTGGAAAAAAATCTTGTTTCAAATTTAAAAATTAATATATTTCAATGAAATATTTTGTAAGGTTGCAAAAGTCAATCCCACAGTTTAGATTTTCTCCTATATCTACTATGCTACGCGCCGCGCTCCAAATTTCTTTTGCAGTTCAACGTGCAACACCCTTCCACATATTGAAGTAGTAAAGGTTGTAATATTATATGTTTGTGATTGGAGCAAATGTGTCTTACTTTTGAAATGTGTGTAAACAAGTAAAAAACGTTAAGTTCGGCCGTGCCGAATCTTATATACCCTCCCCCATGGATTGCATTCAATTATATTACTGGAAAAATCTTTGGATATGGAGCAAATTTTCGAATCATCCTTTTGGTTGAAGCAAACTTTGAAAAAAAAAAAGAACGCTGCAATTTTTACCCAAATTCTATAGTAATTATGGCTTAAATAAGCATATTTGAGGACTATGACTACAACAAAATATAAACTGACTAAATTTTCTTGCCAAAATAGAATACAAACTGAAAAGTTTCAACTAAATTGCTTAGAAAATGTGGTGTTTATGGCTTAAACAAACCTTTTATAGGTGGATTATAACAAAATATGAACTGATTTAAAAATTTTTGCTGTGATGAATTCTTGTCTAAATGAAACACAAACTGCAAAGATTCGCTTAAAATGTGGTATTTATGATTTAAATAAGCTTATTTTGGAGCGACCTCTATAGGGTGACTATAACAAAATATGAACCGATTTGCAAAACGATTTTTACTGTGATGAATTCTAGTCAAAATAGAATACAAGCTGCAAAGTTTCGGCAAAATTGCTTTAAAACCTGGTATATATTGCTCAAAGACCGTATTTTGAAGCGACCTCTTAAGGGGAGCTTTATCAAAACATTGACCGATATGGCACATTTGCAATCCCAAACGACCTGCAACTATAAGTATTTCTACCAAATTTCATCAACCTAACTATATTATTACGAACTGTAGCGTGATTTCAACAGACAGACAGACAGACACACATACAGACGGACATGGCTAAATCGTCTTAGAATTTCACGACGAACATGAATGAATATATATACTTTATGGGGGTCGCAGATCAATATTCCAAGGTGTTGCAAACGAAACGACAAAGTTAGTATACCCCCTTCCTATGGTGGAGGGTATACTAATGGTTTGAATTGGAGAAGCTTGGCAACAATAACATTTAAAATGTTTGGCCTGTTTTTTCTTTATCTGTAGGAAATTTAATTTTAGATGACTATAAATATGTTATGTACTTTTTTCCCAAAAAAAATAACAATCTAAAAATCTATTTTTTTTTGGAAAATATAACTTCAAATGGATATAACGAAAAATCTATATATATAAAAATGAAACGGTCCATCTGTGTAATGGCATCACGTCAGAACGGCTGGAGCGATTTGGATGATTTTTATTTATTCGATTCTAAATTTTCACGAGATGGTTTATATAGAAAAAGAAAATTAATTGGACAAAGGGGCGTGGTGCCTCCCATACAAATCGCAGGTTAAAAATCCGATATTTCTGCTCCTATTATAGGTATTTGAACAAAATTTGGTACATCCGTTTACTGTATGCGTTCCAAGCTTTACTCCAAATATGGGCGGGATTGGACAAAGGGGCGTGGTACCTCCCATATAAGCCTAATTTTGAAATTGAGATATCTTGCACAATTTATTAGCGAGAGTGCTATAATTTGGTGTACATGTATCTGATAGCAGTCTACGTGTTTGGTCCAAAAATGGGCGGGATCGGACCAAAGGGCGTGGCCCCGCCCCTGTATGCCAAATTTTAGAATTGTGATATCATCAACAATTTGTTAGCGTGAGTGCTGCAATTTAGTGCATATTTATCCGGTGACAGTCTACGTTATCGGAAAAAATGGGCGGGATCGGACCTATGGGAGTGGCCCCGCCCATATAAGCCAAATTTTGAAATTGAGATATCTTAGACAATTTATTATCGAGAGTGCTGCAATTTAGTTCATATGTGTGTATCCGGTGGCAGTCTACGTTATTGGTCAAAAAATGGGCGGGACCAGACCAACGGGCGTGGCCCAGCCCATATAAGCCAAATTTTGATATTGAGATATATTACACGATTTGTTAGCGAGAGTGGTGAAATATTGCGTATATGTACCTGGTGGCAGTCTACGTGATTGGTCCAAAAATGGGCGGGATCAGACTAATGGGCGTGGCACCGACCGAGTGAATCAAGTTTTGAAATTGGAATATCTTGCACAATTTGTTAGCGATAGTGCTGTAATTTTGTGTATATGGTCCTGGTGGTTGTAAACGTGAATGACCCAAAAATGGGCGGGATCTGGTCACTGGGCGTGGCCCCGGCCATATAAGTCAATACTTTAAATTTATATATCTTGCACAATTTGTTAGAGAGACTGCTGTAATTTTGTGTGTGATATATCTTGAGCAATTTGTTAGAGAGATCAATGTAATTTTGTGCATACATATTTGGTGTCAGTCTACGTATTTAGTCCAAAAATGAACGGGATCGGAAATCTGAAGTCTGGGGCAACGAAGTGGACCGGGTCCAGCTATTGCGCTCGCGCATTGGTAAACCATCCGATCTTTATGTATTCGCACCAAGTGGCAAAACAAAAAATGTAGTATACCAAAGAGCACTTCAATAAAGAACAAATAAATAATAATTATTACAAAAATAATATCTTTTTAATCGGAATAATTTTGACATGGGCAGCGAAGCGCACCGGGCTCAGCTAGTTTATAATAAAAAAGGTCAAATAATACAAAAAACATTAGTTTATCATATTGGGTATATCGGATCGAATATGTTTCTCACCATATAATATAAGTACATATTGTTGCCTATTCAGAAAAGTTGATGTGAGGGAAATCAATGCACTTTCTGCTCCCTAAATACTGAGACATGGTCATAAAATCAATTTCCAATTGCAGTTATCTCGGTAAATAATGAGATAACTCTTAGGGGTAAAAATTCGGTTATCGGTTAGTAGAATGCACACGAAAAAGATTACAAGTCAGACGAAAAAGAAAGAAAAAAAGTTACACGCGCTTAAACATTTTGTTCACCCGTGGTGACCAATTTTGAGGCCTTGTAGCTCAGCTTCAGTATACAATAGGGGGGGCCTAAATTAACTAAAAATTAACTTCTCTAAGACCTCTTCTGCAAGCATGCGACGTTATATCGCAATCAGTTGTCTGGCTAAGAAACGGCCGAATTATTTCCCTTATTTAATTCCTCCCACTGTGCGTCGTATCGGGTAGGACTATATCAAAATGTGCAACAAGGGGGCCCATTACTTCTGTGAACGATTATATTTACAATTCTATACAATTATGTAGTCAATTTCAGTCCAATTGGTTGGAATTTGTGGTTTCAAGAAGTCGCTGGTAGTGGACGGTATATGATAGTGGCTTCTATGACGTAATGAAATAAACTATGAAGGCTATATCGACATATTCCGCATATTCCATTAAAAGAACTCGTATGTAGAATATACTTTTCAGGCAAATTTACGAGCTGTAGTTTGATTTCAACAGGCGGATGTGCATAAATATACCTAGAATTTTAGTACGATCAAGAATATACTTTGTAGGAACTCGGATCTCATCATTTGTTAGGGGAATAATGACATCAAGTTAATTCACAGTTGCGTATGAACTTTTTGTTCAAATAAGCTAACTATGTGCTTCCGTAAACAACAAATATTTCTGTGGAATACTAGGGAATTCTGCTGCAAATAAATGTTTTTTAAGCATAAAAAGGATCATTATTTTACCTTTTCTAAAGATATGCTTAAAATAAGAAATTCGTAAAAAATAGAGATTTATAATTTCACAAAAAATACTTTCCGATCATGTGGGAATTAAAATAATTCTTTTAACTAATATTGAGAAATAGGTGAATATAAATATCCATTGAATAATCGAAGGGAAACAAATTTAGAAAAGTGTATGTAATAACGGTTAATAAGAGCGGCCAACAATATTTTTCTTTTTTTTAAATACAATTGTAAGTATTTTTATGCGGATGTTATATGCAGATTTCTAAGGATATTTTATCCACAACAATATCCTGAGAGTGATTATTACATAGCTGTCTCAGAAACATTTCATTCGCCTGCAAAAGCTGAACATCTAATTTTTACGTTGACGATTTCGAATGTCAATTTTGAGGATTTTTGTGTCCAAATTTTTACGATTTTGTACCAAGCTCGTCTGCCAAGGCTGGTTTCAACCTCTCTATTTGTGTATATATCACGAGAACTAGAGTCAAACCACCTTTTAGGCTGACCACTGCATTATCCTATGTATATCCCAATGGACTGCAAAATCGTATGCCGCAGCAAAAAACATTTTTTTGTAATTGAAGATAGCAAAAGTAATTTACGTATTTAATTTGAATCCGTTCATATCTGTTTAGTAAATATGAACCGTTTGTTTTGAAAGTGGCGTAAACGCTATTTTCACATAAATTAAGTTAAAGGTGGATTCGACTACAGACTAGTCGGATATAATTTTATCAAAAAGAATTTTTTCAAAAAAGTCAAAGGTGACTTAGATTTTTAAAGCTTAAGTTTTGCTAGTAAACAAATTTACACAAACGTTTGTTTTGAAAGTGGCGTAAATCCATACGCTTTCAATATTATGAAAACCGTGAACTTTTTTGCATATGTATTTATGGCATTTTATAATATAGATGAAATACTATGCTTTTGGACACTTTGTAAATTATTAACTTCTTTAACAAAGATGCCATTTTATTTTGTAAAATTATATATGACGGAAAAATATAAAAAAATATATTATATTCGAATTGCATAAGTGATTGTGATAGTTTCCTCTTAAAATTGATAAAAAACAAGAAA
Source organism: Eudasyphora cyanicolor (assembly GCA_963930755.1). Lineage (NCBI taxonomy): Eukaryota > Metazoa > Arthropoda > Insecta > Diptera > Muscidae > Eudasyphora > Eudasyphora cyanicolor. The sequence continues at coordinate 208,048,124 of OZ005737.1, read as the reverse complement.
AAGAAAGATGATATCGGACAATGAATCAGGTATAAAGATATTATTTGCAATAGAAATAGAACAATACATTGTATTTATTTCATGTAGAAGGAATTTATCAAACAGCAATAAGCAAAACGCGGAGAAACGCACAAAGTATCACTTCTGACGATGAAGAAACGTACTTTCACAATGACTGCGAAATCAACCGCCGTAGAAGACGATGCAGAAATGTGGCTGTTTATTTTCAAAATGCAAATAAATACAAACGGAATAGTGGTAAACGGTATATTACGGGCAATTTAAAAATCATTGCTGCCAAAGAAGTAGTTGAACGGTCGTGCTGTTTAAAAAAATGTGGGGAAAAAGTAACTTATATACAACGTCGGGATGTATCAAAAACATTTTGGAAATTAGGGAGTTACAACAAACAAAATGTATTTTTGAATGTATCAACAAAGAGAGAAGAACCGAAACGAAGGCGTAAAAAAAGTAACTCCCCAAAAGAGAGGAAATGTAGCTATTCATTTTATTCAACAATTAATAAAAAAACAATTGCTGTTTGCAAGCAATTTTTCATGGACACTTTAAGCATATCTGAAGGTCGGTTGAATCGAGCTCTGAAACGTTGAGAATTAGCTAAAGATTTACGTGGAACTTCTGAAAACTCCAGAAGAAAAACGGGCGAAAACCTTCAGTCACTACACCAGGTCACAAAACCCCTACAGTAAATACTTAAGCCCGGATTTGAGTGTGCGAAAAATGTATGTACAGGGTTGCCCATATTCGACGGACCCATGGTTTTTAAAAAAAATCAAAGAAAAAAATAAAAATTTGGCGGTTGGCAATCTTAATCATTTAATTTGTTCCAAGTAGATCTGTTTACATCAATTTTTGAATATGATATCTCTCAAATGGCCGCCTCTGGCGTTGATGGCGTATTGTGCCCTTTTTGCAGCATTTTCCATCGTTTTCGCCAACATTTCGGCCGGAATATCGGCTATTTCTTCACGAATGTTGTCCTTGAGCTCTTCTACGGTCCTTGGCTTGTTAACGTAAACCTTTGACTTCAAATATCCCCACAAGAAGAAGTCAGGCGGCGTCAAATCGGGCGAACGCGGTGGCCAGTCCAAATCACCACTTTTCGACATCAAACGGCCCGGAAACAAATACTTCAGAAAATCGATTGTTATGCGACTTGTGTGCGGTGGAGCGCCGTCTTGTTGAAACCAGAACTGCCTCATACGCTTTCGACGAATAATTGGCATCACAAAATTGGTCATCATGTCGCGATAACGCTCCTGGTTGATGGTAACAGCATGGCCATTTTCGTTTTGGAAGAAAAACGGCCCAATGACCGTTTTCGCACTAACGCCGCACCAAACTGTGACTTTTTCGTCATGAAGGGGCAATTCTTGAATCTCCTGAGGATTTTCAGTGGCGTAAATACGGCAATTTTGCTTATTTACGGTCCCATTCAATGTGAAATGGGCTTCATCGGACATGATAATTTTTGTTTTTTTTTTGTTTTTTGTTTTTTCACAATTGACTTCTTCTGTTGAATGTAAATTTCAACTATTTCAGAGCGCTCGCGTGGCGTGTATTGTTCCATGGTAAAAATCTGCTTGGACTGACGCTTCAAACGCGGTATGTCATTAAGCGATCTGACATCTCTGTCAAAAGTTATGGCGTTGCCAGATGGGTCCGTCGAATATGGGCAACCCTGTATTATATGTTCAAAAGAGTCAAATTGATGGTAACGAATACGTAAGTGAAATCGTATACAGAAAAATTTTCAAAACGGACTTCAATTTAAAGTTCAGGACATTAAAAAAGGATACCTGTAAAAAGTATCACACCTGGAAGCTGTTGAATTGGCTAGACAATCCCTAAAACTGATGCTGAAAAAGCAAAAAATGAGCCGAATACATATTTAGCGTTTTCGTTCGACTTCCAAAAGGCACTACCATTTCCAAAACTTACCGTTTCAGTAGCTTACTATAAGAGAAATATGTATGTTTTGAACTTTGGAATTCACAATTTTCATAGTAGCAGTGTTGACATGTACGTTTGGGATGAAACAATTGCATCACGCGGAGCACAAGAAGTCGCATCATGCATTTCGAAACACCTTATGAACATTACATCTCATACACATGTTATCGCCTACAGTGACGCATGTCCAGGTCAAAACAAAAATATTAAATTAGCATTGACTTGGATGCAAGTTGTAAATTCTTTGAATAATGACATTGCAATCGTGGATCATAAATTTCTTGTCTCTGGCCATTCGTATTTTCCCAATGATCGAGACTTCGGAGTAATAGAGACAGCTTTAAGAAAAAAAGGAGATAATATACACACCTGATGGATATTACAACATTATTTCTAATTGTTGTAAAAAATCATTCAACGTTCATAAGATGAATAACAATGACTTTTTTTACTCGATTATTAGAAAGCAGTACTTCAAAAAGAACTGTAAATATAAACCAAGATAATGTTAATTGGTTCAATATTCAGTGGATACGATTTCGCAGGGATATGCCATATAAAATGCTATATAAACAGCCTTGATAATGGTGAGGAATTCAAAATGTTGGACCTAACCCCAAAACGAGGGAGACCAAAAATGTATCACACATTGAGCTTCCTTTGTTGTACCCAAATGGTCGCGCAATTTCTGATGCAAAATATAAAGATATGATGGAACTATTGCCATATATTCCACCCACTTACCACAGTTTCTTTTTAAAACTAAAATCAGAAAATATTTCGGGAGACATAATTGAGAGTATCGGAGATGATGACAATGAATCAAACTAATATCTTTATTTTCAATTTCATATTACAAATCGTTTCTTAAAGCTCCTTTTTAATTACGATTTTTATTATACTACTATTTCACGCTTTATGTGTCACAATAAATAACTAGTTAACCCAAATTTAATATCTTTTATTTATCACTTTGTTTCCCAATTTACATGAATTTGTGTAACGTGCCAACTTTTTGAATGTAGGAATGCATTTCCAATTCAAATCGCTAAATTAGAAGTAATTTAAACAACTAAACATGTTTGATACCTAGAAGATTCAAAATGTAAAAAATATTATTATGGAAATTTGGTCTTTACGCCACTTTCAAAACAAACATTTTGTATAAACAGTTTGTTTTGAAAGTGGCTTAAGTACATTCACCCTTGCAAAAGGTGTTTTAATTGGATTCGATCACGAAAAATTTTACTCCATATTGAAACTTTGAAGTCTTGAGATGAAGTGTATGTAATTATTTCATGTTCATAGTTCACCCAGATTTTTAAACTTATTGAAACGCAAAAGCCTTTATATCTCGTTTTAAAATCAAATGGATTTACGCCACTTTCAAAACAAACAGTTCATATAATCAATTAGGTTTTTTAACGGAAATTGGTAAAATTTTATTGTATTAAAAAGTTATTTAAATCAATTAATTCTTTAATTGAGGAAGTTAAAATTTCAAACTTTTTTATAACTGAAATTTATTGTACGATATTTTTTGATTTTTATAGGACTAGAAAAGAAAGGAGCTGTTTTTTCTGAAACTCTAGGAAAATTTTGAACTCCTAAACACAAAAAAATAATACGTTTCTTAAATTTTTGTCTAAAGTGTCCCCATATTTTGTGATATAAACTTCCTATCAGGTCCCAAAAGTGACTCCTTTCGAGAGTTGTTAGGCGCACCAGACAGACAGACGGACGGACATTGCTCAAATGACTTCAAATATCCTAAAACGGATTTCAAAAAACAACTTAAAGTCCATACAAACACCATATTGAATAAATATAGAAAGTCTAGTAACGTTGAAAATTTTTATTTTATTTTATTTTGACAATTTTAATATCAAAACAATATAGAGCTGTAGTTTGATTTCAACAGGCGGATGTGCATAAATATTCCTAGAATTTTAGTACGATCAAGAATATACTTTGTAGGAACTCGGATCTCATCTTTTGGTAGGGGAATAATGACATCAAGTTAATTCACAGTTACGTATGAACTTTTTTTTCAAATAAGCTAACTATGTGCTTCCGTAAACAACAAATATTTCTGTGGAATACTAGGGTATTCTGCTGCAAATAAATGTTTTTTAAGCATAAAAACCGAAACTACGGACTTCAGTGCGTAATAGCGGCGGACAATCCAAATTCTTGTTTCAGTGTCCCAGTTATCCATTTTTGTTAAATCTAAAAATCAATCTGCAAAATAAAAAGAAAATAACCAGATTCATTAAATAGAAAAAAAGTTATTAAATTTTTTTTGGGTAGCAGCTTTCATCAGCCACCCTGTATCTGTTTAGTAAATATAATCTATTAGGTTTTTCGACGGAAATTGGTTAAATTTTATTGTATTAAAAAGTTATTTAAATCAATTAATTCTTTAATTGAGGAAGTTAAAATTTCAAACTTTTTTATAACTGAAATTTATTGTACGATATTTTTTGTTTTTTATAGGACTAGAAAAGAAAGGAGCTGTTTTTTCTGAAACTCTAGGAAAATTTTGGACTCCTAAACACAAAAAAATAATAAGTTTCTTAAATTTTTGTCTAAAGTGCCCCCATATTTTGTGATATAAACTTCCGATCAGGTCCCAAAACGGACTCCTTTCGAGAGTTGTTAGTCGAACCAGACAGACAGACGGACGGACATTGCTCAAATGACTTCGAATATCCTAAAACGGATTTCAAAAACAACTTAAAGTCCATACAAAAACCATATTGAATCAATAACGAAAGTCTAGTAATGTTGAAAATGTTTATTTTATTTTATTTTGACAATTTTAATATGAAAACAATATAGAAATAATAATTTTCGGTTTTGAATTAATATTGAATTCTAGTAGATCAATATTGTAGTCTTACTGAAACAATGTGGAAATGTTATTGAAATTATATTTTTTATTTTAGAAATAAAATTGAAACAATATTGAATAAAGAATGAAACAATTTAAAATAAGGACATTCAGCTTTGATTTAATATTGAAGCATTATGAAATTTTAAATGCACACTATTGATACTAGGTTAAAAAATATAATTTAATATAAATAAAAAATTTACAAATCTCCGTTACCAAATCTGTGAAGTCATGAGGCCTTAGGTGGATGTTCTGATAGCTGGTTTCTTCAACAATTATGTAGATAAGTTCATCCCTATCTCAGATCTGGAAGACCTGCTTAGTAGCATAAACATCTTATAGCGCTCTTCCCTTAGAAGTTTCTGCCAACAGAGTTAGAAAATCCTAAATAACATATTGAATACATAGTTTTTTTAAATACACAGTACAGCATTTTTCAGCTCATTGACACAAAAGAGATATTCCGTACGGTATATCGAGATATAACCGTTTTAAAATATAGAAAAAGTGCTAAAAATCCACACTGAGCAAAAAAATCGTATAAACGAATGATGATTCCAATTCTCAGAATTGAGTCCCAAAATGTGTGGCACTGTGATATGGTTTTAACTTCCTTTTTGAGACTGTTATTCGAATATGATATTTCGACTAGAGGGGGTGTCGTCAAAATGTACTATTAAGACTGCTTATTTATTTCATTCTTGAGTGAGTCTGCGTCATCTTCAATTCTAAACTAAAAATAAATAAATAAAAAAAAAACAATTATTGTACTTCAAGATCGATTATGTAGATTAAAGGACAACACCCACCTTTTCCTTTCTCTAGTTCGTTTTGGCTCAGAGTTGTCGCATCGACTAAATTAAACGTCACCGCAATTTTATTAGAAGCGTCCACAACATATTTAAAACCTAATAAAGAGGGAATCAGCTGAAATTGTTTGCATACTCGTACGTATTGATTTAAAGTGCTGTCATAGCGATTTTAAAATCTTTCTTATTAATTCAATATTTTGCAATGTAAATTTCACTTATTTAAGAAATTAATTAAATTAAAATCTTAAAATAATACGTTTCAACTTTAAAACAATATTGATTAAATGCATCCCATGAAATTAATTCAAAGTTGAAAATTATTGATTTAATGTATTTCAATATAATTTTTATACCCTACACCACACTGTGGTACAGGGTATTATAACTTTGTGCATTTTTTTGTAACACCCAAAAGGAGAAGAAATAGACCCATCGTTTATTATACCGATCGACTTAGAATCACTTTCTGAGTCGATTTAGCTATGTCCGTCTGTCTGTCTGTCCGTCTGTCTGTCTGTCCGTCTGTCTGTCTGTCTGTCCGTCTGTGCATGTATTCTTGTAATCAAAGTATAGGTCGCAATTATGGTCCGATCTCGACGAAACTTTACACATATCTTTTTTTTGGCCCAAGGACGATCCCTATTGAATTTGGTTAAAATCGGTTCAGATTTAGATATAGCCCCCATATATATGTTAGCCCCGATTTGACATGTAAGCGCTGTAAAAACTTTATTTTATATCCGATCAGTATGAAATTCGGCAGGAAAAGGTTTCTTATTACATGAATGAACTCTGTTAAATTTGGAAGAAATCGGTTCAGATTTAGATATAGCCCCCATATATACATTACCTCCGATTTGACATATAAGCGCTGTAAAAATGTTATTTTATATCCGATCAGTGCGAAATTCGGCAAAGAGAGGTTTCTTATTACATGAAGGAATACTGCTAAATTCGGAGAAAATCGGTTCAGATTCTGATATAGCCCCCATATATATGTTACCCCCGATTTGACATGTAAGCTCTGTAAAAACTGTATTTTATATCCGATCAGTGCAAAATTTGGCAGAAAGAGGTTTCTTATTACATGAAGGAATACTGCTAAATTCGGAGAAAATCCGTTCAGATTTAGATATAGCCCCCATATATACGTTACCTCCGATTTGACTTGTAAGCGCTGTAAAAATGTTATTTTATATCCGATCAGTATGAAATTCGGCAGAAAGAAGTTTCTTATTATATGAATGAACACTGTTAAATTTGGAATAAATCGGTTCAGATTTAGATATAGCCCCCATATATACGTTATCCCCGATTTGACATGTAGGCGCTGTAGAGACTGTATTTTATATGCGATCAGTACGAAATTCGACAGAAGGAGGTCTTTTTACATGAATTCTTCAGGGAAGATCGGTTCAGATTTATATTGATTGTTCCTCCTGATTTGGTATCAAACCGCTATAGAAGTTGTATTTGACATCCGATCATTAAAATTTTCCAGCAAGATGTTTCTCAATTTAGGAACGAATATTGCTTAATTTAGCGATTATCGTTTCAGAATTAGATAATATGTTTCTACCCATTTACCAATTATTCCAAATTATTATGGCAATGACCCTTATCGCATTGTTAGGGAGGTGTAGGGTATTATATAGTCGGCCCCGCCCGACTTTCTGCCTTTCCTGACTGGTTTTATTATATTGAAAATGATTGAATTAATATGACGCGATCTTAGTTTTAAGTTTTTTTAGTTAAAAAGGTAACACAACAAACAAACAAATATTTATTTCATTCATGGTACTATAAATTATATCATTCTAAACAATAATAATTTGTTGCTAATATGTAAAAAGTTCAATAATTTTCTTATTGATAACACAGTTAAAACATTCATTTCCCCATCAAATTCATTTTTTATATTTTTTACTCATGGTTTAATATTTTCTACGAATATATATACATTTTCATAAATAGTTTCTAAAATCCAATCAATATTCAATCTCAATTAAAAATGTTTAATCTTAATAAATAATAAAAACTCTTGGCGAACGACATGTTCAATTTTGCAATCATTTACAGGCGACATCAGTTATACCCCGGCTTTCGTCTCTGTCATCGACCAAAAATCCACCTATGTTCGTAACAAATCGTTTACTATCCTTTAGCAATAAAATATTTATGAGAAAATTAATAAAACAATTCCTCGACTGACTGACTGACTGGATGGACGGCTGTCCGCACGGACTCTTGTAAGAAAAAACCTGAAATCGAAAACAATTTATCAAATTATACATCAACTTGAAGAAATACAAAATAAAAATTCAGTCGAATGTATGCGAACAAGTAAATTGCATGGATGCCTGGCTGATGGACTAAGAGAGTTATTGTCCGTCTGTCTGACTGGGTGGATAGATGGTCCCCCCGTTCTCTGATGAAATGCAGCTTCATATGCAATGCTCAAAATGAAATTATTCAAGTCTGTGTCTCCACCTTTTGATGGTGGAATCAAATCAAAAATTGCAAAATGGAATACTCCATTACTCCACCCATTTCAACAGAAAAAGAAGATGATTGCCATGAAAGCAATTTAAAGCGAGATGACTAAAAAAATACGCCATAACCAAGTAATTTAAATCGAAATAAGGAGTGCACTGGAACTGATCCTGAATGTGCGGGTTATAGATAAGAATCGAAGGACACGACTGAATAAACCCTGTGGTTGGCCTTCAATATTTTTCTTTTTTAATAAATTCAAGGAATTCGCATCATCTGTAAACATTTAAAAAAAAATTATAAAATCACAGCTATAATCCGATGCGTTCCGCGGCACGTTACTTATTTATTTTTTGTTTAAGGTACTATAAAATAGTTTCCCAAGTGCTGCCCTCATTCCTAGAGTTACCCACGCACCCTCTAAAAGTATGAAAATGTCGAAAAACAACTCGTTGTCCAAATTTATTATTTTTATATCCCCTAGGACAGGAATATACAAGGACAGGTAAAATTGTCCTTGTCATATGGGTTATTCCAAGAAACGTTGTCGAAGAAACCACAGCTCAAAAATGAGTTTCGAATGTAGCCCTACGGTTTTACTCGAATAGCTAGTCTCGGAGCTTATTTAACCCTTTATGCACCTCTGTACCAAGTTTGACCATTTTTGCGGCCGTATTTCAATACAATTATACCACTTGGACCATATTTTACACATTTTGCCTGACTGTACCATTTTTAACCCTTTTTGGTTAGGTTAGGTTAGGTTAGGTTAGGTTAGGTTAGGTTAGGTTAGGTTAGGTTAGGTTAGGTTAGGTTAGGTTAGGTTAGGTTAGGTTAGGTTAGGTTAGGTTAGGTTAGGTTAGGTTAGGTTAGGTTAGGTTAGGTTAGGTTAGGTTAGGTTAGGTTAGGTTAGGTTAGGTTAGGTTAGGTTAGGTTAGGTTAGGTTAGGTTAGGTTAGGTTAGGTTAGGTTAGGTTAGGTTAGGTTAGGTTAGGTTAGGTTAGGTTAGGTTAGGTTAGGTTAGGTTAGGTTAGGTTAGGTTAGGTTAGGTTAGGTTAGGTTAGGTTAGGTTAGGTTAGGTTAGGTTAGGTTAGGTTAGGTTAGGTTAGGTTAGGTTAGGTTAGGTTAGGTTAGGTTAGGTTAGGTTAGGTTAGGTTAGGTTAGGTTAGGTTAGGTTAGGTTAGGTTAGGTTAGGTTAGGTTAGGTTAGGTTAGGTTAGGTTAGGTTAGGTTAGGTTAGGTTAGGTTAGGTTAGGTTAGGTTAGGTTAGGTTAGGTTAGGTTAAGTTAGGTTAGGTTAGGTTAGTTTAGGTTAGGTTAGGTTAGGTTAGGTTAGTTTAGTTTAGGTTAGGTTAGGTTACATTGACTCTCGATAAAGTATCGCCGTAACACATCCGTAGAGGATTATCTGTGTGTTGCTCTTTCTTAGAAGAAGAACACAAATAATAAATTCATACATAAATATTTTGATTGATTCAATCAAGCCGAAGAGCGGCAACAAAATGTGCAACAAAAATAAATAATCAATAGAGGCAAATAAAAACTTGAATACGATCTGCGATCTTTACTCCAAGACGACAATGTACCCGAATGACTTTGGAACAGGTCTCCGGTCTCGATCTCCTCTATCTCTCAGCTCAAAATGGTGATAGTAGTGGCGGTGTTGCGGCTGATTCAACGTTTTTCTCGGTCATTGGCAATTTCTACATGGATTGATTGGCAATATTCGGAGATTTGCTGCAAATCTATGTGGCGGGCGATGATGTGGATGACGTTGGTGATGGAACAGTCAGTCAGTCGTTTGAAGAAGTGGAAATCGATATTTCATTTTGTATGCCTGTCACGTAATTTATCGATTTAAGCTGATGGGAAAAGAAAGAAAACACAACAAACATTTGTTTCATTCTCATCGTCATCATCTGGACCATCAGTTCCAGCATCAGGATGACTATGGCTGTGGCAATGCCAATGACGATCTGTGTGTTCATCATCAAATACTGTGAAATGAATAAATGCACAGAGTCGCTTAGAATTCCTCGTCATTGGATTTGGCGTTCGTTGTAGATTGTTTTGATTAAAAAATGTCCGTCTGTCTGTCTGAGTCGTGGTATTGCTGCCAGGCACTTGATTCTCCAGCCACATCAATCTACCAGTCAGTCGTCAGTCAGACAACCAGTCATATAGTCAGTCAGTGATCATAAGCAAATCAAAATTGCCATTCTATGAGTTGTTTTTCGCTAATGGGCGTAACCGAATATGTACTCGTACATATGTACGAAAAGAGGAGGCACAGCCAGACAGACGAACAATCGTGCAGCAGTGTTGGATATTGCGGGGCCTTTTAAAACCAGGCCCTGGATTATAATTGAGTCAGGACAAGATCAGTTGAATCACATCCTTATAGATAGGTTGATAATATGCTGTAGCCCAAAAACGTTGACAGTTGATTTTCAGGGTAAGAAAAATCAGTTTTGTCTGACGAAATTGAATCAAAGTCTTCATCATGAGGGCATACTATTCATCGAGGTGTCAAAATCGAAAAAACTTTTTCATATTTTGTAAAAATGGGCGGGGTCGTAGTTAGCTAAGTTGAACAAAATTTTGCCAAAAGTAGTCTTATATTCTTACTTATAACGCTAGAGTAAAAAAATATAAAAGAGTTCCATTGGATGGATTTAGTATTGTTAGATTTCTTCAGACCCTATTTTCTATGAAAGACGATTTAGCGATGTCAGTTTGATGAATTCAGGCAACAGTTCACAATAATCGGTATTTGCGGATAGAAAATGAATATCCGAGATACCAAATTCCAGATATAACACTAATATTTAGGTTAGTTGGTAAAATTATCGAAATGTTCCCTGAGTGCGACTAATCCAAGGCCCTAACCAAAAATTCCCCTTGTCCGCTCCTGAATCGTTCATTATATACGCACATGAGCAACTATGTATTGAAAATGGTAATACTCGTATATGTACGAGTATGTATGAATATTTGGTCGATGTTGTTGCATTTAACTCTTTGCTCTTTGATGGATATTGAAATGTTGTTTTCTTCTTTCTCGATTATGCGCGATGTTTGTGGGTTTGTTTTGCAAACCCATCCATCCAACCATATTGTCCCACCGTCCACTTCCTCTTCTGTCTCCCAGTGATGCAGTGGATCCCGAAAAAAGTAGCAACTACAATGAATTGCTTTAAGCTTAAACTGTAATGGCTGCTGCTGCTGATGCCGCTGATGCTTGATGTGGCTGCCACTGCTTTGTATGGATGACACTGAAATGATGTTCGCTTTATTGTTGCTGTTGCAACAGAATATGCGTTTTATACCACAACTAAATAAAATAAAATGAATGACGATCCATCTACGTGATTGATAGGGTTGCCAAAGCGTCAAAAACTTTCTCTGAAACATAATTATACCCTCACTTTAGTGTGACGAGGGTATATATCATTTGCTACGGAAAAAAGTGTAACACATCGAAGGAGTGATCTAAGACCCTAAGTATGTTCGGAGGAAATCCGTTTTGAGTCATTTTAAGTCGAATGAGCAATGCTTGTCCGTCCGTCTGTCTGTCTGCTGGCTGGTGCGCACGATAACTCTCGAAAGGAGTAAAGTAAAGATTGACTTTAAATTTGGTATGTGGTAATATTTTTTTCTATCTCCGGCTAAGTTCGAAGATGGGCCATATTGGTCAACTCCATCTAGTACCTCCCACACAAAGGGTTAAAATGTTGTGAAATATTGATTCTTTAATAACTACTATACTACATATTCGAATCTTCTGAAATGCCACACATAGTATTAGTTTATTAGTCGCTATCAACTCGAGAAAAATGGGCGAAGTTGCCACGTCCCTTTAGGTACCTCCCACACAAATGCACCGTTTTGCACAAAAAATTAACAGCTTATAACATTAATAACGGTGTATAAAAATACTTGAAATTTTGCACAGTGTTATGTCCAGAGAAAAATGGGCGTTGTTGCCACGCCCCTTTTGGTACCTCCCACACAAAGGTACCATTTTACACCAAAAGTTAACAGCTTATAACATTAATACAAGTGTATAATAATACTTGAAATTTTGTACAGTGTAATGTTTTTATAGTGCCTAAAGCCCTGTGAAAAATGGGCGTTATCGCCACGCCCCTTTTTGTACCTCCCACACAAAATGGCCAAATCATACCACAATTTAATATCTCATAACGTTTATACCAGTGCACATAACCGCTTAAAATTCGGCGCAGTGCAATGAATTTGAAGTATCTACTGTTCAGCGAAAAATAGGTGTATTTGTTAATCCCCTTCTGGTAGCTCCCACACAAATTGACAGAATAATTCGTGTAATATTCAATATTACATTACTCACAAAGTGAGGGTATACCTTAGTCGGTTTACCCGACTGAAACTTTGTTACTTGTTTTAAATTTATATACGTATTTAATCCAAGTGGCGGTTTTAATTGAATACACATTTTCACCAGCGGAATATTTTATGCCTTCCAAATATGGGGCACTTAAAGACCTCGTTTTGATAAATGGTATTCTTCCTTCCTTCATTATTTTCTATTTGTAATTTTTAAAAATGTGTTATACATCTCGCCTTAATATAATATATTCGCTGTATTAATTCTGAATTAAGTCTTTGTTTCCCTTTCGCTTCATTTTAGAATGTCTGCCACAGATTTTGCAATTTTCCAGGTAAGTTAAAATATATATTTAATATGTCACAAAAATTTTACACAAAATTTTAGTTAACGAGAAAGAAGGGATGCTAAAGTTTCAAATCGTTCTGAATTAACTGATTAAGTAATGCTAGATTAATTTATATATTGATACCCTCCACCATATGATAAGGGAATACTAGCTCTGTCATTCCGTTTCCAGTAAAGATCTAAGCATCTTTCTCTTGACTAAATTCAGTGGTAAAGATCAAACAGCTGCTAGTCTGGAGATCGGTGATCGCAAATGTTAGGTCGTCTCCAGTTACTTGCCTTATGAAGCTATAGTACCGACAGCTCTCTTCACGGAAATAGTAACTTCTGGCGAGCAGTCGCTAAATGTACTGCTCGGCACTCATTTCCCCGGGTTATTCACCAACTGAGCCGAAAGAGCAGCAGGACCAACAATAGAGCGAGTGGACTGCTAGCGTCGTTAGCTTGTTGACTGAGAAATCCGGAATAAGCTGGGCTATTAACAGCTTTGAGCCCTTCAAATCGCCTGGATCAGACGGCATCACGCCAGCAGAAATGCAGAACATGTTAAAGAATATTATTCTCTGTCTGGAGAAAATGTATGTAGGCAGTATCAGGTTTTCATACAACCCAAATCGATGGAGGAATACCAAAGTGCTATTCATACCCAAAGGGGTGTAATGGTAGATCGCTTCCTCGTAGGGCACCCTGCGTAACCCCAAATGATGAGTGGTTCTACTAAAAAAAACTCCCCGGGGTACTGCTACCTCGTGTCCATAGATGTATGGTTTGCAGTCAGGGGTGTTTCACCCAGTGCTTGCCACAGTACCGGGGGCTATGCTGTGGTGGACAAGTATCTCCCTTACACGCGTGGGAACTATATGGATACCAACAATTTTAATAAACAACAACATCAAATAATATTCCTAATCAACCCAGAGCCCTCACTTGGGTTACAGAAGAACTATCCAACTCGACTGATATACTTGAGATAATTAAAAATTCCAATTCTTGTCTTGATCCATAATTGAAGAACTGCTACTAATTGTAAGGCAGATGGTAAAAAACGGCGGGTGAATTTGATCCTTAATGGCGAATCCCCCCAACGAGTTATTGGAACCCTGCGATATGGCTTCGAGACTGTAGTTTTGAAGATATACAAGCAGGATATAGCTCCCATTGGAGAAGGTGGGGTATTCACCGTGGTCGACACCCAGCCCTCCGGAAGTGCAGAGCTACCCACGCCCATAATTTCTGAAGTCTCAGATCCTAGCACAAAGGCTGTAACACCTATATCTGAGGACGAGAACACTACTTCGGACACTGAGTGGCAGAGGAGGGTTTCTGGACTCCTTGACGCATCTGATGGGGACATGATCCTCGAAGATACGGACGAGGAGTTCGATTACATCCTTGTTGGTGTGGAAGTTAATCTGTCGGTTACCGTTGATGGTAAGAATCCTACAGATTAACCTCCATCATGCTAAATCAGCCTCGGCCTTATTACTGCGCCTTTCCACAGGTGCAGTGGACATCGTATTGATAGGAGCCTTACGTAGTAGCAGGAAAGGTGTGTGGTATCAGGACAACCAACGTTAAACGGCTTCTGGTTAACTGTGAATACACTCCAATAACACTATGCAACAACATTTTTGTCCATGGGATGTGGATAACAGTTTCTGGTGCAATTAGGTGTCACAAACACGAAAAAAATATTTTCAATTCAATTCAAATTTTATTTATCCAAATATACATATACAACTTATTTTCTAAGAGCTAAATAATTTTTTGAGTTTTATCTTAATGATATGTCATTGTGGCAAGGAAAATTTGATATTTACATACAATTTAATATTTGATTCATATACAAAGGCAAAAAGGATAAGAAAACCTTTATTTGGGATATTATAAAAAAATTCAAACAAAAAATTAGAAAACTAATTGTCTATATATAGATTATTTACGTAATAATCGATTATAAAACAGCGTTTTCAGTTTGGTAAATTGCTATTTGTATGAGTTTATATACATTATTCGTCGTAACATTCTCTTATTGTTGAATAAGTCGAATTTTGAACTTTTTGAAAATAATTTTCATGTAATCTTTTAATAAAATCGGCAAAAAGTTCATATCCCGTTTCTTCGTGTAATGAAGACGTTGGGTATCTCCAAGGCTTATTATAAATCATTTTTAAACATTTGTTTTGAATGACCTGAAATTGTTTCAGATGACATCTAGCTGCTTTGTACCATATAGGTGATCCATACGAAAGACATGGTCTTATAACGCACTTGAAAATGAGGTTTTTGTTTTTGCTGTTTAAGAACGAATGCCTATTCAAAAAAGGCCACAGCGCACGGAACGATTTTAGTGCCTTTTCACATGATTTATGTATATGTTTACGAAACAATAGTTTTTTATCCAAAATTACGCCGAGATATTTCACATAATTTTGAATGGTTATTTCGTTTCCTTTAAAATATAGTACGAAAAAAATATTTAAAAAATTGTTATGGTAATTTTTTTTAAATTTTTTTTTTTATATTCTAGCTTTTATGGAATGTAGTATTTGGACCATAATTCATATTTATAAGCCTGATTGAGACGTGTTATGCCTCAAATTAAAAAGAATCATGAGGGCTACATATGCTGCAAATATTGCTTTGGTTTAGTAACAGTCGCCAAAAATATGAGAAAAAATTATTTTTTTTTTAAAAAACACTTTTTCTTGGTACAAAAAAACCATAAAAAATAGAAGAAAAAATCGAAAAAATTATTTTATCACTTTTTAAAAAAGCCAGCATGCTAACGGAGAAAACAATCTCTTTTTGAAAAAATCTTTGGATAGATGTAAAAGTTATGAGCCATTTTGTAAATGTTTGGGAAGTTCACAAAAATCTTCTTTAATTTTTTTTTGGTTTTTAGATGATTTTTCTGCTTATATTGAATTCGCCATATGTGAGAGAGACATATATAAGAGACATTGCACATGCATTTTATTTTATGAGGATTGATGTCAGACATTATAAAATTATAGAGAGGACGAGGTTTTATGGCCGTTCGTAACCCTTCATAAAACATGATATGCAATGTGAGAGCTATATTGGATGAGATCCGCTCAGATAGAGGGTCATTCAACAATATTTGTAGTTTTTTATTTATGAGGTTTCCATTCAGTTGCGCCTTTTAGGGGCATGGACATCCCAGTAGTATATACAGGTAGTAAAATTATATGTACGCAATACAAAGTAGTACGCGGCAGTCTTGAAAATATTGGATGTCTACTTTCGAAGCAAACTATATGTCAGCTACAGGTACTGCAACTTATGTACCTTAAATCCGGAATTTATGAATGAAATTATTTATTAATAATTTAGTGTAATTCAGCGCCTTAAAGAGATAAGTCGATTTTCTGAAAAATATTACAAAGTTATATTTCGAAGTATGAATAAAAGGCAAAGAACTTTTCAATGAGTAAATGATCCCGACAGTTTCTGCTACATCAGCGGAAAATATGTAATTAAAAAAATCGACGTGAGTTTAGTAAAATAATAGAAGAAATATATGTGCAATATTTGGGAATATATGTGCAATATTTGGAAATATATGTGCAAGATTTGGCACTGACCAAAGATAAGGCAGAACTACTTGCATCTCGGATGAAACAGTACAATATTTTTGGCCCCAGCTGTTAACATATCACATTATAGAGTCCGTGATATACCTTACAAACAATTTTATACAACTGTGGATAACATATGCTTTTGCAAGGACATTCCCGGATTGTTCGAGGAACTTAATCAAACATACAATTCAAAGAATGGCGGTTATTTGTTGACAGCAGTAAAGAAAGTTTGAAAGCAGTACTTTTGGACAACGGAAATCAGATACCGTCGATTCCTATTGCTCATGCCGTCAACACTAAGGAATCATACGAAACAATGGCTAAATGGATAAAATACATAAAATATAAACAACATGACTGGAAAATTTGTTGCGATTTAAAAATAGTTGGGATGTTATGTTGAACGCAAGGCGGATATACAAAATATTGCTGTTTTTTATGCCTCTGGGAAAGCCGAGCTCGCAAAGATCATTACAGAAGAAAGAAATGGCCAACAAGAAAAGACATTACATCGGGTGAAAACAACATAAAATACACACCTCTCCTCCAAAAAGAAAACATTGTTTTGCCACCACTGCATATTAAGCTGGGGCTCTTCAAAAATGTTGTGATTTTTTTTCTATTTTTTATGTTTTTTTTTCGTCCCAGGAAATTTTTATTTCTTTTTTTTGAAAAAAATCTACTTTTTCCAATTTGTTTAATGACTGTTACTAAACCACTGTTTTTAAGTGAAAGAGATAACATTGATAGGCCACATTAATAGCTTCAATTTAACGTATAAGTCGACCTGATCGGGCATACACTCCAAAAATTATAGTGCAAATACTAAGGGTACCTTCGACGATATTAGTATTTGTAATAAAAAATTGTTTAAAAAAATGTATCCTTTTAAAAATGTTTGGTTTTGATTTTATATAACAGTATGCCACAATCTATACAAAAAAATAATTTTTAGGTCTAGGACACCAAAAAATTTTTTTTTGTTGCGTAGTGTAACCGGAAAGATCTAAGCATCTGTGTTTTGACTAATTTCAGTGATAAATAGCAAACAGATTCTAGTCTGGAGATCGATAATCGCATATATTGGGTGGTCTCCAGCTATTTGCCTTACGAAGCAGAAGTATCTACAGTTCGCTTCAGGGAAGTAGTAGAAGAAGCAATGCGGATTTAAACAGTAGGGGTGGGTCACTTCTTGACTTTATTCTAACTACCAACCTAACAATTTGTAACATAAGCAATAAACCGACCTTTACAATTAAAGGCAGACAAGAAGTACTCGACGTAACGTTTGCTACTGACCGGCTGTCAGACAAAATTAGTATTATTATACACATTCTCATATCACCATTATACCAGTATGGAGTTCAGACTCGCTGAAAAATCACCTAAGCCTGCCGTTCACAGAAATTCAGAGGAAAACAAAGTGGCACCTGCATGAAAAATTGCAACAAAAAAGTCCCCAACTCTAAACTTCTGTACGAAACTTAGTCGATCACATAACTACTTCATTCAATGGCTGCCTTGAAGAAGCCTGTCCAATAGATAGGGTCATAAAAAAAAGTTGCGTTTGTCACCTCCTAGATTTGAAGATTATTCGAAGACAATTTCAGAAAAATATTTTTTAATTTTTTTGGTGTACCCTACATACCGCCCTTTTAGTTTTCTTTATCCTGTGTTGCTATTTGAAGTCCGATCGTAACGGGATGTATACCGTTGTTCACGTTTTGGAAAGGGCTATATTTCGTCCAATGGCCATTTTTGACTCCGAGGTCAAATTCGATTATTGACCTCTGTTATCTCTTTTTCTACCCCCCTTATTTGGACTTATTTTGAAACGATAATAAAGGCATTTAAAAATAGTTAAACTTTCGTCTTTAAAGTACTCAGTTTTATTCATAAACAAAAAAGTTACATAGGGTTCAAAATTGTAAAATATGTGCTGAGGTCAAATTCGACTAGTTTCTTTTGGTCTCGTTTCTGTCTCACTCTCTCTCGCAGACACATGAATAACCCAATGCCACAAACACACAACGACTATGGCGGTTCTTTACAGCATCAACAAATTAAATTTGCGGGATTCTCTAACAAATTTTGAATCTTTTTTAAGGAAGAATATAAGAATACATTCACTTTGTTTTCCCATTCACCCTACACTCCACCAAAATAGTATTTTTTCCACTAATTCCTGATTTAATCTAGTATGATATTTTTGTATGATACGTCGATGGTCATCTCTTGACAACGACAACACTTCTTCCCTACTTCAGTTTTGAATCCGAAGTAAATTTTTACTAGTGACTTCAGTTATTTGATTTTCTACCCCCGTAAATAACACTTATTTTGAAACACATGGGAAGGCATCTGGAAAATCTGGTAAAAAATCCAAAGTGGCGTATGGAAGAAAAGTAGACCTTATAAAGATGATCCACGAGGTATCATACGTAAAGATAGGATAATAAATATGGAGTCAGTGGCAAAAATACTATTTTAGTGGAGTGTAGGGTGAATGTGAAAACAAAGTGATTTTATTCTTCCTTAAAAAGCTTCAACATTTGCTAGAGAATCCCGCAAATTTAATTTGTTGATGCTGGACCGAACTGCCATAGTGATTGTGCGTTTGTGGCATTGGGTTATTCATGTGTGTGTGAGAGAGAGACAGAAAACGAGGTCAAAAGAAACTAGTCGAATTTGACTCCAGCATATATTTTACAATTTTAAACCCTATGTAACTTTTTTGTTTATGAATAAAACTGAGCACTTTAAAGACAAAAGTTTAATTATTTTTAATTGCCTTTATTATCGTTTCAAAATAAGTCCAAAAAAAGGGGGGTAGAAAACGAGATAATAGAGGTCAATTATCGAATTTGACCTCGGAGTCCAAAATGGCCAGTGGACGAAATATAGCCCTTTCCAAAACGTGAACAACGGTATACATCCCGTTACGATCGGACTTCAAATAGCAACACAGGATAAAGAAAACTAAAAGGGCGGTATGTAGGGTGCACCAAAAAAATTAAAAAAATTTTTTTTGAAATTGTCTTTGAATAATCTTCAAATCTAGGGGGTGACAAACGCAACTTATTTTTCTTGGTTGGGCATCGACCCTATCTACTGTCCAATATCAAGTCCTGCAACAAGCTTACTGATCCAAATCTACTGGGGTTACTAATGACTGGTACACCTTCTGGGAGAAGTGGAAAAGGTCTCGGATCCCGCAAGGCTGCGTAAAATATTATCCAATACTTCCTGTATAGTGGGTTATTTGCAGAATAAGGCAAATAAGAATGAGTCACTAAATGTACTGCTCGACACACATTTCGCGGGGAATTCACCAACAGAACCCGAGGATCAGCAGGACCAACAAGAGAGCTAGTGGACTGTTAGCGTCGTTAGCTTGTTGACTGAGAAATACAGAATAAGCTGGGCTATGAACATCGTTGAGTCTTTAAAATCACCTGGGCCTGACGGCATCACTCCCGCAAAAATTCAGAAAATGTCAATGTACATCCTGGCTGGAGAAAATTTACATATGTAGGCTGGAGGGATACCACAGTGGTATTCATAACCAAAGCGGGAAAGATATCGCACACTAGGCCAAAAGACTTCAGACCAATTAGCCTATTGAAAGGTCTTGAAAAACTTTCAGATT
Source organism: Eudasyphora cyanicolor (assembly GCA_963930755.1). NCBI lineage: Eukaryota > Metazoa > Arthropoda > Insecta > Diptera > Muscidae > Eudasyphora > Eudasyphora cyanicolor. The sequence continues at coordinate 208,027,984 of OZ005737.1, read as the reverse complement.
GTTTCATTAAAGAAAACCTGGATACAAAACAATGGGAAAGTATACAGAATCTGCCCTGCACGAACTTGTGAGCACTATGGTGGCATTGCTTGTCATAGAAGGGTATTTCACTCAGATGCGGTAATTGCGGCGCTGTCACATCTAAAGGTGAACTCTAGCTTGATTAGACTATTGCAATGTCTGCTCGACAGAAGACGCATAACATCAAATCATGGGTCCACAACTCAAACAAGGTTTGTAAACAGAGGGTCTCCATAAGGAGGAGTAATGTCTCCACCAAATTGGAACCGTGCGGTGAATGAAAGCCTGCTAGATCAATAACCTTGTGGCTGCAAGGTCGTGGCATATGCGGACGACGTGGCAATCGCAGTGAAAATTCTAAAACGTCCTAAGAGACATCCTACAGGTGGCTCTGAACATGTTGGCTAGATGAGCCCGAAGTAGCGGTTAGGGCGTTAGCCCAAACAATACAGAATTGGTTCTCTTTACAATGATGAATAAGATCCCACCTGTGGACCCTCCTCCTCGGATAAATGGAACAGATCTACATAGACTTTTTGAAAGTGCAAAATATCTAGGAATAATTCTAGATATCAAACATAATGTTTATGGAAGGCAACCGTCGCAACCGGCTGTAGGGTCGCGGGGGAACCTCTATCTTATAATCGTCCATTATATAGCAGAAGTTCGTCCAATACTGTTATACGCCATTGTTGTGTGTTGGATTGCTGCTGAAAAACTGTCCTTCTCCAACCTACTATCAAAGGTTCGGAGAACTACCTGCTTTTGCATAGGCGGAGCTTTAAGGACTACAGTGACGGAGTCTCTACAAGCCCTACTCCATAGTCTGCCGATTAATATTGTGGCGAGAGAAGTTGCAACTAGAGCGGCATTAAGATTAAACAGCCTATTAATGTGGAGAACTACGGTCACGTGATGATATCAAAGTGTAGTACTATGGTAAACGACCGAGTGGACTATATATCAAAAGAGTACACCTTTCACGGGAACTACATCACTATGATATCAGCCACAGATAAATGGGATGTCAGAATTCCAGGTAATATAAACCATCACCACTTCTATACGGATGGTTCGAAGCTTGATGGACATTTTGGCTTCGGAGTACACCTTAAAGAACTTAGTCTGAATATATGTATATCACAGACCTGTAGTGTCTATGAAGCCGAAATAATGGCAATATGGGAAGACGCCAAGTGGCTGAGTCGCAACATAGTAACCAACACTGGCGTTGTCATTTACTCGGACAGCCATGCTGCCATTAACTCTCTGGAGGCCACATTACTAAATTCACAAACAGCTTTTGAATGGAGCAGATCTCTTAACGAGATGGCTGTTTAACATATACCTCATATGGGTTGCTGGGAATAGGGATATCCAGGGGAGCTGCTAGATAAGGGCAACATTAAAAATTCTTGAAGAATTTTGCATATATTTTGTATCTTAGTCAAGAGACAATCTGGCAGTCCTACGAAAGATGGACTGAAATCGGCACATGTAGCTAGACAATATCTCCTTGCACTACAGGGGAAAAGATTGTCGACGTTAGTATCAGCGCTGACGGGACACTGCCTGATCGGCGAACGCGCCATAAGATTGAGTTTTGACTCCAATGACTTCTGCAGAAGCTGTGGATATGTGGAAGAAGTGGAGAGTATTGAGCTCCTGCTTTGTTCTTGTTCGGCTTTGAGTAAGCGACGTCTGGATATATACTGGTGTCGGCCTTTCTAGGAAGTCTAACAGATCTGACCGGAGACGATATTCGTGTTATTGATAATTTTGTTTTTCAAACTGGTTGGTTCAGGTGAGGGATGAACTGCGCCCGTGTTAGCAATAGGGTCCTCGATTGGTCTATACGAGCTGGTATGTCCGGCTGTCACTCTAACCTTAACTGTATTCTGACAAGAATGCTTCACAACAAAAATTACGCAAATCGGTTCATACTTTGTTATATTCCACATAGAGATGTCGCTCTCAAATAGCTAATTTTTTTCTTGATGTGCGGGAATAAAAAGAAGTATTGGGTGCCAAGTCAGGGCTTTACGGCGGCTCATCAATTCGACGTTTTGGCCGGTCCAAAAGGCGCTGGTTTGAGCCGATGTGTCAGAGCTCGCATTGTCATGGTGCACAATGATTCGTCTTCTCTTGTTCGTTTTTCAAATTTCTCCGCAGACTTCAGGCAAACAAATTGTGGTGTACCACTCAGAATTGACCGTCCTACGTTGCTCAAGCTGAACAGTCGCCACAGGACCAGTTTTGCCGAAGAAACAGGCGCCCATTTGCTTCGAAGTGCTTCTTCCACGAACAACTTCTTCTTCGAAGATCCACACGGTCGATTGCTGTTTTGTTTCGGGCACATATGCTTAGATCCAAGATTCGTCACCTGTGACGATATTATTAACGTCTTTTGAAGCACCACGATCGTATTTTTCAAAATTTCTTTGCACCAATCGACACGAGCCTTTTTTCAGCAATTGTCAAATTGTACGGGATCCAACGAGAACAAAACTTTTTTACGGCCAGGTGTGTAATATGGAATGTATGCTGGTGGAAGAAATGCCCAAGGATGCCTCTATCTCACGGTATGTCACATGACGATCTTGTATTATTAGTTCACGCACGGCATCAATGTTCTCTGGCTCAACGGCAATTTATGGACGACCTTCACGAACTTCGTCTTTGAACGAGCGTCAGCCACGATTGAATTCATTAAACCAGTTTTTCACAGTGCTATAGGATGGTGCTTCATCGCCATACAAAGATTTAAGTTCATCGACGCACTCTTGTCGTGATAATCCACATCGAAAGTTGTGAAAAATTATCGCATGTTCACGAGTTAATTCCATTTTTTTTGCCAAATTGATTTTTTCAAGTCACTGTAAACAACACAAATGTTGGTCGTACGTCAAAACGTTCTGAGTACGTTTATGCTAAAAAATTTCAAACTTTCCAATGGAAATGTCAGATGGCGCCAGGCAACACTTAGTGTTCCTTAGGCCAGATATATATATAGAAACCCTCGTATATATCGGTGCCGCCACATTTGCCAAACATTCTGGATGAAACTATGTGTTTGATTTTTTCTTCTAATAGAGTTACCATAAAGACCAGTTCCAGAAGATTTGTCTGAAATTTTGCAATTTGTTTAAATATCTTTGATTAACCCATAGTTGCAACAATTTGGCAGAAACTTTGCTGTTTTACGAGAACATAATTTGTTACAGCAAAAATAATATCATACCACGATATGTTTCTTTTCTCCTTCAAAGATTTTTGCGGTAATTTTTTAATGCAATCCATTCTGCATTCCGGTATATACCGGTCGAAATTTCTACCCTCTCACTTGCTATTTTTCTTGAGAGTTTTAAATTAATTTCTATTCGAGCCTCTAGCAATATCCTTGAAACAACTATTTTCTATTTTACTTGGCAACTCTACCATGGAGTTGTGAGTTAAATGATATGAATAACGAAACAAAAATATGTATTAAGAAAAATCAATGCGGAGCAATCAATAAAATTGCAGAAGCATTTTCATTAAAAGCACTTGTCCATACGCAACAATATCAGAGATGCATATTGGCCGATATCGACGAAACCACAACAACAACATTGCCGCCACCACCAACATTACCATCATCGTCGACAACATTGCAGTTGAAGCAGCGGCAACATTAGCGGCATTGGATGGATATGCATATGTCTGGTGTAGACTGCAGCCATCACAAAAAGGTGGGCACAACCGATCGAAGAAGACTTGATAAAAAAATCAAAAAAAAAAACATCAGATTTCTGCATTTGTAATGAAACTGAAAACCAGAAAAATGCAACAATTTTCATAATCGTTTCTTCTTTATTTCATTCCTCGAGTGGTTTTTGTGTATATTTCAATGTTCAATGTTTCTGCGAATATGGGAGCGTATCGCCTGTCCGTACGTCCGTCTGTCCATATTATTCGCCATTCTTCAGTGAATATGAGGAGAGGGTGAAGAGGAGCTCCACACCTCACTCGGATGCTGAGCAAATGGAGCAACAGACAAATTTCAAGTTGCCGTTTTCAGTGTTTCGCATTTCAGAGATAAGCGTTACATTGAACTCACTCCGTCAAGGAAAAAATGACTAAAGCCCCCGAGGACTACTATGCCGCACTGGAGTGTTTTTGGGCCGGCAAAGGATAGCAACAACAACAACTCAAAACACAGAAACATTATCCAAATGTACAACAATCATCATCGTCCACGGCCATAGCCATGAATGTTGTCATCAGTGGACGCTGTCGATGGTTGGAGCACCACCGCCGCCGCCACCACCAGAGAGCTCTGTGATCCTCTGCAGCTTTCGTTATACATTTCATGTCTTACTGGTTTCGGCTGGCGGATGCAACAACAACCACAATCCAACATCGTCAAAAGTGATAGAGATCAAATGATCAGCAACTACCGGAGCAGCGGACATCCAACCGATCGTCTGGCCAACCAACCAACCAATTGCTGATGGATGTCTGCAGAAAAAAAAAACAAAACACAAACCGAAGGAGAACACCACATTTTATTTCAGAAATTTAAATTTATGCAAAACGTTTTCAGTCGATGGACATCGCATCCTCCCTTGCAAAAAGTAACAACAGATTGTAATAACGATTCTTATGCGATTTATTGGCTATCGTAGCCTATGATGCGATTGATATAAACGAAAATGGGTTGTGCGTATTGTACCAAATTGTCGCAAATTATATATGATCGAAATGAATTATCAAAGCTGGTTATTAAATTTGTGTTTTTCTGCTATAATCGCCTATCTCAATAAATCAAAATGTTGACGAAGATTGAAAACTGCATTTCTTCCTAGTACGTGTCACGGCGTAGTGAAATGCCCAGTAGCAGATTTGTGGTACCTACTATAGCGATACCATTACAGCCATTACATGGCCGGCTAAAATGTTTATGTGAGTTTTCAACACAACGAAACGGTTTTGGCCAACAAAACAGAATGACAATTTCAGTTGAGTAAACTTTAAGTCGAAATATTTTATACGGTATAAAAACATAATATATAGCTAGTATAGTTAGTTCTGTTGGTTATATTTGTATACCAAAAGCTATTACTCAATACGAGGGTTGCTATATATATTTCTGGCCTAGGCAACACTAAGTGTTGCCAGAGAACATTGATGCCGTGCGTGAACTGATAATGCAAGATCGTCATGTGACATACCGTGAGATAGAGGCATCCTTGGGCATTTCTTCCACCAGCATACAGTCGATATTGCATGAACACCTGGCCGTAAAAAAAGTTTGTTCTCGTTAGATCCCGCACAATCGCAATCGTTCAAAAAAAGGCTCGTGTCGATTGGTGCAAAGAAATTTTGAAAAAATACGATCGCGGTGCTTCAAAAGACGTTTATAAGATCGTCACAGGTGACGAATCTTGGATCTATGCGTATGAGCCAGAAACAAAACAGCAATCGACCGTGTGGGTGGGTCTTCGAAGACGAGCCAAATCCAACGAAAGTTCGTGGAAGAAGCACTTCGAAGCAAATGGTCGCCTGTTTCTTCGGCAAAACTGGTCATGTTGCGACTGTTCCGCTTGAGCAACATAGGACGGTTAATTCTGAGTGGTACACCACAATTTGTTTGCCTGAAGTCTTCGGAGAAATTTGAAAAACGAACAAGAGAAGACGAATCATTGTGCACCATGACAATGCGAGCTCTCACACATCGGCTCAAACCATCGCCTTTTTGACCGGCCAAAACGTCGAATTGATGGGTCATCCGCCGTACAGCTCTGACTTGGCACCCAATACTTCTTATTATTCCCGAACGTCAAGAAAAAAATGCGTGGTCAACGATTTTCGTCGCCTGAAGATGCTGTTGAAGCGTTCAAAAAACATTTTTGGAGGTGAACTGTACTGTACACACTGTACGAGTAACCAAAACAATTCGCGCTCTAATGACAAAACGGTCTGAGTGAAGTTATGCTAAAAAATGTCATACTTTCCAATGGAAGTTCCAGTTTTCATCTGGCAACACCAGCATTGCCAGGACCGACATATAAATAGCAACCCTCGTACATTTGATAAAATTTTTCAGTCATTCTTGATATTTGTCGTCAGGGTAGAGAATGAAGCCGGGCCAAAATTTCTGGCGGCGACTCGACTTGAAATTAACAATAATGTACATATGTTTTTTAATATAACCTTTAAATAAAATAGTACGAAAAGCACTACAGATGTTCCGATAAATGCAAATTGTCAATAAGTGTATTGGAAAGAGTGATTTTAAACCTACATCAATTTCTGCATACTTAAAATGTTGACAGCAGTTAAAAGATATACATATGCATGAGAAACAAATATTTGACAATACAGGGTTTTCCAACAAGAGGTGTTATTTTGAATCACCCGGTATCGGAAGCTGTCACTTTTGAAGCTTTTATTCTTTGACATTTGACAAGTACAAACTACGCCATTACTAAAAATGGAAAGATACAACGCATTGAAATTAGTAAAATTAAAAAAAAATCATCTTGACTGATGAGGCCCATTTCCACCTCGGTGGCTACGTCAACAAGCAAAATTGTCTCATCTGGGACTCGGAAACCCCAAGAGTTATTGTTGAGAAGCCTCTCCATCCTCAACGTATAAACTTTTTGGTGCGGTTTATGGTCCGGCGGGGATCAACAGTTACGGTGAATGGATTGCGCTATAGAGAGATGATTAATGATTTTTTATGGTCGGAGTTGGATGGTATTGATCTGGACAACGTTTACTTTCAAGAAGACGGCGCTACGGGCCACACAAGCAACGAAACCATTGCTCTGTTACGGGAAAAGTTTCCGGACCGTGTTATCTCTCGAAGAGATAATTACAATTGGCCACCGAGATCTTGTGATTTAACACCTTGCGACTTCTTCAACAGCCCAGCTTCGATTCAAGACCTCAAAGATAGAATTCGTGAGGCTATCGAGGACATAGGGCAGCCACTTTGCGATTTGGTTATGGAAAATTTCATGAAAAGGATATGGTCCTGTAAGCGTGGTCGTGGTGGCCATTTGGCTGATGTTGTTTTTCATTATTAACGACATACCTTCCTCTTTATTATGAAATAAACATCCGAAATATATCTCAAAAAATTACATTTTTCTTTGAATACCAAAATCATTAGCTTTTATCATACCTTCTTAGAATTTTATTTTTTTTCAGATAAAAACATACAGTTCAGCCTTTTCTAGATAAAAGACTAGATAAGTCTATAGTTGTTATACCGATCAGCATATAATCACTTTGTGAGTCGATTTAGCCATGTCCTACACCACACTGTGGTACAGGGTATTTGTTTTAATTTTGTTTCATGGCAGATGTTTGTAACACCTAGAAATACTAAAGATCAACTCATAACCACTATCAGAGTCGATTTAATCATGTCTATCCTTTCGCATGTCCATCCTATGTTGTTCGTTGAGTACAGATAGCATTTACACTCCGATCGTACTGAAATTTTGCAGTTAGGAGTCTTTTGCACCTGGAAAGAACCTTATTGAAATTGGTTGAAATCGATAGCCAAATCGGACGAAACATATGTATGGGAGCTACACCATACATATGTTTCGTCCGATTTGGCTTATATAGGAAATCCCTATATAAGCTGTATTTTACATTCGATTGTTTAGAACTTCAGCATGGTCGAGTTCTTGATCCATGAACCAACATTCCTCAATTTGAAGGAAATCGGTTCAGATTTAGATGGTCGGAACAAAGCATACAACTGGGATCAACCGAGTGTTTTGATTTTAAGTCTTGATAAAACAGAAATATATACTTATACCGTTCATTCCATATCAAACCGAACACCTTTTTGGGTCACCATTCCCAATTTCAAAATAAAGTTGCATGTCGATTCTCTGCTCAAAACAAAACATTTTATAGTTGGCAAAAAAAATAAAAAACGTTTTTCCAGATGTTGTTAGCATCTGAAATCTGAGAAATATGAAAATGTTCTCAAAAGGCGTACGTTATTATTGTATTTCCGGAACGCGTGGACGGATTTTTACAAATGAAGGCTCATTTAAAAGTTGGTATGTTGTTCAATTAGTAAGCAGGGATTCATTTTCGCGTCCGTGAAATTTTTAAATGCATCCGAGGCATCTGCAAATTAAATTTGCATGTAGTCTTATCTAATCTGGGCTGGTCCTGTAAATTTTAATCTGGTGTTTTCCTCAGTATCTATATAATGGCATTTTTACTTAAAACTGTCAGAAATCGAAATTATTTTTATTGGATTGGATTTCCATATTTTTCATACTTAATAAAGGAAAATCATTGGCATTTTTTAGTAAATATTGTTAAAAAAAACAAGTGTAAAAAGTTTGGTTTTTTTTCTCGCCACCTACAAGATGATTCATGTCCATAGTAAAGCGCATACGCAAATTTTTAAGACAACCGGGAATGTCGACCTTTTATTTTTCGAAAAATCGTTCGGTTTGACATGGATTGGACGATATATGTTTCGTCCGATTGACATTTAGTATGGTAGAGTTTCTTGATCCATGAACCAACATTTCACAATTTGAAGGAAATCGGTTAAGATTTAGATATAGCTCCCATATAACTGGTTTTCCAATAGGGATGATTTTGAAGTGACGTTTCGGCCATTTGTCATGATCTCTCATTCGTTTGTCATTGTATTCAGTAGTGTTTACAATTTCATCATGGAGAGATATACGCAAAAACAACGTTTACAAAATAATTAGTTTTATTATCAAAATAATCGTTCTTCAATTGCAGCTTTTCGTGCGCAGTCCATTTTTTTAAATCCAAAAAAAAACTCTTTCCAGTCGACCTACGACCTTGACACCCATTATATAAGCAATATTTCAGCCCTCGTTAAGAGCTTTTATTTTGCCATTGACCGATTCCCGATCCGACGTACCGTTAGGGAGATGGAGCAAAAATAAACTTTCCGTTCACACTTGAAAATGATGCTGTCAATTTTTTTTAAATCCAAAAAAAAACTTTGCAGTCGACTTACGACCTTGACACCCATGACCAATATTTTAGCTCTCGTTACGAGCTATCTTTTTGCCATTGACCGATTGTGGCTTGGTGCCACACAGCAAATGAAACAATTGAATTGATGCAAGAAAAGTTTGGAGATTCGATTATTTCAAGAAATTATGATATTGAATGGCCTCCAAGATGTTGTGATTTAACACCATTAGACTATTTCTTGTGGGGGTTTTGAAGACATTATTCTTTCGAAATAAACCAGACTCTCATCAAGCTTTACAATTCAATATTGAACTTGTCATTTATGATATACGACTTGATTTAGTGGAAAAAGTGCCCGGAAATTGGGTCCATCGAATTCGTTCCTGCAGAAGAAGTCGTGGAGGCCACTCGAATGACGTTTTATTTAGAACTTAATTGTATCGTTTGTACTTCACATTAAATAAAAAACTTTTGAATTTCTCAACAATAAGTGTTTGTTTTTCAAAGAAATCATATCACTCTTATTGGAAAAACCTGCATATGTTTCGTCCGATTTGGCCCTTTGTCCCTATGGAAGATGTTGTGTACATCCAATCGTCTTGATATTTAGCATGGTAGAATTTCTTTATCCATGGACTAAGATTGCCGAATTTTAAGAAAATCGGTTTATATTTAGCTATAGTCCTCATATATGAGTCATTCCGTGCTAAACAGAACGATTTTTGACTCACTAACTTTAATTGCTTTGAATGTTTGTATATGTATTCTTCTCTTAAAACTATTTATACGGGTTTCTAGAAAAAATTAAAAAAAAAAATGTGTTCAAAAGATTTGAGCGATTTAAAGATGGCTGCATTACGATTTTTTCAAAAAGGTTTGTTCGGTGAAAGGTTTGTACTTGAACGATTTGTATGTAAGATACCTTGTTTTGAAGTTTTCACCATTTTAATTTTTTAGATTTTATTTCAAAAATTATTACACCAATCGGTCTTTTGAAATTTTAAAGCTGTTACACCACATATTTCAGCACAACTCGCGTCTAAGAACATGACTTTAAAATTTAAATAAAACAAGTAGGAAAGTTTCAGTCGGGTAAACCGATTAAGGTATACCCTCACTTTGTGAGTAATGTAATATTGAATATTACTCGAATTATTCTGTCAATTTGTGTGGGAGGTACCAGAAGGGGTTTATCAAATACACCTATTTTTCGCTGAACATTAGATACTTTAAATTCATTGCACTGTGCCGAATTATAAGCATTTATGTGCACTGGTAAAAACGTTATGAGATATTAAATTGTGGTATGATTTGGGCATTTTGTGTGGGAGGTACAAAAAGGGGCGTGGGGATAACGCCCATTTTTCACAGGGCTATAGACCAATATGGCCCATCTTCGAACTTAGCCGGAGATAGAAAAAAATATTACCACATACCAAATTTGAAGTCAATCGGTTACTCCTTTCGAGAGTTATCGTGCGCACCAGCCAGCAGACAGACAGACGGACGGACATTGCTCATTCGACTTAAAATGACCCGAAACGGTTTTCCTCCGAACATACTTGGGGTCTTAGGTCACTCCTTCGATGTGTTACACTTTTTTCCGTAGCAAATGATATATACCCTCGTCACACTAAAGTGAGGGTATAATCAATTGGCGTAATCATTTTTAAAAATCGGTCAAGTTTTTCAGGAGTTACAAGCGATTGAATGAACAAACGTTTTAGAAAAAATCGTAATACCGCCATCATCATAACTTTTGAACAAAATTTGTTAAATTTTTTTCATAAAACACGTATAAAATATTTTTAAGAGGCGTATACGTACACAAACTTTCGAAGCAATCAAAGCTATTGATGTCAAATATCGTACCGTTTGGCATGGAAGACACATATATGTTTTACGAGTATAGAAGTTGTTTTTACATCCAATTGTTTTAAAATTTAGAATTGTAGCTTTTATTGATCTATGGACTAATATTGCCGAATTTGAAGAATTTGAAGAAGGTTTAGATTTAGATATAGCTTCCATATTATGTTTCGTCCGATTTGGCCCTTTTATTCCTATAGAAGCTGTAGTTTAAATCCAATCGTTTTGAAATTTATCATGGTAGAGTTTCATGATCGATGGACCTACATTGCCGAAATTGAAAAAATTTGGTTCAGGTTTAGTTATAACTCCTATATGTATGGCTACAGTGGATAAGACGTACGAGTACTAAATGTAAAGTGTGTAAACAAATTTTTGTTGAAGTATACATTGGATATTTCATTGTTATCCAATCTTACTAGAGTGGTGTAAGGTATCTTGTAGGGTTCTATAAGAGCTCTTTCGACTTATATAGTAGACTTTTTGTTTCTGAAGATTGTACCAGTCGACTTTTTCATGTACATAATTATTTCGAAATAGTTATTTGTCCCACATATAAAATATTTCAAATAATGAAATATTCGCATATACAAAAATTATTTTGCAATATTTTCCCTTTGGTCAATTGGTAATTATATCTAATGATACAGTTAGATTTGGGAAATGTTTCGGACCTAACCGCAAAATTTTCGTCGAATCCGTTCACTATTGCAGGAGAAGATGGCAGTTTTCTTAACACGCTCGGAAGAAGCTCAGATCTCGCGAAAAAATGTAAATTTTGTAGAACGGTTCAAATTGTTTTGTTCTTTCCAAATTCTCAACCAAATTTTTAAAAAATTTCCAAAAATTTTCAGTATCTTTTGTATAAGTGTTTACTTCCATATGTGGAGGAAACTGGAAAATTAGTTCCCCTTTACATCAAAAGTGGCAGGGTTTATCGCTACACAATTTCGGAGTAAGTCTCTCAATATAAGTAAAATAAGTTTTTTTCTAAGGCCAATTAATGTGGATATGTTCTGGGAATGGATATATTCCGGGAATGCAATTGGACTAGACAAAACGATTTTTTTAGTATTTTGTTTTTTTTTTTGTGTTTTTAATTTTTTAACTTTTATATGGAACGACATTTGTGAGTTTTTGATTATCTAATCATTATTATTTTTATTTTTTTTACTCTATTCAACAACAATTCAGAGTAATAATGCATTGATATGGTCTCTAAATATGTCTCCATGCATTGGTTAGGAAACAATGGTGGAGGATATTATACAGTCGGCCCCGCCCGACTTTATTCTTTCCGTGCTAGTTTTCTTATAAATCTTTCAGAAGTTATCGATTCTTAAAAAATCTTTTGAAGATCACTACTGTTTTTTGCTCAATAATGGTCCGATTTTAAACGAACATCCGAACTTAGTCTGGGTCTTTTTTCTATTCATGATCACTCGATACTAAATAAAACCCGTCTTCGCGATTCCATCATTAGTCCAACAATTCAGGTTATTTAAAAAAAAAAATAAAATTGCAATTTTAAAACTGAAATATTACACAGAAAAGTAATTGAACATTTTTAACATAAACCTTTTTCAAAAAAAGATGTTATCAAAAATCGGACCGTTATTGAAGAAGTCATGAGCAAAAAACGGAATAAAGAACAATATTGTAACGATTTTTGATTTCGAAATCGTTAGCTATTGAACGAGTTATCAGAGAAATCTAAATAAGGCGGAGGTTATTTTCAAGTGTATAAAAATATATGGAAAACATCAAAAGAAAAATTTTGTGAAATTTTTTTTTGAATGTCCCATATATTTTATTTTCCAAATGAGCTATTCCATTTATAGCCAAATTTTTTAAAAAAGTTTTTTATTGTAATATTTATGAATAAAAGGGGATTTGAGATTCGTGTGTTAGCGACATCTTCAGATTATAAAACGAATAAAAGTGAGAAGCATTTCCATATTGTTAGCTTTCAAAAGTGTGTACTTTATCAATATCTGAGATATGGCGAGATTGACCGTGTCAAAGGCCTTATATAGATTGCTAGTCAAGGGGACCTTCTCTTTGCAAGGCTGTTCTAATTGCAATAGTATTGAGCTCTTTTTGAAATCCATGCTGATAATTATCCCTTGGTGAATATCTTTTGATGATTGTCAGAAGTTATGTCTAAAGTAGCTTCACTACTAGCAGGAGAAGGGAAGTCGATCTGTATGATTTGACTTTACTTTCTTCATCTTTCCCAAGATTCAGTACAAGGACAACTTTTTCATTTTTATGCGTCCTGTATGAGGGCCCCGGGTAGATGTAGTCGATATAATGTTCATATTGAATTTCAGCATCGAAATATCGTCGTGGCTAAGCAAAATATATAACTTGGCCCTCGTTTGAAAACTACAAACCCCGCCAAGAGTAAACACATTTATTCACATATCGGGCTTTAGTAGCAGAACCAATTATCCCGTTGTCCCACATTCAGTATAATAGAGAGGCCAAAAACGTAACTGTGGTCAGCTTTAATTTCCCTGCTTTAGGACCTCCTGTGTTTGTTCGAGAAATACTGTCATTCGTACATTCGCAAGTCCCGCTGACTCGCTCGGCAGGCAAATTTGTTCGTATTTCAATTATTCCAACAGAAACATTCGATCAGGTCATCTATTTTACCCGTGAATCCGGGTGGATGCGTTAGTTCATTAAAGCGGAGAATTCTAATCAGTTTTCTTCTAGTTGAGAAATATCTGGCGTTCAGAGGGTACAAAGTCGGAGGGTCGCTCGAAGGAGGAGAATAAAAACACACTGTACTATTGTATCAGGCGAATAACGCAACGATGGGCGAAATATGTATTAAATATGTATATCACCTTCCCTGTCGTGGACATGTTGATAAGTCTCTTCCAATTTTTAAGAGAAGTGTGTAATGTTGGCTTTTTACCAAATAGGCGTTTATCGCTAATGTAGTTTTCTCAGATATATGTGAAAACGTTTATTTGTCCTTTATTTATTTGCTCAATATTGCAACGTACAAATATAATTATATTTCGAAAATAAAACGCTTACATTAGGAGCAAAGAAAGTCTACTAGTTAACTCCAGGGATTTCGATATGTAGCAAGGGCTCTAATTTGGTTCCAGTAAAGGGTTGCCTTCTGACACTCGCTACGAATTAGTTTTTTGTCACGGCCTGGTCTTCTATTGCCTTCCGGATTCCATTTAAGGGCAGCCCTTGTTTTATCAGCTTCTGGAACATATCAAATGGAAGACCATTTTCTGTGCTACCATGTATATCGACTTGTTTTCGCAGACCCAGGTAACCCATTGCCTTTCTCGTATTACCACTAGCTGTAGCTTTTCCATTTGATTCGGTAATGGGTGCGACGGCATTTATTTGCATTTATAGAAATTCCATTATTTCACAACAAATAAACAACCGAAATTATTAATACGTTTAAAATATAAATGCACACGTTTCACTTTGTGATAACAAAATATGCGGCGACAGCTCTAACAACAACAACAGCACCAACATCAAACGCCAATGGCAAATATGCGAACGACTGTTCGTTCGTTGTCGAAAATCGTCCTGGGCGAATGCCGTGAAAAACGTTTTGCTATTTGTCAGGAAGAGAAGCCAGGACTGCTTTTGAAACATCACAGTGTCGATTTGCTAAAATGACAGCTTAAGGCTGTTTAGTCAAACAAACGTGCAACTCCTGCTCCTTGCCCTTGCTACTGCGTCATAACAGTGGCACAGTCACTCACGCACTCTAAGCCAGTCGCTCATTCATCTATGTGGCAACTAATATTGCACAGTGTTCTGCGTTTGTTTATATTTAAGTTATTAGTTCAAGACTTCCAAAAAAACGGCATTGAAGGACTTTTTTGATAAAACGGCGCTGTATGTAGAACCCATTTTTCAACAATTGGTATTAAGATTAATGTATTACTGAATTTTAATTGAATTGTTACCGCTTAAATGTATTGAATTGTTTAATCCATAAGAATTCCCTACTTGTATCGTTCCTTTTCGAACATATTGCAATCCTTTTTCCATTCCCTACCACGAAGGCAAAGGCTTTTTTTACTCAAATGGATGAAAGGCTGCCTTCTACTCTCTGTGTTCAAGTTTTTAGTTTCGCTGAATTTCTAGATTCTAATGCTTTATCTCTTTTACTCTGCACCGCCACTTTTCACTTATTCATCATCATCAAGAGTGGTAGGCAACAGCATCTAATAAACCAGTACACTGTTGCAAATCAAAACCTTGCAAAACCTGTTCCTCATATATTCTATGTTCCATTCCTGGGAGTTTCTCTCTGTACGAAAAACTACAGTCCAATTTACATCGAACTTTTCACAGGATTGTAAAGGGCCAAAATATTATTTCTCTCCCGAATTCAGCAATTCATAAGATTTTGGTAAAATAATGACAAAAAATCCCTAAATATGGCGTCCTTTCCTGGAGCGCACTTGTACCGGATATGGGTAAAATTGATTAAAAAATGGCATAGATATGGTAGTTTTGAAATTTCGTTCTTCTTGGATCAAAAACTCCTAAACATGGTACATTCTCCAATATAAGTACTAGTTTTTCGACTTATATACGAAATGCGCTGTGATAAATAAAAATGGATCAAAAGAACTCGAATATGTTACCTTTTTCTTAATATGTAGCAATAACAGATTTTCCAAATTCTTCCTTTTTGGGGTGCAAAGATCCTAAATGAAATTATATAACTTCGCGATTTGTATACATTTTATTGAAATGAATTCTAGCCAAAATTGAATGCAAACTGCAAAGTTTTAGAAAAAGGTGGAGTTTATGGCTTAATAAAGCCTTTTTGGGAGCGACATCTATAGGTGGACCATAACCAAATATGAATTGATTTATTCTTGTCTTAATTAACAACGAACTGCAAAGACAGACAGACGGACAGAGGGACATGGCTAAATCGTCTTAGAATTTTACGACGATAAAGAACATATATACTTTATGCGGTCGCAGGTCAATATTTCAACGTGTTCCAAACGGAATGACAAAGTTAGTATACCCCCATCCTATGGTGGAGGGTATAAAAAGCCTAAATGTGGTGGTTTTTGTACATCTTGGATAAAAAACGCCTAAATATAGTACATTCTCCAATAGAAGTACGAGTACTAGTTTTCTTACTTATGTATATACGAAATGCGTTGTGATAAGTAAATAGCGATTTAAAAGGGTCTCGTATATGGGTCAGAATATTTAATATCGACCTATGTAGTTTATTTTTGGCTAAAATGTTTGTACGCAGTTACAAATAGGAAAATAAGATCTCCCTATAATTATTATACCCTACACCACACTGTGGTACATTGTACATTTGTTTGTAACACCCAAAAAGAAGAAGAGATAGACCCATTGTTTATTATACCGATCGACTTGTAATCACTTTCTGAGTCGATTTAGCTATGTCGGTCTGTCTGTCTGTAGATGTATTCTTGTAATCAAAGTACAGGTCGCAATTATGGTCCGATCTCAACGAAACTTTGCACATATCTTTCTTTAGGACGATCCCTATTGAATTTGGTTAAAATCTGTTCAGATTTACATATAGCTCCCATATATTTGGCATATATGCACTGTATAAGCAACATTTTTGAACCGATTTGTACAAAAATTGACAGAGAGTAGTCTCGTGATACACATAGAGACAATACCAAATTTGGGGAAAATCGGTTCAGATTTAGATATAGCCCCCATATATATGTTACCCCCGATTTGACATGTAAGCGCTGTAGAAACTGTATTTTATATCCGATCAGTACGAAATTCGGCAGAATAGGTTTCTTATTACATGAAGGAATACTGCCAAATTCGGAGAAAATCGGTTCAGATTTAGATATAGCGCCCATATATATGTTAGCCCCGATTTGACATCTAGCGCTGTAGAGACTGTATTTTATATCCGATCAGTATAAAATTCGAAAGAAAGAGGTTTCTATTTTACATGAATGAGTGTTCAGGGAAAAATCGGTTCAGATTTATATATAACCTCCATATATATGTTTCTCCTGATTTGGAACGAATATTGCTTAATTTAGCGATTATCGGTTCGGAATTAGATATATCCACATATATATGTTCTTACCCTTTTTACCAGTTATTCCAAATTATTATCGCAATGGCCCTTATCGCATTTTTAGGGAGGTTTAGGGTATTATATAGTCGACCCCGCCCGACTACCTGCCTTTCCTTACAGGTTTTTTTTTTATTTTTTTTAAAAAAATTTGTGGCCATTTTATTTTTGAAAAAAATTAAAAAAGTGAGTTTTGTGTTTTACGAAATTTGTAATTGCTCTCAAACGGCTGAACTGATTTTTGCAAAGTTTACTTTGTTTTAAAGAGGACACAACGCGCCATTTTCTGTAAAAAAAATTAAAAAAGTTTTTTTGAAAAAACCTTTGTAGAAGAAATCCAGAACAGTACAAATTTTTTGTGAGACTAAATATTTGTAAAGGTTATTGAAGAAATAGTCTGACAATTTTCGTCTGTTTTTGCAAAACACTGCACAGTGGTACGAATTCAAAAGGGAGAAATAATTCGACCGTTTCTTAACCAAACAACCGATTGCGACCAAACTTGACATGGTAGAAGAAGAGGTGTTAGAGAAGTTAGGTTTTAAATTTGGGCCCCCTATGTCAGACAGGGGCGGAGCTAGAGGGCCTCAAATTTAGCCACATCGGGTGAAGAAAATGTTCAAGCGCGTGTAACTCGTGTTTTCTTCCGATTTATAAAATTTGTGTGTGTTCTACTAACTGGGGTCTACAATTAAACTGTTTACACCTAAGAATTATCTCGTATAGGTGTAGAGTGATCAAAACCGGTTTAAAATAAACCGGCCCACCGGTTTTTTTGCTTCCACCGTCCCCGGTTTTTCTCAAAATCATGAATTTCGAACAACCGGTGCAACCAGGTTTTTTCGCTTGTTTCCACCGGTTTTCCGGTTTTTTATTATCACTAAAATATTAAAAATTATTTACAACTTTATATACAAAATATCACAAATTAAGATAATAATATGAAAGATCTCCTTATATGGCCTAAAAAGACTCGGCAACTTTGCTAGAATCCGAAGCCATTCACCAATTTATATACAAATTACAAAAATTTAAAGAAAATAAATGATTCATACGCGCAGAAGTTATGTGAAAAGTAAACGCATTTTCCCACTTCCAAACCGAAACAAAAACAAGTAAGAAAATTTCATTTGGGTAAACCGACTAGTGTATACTCTTATATATTTATATGTATACTCGTATATACCCACCTGCACTAAAGTGTGTATATAAAATATATATGTATTAAGATTTAATACCTCTATTAAATATTCTATTTAATATCCCGAAATATGAATATTTTCTTGACTGAACTACATAAGGGGAATTTCATGTCAAGTGAGTTAATTTTTAAAAGCGATGTCTTCTGTCGGGATGAAAATTGCACCAAGAAGCCCTATCAGATAGTAGTTATGAGACACAATTCCAACGAAATCGGTTAAGGACTTTCCGAGTTGGAGGGTGTCAAATATTGACATTTTTGTCAAACGGTTGTTTTTCCCATCTGAAATGCTAAAATGTTTGGCTGAACGTTAATTTTTTTTCAGAGGTTTATATTTATTTTGATAGATCAACAGGTCCCATCCCATTAATAGGTCACAAAGCTTTTAAAGGAAATTATCTAAGCTTTCTTTTGAGAAAAAAAATCAAAAATTAAAACATAAGTTTTTACCAAAATTTCAAATATGTTTAATTTTTCAAAAAAGTAATGAAAATATATTTGCTTATTTTTTTTAAAAGGTTGAACAAAAGACTATCGATAACACTTTTGCAAAATGTTTCTAAATACAATAGCTAATTAGTTATATGTATGAGATAAAAGGACCGTTTGACTCAAATGACAATATTCATCACAATTCAACTCATAACTACTATCCAACAGGACTAAATTTGGTGCAAGATTCCTGATCAGAAGAAAATCGCCTTTTTTGTTATTAAAAAGGAAAATGTTTTTCAAACGGCAATTTTCATACTGTTTTGTTATGCAGAAAAAAACCGGTTCTACCGGTTTTTTTATAACATAAATAAACCATCCACCGGTTTTTTTTTTTCAAAAAAACCGGTTTTTTAATCACTCTATATAGGTGCCGAGATATCTGCAATTAAAAATTGAGTTTTTCATATTTTCCCTTACCGTGTTCTAGTATTTTGTAAATATCGGAGCACAATATGCACCGACTTCATCCGTATCAACATATCTAAATGGGCAATAAAATGTCTTATATGACGAATTGGTTCGATATACCCAATAGTACAAGAGTTATGACCACTTGAAGTTATACATATTTATACTTGTTTCCTAAAAAAATTTACAAAAATCTTTTCTTTTTTTTTTGAAAATATAGGGTGATCCATTTCGAGGTACCCTACTTTTTTAGAGAAAAAACACAAAAAATTCTAATTGAATGGGGAATGTTTATTATCATTTGAAAGAACATTCTTTGGCATTTATTTTTTGAAGATTATGTCTATCAAATGTTGGCCGCGGCTACGTCTCAGATGGTCCATCCGTTGAGTCCAATTTTCGATGACTCGTTCGAGCATTTCGACTGATAACTGGCGAACGACACGCGTGATGTTTTGCTCCAAGACCTGAATCGAAGCGGGTTTGTCCGCATAAACTTTAGACTTTACATATCCCCACAGGAAAAAGTCTAACGGTGTGATATCACACGATCTTGGTGGCCAATCGACCGGCCCAAAATTTGAAATTATCTGCCCACCGAAGTGTTCTCTCAACAAATCCATTGCTTGTTGGGATGTGTGCTAAGTGGCGCCGTCTTGTTGAAACCAAATGTCGCCGCGATCATGAGCTTCAATTTCAGGCATCAAATAGTCGGTTATCATGGCACTATAACGGTCGCCATTGACGGTTACGTTCTCACTGGCATCATTTTTGAAGAAATATGGACCGCTGATTCCGGTACGTCGGATCGGGAATCGGTCAATGGCAAAAAGATAGCTCTTAACGAGAGCTAAAATGTTGCTCATGTGTGTCAAGGTCGTGGGTCGACTGGATCTTTTCAAAAAATTAACTTTCGTAAAAAAAATTTAAAAAAAAATTTTTACAAAAAAAGGCGCATTGTATCCTCTTTAAGCCGAAGTAAACTTTGCAAAACTCGGTTCACCAGATCGAGAGCAATTACAAATTTCGGGGTTAAAATTAAGTGAAGTATTTATTCTCTAATAACATCTATACTACTTATACAAATCATCTGTAATTCCTCACTAGTAAAAGTGTATCTGTCGCTATCGCCTTAAAAAAAATAGGCGATGTGTCACCACCCCTTTTGGGACTTTCCACACAAAGGGACCACTATTTGGGTTAGTGGTTCAATAACTGTCTCGAAAACAATTAGAAAAAATTAAATTTTTTGAAAGCTAAGGAAATGCAAAGAAATAATTGTTCATATTTTTTATTTTGGTAATTTTGTTTGGGAGATACCAAATGTTTGGGAGATACAAAACTTCAAGAGTTTCTAAGCGAAGAAATTGAACATTTAACTTTTTGCGCAAAATTGTCCTTTTTAATGGGAGCTACCAGAAGTGGTAATAACGCCCATATTTCATGGGATCATAAGTACTGTAAAAGCACTAGGCTGCATATTACACCAACCCATACATACATACCACAGCCCTTCGACAAAAATGTTGTAAAATATTGTAATAGAACAATATTTGGGATATTAATTAACACTAACAGCAACAAGTTTTCATTAGAAAATGACTTTGTACATCAGCGACATCTATGAGCCAAATGTAGTACTAATCGAGACCAACACATTGATGTATCTCATGTCAAAATCGAGCAACAAAGTTACGATAACAAAACGTTTTTGGATAACAAAATCTTTGCGATTGTCTCGAGGTAAGCTTTCATATTCCGCCTCGCATCCGGGATTTTTTTTTACATGGAGGCCAACTGGTTTAGTGCACGTACCCTGTGGGAGCCAGAAAAGTTGCAAAATTTTACTCAGTCTATAGCCATTGCTAATGTTGTCTAAAATACAGATAATAAAAATATGTATAGGGGTTCCCAATAAGAGTGATATGATTTCTTTGAAAAAAAAACACACTTACTGTTAAGGAAATTCAAAAGTTTTGTATTTAATGTGAAGTACAATCGATACAATTAAGTTCTAAATAAAACGTCATTCAAATGACCTCCACGACTTCTTCTGCAGGAACGAATTCGATAAACCCAATTTTCGAGCAGTCTGGTTTATTTCGAAAGACCAATGACTTCAAATAACCCCACAAGAAATAGTCTAATGGTGTTAAATCACAACTTCTTGGAGGCCATTGAATATCACAATTTCTTGAAATAATCGAATCTTCAATCTTTTCTCGCAACAATTCAATTGTTTCATTTGCTGTGTGGCAGGTAGGTACAATCGGTCAATGGCAAAAAGATAGCTCTTAACGAGAGCTAAAATATTGGTCATGGTTGTGAAGGTCGTAGGTCGACTAGAAGGTATTTTTTTTTTGATTTAAAAAAATTGACAGCATTATTTTCAAATGTGAACGGAAAATTTACTTTTGCTCTAGCTCCTAAACGGTAGGTAGGATCGGGAATCGGTCAATGGCAACCCTGGGGGATAGGGTTATAGGTCCACGGGTTTTAAAAAAATTTCTTAGCGCACGAAAAGTTGCAATTGGAGAACGATTATTTTGATAACTGAAGAATCTCTATGATGAAATTTTAAACACTACTGAATACAATGAAAAACAAATCACAGATCATGACATATTACAATGGCATATCATCCATATTGGAAACCCTGTTAGATAAGTGTTGCAGAAGTTGTGGTGAAATGTTGTGTACCGAAACGCCAATTTATTACTGAACTGTAGGCACTGTAAAAGAATTGCACTTCCAAAAATTCCAAGTAATTGCACGTACTGATATTAAAGACAAATATATTAATCAATAGGTTACTTCTTTCTAGAGTTATTGTGTCTCCCAGACAGATGGACAAACATGGCTAAAATTTATCAAAATGTCATAAAACCGATTTCCGTCGAACATACTCAGGGTCTTAGGTATTCCTTCGATGTGTTACCCTTTTGGAAAATTATACAAATGATACTTATTTTACAATGATATGGTGCATACATTAAATT
Organism: Eudasyphora cyanicolor; assembly: GCA_963930755.1. Lineage (NCBI taxonomy): Eukaryota > Metazoa > Arthropoda > Insecta > Diptera > Muscidae > Eudasyphora > Eudasyphora cyanicolor. The sequence goes on along the minus strand of OZ005737.1, from coordinate 208,005,900 downwards.
GATGTGATTTTTTCTTCAATCCGATTAAATTATTTCCAAGCTCCAAATCTAAGAAATGTATCTTAAGACCAATATCACAATTCATATAGTTTTGAGTAAGCATTCCCTTTCAATATAACACATAAGTTCGCTTTTTTTTTAATTTTCTTTACCAGAGTCAATAATAAAATTTTTCGAAATTGTTTGTTTCAAACGAATTATGAGATTGCCAAACGTATTTTCATTGCCTTCCAGAATTGTCCATTCCTTCTCAAAGATGTTTACGACATTCTTCACTTTCGAAAGCACTGTGCGTTGATGCGTGCGACTCTTGATTGTATTGACAAATATGAAAGGGCGTTTGTTCAATTTCACCCCTTTTGTTTGACAGCATGGCTTGGATTTCTCCGTCAGCGTGTGTGTTGTTTTTCTCTGAAATGTATACATTTAATGTATTTGTTTTTTTTTCAAACACCAAAATACAAAAATCAAAAATCCATTATGCCGGACTAGAGAAGAGTATTATTGCAAAATAGGTAAAATTTTTTAGTTATTCCTTATTGTTCGTAAATAAGTAAATATGATTCCATTCCATTTGCTGGGGATATATTTATTGTTATTTATTTTAATTAAAATTGCCACGTGTCGTTTGGTTTTTTGTTGTTTCCTGTGCCGAAAAAGACAGGTTTCCATCATTGTCATCATTATAATTGTGAACAGTTTCTTTGGGAAAGAGTTGTAATTGACTACTACGAAAAGAAAATGTTCTATGTTGTTTAGATCTTTACTCCTTTTGTATTTTCTTTCCAGAGAAGTATCAATTACAGTGGTCTTGTGTCAGTGCCAAAAAATAACAAAAATCGTATTATAGTGGCACATGCCATTGTCTGAAAGACAAATGGAAGCACTAACATTAGCCGCAGGATATCACTAAGGAAGGACGACCCACACAAATGTCTCGATATCATTGTAGTCAAAGTCACAAGAAATTTCTCAGACTTTGAAATGGTTTCGCAGGAATGGAAACTATTTACAAACCAGATCATTAGTGGTGGATACGAGTACGAGTATATAGGGGAAATGAACATAACATAACATTGACACTAAAGTATAATTTGGAAAATATTTTAAATACTTATTAAGCAATGTTTCATTAGTAACTTCTATTAAAGCATTAAGATAAATAACTGAATAACTTCCACTTTATAACTTAAATGAAGGTATATCGAATCAATGAAAAAGTTCCTTCGGAGGTCGCATCGGATAAAGGAAGCATCTCCCTTAATTTTACGGATACAAATTGAAGATCAATGATTTGTGTAGATTGAGGCATAGTATTTTATGAAAACAACACAAAAAAAAAGTTTTATTGTAAAGGTTTTTTTTAATTCCAACGTTCATGGAAGATACCTTAAGTATTTGGACCATATTTTTTTAAGTACAACCCGATAGATCAGTGATAGCCTTTAAATTAAAGGCTGTGGTTGAGCAACAGTCGTTAACAATATCGTTACACTTTTTGAGAGCTTGCATCCTGACGAAGAAAACAATGTCTATTTGCATCTATGGATAAATGTATAAATTATGACCCATATTGTAAAAGTAAGGGAAATTAATCCTATTAATATTATAAAATCGTTTGTTTGTTTGTTTGTTCCAGCATCACGCCTAAACAGCTGAACCGATTTTCTTGAAACTTGGTGAACAGATAGACCAATGCCTGGGAAGTGCCATAGGCTACTTTGATTTTCGATTTTCCGCCAAGTGATTTTCGATCACTTAACCACTGAGGCTCCTGTTAAAGCTAGAGAGCTGAAATTTTGCACATACATAGACTGGAGTGTTGTATAAACTACGGACTACTCGCTTAATCATATTTCGGCCAGGGGTCAGTTGTAGCGCTATCAAAAACTTGCGTTTTGTTTTTGTCGTTTCGGAATCCTCTTCTAAGATACAAAGATAAAACTTTGTATATATGAAATACTATAAACCACAAATATATGCGCAAAAAATTATTTTGAATTATCTGAATGTGGTCAGTTTAACTGTGACCCGAACAATTTTCATTATTTCTCTGATTTTAAAAGTTCCTTAAGAGCCAATAATTTACAAATTTATATGTACAGACTGATCTCAATGGAGATGCGAAAACAACAATTCGATGTCCAGTCTGAGGTCAAACCGGACATAAAACCGGGTCTTAAAATTTTTAAAGCCAATTCAAAATATATCGCTCACCACTTACTGTGGTAACCTATCTAACATTGTCAATTCGGTCACTTCTCCGACTGTGGTCAGTTTAGCAGTGACCAAATCAATTTCCACACTTTCTGTACTTTAAGAGCTATAATCCTAATAATTTATATTTGTATACTGATCTCCAAGCGATGCGATTTTACACCAAGCGACTTTTGACCGCTTGAACATTACAATACCTTTAAGAAGGAGGAAGCTTTAAATTTTGCTTTGGTATAGACTTAAGTGTTGTATACCCATCGGACTATTCACACAGTCGTTTTTGACACGTAGTCAGTTGTCGCGCTATCAAAATTTTAAATATTTTTTTGTATTTCAGAAGCGCCTAAAATGATACACAGATAAAATAATATGTAGTACTATACCCGAGAAATGCAATTTTGAATTCTACGATTGTGGCCAGTTAAGCAATGACCAAAACCATTTTCAATCTTTACTGGCTTTCAAGATTCTTTAAGAGTTTTTCATTCTTTCAATACATTAAAAATCCCATAAATTGCACTCTCATAGACATGAGTGTTGTATAAACCACGGGCTACTCACGTAGACATTTTTCGGCCAGTGGTCAGTTATAGCGATATCAATTGTTTTTGTCCTTTCTGAAGCCACTTATGGGACACAAAGTTAAAAGTTTGTAAATATAATAATTTTGGATTCTCTGACTGTGGTCAGTGAAGAAGTGGCCAAAACAATGTTCACTATTTTACAGATTGTAAAACTTCTAACCCCTGTTCAAAATATATCTCTCACCACTTAATGTGGTAAGATATACATATATAACGTTGTCAAGTCGGTCAAATCTCAGACTGTGGCCAGTGTAGCAGTGACCAATGCAATTTCCACTCTTTCTGTACTTTAAAGGGCCCAAAATGGCAATGTTAATACTAATTCAAGGGAATTTTGGCCGCTTGACCGTTGCGGCTCATATAACAGGTAGAAAGCTAGAAGCTCCAGTGTGGTACAGCCTACGGACTATTAACATAGTCGTTTTTTGGCCAGTGGTCAACTCTCGCGCTTAAATTATACAAAGATAAAATAATATGTAGTATACACAGGAAAAAAACAATTTTGAATTCTAAGATTGTTGTCAGTAGTGACCAAAACAATTTTCATTCTTCAACTACATTTCAAAATTCTTTAAGATTTTTTCATTCTTCCAATAAAAATCCTATAAAGATCTGTGGAGCTGCACATATACATATGTGCATAATACGATCTTCAAGGAAATGCGTCGTCCGGCCTGAGGACAAGAGGTACACAAAAACGGAGACATAATGTTTAAAAGTCTTTTCGAAATATATCGCTCGCTATATACACCGGTAATAGTTAAACAAAAATGAATACGAGTATATCGAAATTTGAAAAATACATAGCATATTATGCATTTGTTTCTCAGCCACTTATTTGGCGACCTCTTGACCACTGACCCCATAAAAGTATTAATTTGAAAGTTTGCACACATTTCTTACTGTTGTCAGTGAATTTGTTTGAGTTTTGGAGAGCATCTGGAGTTTGATAGACTTTCAAGTAGACTGACCCTGGATGTTAAACAAATTTTTAATAATTAAAAATCAAAAATAATACTAATGTTTGGATCACTGTTTTCAAGGGCAACCCGGGCATCGCCGGGTATTTAAATGCTAGTAAAATATATTTTTCATGTATTTTTATTTTGTCCATTTTGTTTGGGAGGTACCAAAAGGTGCAAAATGGTCAAATGGGAGGTACAAAAAGGAGCTTGGTAATAACGCCCATTTCTAACGGGACTATGTATAGGTACTGTAAAATCATTACACTCCACACAATTTTAAGTATTTGTATGGACTGGAATCAAAGTTATAAGCCGTTATCATATGTACAAAATGGTACAATGGTATGCCCATTTTTCACGGGATTGCAGGTGATACATAATCATTAAACGGTACACAATTTCAAGTATTTTTATGGACTGGAATCAAAGTAATATGCCGTTAACATTTTGTGCAAAGTGGTCAAATTTGTATGCACGCAAAGAAAACAAAACGTTCGAGGGTTGTTTATCGCGAACATAGTTCTTTGCCTCAAACGTTGTACTTTTCCCGTAACTGTTGAAATATTTCTAGTAAATGAAAACGTTTATCGTAAACGTAGTTTTTATTGCTGTCAACGAACATTCTTTCATTCCTAAATTTTCATAATTTACGTTTATGGTAAACGAAAAACGTTTACGTTAGCGTAACTGCTGTTAATTTTGTTAGTGTGCGGTTTTATAATTTTTTTTATTTTTTTTTATGTTGGATTAATATGTGCACATGTGTTTGTTTGTGTACACAATAAAAAAAAACCAGTAAGGAAAGGCAGAAAGTCGGGCGGGGCCGACTATAATATAACAATGCGATAAGGGTCATTGCGATAATTATTTGGAATAATTGGTAAATGGGTAGGAACATATTATCTAATTCTAAACTGTTATCTAATTCTAAAAATATTCTTTCCTAAATTGAGAAACATCTTTCTGGAAAATTTAAATGATCGGAAGTAAAGTTCAACTTATATAGCGCTTTGATACCAAATCAGGAGGAACATATATATGGAGGTTATATATAAATCTGAACGGATTTCCCTGAATACTCATTCATGTAAACAGACCACTTTCTGTCAAATTTCGTTCCGATCGGATAGAAAATACAGTCACTGATCGGATATAAAATAACATTTTTACAGGGCTTACATGTCAAATCGGGGTAACTTATATATGGGGGCTATATCTAAATCTGAACCGATTTCCCTCAAATTTGGCAGTGTTAATTCACGTAATGAGAAACCTCTTTCTGCCAATTTTTTTACTGATCGGATATAAAATAAAGTTTCTACAGCGCTTACATGTAAAATCGGGGGTAACATATATATTGGGGCTATATCCAAATCTGAACCGATTTTCTCCGAATTTTGCAGTATTCCTTCATGTAATAAGAAAACTGTTTCTGCCGAATTTCACACTGATCGGTTATAAAATAAATTTTTTACAGCGCTTACATGTGAAATCGCTTACATAAATCTGAACCGATTTCTTCCAAATTTAACAGTGTTCATTCATATAATAAGAGACCTCTTTCTGCTGAATTTCATACTGATCGTATATAAAATAAAGTTTTTACAGCGTTTACATGTCAAATCGGGGCTAACATATATATGGGGGCTATATCCAAATCTGAACCGATTTTAACCAAATTAAATAGGGATCGTCCTTGGGTCAAAAAAAAATATATGTGTAAAGTTTCGTCAAGATCGGGCCATAATTGCGACCTGTACTTTGATTACAAGAATACATCTACAGACAGACAGACGGACAGACAGACGGACATAGCTAAATCTACTCCTGGACCACAATGTGGTGTAGGGTATAAAAACGTTGTTTGTTCGCCTTGTTTTATTAACAGTTCTGCAGACGGTGGTGAAAATTTTCTCTGGATACCTCCATCCGAACTGTTGCACCAGTTCACAATATTTGCAATCGCACTCAGCATGTGTAGAGGCGTATGCTGTTGGGCCTTTAGTTTTGAACTTGCGTTTGTGGTGTTCGGTATAAGTATGTTTAAAATGTTTTTATCAGTCAACTCAAAATTATTTCATTCAAAGAATTAATTGAACCAAAGAATCTAAATTATCGGATGTGCAATATCTCGCAAATATACTGCGGACTCCAATTTAATGTTATAGGTAAATGGTTATTGAAATGAAGACATGTTTGAAAATAACAGATAGTCAATAACGAAAACAATATGTAGATCGAGCACTGCGGGAAAATATTTAACATTTTGTGGAAAGCCGGAATACCAAAATACAACTGATTTTAACACAAACTATGTCGAACCATCTATTGTTTTTGTTAGTCACTAAATGGTTATTTTTCCACACGTCGTTAATTGTGAATTAGCAAATTAAAACTATTAACAATCAATCATCACACGTTTAGGTACTGAAGCTCCTAATTGTAATTGTGAAATAAATTCGTTGTCAAACACATCGCCATCTCAATCAGGCACAATACAACTGGATACTTCTGGAAAAAAGATTATGATAATAGTGACCCTTTGTGGTAGAGGTACTCAAAAGGGTAGACCAACATGATCCATCTTTGATCTTAGCCTGAGATAGAAAAAAATATCAACACATACCAAAAATCGTGCGCGCCAGCCAGACAGATGGACGGACATTGCTCAAATGACACAAAACGGATTTCCGCCAAATATATTTGGGTATCTTAGGTCACTCCTTCGATGTGTTACACTTGTGGCCCGCAGCAGCTGATATATACATCCTTCATTAAAAAAATGGGTGTAAAAAACCCAAAAAAAAATGCATTTCATTTATGTAACGATTTTTTCCAATTTTGGCAAATCCCTTATTCCAAATTTTTAAGCTCAAATGGATAGATTTTTGTATTGCCTAAATGCCAAATCAGGAGGAATATATATATGTAACTAGCTAACCCCAGCAGACGTTGTCCTGCCCGTTCTGTTTGGGATGCATTGGTTTGTTATTCATTGATATTTCATTCAAAAATGCATACATTCCGAGTTTCAAAAAAAAGTCGTCAAAAAATGTGTATTGGCCATTGGACTACTACAGCTCCATCTAACGGTTAGAATCATACATACAAACTATTATCAAGATAAACCAAACAACATTTTCAATTTCAGTCAAATCGCTGTGAAAATAATTCTAAAACGCAGATGACCCCAAACTCAATCTATTGTTGAATTTTTTCTCCATTCGCTCTTATGGTTTTGGAGATCATGCATTACAAACAAACGTACAAAGGAGTTAGAGCGGATTGCAATTTATATATCGGGTCCAGCAATAAAAAAACAATCATTTATCATTGGAAATGGTTTTATTGTTTTTCAAAATATTCTCCGTGAAGATCAATACACGTTTGCATGCGCTCAAACCAATTTTTGAAGCACTTTTTCCACTTCAATTGAAAGAAGAAGTTATCGGGTGTAAAATCACGGCTGTACGCAGATGACCCATCAATTCGAACTCTTGGGTGCTGAAATAGCCCATTGTTTGAGCTGATGTGTGAGGGCTCGCATTTTCGTGATGCAAAATGATCCGTCTTCTCCTATTGTTTTTCTTTATTTCTTCGAATACTTTTGGCAACGAGATGGTTGTGTACCACTCGGAATTGACTGTCCTACGTTCCACTAAAAGCATAGTGTGTTCACATCACCGGTTATATCGAAAAAAAGTGTTTGTGCCTTTATTTATTTTAATCAAGGCACAAACCATGATTGATTTGTACCAGTTCTGCATTTCTCCTCAGAATGTAATCACCTCTTTCATTTCTTCTTGGGCCAAATATTCGCCTATGAATTTTTCTCTCGAAGATTCTGTGGGACTCTTTCCTAGAGTTCGTCATGAACCAATCTTCTGATCCATAAGTAACTATGGGCCTTATAATGGTATTATATATTCTTAATTGATTTAAATATTTTAATTTGTGCAAAATAGGATTTGTTTGCTGATACCATTCGACTGTACAATACCCTCCAAAATTGTTTGCCATTAAATTGAAAAATGCTTTCTTTAGAGCGTCAAGAAGCGACATCGGTGTGTACCTTTATATGGGGGTTATACCAAAACATAAATTTCAGCTATATCAATAGATCCCCAAGAAGTAGATCCCCAAGATGTGACATCAGAGGGGACTTTTATATGGGGGCTATTACAAAACATGGACCGGTACTAGGGACGATTATGTCCAATATAAACTGCAAATTCTTAAATTTCAGCCATATAAATTGAAAAAAGTGTTCTCTAGAGTGTCAAGAATTGATATCATTGGGGGCCTTCATATGGGCCGATATGACCCATTTTCAGTAAGAATCGTCCCTAGACTAAGAAATACCTCTGTACTAATTTTCGTAAGGATCGCTTCATATGTAAGAAGTGCATTGACAGCCAGACGAACAGACATACGAACGGGCATGGTTAAATCGATTCAAAAGGTGATTCTATTCCGATAGTTATAATAAATTATAGGTCTATCGCTTTTTTTAAGGCGTTGCAAACAAATGCACAAAGTCATAGTACCCTTTACTACAGTGTGGTATCGGGTATATTTTTGTAGTATACTAGCTGACCCCGCCAGACGTTGTCCTGCCCGTCCCGTTTGGGATGTATTGGTTTGTTATTCATTAATATTTCATTTAAAAATGCATACATCCAGAGTGTCAGGAAAAATGTATATTGACCATATGTCCGCTACAGCGACATCTACCGGGTAGAATCAGACATACAAACTATCATCAAGACAAACCATACATACATTTTAAATTTCAGTCAAATTGCTCTGGAAATGCAAATTTTGCAAATATCTTGACCACTCTGCAATTTATCGCGGTGAAAATAATCCTAAACACAAATGGCCCCAAACTGAATATATTGTTAAATTTTCAGCCCATTCGCTTTTATGGTTTCGGAGATCATGCGTTACTAACAAACGTACAAAGGATTTTATATATAAAGATTTTCTTCTGTAGTATATTTGCTAGAATCATATTTTTTTTTTGGATAAATTAACTTATTTTCAAAAAGTTTTAAAAAACGTCATTTAACTTATTTTGTTTTTACCGTCTTTTAGCTGCGAAAAAATATTATTGATAAATGAGATATTTGAAAATTTTTTCGTTATGAAAATATAAAATATTTGCACAAAAAAAATGTATTTACGTTTTTTTCAAATGTCAGTATACATGTTAGGACATTTAAAATATGTCAATATTCAAATTTATGTGAAATTTCGTCACTTAGTACTGACTGTAGAATCCAGCCGTAGTCTTATCCCATTTAGATTATTTAAAATTTATTTCTAAAATACACTAAAAACCATTGCATTCTTTAAGGGGTAGTCGTTAGGCCGAACCAATACTTTGCATATTTTAAGGCTACTGTTCATTTAGATATTCATTACATACACTAAGGCTGGGGGCCACGAAGCACTACACGAAAAAAACTCCTCGTATTTACAGCAAATTGCTAGCCAACCAATTATATTTGATTGAATGTGAATAAAACCTATAAATTTCAACATAAATCAAACCAAAACTACTTTCCGTTCATGATAATTTTCTTGGAAACAAATGGTAAAATATTAAGAAAAAAAAATAGAACGCCTTAACTTAACTTACAGAGCAAATTATATGTAGGATTTCCTACTCCTTTCAGGCTCTTAACATAACTCATATAAAGAGTCTACGTATGTCCACTCTGGCTAGGAAGGAGTATATGCAGACATACTGACATATGAGTATATTGATTCTGACCCTAGGGCCATTTGTATGCGGTAGTTGCTCAAACTTATTTGCTTACTTAGTTTGAGACGCAGACTTGGGGGATGGGGAAGGAGGAGGTGATATGTCGGACCATTATTATGTTTTCACATTTGTTTCTGTCTCGAAGACATTTTACAAGAAGTTTAAGGCATAACATTTCAATAAAAGGATTTACAAAATTAGTGCTTTTCTTCTCGTCTCTTCTTAGCCACATGTACTCGTACATTTGAATATCATCGGGCATTAGAAAGAGTTTGCAAGGAGTTCATATTTCTCTTGTTGTTGTTGTTGTTGTTGCTGCTGTTGATGTGGTAGTGAAAATCCTTACCAGACAATCCCCAGAGTCTTTGTAAGTATTCGTGTTGAATGGATTCAGTTTTTCAGTTTCTTTGGCATATCTCTGTGACTTTTGACTTATATTGGGCGTGTTTTCCTTGTTTTTTGGTTAAGGGTTGGGGTACCACTTCAAGAATAGTTGGAAATTAAGATGTAGTAAAAGTAGACGAGAAGAAAATATAATTTGATATGCTTCAGTGAATTAAGGATTGTATTTCCATTTATGTTGGTGTTTGGGTAAATGAGTATATATGTATGTACATATGAAGTAAACACTTTTTGAAGGAGTGTGAGAGAAAGAAATCCATAGTTGTGTGATCCAACCTCGAAATACTATGTTCCGTAGTCTTTAAATGGTATGAGATAAAAATATTAACTTGAATTTCTTCAGAGTTTTTTTTATAATTTTTTACCAAATACTCGCTATAATGTAAATGGACATTTTTAAATAGCATTAGATTAAAGTAACATATTTGCATGTGATTCTTTTATTAAAAGTGAATCGCTGTTTTACTGATAATATCTACAAGGGTCACAATTGCCTTTTTTGATATGTTTGAATCGAAAGAATATATGTCTGGAACACAAATTTTAAATATCATATATTTCTGAGCAAAAAATAAAATTAATTTGGAACGTATATAGTATGAACATACTACAAGAAAATATATTTGCAAACTAATTTTCTTAAATAAAATATGTGTTTATACACAAATAATAGTGTTTAGGAATTTGTCTAAATATATTTTGTTTTAAAATGATTTTCAAACATTACAAATTTTTCGAATTTATTTTTTCTTTAATTTCGGGTTATACCTTATAATTAAAAATTAAGTAACTAGCAATAACATTTGTTTTAAAACACTAATTACACTATGTCCAAGGGATGTGGATAATAGTTTCTGGTGCAATTAGGTGTCAAAAACACGAAAAAAATAAATTTTTTTTTTTTTAATTCCAGCTTTCATTGAAATTACATTCAGTATTTGGACAATAATTTTAAGCCTGATTGAGCCGTGTTATGCCTCAAATTAAAGGGAATTATGAGGGCTATATATGCTTTCACGTAGAATCTTTGGTTTAGTAACAGTCGTCAAAAATATGAGAAAAATTGTTTTTTTTTTTAAAAAACACTTTTTCCTGTTACAAAAAAAAACATAAAAAATAAAAAAAAAATCGAAAAAATTATTTTATCATATTTTTAAAAATCCAGCATGCTAACGAAGAAAACGCTGTCTATTTAATATATGGATAGATGTAAAAGTTATGAGCCATTTTGTAAATGTTAGGGAAATTCAAAAAAATCTTCTTTCATTTTTAAATGATGTTTTTGCTTATATTGAATTCGCCATATGTGAGAGAGACATATAAGAGACATTGCACATGCATTTTATTTTATGAGGATTGATGTCAGACATTATAAAATTATAGAGAGGTTTTATGGCCGTTCGTAACCCTCCATAGAACATGATATGCAATGTGAGAGCTATATTGGATGAGATCCGTTCAGGTAGAGGGTCATTCAACAATATTTGTGGTTTTTTATTTATGAGATTTCCATCCCAGTAGTATATACAGGAAGTAAAATTATATGGATTGGGTTTCTACGTTCGAAGCAAACTATATGTCAGGTACTGCAACTTGTGTACCTTAAATCCGGAATTTATGAATGAAATTACTTATTAATAAATTTGTGTAATTCATCACCTTAAAGAGATAAGTCGATTTTCTGAAAGTACTCGTATGAGTAAAAGGCAAAGAACTTTTCAATGTGTAAATGATCCTGACAATTTCTGCTACATCTGCGGAAAATATGTAATTAAAAAAATCGATGTGAGTTTAGTAAAATAATAGAAGAAATACATGTGCAATATTTTGGTATACGAGTTAAAAATATGAACGAACCGTGGACACCTAGTATTTTGTGTAATTCGTGCCATGTAAATCTTACTCGATGGACTAGTGGAAGCTTACGGTAAGTACTTTACAATTAATGTATTACAATGTTTTGTGGAATAAAACGTTTTAATTTTAGATACCACGTGCAATTTGGAATGCCAATGATTTGGAGACAACCATTCATTCACGATATGGACTGCTATTTTTGTCTAAGTAAACAGATTGGAGTAGGAAGGAGCATTCGCTGGAATTACGCTTAAGTAAAATTTGTCACTTTGCCAGTTGCACATGCGGAAACAATACCAATTCCCAAGTGTCCAAGTATAGCTAACAGCCTAATTACGGAAACATCAGCAAGTCCAACTGAGTACTCAACTCTGAGCGATTCATGTTTGAGTCAGAAGTCATCACTTTTAACACAGTTTCAACTCAATGATCTAGTGAGAGATATGGAACTGACCAAAGATAAGGCAGAACTACTTGCATCTCGGATGAAACAGAACAATATTTTTGGCCCCAGTTGTTAACATATAACATTATAGAGTCCGTGATATACCTTACAAACAATTTTATACAACTGTGGATAACAGATGCTTTTGCAAGGACATTCCCGGATTGTTCGAGGAACTTAATCAAACATACAATTCAAACGAATGGCGGTTATTTGTTGACAGCAGTAAAGAAAGTTTGAAAGCAGTACTTTTGGACAACGGAAATCAGAAACCGTCGATTCCCATTGTTCATGTCGTCAACACTAAGGAATCATACGAAACAATGGCTAAATTGATCAAATACATAAAAAATGAACATTGCGAAAATTTGTTGCGATTTAAAAGTAGTTGGTATGTTATGCCTCTGATATAGCCGATATTTTGCCACCAATGCATATTAAGCTGGGTCTCTTTAAAAATTTTGTAAAAGCCTTAAGGAAAGATGGCAATTCACTATCATATTTAAAAAGTTTATTTAAAAGTATTTATTTTCAAAAAATCGAAGAAGGAGTTTTTGATGGGCCTAAAATATGGAAACTGATGAAAGATGTGAATTTCGGATCATATTTGACGTCGGGTGAAATTGCAGCGTGGAGGTCGTTTAAGCTTGTAGTATATCTATTCTATATTCTATTCTTCCAACTTATTTTTCGCTTTATGTATTCCAACAAGTATAAATATGTCCCTCAAAATTAATTTCTTGCATTCTCATTTAAACTATTTCCCCGAGAATCTTGGCAACGTAAGTGACGAACATGGCGAAAGGTTTCACCAAGAAATGAGTTCCATCGAGCGGCGTTACCAAGGGCACTGGGATGAAAGAATGATGGGAGATTACATTTGGTTCCTTATTAGAGAAACCGATTCCGAAATCTACAAACGTCAACAAAGAACTCACAATTACTTCTAATGAAACTTGTACATGTAAATAAACTCAAATGCACATAATATAAATAAAAGTAACAAAAAAAATTGCTATTTTAACAGAAATTAAAAAAAAAATTGAAATTATCTTACCTCTACCAAAAGGGCTATAATTTCTATAAGCATTATTTTTTTGGCTAGGCTGCAAAGTCTTAAAAAATAAAAAAAAAATATTTTTGATTCGATTTTTTTTTCTATTTGCTATGTTTTTTTTTGTCCCAGGATTTTTTTTAAAAATATCTACTTTTTCCAATTTGTTTAATGACTGTTACTAAACCGCTGTTCTTAAGTGCAAGAGATATTTCCAACATTGGTAGCCCACATTAATAGCTTCAATTTAACGTATAAGTCGACCTGATCGGTCATATACTCCAAAAATTATAGTGCAAATACTAAGGGTACCTTCGAGTATTTGTAATAAAAAAAATGTATCCATAAAAAAATTTTGGTTTTGATTTTATATAACAGTATGCCAGAATCTATACAAAAAAATAGTTTTTAGGTCTAGGACACAAAAACAATTTTTTTTTTGGTTGCGTAGTGTTATCCCCTCCCCTTACACTGATAGAAAAACCGTTCGTCACCATGAGAATCAGTTTCGTCAATATTTCTTCGTACTGGTGACGAAAAGTTTCGTACATGCGATGTTTTTGTACGTCAATAGAACGAACACGATCATCAAGTCATGTTTTTGGTGATTTCGAAATTCGTCGAGAAAACGATAAGGTTTCATCAAACAAAGCAATAAAATTATAGTTTCTGCTTAAATGTACTGTTCTATATGCGTTCTGATTACCTTAGTTAAATAATTTTTTGTAAAAGATCAATTTAAAAAATCTAATAATTAATGACGAACACCGTTCGTCAATATGATTATCCTTTCATCATGAGAACGATCTACTTATTCGCCCTTTACGGCAACGTAACTCCTACAGCAAAACAAAGTAAGACATGCGACGTTGTTATGTTCGTCCACGTGTGTGTTCCACGCAGCACCGATTGGTTCAAACAAACCGCACTGGCACAGCGTAACTGATGTTTGTTTAACAAAACATCAAACACATAATCGTACATGCATCTCGACAAGCTGTATAAGTGTGAAACATTTGTGCTAGTGGTCTGTACATTCCTTGATGTGATTATTTTTTGATTTAAAATAGCAGAAGTAATGAATACTTCTCGTTTGTTTAATTTCAGCCTTACCTGATAAGAACTGCGTCTCGAAACGAATATTCACAACTGAACCTAGCAATGCAGTTAAATAATTTTATTTTTCATACTATTTTGAATGGTTTAAAACTAGAAGAGCATTTATAGGAATTTTTAAAATTTAAATAGTCGTGGGCATGAATTCGTCGTGGTGATGAATGGGATTCGTCGTGATAATGAATGGGATTCGTCGTGGTGACGAATGGAATTTGTCGTGATGATGAATGGGATTCGTCGTGGTGACGAATGGAATTCGTCGTGGTGATGAATGGAGTTCAGCATGGTGATGAATAGAGTTCGTCGTGGTGATGAATGCTATTCGTCGTGATGATGAATTGGGTTCGTCATGATGATGAATGAGGTTCGTCGTTGTGATGAATGGATCATCCAGAGGACGAAAGTTTTTAGAAACAGAAATTCGTCATGGTGACGAACAAATTCATCAAGAGGATTATTCCGTACGTTAGCTGACTTTTGACGAAAAAATAATCGTGATGATGTACAAATTCGTCGTCATGACAAAGCTTTTTCTATCAGTGTACAGTAAGCAAGACATATATCACTTGCTACGAACCATAAGTGTAACACATCGAAGGAGTGACCTAAGACCCCAAGTATGTTTGGTGGAAATTCTATTTGGGCCATTTTAAGTCATTTGAGCAATGTCCGACAAATGTCTGTCTGCTAACTGGTGCGCACGACTACTCTTGAAAGGAGTAAACGGTTGATTTCAAATTTGATTTGTTTTAAATGATCTTTCAGTGTCAAAACGTTAGTCGAAGTCAACATTTTCATCACGGAAAAGTTCACTTACGTGCCACGTTTGGAAATCATTAAAAATAACTACCGAAATTCTGAGTCGGAGGTCGCTACGAAAATCGAGAGTTTCATCGAAAAATCATCTTCAGCGATGAAGCTCATTTCTGGCTGAGTGGTTTTGTTAACAAACGAAATATGCGTTATTGGACAGCAACAAACACACATGCGCTTCAAGAGACACAATTCCATCCGCAAAAAATTACTGTGTCGTGTGGTTTTCATGTCGGAGGTGTGATTGGTCCGTATTTTTTCGTCGATGAAAACCATTGTCATGTTACCGTCAATGGAGAGCGCTATCGTGCCATGATAGAACATTAGTTTTGGGCAGAATTGGATGAGCTTGACATCGCCGATATGTTGTTTCAACAAGACGGTGCCACTAGCCGCACAGCACGCGTTACAATCGATTTACTGAAAGTCAAATTCGGTGAACGTGTTATCTCGAGAAATGGTCCGGTCGAATGGCTGCCTGGTTCAAGCGATTTAACGCCATTGTATTTCTTTTTATGGGGCCACATCAAATCATTGGTCTATGCCAACAAGCCAACATCTTTAGACGAGCTCAGAGACAACATACAACTCGAAATTGCCAACGTTCCGGTCGAAATGTATGCAAGAGTGGTGGAAAATCGGGTCCAAATAATAGATCGCTGTAGACGGGCTCGTGGTGGTCATATGGTCGAAAATCATTTGGCCAAAAACCAAAATCAAAGTATCACATTCAAAATATTGGCGTATCAGTCCGCCAAGTTTAAAGAAAAGAGGCCCAGCCCTGCAGACGTCATGTTAAAGCAAACAAATAGTAATTTATCATCGGCCTCTGGTCAAACCGACAAATTTTTGGTTTTCGAGTATTAGTCGCGCTGACCGGACGTGATCAAATATAATATTAGTCCTTATGGCCACTGCAACTATTTTAAAATTGGAAAATTTAAAATAGCTATTCATTGACAAGTCGGCTTTTAGTCCTAAGGAATAAACATATACAACTAACTTATAATAACATATTTTTTGTGGTAGTCAATGCTACGGATTTACGTGCTAAGGTTTGGATCAGCTTTAAAATTGTAGCGTTTTTTGAAGATGTCTTATTAGAATATCTGCAAGCTTACAAAATTTTGATCAAGGTGTTAAAAAAAGCCGGG
This sequence comes from Eudasyphora cyanicolor, assembly GCA_963930755.1. NCBI lineage: Eukaryota > Metazoa > Arthropoda > Insecta > Diptera > Muscidae > Eudasyphora > Eudasyphora cyanicolor. The sequence goes on along the minus strand of OZ005737.1, from coordinate 207,989,523 downwards.
CAACGCCGGTTACTTAAATGCTAGTACTTTATACTACACTTAATCGTTTGCGCTGCCAAGACGAACACCTTATTGGTCGACCAATTGAGGTATCCACTCCAGAAATGGTTAAAAAATCCAAAAAATGGTATTGGATTAACGTCGGTTGAAGGTTCGTGAGCTAGCTGAAGTCATAGGCATTTCAAAAACTGATATACATCGCAAATTAACGGAAAATTTGATGATGAGAAAGCTGTGCGCAAGATGGGTGCCACGTTTGCTCACAATCAAGACAATGCACCAGTTCACTCATCGCCTTTTGCGATGAACAAAATCAATGAATTAAAATTCGAACTGCTTCAGCACGCACTGGAAAAAATGGCTCGGCCGAAAAATATTTGCTAACATCGAAAAGATAGAGTTTGCGGTTGATGGCTATTTTCAGGAGCGAGACAGTTCCGACTATAAACAGGGTATTGAAGCTATTGAAAATCGTCGGAAAAGGTGTATCTAGGGATCAAAATAAGAAACTTTGCCGAAGGAACCATACCTCTAAAACAAATTCTGATGTCCCGGAATTTGGGTCAAACTTTTGGGTAGGGGCAAATTTTGAAAAATCCCACTTTGACCCATTTACAGTGCTCCAATCGAGTCCAAATGTATGACCGACCCCCACTAACTATGGAGGCCCGACCCACCCATGCCAGTGGCACACCCCCTGGAACCCCATGGGGTTTCCATACATTTGGACTCGATTGGAGCACTCTAAATAGGTCAAAGTGGGATTTTTTCCGGGACATCAGAATTCGTTTTAGAGGTATGGTTCCTTCGGCAAAGTTTCTTATTTTGATCCCTAGAATACGATTTTCACTGAGCACTTCACTGAGTGGGGGTCGGTCATACATTTGGACTCGATTGGAGCACTCTAAATGGGTCAAAGTGGGATTTTTTCCGGGACATCAGAATTCGTTTTAGAGGTATTGTTCCTTCGGCAAAGTTTCTTATTTTGATCCCTATAATACGATTTTCGCTGAGCAATGGGCGATTTTTAAATCGACCCGTCCTACTGTATATGTATATATGTATATAATACCCGTATGAAGGTCACATTCGAATTTGACTTCTGAGAGTTGTAGAACCTACTTTTTTAACCGATGCTTCTGAAATTTAGAAATTTGCTTAATTTAAGCGGCAACAACTGATAGTAGTGATGATTTGATATATTCCCTAAATATTTATCGATGCATTAGTTGGCAAACAATGGTTGATGATTACGAGTATAAATATAATTTGTGCAGAAAATAAGAAAAATACAAGTTTGATAAGTATGTCCTTTGCGTTGATGGAAGTATGTGTTCCACACAGCGACTTCTTAAATTTAATATACATATAGATTTTATATATTTATATATTGTAGGCTTCCATATGCTAAAGGGATTGTTCATCCCACAGACATTTTCCATGCGTTGCTTATTATGTTTAAAGTCTATATGAGTCAAATTGTTGATATAGTCCTTCATAAAGGCCACTTACAATTTGACTTATGTATGCTAGGAACTGTGTATGTCATATTGCTGATAAAGATACGTCACAGATATCGTATCTAGTCTTGATATAGACAATATTTAAGACTAGTTCTACTGTATACGAGTATAACAGTTTTACGGTCTGGAAAACACATAATTACTCGTATAAATACTGTTGTAGGAAAACACACACTCGGTTCCGCCCGACTTTAACATTTTCTTTAAATTAACATGTATCATTATACTTTAACGATTTTCTTTAGTGTACTTCTGTGTATGTGCTGCAACCAAAAATTCTCTGTTATTGCGAAAAATAATTCCAAAAGAATGCAAAGTTTCTAAATATGAAATTTGTGAATATGCCTTCAAGACACGGGATATGGAATTCACACCTACACATACGAGTATACTCGTATATAGAACGTATAACATGTATGTGTTGGCAAACTCACACACATGTGCAACTCCTCCCACACCTGAAACTCTTGACACGCAAATATGAATAAACAGATATGAATATTCATAAGCCAACTGCAGTACTCCAAACGGCAAAGAAACCTCCGAATGGATGGTTGGATGAATGTATGAAGAGTTAGCACTCAGTGAAGAGTGAATCCTTAGAACAGTTTTGTATGGGAATCCTGTTTGTTCACTTGTTTCTTCGTCAGATTTGTTGTGCTTTCCTTTAGCATTTTTTTTTGCTTTTTTGCAATCCTGTCAAAGGAATCTCATCGTCAGCATAGCCGTATCTCGGTTTACAGATGAAATGCAATTCAGAGTTGAGCATACATTTTATTCGGGCTCCGCTTTTCTTTCGTCTGTATTTTGCATAAAGTTCTTCATATCTGTCTATGTGGATATGTATGAATGTCCTTATGGGTTCATATGCATTTTTCTTGTTTATTTTTTCCTTTTCGAGCACAATCAAATGTTTATTAAGCTCTCAGGTGCTTGGAGGACTGTTGGATGACGGTGCTGTTCCAGCTGCTTTTTTCTTGCAACGTTTTTTATTTTCATAGCTGAAGGCTTCATACAGTTTGGTCTTTGCAGGCTATCATTCAAGCAAGCATAACCTATCATTCATGCCACAGTGGGTGGAACAATTTTAATGCCGGTTGTTCTGGAACTTTGGTATATGATTTTGAAATGTAATGAAACAAAATCTAAAATATTTGGGATTTTACATCTCCCACAAACATCCATGAGGAAATAGTCAAACTAGATGGAATCTCAATCTACATTTCATGCCCAAAAAACTATCAGGCAGAAAACTTAAACCAGTGAGGTTTTTTGTGTGCGACGGTTATTTATGTCACTCATCCTATAAGTAATACTGGCTGACCTTTTAGGCCGAAAGTACCTTACAATCTCTCGCTCGTAGAGCTGCAGGTAGTGGTCTATATACCATCAAAGTGGAGAGACACCAAGGATGTTTCATTCCTAAAACGGGAAAGCCATCCCATACGGCCGATTAGTCAATCATAACTTTTCCTTTAAACCTTGAAGAAATTTATCAAAACCACCGAAACCGCCCTGCATTATCTAATCATCTTTATTCCCTTCAGCTCTGTCTCTCTCTATCTCTCTCTTTCTGTAAAGGAGTATCCAATGATAACTTTTTTTCGACAGAGTGTTCTTTATGGGAACTCCTCAAGGAGGCTTCCTGTCTCCTCTGCTATTGAATCTCTCCAGTATCGTAACAGTATTCTCCTTTCTCTGTAGAAGGTGTTAAGGCTTTTGCCTATGCAGATGACTATTGGTCACATCTTACAACAGGCCCTGCATAACACCGCAAGATGGTCTTCCAATGATGGTATTTGGCGTAAATTCGACCAATACAGCTATAATGCTATAATACTATAATATATCAACTGTTGTTAATGTCTTCTTGGTATAATTTAGACTTCAACTCAACATCAGACAAAGTCACGCCGGCGGAGCTGCAGGTAGTGGCTGATAAAATAGCTCCCTGGCTCAGTGATATCTACACATGTTGTATCATACTAACAAAATGGAGAGAAACCAAGGTTGTTTTCCTCCCAAAAGTGGGAAAGACGTACCATACAGGAGCTAAAGATTTCATGCCAATCCGCCTATCCTTATTTCTCCTTAAAACCTTAGAGAGATTAATATATAGTTACCTTAGAACTAAAATTGCAACGGCATGTCTACGGCAAGGGTCAGTCCAGCGAAACCGCCCTGCATGATCTAGTCTGCTTTATTAAAGAATTCCTCTCTGTTAAGGAATATACTGTGGCTTTCTTAGATATATGTAGAGGAAGCCTTCAATAACATAAATCCAGCCATTTTAGTCACGGTTTTAGCAACCCAGGGGGTTGACAGCAGTACACGGTTCATTCATAACCTTCTGATTAAGAGACGCATTTCATTTAGCTTAGGGTCGACCGACCTCCATAGATTTGTCAGCAGGGGAACGCCCCAAAGAGGTGGTCTGCCTTCTCTGCTATAAAATCTCCGCAAGTACAATATTCAGCTTTCTCTGAAGACGATGGCTGTTAGCATTGTTGCCTATACAGATGACGTGTCAGTAGCTGTTAGAGGGAAGTTTCCGAGTTCTCTTAGAGACATCCTACAACAGGCCTTTCATACAACCTCAAGATGGGCTTCAGATAATGGCCTTGGTGTTACCCATACCAAGACGGAATTAGTTCTTGTCACCAGGAGAGATAAGGTACCAACAGTTACTCCTGTCTCTTTGGGGATATTGAAGTTCCCTTCTCTGAAAGCGCTAAATACTCAGGTATTTTACTAGACAGGAAGTTGAACTTCCAACCTAAAATTCTGGTTATAGCAAAGAAGGTTGTGGTAGCGCTGTATGCTTGTAAAAGGGCAATAGAAAAACGCTGGGATCTGAACCCGCGTATAGTTTATTGGTTGTATACGGCAGTAGTCAGACCGATAATGCTGTACGGAATTTGTCGTCTGGTGGACAGCTCTGCAGAAATCCACCTTCTGCATGAGACTAAACCAGGTTCAGCGAATGGCTGCTATATGTATCAGTGGTGCGCTGAGAACGACACCAATTGGGCACTAAATGTTATACTACATTTAATGACTCTGGACATTACAGCAGCGCAATACTACGCCGCATGTACTGCGATTAGACTTATGGAACCGTCACTATGGTCAGGAAGTGGCTACGGATATAATGACATTCTAGACACTATGCCTGGCCTTCCGAGCCCTGTTGATTACACTATGACTGAACCTCTTTTTGACAAGCAGTATCTCACACTTATCCCTGATAGATAAGAATGGAATGGTCGTATCCCAGGACATAGGAGATTCGTATACCTCTATACCGACGGTTCGAAACCCAATAAATAAGTGGGCTTGCAAAAAGATTGTTTGATCAATGTAGTGTTTACCAGGCAGAAATCTTAGCTATGAAAGTGGTAGCGAAATGACCGAAAATGAATGTTCTGAACAAATCAGATAGTCAGGCTGTTATCAAGTCCCAGGAAACTATATTCCTGAATTTTAAAACTGCCCTCTAATATCGCAGATCTATTAACGAAACGGCTGAACAGTTCAACATTCACATGTTATGGGTGCCGTAACATACCTTTGAACTGCAAGGCAGATAAACTTACAAGACAAGCAGCTACACGCTCCAGGGGAACTGGAGATAGTGCCTTACGGCAAAAAATGACAGATGGCCACTAGTCAGGAACTGCATACGGTTCAGGGTGATGAGGTCCGGACTAAACTCAAAACGCACCAACGCACTGCTGTCGTTGTCGAGACCGGATGTCTCAGTTATCATGTCTGTCATGACGGGTCACTGTCTTATTGGAATGCACGCAGACAGTTTGAAGGTCTTGCATAATGACTTTTGGAGAAGCTGTGGAGACTTAGAAGAGGAGGAATCAATAGAACACATTTTGTGTTTGTGCCCCGCTTTCTGTAGAATGCGGCATGCACTCTTAGGCTCTTATTTCTTTGGGGAGTTAGCTAACTTGACTGATGTTGGAATCCACCAACTTTTGAGCTTTTTGAAGCAATCAATTTGGTTCACCGGTAGGGGCTAAGGATAACTAGTATTTCCCTTACGTCCCTGTGGTAACACAGTGGACTGTGTAATCTCAGTGAGTCTGTTTTACAGGCTGCCACTCTTAACCTAACCCAAAGTCTTGGCGGAATTTAAATTTCAACTCAACATTTTGGCAATGTCATTACAGTGGGGATGTCTGCTCCTTCGTTTACGACTTAAAAATATTGAGTGGCAGAGTTTAACGATGCCGTACGAACTACCACGACGATCGCCGTAGTGATCGACCAACTGAGGTGTCCTTGCCAAAAACGATTAAGAAAATCCACAAATTGGTATTGGACGATCAAAAGGCATTTAAAAAACTCAGAAGACCTAAAATTTGAAGATTAAAAAGCTGTGCGCAAGATGAGTGCCGCGTTTGTTCCCTATGGAACAAAAGAGACTAAGTACTACCTTACAGGCTCCAGGGGAACTTCAATATGCGAACATTAGGGCGGGTCGATTTAAAAATCGCCCATTGCTCAGTGAAAATCGTATTCTAGGGATCAAAATAAGAAACTTTGCCGAAGGAACCATACCTCTAAAACTAATTCTGATGTCCCGGAAAAAATCCCACTTTGACCCATTTAGAGTGCTCCAATCGAGTCCAAATGTATGACCGACACGCACTCAGTGAAGTGCTCAGTGAAAATCGTATTCTAGGGATCAAAATAAGAAACTTTGCCGAAGGAACCATACCTCTAAAACGAATTCTGATGTCCCGGAAAAAATCCCACTTTGACCCATTTAGAGTGCTCCAATCGAGTCCAAATGTATGGAACCCCCAGGGGTTCCAGGGGGTGTGCCACTGGCATGTGTGGGTCGGGCCTCCAAAGTTAGTGGGGGTCGGTCATACATTTGGACTCGATTGGAGCACTCTAAATGGGTCAAAGTGGGATTTTTCAAAATTTGCCCCTACCCAAAAGTTCGACCCAAATTCCGGGACATCAGAATTCGTTTTAGAGGTATGGTTCCTTCGGCAAAGTTTCTTATTTTGATCCCTAGAATACGATTTTCACTGAGCAATGGCGACTTTTTTTACCTCCCCACAAATCGACCCGGCCTAGCGAACATGCCTCTTGCGATCCATAAGATTTTCTTGAGAGTTAGTGTCCTTATTACAACAAATTAGAAACTAAACTAATCTTGCCTAAATTAATATTTTCTTAAAAATATCATCAAAATTGCATATTTATTGTAAATTTAGTAGAGCATGCATTTTTTATCGAAACTTCCAGCAAAATAAATTTTTATAAATATTTTTGTAGAAATCGAATTTTTATACAAATGCTAGGCTTTTTTTTTTTGCTATACATTTTACTAAAAATTTTACTTTGCTAAAATGATAGAGTGGTGTCTATCGAAACTGCAGTCAATTCTACCAAGCAATTAAAACTCTCTACCAATTTTTGTATTTGTTTCTATTACATTTTTGCAACAGACAGAAAGTAACTGAATCATATGGTCTTAAACCGAATAAATTCTGACTGAATAACAAAAGCACAGACCAACAATAAATAACAACAACACATACAAACACATTTCGAAATCATTTTTTTTTAGAAAAACTGTCTATAATCAGGGGCAGTGGTCTGGGTCGTCGTTCTTTAAACCGGATAAACTGATGACCGGATTAATGGAATCAAAAGGGTGTTAAAATCGAATGTCAATGAAATGTAATTTGAACGAAATTTTCAATACAAATTAAATTTCAACGTAATTTTTAACGCAACAATTTTATTTCAAAAAATGTTCTAGAAAAATCCAATTTCAATATCTTTTACGAAAAAAAACAACATCGATAAAAGTTTCAAAATTTTCTAGAAACAATTTTATTTCAAGAAAAAGCAATTTCAACAACTTTTTGCTGAAAAATGCAATATCGACGAAAATTTGAAGAAAAATGGAATTTCAACAAAAATTTTCTAGAAAAATTAAATTTCACAAATTGTTTGTAGACAAATGCAATGTCGTCGAAAATTTCAAAAAATGCAATTTCAACGATTTTTTTTTTAAATTAAAATTTTGAAGAAATTTCCAGAAAAATGCAAATTTGTGAAAATTTTCTAGATAAATAAAAATTTTAAGGGATTTTCTAAGAAATGTAAATTTTAAGAAATTTTTGTTGAAAATTTAAAATTTTATGAAATTTTCTTAAAAAAAATGCAATGCAGCGTTATTTTTTAGAGAAATGCAACGAATATTTTCTAAAAAAACAGTGCAATTTCAGCGAAATTTTCTTTGAAAAATTCACTTTCAACGAAATTTTCTTAAAAATTTACATAATTGTATTTTTCTAGAAAATCTTGCATACATCAATAATTTGTTAGAGGAAATGTCATATTTTTATAGAGAATGTCAGGAATTTTTTTTTTATTTTTTATAAAAATTTAATAGATATCTTTTTATAGAAAATGGTGCCAATATCCGAATATTTAAAAAATTTCTTTGAAAGCTGATTTTTTTTAAAAATTCTTCAATATTGAATTTGTTTAAGAAAATTTTGTCAAAATTTTTTTTTTAAATTTTTTCGAAAATGCTATTTTATAAGTATTTTTTTTTTTTGAAAATATCGGTAAAATTGCATATTTCTGCAAAATTTCTTTGAAATTAAATTTTTCTGAAAAATTTCGCAGATATTCCAGTTTTCTTTGAAATTTCATCGAAATTAATTTTATCGGCCCTTATTACATTAAACAACACAACATCATTAAACAACTCAACGACTTTTAAACCTTTAATCGACCGGGGTAAGGCAAGGGATTAAAGCTCGATAACAGGATTAATGGCTACTGGTCGTATAAAAGGGTATTAAGAGGAAACATTCTCAAATAATTTAAATTCAAAAAAAAAGAATTTATTTCCAGAATTTTTTTTAAAAAAATTTAGTTATAACAAACTTTTTAAGAAAAAATACAATTCTACGATTTTTCTAGAAAAATGCAATTTCAGCAAAATTTTTAAGAAAAAATTGATTTCAACAAAATTTTTGAGGATTAAAAATTTGAATGAATATTTATAAAATGCATATTTTGACCTTTTCTAGAAAAAAGCAATTTCAACGAAATTTTCTAAAAAAAAAATGCAATTTCAACGAAATTTTGCAGAAAAATTACATTTCGGGGAGATTTTCAAGAAAAAATACGATTTAAATGAAATTTAATTTTATTATGTTATTTGTTGGAAGGGGCATGACGATTTTTAACATGTTTGAAATGTATGGGAAGGCCAGGCCTACATATTCTATGTGAACTTGGCATAGCTTTTCAATACATCTTTGGCAAAATGTCAAATGCAAATGACATTCCACTGAAAATATAAATTATCAGAATTTTATTCCTGTCGTTCCAAATACGCTTTATATATCAAATATCAAAAATATATATCAGAACTAAAAGATGCCTACAGCGAGATAATGTCAGATTGGGCTATTCCACTTGTATATAAAAATCCATTTAACACTGATGTTGGGAACTTAATATGTGACCGGCTTTTCTGGCCTGAGCTGGGTGCAACGGTTAACAAATAACAACCCATAAAAATTTTGGATCTACGTGTAGTGAACATGATATGCTAAAAATCAAATCCTCGTTTTGTTCTCAATACGGAATGACCCACCCACTCTGGCATTCATCACCTCATCTAAACGTCATTAGGAATATAGGATAATATCACCCACTGTGCGTAGTCATTTTCCCTCTTCTCAATTGGGCCGAGTTTGAGTAGGTGTGAGGGTGTAAGAGCCGGGTTTCTTTGTCAGCGAAGGTAGGTGACCTAAGTTGATGCAATTTTCACAGCTCATCATTTTCTTTTGCAACCACATTCTGTGTAATTCATTTTCCCATTTTTGCATTTAAATATTGTTTGTTTATCTCTTTGAGTTGTTTCTCTGTTGCATCTTCTGTTTCGTATTTCTTTTGGTGTTTGTTTTACATATTGACAAGTGCTGACGTTGACACTTTAGCTCTCACCAACCCATCCACACACACACCCAGCCACTTGCGAATATGTGCTTCCCATTCACCAGAAGATGGATTGGATTCATTCATATGCACTCGTATTTGTTGGAGTGAGTAAATGTGGGAGTGAATGGGATGAATGTAAATGTATGTTTACCCAAAGGCATCTTATCTCAGCTCAGAGATGCATTTATTCATTTGACTGTATTTGTTTTGGCTGTGGTTGTGTATTTTGTAAGTGTGTATGTGGCAGAGTTGTAGGCTTGTTTTCATTTTCTTCTTGATTTGTTTTCTTATTTGACTTGAGGAAATGAGGTCATTCACACCAGTCTTGGTCTTATACAATATTTTAGACGTTATGTGTTGGAATGAATATGAATGATTTTTAGCTAATGGTGTGGTAACAGAAATGATTGCATACTTTGGGGCGTTGGCAATTTTAAAACGTAATTGCATATTTTTGGGACTGTATGAGTCTTTTCTTCGTCAAATTTTTTCGTAATACAAACAATTTAGAATGGAGTATCGTCATCTGTACAATATATGCTAACTAATTATACTTCTCATAAATCGGTATTGGGAAAAACTATTGTATGTGAATCACAAAAGAACAAATTGAATATTAACAATTTTAGTTCACTTAATAAATAAATTTTGTTCACATAACCGAAAGATCCAGTCATATAATAACAGTTGTTTACATTACTATGTTTGATCCATAGAAATGTGATTCTAATTCTTGAATTAGAGTTCGACTTAAAAATAGAGCTTTCCAATAAGAGGTTTAATTATGAATATACCGCAATTTTAACAGTTGTCATTAATTGCCAGATGGCAAGTAAAAAATTGTGAGTATTAAAATTCACTACAACAAGTAAGAAAGTTCAGTCGGGTAAACCGACTAATGAATCCCCTCACCTTGAGTGTCAAAAAAATATAAGTAAATTTATTTATTTTTTTGTTTTATTTAAATAATTATCAACTTAAATTGCGTTTAATAACTTTAAAGTATGTTCTGGTATTAAAGTTAAAAACTGTTTACTTTTGGTACAAAATGGCCCAGTTGTGTGAAAGGTACCAAAAGGGGCGTGCCAATTACTGCCACTTTTCTCTAAACTCTAGGTACTATAAAAACATTGCACTGTACGAAATTTCAAGTATTTGTATGCACTGGTATTAAAGTTAAAAGCTGTTAACTTTTGATTCAAAATTTTCCATTTTTGTGGGAGGTACCAAAAGGGGCGTGGTAACTTTGCCCATTTTTCTCGAGGTAATAGTGACTAATAAACGAATACTATGTGTAGAACTTCAGAGAATTCAAATAAGTAGTATAGAAGTTATTAAACAATCAATATTTCACTCAATGTTAACCCTTTGTGGGGGAGGTAGTAGAAGCAGGAACGACCATTTCAACAGATACATTGGTCGCTCGCATCGTACCTTCTGTATGCAAATTACGACGAGAGTTAACATTATCAACAAATGTGTTCTCTTCATTAAGAACATTAACCAACAATTGAGCTCTGGTACTCGTTGATTGGCAATCCATATCAGCATTAAAAAGAGTTGAAGACAGAGGGGCAGCATTAGATTTTAAAACGCAGGCATTCATATTATTAGCAGGCGTATTCTACCGAGTACCATTGACATCATTTGGAGCATTCGTCAACAACTGAGTGTTAGAAGGCTTGGAGCGACGGTGGATAGCATCAATAGATGATTGAGCAGAAGAGCAAGTTGACAAACCGGTATTTAAAGAAGAAGAAGCATGTATTATTGTTGCATCCGCAGTAGACTCACTGAGAAACTTAAAAACCACACTCTTAAGTTCTCTTATTTCGCTAGCGAGCGTAGATACTGAAGCAACTAAATCACCCGAAGCACATAAACAATCATTGCAATTATAAACACAGTTCTTGGTTTTTTAACCATATCCAAAGTACTTTGATCATCAACCTCAGAACAGAAGTAATGACATATGCCATTGCAAATATGTTATTAATGTTATTAATGTTATAAGCTGTTAACTTTTGGTGCCCATTTTTCTCGAGTTGATAACGACTAATAAGCTAATACTATGTGTGGAATTTCAAAAGATTCGAATAAGTAGTATAGCAGTTATTAAAGAATCAATATTTCACAACATTTTAACCCTTTGTGGGGGAGGTACTAGAAGGAGTGGACCAATATGGCCCATCTTCGAATAGAAAAAAATATTACCACATACCAAATTTGAGGTCAATCGGTTACTCCTTTCGAGAGTTATCGTGCGCACCAGCCAGCAGACATACAGACAGACAGACAGACGGACGGACATTGCTCAATCAACTTAAAATGACCCAAAACGGATAACCGCCGAACATACTTAAGGTCGTAGGTCACTTCTTCGATGTGTTACACTTTTGGTTCGTAGCAAATGATATATACCCTCCTCTCCAAGGATCCGGAATTTCATCAAAAAATCATCTTGAGTGATGAGGCCTATTTTCACCTCGGATACCACGTGAACAAGCAGAATTGTCACACGTGAGGCTCGGAAAACCCAAGAAAGGTCTCTCCATCCTAAACGTGTGACTTTTTTGTCCATTTTTTGGTCTTGATGGGGTTCGAAAATGATGCTGGTGCAACTGTCAAAGTGAATGGATAGCGCTATCGAGCAATGACTAATGATTTTGTACGGCCGGAATTGGAAGATTATGACGTGGACGAATTTCATTTTCAACAAGACGGCGCCATGTGCTGCCCAAGCAACGATACCACGGCTCTTTTGCGTGAAAAGTTTCCTGACTATGTTATTTCTCGAAGAGGCAGTGTTAGAATTTTTCTTTGGGACTAGGTGAAAGATAAGGTCTATGCCAATGACCCACAATCGATTCAAGGCCTCAAAGATTAATTTCGTGCAGTTCGTGCATACTCGTACAGTCACAAATTTGCGAATTGGTGATGGAAAATATCATGAAAAGAATATGGTCCTGCAAGCGTTGCCGTGGTGGCCTTTTGACTTAAATTGTTTTCCATTATTAATTGCATACAATAGAAGAAATCTCCGATAATTGTCCTTAAAAATTCTCACTCTTTTTTATGGCGATCCATTTAGACCTTGTTTTACATTTGATTTATTTATTACAGGTGTCATAGCAGAATTTAAATTTAATTTAATGATGTTTTTTCTCCATATGTCAATTGAGTTCCACTTACAGGGTGGCTGATATGTAATGCAACAAAGTAAAGCGCTATATTTTTTTAATTTTTTTTAAATTTTATTGTTCAAAAGCAAAAAATGTCGGAAATAACATATAATTTTAGAAACAGTTTAGATTCGTTCGAATTGGCCACCTTTGGCACGAATTATGGCCTTCAAACCAAAGAGGTTCTAGAATAAGAGTATGCACGGCGAAAATTCATGTGCAGAGTTGAGTTTTTCTATTGAAGTGGTGGACATAAAGAAATTTTAAATTGATTAAAAAACAAGTAAGAAAGTTTCAGTCGGGTAAACCGACTAAGGTATACCCTCACTTTGTGAGTAATGTAATATTGAATATTACTCGAATTATTCTGTCAATTTGTGTGGGAGGTACCAGAAGGGGTTTATCAAATACACCTTTTTTTTGCTGAACATTAGATACTTTAAATTCATTGCACTGTGCCGACTTATAAGCATTTATGTGCACTGGTATAAGCGTTATGAGACATTAAATTGTGGTATGATTTGGGCATTTTGTGTGGGAGGTACAAAGAGGGGCGTGGCAATAACGCCCATTTTTTACAGGGCTATAGACACTATAAAAACATTACACTGTACAAAATTCCAAGTATTTTTATACACTGGTTTTAATGTTATAAGCTGTTAACTTTTGGTGCAAAAAGGTACCTTTGTGTGGGAGGTACCAAAAGGGGCGTGGCAACAACACCCATTTTTCCCTGGACTGTAGGCAATATAAAAGCATAATACTGTACCAAATTTCAAGTATTTTTATACACTGTTATTAATGTTATAAGCTGTTAACTTTTGGTGCAAAATTGTGCATTTGTGTGGGAGGTACCAAAAGGGACGTGGCGACTTTGCCCATTTCTCTCGAGTTGATAACGACTAATAAGCTAATACTATGTGTGGAATTTCAAAAGATTCGAATAAGTAGTATAGCAGTTATTAAAGAATCAATATTTCACAACATTTTAACCCTTTGTGGGGGAGGTACTAGAAGGAGTGGACCAATATGGCCCATCTTCGAACTTAGCCGGAGATAGAAAAAAATATTACCATATACCAAATTTCAGGTCAATCGGTTACTCCTTTCGAGAGTTATCGTGCGCACCAGCCAGCAGACACACAGACAGACAGACAGACAGACAGACAGACGGACGGACATTGCTCATTCGACTTAAAATGACCCAAAACGGATTTCCTCCGAACATACTTGGGGTCACTCCTTCTACGTGTTACACTTTTTTCCGTAGCAAATGATATATACCCTCGTCACACTAAAGTGAGGGTATAAAAATTGCATTCTTTGCAATATAGAGGAAACAAGGTAAAAACGTTATATAAACGTTATATATTATATACCCTTCACCATGGATTGTATTCAATTCTATTACTGGAAAAGTCTTTGGATATGGAGCAAATCTTCAAACCATCCTTTTTGTTGAAGCAAATATTAAAACAAAAACAAGTAAGAAAGTTTCAGTCGGGTAAACCGACTAAGGTATACCCTCAGTTTGTGAGTAATGTAATATTGAATATTACTCGAATTATTCTGTCAATTTGTGTGGGAGGTACCAGAAGGGGTTTATCAAATACACCTTTTTTGCTGAACATTAGATACTTTAAATTCATTGCACTGTGCCGACTTATAAGCATTTATGTGCACTGGTATAAACGTTATGAGACATTAAATTGTGGTATGATTTGGGCATTTTGTGTGGGAGGTACAAAGAGGGGCGTGGCAATAACGCCCATTTTGCACAGGGCTATAGACACTATAAAAAGATTACACTGTACAAAATTTCAAGTATTTTTATACACTGGTTGTAATGTTATAAGCTGTTAACTTTTGGTGCAAAAAGGTACCTTTGTGTGGGAGGTACCAAAAGGGGCGTGACAACAACGCCCATTTTTCCCTGGACTGTACGCAATATAAAAGCATAATACTGTACAAAATTTCAAGTATTTTTATACACTGTTATTAATGTTATAAGCTGTTAACTTTTGGTGCAAAATAGTGCATTTGTGTGGGAGGTACCAAAAGGGACGTGGCGACTTTGCCCATTTTTCTCGAGTTGATAACGACTAATAAGATAATACTATGTGTGAAATTTCAAAAGATTCGAATAAGTAGTATAACAGTTATTAAAGAATCAATATTTCACAACATTTTATTTCTTTGTGGGGGAGGTACTAGAAGGAGTGGACCAATATGGCCCATCTTCGAACTTAGCCGGAAATAGAAAAAAATATTACCACATACCAAATTTGAGGTCAATCGGTTACTCCTTTCGAGAGTTATCGTGCGCACCAGCCAGCAGACAGACAGACAGACAGACAGACAGACAGACGGACGGACATTGCTCATTCGACTTAAAATGACCCAAAACGGATTTCCTCCGAACATACTTGGGGTCTTAGGTCACTCCTTCGACGTGTTACACTTTTTTCCGTAGCAAATGATATATACCCTCGTCACACTAAAGTGAGGGTATAAAGATATGTTCTCCGTTTTCTTTGTTTCAACTAACGTAAAATAATTTTATTTTGTGTGTTTATTGACGTGCATGTGAAAAAGTGAAAGAAAAGCACACAAAATACACGATTTTTCAATAAATTTTTTCATGAACTCATCTTTGCTCACGAGTCGGAATTCACCTTTCGTTGAGGTGAATGAAATGGTATCTCTTCTTATATTGAATCTCTTTGCTTCAAACGGCCGACAAAGCCATCACACGCTGCACGAAAGTGGCTCTGCGGTATTTTGGCCCATTCCCGGCGAATTTTTAAGTGCGAACCTTACTCTCTAAAATGCCCCAGGCGCAAAAGTCCAACGGATTGAGATCCGGAGATCTTGATGGCCATCTTCCTTTTTAACCCATTCTTGGTTGACGCGTGCTGAGTGCGATGGTGCTGAGTCCTGTTGGAATGTCCATGGTCTGCGGCCGAAATGTTTGTCTGCCCAGGTATGTAAAGATTAGAAAGTGCATAGCAGAAACCAGTCCCTCTTCTTATTAAGCCCATTCTTTCATTATTCACTATCGCTGTTTAATCCTGTCTATTTTACAATTAACACCGAATGTTAAGATTCTTATGGTTTGTGAATTGGAAGTTATCCTATCCAGATCCAATACGGATAATATTCACCTCACATCTATGTACTCAGTAATACTAATGGTGTTTTCCTTTGTACCAAAAAAAATGCTAAATTTTTTCTGTCTTTCTCCCTAAAAACGCCATGTATTAAATTAATGGGGAAACAGATGTTTTTCCGCGTCAATAGCCTAAATACAGGCATATGTATTTGAGTGGTGTCAAATTTTTTTTTTTTGTTTTGGACAGATTTGCTTATTTAGGTGACGCCTTGAAGCATACTTTGTTTATAGTGAGTTAAAATGCTGCCTTCATCAATTTTTGTTTTCGATTTCGGCCATTCAAATTGCTACAGTACAGATTGTACAGAGGGTATAGGCGACATTTTTTAAAATGCTGCTATCTGACAGCGCAACATTTTTTTTAAGAAAAGAAAAGACCATATGTTTTTTTAAACTTTTAAATTATTAATTAAGTTTAATTTTTTATGTCTTTCATGTGATACAATATAAAATATGTAAACTTATAAATTCCTATACTCTAATTATAAGATATTTTATCTTGTTGTATAGGATAATCAAATAAATAAATAAATAAATAAAAAAAATATGTTTCCTTGTCATCTTAATCGAGATACATATATGATGGCAAATATTAATATAATAATGAAGAGTGAGCCCACCCGCTCAGTACACCCTCACTTTAGTGGAGTGGGGTATATATCATTTGCTACGGACCAAAAATGTAACACGTTAAAGAAGTGACATCAGATCCTAACTATGTTCGGCGCAAATCCGTTTTAGGACACTTGATGTGATTTGATCAATATCCGTTCTCCGTGCGTCAGTTTTGTTGTTGCGCACGATAACTAGACCGGGTCACAAAATAAAAAATAAAATGCGATGCGGAATATTAAAGCTCACTTCGAGACAATCGCAAAAATAACAATGTCGTCAATATATTGAAATCCCAAACTCATTGTCATAAAGTTGAATCTGTAATCACTATGTTACTTCATGCCCCGAAAATGTGCAATGGAATCCGAACGAACAATGTGACGATGCTAATGAACAGCGTGCTGGTGGCAAGGACCATTCAAGGGAGAAGAATACCTAATTCCACGAATTTCCTTGTCTTCAACTGATTTACCATTCAAGTTTAAACATCTTCAGTTCCCAGTGAAACTTGAATTTGCGTTGACCATAAACAAGTCACAAGGACAATCACTGGATGTGTGAGAATAAATCTTGAAATGTCATGTTTTTCACACGGCCAGCTGTATGTGGCTTGTTCGCTACAGAGCATAAAACAAAATATGTTGTGTATAGGTCAGCATTAAATTGAATACAATAGTATTGTGCAACGTTGATAAAAATACGCGGACTTGACAGGATAGGTTCGATTCTGAAAATCAGTGGGCCCCCTCAAAAAAGTTGTCATCAGTTTTTGTCCAACAGCTAATTCAGAGTTGGTGATACCGCTTAACCATATTTGGCAATAATGTAGCTAAGAATATGGTGAACAAATTTTGTTAACATTTTATGCCAAAATGTTAATCCCCACTGTACTGGCATATATATTGCTTCAACCACTGGGCCGTATGAATAACATTGCTGCACCAATATTCCAAAATGCTGTTTTTGACTTTCATTTGACTATTTTTTAGCGTTTGTATTATGTCTTGGGCATTCGTGTGTTATGAAATATATAAGAATTGTTAACATTGTATGGCCAACATTTTTGTAAACCATTTCATCCCCGCCCTCCCCATTTTTAGGGGAATTTTTTACGATTTGTTAAAGTGGGGCCAAAAACTACCATTATGTGGTGGAGCTAGAGGGTTAATATGTTCAACAAAAATGTAGGCCAGTACCTGACATGCTATGTTTTCCGAGTACCTACATTACCGTGAAAAATTGGCGTTTTTGCCACGCCCCTTTTGGTACCTCCCATACAAATGAACCAATTTGCACTGAAAGTTAACGGCTTACAACATCGATTCCTGCTCATACAAACACTACCAATTTTGTACAGTAAACAAGTAAAAGCATTAAGTTCGGCCATGCTGAATCTTATATACCCTCCAACATGGATTGCATTCAATTTCATTACTGAAAAAATCTTTGGATATGAAACAATTCAAGTAAGTAAATTATTAAAAAAAATATTGTTATTGTTTAAGAAAATTATGTATTAAAAAAAAGAACGCTACAATTTTAGGCAGCAAATTCGTTATCCAAACTCTTCACCTGAAAAAATGTGGAATTTATGGCTTAAAATAGCTTTTTTGAGAGCTACATCTACACGGGGACTACAACAAAATAAAATTGTATTTGTATACATTTTATTGAGATGAATTCTTGGCAAAATAGAATACAAACCTCAAACTTTCAGCCAAATTTCTTAGAAAATGTGGTGTTCATGGCTTAAATAATCATTTTTGGGATCGATATTTATAGGTGGACTATAACAAAATATGAACTGATTTAAAAAATTTTTACTGCGATGAATTCTTATCTTAAATAAATATAAACTGTAAAGATTCAATTAATACGCTTAGAAAATATGGTATTTATGGCTTAAATATGTATATTTTGGAGCGACCTCTACAAGGTGATTATAACAAAATATAAAGCGTTTTGTAAAATTTTTGGTTTGATAAATTCATGTGAAAACAGAATACAAACTGCAAAGTTTCTGCTAAATTGCTTTAAAAATGTGGTGTCTATGGCTCAAAAAGCGTATTTTGGAGTGACCTCTATAGGGAAGCTATATCAAAACATTGACCGATATGGCCCATTTTCAATCCCGAATAACCTGCAACTATAAGAAATATTTTTACCAAATTTTATCAACCTACACGCTGAAAAATAATCGCTTCTGTAGTATATTGTCCCAAACATATTCGGCTTGAAATATACATATGTTTAGGGTACACTCCAAATATGTAATATTTGACACACATAAATATTGTATGTTTCGGAGGATATTGTTCAAAACAAAAATATGCTCCCATTAAAATATTTTTTATTTGGAAATAGTATTTCCGAAACAAAGATTAATTTGTAATTATTTATTTTTTTTTCAATGTAATAATGTCATAACCTTAAGACAAGTTTTTTGTTTTTCAGATGTTCAAAGAGCATTTTTTATAAATTTTATATGTTTGTAAAATTTTATTAAATTTAAATCTAATCTAATAATCTTTCGTAAATATAAGTTGCATTGATGGATTGACAAAAAGTGATGAATTGGAATATTTATAAATTAAATGACATTTCTGGCTATACATATTAACACGAAAACTAGGAAAAACAAACTAATATTCTAACAAGTCAGCAAAGTTTTAAAAATCTTCTTAAAAAAAATATATTTGGAAAACTTCTTAAACAATAACTTTGTTTGTGTGTAAACACATATTTTATTTGTGAAATTCGGTTTGCAAATAAATTATGTTCTAATATATTAATACATGCGTTCCAAACAAAATTTCTTGATTTTCAAATAAAATTTATTTGTTAACAAATATATAATATTTAAAAAAATCGTTTCCAAGTATATTTTCTTTCAATTCAAACATATCAAAAATGACGATTTTCCTCCGTGTAGCTCTATTATTACGGACTGTAGCGTGATTACAATAGACGGACGGACAGACGGACATTTAGTGGTGTTACAAATGGTGGAGGGTATAAAAATGGGCGTTTTTGCCACCCCTTTTGGTATGGACCTCCAAACAAAATTAAAAAAAAAAAATTTTTTTTAATTTGCCTTTTTTTCAAGTATTTTATTTTCACTGTTTTATTCGTTAGAATGCTATCTTTCAAAAACTGTAATTTTTTATATTTTTTGTCAAAAAACGATCTTTTTGAAAAAAATATATTTTTTTCTAATTGCTTTAACAACAGTTAGTAAACCAATATTTCTACGTGGAAGCGATATTACTAACATTTGTTGCTCTCATAATTTTCTTTAATTTTATCAAGGTCATATGGACCAAATACTAAAGGTATCTTCCATGGTTTCATAAAATAGTATGCTTTAATCTACACAAAAAAAGTTTTTCCGAGACATACATTTTTTTTTGTACTGCATAGTGTTGTTAGCTGCGTTGTTTCACCATTTTCTTAACTACATTATTGCCAAATATAGTTAAGCGGTATCACCAAGTCTGAATTAGCTGTTGGACAAAAGCTGATGACACCCCTTTCGAGGGGCCCACTGATTTTCAGAATATTTTGAGGTCCATAAAAAAAATTGGTCACCAATTTCGCCAAACCGAGTACAGGGTTATACTACCCTTTGGTAGTAGAATCGAACCCATACTGTCAAGTCCGTGTATTTTTCAAAAAGTGTTCATTTCATTTCCGCCATCTAACGTTTTTTTTTTTTCAACTAGTGCTTATTTCGTGAATGGTAACACCTAGCTGATGTCTGATTTGACAGATAATTAGTTTTATCCTTCCGCTGAAAGAATATGGTTGTGTATACGCTTGAACAACGCTGGGAGCGATCGACTTACAGAAGATGCCGATTTTGCCAAAAAAAAATCATCTTTTCAGATGAAGCTAATTTTGATCTTGGCGGGTATGTAAACAAGCAAAATTGCCGCATTTGGGGCACAGAAAACCCGCACGCATACATTGAAAAGCCGATACACCCAAAACGAGTCACTGTTTGGTGCGGATTTTGGTCCAGAGGCATAATTGGGCCATTTTTCTTCGAAAATGAGCAAGGAGTGGCCGTTACAGTCAATGGCGATCGTTAGCGGGCCATGTTGAATTTTTGTTCACAAAAATTGAAGAGGAGGATATTGGCAACATTTGGTTTCAACAGGACGGCGCTACGTGCCGAAGCTAAACTCGATGTTTTGCGCGATGTTTTCAAAAAAAAAGTTATTTGGCGGACCCTTTACATGTTATTAAAACTAATATTATTCATTGGAATTAAAACTTGATTTTATTCTATTTTCACAAAATATTGGACGATACGAAGTCGAAGGCGTATCAAACTATATTTTATAAATATGTGTTAAAAATAGCTAATTTTTGATACAAAAATATCCTGGAGGAAACGTTAATGCTCAAAATGGAATCATAAATGTTAATAAATATATTTTAAGTTTGCCGCTTCTTCCTTTGGTCAGCTTCTTCCTTTATAAATACAAATGATATAGGTCCAAATGAATCACCCATTATATTTGGAGCAGAAGAAATTTTTTATTTAAAAGAACGGCTATGCATGATTGCTTCCATTTTATTTGAACTTACTTGCAAGTAAATCAAATTTCTTCCTGAGAAATATTCCTTTCTTAAAATATATTTTTTTAACCTCTAAATATGGTCGTTAGTCGTGACATTTTCTTTTAAAATCTTATGTGACATGAAACATATTTGTAATTATTTTGCTAATAACACAAATTATATTTAATTAACTTCAACAAATGTAGTCTTTAATTAAAATGACAGCCTAGAGAATGATTTGTGTAATTTATAGAAAAGAACATTTGTCATTTTATTTTGATAGCCGAATAAAATAACTTTTAATGTACACTGTGTCTTTCTCGAGTAAGACGAAGGATTTCACTTTAAATTTAATTATAGTCTCTCCAGTGAATTGTACATGATGGGGTAGATGATGAAACCCCTATCTTACTTGTCTGCTTTTAACTTTGTTTCTTAAGAAATTAATTACCAATGTAACGCTTCCATTCGATTTGTCGTAAACAATTAATAAATTCTCGACGTACTTTGGGGTAACGATTTGGTTTCCGATTTTGGTATACGTATTTGTGCGACTCTGACTCTGCAATATGGTTGTCCCATCGTGTGAAGGGGGTCCTAATTTGGAATGATGAGCAATTTTTATAAAAAATGGAAATTAATTATATCTACCTAAGAATAGTTGTTCGTCTTTATAAATGCTATTTTTCCCCTTCTCATTGATTCTGCATTACTTGGGAAATTGTATAATCTTGGTTGGAGTTCCTCACTCAATCATTCCAATTTATGGATCCCACCACTAACATATTAATGCTTATGTAGCATAAAACGTAAAACTTTCCATAAAAGCTTCATTTTGCCATAACCTTTCCCTCAACCCTTACTAATGTTTAAAGTTCAAATATTGAGGTACTTGAGGGTATAATCCATAATAAATACATTTGCAGTACTTTGTCGAAGTCGCCATCGCGCCATTGCCTTGCCATCTACCAAATGGAAACTTATGCTACTTCACCGTCAGCATAGTCATCGTCATCATCATCAGCATCTTTGTCATCATTGCTGGTCTTTTGGCCAAAAGTTCAACGATAAGTTCAAGAAACCTGTTAAGATTTCTTTCATTCAAATACAAACTTTAAATACCTTTTGCTAAGACATCAGACAAATACAAATTGTTAAAGCTAAAGCAGAATAAAGGGGTAATCAAGAGATGAAGAATTTTGTGAAAGGGATTAAAGTTGAAAGCCGCACAAAAATACCAGCCAAGTTAGTAGAGAAGTTAATAACTGAATTAAGGGCCACAAATTGTGAATGCTGTTTGCGCTCTTTTAGCAAAGGATGGCTTGAGATGAAAATGTCCATTTGTGGAGTAGATTTATTTATTGAATTTAAAAGGTCGTATTTAGATGCAAATTGATCACGAAATTGAACTGTGACAAATTATTAAAAAGACTATGTGTTTGACTTTGTATTTGAATATCGATGTTTTATCATTCATAAAGTTGTAATGTATTCACAAAGATAAGCTCTGCACTGCACTGCTATTAAATTACGCGTAAGTCACGTAAAATTTTAAGTAACCCAGTCACTTCGTTCGATAGATGAACCAGGCAGACGTACATATCTCATATGTCCTAAAATGTCCTGAAACGGACAATTTGCCAAAATATACGATTTATCATCAAATTTGTAATGCCAAAAATTTTAAATTTCTGTTTGACGATTTTTGCCAAAGATGGATAATTTTTAATGATATGCAAAATATAAAATTTCCTGGTAAGTCTTTTTAATTCGTTCGCAATGATATTTTCGAATAATGCATCTACAGATCAATCAGTTGTTGTTTGTGGTTTATAAGGTTTATAACCCAGACGGTTTACTCCTGTATATATATGGTTCTGGAATTTCATAAACTGTTCACATCCATAAACAATATTTCCCCTTTATAATTGCCGACATTAGTGACAGAGGCGTAGTATATTATTTCAAATAACCAATTTTAAGCAAATTCATTTTTAAGTTCACGAATGTGCATTTTTCGAAATGAGAACCATCCAATGTGCATACCACCACTTAACTAGAAGAAGATATACATAATTTATTTTTATGCACTCTTACGAGGTCGGTCCCAAAATTAGGCCACCTAACAAATAAAACACAACATATTTGGGAAAAATTTTCTTGACCATCTCCTTTTAGCTCAGTACACTTTTCCCAGTGACATTCAATGGCTTTGATATTCTGTTTATAGAAAGCTCTGCAATAGCAATAAAAAAATATTTGCTTGTGTCCAAGGCATAAGAACATGTTTTGTGTGATTTGAGGGATATAATTCCATAAAATCAAAATCAGATATTTGTCATATTTTTCATTCAATTTTTTTTATAAAGTTCCAAATTTCATTGATGGTACCTTTAGTATTTTGACAATAATTATGAGGACTACAAATGTTGGAAATATATCTGCCACCAGAAAAAGTGTTTTAGTAACAGTTGTTAACAAATTAGAAACACTTTTGTTTTTTTTTTTCAAAAATATCCGTTTTTTGATGGCACGAAGAACACTAAAAAACAAGTAAGAAAGTTTCAGTTGGGTAAACCGACTAAGGTATACCCTCACTTTGTGAGTAATGTAATATTGAATATTACTCGAATTATTCTGTCAATTTGTGTGGGAGTTACCAGAAGGGGTTTATATAATACACCTTTTTTCGCTGAACATTAGATACTTTAAATTCATTGCACTGTGCCGACTTATAAGCATTTATGTGCAAATTGTGGTATGATTTGGGAATTTTGTGTGGGAGGTACAAAAAGGGGTGTGGCAATAACGCCCATTTTTCACAGGGCTATAGACACTATAAAAACATTACACTGTACAAAATTTCAAGTATTTTTATACACTGGTTTTAATGTTATAAGCTGTTAACTTTTCGTGCAAAAAGGTACCTTTGTGTGGGATGTACCAAAAGGGGCGTGGCAACAACACCCATTTTTCCCTGGACTGTAGGCAATATAAAAGCATAATACTGTACAAAATTTCAAGTATTTTTATACACTGTTATTAATGTTATAAGCTGTTAACTTTTGGTGCAAAATGGTGCATTTGTGTGGGAGGTATCAAAAGGGACGTGGCGACTTCGCCCATTTTTCTCGAGTTGATAACGACTAATAAGCTAATACTATGTGTGAAACTTCAAAAGATTCGAATAAGTAGTATAGCAGTTATTAAAGACACAATATTTCACAACATTTTAACCCTTTGTGGGGGAGGTACTAGAAGGAGTGGACCAATATGGCCCATCTTCGAACTTAGCCGGAGATAGAAAAAAATATTACCACATACCAAATTTGAGGTCAATCGGTTACTCCTTTCGAGAGTTATCGTGCGCACCAGCCAGCAGACAGACAGACAGACAGACAGACAGACGGACGGACATTGCTCATTCGACTTAAAATGACCCAAAACGGATTTCCTCCGAACATACTTGGGGTCTTAGGTCACTCCTTCGACGTGTTACACTTTTTTCCGTATCAATTGATATATACCCTCGTCACACTAAAGTGAGGTTATAATAAAGAAAAAATCCCTGAAAATATTTTATTCCATTTTTCAATAGCCAGTTTCCTATCGAAGAAAACTATGCAGACTTAAAAAAATCTATGGATAAATGCAGAAAGTATAACCCTTTTGGTAGAATTAGGAGAATTTTAAAAAATTTACGTTTTTATACACTAATGTGAACGAGGGTATACAGGGTGGCTGATATGTATTGCAACCAACTTCAGGTTGCTATCATTTCTAAACCGCTAGTCTGATAGCTGACAGATTTATTTCAGTGACAGTTCATTTTATTGTTTACAAGCTTACAAAAGCATTTTGATCTGCAGATTCAGAAAAAAACGAGTCGAAATTATTAAAATTTACTACCGAAATTCGGAGTCAGTGGCCTCAACAAAAAAATCGAAAAATCATCTGAGGCTCATTTCTGGCTGAATGGCTTCGTCAATAAACAAAATATGCGTTATTGGTCAGACAGCAATCCACACGTACTCCATGAGTCATCATTGCATCCCGAAAAAATTACGGTTTGGTGCGGTTTATGGGCCTGCGGCGTCATTGGGCCGTACTTCTTCCGTGATGATCACGATCGGCACGTTACTGTGAATGGGAATCGCTACCGTTCAATGATAACCGAATATTTTTGGCCCCAATTGGATGATATGGACTTGGAGGACATGTGGTTCCAACAGGACGGCGCCACAAGCCACACAGCGAATGCCACAATGAATTTATTGGAAACCAAGATTGGAGAACGTGTTATCTCACGATATGGTCCAGTCGATTGGCCGCCTCGGTCGTGCGATTTGACGCCGTTAGACTATTTCCTGTGGGGCTACGACTATGCCAACAAGCATATACCAACAAGTCTATGGTCTATGCCAACAAGCCAGCGACGATTGATGAACTTCGTACGAATATCGAACGTGAAATTGCAGCAGTATCGGCCGATTTATGCTTGAAAACCGTCGAAAATTGGGTTCAGCGTCTGGACTTCTGCAAGCGTGCCCGTGGTGGCCATGTAAAAGAAATCGAGTTCCATACATAATGGCATCGAACGTACTTTCACAGGAATAAAGCATTTCATTGATATCCAAAACCGTTTTTGTTTTATTTAAAAAAACGTTTGTACCGCTCTTATTGACGGACCCGATATATGCTCGAAAAAGCCCGGCTACACTTTAAATTAAAGGAAATTATGAGAACTACAAATGGTAGTAATGACACTTTCACGTGGAAATAGAAGTTTAGTAACTATCGCTAAAATAATTAGAAAAAAATTGATTTTTTTTTTTCAAAAAATCGTTATTTGCTTGTACGAAAAAAAAACATAAATAAAGAAAAAAGTCAGCAACAAAAATTTTGGAAGCTAGCATTCTAACGAAGAAAACAATGCCTATTTGATGAAAATCTAGGGATAAATGTAGAAATTATAGCACCTTTGGTAGAAATAAGAGAATTTTAACGTAATAATATTTTTTTCTACCTCAGCATAAGGTTTATGTTGGACTGGTCCAATCCTTCGAGTAGCTCCCCACGCAGGTTCAAAATTTAGTGAAAATTGATTATGTCATAACTTCTATACTACTACCCAGAATCTTTCACAATTTCACACATATTATTAGTTGCTTGGTCGCAATTATCTGGACAAAAATGCCACGCCCCTTTTGGTACCTCCCATACAAATGGACCATTTTGCACAAAAAGTTAACGGCTTATTGCTTTGATTCCAGTCCATACAAAAACTTTGATTCCAGTCCATACAAATACTTTACATGATTGTACTGCTTTTATAGTACCCATAGTATATTAAAATATGGGCATTATTGCCACTCCCATTTTGGCACTAAATTGCCAAAATAAAAAATGTTTTTTCTGGTATTTCCCTTACTTTTACATTATTGGTCATAATTATATGGAACAAACGATTTTTGTTCTATTTTTAAAGGTATTTTTCGTTTCAGCAAAAACGTTTTTTTTAAATAAAATTTGTCCTTATTGTTTTAACGACAGTTACTAAACTTCCGTTTCTACGTGAAAATTATGTTTTCAACATTTCACAATTTCCTTTAAATTAAATGGTATCTCGGCTTTATCGAGCTTATACGTCAAAAAATAGGGTCCAAATACTGCAGGTAACTTCCATGAACATTTGAATTATAGAAAAAAAATTATGTAAAAAAACTTTACCATAAAAAAACTTTTTTTTTTGGTTTCATAAAATAGTATACCTGAATCTGTATAGAAATCAGTTATTAGGTCTAGGAAACAAAAAAAAATGTTGCATAGTGTAACTTCAATATCAGTGCTTAAATTGATAACAACTTAATTAAAACAAAAAAATAAATAAATTACGAATATTTTTTGGGACTGAAGGTGATAAGATTCTATGTCTGTGTACCCGACTGAACTTTCTTACTTATATTTCAAACAATCTACAACCAAACTGAAAACTAAGGGGAAACATTTTTAAAATCGGTCCAATAGTTTTTAGGCCATGCTTTTACAAAGAAAATGGCAAATGATCTCTTCTGATCGACACAACATTTTAACAAGATTGGTTGAGGACTGTCCGTTTTGGAGGGTGTTGAATTTTTACATTTTTGGAAAACGGACCTTTTTTCCCCATCCATAACTAGAACACGATATATATATATGAGTATATGTATATGTAAGGATATTCATAAATAAATTGCAATTATAGTTTTTTTTATGATATGAGACCACAATATTGTCTAGTTAGGTTTTCTTATACAGGGTTTTCCAACAAGAGGTGGTATTTTGAATCACCCGGTATTTCGGTAGCTGTCACTTTTGAAGCT
Organism: Eudasyphora cyanicolor; assembly: GCA_963930755.1. Taxonomy (NCBI): domain Eukaryota; kingdom Metazoa; phylum Arthropoda; class Insecta; order Diptera; family Muscidae; genus Eudasyphora; species Eudasyphora cyanicolor. The sequence goes on along the minus strand of OZ005737.1, from coordinate 207,962,102 downwards.
TTTATTCTTTGACATTTGACAAGTAGAAACTACGCCATTACTAAAAATGGAACGATACACGATTCAACAACGCATTGAAATTATTAAAATTCGAAAAATCGAAAATCATCATGACTGATGAGGCCCATTTCCACCACGGTGGCTACGTCAACAAGCAAACTTCTGGGGCTTTGAAATCCCAAGAGTTATTGTTGAGAAGCCTCTCCATCCTCAACGTGTGACTGTTTGGTGCGGTTAATGGTCCGGCGGGGTCATTGGATCTTACTTTTTCGAAAATGAAGTTGGATCAACAGTTACGGTGAATGGATTGCGCTATCGAGAGATGATTAATGATTTTTTATGGTCGGTGTTGGATGGTATTGATCTGGACAACGTTTACTTTCAACAAGACGGCGCTACGTGCCACACAAGCAACGAAACCATTGCTCTGTTACGGGAAAAGTTCCCGGGCCGTGTTATCTCTCGAAGAGGTGATCACAATTGGCCACCGAGATCTTGTGATTTAACACCTTGCGACTTCTTCCTTTGGGGCCACGTGAAAGATAAGGTCTACGCCAACAGCCCAGTGTCGATTCAAGACCTCAAAGATAGAATTCGTGAGGCTATCGAGGACATAGGGCAGCCACTTTGCGATTTGGTTATGGAAAATTTCATGAAAAGGATATGGTCCTGTAAGCGTGGTTGTGGTGGCCATTTGGCTGACGTTGTTTTTCATTATTAACGGCATACCTTCCTCTTTATTCTGATAAACTACCATTACAAGAATTTAATTTTTATCTAATTACCAAGAAAATAAACAGAAATACATCTAAATTATTCGCTTTCTTCCGAGTGTAACGCATATCTCAAACAACAAATAAACACCAAGGAAAAATTTGGAAATGGCATTCAAAGAATGTTTAATTTGAACAGACAACACGAGTAATTAGACTCCAAGTGGACTCTACAAGTATAACCTTTTATAAAGAGGGAAATCTAAAATTGATGCTTGTTCAGACAAAAAAATGAACTTGAAAAATAGATAATTTGAATATTAATGAAGAGCAGCAAATGTTGAAAATGTTTTGCTAATTTAGTAATTATGCTACGGCCGGCAAAGGAAATTTCAAGGAACATTTAAGAATTCCACCAACAAATACTTCAAGAACGCAAAGAGCAAATGTTCCGAAGAAGTTTCGAAGTGTACACAAAAATGAAAAATGTTTTCATTTGAGAAACAACAAAATGATGATGCCTCAATTACAGCTGACATTGAGAACAAAAGAAGACGGAGTACAGTGGTCACGAGAATAAACAAATTTTTTTTTGGCTAAGCCAACATGATTTAATGATAATTATTTAACTGAAAATAAAATTAGCAAAAATGTTAAAGGCGATGTTAGGGTCTACCTTTGAAATATTTCGTTGACACGAAAGATTTTTAAATAAAAGGAGAAATGTAGAATTTGTTTGTTTTTGAATTTAAAATTTGTATCTAACGAACAATAAAATAAAATTAAATTGAATCAATGTGATTCAAAATAAAATGGAATCAATGTGATTCAATTTTATTATTTTATTTTTTTCATTTTGATAACCACTGTATCTTTGCGTCAATTATGATGTGAATATAGGCAAAGTTGTTGTTGACGACGTTCATGTTTTGTCGTTGTCGTGGTAATTTATTAAAATTAAAACAAGAAGAAAATGTTTTCTGTGGAATTTATTCTACAATTTCGATTAAGTAATTGACTTTAATTGCAAGTAAATTAGAAAAAATTGAATAAAGATGAAAGGAACGACTGAAAAACAAAATAGGGTGTACCACAACATCTACTTTTAACCGATGCATTTTTCTACCCTTGCTTTAGTTTAAAAGGGATCATTTGCTTTTAACGAAGAGAAAAACAATTCCATGGAAGGACCAAAAATTCTAAGAATGTGTGACGGAAATCCGTTTTAGGACCTTACAAGTCTATCTGATAAGGACCTTATAAGCGCGTGATAACTCTCGGAAGGATTGAATGATGATAGTATGTTTCCCCTATATCAAACTAAGTTCGAAGATGTGTCTTATTGGCCCCTTCATTCTGGTACATCCCCCACATAGGTTAAAATTTAGAAATATTGATTATTTTGAAATATTGCTTCTCTAATAACTTCTATAATACATATCTTAATCATCTGTAATTCATCACATCATATGTCCTCCGCTATCACCTTCAGAAAAATGGGCGAATTATCGCCACCCCTTTTGGTACCTCCCACAAAAAGTGACAAATATTTAACTATTTAATACCAGTTCACACAATTACTTGAAATTTTGTACAGTGTAATGCTTTTTAGTACCTAGAGTCCAGTGCAAGTGTATCTCCCACATAAATTAAATATTTTGCCCCAGAAGTTAACTGCTTATAACTTTAATACCGGGCACACAAATACTTGAAATTTTTTTCAGTGTAATGCTTTTATAGGACCTACAGTCCAGTGAAAAATGGGCGTCATTGGCACGCCCCTTTTGGTACCTCCCTCACAAATGGACTATTTTACATCACAAGTTTATAACTTTAATACCTGTGCGTACTTCTAAGTTATTGAATTAAATTTAAGTTGATACTAAAGGGTTTTCCAACAAGAGGTGTTATTTTGGTATTCAAAGAAAAATTCCATTTTGCGACAAAAATGATCAGATGTTTATTTCATAATAAAGACCACGACCACGCTTACAGGACCATATCCTTTTCATGAAATTTTCCATAACCAAATCGCAAAGTGGCTGCCCTATGTCCTCGATAGCCTCACCAATTCTATCTTTGAGGTCTTGAATCGACGCTGGGCTGTTGGCGTAGACCTTATCTTTCACGTGGCCCCAAAGGAAGAAGTCGCAAGGTGTTAAATCACAAGATCTCGGTGGCCAATTGTGAACACCTCTTCGAGAGATAACACGGTCCGGAAACTTTTCCCGTAACAGAGCAATGGTTTCCTTGCTTGTGTCGCACGTAGCGCCGTCTTGTTGGAAGTAAACGTTGTCCAGATCAATACCATCCAACTCCGACCATAAAAAATCATTAATCATCTCTCGATAGCGCAATCCATTCACCGTAACTGTTGATCCAACCTCATTTTCGAAAAAGTAAGATCCAATAACCCCGCCGGACCATAAACCGCACCAAACAGTCACACGTTGAGGATGGAGAGGCTTCTCAACAATAGCTCTTGGGTTTTCCGAGTCCCAGATGTGACAATTTTGCTTGTTGACGTAGCCACCGAGGTGGAAATGGGCCTCATCGGTCAAGATGACTTTGTATTTTCCATTTTTATTAATGTCGTAGTTTCTACTTGTCAAATGTCAAAGAATAAAAGCTTCAAAAGTGACAGCTACTGAAATACCGGGTGATTCAAAATAACACCTCTTGTAGGAAAACCGTGTAATTTAAATAACCAAATTTACGAATATTTTGGACTGAAGGTGCGAGGATTCGTAGGTCGGTTTACCCGACTTAACTTTCATATTTGTTTAATATACTATGGGTACTATAAAACCATTACACTGTATTTATATGGACTGGAATCAAAGTTATAATCCGTTTTTGTGCAAAACCGTCCATTTGTATGGGAGGTAGCAAAAGGGTTTTGACAAAAAGGCCCATTTTTTACGGGTACTCTAAAAGCATTACACAACTTTTACATTTAACCATAAATTTTTTCAAATAGGCATTGTTTTCTTTGTTAGGATACTAGCTTTCAAAATATGATACGAACTTATTTTTTCGATTTTTTATGGTTTTTTCACTGCAAAAAACGATTTAAAAAAATCCATACTTTCATAGCCTCACTTTAGTGTTACGAGGGTATACGAGTATATCATTTGCTACGGAGAAAAAGTGTAACACATCAAAGGAGTGACCTAAGACCCCAAGTATGTTCGGCGGAAATCGGTTTTGGGTCATTTTAAGTCATTTGAGCAATGTCCGTCCGTCTGTCTGTCTGGCTGGAGCTCACGATAACTATCGAAAGGAGTTTTTTTATGTCTCAGGCAAAGTTCGAAGATGGGCCATATTGTCCAATCCTTCTAGTACCTCCCACACGAAGGGTTAACATTTAGTAAAATATTGATTCTTTAATAACATCTATACTACTTATCTGAATTTTCTGTAAGTTCATACATAGTAATAGTTTATTTGTCGCTATCAACCTGAGAAAAATGATCGAAGTGGCCCCGCCCTTTTGGTACCTCCCACAAAAAGGCACCATTTTGTATAAAAATTTAACTGCTAATAATTAAATTATAAATTTAATAAATACTTGAAATTTTGGTCAATGTAATGCTTTTATAGTACCTATAGTCCGGTAAAAAAATGGGCTTTATTGCCACACCCCTTCTGGTACCTCCTACACAAAATCGGCGATTCATTCCAAAATTTAATGGCTCATAAAGTTAATACCAGTGCACAAAACGCTTACAATTTGGTACAGTGCAATGTCTTTGAAGTGTCTACTTGTCATCGGAAAATAGGCGTAATCGTGCAGCCATTTGAGGTACCCCCCACTCAAATTGACAGATTCATTCAAACACAACATGCTCATAACTTCTAAATGTTTTCACTGACTGACAAACAGTGAACAACTTTTTTCAACGTTCTGGCATCTCACAGCCTGTATACAATATTGCATTACTCACAAAGAGAGGATATACATTAGTCGGTTTACCCGACTGAAATCTTTTTACTCGTTCTATTTGTTTTAACGACAATTACTAAATTTATTTTTCTACGTTATAGTTATATTTTAAACATTATAATGACATTTCATAATGTCTTTCAATTTAAATGTTATCCCGGCTTTATCGAGCTTATACTTCAATTATGGTTCAAACCATAACGGCACCATCGAAGAAAATCGGAATTAATAATGAAAATACCATATAAGTAGCGGTGGAGATAAGTACTGTGTGTGCAACATGCACTTTAAAAATGTATCATCGATGAAAACAACTTAATCCGCATAATTTCGGTTTGCTAAATGGAATAGCGTTAACCGTTTTTTCCTGTGACGTCGCGTTTTCAAGATATTTCGCCACAAAGTTTACTGGGGATATAAGGCTTCAGAATGTTCCACGTCAAATAATAAAATAAAGGATGCACTTCTGGAATTATTTTCCTACAACACCGGACCTCCCGCTCATCACCTTACCTCTGATTATCCCCCTCTAAAAATAATGATATATCAATAGTCGTAGAAATCGATAGATTTTTGGAATGATGTTTTTGACAAAAAGATTCCTTGTAAAAAATCACTATAGGTCTCCACAATGTACTTTCATGGCAACCCAGTGCGGTAAGGTGGTAAGCGGAGGTGTGGGAATACTACAACAATATATATTTGCAAAGTAAATTTCTCAAGTAAAATATCTGTTTAAATACAAATGAAATTATTGTTTTGTCCTCTCAACTTTTATCTTAAAGGATACTGAATTCACCAGAGTATAACTTAAGAACGCGTTATCCGATTACTACCATTTTACTGTTTTTTTAATTGGTGAATGTTGTACTTCAAAATAATATTTAAAAGAATTTGTGGTCTTAACGAAGGACCTTAGAAAACGAAAAATGATTTTAATCCTCAATATCCAGAAATGCGCCCAATTTTTTCTTCATTTTATACCCTCCACCATAGGATGGGGGGTATATTCATTTTGTTACTTCATTTGTAACACCTCTAAATATTGATCTGAGACCGCATAAAGTACATATATTCTTAATCATCGTAAAATTCTAAGACGTTTTAGCCATGTCCTACAGTCCGTCCGTCCGTCTGTTGTAATCACGCTACAGTCAATAATAATAATGCCATGTTGATCAAATTTGGTAGAAATATTTCTATTAGTTGCAGGTTGTTTTGGATTGCACATGGGCTAAATCGGTCAATGTTTTGATATAGCTCCCCTCTAGAGGTCAAACCAAAATACGTTGGTTGAGCCATAGATACCACATTTTTAAAGCAATTGAGCAGAAACTTTGCAAATTTTACATTATTTTACAAATTGGTTCATATATATTTTGTTGAAGTCACCAAATAGAGGTGTTGTAGTAACCATATAGAGGCTCCAAAATATAGGTATTTAAGCCATAAATACCACATTTTCTAAACATTTTAACCGAATCTTTGAAGTTTGTATTTTATTAACACAAGAATTCATCGCAGTAACAATTTTTTAAATCAGTTTATATTTTATTACTGTCCACCTATAGATGTCGCTCCCAAAAAGGCTTATTTAAGCCGTTTGTATTCTATTTTGGCAAGAATTCATCTCAATATAGTTTATACAAATCACATTTTATTTTTTTGTAGTCGCCGTGTAGATGTAGCTCTCAAAAATGCTTTTTTAAGCCGTAAATACCGCATTTTTTAGGTGTAGAGTTTGGATAATGAACTTGCGGCTTACAAATTGGCTAAAAATTGCAGCGTTCGTTTTTTAATAATTTACTTTAAAAAATGTACTTCCCGTAAAAAAATTGAATGCAATCCATTATGGATGGTATATAAGATACGACAGGGCTGAACTTAACGCTTTTACTTGTGTTTAGGGTTAAACCGTTAAATGTCCTTTATACGTGATAGAAGTTTAAAGATGTACGGACATTTGGTTTGGTTTTACTGTTTTCTTGCACACATACATATTTGGGGTTTTTTTATAAAAAAAAAACAATGTAAATGGGTTCCATTTCTGTCGAATGAAATTATTATTATTATTATGGACGTATGTTGGGCTGTGGGAATAACAAATAGGTGTGGAAACTTTCGCTAAGTTTAACCGCTTTCATTTTAAATGCAGTCGAACATCTGATTCTTCATTTGATAATATAGCCGTCAATAAAAATAATTAATCGGTTATCGACAATAGTTATTATATTTAATATTAGGGAAATTTTGCCAATTTTCTTGAAAATTATTTGACCATTCAAAAAGCTTTTGGAAATGAACTATCAAGAGCTTCGAGTAGTATAAAAGTAATATGTAAATCTACAAATGAATGCAATGTTGAAGGTAAAATCTTATATTTTTTGAGAGTGTAAACATTTAAAGAAAATTAGACATGTTTTATTTTTAAAGTATGCATTTGACATTCAATATGTGAAAATATGTAACTTCATGTTAATATTTTTACATCTGAATTATAGTCACTTATATATCTATAAACGCACATTTTTGTTGCCATGAACTTCAGCGATATATTTTCCACATTTAATAACAGCGATTAATAGCAGTCGTCGTTCAGCGTTGTAAGCCACCAAAAACACCATATATTGGCCATGTTTATGCAGATGAAGAGCCATGGTTGTAGCCACGTTTGCTGGTTCGGTTGCAATTTGCATCTATAAGATTTTTCTTGGGTTTTTTTATTTTTCGTCTGTATTCCCGGCCACCAAAACGGGTGGAGTTTGTTATGCTATACAGCGAACGAACGGCGGCGATGGCTTGAATTTACCGGCAAATATTTTGAAATATAGCTTGATATGATAAAGCCACCAAAAAGCAGACAAAACAAAAAGGAATTGCTGCCGAAGATGATGATGGTGATGCTGGAGTAGACATTCCGAGTGATGATGACGATCATCATCATGACGAAGACGATGATGGTTGAGATTGTCTTTGATCCCCACAAAAAAGAAACAGAACAGAAGAAGCTCGGAAAAAAGGAAGAACTGCAGAAAATGGCGTGTTTTAAGACATTTTATGGTATGCCAACAATCAAATGTACATTTATGCATATCCAGTGATCCAACCAACCAACCAACAACCCATTCGTCTCCATCCATTCTCTTTATCCTTACATTCATCCATATGAAAATAAAAACTATAACTAAATTCTGTCTGCCTGCGCTGATTTACGTTAAATCTCCTCTTTGTAGTTGCTCTTCCTCGGCAACTTGACTATCCGCTTGTTGGAAAATGCAAAAGAAGTTCTCAAAAAAAGCCTTGAAGCCCTGGAGCAAAAGCGTTTTTTTCGCGTCTGTGGTCTTTACGCTTGACGCTGGAGTATGCGCAGAAAATGGTAGCAAACTGATCGTGTCCAAAGGGTGGGCAACCAGTTGCTGCTGCAAAACGCTGCTGGTTGCAGCTACTAACTCCATTGGTAATTCAACTCAATATCAAGTGAGTATCCCTCCCAACTCATAACAATGTAAGCATGGGTTAACTTACAACAACCACTTTATGTAAAGGCGTCTAACGATTGGAAGTGCCATTGAAATTGGACGAGTAAGAGGAAGAGTGGAAAGCAGAAAAAGAAGCACAACCAAATCCGGTAGTTTCAAAATTGATTATAAAATGTTAGAAGCCTAAATTACTGTGGAGTTCCCCAAGCACAGCCGGGTGACTGTAAATTTTGGATTCGGTGAACGAAGAAGTTGGAAACTGTAATATGGGACATAGTTATAGAGGAGGTTATTCCATTCAAAGGCTGGCGTTGCAATGAAATAAACTACTGAACACTATAATCCTAAACAAATCAGTTTTGTAGCAGAATTATTTAAAACATATCTACACTTTTTTAAAAATTAAATTAAATTAAACAACGATCTCGAACTCAATAGTCAAAAACAAAACTATGAAAAGTCACAACAGATCGAATAACAAAAAACAAAAACAATAATTAAATACAAACATTTTTAAAATCTCTGTGATGAAGAAAACTTAAGTTTCATTAACGAAAATTGTGGTTCGTTCATTGAATGTTTATTTATTTTTTACTCAACAAAAATATTTTCATTTCAACGACAATATTTGTAATTTGTTTATTGCTCAAAAAATATATTTTCATATGAACACCAAAAATTGTAATATGTTGCATTTAAATTAAACAAACATATTGTCATATTAACTACCAAATTTGTTGCAGGTCCACTAACAGGTCAAATTCAACTCAATGTGTTACTGCCTCCACTCAATTTGTCTCTGGATCTGAGTAAACAATTAATTAAAAACTAGTAAAGAAGTGCTAATGTCGGGCTGAGCCGACTACATGATACTCGTACCCCAAAATAAGAATTAGTGTCAAGTTTTTTCAATGTTGTTTCCTAATGATTTGTCTAAAATTCTGTATTTAGATTCAAAATTAGAATATAAGCTTATACGGGGCTTTATCGAAATCTGGACCGATTTTCAATATTGGCTCAACAAACTGTTAACTATTGTGTCTGTAAAGATCTAATAAGAAATGCGGATTTTATAGTTGTTGTATGCAAAATCGGGTGTAGGTATATAAATCTGATCCGATTTTCTTAAAATTTGGCTAAATGCTATATTTTATAAAGACCGATACTTTCTCCTAAGAAATAAAATCGTATCTCCATTTCAGTAGTTTTGAGATATTTAGCTTTTACGTTTTATAACTTTCGCGACATTAGGTTTAGGTTTATGGTGGGTGGCAGCCGGTTTTACCAGCTCACATAACCAATTTACATAAACATACAATTTTAAGGCGCGAAATTTATAAAACGTAAAATCAAAATATCTCAAAATTACGTTTTGTTTTTACTTAAAACAACTTTTTATTATACCCTACACCACACTGTGGTACAGGGTATTATAAGTTTGTTTCACGGCAGATGTTTGTAACACCTGAAAATAACACAGCTAGACCCACCTTACAGTATACCGATCGACTCAGAATCACTAGCTGAGTCGATTTAACGATGTCTGTCCGTCCGTCCGTCCGTCCGTCTGTCCATGTAAAGTTGTTCGTCGACTACAGGTCGCAATTTCACTCCGATCGTTGTGAAATTTTGCTGTTTAGAGTATTTCGCGGCTGTTAAGATCGCTATTGAATTTGGTTGAAATCGGTTCAGAATTAGATATAGCTCCCATATATATCTTTCGTCCGATTTGGCCCTTTAGTCCTATAGAAGCTGTATTTTACATCCGATCGTTTTGAAATTTAGAATGGTAGAGTTTCTTGATCCATGAACCAACATTGCCGAATTTGAAGAAAATCGGTTAAGATTTAGCTATAGCTCCCATATATATGTTTCGTCCGATTTGGCCCTTTAGTCCTATAGAAGCTGTATTTTACATCCGATCGTTTTGAACTTTAGAATGGTAGAGTTTCTTGATCCATGAACTAACATTGCCGAAGTTGAAGAAAATCGGTTCAGATTTAGATATAGCTCCCATATATATCTTTCGTCCGATTTGGTCCTTTAGTCCTATAGAAGCTGTATTTTACATCCGATCGTTTTGAAATTTAGAATGGTAGAGTTTCTGGATCCATGAACCAACATTGCCGAATTTGAAGAAAATCGGTTAAGATTTAGCTATAGCTCCCATATATATGTTTCGTCCGATTTGGCCCTTTAGTCCTATAGAAGCTGTATTTTACAACCGATCGTTTTGAAATTTAGAATGGTAGAGTTTCTTGATCTACGAACCAACATTGCCGAATTTGAAGAAAATCGGTTCAGATTTAGATATAGCTCCCATATATATCTTTCGTCCGATTTGGTCCTTTAGTCCTATAGAAGCTGTATTTTACATCCGATCGTTTTGAAATTTAGAATGGTAGAGTTTCTTGATCCATGAACCAACATTGGCGAATTTGAAGAAAATCGGTTAAGATTTAGCTATAGCTCCCATATATATGTTTCGTCCGATTTGGCCCTTTAGTCCTATAGAAGCTGTATTTTACATCCGATCGTTTTGAAATTTAGAATGGTAGAGTTTCTTGATCCATGAACCAACATTGCCGAATTTGAAGAAAATCGGTTAAGATTTAGCTATAGCTCCCATATATATGTTTCGTCCGATTTTGCTCTTTAGTCCTGTAGAAGCTGTTTTTTACATCCAATCATTTTGAAATTTAGAATGGTAGAGTTTCTTGATCCATGAACCAACACTACCGAATTTGAAGAAAATCGGTTAAGATTTAGCTATAGCTCCCATATATATGTTTCGTCCGATTTGGCCATTTAGTCCTATAAAAGCTGTATTTTACATCCAATCGTTTTGAAATTTAGAATGGTAGAGTTTCTTGATCCATGAACCAACATTGACGAATTTGAAGAAAATCGGTTAAAATTTAGCTATAGCTCCCATATATATGTTTCGTCCGATTAGGCCCTTTAGTTCTATAGAAGCTGTATTTTACATCCAATCGTTTTGAAATTTAGAACGGTAGAGTTAATTGATCCATGAACCAACACTACCGAATTTGAAGAAAATCGGTTAAGATTTAGCTATAGCTTCCATATATATGTTCGGATGAAATATATGTTCTCCCATATATATGTTCTTTAGATCCAATCGTTTTTGTACCCTACACCACACTGTGGTACTGGGTATTATTTAAGTATAAAATGTCCCAAAAGTAAATTTATGTAAACAATTTATACATGAATTACAAAATTTATATATCAGAGTTATTCAATATTACGAGAGTGGTGTAGGGTATTATATAGTCTATATAATACCCTACACCTTTCCTTACTGGTTATTTACTAAAACTGGTTTGCAAAATCTTACGAAGTATTAATAGAAATGATACAGCCGTAAAAGCGAAAACATCTTTGGGAATCACCTATTGTTTTATTCTCCTCTGGTTCGTAACCAAGTTGCCAGATTGTCTGTCATTCGGCTGTCTTGGTACTGTCACAGATCTGCTGAGAAATGAGGATTTTTAGCGCTTAGTTGCAAAATTTGTAAATATGGGGGCTATATACAGGGTTTTCCAATAAGAGTGATATGATTTATTTAAAAAACACACACTTATTGTTAAGGAAATTCAAAAGTTTTTTATTTAATGTGAATTACAATCGATACAATTAAGTTCTAACTAAAACGTCATTCAAATGGCCTCCACGACTTTTTCTGCAGGAACGAATTCGATGAACCCAATTTTCGAGCACTTTCCACTAAATCAAGTCGTATATCATGAATGGCACGTTCAATATTGACTTGTGCAGCTTGAAGAGAGTCTGGTTTATTTCGAAAGACCAATGACTTCAAATAACCCCGCAAGAAATTGTCTAATGGTGTTAAATCACAACTACTTGGAGGCCATTCAATATCACAATTTCTTGAAATAATGGAATCTCCAAACTTTTCTCGCAACAATTCAATTGTTTCATTTGCTGTGTGGCACATAGCCACAATCGGTCAATGGCAAAAAGAGAGCTAAACTATTGCTCATGGTTGTCAAGCTCGTAGGTCGGCTGGAAAGTGTTTTTTTTTTTTGGATTTAAAAAAAATGGACTTAGCATCATTTTCAAATGTGAACGGAAAGTTTATTTTTGATATAGCTCCTTAACGGTACGCTTATGGGTGTCAAGATCGTAGGTCGACTGGAAAGTGTTTTTTTTGGATTTTTAAAAAATGGACTTAGCGCACGAAAAGTTTCAATTGGAGAACGATTATTTTGATAATAAAACTGAATAATTTGTAAACGTTGTTCTTGCCGTATATCTCTCCATGATGAAATTGTAAACACTACTGAATATAATGAAAAACAAATGACAGATCATGACATATTACCGAAACGTGACTTCAAAATCATATAATCCCTAATGGATAACCCGTTATATGTAAATCTAACCCTTTGTCATTGTCATTGTATAAGTATTACATTTTCGCTGTTTTATTTTCAATACAGTATTTTTCACCAGTATCTACAAATTACAAAACTTTTGATCCAATTTCTATAGCTCTTGTATTATTGCAATTCTCAAAAGAGTTGGTCAATTTAATACCATTCTAGTACCAGCCACACAAAGTTTTAAAAATTAGTGAAGTATATATTCTCAAATAACATCTACAAAGCAACCGACCACCCGATCCACCACCAAAAATAATGATATGTGAAAAGTCGTAAAAATCTATGGATTTTTTATGTGTTGTACTCGACAAGGAGATTCCCTGTAAAAAATCACAATACACTTTTATGGAAACCCTATAGTTTTTTTTAATATATCGATTTCTAATCTTGATAATCTTGATATATCATTATTTTTGGAGATGGATTTTCAGGGGTAAGTGGATAGCCAGGGGCACCGGCGCTTTGGTAGAAATACTTTATTTTGTTCATTGATATGGAACATCTATTCCGAAGCCTTCTGTGCTAAAATTTTACCTGAATTTACTAACCCAGTGTTTACTCAGAACACTCTGTGGATAAATACGATATATATAAAACAAGTAAAAGCCTTAAGTTCAGCCATGCCGAATTTTATTTACCCTCCCCCATGAATTGCAGTCAATTCAATTACAGGAAAAATCATTGGATATGGAGCAAATCATGAAACGATCTTTTTGTTTAAGCAAATTATTAAAAAAAAACGAACGATAAAAATTTTGTATTTTTTGCATAAATTAGCATAATTGAGAACTAGATCTACACGGGGACTAAAACAATATAATAACTGATTTCTATAAATTTCATTGAGATGAATTCTTGCCAAAATAGAATACAAACTTCAAAGTTTCGGCTAAATTTCTTAGAAAATGTGATGTTTATGGCTTAAATAAGCATTTTTGGGAGCGACATCTATAGGTGTGCTATAAAAAAATATGAACTAATTTAAAAAATGTTTACTGCGATGAATTTTTGTCTTAATTAAATACAAACTGCAAAGATTCAGTGAAAATGCTTATAAAATGTGGTATTTACGGCATAAGCACGTATATTTTGGAGCGACCTCTGCACCGATTTGTAAATTTTTTGTGTTGATGAATTCTTATCCAAATAAAATACAAATTGCAAAGTTTCTGCTAAATTGCTTTAAAAATGTGGTATCTATGGCTCAGAAACCGTATTTTGGAGCGACCTCTATAGGGGAGCTATATCAAAACATTGACCGATATGGTCCATTTGCAATCGCAAACATCCTGCAGTTATAAAAAAATATTTTTTTATTTATTACGGACTGTAGCGTGATTACAACAGACGGACATGGCTAAATCGGCTTAGAATTATACGACGATTAAGAATATATACTTAATCGGGTCAATATTTAGAGGTGTTAAAAACGGAGTGACAAAGTGAATATACCCCCCGTCCTATGGTGGATAGTATAAATACACTGGATTGCCATTAAAGTTCATTGTGGGGACCCATAGTGATTTGTCACAAGGAATTTTTTGACGAATACATCACCCCAAAAAATTCGGAGGGAGATTTTCAATGGTAAGGGGATTTGCGGGGTGTTTTGGGATAAATACTTCATTAAGTTTTTCCTTTATTTTGTTCTTGGCACATCTATTTCCAAGCTTTCTATACCAAAATTGTGTCTGAATTTACTAACCTCTTTTTACCCAGCAAACTTTTTGGATAATAATACGAGTATAAAAACAACTGGATTGCCGTAAGTTGTACTTTGGGGATCTATAGTGATTTTTTACAAGGAATCTTTGTCGAATACCTCATCCAAAAATCCATCGACTTCTACGACTTTTGATATATCATTTTTTTTGGAGGGAGATTTTCAGTGGTAAGAGGATTAGCGGGGGTGCATGGTGTTTTGGGAGCAATACTTCATGAAGTTTGTCCCTCATTTAGTTCTTTGACACGTAACATCCATTCCGAAGATTTATAAACTAGTATTTTGTCTTCATTTACTTACCTCTTTGTTTACCCAGAAAACTTTGTGAATAAAAAAACACTGTGTTCCATTAAAGTGCACTGTGGGGACCCATATTGATTTTTTTAAAAGAATCTTTTTGTCGACTACATCTTCAAAAAAATCCATCGATTTCTACGACTTTTGATATAACATTATTTTTGGAGGGGATTTGTTGCAATAAGGAGATGAGCGGGAGTGCCGGTTGTTTTGGAAGAAATGCTACTTGAAGTGTTTCCTTTATATAGTTCTTTGACACGCAACGTCTATTCTGAAGTCTTATACACAAAAATTGTGTTTGACTTAACTAACCTCTTTGTTTACGCAGCAAACTTTGTGCCTAATATCTCGAAAACGCGGTGTCAGAGGAAAAAGCGGTCAAAATTATGCTCCTTCGATGTGTTACACTTTTGACCTGCAGTAACTGATATATAGGCTATTTAACAATAGTGGGCGTATAACAACAATATTTTGTTGAAATTCTCATACCAATACCAAAGGGGCTCTTATTACTACATTTATCTATAGATTTTTTTTATCTAGATTTGAAAAATTGTATCAAATAATTTTTGTTGCGATTTTTTTCTATTTTTTATTATTACATGAATTGCAGTTTAAAGTAACTTTATATTCTAACTTTACGGTCTAAAGACCATGTGGCTAGATTTTGCAGCGACAGACCAGAGCCTCTGATGGGAATCGAACCCACGACTGCCAAAAGCATACGCGAGCTCGATACCAACTCAGTGTTGCCGTTTTTGGGTTTTTCTATCAAAATTGGTAGAATTTTTTTAGTTTGGTAAAATTTAAGAATCAACCTAAAATTGGTAGATTTAACGCTCGTCAAAATATTGTTTTATATAAAGTTATATAAGTTTATTTAAGTAAGTTGTATTTCATTGCTTTCGCAACAATTAACCGATAAAAGTAATAAATAATATCAATGACTGTTGACGACCTAATCATCTCTATCCTCTTGTAGAAAGTCATACAAATTTAATATTAAAAATTGAAACAAATTTGAATGAAACAGAATGGACAAGTAAGATTATAATACAAATGTGAAATAAATATATAAATTAACCAGCAAAGAAAGGCTTAAGTCGGGCGGAGCCTACTATTCGATACACCAGTTTGTTCGAGCAGAATAAGCAAACATATTGTGATTGTAAATCTTAAATTTAAAATCGCAACGTGCTACTTAGTCCATATTCACACTTGCAATTCTGCGGCGGGAAATTGCAAGTGTGAATATGGACTTAACGTTCTCTACATAATTCCAGAATGCCTCTAATTACTTTAATATCGAATCGGAAGGAACGTATATATGGGGGCTATATATAAATCTAAACCGATTTTCTTCAAACTTGTCAATGTTCATTTCTGTAGCAAGAAACTTCTCTGCCAAATTCCAAAACCATCGGATGTTAATCAAAGCTTCTGTAGCACTTCGATGTAATATCGGAAGGAATATATATATTGGGCTATATATAAATCTGAACCGATTTTCTTCAAAATTTACAATATTCGTTACTTTATAAAAAACTACTCTCTCCCAAAGTTCATAACGATTGAATGTTAAATAAAGTATCTTTAGCACATTAATTTGCGATCAGAATTGCGACAACGTTTACAGCGGCAGCGGACGGACAGACATAGCTGGGGTTTCCGAGTTGATCCGTATACTTTAAGGTGGATCTAGCTCTGGGTCTAGTATTTTATTGCTACAAACATCTGGACCAAACAAAATGATAATACACTGTACCAAAGTGTACTATAGGGTATGAAAGAACCTTGTTTTTCAGATTTCTGACAAAAAAATAATCGGAATCGGATAAAAAACGTTCTTCGAGCGATGAGTACAAATGCCTTACGATAACAAATAATGGATATGTTTTTTGTAAAATGGAAGATTTCGAAACGATTTTGGTAGAAATTTTAGGCAATTTTGGTAGAAAAATAATTATTGTAGTTGAGACACTGTACCAACTCACCCACTGGGGCGCTCAAATTGTTTCCCTATGTTGTATGTTTTTCTTTGCGCCAACAAAATTTTTTTCTAATTTTTTTAAAGCAGTTGCGAAACCACTGTCCTTACGCGATAGCGATATTCCCAATATTTGTAACCCTTATAATTATCTTTAATTCAAAGGGCATCACGGCTCATGCTTATACTTAATATGATCCAAATACTAAAGGAATTAATTAAAAAAAAAGACAACTTTACCATACAAAATTTTGTGGTCATAATAGAGTCAATTATGATTTAAGTGAATAATTTAAAATTTAAAAATTAATGTTTAAATGGGTCACCCCATACAGCAATCAATGCAATCTTTATTATAACATAACGTTGCTAAAAAATGCAATGCACATTAGTGTATAAAAAACAAGTAAGAAAGTTTCAGTCGGGTAAACCGACTAAGGTATACCCTCACTTTGTGAGTAATGTAATATATAACATTACACCAATAAATCTGTCAATTTGTGTGGGAGGTACCAGAAGGGGTTTTCCAAATACACATATTTTTCGGTAAACAGTACATTCTTAAATACATTGCATTGTGCTGAACTATAAGCGTTTATGTGCACTGGTATATTAAAGTTACGAGCTATGTAATTTTGGTATGAGTTGGTCATTTTGTGTGGGAGGTACAAAAAGGGGCGGGGTGATAACGCCCACTTTTTACAGGACTATAGGCACTATAACAGCATTACACTGTACAAAATTTCAAGTATTTGTATGCACTGGTATTAAAGTTACAAGCCGTTTACTTTTGGTACGAAACGGTCCATTTGTGTGGGAGGTACCAAAAGGGGCTGTACAATAATGCCCATTTTTTACCGGACTATAGGCGCTACAAAAACATTATACTGTAGAAAATTTCAAGCATTTTTATGCACTTGTATTAAAGTTATAAGCAGTTAAATTTTGATGCAAAATGGTCCATTTGTGTGGGAGGTACCAAAACGGGCATGTCAACTTCACCCATTTTTCTCGAGTTAATAGCGACTAATATACTAATATTATGTGCAGAATTTCAAAAGATTCGAATAAGTAGTATAGAAGTTATTAAAGAATCAATATTTCACTAAATTTTAACCCTTTGTGTGGGAGGTACCAGAAGGAGTAGACCAATATGGCCCATCTTCGAACTCATCCGGAGATAGATCAAAATATTACCACATACCAAATTTGAAGTCAATCGGTTACTCCTATCGAGAGTTATCGTGCGCACCAGCCAGCAGACACACAGACAGACAGACAGACAGACAGACAGACAGACAGACAGACAGACGGACGGACATTGCTCATTCGACTTAAAATGACCCAAAACGGATTTCCTCCGAACATACTTAGGGTCTTAGATCACTCCTTCGATGTGTTACACTTTTTTCCGTAGCAAATGATATATACCCTCGTCACACTAAAGTGAGGGTATAATTATGCACAGAGAAAAACTCAACTGAGTTGAGAATATTTGAATTCCTCCCTCAGACTTAAAAAAACAGCAAAAAAGTGAATTACAAAAAATGATTGATTGTTTCGCTAAAAAACGTCAAAATCCCAAAAAATCAACCCCGAAAAAGAACATCGTCATCATCATCATCGCCAAGGACAGCAGCAGTTCCACAAAACTTATTACGACCGCTGAAAAAATCTAAAACCAAAGCAGATGTCGTGGAAAAAGGAGACATCTCATCCATCCATTCTGTCTATCCCATTCCATCAGCCGAGAAGCACAAATTGTTGTCACGCGTTTACGCGATGCGGTCTCCCATTTCAAGTCATTTGATGCTAAAGAAGCCGACTTTTTACATTGTTTGGGAGCATCCATACAATCAGTTCCGCCACAAACACTAAAACGGACGGACGGACAATGAGCCAAGTTAACTTCTTTACTTAGCAGCTTTTGGGCAATTTTGGATTTGTTTATCTAATGATGGACGGAGTATCTCTGGGATAATCTTGTGGTGGTGTTGTTGAGCGATACGCTTTCACTCTGCTCCCAACTCCCAATATGCCAAATTCCGGAATGAGGACATTATCCGGTCTCTTCCTGTGTCAGACATGGCTGCGATTGCCTGGATGTTGTCGTTGTCATCGGCTTTTATTTGTAGCCAAGGAGAGTGCGTCCTCTTTTCCTGTTCCTCGAGAGTTTTGAGTACATCTTTCGATGGCTGCCGGTTTTGGGATCACATTTTGCGTGCACTGATGATGACAGCCATGTCACGCATGTGATTGACAGGGATTTATTGATGTTTCATCGTCAATGTAACAATAAAAGTTTTATCGACCTGAGAGTAAAACTTTTACAGAAAAAGTATTCATATTCTATGGATGCATTACATACTTTTGGCTTAAACTTCAATGGGAGAATATTTATAAAGAACAAATTTAAGTGCAAGACGAAGAAACAGATTGTTCGCCAAAACTAATTTAAAACGTAGTAGGTTCCAAAAACGATAATCCATGAGATAAGATAAAATATAATAATACAGTTTAAATTAATAGTCATACTCTCCTCTAAACGATTTCATGCATGAGCTGCATTTACTCTGGCCAATCATCAGCGTTCAACAACAATTATATTACACAAATTCAAAATTCTACATATTTTGCCATCGCATCCAACATGCAAAAATCTACATACGTAATGATCGAATAAATATCCTATATTTTTCCCCCGAAATAAAAGCAGAAAATTAAAGATATGCTAATCCCAATACCCACTCCACACAACGCATAAGCTCTCAAATAACAATCTTTAAATATTATAATTTCCAAGGAACGCCATTTAGGGGTATTTGAATAATTTTCAAAAAAATATTTTGTTTTTCAAAATAAAAAAGAAATTACTGCACGAAATCACAGACCGAAATAAGAAGCGAAAGGGAACAACAATTTTGAAACCAAACTAATCTGCGTTTAAATACCATAACAAACTGGAACCAATTCAAATTGCGTGCAGACATTGACTTCCTTCTTTTTGCTCGTCCACATTTGTGGTGTAGTTTTGCCCTTTGGAGAATGAGTTCCCGTACTATGGACTGTAACAGATTGGCTAAGGAGCGGTGTTTGTCCAACTAAGATTTCAGTAAATTTTTGAGGAATCTTTTGAAGAAAAAAGACCATAGGAAATAATAATAAAAGAATCTTGCGGTGTGATAGGGAGAATATCTAATATATTATTCTATAGAGCGGTAGAAATATGCAAAATCAAATCAATGTACTGGTTTCTTCAAGTGATTTTTACACCCTCCACCATAGGTTGGGGTGTATACTTATTTTGTCACTCAGTTTGTAACACCTCTACATATTGATCTGAGACCCAACAAGTAAAGACGGATTAAGTTCAGCCATGCCTCCACAACGGATCGCATGTGAATGGTTTCGGGAACAAATAAAATCTTTACCCCAAAATTTTAGCCCAATTCTTTGAAATTTGACGTTTTTGTGGCGTTACGAAGTCAAATCTAGAGGGACCTTTGTATGGGGGCTATATCCTATGACCTATGACTTGCGTTGTTCGTGTGAAGTTTTCGGGGATTAATAAACCCCTGCTATCAATTTTCAGCCCGATCAGGAGACATTTGTGATCTCTATGATGTAAAGAAGTCAAATCGGGGAGATGCTATATATGTGGGCTATATCCCAAAATGGAAATCCCTACATACCTGAAAATATAAGAAGTATATGTACCAAATTTCAGCCACCTAGCTTAAGTTGTTGTTGCTGTTGTAGCATCTTGGAGACGCTGAGTTGATAATCCTTAAGTATATTCTCTATTATAGACTTCGTTCCGGCATATATCCGATTATCGCGGGAACCTTATGTTGTTTTCATCCACTCAATGTTGTCCGGTTGTAAATTAACATTCGTTACAACAACAACATTCAGGGAATGGATGTTATTTTGAGTGTTGCCGTTTCTCCACTAGAAGCGCTGCATTTCTGTTAATATTCGTCATGGATGTTATGTCTATTTTTAGCTTCCCTGTTGACTTGGGTGATCAGATGGTGTTGTAGTGGTAATGCGACCGGTGAGTTATTTTTAGCAGCAGAAACTCGAATTATGATCAAAACATGAAGTTGTTGATGTCAAATTTTCTAGATCCCTGGCTGGGAATTGAACCCAGCACCTTCGGGATCCAAGTCGAATGCATAACCACTGCAAGTATTATAGATTGTAGCGTGATTACAACAGACGGACTGACGGACAAACCTAATCGTCTTAGAATTTTACGACGATTAATAATATATGTACTTTATGGGGTCTCAGATCAATATTTACTGGTGTTAGAAACAGAGTGACAAAATGAATGTACCCCCCATCCTATGGTGGAGTGTATATGTATAATAAAGTATACGAGTATTCTTAATCGTCGTAAAATTTCAAGGCGATTTAGCCATGTCCCTCTGTTGTAATCATGCTGCAGTCTATAATAATTGGGCTAGATGACTGAAATTTGGTACATATACTTCTTATAGCTGCAGGTAATATGGGATTGAAAATGGACAATATCGGTTAATTTTTTGATACAGCCCCATTTATAGCACCTCCCCGATTTGACTTCTTAACGTCATAGAGACCACAAATGATAACTGATCGGGCTGAAAATTGGTAACTAAGGTTTATATATACCCGGAATCCTTCACACGAACAACGGTAGTCACAGGTCTATGTTTTGATACAGCCCCCATACAAAGGTCGCTTTAGTTTTGACTTCGTAACCCCTCAAAAACCTCAAATTTCAACGAATTGGGCTGAAATTTGATATAATGAGTTTATTAGTACCCGAAACTATTCGATCCAGGGTGAAGGGTATATAAGATTCGGCATAGCCGAACTTAATCCGTCTTTACTTGTTATTATTCAACTTCAAATCTGCAATAAAATTAATATCTAGCAATATTTTAAAATCGAATCGTTTACGACCTTTGCGTAACTGGTGTGACAAATATTAAATATAAAATTCTAGCGTAAATAAAAATATGGTACTGAAACATTTTGCTCTGCCTATACTGTATAACCCTGGCTAAAGGCTGGGTTAGGCAAACGTAACCGTAACGCCCCCGTAGCGTAACGAATTAGCTGATTCAATCTGACATATGTAAATCAGTGTAAATGATTAGCCAACGGAAACGGACGGCTTAAGCTGCTGAAATTTGATTTGGACGGTAAGTTTACGTGCAAAAGAATAAATTTATGCAAAATAATGATAAATATGTAATAAAATGATAAATTAGTAGCAAATAAATATCAAATACATTTAATATGTTGCTATTTTGGTTGTGAATGTCTGAGTGATACAGCACGTTTTTCATGTTTTGGGTAATTGCTCCTGCTCAGAAACGTTTGCTGGCACTGCATATTTTCCAAAAGTTATAAGTTTACACTAAACAATACTTTAGGATGTGTACTTTATTGTGGACATACCGAATCTTATATACGCTCCACCATGGATTGCATTAAATTGTATTACTGGAAAAATCTTTGGATGTGGAGCAAATCATGAAACGATCCTTTTCGTTTGAGTAAATTATTAGAAAAACGAACGCTGCAATTTTTAGGCCGCAAATTCTTAAGCCAAACTGTTCACCTAAAAAATGTGGCATTATTGGCTTAAACTAGCTGTTTTGGGAGCTTCATCTACACGGGGACTACAAAAAAAAATTTTTATTTGTATAAATTTTATTGAGATGAACTCTTGCCAAAATATAATATAAACTGCAAAGTTTCAGCTTAATCTCTTAGAAAACATGGTGTTTATGGCTTAAATATGTCTTTGTGGGAGCGACATCTATAGGTGGGCTATAACAAAATATGAACTTATTAAAATATGTTTACTGCGATTAATTCTTGTCTTAATTAAATACAAACTGCAAAGATTCAGTTAAAATTCTTAGCAAATATGGTATTTATGGCCTAAATACGTATATTTTGGATCGACCTCTATAGGGTGACTATAACAAAATATGAACCGATTTGTAAAATATTTGCTGTAATGAATTCTTGTCTACAATAGAAACTGCAAAGTTTCAGCAAAATTGCTTTAAAAATGTGGTTTCTATGGCACAAAAATCGTATTTTAGAGAGACCTCTATAGGGAAGCTATATCAAAACATTGACCGATATGGACCATTTACAATCCCAATCGACCTGCAACTATCAGAAGTATTTCAACCAAATTTGATTAACCCAGCTCTATAATTACGGACTGTAGCGTGGTTTCAACAGACAGACATACGGACATGGCTAAATCGTCTTAGAATTTCATGACGATCAAAAATATATACGAGGGCGGTTCGGAAACTTGTTAGCATATCAATGAAAGAGAATAGTTAGTTTTTCAGAAATATTTTTATTTTTCAATATAATCTCCTCAATATTCAATACACTTAGTCCAACGCTTATCTAGCAATTCTATCCCTTGATTAAAATAGTTTTCCTCAAGGTCTTCAAAATAGTGGTTTACAACTGTATTTGTATCTTCATTTGAGGTAAAACGCTTGCCAGCAAGTCACTGGGAGCTAAGTCAGGAGAATAAGGTGGGTGGTCAAGCAACTCGTACTTTAATTCGTTGATTTTAGCCATTGTTAAAACACTCTTGTGCGCTGGTGCGTTGTCTTGATGAAAAATTATTTTTTTGTGTTGTAAGCCACGACGTTTTTCTCGAATTTGTACATTTAATTGATCCAAAAGGTTGCAATAGTACTCTGAATTTAATGTTTTACCCTTTTGCAGATAGTCAATCAATAAAATACCTTTGAAGTCCCAAAAAAGCCGTTGCCATGACCTTACCAGCCAATTGAATTGTTTTTGCCTTCTTTGGGGCACTTCCTCCTGCTTCAGTCCATTGTTTGGATTGTTCTTTTGTCTCTGGAGTATAGTGGTGGATCCATGTCTCATCAACAGTTATGAAACGACGCTTAAAATCCATTTTATTTCGCTTAAAACGATCCAAACAAGCTTGAGAAATGTTCATTCTTATGCGTTTTTGGTCGACTGTTAACAAGTGCGGCACCCATGCAAAATTAAATGGACTCGATCATTTGAGATGCCCATTATATTAGCTATTTCACGCACTTTGGCTACAATTTCTGTTGTTGTTGCTGCTTTTGGACGTCCACTACGTGGTTCATCTTCAATGCTTGTACGACCACGTTTAAATTCAGCAACCCAATTTTTTACTGTTGCATATGAAGGAACACTTTCACCTAACACATTCACGATATCATTATGAATTTCTTGTCCCGATAAATCTTTTTTATGTAAATATTTAATGACACCACGCATTTCTAATTTTTCCATTGTAAAAATTTCGCGGATGCGTCTTTTGTGAACACCTGTTTCTATATGAAGGAATTGCCAGATCGAAACAAAATTTAACATGTGTCCATAGCAGAGATGGAAGTTTCCAAAACACTTAACTTTTTTCTGTTTATACCGCGCTTTTTGTGCTAGGCTAAGAAGTTTCCGAACCGCCTCGTATACTTTATGTTGTCGCAGATAAGTATTTCAAGGTTTTGCAAACGGAATGTCAAAGTTAGTATAAGTCAGTCATGTTTTAGAAATAATGGATCAATTTTGTGGCAATCGCTTCGCTTTAACCCATTTGGGACCAACAACCAAATAACAAATTTACAGCCTTAATATAACGAGCCAAATATGGAATTGCAAATCGAGTGACTTGTATTGTTTTGTGAATAGTTTTGATTGGGCTAACATACTTTGTAAGTTATCAATATATTTTCCGGGAATTATCCAAATCTGAACCGATTTGGACCAAGATTTGTCACTGACGTGAAAGTGTTATTTGTAACAAATTCAATCGAGATAAGTGCAAAATTGTGGCTTGTACTTTTGGGACTAATTAAGATGGACGGACATACATGGTTAGATCAAATGTGCTAGTGATTCTTAGTCCACCGGTATACCTTGGTGGGGGGGACTAACTCCAATATTTTAGGAAGTTACGGCCATCTGAGAGTGATGTAAAATTTAGAAATCAGTATTTCCGACATTGATATTGTGTTATATTATTATAAATAAACATAATGGTCCTTACTCAGAAAATATCTTTGATTTAACAGTAAAGGTCATTTCAGCAATGTAACATTTTTGGTAATACAATGCCTGTGTTTCATAACAAACCGGCAACATTAACATAGGATCTATGAATCTATTCAAATTAATTGTTTTGTTTAATGTAATATTGTACACTGCATCAATGAATCCTTTACGACAATATAAAGGGTCCGCCAAATAATTTATTTTTTTTGAAAATGCTATATAAAAACTTCTGAAAACGTATTGGATGGTCAGTTGGTTTCAACTCCTGACCCACTTGGACTTTGTATGGCGTCATACCAAGGTCTTTATGCGAAGTTCGTCTCAATGATGTCTCCGAAATGTTGAATTGTTGAGAACGACGGTGAATTGATGTTGATGGCGCTTCACGCACACTTTCTGCCACAGCAGCAATATTCTCGTGTGTACGCACTGTTTTTGGCTTTTCACGCTTTGGTTTATCGATGAGGATGCCAGTTTCTTCCACTTTTTTCACAAGATAACGAACACACGGAGCTGACGGTGCTTCTCTTCTTCCAAAATCCGTACGCAATTTTCGCACACATTCTGCAACATTACCATGAGTTTCAAAGTAATGTCGCAATATTCGCAATAAACACATATTCGTTCAGCGGAAGGATAAAACTAATTATCTGTCAAATCAGACATGAGCTAAGTGTTACCGTTCACGAAATAAGCACTAGTTGAAAAAAAAGTTAGATGGCGGACCCTTTACAATTTCAGGAGGTTTTGTTTCAGTTTATAATTCAATGTAGCTTATTTACATATACGTATATACCTGAATTTCAAAAATGGTATTAATTAATTCGAATTTAAATTCAATAACTTTTATTAAAAAAAATAAAATATTATGTTAATAAATCGTATTTACTTTAAATTATTTCCATTTCCAGATCAAATGCAACTTTAAATACTCAAAAATAAATAATACAAAAAAGAATGCTACGAAAGCAAAAAAGGAGACGGACAGCTAACACGAGTTTTACGTGTTTCAACAACATTAATTTGTAGCTCCTCCAACAGCACCACCGCAAATCAACGCGAAGAAGCGCAACATGTTGTGCTCTTTGGATAATGCAGTGTTTGCTGGTGATTTTTTTGGGGTAAGACTTGTGGCCAAATCCTCTGGCGAGGGAGTTGACTTAGATTGTGGTGTTGTTGTGCGGTGTTCGTCCTCCTGGTGATGGTGTGTGAATGGAAGGTACAAACTAAAACTTTTGTAACCTGTCAACATTGTGATGATTTAGAACCCATCAACCAAACAATAACTGCAACAATAAGACACCAAACACACAATGAAATGTAACCAAAGTTCCCTCATCCTAACCACGTCTAAAAGGATGAAAAAAATAACATAATTTGCAACAATAAGATTGTATATGGAAACAACTGATGGACTGAAGGATGGACGTGGTGCATGTTGCATGTTTAGTTTTTTTGTTGCCGGTGACATGGAGCTGGTGACTGTGGTTGTTTCGTCTGGGTTGAGACTTCTTTTTGGGCAACAAAACCTTACAGTAGCAACAAATTTTGCGGCATTGAATGCGATCCAAACAAAAGTTCTCAACAATATAAAAATTTAATTTCTTTTTGTGGTTTTTGGCCTGGCTCTGCCTTCTTCCTTGTCCGCACATGACGTTACTTGCCACGTCTCACTGAGAGGCGGCATTTTTGCATTGAGGAACAAAGTCACCAAAAAGTCGTTAATAAAACAATAAATGAAAAACCACAAAATATTTAACATCAAACACTCCGTTTGGAATGGCTCAGTTCAGTCATTCATCCCTTCATTCCAATCATTCATTGGAGGAGCATCATTGTAACTTAACCACCGTGAGGATGATGATATATTGGAGGGCCACCACAATGGACCAGAGGATGTATATCTAACTACTAATGTCGGGTAAGCGAGACATTTGAGCACTCCAATATTTAAACTACAATTTCCAAAATGTTTTTATACTCTCCACCATAGGATGGGGGGTATATTCACTTTGTCACTCCGTTTGCAACACCTCTAAATATTGATCTGATACCCCGTAAAGTATATATTTTAGTAATCGTCGTAAAATTCTAAGACGATTGAGCCATGTCCGTCTGTCGGTCCGTCCGTCTGTTGTAATCACTCTACAATCTATATTACTTGAGCTAGGTGGCTGAAATTTGGTATAGGTACTTCTTATAGCTGCAGGTAACTTGGGATTGAAAATGGGCAATATCGGTTGTTGTGATTCCTACTTTTCTATTTTTTGTGTTTTTCGGTGTTATTTTCTTTAGGTTTGAGTTATTTTGTGAGGTCACATGCTATACATGGTGGAGGGTATATAAGATTCGGCATGGCCGAACTTAACGCTTTTACTTGTTTTCCTTGATTTTGCACCTAAGCGCTAAAGAAACTGTACTCCGCTTTGTCCGACTTTATTAATTTCTTATTGGTTTTTATTTGAATTGTTGATTTTTATTTTTATACCCTACACCACACTGTGGTACAGGGTATTATGACTTTGTGCATTTGTTTGTAACACCTAAAAGGAGAAGAGATAGACCCACTGTTTATTACACCGATCGACTCAGAATCACTTTCTGAGTCGATTTAGCCATGTCCGTCTGTCTGTCCATGTATTCTTGTAAAAGACACGGAAATTTTAATGAACTAAAAATAATTTGTTGACTTTATTCAATCCAGTTTCAGTCAAGAGTTTATATAAAATAATCTTTTATAATATGGTTTTGATAATTAATTTGTCAGGACGTTGCGCGGTGAGTGTTATCAGTACGAGTGTGCAAGCGAGACTGCTCACTCCACCCAGCCAGTGCTGCCATCTCGAAAAACACAAGTCATCAACCAGGGTTGCTTTCAGTCGGCCTTTCCTGCACATCCTGAGTGTCCTCACTCAGTTCTTCGTCGGAGTCCTCGTTACTGTCATCTGAATCAATTTCGGCAATGCACCAGGGTTTCAATTTGTCCGATGAATACAGCCCAGAGTAATTCCGTCTTGACCGAGATGAGCCTGGTAAATCCGTAATAACATATCGGTCGTTGTCCAAGACGCGACTGATCAAATAAGGTCCCTTATATTTGGGTTCCAATTTCCGAGATTCCCCGGTACTTGCCGCTTCGTTTTCCGCAAGAACAAGGTCATCGACCTTGTACTTGATTGGATCAGCATGTTGTTGGTCGTACCGTTCCTTAGCCTTTTGCTTCGCCTTCATTATTCGGTCAACAGACGCCTCTCGAGCCTCGTTAATATTTCTCTCCTCTTCATCGTAATCATCCTGTGAAAGCAATGTAATTCTGTTCTTCAGGATGTCTCGTGGAGTAAAACCATATATAAGATCGTGAGGTGTTTGCTGCGTAGTTTTGTTTCGCATCGTATTCAGGGTCCACTGAATCTCCCGAAGATGATCATCCCAACGTTTCTCGATTTTCGCAGTAGTTTTAAGCATTGACAATATCGTCCTATTTGCGCGTTCCGCATGACCATTTGCCCTAGGAGTTCTCACGGCATTTCGTATGTGTTTAATATTCAAGTCGCTACAAAAACGACTAAACTCCTTTGAGGTAAATGCGGTGCCTCGGTCGGTAACTATTTGGGTGGGGGCGCCAACGTAACTGAATACTTCATCAAGAACTGTCAAAACGTACTTAGTCGCCGAACTCTTAACTGGTCGAATAATCGTATACTTAGTGAAAGCATCTACCAAAACTAAAATGTGCTCGTTCCTTCGGCTGCTCTTTGGAAAAGGACCCAGATGATCTAAATGTATGGTGTGAAACGGTATAGGTTCAACCTCGTCGTAGTAGTATATACCCTCTTTCTTTCCGCCTGGTTTCTTATTATAAGCACAATCGACACATGACTTTATATACGATGTCACAAAATTTCTCATTCTTGGAAACCAAGCATACTTTAGAATACGATCAACAGTTTTATCGATGCCTAGATGACCATACATATCATGGTTGTTGTGTACAATACGCCAACGAAGGGATTTAGGCAAGACCCAAAGCTTTCGGCCATTTACGTTACGATAGAGCCTTCCATTGGATAATTCATATTCCTTCTTTAATGCTATATCATTATTTGAGACTCTTTCGATAATGCTTTGTATCTTCTCATCCTGTAATTGCATACTGAATAAGAAGTATTCATCAGAAATACTCGTTTTCGCTATTTTCATGGATGCAGTCTCCATTTCGCGTGAAGATTCAATTGGGCTCCGACTCAAGGCATCGACGTGGTCCATACGTTTACCAGATCGATGCTCAATTTCTATCTCATAATCTTGGATGCGAAGCCACCACCGAGCTATACGGGGTATCAACTCTCGTTTCTGCATGGTTGTCCTTATGGCACTACAGTCTGTGATTACCTTGACTTTCTTACCATATATGTAGTACCTAAGACGTTCTATTGTTTCCACAACCGCCAGTGTTTCAAGTTCGTAGCTATGAAACTTACGTTCGTCTTCACTCGTTGCTCGGCTGTAATATATAACAGGTCTCCAGCCGTTGTCTTCCTTCTGCATCAAGACACCTGCCAAACCAATGCCACTCGCATCAGTATGAACCTCATGTTCACAATCAATATTATAAGTCGCCATAACTGGCTGAGTCGTTAACGCATCCCTGAGTCTTTCAAAAGATGTCTGTTGTTCATCACCCCAATTGAAAGTAACATCTTTCCTCGTAAGCTTTCTCAATGGCTCGGAAATTACTGCAAAGCACGGCACGAATTTCCTGAAGTAACTACACAATCCAATAAATCTACGTACATCGTGAATGTCCTTTGGTATTTTTAATTGACGTATAGCCAATGTTTTAATTGAGCCGGGGCTTATACCATTTGGTGTTAACCGGTGTCCAAGGAATTCGACTGAATTTTGCAAAAATTCACACTTTTTGACGTTTAATGTTAATTTCAGGTTTCTTAGCGCAGTAAAAATTCTTGTCAACTTCTCAAACATATCACCGTGAGTGTCAGCTCCTACTAAAATATCATCGATGTAGTGTACCATATCATTAGGCTTAGTTCTCTCCTTTATCTTCGACATTAAGCGCTGGAACACTGCAGGGGCATTCTTGAGCCCGAAAGGCATCCTCTTGAATTCGAACAACCCTTCAGTGGTCACAGACGCAGTATACTTTTTGGATTCGCTAGAGATTGGCACCTGATAATAACCGCTATTCAAATCTAAAGTTGTAAAATAGTTGAATTTTGTTGCGGATTGCAACCTCTCCTCTATGTTCGGCATTGGGTATATTTCTTTTAAGATGTGGGTATTTAGTTTGCGATAGTCTACACACATTCTCTCTGATCCGTCTTTTTTCTTTGTTAAGATCACTGGACTCGCGTAGGCCGATTCAGATTTTGTTATTATTCCATTATTCAATAAATCGCTTATAAATCTATTCAAAATCTCCTTTTTCGGTTCCGGTACACGGTATGGTTGTTGTGCAATTGGTTCCTTGGCGTCGACTTGAATTCGCATTTCCACTGCATCAGTTTCACCGATTTCTCCAATTCCATTAGCAAAAACATCGCGATATTCATTTCCACCAATTTCGTTCGGATCTCGGTGTCGGTACAGCCACATTTAATATCATCCAACACAATTGGTACTTTATTCAAATTACATCTACGCGACTCACATGATCTACCCAAAAGTTCAAATTTACCATCCGTTAAATTCGCGTCAGCATCCCGAAAAATCGTCTGACCCAGAAGTATATCAGTTTCCAACAAACTGTCCTCAACTATGAACGCCTCGATCTTTCTACATATGTTGTCCACCACAATCTCGATTAACACCTTCTCGTCGGCTAGTCGTGAACCGCCACAAATACCACTAATATTCATCATGCATTTAACTCGTTCGCATGGTATATCACGTGCGTGTCCAAAAATGCATTAAATTCATTACCATTTATACGGACTTTTCTTATAAAATAATCTTGTAGATCATTCGCGCTCGTCTTACGAACAACGGAATTTCCAGTCTTATTGCCACAATTCTCAGGTTCTCCCCGTTTATGTACCCTTTGACAATCAGTGCAACTGTTACGTCGTTGGGGTTTTGTGCATGCACTAGAATAATGACCCGTTTCAGAATAATTGTAACATGTCACCTTGTTGTTAGACTCGTTCGAAGTCTTATTATGACGACCAAAATCTCTTTGTTTATTCGTATTAGCGTTATTTGTCTTCACTGGGGTTATATTACGCATATAATCATCGATGGTCTCGCGCATTTCCTTCATTGTGTCAAATCTCATCACGGCGATAGCATTTTGTAAATCACGATTTTTCAAACCTTCTCTTGTGTACTTAATAATTGCCGATTCGCTGAGATCATATCGTTTTCCCAATGCACACATCCGAAAACAATAATCCACCATTTTCTCACCATCTTTCCGTACGGAGTCACGCATCTTAAAATGTATGTCGGCCTCATCAATCTCAGTACTAAACTCGCTCAGTAGACCTTCTGAAAATTCATCCCAAGTAGATAATGGTGTTGACATAGAGTCCAACCACATTTTCGCCACTCCTTTCATCTTTGAATATACTGCCAGAAGCATACATTTCTCGTCCCAGTTGTATGCGGTGAAGGAATTGTTTACTCTATACACAAATTGTTTGACGTTAATAGATGATTCATTCGTGGGGTCAAAATCAGGAATAGTTTCCGATATTTCCTTGACACTATAATTTCGAGTCACAACGATGTCATTTTTCGTGACGACGACACATTCATCCGTTGTTGGTGTTGACGTAGTCGGCATTTGTCGGGGCTGCATTAGTGACATCATCATCTGCCTCATTTCATCGAGCTGATTCTGTATGGCCGCAATAGCAGCTTGGTTATCGTCGACCAACTCGATCTCGTCTTTACCAACAGCTTCCATAAAACGTAGTACTAATTCCGATTTCTGACCGGTTGTCGGCAAACTCTTCTGTTCCAAAATCGATTTCAATTGATCGACGCGTAGTGAGGCAATTTTCTTCATTTCCAAAAAAAAAAACCAAAAAACTCATTCATTCGTTCGTTCTATCCTTTTTTTCCCAACGCTCCTATCACACCGTGTTCTTCGTTGAATCCGTCAATCCATACGTTCGTCTAACACCACCATTCGTATACGTTCGTTATATCTCAATGTGTTAATACCAGCATTCTTCGTTAAATCATACGCTCGTCAATTCGTTAATACCATTCGTTACGTTGCGTTCCATATACTTTCTCAAGGTAAAAACGGCGCCTCCAATTGCCGATCTCAATCGACTTTGACGTCTCACTCAACACTCGCTCGTTATTGGATTGTTTCGTCAAATTCTTTCGTTATCTTTGACCTTTCTTTTGCGTCGTTCACACCGCAATTTTCTTATCCTTCTTTCTCTTCCTTAACACTCAAGGCTATGCCCGTTCATCCGACTTCTGAGCTAAAAGACACGGAAATTTTAATGAACTAAAAATAATTTGTTGACTTTATTCAATCCAGTTTCAGTCAAGGGTTTATATAAAATAATCTTTTATAATATGGTTTTGATAATTAATTTGTCAGGACGTTGCGCGGTGAGTGTTATCAGTACGAGTGTGCAAGCGAGACTGCTCACTCGACCCAGCCAGTGCTGCCATCTCGAAAAGCACAAGTCATCAACCAGGGTTGCTTTCATTTGTAATCAAAGTGCAGGTCGTATTTATGGTCCGATTGTGATGAAATTTAGCATAGTGCTCTTTTTTGGCCCAAGGACGATCCCTATTGAAATCGGTTAAAATCGGTTCAGATTTGGATATAGTCCCCATATATATGTTTCACCCCATTTGACATGTAAGCGCTGTAGAAACCACATTTTACATCCGATCTTTATGAAATTCGGCAGAGAGAGTTCTATTATTACGTGAATGAACACTACCAAATTCGGAGAAAATCCGTTTAGATTTAGATTTAGCCCCGATATATATGTTTCACCCGATTTGACATGTAAGCGCTGTAGGAACTTTATTTTAAATCAGATCAGTACGAAATTTGGCAGAGAGAGTTCTCTTATTACATTCGGGGAAAATCGGTTCAGATTTAGATATAGTCCCCATATATATGTTTCAACCGATTTGACATGAAAGCGCTGTAGAAACCGTATTTTACATCCGACCTGTACGAAATTCGGCAGAGAAAGTTCTCTTATTACATGAAAAAACACTGCGCAATTCGGGGAAAATCGGTTCAGATTTAGATATAGCCCCCATATATATGTTCCACCCGATTTAACATTTAAGCGCTGTAGAAATCGTGTTTTATATCCGATCAGTACGAAATTTAACAGAGAGAGTTTTCTTATTACATGTATGAACAATGCCAAATTCGGGGAAAATCGGTTCAGATTTAAACATAGTCCCAATATATATGTTACACCCCATTTGACATGTAAGCACTGTAGAAACCGTGTTTTATATCCGATCAGTACGAAAATCGGCAGAGAGAGTTTGCTTATGACATGTATGAACACTGCCAAATTCTTATCGCAATGCCCATTTTCGCATTGGTAGGTAGGTGTAGGGTATTATATAGTCGGCCCCGCACGACTTTCTGTCTTTCCTTACTGGTTAATTAATATTATGGTTTAACCTTGCTAAATTTTTGCAGATTATTTCTTAAGAAATAAGGTTATACAAAATCATTATACATTACTGCAAAACATCCCACAGTGCAATATAATGGGCATTCGCTCTTCCAGGCCAGCGTTCATCATTGGAACTGACTAAATGACTGACACCTTCGTTAAGTGTCAGTATTTAATTTGAAAAACATGTTAAAGCTGACAATTCATTTTGGCTCTGAAGCGTTGTCGTTGTTTGTCAGGTTTTTTGTCTTAGCCAGTTAAATCTTTGTGTGCGGCCGGCCTTTTTAACACTTTCGCCCATTTGGAGTGAAGTGGACTTAAATCATGTTGCTTTTCATATGTGACACCACATATTTTGAGTACTTCTTTGGAAGTCCTTACGTTAAGTCCATTCATTGATGTTGTGTCACTACTATGGCCGAGTGCTGTGTGGCCTGTATCACAGGCGGCATTGGCGGAAGGTGTAGACATTCAACTATTGTCTGTTTGATGTTGTACGAACGCGTTGCAGCTTTCTGCTTGCAACAAACAAGTGAATATGCGTCAGGTCACCAACTAAACAGCTTCAGCATCCAACACCCAATATCCAACATCAAAGTCTTACGCACCGCTTTGTAATTAAATTTAATAAAGTCGAGTTTGGTTTAACTTGTAGTTGTTGTTACTGTGGTATACTGCGAAACAATCCATGTTTGATAAATAGGCGAAGGCGACTACATAAATTATCGTGATGCAAAAGTACCACTTGAAGTCGGATCATTGCCCTGGGGTTAAATATTGCAAAATACAATAAATATTTATTTTGTAATAATCAGTATTTGGATTGAAAACGACGATTTTATGTTTTGTGGCAAAGGCTGCGGATCATACGCACAATATGTGGTAAGAGTGTTTCCCTGCAGCAAAGAAACATTATATGTACTTGTCCCCCAATCATAGTAATGACATTATGTACAAAATAAATGTTAACATGATTTTTTCAAAATCAAATGTTATTTAATAACAAATCACTAGTTTTAACCTATATACGAGTATACACGTCATATTTGATATGTTTAAATAAAAAGAAAATATATTTGGAAACGATTTGTTTTAGATTATATATTTGTTAACAAATACATTTTATTTGAAAATCAATAAATTTTGTTTGTTTTAATATCTTAGAACATAGCAAACTGACTTTCACAAATAAAATATGTGTTTACATACAAACAAAGTTATTGTTTAAGAAGTTTTCCAAATATATTTTATTTAAAAAAGATTTTTAAAACATAGCTGACTTTTTCGAATTTTATTTAGTTTTTCCTACTTTTCGTGTTAAACTTTATAGCTAAAAATGTCTTTTAACTTATAAATATTCCAATTAATTTTTGTCAATCCATCAATTCAGTTTATAGTTACGAAAGATTATACGATTTATGTTTTAATTACCTTTTACAATCATATAATATATATATCTTTAATACAAATTATACTTAATACTTCAATACACATTAATTTTTGTTTCGGAAATACATACATATTTTTGTTTAGAACAATATCCTCACAAATATATAATACTAGCTGACCCGGTCCACTTCGTTGGCCCAGATTTCAGATTTCCGATCCTGTCAATTTTTGGACTAATCACGTAGACTGCCACCAGATACATATACCCAAAATACAGCATTTTCGCTAACAAATTGTGCAAGATGTCTCCATTTTAAAATTTGTCTTATGTGGGCGGGGCCACGCCCGCTTGATATATCGAAAATTCAAGCACCCTATTTTCACCTCGCCCCACACATGTACATTCTGTGAAAATTTCAAGAAGATCGGCCCAGCCGTTTAGACGTCTATTCGGTACAAACAAACCAACACACATTCTTCTTTATATATATAGATAGATAGCTGGACCCGGTCCACTTCGTTGCCCCAGACTTCAGATTTCCGATCCCGTTAATTTTTGGACTAATTACGTAGACTGACACCAAATATATATGCACATAATTACATTGATCTCTCTAACAAATTGCTCAAGATATATCAAACACAAAATTTAATTAGCTTATATGGGCGGGGCCACTCCCATTTGTCCGACCCCGCCCATTTTTGGACCAAGCTCGTAGACTGCCACCATATATATATGCACAAAATTAGAGTAATCTCGCTAATAATTCGTGCGCGTTATGTCAATTTCAAAATTGGGTTTATATTGGCGGGGCCACGCCGATTGGTCCAATCCCGCCCATTTTTGCACCAACCAATTAGACTACCACCTAATACATATGCAAAAATTAAAGCACTCTCGCTAACATATTGTGCAAGATATGTCAATTTAATATCTTTGTTTATATGGGC
The DNA here is from genome assembly GCA_963930755.1 of Eudasyphora cyanicolor. NCBI lineage: Eukaryota > Metazoa > Arthropoda > Insecta > Diptera > Muscidae > Eudasyphora > Eudasyphora cyanicolor. The sequence goes on along the minus strand of OZ005737.1, from coordinate 207,926,457 downwards.
GGGGCCACGCCCATTCCGCCTATATTTGGACAAATCACGAAGACTACCACCAGATACATGACACAAAATTACAGCACTCTCGCTAACAAATTGTGTAAGATATCTCAATTTCAAAATTTGGCTTATATGGGCGGGGCCACGCCCATTGGCCGATCCCGCCCATTTTTGGACTTATTTAGTAGACCACCACCTAATACATACGCACAACATTACAGCACTCTCGCTAAAAAATTGTGTAATATATATCAATTTAAAAATTTGGTTTATAAGGGCGGGGCCACGCCCATTGGTCCAATCCCGCCCATTTTTGGACCAATCACGAAGACTGCCACCAGATATATATGCACAAAATTACAGCTCTCTCGCTAACAAATTGTGCAAGATATCTCGATTTAAAAATTTGGCTTAAAGGGTAGTCCGACTCCGCCTATTTTTGGACCAATCACGTAAGTCGCCAACAGATATATATAAACAAAATTACATCTCTCTCGCAAACAAATTGTGCAAGATATCTCAAATTCAAAATTTGGCTTATATGGGCGGGACCACGCCCATTGGTCCGATCCCGCCCATTTTTGGACCAATTAAGTAGACTATCACCTAATACGTATGCACAATATTACAGCACCATCGCTATCGCTACCATGGGCCACGCCCATTGGTCCTATCCCGCCTATTTTTGGACGAATCACGTAGACTGCCACCAGATACATATGTACAACATTACAGCACTCTAGTTAAAAAATTGTGCAAGATATCTCAATTTCAAAATTTGGCTTATATGGGCGGGGCCACGCCCATTCGCCCATTTTTGGACCAATCACGTAGGTCGCCAACAGATATATTTACCCAAAATTACAGCTCTCTCGCTAACAAATTGTGCAAGATATCTCAAATTCAAAACTTGGCTTATATGGGCGGGGCCACGCCCATTGGTCCGATTCCGTCCATTTTTGAACCAATCACGTAGAGTGCTACCAGATACATATGCACAAAATTACAGCTCTCTCGCTAACAAATTGTGCAAGATATCTCGATTTCAAAATTTAGCTTAATGGGGCGGGGCCACGCCCATTAGTCTGACCCCGCCCATTTTTGGACCAATCACGTAGACTGCCTCCAGATATATATAAACAAAATTACAGTTCTCTCGCTAACAAATTGTGCAAGATATCTCAAATTCAAAATTTGGCTTATATGGGCGGGGCCACGCCCATTGGTCCGATCCCGCCCATTTTTGGACCAATCACGTAGACTGCCACCAGATACATATGTACAAAATTGCAGCACTCTCACTAACAAATTGTGCAAGATATCTCAATTTTAAAATTTGTCTTATGTGGGCGGGGCCACGCCCACTTCATATATCGAAAATTCAAGTACCCTATTTTCACCACGCCCCACACATGTACATTCTGTGAAAATTTCAAGAAGATCGGTTGAGCCGTTTAGACGTCTATACGGTACAAACAAACCAACAAACAAACAAACAAACAAACAAACACACATTCTTCTTTATATATATAGATTTGTGTGTGTCAAATATTATATATTTGGAGTGTTCCCTAAACAAATGTATATTTCAAGCCGAATATGTTTGGGACCATATACTACAGAAACGATTTTTTTTCAGCATGTAGCTAAAAAACATTTTATTGTTGGCATTTTTTTTTTGTTGTTTTAAAAAAGAAAGAGGCTGAACACCATTTTGATATTTGTAGGATATGTTTAGGACATATGAGGCTACATGACTATATTTTGCTCAGAATTTTAAGTTGCAACTCATGCATTTAAAACATGTAAATTAACCATCATTAATATATCGCTCACTTACTTCAAGACTGTCGTAACACAAAATTTAAAATTGTCGAGATGTGTAACTTTAAGTCCGTATAAAAAGATAAATAAAACAAGTAAGAAAGTTTCAGTCGGGTAAACCGACTAAGGTATACCCTCACTTTGTGAGTAATGTAATATTGAATATTACACAAATTATTCTGTCAATTTTTGTGGGAGGTACCAGAAGGGGTTTAGGAAATACACCTATATTTCGCTGAACAGTAGATGCTTTAAATACATTGCACTGTGCCGAATTGTAACCGTTTATATGGAGTGGTATATTAACGTTGAGATATTAAATTGTGGTATAATTTGGCCATTTTGTGTGGGAGGTACAAAAAGGGGCGTGTTGATAACGCTCATTTTTCACTGGACTATAGGCATTATAAAAGCATTACACTGTACAAAATTTCAAGTAATTGTATACACTGATATTAATGTTATAAATTGTTAACTTTTGGTGCAAAATGGTACCTTTGTGGGAGAGGTACCAAAAGGGGCGTGACAATAACGCCAACTTTTCAATGGACTGTAGGCACTATAAAAACATTACGCTGTACAAAATTTCAAGTATTTCTAAACACTGGTATTAATCTTATAAGCTTTTAACTTTTAGTGCAATTGTGGTGCATTTGTGTGGGAGGTACCAAAAGGGGCGTGGAAATTTCGCCCATTTTCCTCGAGCTGATAGCGACTAACAAACTAATACTATGTGTGGAATTTCAGAAGATTCGAATACGTATAATAGCAGTTATTAAAGAATCAATATTTCACAACATTTTAACCCTTTGTGGGGGAGGTACCAGAAGGAGTGGACCAATATGGCCCATCTTCGAACTTAGCCGGAGATAGAAAAAAATATTACCACATACGAAATTTGAAGTCAATCGGTTACTCCTTTCGAGAGTTATCGTGCGCACCAGCCAGCAGACACACAGACAGACAGACAAACAGACAGACAGACAGACAGACAGACAGACAGACAGACAGACAGACAGACGGACGGACATTGCTCATTCGACTTAAAATGACCCAAAACGGATTTCCGCCGAACATACTTAGGGTCTTAGATCACTCCTTCGATGTGTTACACTTTTTTCCGTAGCAAATGATATATACCCTCGTCACACTAAAGTGAGGGTATAATGAAATAGGAAGTTTAAAAAAGGTGGAATAATCCGAAATATAATTGTTTACTTATAAGCTAAATTTCGTTAAGATTAATTTATGGATTTACAAAATTCGCATTTCTGTACGACAACCTCAAAAATTTTCAATTTTGAGTTATAACATTAATGAAGTAAGTGAGCGATATGTACTTGAAAGTACAAGTCACGACCTTACAAGCGGGCCTTCATTTGTAAAATTCCGTCCACCCGTTTTCATAATACTTAACTTCCAAAATACAGCTTTTCTAATATTTTCCCAAATTTTTCAGACATATCATGTGCACAAAATTTTGGTTTTTTTCTCGCCAACTACAAGCTGATTCATTCCCACAGTAAAACGCATTTTCTTGACAATGGGGAGTGTTGGCCAGATTTTTTCGATAAATTTAAAACTAGTTTTGCGTAACACTTTTTAAATGTGAGAATTACATACAATTCAGAAACTACAGTCTGAAACTACTTTGAAAAATCTATTTGTTATATGGGATGGCACATTCTTTTATTTTCAATACTTTTGAAAAAAATAAATTTTCTTTTATTATTTATAAGAAATAGTTCTACCAAATTTGATTAACCTAGCTCTATTATTACGGACTGTAGCGTGATTGCAACAGACGGACGGTCGGACAAACGGACATGGCTAAATCGTCTTAGAATTTTACGATCATTAAGAATATTTATACTTTATGGAGTCTCAGATCAGTATTTAGAGGTGTTTCAAACGGAGTGACAAAATGAATATATATACCCCTCATCCTATGGTGGAGGGTATAAAAAAGTGATTTCCTAATCCATTGGCTTATAGTAAGAGTTTCAAGGTATTCGTTTCAAATGTAAAGGGTGGTTAAATTTTAAGGGCCGATGTTGTGGAACCGTCCTGTTGAAACCACATATTGTCCACATTCATATCTTCCACTTCGGGCCATAAAAAGTTCATTATCATCTCACGATGATGCCTGACCGGCCTCATTTCGAAGAAGTATGGCCCGATGACGTCGCCAGCCCATAAGCCGCACCATACGAACTGGGCGAGCATGCACAGGTGTTTTCACATCTCCAACAGACCCGGTTTCCTGAAATTTCTTTCCATGGTTAAAATTGAGTTAGTCTTAAATTGAGAAATGTCAAATGAAATGCTCAAAACTTGACGTTTAGGTGTGGTTCCAGTCACCACCGGCCCTTATAATTTAACCACCCTTCACCCAGGAAAATAATTGATTGGAATTCGATTGTAACAATAAAAAAATAGTACTAGCAACAAAAAGTATATTGCCAACACCGTCTGTCGGTTATAATTATATATAATTAGTTGAAACAACAATAATAACATGGATACGATCAAATGAAAATGCTTGCAACAGAATCGATGGTTGTATCAATCGAATTAAGATTGTTTTTTTCATTGACACTCGGTTAGTTGTGGTAACCAATTTTAAATTTTCATTATAGTACAATTTGATCGATTTTTGGTTGTGACAACCAATGTTTTATTCTTGACAACAGAAATTGTATCATAGACCAACGATTATTATTGCAACGAATAATTGGTTACTACAACAGAACAAATATTAATAAATAATCGTTTATTGGTTATCCCAATCATTTCCCAAATGTATTTTGGGAAATACAACCGAAAGATTGGTTGCTGTTCTTTTGCTGATACATGACAAACAAAAAATAAAATTACTCGACATAAAAAATCTTCAACATTTTGTTCAATAATAATGTGTGGAATGCAGAATATGTTGTGCAAAATGTTTTACATAAATAAAAAAAAGCAACAATCATGAAATTGAAAGCACAAATATTTCCACATCTCATAATAGTGGTGAATTTGTAATATGGGATGTTATGAATTGTTTTGTTTTTGTTCAATAAATAAAATAAAAATTAATGAAAACTGTTTTTAATTAATTGTCGGTAGTATATGACTGACAAATTGTCAGAACAACCAATTTTTTAAAACAGTTGGTTGTGGCAACTGCAACAGATAATTTAAGCCATAATTTTCGTAGCTGGCGCAACCAAATATGATTATTGCCAACATGGAAGCAGAAGTATACCACAACCAAAATATTGGTTGTCCTGATGGAATCGCATGATAGTAGACAGAACTACAAACTTCGGTTGGCAAATAATTCGGTTGAGTCAAGCGAACTGTATTCTGTGTGTTTATATAGTAAAAACGATATTATACAGATGTGAAACTATAGGCCAACAGTAGATAAACTGCATACTTAGTTTTTTATTTCGTGATAGTTTGTCTTTTTACAGGACTTTAAAAATTTCAAGAATAACAATTTTGAAATATTTTTCTTTTCACTTATTACAAAGTGAATTGATAAATATGCATACCAAAGGAATGGGGATAATTCCTGCATTTTGAATAATTTTCCTAGAACGACTAATTTTCCTAGAACGAACTATATTTTAAAAAATTTCGTATGCCCTTTGGGATTTATGTATTTTTTTAAATTGGGAATTATTTCATTTTTGTTGAGACTTATTTCATTGGGAGTTATTTCACAGTACCGTAATTTCATTATGAAAGAACTCCCAAATGAAAAGAGTTCGAATGAGATGTTCGTTGTGATTTATTTATACTTGCGAGACCGGCATTCGACAGGGATCGCCGCTAGTTTGTGAGATATCAATGAAAGAATAAGATAACTTCACAATTTTCTCCAGTGGTTGGTAGAATTCTCAGTGGGTAGAATTGTATACAATTCTACCTACTGTACCATGATCGATTGACTCTATCTAAAATCAATTCTCGTTTACTCGGTGACTCTTGCCGTAAGTATCGCTTGATTAGCGATGTATATTGTGATCATGAGATAGTCCGATAAACCAGAGGTGGCTGTGGACAGTCCGTGAAAACAGGTTTGCATGAGGATTCTTAAGAGGCTTTGCTTTATCTGACATGTAGTTTCATGCGATGCTCCAAGCTCTTGTTCACCCCATATTCCCCTCGATTGAAATGATGTATTCAGGTTGTAAAATTGCAAAAAACGTACATCCTATATTTTCTAAACCACAAGATTGAGATGCATTATTTTAGTAACCATAATTCTGGCAATTAAAAAGTTAACGACGACCATCTGTAACATATTTATTTTTTGGCGGCCGGAAGTTGGACCCCAAAAGAATGCATCCCAAATTGAAAATGAAAGTGCGCCCAAAATTTGGGGCCTATTTTCGTTACAAAAACTGATTTATTAAAAAACAGCATGAAATGAAAATAAACCCCAAAAAACTAAGAAATTATCTTTTCGTAAATCTTTGGAGTATGTAATAATACGCGTATACGAACATATTTTTTTTAATTATAAATCATTTCGGACGTGGTCGGCCTACGGCCTGCGGCCTCTGTTTAAGACTTTCTCCTATGGACAGGATCTAAAGTTGGCAACGTGGAGAGAAATCTTTTATGCGTAACCTCTCCTCTCCAAAAAGCAGACAAAAAATTAAATGAAACCCCAAAAAGTAGACAAAAAAATTAAATTAAGCCCCAAAAAATGTATTGTTGTTTGACATGGTATTTTTTGGGGCCAATATTCATAAAAGTATTGGGGAGTATTTTCCAGGGGCCCAATTTCATTCCGCCTTATTTTTTTTATCAAAAAAATTATGAGAATTTAACATGGAAAAGATTTGAATACAACTAAAAATGTTGGATGTATATAATCTTTGCTTTCGTAAAGGACTTAGCAAACTACGAATATCCTTAATTCTACGGAACGTGAGTGTAATACAATGCCAATGACGACAAACGGACGATTATGACAACTAGGAAAATAATAACCACTTTCCGTCTGTCTCCCAATCCCAAATACGAAAGGCTACAACGTCTGCTATGGCTCCATTAAGAAGGACCATATTGATGGCCGGCCACCCACGGTGGCAACATGGAAAACAACTACAAATCCGATATAAAGCGACGGCTAAAAAACTTCCCCCTTCTCCTCGCCCAGTTTCTATCGCTGTTGTTCTTTCCATAAAGACATTCCATTTCCATGTATTTCCATTATGATTGGCTTTTATTCGCTGTTGTTATTTTCTTGTTTTACTTTTTGTTCCGTAAAAAGAATTTCCCTTCATTTCGTCGAATAAAAAAAAAGCACAAACAAAAACCATTTTCAGATATTGGAATTTTTTATCCATTTGGTGGTCTGGAAGGTTGAAAAAAAGCCAAATGCAGGACTGGGAGCGGGTGGGTGAGGGGCGGTTGTTTGAAATCCATGAAGGGCTAATTGCAATAATCCATTTACAACGTACAATTCGAGTTTAGCACACAATGCCACTTTTTGCTATTGTTGTTTTCTTTTTATTTGTTGCCAATGTTTTTCTCGATTTTCTTATAGCTTTCTTCTCTTTTGTTTGTTATTTCTTGGTGTATTCCATTGAAAACCATTTCCATATCTGGCCAAAGGGCATATTCTCCCTTCTGTAGTGTTTTTTCATCATTCAAATCTCCTTGGAATTGTAGAATAAAATTTCCGAGTATAAACAAAGTAGAAAATAATATTTTGAGTAAATTCAACCGGAAAAACTCCTTTTGTTCGTCGCATTGTTTACGGGCTTATTAATACATATATTTCTCGGATGAATTACGTCTACTGTTCCTTTGGGGTTTCAGATTTCAACCACAAATTGCTCTAGTTTCTTAAAAGAAAAAATGTTTTCCGTTACGGGTAATTTACTGATATCACCCACAAGCTGATGGATACACTCACAGAAATGTACTTTCCACTTGATTTCAGCAACTTCAAATTCTTTTGCTGCAAATAAAAATTTATTTGCTACAAATAATATTCCGTTTTAACTAAAGAAATTTGGCGGTAATGTCGAATTTAGTTGTCTTCATTTTTTGGTGATTGTGACTTAATGTGTTTAGTATTAAACATGTTGCCAAAAGTAGGCGAAAACACACCCAGTGACGGTATACAACCAGTAAGGAATGACTAAAGTCGTCTGGGCCGACTGTATACTACCCTAAACTATGACTTGTCAAGCAATGCAATGGAGAAATATGTAACGAATATATCAAACCATTTGCAATATTTATACCCTACACCACACTGTGGTACAGGGTACGAGGGTTGCTACTTATATTTCGGTCCTGGCAATGCTGGTGTTGCCAGATGGATACTGGAACTTCCATTGGAGAGTATGAAATTTTTTAGCATAACTTCACTCAGACCGTTTTGTCATTTAAGCGCGAATTGTTTTGGTCACATTATGTTGAAAATTTACCTCGAAAACATGGTTTTTGAACGCTTCAACAGCTTCTTCAGTCGTCGAAAAACGTTGACCAAGCAGTTTTTTTTTGATGTGAGTGAATAAGAAGAAGTCATTGGGTGTCAAATCAGGGCTGTATGGCGGATGACCCACCATTTCGACTTTTTGGCCGGTCAAAAAGGCGCTGGTTTGAGCCGATGTGTGAGAGCTCGCATTGTCATGGTGCACAATGATTCGTCTTCTCTTGTTCGTTTCTCGAATTTCTCCGAAGACTTCAAGCAAACAAATTGTGGTGTACCACTCAGAATTGACCGTCCAACGTTTTGCCGAAGAAACAGGCGGCCATTTGCTTCGAAGTGCTTCTCCCACGAACAACTTTCGTTGGACTTGGCTCGTCTTCGAAGACCCACACGGTCGATTGCTGTTTTGTTTCGGGCTCATACGCATAGATCCAAGATTCGTCACCTGTGACAATCTTATAAACGTTTTTTGAAGCACCGCGATCGTATTTTTTCAAAATTTCTTTGCACCAGTCGACACGAGCCTTTTTTTAACGATTGTCAAATTGTGCAGTATCTAACGAGAACAAACCTTTTTTACGGCCAGGTGTTCATGAAATATCGAATGTATGCTGGTGGAAGAAATGCCCAAGGATGCCTCTATCTCACGGTATGGCACATGACGAACTTGCATTATCAGTTCACGAACGGCATCAATGTTCTCTGGCACAACGGCCGTTTTTGGACGACCTTCGTCTTTGAGCGAGCGTCGGCCACGATTGAATTCATTAAACCGGTTTTTCACAGTGCTATAGGATTGTGCTTCATCGCCATACAAAGATTTAAGTTCATCGATGTACTCTTGTCGTGATAATCCACGTCGAAAGTTGTGAAAAATGATCGCACGAAAAATTTCACGAGTTAATTCCATTTTTTGCCAAATTGATTTTTTCAAGTCACTGTAATTGTTTAAAATGATGGTCGTACGTCAAAACGTTCTGAGTACGTTTATGCTAAAAAATATCAAACTTTCCAATGGAAATGTCAGATGGTGCCATGGCGACACTAAGTGTTGCCTAGGCCAGATATATATATATAGCAACCCTCGTATTATGACTTTGTGTCCCAAAAGGAGAAGAGATAGACCTATCGTTTATTATGCCGATCGTCTTGGAATCACTTTCTGAGTCGATTTAGCTATGTCCGTCTGTCTGTCCATGTATGCTTGTAATCAAAGTGCCGTCGTACTTATGGTCCGATTGTAATAACATTTAGCACTGTGGCCCAAGGACGATCCCTATTGAAATTGGTTAAAATAGGTTCAGATTTAGATATAGCCCCCACATAGATGTTACCCCCGATTTGACATGTAAGCGCTGTAGAAACTTCATTTTATATCAAATCAGTACGAAATTTGGTATGAATGAACACCGCCAAATTCGGGGGAAATCGGTTCAGATTTAGATATAGTCCCCATATACATGTTACACCCGATTTGACATGTTAGCGCTGTAGAAACCGTATTTTACATCCGATCAGTACCAAAATTTAACGGAGAGAGTTTTATTATGAACACTGCCAAATTCGGGGAAAATAGGTTCAGATATAAACATAGTCCCGATATATATGTTACACCCGATTTTACATGTAAGCGCTGTAGAAATCGTATTTAATATCCGATAAGTACGAAATTCGACAGAGAGTTTTTTATTACATGAATGAAAACTACCAAATTCGGGGAAATTCAGTTCAGATTTACATATAGCCCCCATATATATGTTTCACACGACTCTACATGTATGAAACCGTGTTTTATATTCGATCAGTAGGAAATTCGGCACAGGAATTTTTCTTATTACATGTATGAACACTGCCACATTGCCCATTTTCGAATTCTTTGGGAGGTGAAGGGTATTATAAGTCAGCCACGCCCGACTTCCTGTCTTTCCTTACTGGTTTTTACTAGGAATGGTTTTAGGCAATATGAAATATAAGTGCCTAAAGTTTAGGATAATCGGTTAAAAGTGCGTTCTCTGGATGGTAAAGAGCTCATAGGATCTTTGTATGTGGCTATTTCAAAACATGGACCGATGTACCCTATTTTCTTTAGGGACGATTTAATGTAATATCAAGTAAGGTAACCATTATTGCATTCAAAACGGGTGAAAATTATATTATTTAGAGCGTAAAGAAATTTAAACGAAAGGAACCTTTATATGGGGCTAAAGTAAAATATTGGGAAGAACATGGACTGATGCACTGTGCTCTGCCTTCATGTATCGGTGTGACAAAAATAGAAGGAGTAATTGCAGAATTATGAAATTTTGTACCAAGCTATGTTAAATTTGAAATTTGGACCCAATCGGACCGCGGGTCTCGTACACCCATGCAAATTATTCCGGGTACTCAAAAATTCAATAGACTGTAACACTGAAATGAAGCATTGCATATTTATTAAATTTAACACATCATAATATTTCATTAATATCACTTGCGGTACCAAATTTCGACGTGATAGAGCGAGTCCTTTTGGTACCTCCCAAACACAAAGAGTTGAATGGTCTTAAAAGTAAATATGTAAAGAACGCTCAAGTGTGGCACTGGATTTTGTAAAGCGTGATAGCTTAGCTGTGTGCACAAATGCGAGGAATCGTTTCAAGATCCCTCTTGACAGCATCCTAGAAGATATTGCAAAGTGGGTTTTTGGTCCATATATCGTGTGATTTCAGGGAAATATAAATGCTCATATTTCAGGCACACACTGAAAAATAATCGCTTCTGTAGTATATTGTCCCAAACAAATTCAGGTGGAAACATATACATATACGTTTAAGGTACACTCTAAATATGTTATAATTGGCACAAAATTTTATATATTTGGGTAGTTTTAGTTCGAAACAAATTCAAATATTTTTTTTTATTTGGGAATATTATTTTTTCCGAATTATTTTAAATAATATTATTTAAAGAAAATATTATTTGAGAATGTTAGTTCGCACTTCAAATAAATTTTAATGAATTCAAATAAAATGTGTTTACTCAGAAATATATAATATTTAAAATCTCTGTTTCAACTATATATTCTTTCCATTCAAACATATCAAAAACGTCGTCGTGTACGGGCCACGCTGAACAAAATCGCTTCTGTAGTATATTGTCCCAAATATTCTACTTGAAACATACATATGTTTAAAGTACAATAAAAATATATAATATTTGATACCCACAAATATTATATGTTTGGGAGGAGGTTGTTCTAAACAAAAGAATGTTTTCTTCCAAATATTTTTTATTTGGAACTAATACTCGTATTTCCAAAACAAAGATTAATTACTATTTATGTATTTTGGTAATGTACACGGGGCAAAATCGCATTTTTTGATTTGTTTGAATCGAAAGAAAATATACTTGGAACACAAATTTTTAATTATTATATATTTTCGAGCAAATAAATTTTATTTGAAAATCAATAAAATGTATTTAGAACGCATGTGTTAATATATTAGAATAAAATATATTTGCGAACTAATTTTCTCAAATAAAATATGTGTTTAAATACAAATAAAATTATTGTTTATGAATATTTCCAAATATATTTTATTAAAAAAAAAAGATTTTCAAAACTTTGCTGAATTTTTGAACTTTAGTTTTAATTTTTTCCATGTTTTCGAATTATGCTTTCCTATTAAAAATGGTATACTTAGCATTAACTTCTATTTGAAACCACTTATTTTTATTTTCTAACTATTCCCAGTCATTATTTTCAATTATAAAGAAATTTTACTAACATTAAAAATTTCTAAAAATTACCTTTCAATTGCTGAAAACTTAAAACAATTAAAGAATAGATATACATTCACGCAAATAGATCTTTGTTTGGGAAATAACATATGCAAATAAAAAATATTAGGATGTAAACATAGTTTTGTCTAGAACAACATTCTCCCAAACATATATTATTTGTATGTGTTAAATGTTATATATTTGGAGTGCACCCTAAAAATATAAATGTTTCAAGCCGAATATGTTTGGGACAATATACTACAGAGGCGATTTTTTTTCAGCGTGTAGCAATGCCTTAATTTAAGGCAAGTTTTCTGTTTATCAGAAGTTCAAAGTGATTTTTTTAGACATTTTAAATGTCTGTAAAATTCAATTAAAATGTAAATCGTATAATATTAGTTACTATAAAAAGTGATAAATTGGAATTTTTATAAATTAATAATAAGTGCTTCAAAACAAAATAGAATGATTGCCTACGTCATTTTTAACTAAAATTCGAAAAATTCAGCAAAGTTTTAATTTTTTTTAAATAAAGTATATTTGAAAAACTTCTTAATAATAACTTTGTTTGTTTGTAAATATTTTATTTGCAAAAGTCAATTCGTCAATATATGTTGTTCTAATATATTTATATATGAGTTCGAAATTGAATTTCTTGATTTTCAAATAAAATTTATTTGTTCACAAACATAAGAAAAATTGCGATTTTCTCTCGTGTGCAGATCCGTTGAAAACGTGTACTCACTCTAAAGCGTCAGGAATTCTAACCGGAAAGTATATTTAAATTGGGCTATATCAAAATGTGGAGAGATATGATTAATTTTCACTATAGATGATTGAATGTAATGGCGCAAAAGTAAACTTTTGATGTTTCTTTTTTTATATAAAAAAAATGAAAAAAATAAATAGTCAGCAATATTCCGCGTTCTAGAGCAGTGTAGCGTAACATTGTTTATTAACGTGTATTTCGCATGTGTTTACTACACAAATGTCAAAACAGAACTGACATTAGGGGCCAATCGCAAAATTTAGCATTTTCTGATAGGAGGAAAACTTTTGCGCCACCTGTTATAAAGTACACACTGAAAAAAATAAGTCCATTTCTTTTTTTATATCTCGTTAAGAGCTACCTTTTTGCCATTGACCTATTCCCGATCCGACGTACGGGAATCACCGATCCATATTTCTTCAAAAATGGTGCCGGTAAGAACGTAACCGCCAGTTACCAGTCGAAATGCTCGAACGAGTCATCGGAAATTGGACTCAACGGATGGACCATCTGAGACGTAGCCGCGGCCAACATTTGATAGACACAATCTTCAAAAAATAAATGCCAAAGAATGGTATAATCAAATGATAATAAACATTCCCCATTCAATTTGAATTTTCTGTTTTTTTTTCTTTAAAAAAGTAGGGAACCTCTAAATGGATCACGCTATATATTAAATTTTGGCACATACAAATGTTTTATTTATATGGGAAGATGTTGTTCTAAGAAATCTTTGTTTCCGACCTAATTTGTTTATTTGGGGCAATTATTTACGAAACAAATAGTTATTTGTACTTAAGTTTTCAGCAAATATATCAATACATTAATTCTAAGACAAGTTTCATGTTTTTCAGTATTTCAACGTTAATTTTTTCTGAAATTTTAAAAGTTTGTAAAGCCAAAATTTCAGCCAGATCTATTGAAAAATGTGTTCTCTAAAATGTCAAAAAGTGTCGAGAGGGCATTTATAGGGGGGGACTTGTCCCGGTATACCCTATTTTCATTAAGGCATAAATACCTCTGCACCAATTAAGGCATAAATACCTCTGCACCAATTTGTATACACTGAGCCAAAAATTAACCTTATATAAGGTTAACTTAACCATAAATAAACATGATTTGGAGTCTACGTTATATTAGGGTAATTTGAACATTTTCTTGTTGACTGGTATTTAACAATAATAATATTTAATTTAACTATTCCATGGTTGAATTTTTTAACCATGAAAATTTTTACTATTGTAATAATAATTGTTACTTTAACAATGCATTTTTTAATTTTTTAACCATGAAAATTGTTAATATTAACATTTCATAGTTAATTTATTGAAACAATGCATGTTAAATTTAACAATACAATTGTTAATATTATTAACTATGAAGATTGTTATTGAAACCTTTTTTATTGTTAATTTCACTATTTAGTGGTTACTTCATGTAACCAGAAACATAGTTGTTTCAATAATTTTTAATATTTATATCAAATAAAACAAGAAAAATTTAACTTTCGCATTTTTATTTTTTATTTTATTTACAAAATATATGTTAATATATATATTTATAAGAAACACCTGAAAAGAAAAAAAAACAAAAAGGTTAGAAAATATAAGTATAAATGTAAAAAAGGGTGCAATTCTAAGAAGATCTTTTGACTTTTTACCTAAATTCTGTAGTTCAAAGAGCATAAGCTTTTACCGATGGGCTGATCTGATGGAAAAATTTGCTCTGTGACTATAAGTTAAGTGCCTACGTTTCTGTGCTTGACCAACATGTGATCAGTCCCCGCTCAAAAGGTGCCGTCCACGTAAACTCCCTGAATCTTTCGATTATTAAGGGTCCAGGACGGTTAGGCACTTAGTTTGGGGTACTGAGCTTAGTCCGATCTTACGGCAAACTTATAGGAGAGAGGAGATTAATAACAAAGGCAATCTGATAGAAAGCCGATGTCCGATGATATATACCCTCGTATTACTAAAGTGAGGGTATAAAAAAACAAATGTATGCATGCATACCACTTTTCCTGTAATTGCTTCGCACACTACAACTAGTATTGATACAGCTTATCAACAGTTTCTAGTATTGGCACAACTTACCAACAGATTCAAGGCCGGACTCCCAGCACAAGCAGCCGCAAGCCACAGAAAAAGAAACAACTGAAAAGAAAAAAACAAAAACATCGTTTATATGTATGTATGTAGGTATTACGAAAGCACTTCTAACAACATATGTATGTATGTACATTTAACAGTATCAACATCGCACAACAAAAAAACTAACGTATGTATGTACGGCGTAGCAGCCACAAGTGTTCAAACGAATAGACAAGATGAACACATACCCACACGTACACATCACTTCTCCCCGTATGTTTGCTTGATGCTGCATATACTTACGTACATACATTGTTGTTTTTTCATGCTCAGTTAATGCGACAGCGTGTACATATTTTTTTTCCACTCTTAACCACTGAATTTCACAATTGTAATGGCATAATCACAAAAAATAATATTAATATTACATTCGCCTTTACTATAATTAAACAGGCACAAAACACTATTAACATTTTTAACACACATATTTTATTATTTCACTTTTTAAATACACATATGTACATACATACTTATGAATGTAGTTCTTTACAAAATGTTTTACTACTTACCTCTATACCAACAGCTTCCGACAACAGCACTAGTCCCATCGACTATTCAACACCAACTGAACTCCCGCACTCGATCAAGCACCGAAGCTGGCATTTGGTGGTGTTTTCAATGAGCGAGATAAATTCTCTTATGACGACAGTCGCATTCGTTTCAACTTCGTTTAACTTAATACTCAACTTCGTCTAACACAAAGCAGTTGAAAAACGTCGACCACAACAGAGCCGAATTGTTGTTTATCTCGCACATTTTTCTGCCTCTCTTTCAAAAAAAACCAACCATATATAATGTTAACTTAACCATTTTTCATGTACATTTGAACTTATATAAGGTTATTTTTGTCTTCGTAATCAAACATTTACCATGAAAAATTTAACCAGACACATGTTTAAAAAAATCATTGTATTTTCGGCTCTGTGTAGTTGAGGAGGGTATATATAACTTGCTACGGACCAAAACACGCTGAAGCTACAAAAGACCCTAAGAATGTTCGGCGGAAATCCGTTTTAAGTAATTTGCGCAATGTCCGTCCGTCCATCCTTCTGGTGCGCACGATAATTCGCGAAAGGAGTAACGGATTGACTTCAAATTTGGTATTTAATAATATTTTTTTCTACTTAGGCTACGTTCGAAGATGGGCCATATTGGCCCACTCCTTCGAGTACCTCCAAACGAAGGGTTACAAATAAGAGAAATTTTGATTGACTAATGAAGGGTTTTTCAACAGGGACAGCAAACGACGCCATATTGTTTGCCGCTCTTTTGACATTTCTCTTCAGTAAGGTTTGCCATTTCATGATGGAAAGATATACGAGCCAACAACGAGTCGAAATTATTAAAATTTGCTACCGAAATTCGGAGTCAGTGGCCTCAACGTTAAGAGCGCGAAAAATCGAAAAATCATCTTCAGCGATGAGGCTCATTTCTGGCTGAATGGCTTCGTCAATAAACAAAATATGCGTTATTGGTCAGACAGCAATCCACACGTACTCCATGTGTCATCATTGCATCCCGAAAAAATTACGGTTTGGTGCGGTTTATGGGCCGGCGGCGTCATTGGGCCGTACTTCTTCCGTGATGATCAAGACCGGCACGTTACTGTGAATGGGAATCGCTATCGTTCAATGGTAACCGAATATTTTTGGCCCCAATTGGATGATATGGACTTGGAGGATATGTGGTTCCAACAGGACGGCGCCACAAGCCACACAGCGAATGCCACAATCAATTTATTGGAAACCAAGTTTGGAGAACGTGTTATCTCACGAAATGGTCCAGTCGATTGGCCGCCTCGGTCGTGAGATTTGACGCCGTTAGACTATTTCCTGTGGGGCTACGTCAAGTCTATGGTCTATGGCAACAAGCCAGCGACGATTGATGAACTTCGTACGAATATCGAACGTGAAATTGCGGCAGTATCGGCCGATTTATGCTTGAAAACCGTCGAAAATTGGGTTCAGCGTCTGGACTTCTGCAAGCGTACCCATGGTGGCCATGCAAAAGAAATCGAGTTCCATACATAATGGCATCGAACGTACTTTCACAGGAATAAATAATTTCATTGATATCCAAAACCGTTTTGGTTTTATTTTAAAAAAACTTTTGTAGCGCTCTTATTGACGGACCCGATACAGGGCTTCCCGACCGAGGGGCACGGCCAAAAATGCGCGTTATTACCACCATTTTTCAAGTTGACATTGTTTTCTTCGTTAGGATGCTAGCTTTTAAACAATTTAATAAAATTTGTTTTTTTTCTTTCCGCTGCTTTTTTCGAGCCACCAAAAAACTATTTTGTTAATATTTGTTTCTAATTTCTTTAACGTCTGTTACTAAACCATTATTTCTAAGTGAAAGCGATATTTCCCACATTTAAAGCCTTAAAAATTTCCTTAAATTTAACGCGTATCACAGCTCTAACGGGCTTACACATAAAAAATGTAGTGCAAATACTAAAGGCACCTTTCCCGAAAATTGGAATTAAAAAATTCCAAAAATATTTACCAGATAAGTTTTTTTAAATATTTTTTCGTGTTTAGGATACCAAATTTCACTAGAAAATGTTATGCACAGCGCTTCAGCATCATTTTTGTAATTTTTCTATTTATCTTTTGGATTTCTGATGTCATTTAAAAAAGAAAATGTATCACAAAATGAAAAACTGTAAACGCAGTTTAACTTGATATCGGACCTTCTTCCTAACGTATCCCATTTGGTTAATTTATAGCGAATTTTTTAAAAATTTGTTGTCATTAAGATTTGAACTGCATAAAATACATCATTACGTATTTATTTCCCAATGACTTTCCCAATTGTTTTCCAACAATCTGTTGTGCGATAATAAAAGGAACTTTCTACCGAAAAACAAATTTAATTTAATTTATGCTTTTCAATTTTCCATAAAACCAAATTATTTTCAAACATAAAATGACCACCACAGCTGTGGTTTCCATTTCCTTGCAAACGCACAACGCTTTGAATGCCGATAAATCTTCAAAGACTTATTTATTAATTTTTAAAAGAAATACAATTTCCGTTACAACAGTTTTTTTTTATTTTTCATTTTCAATTTACAACCCAATATTGTACTTGCACTTAAAATTGGCTTTTAAGCGTAGGAAACGGGAAAACAGGAAAATCCAATTTCATTTGAAAACAAATAAACGACCAAACAAATCATAATATTTGTTGATGAAAAATTCAAGACAAACGTCGTAGTATAATTGGAGGGAAACAGAAACAAAAGCAACAGGAAAGAAAAAAATCTCTCCGGGTAAATAAGGCATATTTTTGAGGGTAAAAATCTATGAAAATGATACATTTTGCAGTCACCCAGACGGACACCCCCCCGTAGAGGGTGATTCTTACTTACCACCCAGGAGGATTTTTTGTAGCTGTTATTATTCAGCTTATTAATCCGATAGCTAGCACGTGCTGTAAATGAAACGCACTTTTCAATAAATATCAAAATTACCCCCAGACCTGCACCGGCGATAACAGGAGTAGAACAAAAAAAAAACAAAATTTTACAAGGGCAATTTTTTCTTGTTTTTTTCTCCAAAAAAATGCCACAAAATCTCATTATAATGTGTCTGAGTCTATTTGCATTCGGTTTATTTTTTGTTCAGAGGCTTTGTAAAGATTAACAGCATCACAAATGGGATTTTGGTAATAAATTTTTAAAATGTTTTGACTTTTTTCTACGAAATTTTGTGCTATGGAAGTCAAGCGGTGTTGGTGCTTAGGGAATTTTGTCTTTGTGGAATATCTTTGGTAGATATTTGAATTTCAGTCAATTCGCTCTGTAAATAGGAACATTGTAAATAACTTGACAACGCCAATATATAGCGCGACAAAATGTAATCGAAAATACAAATGGACTCAAACTGAATTCAGGATGTAAATTTTAAATTTATTTTTATAAAATCGTCTTAAGTAATTATATAACAAAAAGCAACGAAGGAAATATTTTCATTCAAAAAATTTTCACTGCGAAAATGGATACACATAGCATAGCACTCGTCGTTAATTGTTTTTCCTTTTTGAAGATAATTAAAAAAAAATAATCCCAGAAAAACAGACGCCAGCCAGCACCTTTCCTGCAGGTGGAACTATCATCGCCTTCTTTGGACACGATTTTCCCATTCTACTCCACTGCTTTGACTGTTTCTTTGTCTCAGGTGTGATGTGGTGGTTCCATGTCTCATCCATGGAATCGACCAACAAACTCGGCTTTATTGCGTTGTGTCATCACCACAACGCTGTCTTTGTACTATTGTGAGCAAACGCTGCACCCATCTTGCGCACTGCTCTCTAATTTTCAAATATTCGGTTAATAGGCGATGTATAGCACTTTTTGACATTCCTATCATTTCAGCTGTTCGCCTTGGCAGCTCGTATGGCCTCTTGTAAACTCCAGCACACAATTTTTTATAATCGTAAACGAAGGAGCAGACTCTCCCAGAGCAGAATCAAGCTCGGATTTAATATTGGTTGGACTGAGACCGTTCCAAAGAAAGTATTGAATTACATAATAGTGACCAATTTTGAGATGGTCTATTTTTGATGATTCCAAAAAACTAAACAACGTGGAGCCTTAAAACATATGGTGTATGTATGTCCGCTGGTACGCACGATAACTCTCGACAGAAGTAACCGAGTGACTTTAAATTTGATATGTGTTGAAAATGGTCCATATTTGTCCACTCCTTCAAGTACATCCCGCACAAGGCGTTAAAATTTGGTTTTAATATTGATTCCCTAATAACTTCTATGTATACTTCTTATTCGAATCTTCTGAAAATCAACACATAGTATTACTTTGTTAGTCGCTATCACTTTGTAAAAAATGGGCGAAGTTCGCGCTTCCCTTTTGGTACCCCCATACAAATGGACCATTTTGCACCAAATATTAACAGCGTGCATACAAATACTTCAAATGTTGTACAGTGTAATCGTTTTATAGTATCTACAGTCTGTCGAAAAATGGGCATTATTATAACACCCCTTTTGGTACCTCCCACAAAAAGTTAACAGCTTATGTCGCACATTGTCGTGATTTCATGTAAATGTTGGTCAAAAATAGAAGGAGTTGTCGAAGGTGAATAAAAATTAGTATAGGCCAGTTTTGCGAGTAGGAAACACAAACACCAAGTTTCGTGAAAATTAGTTGAAGGACACGCCTACCTCTCATTTGTCCTAACATAAAAATATTACATTATTTTTGAAATTATTATTCGATTTGAACCAATCTTGGCACGATTTGTGTCTAAGATATAGTTACATCTGTTTGGCGGTTAAGGCTCGATATGTTCTTTATTTATGACAAATTTCAGAAATTTTATGAAATGATACGCCCACCACCGATTTATCCTGAAATTCAATTTCAGTGCATAAGAGGACTTGTAGCAGGAAGAATAAATTTTAAATGTTTATTCACGGAGAAAAAAGCATTAAAGAAAGTTTATTTAAAACCAAAATATAAATAAATTATTTATATATGGGCGTTTCCAAGAGACAAATTGTTGCCATATTCAGTGAGTTATTTTAAAAACTACACAGATTTCGACAATCTAAAGCATGTTCTTAGCCAATACTAGTATTGTTACATGCTGAAAAAATCTCATCTGTAGTATATTTTCCCAAATATATTCTGCTTAAAACATATATATGTTTAGGATACATTCGAAATATATATAGTATTTGGAACACACAAATATAATATTATTTTTTGGATGTTGATGTGCGAAGCAAATCCTTGTTTCCGTCCTAATATTTTACTATTATTTTCGAAACAAAGATTTATTTGCATTCAAAAGTTCAGAAAATTTCAAAGTTTAAAGTTTTTCAGTAATTTAATTAGCTACACGGGGGGAAATCGTCATTTTTGATATGTTTGAATTGGAAGAAAATATACTTGGAAACGATTTTTTTAAATATTATATATTTGTTAACAAATAAATATTATTTGAAAATCAAGAAAATTTGTTTGGATCCCATATATTAATATATTAGAACATAATTTATTTGCAAACTGTCTTTCACAAATAAAATATGTGTTTACACACAGACAATGTTATTGTTTAGGAAGTTTTTCAAATATATTTTATTTAAAAACTTTGCTGACTTATTCGAATTTTAGTTAGTTTTTCCTAGCTTTCGTGTTAAACTTTATAGCTAAAAATGTCTTTTAATTTATAAATATTCCAATTATTTTTTTTGTCAATCCATTAATGCAATTTATATTTACGAAAGATTATACGATTTAAGTTTTAATTAAACTTTGAAAACATATAACATTTATAAAAAAATTGCTCCTTAAACATCTGAAAAACAGAAGTCTTGTCTTTAAATTAAGGCATTGATACATTGCCAAAATACATAAATACATATTAATCTTTGTTTCGGAAATACTAGGAAATTTTAGAATAGGAACATATCTTTGTTTAGAACAATATCCTCCCAAACATATAATATTTGTGTGTGTCAAATATTATATATTTGGAGTGTACCCTAAACATATGAATATTTCAAGCCGAATATGTTTGGGACAATATACTACAGAAGCGATTTTTTTTCAGCGTGTATAATGTTCTCAAAAGTCCTTTATAATTTAAATCGTATAGTCTTGAATAACGATAAATTGACAACAAATGATAACTTTTTGAATTTTTGATAACTTTAGAAATTAAAAATTGGTTCTTTTAACAAAAGTTAAGGGGGTAACGTTTATAATCTTTTTTTTTGCATTTTTTTTAAATTTTTTTTGAAAAGAGAACCTTTCAAGAATATTGCGTGGTCTATCTTTCCACCAAGTTTCAAGAAAATCAAGAAAAAAACGATTTTATAATATTAATAGGATTGTTGAATGTTGATTTTAACAAAAATTTGCAAAATTGAAACGTTAACGTGTGTACAATAAATCATATTTATGTTTTTATGCAATAATGGCTATCTGCTAATTTGAACTTTCATAGTGCTCATATTAAAATGTCAAAGTGGCTAGGAACCATAAAATCGCGAATAATAAGGAATATTGAAAACTTTTTAATTGTATAAATTAGTAATCATTTTTAGATTACACTGTATAAGTTGGCGCAGTATGAGCTATATTGTTTGAATTCTTTATAACGTTTCTAATTATTATTCTTTCTTTGTTTTTTTTAGCATTTAGTGAAGGAGACTTGGGGAATTAATTATGAATCGAACAACATACAAAAATAATTGAACTTTTCCGAAATGTTATGGAAGAGCACGTAATACAGGGTGGCGCAGAATGAGCTATATGGTTTGAATTTTGTATAACTTTTTTAGTTATTATTCTTTCTTTGATTTTTTCAGCATTTCATTTTTATTTTATTAATGTAATTTAAAGCCAATTAAAGGTAAATTACAAAATTCTTCAAAAATAATTGGTCTATGCTATAATTTGGCTTAATGTTTGATGTTTAAAGTTTCTACTACAGTTTTAGTGAAGGAGACTTGGGGAATTAATTGTGTACAAAAATAATTGAATTTTTTCCGAAATTTTGTGAAAAGTTGTGCGCAGCAGAAAATGACAAAAAATTCCCCAATAATATATTGTATTTAAAAAAAAATATAGTAATCGCATAAATACAAAAGTTATAAACCATTTAAACCATATAGCTCATTCTGCGCCACCCTGTAGAAGAATGATTAATGTGCAAAATGCACTTTTAACATGTATCTTCGATGAAAACATCATACCCCTCATAATTTTGACCCGCTAAATCATTACCAGTTTTTTCCTGTGACACACTATGGCCGAAAATCGAAACATGCGGCCAAAAGTCAAAACATTTTTTGCTAAAATGTTTATAAGCAGTTACAAATAGGTAGAATAAGATCACGCTATCAATTTATAAAAAAAAATTTAGAAAATATTTTATAGTCATTTTAATTTTTGAAAGAATTACAAAAAAATAGTTTTGTGTTTTACGAACGGGTGAACCGATTGCAAAGTTTACTTTGTTTTAAAAAGGACACAATGCGACGTGAGAGTGCGACGAATATTCTGTGGAAATTTGAAGAAAATTGAGGGGGGAGCAATTTTTTCTACAAAGGTTTTTTCAAAAAACTTTCGTCAACATTTTTTTTACACTGTAGAAGAATGATTAATAGCATTGTGTGTGTGTAAAATGCTCTTTAAAAATGTATCTTCGATGAAAACATCATACCTCTCATAATTTTGACCCGTGGGTCAGAATATTTAATATCGACCTATTTTGTCTAAAATGTTTATAAGCAGTTACAAATAGGTAAAATGAGATACCGAATTTTCAAAATTAAGTGAGTTGACTTGCTAAATTATCTACACCCTTTTAAATTATGCATCGATTTTCTTAGGAGTGGTCTTATTTTACTCATGACGATACAGTAATAAAAAGTTTAATGATTGTGCTTTTACCGATGTTTTTACGTCGCTTTTATTGAAAAATTGTGAAAATTTAAAAATAAAAAAATTTTGCGCTATATGAATAAAGGGTAATTTATTTGCCTTCATTCCATATTTCATAAAAATCCAAGCATATTTGTAGATTTTACAGCATTTTGGCCACAATTTCCCACTTTCGTCCATAGTGTGACATCGCGTTTTCGAGATTCTTAGCCACAAAGTTTGCTGGGTAAACAAAGAGGTTAGTAAATTCAAACACAAGTTTGCTGTAGAAGGTTTCGAAATAGATGTTGTATGACTATGTAAAGGACACATTCCTTGAAGTATTTCTCCCCTAAAAATCCCCCTTCAAAATTAATAATGTATCAAAAGTCCATTTCAATATAATAAAGTTGTTGGCAATCTTAAGTTGTTGGCATAGACCAATGACTTGAAAAAAAGAAATCCAATGGCGTTAAATAGCATGAACGAGGTGGCCATTGGACCGGACCATTTCTCGAGATAACACGATCACCGAATTTGCGTTTCAGTAAATCGATTGTAGCGCGTGCTGTGTGGCTTGTGGTACCGTCTTGTTGAAACCACGTACCGGCGATGTCAAGCTCATCCAATTCTGACCAAAAATAATTTTCTAACATGTCACGATAGCGCTCTCCATTGACGGTAACATGACCATTGTTTTCATAGACGAAAATCACACCTCCGGCTAAAAACCACACCACGCAGTAATTTTTGCGGATGCAATTGTGTCTCTTGAAGCACATGTGGGTTTGTTGCTGTCCAATAACGCATATTTTGTTTATTGACAGAACTCAGCCAGAAATAAGCTTCATCGCTGAAGATGATTTTTCGATGAAATCTGGATTCTGCAGTTGCACGTAAGTGAACTTTACCATGATGAATGTGTTGACTTCGACTAACGTTTTGACACTGAAAAATCCTTAACCCTTTGACGACCATAAGGATTGCAAAAAATACCAACTTTTTTACTTCTCTTGAGCTATTGCTCAAAAAATTAAAAAAATGGTCCAATGATTTTAGTGGAATCAAAAAATTACGTAGGTTTTATTCTGCCTAAATAAACATTTAAAGCAAATTGGAACATTTTAGACATAAGTATGGTAAAAATTGCAAAACAATTCGCATGGGACATATATGTCCCAGTGGTCGTCAACGGGTTAAAAATGTTTGAGGGTGCGTTGACATAAAGATACGAAATTGTTATGTCCCTATTGGAAACCCCGGTATTTATAATAGCCGTAATATTTACATCAAGTATTTATTATACTACACCGTGACACAGTGTAAACACAATAGAGATGCCGAATTTGAACAAAATCAGTTTTGAATATCCTTCTCTAGATTTACAATGCTCATTAATGGAGTGTTTATCTAAATACGAATCGCTTAATTCACAACATCTGCTGAAATTATTTTGGTTCCTCAATAAATGCTAGTTCACCCTATTCTCGTAATACATTTTCACTTACTGATAAATCGTTTATCAAATACTCAGAACATGTCTACAAATGCTGTCGGAATTAATTTTCTTTGAAATATTTTGGATGGCAACAATACACGTTGATATGTATACGACTGAAGTAGAAATGTTGACAGATATTGAATCATATGAATCGAAATTTATTTGGGACACGTTCCACATCTTTATCGCTAGTTGACGTCATAAATCCTTTTTATCGTCTAACATGTGTAAGGCCATCAGGTTTGCACAGCCAAATAGTAATTGATTTTTGTGTTTAATATTCAATTTGAATTGTTGTGCAAATAATAATTTAGTTTCAGTGTTGTCGCCTAATAAATGTTATTAGTTACAATTCGAACACAATGTTAATTCCACAAATGTTGATATGTATAGATAAGCTGTTTCAGTACTTATTAAGTTTAGTAACAGGAAAATACATATGTATATTAGGCTGGGTCTATCACAGCGCAAGAAAGAAATGTTGTGTGAGTTACCTCCTAGTTCTGCAGCAGCAAGAGCATTTTAGGTCAGAATTTGTAATGTAAGCCTTTGGAATTTATTTTTGCCTTAAAAGTTGGTAAATGGAAAAATATATCGCTATCATTTATTTTTTGAAAAAAAATTGTTTTCCAAATTGTATAGGAAAAATTTAGAAAATGAATTTTTGGGTTTTACGAAATTTGCTCTTAAACGGCTGAACCGATTTTTACAATATTTACGTCGTTTGAAATAGAATATAATGAACCATTTTTTTCTGAAAACTTGGATCGAAACACACATCTAAAAAAGTATTTTTGGCAAATTTGAGTATCTTAGCTTTATTATTTGCAGAATGTAGTGTGATTTTAACAGACGGACATAGATAAATTGTCGAATTTTACGACGATCAAGAATTTATAGGGTTTCAATCCATATTTAATGGTTTCAAATCCAAACTTATGGTGAAGGGTATAATTAAAAATTTTTTATACTTACATACAACACTCCGAAGGTACCCTTTCCCAGATACAGATGAAATATGACACAGACTTAGTATATCAATTTAAATAATAAATTTTAAACAAAGTTACATATTTTAAAAAACGTCATTAAGTGTTTTCTTCATTCCCATAGAAAGTGCCTTAAAATTACGAAAAAGTTTTATAAATCTACTGGTCCGAAAATTTAAAACAAAGGAGCCAAAGCAGTATTTAAATATGATTTGGGTCATGTGCTTGCTTATTTAAGTACCCAATCAAACAATAGTGAAGTTCATCGCAGAAAATATTTTGAAAATTTCGAGCAGAACCATTATTTATTATTTATTTATTTATTTATATGAATTACAATACAAAGTAAATTTATATTCTAATTTTAAGGTCCAGGGAAAGGCCGGGTTACAAAGACCATATGGCTGAATTTTGCAGCGACAGACCAGAGCCTCTGGTGGGAATCGAACCCACGACCCCCAAACTCATAGGCGAGTACGCTACCAACTCGCCTACTGGGGCGCTCAACCATTATTTTGATAGATAGAATTTCAACAATTTTCCAGCGTATTGCCGTCTCGTGTAAGTCGATCTGTGATGAAATAGCAATCCAACCAAACAAAAGGAACTGTGGGAGGTACAAATAGGGACGTTGCTAAAAAGACCATCACGTGACTATAGTTACTATGTGTGCGAAAAGTGGCGGGGTAACCCCTCAAGCAGATTGCTACAAATAAACTATTATTATCCTTGGAATTACAAAAGATTGTTAAAGGTTGAAATTATTAGAGCCAATATAGAAAAAAATATTATCATATACATCACATCGCGCGGCGAACTGCCAAGCCGAACACCGTAGTGGTCGACCAATTGAGGACTCCACGCCAGAAATGTTTAAGAAAAACTACAAAATTGTATTGGACGAGCTTCGGTTGAAGGTGCTAATCAAAATGTGCTATACTTCGCCTGTTTTTTTGGGTGCGCTTGGGATAATTTTTATTGATTATCTTCAAAAAGCAAAAATAATCAATAATGATGATCCAGGGGTCCGATTAATTTCATTTTTAGACTGAAGGATGTCATCTGATGCCATCCACTTCAAATATATCACCGATAAATAACCTAACTGATATCCAAGCAAACTTCGTGGTCGATTATCTCGATAACAACAGCTCATTTCTGTTGCATTTTTAAAGCGTCCATTTCGATCTACCACATTTTATTTGTATTAGGTTGACGAGTTACTACCAAAGTTTTACAAAAATTGCAAATACAATTTCCATGAAAACATGATAAGTCGACTTAGCCTGCTTTACATTGGAGGTATACACATTTTAAAAAGGCTGTTTTTTAGTGTTACAGAACTTTAAATTAAGAGAAAACAATGAGAATTATTTTTTAATATCAATTAAACTGGCTTTATTCGATAGACACTAATGTTTTCTGACACTAATGTTTAAATATGATTCGGGCCATGTGACCGTCACAGGTAGCGACCACCTGAAAATTTTCCTGAATTTCCACTTATTTATATATACATATATGATAATAGTTTTTTTTCCATTTCAGATTCAAAGGTGGACAATGTATATACGAATTAATATTCAGTATTCCTGAGTCTGTCAGACTCCAGCAATATGGATGATAAAATCAACCTGATGGAGCACTAAAAAATTAAACACATATATATTGTAGTTATTTAAAATATGGTTTTCTGAATAATCGATATTTTGTTCTGTATTAATTAAAATCAACTTGATATTGTAGTTATGTCTATAAACCCAACTTTACTCTGGATTTTAGTTACATTTCAGTTAATAATATAATATAATCAAAAAGTTAGATTTTCTTGAAACTTTTTTGATGATAAACGACGGTTTCCAGATTTATAGAAAGTTCCATTTTACTAAATAATTTGAGAAATTTTTCCATTTTAAGGAATTTCCCATTTCTTTCTCTTTAATTTCCTCATGATACGAGGGCGGTCCCAAAATTAGCTGTCCTGATGATAGATGGTGGTAGTAGTAGAGCTAGATTCTACTTTAGGGGAGTCTGCTCCTTCGTTTACAACTATTAAAGATTGGGTGAACGATTTTAAACGGGCCTGTAGGCGCCGCCTAAACGAACACCGTAGTGGTATTTTCGCTTAGTTGCCAATGGAAGTGCTTTTAGTTTGTTTTATAAATTATTCTGGGATTTCATTATTCGGTAATGTTGTTGGCAAACTTAGCTTAGGAATTTAACTTGGTTGCTGTATATTTAAAATTGTTTATTGTTGTTTTTTATTCCAATAAAAGTATCTTAATTTAAATGATTTTCCAATTAAATTACGCTTATAAAATATGAAATTTTGTTATTTTATTATACTATGGCAACCTAGAATCGTAAGTTCCACAATTTTTATTAAAGATAGCAATTATTTTGTTTTTATTATTAATTTTAACCTGGTTTCTACTTTTTATTTAATTTCTTCAATTTTATCTTTTCTAAGCCATATTTTGGGGTGCAGACATACATTGCAAAGGGTATTGGGACAACCACGTCAGAAAACGTAAGTGGTTGGCAACACCGTGCTGTCAACCAGGCGCCCAGGATTTTCAGCAGGCAAATGTACAAAATAAGAATTTTCAAAAATGTACAAAATAAGAATTTTCAAAAATTGCTAATTTTACTTCATTTTTTGTCCGAAATGCCAGGCGCCCAGGACTTTCAGCAGCAAATATAAAAAATTTAGAAATTTCCAAATTTACCAAATAAGAAATTTTCAAAATTTCTAATTTAAAAAATACCAGGCGCCCAGGATTTTAGGAAAGCAAATTTCCAAAATTTAGAAAAATTTAGCAAATTTTTAAACTACAGGATGCAATATTTACTGCATTTTTTGGCTGAAATACCAGGCGCCCTAGATTTTCAGCAAGCAAATTTATAAAATTTACAAATTTTGCAAATTTAAAAAATAAGAAATTTTCTATATTGTAAATTTACAAACCACAAAATGCAAATTTAGCTTAATTTTCCTAATGAAATACCAGCTGCCCGGGATTTTTAGCAATCAAGTGTACAAAATTAAGAAATTCGCAAAATAACAAAGAACATAATAACAAATAGAAACAACATAGTGCAAATTTTGCATAATTTTGCGACTGAAATACCAGGCGCACAGGATTTTCAGCAAGCAAATTTACAAAATTTAGAAATTTGCAAAATAACAAATTTACAAACTAAAAAAGGATAATTTTGCTTCATTTCCCAAATGAAATACCAGACGCACAGGATTTTTACGCAACCCAATTTACAAAATTTGAAAATTCGAAAAAATAACAGGATTTTCAGCAAGCAAATGTACAAAATTTAGAAATTCGCAAAATAACAAATATACAAAATTGCAACTTTACAAACGAACAAAATAGAAATTTTGCTTCATTTTCCGACTGAACTACAAGGCGGCCAGAAGACTAATTTTGCTTAATTTTCCGACTGAAATACAGGGGCACAGGTTTTTTAACAAGCAAATTTTCCAAATTAAGAAATTCGCCAAATAACAAATATAAAAATTGCAAATCTACAAACTACAAAATGCAAATTTTGATTCATTTCCCGACTGAAATACCAAATTTAGAATTTCGCAAATAGTAAAAATTTTACAAAATAAGAAATTGCAAATTACAAATTTACGAACTACAATATGCAAATTTTGCTTCATTTTCCGACTGAATACCAGGCGCCCAGAATTTTTAGCAAGAAAATTTACAAAATTTAGAAATTCACAAAATAACATATATACAAAATTGTAAATTTACAAATTTACAAACACCAAAATAGAAATTTTGCTTCATTTTCCGACTGCATTACCAGGAGCCCAGGATTTTCAGCCAGCAAATTTAGAAGTTCGCAAAACAATAAATATAAAAATTTTAAATTTACAAACTACAAAAGGCTACCTTTGTTATATTTTCCGACTGAAATACTAGGCGCACAGGATTTTTAATAAGCAAATTTATAAAATTTAGTAATAGGCAAAATTACGAATTTACAAATAACAACATGCTAAGTTTACTTCATTTTCCGACTGAAATACAATGCGACCAGGCTTTTTAGCAAGCAAATTTTCCATATTTAGATATTCGCAAAATAACAAATATAAAAATTGCAAATTTAGAATCTATAAAAGCCTAATTTTGCTTCATTTTTAAAATTTAGAAATTCGCATATTAACAAATATAAAAAAAATTGCATATTTACAAACTACAAAAGGCTAATTTTGCTTCATTTTCCAACTGAAATCCCAGGCTCCCAGGATTTTCAGGAAGCAAATGTACAAAATTTAGAAATTTGCAAAATAACAAATACACAAAATTGCGAATTTAAAAACAACAAAAGGCTAATTTTGCTTCATTTTCCGACTGAAATACCAGGCAAGTAAATTTTCCACATTTAGAAATTCGGAAAATAACAAATATTCAAAATTGCGAATCTACAAACAACAAAATGCAAATTTGCTTCATTCCCGATTAAAATACCAAGCGCCCAGGATTTTCAGCACGAAAATTTTCAAAATTTATAAATTCGCAAAATAACAAATATAAAAAATTGCAAATTTACAAGCAACAAAATAGAAATTTTGCTTCATTTTCCGACTGAAATACCAGGCACCCAAGATTTTCAGCAAGCAAATTTACAAAATTTAGAAATTTGCAAAATAACCAATTTACAAATTTGACAATTTACAAACAATAAAATGCAAACTTTGCTTCATTTTCCAACTGAAATACTAGGCGCCCAGGATTTTCAGCAAGCAAATATACAAAATTTAGTAATTTGCACAATAAAAGGATTTTCAACAAACTAATTTACAAAGTTTAGAAATTCGCAAAAAAAGTTTACAAAATTGCAAATTTACAAGATTTAGAAATTCGCAAAATTACAAATATAAAAAGTAGCAAATTTACAAACTACAAAAGGCAAATTTTGCTTCATTTTCCTACTGAAATACCATGCACCCAGGATTTTCAGCAAGTAAATTTTCCACATTTAGAAATTCGCAAAATAACAAATATAAAAATTGCAAATTAACAAGCAACAAAATATAAATTTTGCTTAATTTTCTGACTGAAATACCAGGCGCCCAGGATTTTCAGCAAGCAAATTTTCCAAATTTAGAAATTCGCAAAATAACAAATATGAAAAAATTGCAAATTTACAAACTACAAAATACAAATGTTTGCTTAATTTTCCGAGTGAAATACCAAGAGTCCAGGATTTTCAGCAAGCAAATTTTCAAAATTTAGTAATTCGCAATAAACAAATATAAAAATTGCAAATTTACAAACTACAAAAGGCTAATTTAGCTTCATTTACCGACTGAAATACCAGGCGCCCAGGATTTTCAGCAAGCAAATTTTCAAAATTTAGAAATTCGCAAAATAACAAATATACAAAATTGCGAATCTACAAACAACAAAATGAAAAATTTGCTTCACTTCCCGACTGAAATACCAGGCGGCCAGGATTTTCAGCAAGAAAATTTTCAAACTTTAGAAATTCGCAAAATAACAAATATGAAAAATTGCAAATTTACAAGCAACAAAATAGAAATTTTGCTTCATTTTCCGACTGAAATACCAGGCACCCAAGATTTTCAGCAAGCAAATTTACAAAATTTAAAAATTTGCAAAATAACCAATTTACAAATTTGAAAATTTACAAACAATAAAATGCAAATTTTGCTTCATTTTCCAACTGAAATACTAGGCGCCCAGGATTTTCTACAAGCAAATATACAAAATTTAGTAATTTGCACAATAAAAGGATTTTCAACAAACAAATTTACAAAGTTTAGAAATTCGCAAAAAAAAGTTTACAAAATTGCAAATTTACAAGATTTAGAAATTCGCAAAATTACAAATATAAAAAGTAGCAAATTTACAAACTACAAAACGTCGACTTAATGCTATTTTGGTCGATACGCCATTTTTGTGTTTTTTGAGTTAGGAGTTGATAATATGGGTTCCAAGCATGCTCTTTCAGAATCTGCAATCATTTTTTTCCTATCTCGCCTAGTTTTCGAGATATTGGTAGGATAAATTTGTTTTACTCTGAATAACGGGAAATAATTTCGATATTTTTGTTCTATGTCTCAATTTTTCTATCGACCTATATTTTTCACTCAGTATTTTACGTTCTTTCGATCACAATATGTAAATTAGTGTCCTACCATACCGACCCTTTTTGTGGTCCATGTAATACAAATACGAAAAAATATTAAAATAAAAGTGGATATGGACCAAAATGCCAAGTACAAAAATTTGTATAACTTGCTTATTTTTGGATGTAATGGCATAGAAATGCATGAGGATCATACAAACACTGTTGGGAACCTTATGAAATAAAAAGGGTGTAACTCTTCAGTCCCGTTTTTACTCAAACAATAAATTGCGCTTTTCTCCGAACATACAAAATGGCGTATGGAACAAAATAGCATTGAGCCGACGAAAATGGTAATTTTGCTTCATTTTCCTACTGAAATACCATGTACCCAGGATTTTCAGCAAGTAAATTTTCAACATTTAGAAATTCGCAAAATAACAAATATAAAAAACTGCAAATTTACAAGCAACAAAATAGAAATTTTGCTTAATTTTCCGACTGAAATACCAGGCGCCCAGGATTTTCAGCAAGCAGATTTTCCAAATTTGGAAATTCGCAAAATAACAAATATAAAAAAATTGCAAATTTACAAACAACAAAATGCAAATTTTACTTCATTTTCTGACTGAAATACCCGGCGCACAGGATATTCAAGCAAGCAAATTTACAAAATTTAGAAATTCGCAATAAAATTACACAAAATTGCAAATTTACAAAGTTTAGAAATTCGCAAAATTTCAAATATAAAAAGTTGCAAATTTACAAACTACAAAAGGCTAATTTTGCTTCATTTCCCGACTGAAACACAAGGCGCACAGGATTTTTAAGCAAGCAAATTTACAAAATTCGCAAAATAACAAATATAAAAAATTGCAAATTTACAAACAACAAAAGGCTAATTTTACTTCATTTTCCGACTGAAATATCAGGCGCACAGGATTTTCAGAAAACAATTTCAAAATTTACAAATTCGCAAATAACAAATATAAAAAATTGCAGATTTACAATCAACAAAAGGCAAATTTTCCTTCATTTTCCGACGGAAATAGCAGGCGTCCAGGATTTTCAGCAAGCTAATTTACTAAATTTAGAAATTTGCAAAATACCCAATTTACAAAATTGCGAATTTACAAACAACAAAATGCAAATTTTGCTTCATTTTTCGACTGAAATACCAGGCGACCAAGATTTTCAGCAGGCAAATTTTCAAAATTTAGAAATTCGCAAAATAACAAATATAAAAATTGCAAATTTACAAATAACAAAGGGCAAATTTTGCTTCATTTTCCGACAGAAATACCAGGCGCCCAGGATTTTCAGCAAGCAAATTTTCAAAATTTAGAAATTCGCAAATAACAAATATAAAAAATTGGAAATTTACAAGCAACAAAATAGAATTTTGGTTAATTTTCCGACGGAAATAGCAGGCGCCCAGGATTTTTAGCAAGCAAATTTACAAAATTTAGAAATTTGCAAAATAACCAATTTTCAAAATTCCGAATTTACAAACAACAAAATGCTAATTTTGCTTCATTTCCCGACTGAAACACGAGGCGCACAGGATTTTTATGCAAGCAAATTTACAAAATTTAGAAATTCGCAAAATAACAAATATAAAAAATTGTAAATTTACAAACAACAAAAGGCTAATTTTGCTTCATTTTCCGACGGAAATAGCAGGCGCCCAGGATTTCAGCAAGCTAATTTACAAAATTTAGAAATTTGCAAAATAACCAATTTACAAAATTGCGAATTTACACACAACAAAATGAAGTTTTTGCTTCATTTTCCAACTGCAATACCAGGCGCCCAAGATTTTCAGCAGGCAAATTTTCAAATTTTAGAAATTCGCAAAATATCAAATGCGCCGAATTTTCCATGCGCCCAGGATTTTCTGCAAGCAAAATTTCCAAATTTAGAAATTCGCAAAATAACAAATATAAACAAATGCAAATTTACAATCTAAAAAAGGCTAATTTGCTTCATTTTCCTACAGAAATACCAGGCGCCCAGGATTTTCAGCAAACACATTTACAAAATTCGCAAATTAAAAAAGTGTACAAAATTTCAAATTTACAGAACTTCGCAAAATAACAAATATGCAAAATTGAAAATATACAAATAAAACAAAAGGCAAATTTGCTTCATTTTCCGACTGAAATACAAGGCGCCTAGGATTTTCAGCAAGCAAATTTACAAAATTTAGAAATTTGCTAAATAACCAATTTAAAATATACAAATATACAAATTTGAAAATTTACAAACAACAATATGTAAATTTTGCTTCATTTTCCAACTGAAATACCAAGCGCCCAGGATTTTGAACAAGCAAATTCACACAATTTAGAAATTTGCAAAATAACAAAATTACAGAATTGCGAATTTACAAACTTCAAAAGGTTAATTTTGCTACATTTGCTGACTGAAATACCAGGCGTACAGGATTTTTAAGCAAGCAAATTTACAAAATTTAGAAATTCGCAAAATAAAAGGTTATTCAAAAAAAAAAAATTACAATGTTTAGAAATTTGCAAAAATAAATATACAAAAAATATACAGCAAGCTAATTTTCCAAATTTAGAAATTCGCAAAATTGCGAATATGCATACATATACAATTACAAACAACAAAAGACTAATTTTGCTTCATTTGCTACAAAATTTAGAAATTCGCAAAATAACAAATTGCAAATTTACAAACAACTAAATGCAAATTTTGCTTTATTTTCCAACTGAAATACCAGGCTCCCAGGACTTTTAGCAAGCAAATTTACGAAATTAGCAAAATAGCAATAATTCTTTTTGAATTACTAAAATTAAATTTTAGAAAATTAAATTTTTTAGAGAACTCAATTTTTTCAGAAAAATAATAGCGTTCTAAGAAAATTTCGTTTTTCTTTAATATCCTCATATTGCCAAAGTTTTTAGGCCTCTGAACCAATATTTACCTCAACCGATTTCTCGTGACGAGTGAAATATGTCTCATTCTAAAATAAAAGAGGGTTGCTATATATATTTCTGGCCTAGGCAACGCTAAGTGTTGCCTGGCGCCATATGGCATTTCCATTGGAAATTTTGACATTTTTTAGCATAAACGTACTCAGAACGTTTTGACGTACGACCATCATTTATGTTGTTTACAGTGAAAAAAATGGAATTAACCCGTGAACATTTTCGTGCTATCATTTTTCACAACTTTCGACGTGGATTATCACGACAAGTGTGTTAAATCTTTATATGGCGTTGAAGCACCATTCTACAGCACTGTGAAAAACTGGTTTAATGAATTCAATGGTGGGCGACGCTCGCTCGAAGACGAAGGTCGTCCAAAAACGGCCGTTGTGCCAGAGAACATTGATGCCAGGCGTGAACTGATAATGCAAGATCGTCATGTGACATACCCTGAGATAGAGGCATCCTTGGGTATTTCTTCCACCAGCATACATTCGTTATTGCATGAACACCTGGCCGTAAAAAAGGTTGGATCCCGCACAATTTGACAATCGCTTAAAAAAAGGCTCGTGTCGATTGGTGCCAAGAAATTTTGAAAAAATATGATCGCGGTGCTTCAAAAGACGTTTATAAGATCCTCACAGGTGACGATTCTTGGATCTATGCGTATGAGCCCGAAAAAAAAACAATCGACCGTGTGGGTCTTCGAAGACGAGCCAAATCCAACGAAAGTTGTTCGTGGAAGAAGCACTTCGAAGCAAATGTGTTTCTTCAGCAAAACTGGTCATGTGGCGACTGCTCCGATTGAGCAACTAAGGACGGTCAATTCTGAGTGGTGCACCACAATTTGTTTTCCTGATGTCTTCGGAAAAATTCGAAAAACGAACAAGAGAAGACGAATCATTGTGCACCATGACAATGCGAGCTCTCACACATCGGCTCAAACCAGCGCCTTTTTGACCGGCCAAACGTCGAATTGATGGGTCATCTGCCGTACAGCCCTGATTTGACACCCAATGACTTATTCTTATTCACTCACATCAAGAAAAAACTGCTTGGTCAATGTTTTTTCTGAAGCAGCTGTCGAAGCGTTCAAAAACCATGTTTTTGGAGGTGTCTCAATCGCAGTGGAAAAAGTGCTTCGAAAATTGGTTTGAGCGCATGCAAAAGTGTATAAATCATGCTGGAGAATACTTTGAAAAACAATAAAACCATTTTTGATGATAAATATTCGCATTTTCATTATTAGGCCAGAAATATATATAACAACCCTCGTAGTTCAAATTTAACACTACTTACCGTTACTCCATTGAACACTACTTACCTTTACCTCCTATAAATTAAAAAAAAACAAATCGAGTTTTCTTTTTGATAATGGTATTTTATTCAAAAATCCCCTTTCCAAATATTTAACAAAATATACAAAATGAAGGAAAACACAATGTTTATTTTCACGTCGCTAACTTTCCCACTATATTTCAATCTCCTACCGCCGGTGTATCTGGTTCATATAAACATTGTTTCTGGCTTATTTAGTACAAATTGCATATTAAAAGATTTGTTTTTGCGAGTATAACCGATTGGTATTTGCCTCGTTAAAAAAACCAAACATTTATTTATAGTCAAATCATTTTGACAAATTAAACAAAAATAGAAAAATTTTTAAATTAAAATTTGTTGACGAAAATCAAAACAATTTTAAATTTCCATGGGGTATTTCTGATTTCAATTTCCTTCGAAAACTTAATTTTTAACGAAATATTAAATTGTTGTGAAAATCTTTCCCCATAATTACTCTGTTTTAATGCAATAAGGTCCACAATAATTCTGTCGGTTTTTTTTTTTTTATAATTCATTTATTTAAATTGATTATTACTTAGCAAGTACATAAGTGCCCCAGCGCCACTTGGACATTATTGGGGCGAGTTGGCAATAATACTACATTATTTAACAAAAAAAAAGTATTAAATACAACAATATTTTCAATAGAGTACATATTTTATATGTTATATCTTTTATATATTTAATTTAATATTACAATAGAAGCATTTCTATATTTTGATGTAAATATGATTTCAAATAAGATTTAAATATTGAAATTCTTGTAATATTTTTAAAAGCCTGAGGTAAGTGATTGTATTCCAGGCAGCCAATATATTCAACTCTCTGCTTTGTTGTTTCAAGCCTACACCTTTTTACACTAAGATTGGAATTATTCCGTGTATTGAATGCGACCTGGTTTCTCGAAAATGCAATCACGTGATGACCAATATGATTCAGTGTTTTATACATGAAGACTAGTAGTTGCATTTTATAAAGTCCGTGTAATGGCAAAATATGTTTACATATGTCTTCATACAATATAACAGATGGGAATGTCACAGGAAGATTATAGACAATTTTTAGCGTTCTGTTCTGAATTCTTTGTAAGCTTCGAAACTCGTTACTTTTCTTATATCCGTATGCTACAGGCAAGTAATTTAAGTGACTGTTGATAAGGCCTTTATGTCTAAATTTTTGAAGAATCCCAACCGCAGGAGCTACTTTACGCTTAATATGTTGGATGTGTGTGTTCCATGCCAAATTGGACTGCATATGGAGTCCTAAATACTGCAGTGAATTGTACTCATACACATTATTCCCACCAATCAGTACATTGAAGGCACTACTACTTCCAGTAGAATATGGTCGAAATCTTATTAGCTTTGTTTTTTTCACGTTCAGAACCAACTTGCTTGTTCTCACATATTCAAGAATAATATCCGCATCATGCTCGATTTGAGCCTTTAGTATTGTATCATGATTGTAAGGATAGAACAGACTAATATCATCGGCATACATCACTAATTTACCATGTAGGTCAAGATTAGCTATATCATTTATATAGAGTGTAAATAGCAGAGGTCCAAGCACGCTTCCTTGAGGAACACCGTGTCTCACAACTCCAATATCGCTTCTAGAGTCTTGCAATTCAACGAACTGTTTTCTCTGCTCAAGGTAACTTATTATTAGTTTTACTGAATTTTCCGTAATGCCATAAAATGGGAGCTTTTGCAACAAAATGTCATGTTCGACAAGGTCAAAAGCTTTTGAAAGATCATAAAATAATCCAGCTACTCCTCCACTACCATTGTCCAAACCGTCGCATACAATATTAATTACATTTACAACAGCTTCCTGTGTTCCACTACCTTTCCTAAATCCAAACTGCGAATTATACAATTGGTTGGTTTCTTCCAAAAAGTCTGCAAGTTGTTTGTATAAAATCTTCTCAAATATTTTATCGATCAGAGGTAATAACGCAATAGGTCTAAAGCTATCAGCGGTATGGGCATTTGTTTCCTTTGGAATTGGTATTATTTTGGAAATCTTGAGAACTTCTGGATATATTGAGCTATTTACTATCTCACAAAATAATGTTGTAAGCCTTGAAACAATTACATCACTGCATTTTTGTAAGGCTTTGGCTGATATTCCATCATGACCAGGACTTTTATTCATTTTTAAACCAGAGATGTGTTCAGCGACTTTCTCTTCGGCTGCAAGACTAAATGAA
Source organism: Eudasyphora cyanicolor (assembly GCA_963930755.1). Taxonomy (NCBI): domain Eukaryota; kingdom Metazoa; phylum Arthropoda; class Insecta; order Diptera; family Muscidae; genus Eudasyphora; species Eudasyphora cyanicolor. The sequence goes on along the minus strand of OZ005737.1, from coordinate 207,887,983 downwards.
AATTGTTGTTGACATTGTCTCATTGTTCGAAGCATTTTATTATTGTCATCAGGTAGTTGAACAATATTTCTCTTAAGCAATGTTGGGACATGTAAGAAGTACTCGCTTAAAATATCGCATTTTTGCCGGGTATCCATAACGAAATCACCATTATCACCTCGCAAGTTTATTTGCGATTTCACCGATCTGTCCAAATGTTTATTTAAAAACGACCAGCATTTCTTTGGATTATGCTCAAAAGATACTAGTTGATCTTGATAAAATCTATTCATACATATCCGATTAGCTTTTTTTATAATATTACTTATTAGCTTTAGTCGCCTCTCTATACAGGTACTAGTACCATTCCTTCTTCTCTTTGCTAACAACTTCTTTTTCAATTGAATAAGGGATTGTAAATTCTCATTTACCCAGGGTGAAATTTGATTGGATACATTGCATTTATTTACAGTAGTAGCATTTTTGAGGGAATCAGAGAACAAATTCACGAAATTACTCATGTCAACCGATGGATTCCCATACAGATGAGTTACATTCAAACGAGCTTGGACATTTTCTTTTAAAGCATCATAATTGCATTCACGGTAGGATTTTGACGTATTTTCCGATCTTTGGAAATTTAAAAACAGTTTGGATGAAACTATATTGTGGTCCGTAATTTCACATTCTACACGGGGCAAAATCGCCTTTTTTGATATGTTTGAATCGAAAGAAAATATATTTGGAACACAAATTTTTAAATATTATATATTTCTTAGCAAATAAATTTTATATGAAAATCAATAAAATATATTTGGAACTCATATATTAATATATTACAACAAATTATATTTGCAAATTAAATTTCTCAAATAAAATATGTGTTTAAATAGAAATAAAATTATTATTTAGGAATTATTCCAAATATATTTTATTTAAAAAATATTTCCAAAACTTTTGCTGAGTTTTTCATATTTCAGTTTCAATTTTTATTGGATTTCGAATTGTACCTCCCAGTTATGATACCATATGCAGCATGTTTTAAATCAATCATTTCAAATTTCTGAGTATTCCAAGCCATCATTGGTTGTCAATCCTCTAAGTACTTTATATTGATCCAAGATTATATGTTTTCAATTATTATTTTTTACGAACATTAAAAATTTCTAAAAATTAAACTTTGAATTACTAAAAAATTTGACACAATTTATGTATTTTATGAATACTTAAATGCAAATAAATATTTGTTTCTGAAATAATGGCCCAAATAAAAACATATTGGAATGTAAAAAATATTTGTTTAGAAAAACATCTTGCCAAATACACAATTTTTGTGTGTACCAAATATTTCATGCTTAGAGTCTACCCCAAACATATATATGTTTCAAGCCGAATATGTTTGGGACAATATACTGCAGAAGCGATTTTTTTTCAGCGTGTATCGAATCAATAACAAGTTTATTTGCTATATTGCTATACATGTTATCTATAGACGTTCCACTTGCTGACCTTGTTATCAAAGAATGACAATTTCTGAAATCGAAGTGGCATAGTAGGTTTGAAACATCATCGGATGTTGCTGAGTTTAAAAAGTCTATATTAGAATCTCCAACTAATATACTTGGAAACCGAAAATTCTTTTGCAGCTGGTTTTCAATAAAATCACCGAATGAGTTTGAGTCACACTTCTGTGAGCGGTAAAATGTTGAAATTTTAATTGGTTTGCGATTGATGTGTACATTCTCTAATGATATTCGAATATTTTCAATAAATTGTTTGCTTTCGCATTCTTCAACAATGTACTGTAGATTTTCCTTTATAAATAGTGATGTTCCACCATATCCGTCATTTCTACAGCAGTGTACAGCACTGTAGCCAGGAATGTTATAAATCTGTTTCAAATCTAATCGAAACCATGTCTCTTGGATGGCTATTACATCTGGTAAAACCTCAAACTCAGTAATTATTGATTTGAACAAATTAAATGTACGTAAAGAAGAAATGCTTCTAATGTTTACAGATATTACATTTAACATTTGAGGATCTAAGTTTTTAAATTTCGCATTAAAAGACTCGATACATAGAAAATAGTTATTAGTGTTATCCATAAATTATTGTTTTATTATATGAATGTGCAGAAAATTATCATACAAACATTTAAGGGGATACAAAATTTGATTCAGCGCCATTTTCAGAACCATCGGAGGCATCTGCAGCTATTACCTTTCTGCTCAGTCTTCGATTCTGGTATGTTGTAGCTTCTAAGATAATTTGGTTTACATCTTCCTCATTTTTAATTAAGCGTGGTTTAGTAATAGCGCTCCTTTTAGCATAAATTTTACCTCCAAAAGAGCAGACAGCATGGTACCCAACTGACTTCAACGTTCTGGCATATTTTAAAAGCTCCAACGACTCTTTACTTAGAAAATCATTCACATAAATTGATTTCATGCTTTCATCTTCTTTGAATTTCGGCTTGGCAGTCATGAGCTTCTCTTTGACAACCTTGGAATTAAATTTCACAATGTGGCTTTGATTGTCTTTATTTAAGTCTTTTCTCTTTAAAAAATACGCATCTTCTATATTTTATTCTTGTATTGAAACACTCTTGTATTGAAATTACTCGACTGGCATTTCCTTACTCGATTTTTATACCCTACACCACACTGTGGTACAGGGTATTATTACCTTGTGCATTTGTTTGTAACACCCAAAAGGAGAAGAAATAGATCCATCGTTTATTATACCGATCGACTTAGAATCACTTTCTGAGTTGATTTAGCTATGTCCGTTTGTCCGTCTGTCTGTTCGTCTGTGCATGTATTCTTGTAATCAAAGTACAGGTCGCAATTATGGTCCGATCTCGACGAAACTTTACACATATCTTTTTTTTTGCCCAAGGACGATCCCTATTGAATTTGGTTAAAATAGGTTCAGATTTAGATATAGCCCCCCTTTTATATATTAGCCCCGATTTGACATGTAAGCGCTGTAAAAACTTTATTTTATATCCGATCAGTATGAAATTCGGCAGAAAGAGGTTTCTTATTATATGAATGAACACTGTTAAATTTGGAAGAAATCGGTTCAGATTTAGATATAGCCCCCATATATACGTTACCCTCGATTTGACATGTAAGCGCTGTAAAAACTGTATTTTATACCCGATCAGTATGAAATTCGTCAGAAAGTGGTTTCGTATTATATGAATGAACACTTTTAAATTTGGAAGAAATCGGTTCAGATTAGATATAGCCCCATATATACGTTACCCCCGATTTGACATGTGAGCGCTGTAAAAATGTTATTTTATATCCGATCAGTGGGAATGTCGGCAAAAAGAGGTTTCTTTCTACATGAAGGAATACTGCCAAATTCGAAGAAACTCGGTTTAGATTTAGATATAACACCCATATATATGTTACCCCCGATTTGACATGTAAGCGCTGTAGAGACTGTATTTTATATCCGATCAGTACGAAATTCGTCAGAAGGAGGTCTTTTTACATGAATGAGTATTCAGGGAAGATCGGTTCAGATCAATATTAAAGCTCCATATATGTTCCTCCTGATTTGGTATCAAACTGCTATAGAAGTTGTATTTTACTTCCGATCATTAAAATTTTCCAGAAAGATGTTTCTCAATTTAGGGACGAATATTGCTTAATTTAGCGATTATCGTTTCAGAATTAGATAATATGTTTCTACCAATTTACCAATTATTCCAAATTATTATGGCAATGACCCTTATCGCATTGTTAGGGAGGTGTAGGGTATTATATAGTCGGCCCCGCCCGACTTTCTGCCTTTCCTTACTGGTTTTATTTTGTTGCACAGTGTAACCGGTGCAGATTTAGAGCAAATGTATGTATATGTGGTTATTTGGCATTTTTAGAATTGCGTAGGGTATCGTATAGTGAGCTCTACGCGACGTTAGTTATTGTTTCTTTGCTTTATTTGGCAGGTTCAATAAGTATGAATTTTAAGTATTGATGAACTGAATAAAACAATAGTTGTAGTCCATCTTTAATTCTGTAAGTGACGATCTATCCCCCTAAGCGTCTCTATTTGAGGCTAATACTTACTGCAACTCCAATTGTGTTGCTGCATAAAAATTAATGATTTTCTTGACGAGAAAAATTATCGCATGCCAAAAAGGTGCAAAATGATAAATTACAGAAACGTCAAAACAATGTACTCACATCCTGACGCCCTGACCGATCGACTGCTCAACATTCAACAATTGTTGGCAATTGAATACGAATGAGATGAATGAATGAAGTTTAAATGCCCAGAGAGGTGCGTGCACAGCAACACATGCCACATGCCACCACATACTCGCATACTTGCCAAAAAGGAATTTTTGTGCGCCCCGGACTCGGCTATTTTCAACACCGTTCGAACGAAAGACATAAACATTTCGAAATTAATTTGCTCTTTCTTACGACGAATTGATATGAAAAACCCACAATTAGACGTCGGGACTGCATTGTCTCGGCCCCTCTTGCAGTGGAATGAAAATTGTATATACTCTGCCCAGGCTCAGCCATTCCACTACAGTCCAGTACACTATGTTGGACAGTGGCACACAGACCCTCGTTTGGCATTGCATTGCTTGCTGCACTGTGGCATACTCCAAACCGTCGTCGAAGTGTATTGCTGCAAGTGGCAATTAGGTATTTTAGCAGCAAGTGCAATCTGTATGCAACAAGAACAATAACAACAGCGGCCACATTGGCGGCTCAGCAGTTCAATTTAAAAATTGATCATTTTTTGTCATTCGTCTCCCTCTCGTTCAGCCATACCACAGCAAAATTTAACAATTATTGATGAATTTATGAGTCTGCTTAAAAATACTGACAAACAAGTTTAGTTTTACTTTTTTCAATTTGTTTTTGCGGAGTTGTACCTTAAGTGGCACGACTAGAAATGCAAAATTAGAGGTTTGTTTCAGAACAAAAATTATCTCCAGGCTGTAAAGGGTGGTTACATTGTAAGGGCGAATGTTGAATGTGAACCACACCTAAACGTGAAGTTTTTTTCTGCATTTCATTTGACATTTCTCAATTTCAGACTAACTCAATTTGAAACATGGAAAGATACACAATCGAGCAATGCGTTAAAGTTTTTTAAGCCTTTTACGAAAATTGGCGTTCAAATCAAAATGCATTTCGTGCACTTCGTGATGTTTTTTTGATCAGCATAATCGACCAAATGTGTCCACAATCGGGAGAATTGTGCGCAAATTTCAGCAAACCGGGTCTGTAGGAGATTTGAAAACACCTGTGCATGTTCGCTTGGTGCGGCTTATGGACTCGCGACGTCATCGGGCCATACTTCTTTGAAATGAGGCCGGTCAGGCAGTTACTGTGAATGGTGTTCGCTATCGTGAGATGATAACGGACTTTTTATGGCCCGAATTGGAAGATATGGATGTGGACAATATGTGGTTTCAACAGAACTTTGCCACTTGCCACACAGCTAACGAAACAATGGCTCTTTTGCGCAACAAATTCAATGGCCGTGTTATCTCACGTCGTGGCGATGTCAATTAGCCGCCAAGACAATGTGATTTGACACTGTTGGACTTCATTCTTTTGGGGTTATTTGAAAGGAAATGTGTACGTCGATAAGCCAGCAAAAATTCAAGAGCTAAAGGATCAGATAATTCGGCACATTAACGGCATATAACCCCAATTATGTCTCAGCGTCGTCGAAAATTTGGACCATCCGGATGGAGGTGTGCCGCCGATATTTTGTTCCATACATAATTGAACCATACCAATATTGTCATAATAAAAAGAAATGACAATAGTTTCCTAAATAATTTGCGACTTATTCAAAATCAACATCGGCCCTTAAAATTTAACAACCCTTTACTTTCGAACAAGTCAGTAGGCGTGGTTTTTAGGGTTTGTTAGAGAAGAGCCTCAGCTACCTCTAAAATTATTGATCAGATTAAAAACTTGTAAGGGCATAGGTTAAATGTAATGTATGTCTAAATTGTCCTAAATATATTCCAAACAAATCGGTCAGGTCGTTTCCGAGTTATGATAAACTGTGTGCTGAAATGTCTCAACAAATTGACAATTTTGCGAGTTTGAATCACTAAATGCAAATTTTTTAAAACAGTTTGTTTTATAAATTTTTTCTCCTACTCTAAATACAATTATGCTGAGAACCGTAAAACAAAATTCCCATCGGTTAACTAGATATTGCGCTTGGAAAAATTACATTTCCTCAGAAAAAAAACGCTCAAAATAAAGTTTCACCCAAAATATTCACGATACGATAAAATCCGAATTGGATCTAAACCAGATAAACGCAAATGGCACTTTATTATTTTCGATAAGCACTTTCAGAAACTGAAGTCAACACGGAGTCAACTTTTTATGTGTATATTAAAGAAGTCAATAAGAACAACTTCACAAAAAACTTCGGAACCGGATAAGCGGCGTAACAAAAATTAGAGTATTAATTTCTCTGAAACTAACGGGTTTTCCAATAGGCATGATATGATTTTGAAGTGACGTTTCGGCCATTTGTAATATGTCATGATCTGTCATTTGTTTATCATTGTATTCAGTAGTGTTTACAATTTCATTATGGAGGAATATACGCAAGAACAACGTTTACAAATTATTCAATTTTATTATCAAATTAATCGTTCTCCAATTGCAACTTTTCGTGAGCTAAGTCCATTAAAAAAAAAACAGTTTCCAGGCGACCTTTGACCTTGACACCCATGAACAATATTTTAGCTCTCGCTACCTTATTGCCATTGACCACTTCCCGATCCGAGGTACCGTTAAGGAGATAGAGCAAAAACAAGATTTTCGTTCACATTTGAAAATGATGCTAGGTCCATTTTATTTAAAGCCAAAAAAAAAATCCAGTCGACCTACGATCTTGACACCCATGAGCAATATTTTAGCTCTCGTTGAGAGCTATCTTTTTACTATTGACCGAGTGTGGCTATGTGCCACACAGCAAATGAAACAATTGTTGCGAGAAAAGTTTGGAGATTCTATTATTTCAAGAAATTGTGATATTGAATGGCCTCCAAGAAGTTGTGATTTAACACCATTAGACTATTTCTTATTGGGTTATTTGAAGTCATTGATCTTTCGAAATAAACCAGACTCTCTTTAAGCTTTATAAGTCAATATTGAACGTGCCTTTCATGACATACGACTTGATTTAGTGGAAAAAGTGCTCGAAAATTTGATTCATCGAATTCGTTCCAGCAGAAGAAGTCGTGGAGGACCTCCATTCTAAACTATGCTAAGTGCAAAAAGCTAGTTTTTCAGGAGAACCGATTAAAATTTGATGAATTTTTTAAATTTGTGCGGAATTCCTTTGTAATGCAAATAAAAAGATATACAGTTTTGTGAATAACTTCTGATTGGATAAACGGATAAACACCAAATTTTGAGGGAATAACATTTGGAATATTTCGAAGTTATAAATGAAGTTTCCCTAAAAACATTCTAAGTCGACTTAGCATGTTTTAGAATGGAGGTATCGATTGTACTTCACATTAAAAAACTTTTGAATAAGTGTGTTTTTTTTTCAAATAAATTATATCACTCTTATTGGAAAACCCTGTATTACCCATAGAGGAATGTAGAGTTGGTAGCGTATATACCAACAACTTCTCCAAAAGTGACATATTATCTACCCCTACCAAATTTAAAGGATCTAAATTTGTTTGAAAGTTTGTAGCAATTCTCAAGGTGGCTAAATCTGCTGACAAAATTAGCTTCTACAAAATACATATAAAATTTCCAACGTTAATACTTCTACCTCTCCAAATGCTAAAAGGTTTCCCTTCTATGACCTGAATCATAAATTTTGTAGCTTGCAAACATACGTAGTACAAAGAAACATACTTATGTTTCATAATTTCTGGTAACATTTTTGTGGCTAATTTCAATGAAAGAACCTTATGAAGAATAAAAAAAAACAGAAACGAGCATTACATTTACAAATCGAAATACAAATGTAGGCATGTTTGTAATGCCAACCAACCGACCAACTAAACGAACAGTCAGTCACTGAATAACTTGGGAAAATTACAATTGAAGGAATGAACAACGGAATGAATGAATTTTCAATATCTGTAATTGTAGGTCTGCTGTTGCACACAGCGACAGACAGTTGGTTTTGTGGGGTGGCCCGAGAAATATAAGTGTGAGTTTGCTTAACGATAACTGCCACTATAATGCCACTTGACTAATCGAAATTAAATGACGTGTGAATACTGGCAGCTGCTGCTTGGAAATATTTTACTATTGCAATGCTACAGAAAAACGGCAAATGTCCGTCGGACCATCGATAGATTTGTCCGTCCGTCTGTCTGTCTGACTGGTTGGCTTAATGCTTGTTGCTGGTGGCTTTAGGGAAAAACGCCTCTATTTTTCTGCTATTTTAATTTCTATGTTTGGTTTGCATGGTAAACGTACTTATGTATTTATACTCGTATATTGCGATTGTATTGAAGTCATAAGCAGAAATATGGTAACAATTTAGTATCAACAGCAAATGATTAGCTGTTTCTTTAGGTTTGGTGTTTTTACCACATTCCGTATGTTTCTGCAAATTAGATGGGGAAAGAGAACCATTCACTCGGCATTTATTATGTCATTGCAAACATACTGAAGTGCTACTTCCATTCCGGACTGTCAGACAGACAGAAAACCAACAAAAAACAACAGAACTTGGGAAGTCTCCACAATAAGTACTAAAACCCGACATTTATTTTAACTAATTTTCATAATGACAAGAACACCGATTATAAGACGGATTTTTATGTCTAGAGGGACTCAAGATGAAAACAGCTATATTGGTTCTTCGTAATAGTCATTTCTCAAATTTGAATTTTAATCAATTGTTAAAGCAGTATCTCTATAGCTAATGTGTAGTGTTGGATGGATTATATAGCATCTGCAGAAGAAGAAATTGAAACGTAATTCGACAATTACTATATATAGGGTAATTCCAAAGGAAATCGACCCACTCTGAAAATTTATGAATGAAGTTCAATATTGCTGAAATTTTGCATTGCTGAAATTTTGCATGCTGAAATTTTGCATGAAGTTCAATATTGCTGAAATTTTGCATGCGCATACTGCAAGATGATACGAAATAATGACAGTTTACCGTGTGTCAAAATTTGTAGCGGTTTAGATTTTATAGGGTGCCAAAGTAGGACATTTACATTGTTTTGTGAAAAATTAAGCTATGTTCAAGTCGCCATAACTTTTAAACGGAATGTCAGATTTAATTGAAATAAGTACCATCTTAAAGATGCTAATATTATTTCTAAGTATTACACACATAAGGATAACTATATGTGCATTAAGGATATCAAAAGGACGAAAATGTCCTTAATCCATGATTATCCTGAAAGAAGTATTTTAAATTTTTTAATTTTATTTCTGAATATTACCCCCATATTGCTTCATAAAATATAAAATTTTCAGAATGGGTGCTCAATGGGTTCAAAAAATATGACATATGTAATGTCCGTCTGTCTGTTTGTTTGACTGGATTATACGAATGATATCTCTGAAAAGGAGTGACCGAATGACTTACAAATTAGAATGTGGTAATATTTTCTTAATGTTTTGAAGTGGCCCATGTCGGACCCCTCCTTGTGGTGCCTCCCTCACAAGCGGTTAAAATTCACAAACATTTTAGAATTTGTGTGAGAGGTACTAGAAGGGGAGGGGCAGTAACGCCCACTTTGTACTGGCCTGTAGGCACTATAAAAATATTACACTGCACAAAATTTCAAGTATTTTTATGCACTGGTATTAATGCTATAAGCTGGGAACTTATTGTGAAAATAGGTCCCTTTGTGTGGGAGATACCAAAAGAGGCGTGACATTTTCGGCCATTTTTGTTCAGCTTATAAATACGGTGAAATAATGACTATGTATGAAATTTCATTGGATTCCCATGAGTAGTATAGAAGCTATAAGAGTTTTAACATGTCACAAAATTTTAACCGTTTGTGAGGGAGGTACCACAAGGAGGGGTCCGACATGGGCCACTTCAAAACATTATGTAGATTTGAGGAAAATAATACCACATTCTAATTTGTAAGTCATTCGGTCACTCCTTTTCAGAGATATCATTCGCATAATCCAGTCAAATCGACAGACAGACGGACATTAAAAAAGTAATATTTTTTGCACCCATTGATCACCCATTCTGAAAATTTTATATTTTATGGAGCAATATGGGGGTAATATTCAGCAATAAAATTAAAAAAATTTGAAATACTTTTTGCAAGATAATCAAGGATTAAGGACATTTTCGTCCTTTTGATATCCTTAATACACATATAGTTATCCTTATGTGTGTAATACTTAGAAATAATGTCAATATGTATCTTTAAGATGGTACTTATTTCAATTAAATCTGACATTCCGTTCAAAAGTTATGGCGACTTTAACGTAGCTTAATTTTTTACAAAACAATGTAGATGTCCTACTTTGGCACCCTATAAAATCTAAACCGCTACAAATTTTGACATACGGTAAACTGTAATTATTACGTAACATCCTGCAGTATGCGCGTCCAAAATTTCAGCAAAATTTCAGCAAAATCAAAAAGGTAAAATTTTCAAATCGTCTTTTTTGGGTCGATTTTCTTTGGAATTACCCTATATTGTGAACCTAATATTAAACAAATTAAATAGATTTACTATTTTTTCAAAGTTGGCCTCCTCGGGTAAACAAAATGTTTAAACGTGTGTAACTTTCGTCATTTCGACATAAGACTTTTTCATATAAGATTTATCTCGTATAATTACCGAGATATCTGCAATTAAAAATTTTCCCGACCTTGTCGTAGAATTTTGTGAATATCGGAGCAGAATATACAACGATTTCTTTCACATTGACTTTTATGAATTGGCAACAAAATTTGTTTTCTGATGAAAAAATGTGTTCCGATATACCCAATAAGACAAAAAGGAAATTCCATTTAAAAGCGATGGTCATGCGACGGATCTTCTGAAATTTTTTATAACAACAATTATTTGTATAAAAATTATATGACATGAACCAACTAAGATGTCGACGTCATCAAAAGCTTCTCTAATGGTGATACGACGAATACGCCATATTTTCGGCTATTCTTCAACGTTTTCATAAGTCGTTGACGTGCTGAGGCTTCCTGACCGAGGTTCATTATTGGCATCGTTTCGGTCTTCTTGGAAAAGCTTATAGACTCGTCGTACGAGACTGTCAACATTTCAAGATTGATGCACATTTTTGATTACTAATTTTCTACAGCAGAAAATCGTCCCGCACACCAAACACTTCTAATCTTTATGCCTTAAATTACCAAAAAAGAATGTTATGTAGTTAAACTTAAAATATATATTCGGGACGAATAATAAGATAAAAACATATATATTTATTTTAAAATTCTTATTATTTTGACTATAACTTCGGAAGAGGACGCTCAATATACTCTCGTAATGCATCAAATGAAAGGTAATTGTGTTGACAAAAAATATTTTTTTTTTATTTTTAGAGCTTATTTTTTAAACAAGTTGTACATGCGATACAACTTTCCCTACACTAAAAAAAAAGCGTACTGAAAATCGATGAATTTTTCGTAAAGTTTAAGATTTTGGCAATGATTTCGAGCCAAAGACAATCGCTATAAAAATAAGAAGGTTTTATAGTTAATTTAAAGACGTGAATAGTACTTGTTTTGAGGATGCATTTCATAGAATTAAGAATTTTGGGTAATAAAACTAATTATGTTTGGTCTTAAAATAAGCACATTTTTGCGTAAATTTAAGTATGGCGCGTGCTTATTTTTAGTAAAATATCATATAATTTAAAACATTATCGTAATACAATTTAAAATGTTTGTCCTTGATATAAGAATATACTGGTAATTAATTTAAGGCATACATGAATATAATACAGTTTTTTTAAATATGTATGGAAAATTCGTTACATTATATTGATTATAATGTTACTCTTTTAAATGAATGATTTTCATTGAAATCATTTAATATTCATAGAAAATTCAATAACACAACACTTTATCTTTCTAAATATATATTTTATTTGTTATATTTTATATTGTAGTATATTTTTATACAAAAAAATATAATACATATTACGGATAACATTGAACATTTTATAATTTAAAACAAAATGTAATTGTATAAAGACAAATCGGCCAACACACTATGAAGTTTGACTTTTATTCGAATATTGTATTGTTATGTATCGATTCTATAGCGGGATTCGTTTCTCTATTTGTTGTCCATGAACAATTTTTATCGGAACCGACATTAACGATTTTTAACCTAGAATTTGGTTGGAATTTAAATAGAAATTATATAAAACAAATATTATATTATTATATCATATACATAGTTTGTATGCTCACTCATTTCCTGCAATTTGTAAATTTTTAATTCCTCACTGCATTTTTAATATGTCCAAATAAAGTTCAATTGCACGAACTGAAATAAAAATAATTTGAATATAAATCAAACAGAATGATTTATATACGATAAAGTATTAAAATAAATTTTATCATAAAACTGTCACAAAATGTTGAAAAATAAGAGATATATCAAAATCTTTGGAATATACTTACTTACACTGAAATATTTAGTCACTCTTCTACGACACAAATTCTCATAATAGATCCAAACAAAATTTGCTGTACTAGAAGTTAAAAAAAAAATTTATGTAAGATATTATTAATAATAGAAACTGATTGTTTTGAAAGTGGCGAAAGTGACATTTTTCATATAAATTAAGTTATCAAAAATAATTTTCTCAAAAAAATCAATCGTGACTTAGATTTTAAAATTTAAAGTTTTGTTAGCAAACAAAACTACAAAAACTTATTAAAAATTACTTCTGTAAAACAAAAGCTAATGCTGCACGGAGAAAAATCGCATTTTTTGATATATTTGAATCGAAAGAAACTATATTTGGAACCCAATTTTTTAAATATTATTTATTTATGAGCAAATAAATTTTATTTGAAAATCAATAAAATATATTTGGAACGCATATATTAATATGTTACAACAAAATATATTTACAAATAAAATTTCTCAAATAAAATATGTGTTTAAATACAAATAAAATTATTGTTTAGGAATCTCTCTAGAAATATTTTATTTAAAAAAGATTTTCAAAATTATTGGTGGCTTTTTCGAATATCAGTTTTAACTTTTCCTTGGTTTCGAATTGTACTCGTACCTTCCAGTTATGATTCTGTACTCGTACCTTCCATTTAACTTCTGTTTTAAATCAATTGTTTCAAATTTCTGATCATTCCACGCCATCATTAGTTGTCAATCCTCCAAGTAATTTTTTTTGATCCAAGAATATACGATTGCAATTATTATTAATTATTATTTTTACGAACATAAAAAATTCCTAAAAAATTAACTTTGAATAACTGACACATTTAACACAATTTAGGTATTTTCTGAATACTTAAATGCAAATAAATATTTGTTTCGGAAATAATAGTCCCAAACTAAAAACATATTGGGATGTAAACAAAGATTTGTTTAGAACAACATCTTCCTAAATATATAATTTTTGTGTGACCCAAATATTATATGTTTAGAATATACCCTAAACATATATATGTTTCAAGCCGAATATGTTTGGGACAATATACTACAGAAGCGATTTTTTTTCAGCGTGTGCTTATGACATTCTTAACCCTGGTGTTAGATTAGCAAATCTGTACGAATCCTAGATTAAGAGTCCATTTGGTCAACCTTACATTTTTCATATAAAATGAATGTGGAAGACAATATTTTATTTTTATTCAATACTTCGTGAAAAGAAAGCAGCTTATTTAAAATTATTTTTGAGCAAAAACGCTCATTATTTTGATTTTAGTAAAACAAAAATATTCCTTGGACCAAATTATAAGGCAATATTTATACATACATATATTACCGTTTATAAAGGAAACGATACAAAAATTAGACCAAGCGGGCCTAATCTAACAGCAGGTTTAATTATGAAGTACTTATGAAGCAATTATGAACACGAAATCAAGAAAAAATTTAAACTAAAATTCAAAAAAGGAAAACATCTTTTTAAATAAATTATATTTGGAAAACTTTTTAACAATAACTTTGTTTGTGTGAAAACACGTATTTTATATGTGAACGTCAGTTCGCAAATATATTTTGTTCTAATACATTAATATGTATATGCGTTCCAAATTAAATTTCTTGATTTTCAAATAAAATATATTTGTTCAGAAATACATAATATGTACTTACAAATATTGTTTCCAAATCTATTGTTTCCAAATCTCACTTATTTGTTGTAATTTATAATTGGCATTCAGCACTGCATTTTTCATATATCCATCACATTTATCTTCAAATATTGCGTGATCTAAAATTAAAATAATTAAATTTTTTCTGAAAATAAATCAAATAAAATTATCTATAAACTAAAAAAAATGCAAATAAATTTTATCATATCACAATTGGAAAACGCTGAAAACTAAGAGAAATATAATATAAAATATAATACTTACGTTGAAATATTTTGTAAAATTTGCCACTCTTCTCACAAAAGACCCATTCTAAAATTATTTTACTAAAAAAATTAAAAAAGATTGTTATATGTATAACATATTATTAATAATAAATTTCTATATTGCCACAAATAATTTTACATTTCTGCATTATGCGCTGGTATTTTTAATAAATAAATACATTCAATTAAAATGAGTTTTGTTAATTTTGTAATTGCCAATAAGATGTTTATTTCAGAATAATAATATTATTTTTCACGTACCTAAACATTTTCCCATTGTCACTTTCAGTATTACAAAATCTATTACTCACATTTTTATCATCCATTTGGCACAAATCTCTTCACAGGACTTAAAAACAAGATCTCCTTCAAAAACGCATGTACATCGCCATAAATAACATACAGCAAAAATAACTATGTCACACGCACTCCCTTATCACAGAGATCGATGGTGACGCCGACGGCATAACCACATGCATACACACATGTACACGACGGTTTCATTTGTTGTTGTTGCTATGCTTTAGCAAAAATAACTGTTAACAGCTCATATTAAAAATATTTTAGGTGCAATATGCACGTATGTATGCACGTATGTATGCACGTATACTTACATATTCACAGCAACCAAATTTTTTCACAATCCGCGTCCCGAAAACAGACAACCGTTTCCTTCCATCGCTTGTAAATAACTGACGATTTAAAAGAAAACGAACAATAGAACTGTTCTCTATTTTCTCTTCTAGCATTCCATAACAATTATTGATTCACACATTACCAAACAAAACTGATTCTCCGAGCGAGAGAGGGAGGGAGAGATTGTATAATTCTCTCGTATGTATTCTTAAAAATAATGACAATAGTCATAAAATTTATTACCAAGACAGCCTTTCCTTTAAGGGGAGCATAGCCTTAAATTTATTACTCAAATATCTCATACTGTTAATTAAGTCCGATTCGGCATTAAAACTATGACATGTCTACGTCATAGTGTTAATGTAAAAAATCCTTAAAAGTATTGAAATATTACTTAAAATAATGCGGATTGGCACAAACTTAATGATTTTTTTCTTTAATTTAAATGCGTACATTTAAAGAAGCGCGTACACAAAACTAATGATTAGATAGTCATTAATTCAAATTCAAAAAACTTTATATTAATGAAAATTTCGTAAAAAACGTGTAAATTTTCATTATTTTAATGAAAATTGTCATTGAATTGATGCCGAGGTAGCATACTTAATATAAGAATGTGTCATCATTAGTTTTATTACTATTTTTTTTTTCAGTGTATTTGACTTCAAGTGAAACACGAGAGACAACAAGTGGCCAGTAATAATGCCAGAGACCCTTAGTCGCAACTAGAAACATGCTAACAAATTACAAAATTAAATATAAACAAGTCCCACGAAGTTTAATATTAATGTACGATATCAAAAAGGGTGTTCAAAGCAAAGCAATCAAAGGCATAACAAACTACAAGTCTTCTCTTTGATAACTGATCTGAATAAGAATACAGATTGTGCGCTACATTTCATTTAATGATTAATGATATCGAAGAGTTTCAACCACGGTGGCCCTTTGCTGTTCAGCCTTTTGGTAGTTCAAATGCACATATGCGCTCAATCACTGAGCTCAACTGACACTTTGATGAACAAATCTAAGCGCCGCCGCATAACAATTTGTTGTAGTATATTTGATGTTTGTTATTGAATGCATCATCTACGTTAAAGTTGGATTCTCTTGATACCAAATTTGTATTAGGGTAAAAATAAAACAAGTGTGTCAATATTTTTTGGAAGGTCAAGATTTTTTTGAAATTTGTTATTAATCTGGTTGAGAATTTGAAAAAAATAAAACAATTTGAACCGTTTTGCAAAATTTTGATTTTTTCGCGAGATATGAGCTATTAAATTTTTCCGAGTGTGTTTAGAAAACCGCAATTTTCTCCGGAAATATTAAACGGATTCGACTGAAATTTTTGCAGGTCGGTCCGAAACATTTCCTAAAATCTAAATATATCATAAACTTTTATTACCAACTGACCATATGAAAAATATTGCAAAATATTTTTTGCGTATGCGAATAATTTCACTTTCTGGAGCAGTAATTTGAAATATTTTATATTTAGAATGCGTCCTATATTGACGTCCACCAGAATCGGAAAAAACATTTTGGTAGATCGCGCTTTGTAAAAATTTACAGCAAATTTACGGACACTACCTTTTTGAAAATATTTTTGGTTCATTATTACAGGACCTCAAGGACTTTACCAATTTTGTCCAAATTTACACAATAGCTGAATCCACTAGTTCTGAGTCCAAAAACGCATTAATTTGTTTTCGGCGGATCAAGTTCTCAGCATCTGGAGCTTCCAAACTGTGGATATGTAATTTGGAATATCTCCGTCAATTCCTAATCAATCTGTACAAAATCAGCGACAAAAGAGACGTGAGAAAAGTCACTTGCATATCTTGTTTCCTAATATATGTTTTCTTAACCCATTAAGAGCCAATTTTTTTACTTTTTGTGTTAAATGCAATAATTTTGGAAAATGCGTTATGGACTGGACTGTTCGAGCGGTGGAAGTATAAATTGGCGATTCTATTAATGCAAACAACACCTTAAGCTTTATTTCAAAGTATTATATGACCAATGTTTCCAATAAGAACATAAAATATTACTATTTTATTGTAACCCATACAAAATGTTATTATTTGGTAATGAAATAATACAGAATTGACTTTAGAATTTTTAACATAATTTTAGTTTCAATGTATGACAAAAGTTTTAGAGGCAATATGCAAAATTTTATAGTGGTTTTAAAAGGTTTATACCTTTAAATATAGCTTACGGTGCTGTATGTGTTAAAGAATCACGAATTTTTACATCCACCGCACGAACAGTCCAGTCCATAACGCATTTTCCAAAATCATTGCATTTAACACAAAAAGTAAAAAATTGGCTCTTAATGGGTTAAGAAAACATATATTAGGAAACAAGATATAAAAGTGACTTTTCTCACGTCTCTTTTGTCGTTGATTTTGTACAGATTGATTAGGAATTGACGGAGATATTGCAAATTATATATCCACAGTTTGGAAGCTCGCGATGATGAGAACTTGATCCGCCGAAAAAAATCAATACGTTTTTTTACTCAGAACTAATGGATTCAGGTATTGTGTAAATTTGGACAAAATTGGTAAAGTCCTTGAGGTCCTGTAATAATGAACCAAAAATATTTTCAAAAAGGTAGTGTCCGTAAATTTGCTGTAAATTTTTACAAAGCGCGATCTACCAAAATGTTTTTTCCGATTCTGGTGGACGTCAATATAGGACGCATTCTAAATATAAAATATTTCAAATTACTGCTCCAGAAAGTGAAATTATTCGCATACGCAAAAAATATTTTGCAATATTTTTCATATGGTCAGTTGGTAATAAAAGTTTATGATATATTTAGATTTTAGGAAATGTTTCGGACCGACCTGCAAAAATTTCAGTCGAATCCGTTCAATATTTCCGGAGAAAATTGCAGTTTTCTAAACACACTCGGAAAAATTTAATAGCTCATATCTCGCGAAAAAATCAAAATTTTGCAAAACGGTTCAAATTGTTTTATTTTTGTCAAATTCTCAACCAGATTAATAACAAATTTCAAAAAAATCTTGACCTTTCAAAAAATGTTGACACACTTGTTTTATTTTTACCCATTATTATTTGTATGGTATTACATTAAGTGTTTTGAATAGAAGCTCACTAAAATTAATATTTCGTAATTATTGATAACATGAAACATTTATTTTCATATTTTTTTTATGTATTTTATGGATTATGTTTTTAAAATTCGTCGTTTTTGTATGTATGCTAAAACCTAAACACTGACCATTTATATAATATTTGAAATTTTATTAAATCCATTCAAATGTATGTTGGATGTCGGCTGAATTTTTATAATATTACTTTGATGCTTAAACACTTTTAGCTGCCTCAAGCAATCTTGAACTGAATCATAAGCATATACCGTACGTACTCTTACTAAACAAAATGATTTAGAAATTTGATTGGCATGGGAAAAATAAAATTGGCACTTTTTCCAAATATTCAGTAGTCGGTATCAAATATATTAATTAATTTCCATGTTAGACTCATTACCAATTCATAGCTGAGGGGATACGTTCGATTTTTAATTTGCGCTTTACTACACTGTGCAGCTAAATAAAAAAACATAATCAAATAAAATTAATATATATTTGAGATATCTTATGGTACCCAACCAGCGTTGCCAGAAATTACAATTTATCGTAATTTTGACGATTTTTAAGGCCAAAAATATAACTTGACAATTTGAAAATTTTTGCCCATAAATATAAAAATATAAATATATTTTGACGGCTTGATAATCGTTGTCCAGAAATTACGATTACGATTTTTAATGATATGAAATAACTTAATAAATTTATTTTATATTAAGACATTTTGTAATTGCTTCGATTTACCCGAATTTGGCAGTGTCCATTAGTGTAATAAGAGAACTTTCTCTGCCAAATTTCGTACTGATCTGATATACAATACAGCGCTTACATGTTAAATCGGGGGTAACACATTTATGGGGACTATATCTAAATCTGAACCGATTTTGACCAATTTCAATAGGGATCGTCAAAAAAAAAAACACTGTGCTAAATTTCATCGCAATCGGACCATAAATACGACCTGCTCTTTGATCACAAGAATACATGGAGAGACAGACGGACATGGCTAAAACGACGGAAAAATTAGTTTATTGGTTGTTTATTGGCTGTACGTCATTTTCGTCTGGTGGACAGACATGCAGGATACGACGATACCATATCGCCGGCTTAATGCTATTTTGGTCCATACGCCATTTTTGTGATTTTTGAGTTAGGAGTTGATAATATGGGTTCCAAGCATCCTCTTTCAGAATCTGCAATCATTTTTTTCCTATCTCGCCTAGTTTATTGGTAGGGTAAATTTGTTTTACTCTGAATAACGGGAAATAATTTCGATATTTTTGTTCTATGTCTCAATTTTTCTATCGCCCTATATTTTTCACTCAGTATTTTACGTTCTTTCGATCACAATATGTAAATTAGTGTCCTTCCATACCGACCCTTTTTGTGCTCCATGTTATACAAATACGAAAAAATATTAAAATAAAAGTGGATATGGACCAAAATGGCAAGTACAAAAATTGTTTTAACTTGCTCATTTTTGGATGTAATGGCATAGAAATGCATGAGAATCATACAAACACTGTTGGGAACCCTATGAAATAAAAAGTGTGTAACTCTTCAGTCCCGTTTTTACTCAAACAATAAATTGCGTTTTTCTCCGATCATACAAAATGGCGTATGGAACAAAATAGCATTGAGCCGACGATATAACGATAATGAAGCTACACGGAGCAAAATCGCCTTTTTTGATATGTTTGAATCGAAAGAAAATATATTTGGAATACAAATTTTGAAATATTATATATTTCTGAACAAATTAATTTTATTTAGAGCGCCCCAGTAGGCGAGTTGGTAGCGTACTCGCCTATGAGTTTGGGGGTCGTGGGTTCGATTCCCACCAGAGGCTCTGGTCTGTCGCTGCAAAAATTTAGCCATATGGTCTTTGTAACCCGGCCTTTCCCTGGACCTTAAGATTAGAATATAAATTTACTTTGTATTGTAATTCATATAAATAAATAAATAAATAAATAATTTTATTTAAAAACCAATACAATTTATTTGGAACGTATATATTAATATATTAGAACAAAATATATTTGCAAACTAAATTTCTCAAATAAAATATGTGTTTAAATACAAATAAAATTATTGTTTAGAAATTTTCTAAATATATTTTATTTAAAAAAATTTTCAAAACTTTGCTGACTTTTTCAGATTTAATGTTTTTTTTTTTTAATTCGAATTGTACCTCCCAGATATAACACCATATGTAGCATTAACTTTTATTTTAAATCGATCATTTTAAATTTGTGAGTATTCCAAGTTATCATTTGTTGTCAATCCGCCAAGTAATTTATGTATATCCAACATTATACGATTTAAATTTTCAATATTTATTATTTTAAAAAAAAAACTTTAAAATTAATTTTTAATTGATGAAAAACGTAACACTTAAATGCAAATAAATCTTTGTTTCGGAAATAATAGTCTCAAATTACAAAATATTAGGATAGAAACAAAGATTTGTTTAAAACAACAACATATTGCCAAATATATAATATTTGTGTTTACCAAATATTATATGTTTAGAGTGTACGCTAAACATATATATGTTTCAAGCCGAATATGTTTGGGAGAATATACTACAGAAGCGATTTTTTTTCAGCGTGTATACATTATAACAAGGAAATATGCCGCATGTACTCAGCAGGGACGTATCCAGGATTTTGGTTCGGGGGGCCAACCTTTTTCATAACAAAGATAAACAATTAAAAAATCGCGTTTATTGTGTAGGTAAGGGAATTTAAGTTCCTTAGTTTTTTATTCGAATTTTATTCCTAAATATAAATATGGAATTTAGTACGAGATCATTAAAACTTTTTATAATAAAATACGTAAGAGTTAAAAATATAATCCTCGATTTTGTGAAAGAAATTTATAAATTATTTCACTCTCAGCAGAAATGTGTTGCAGTTTGGTCAGTCCAGTGAATCATCAAACCCCGGGCCCTCCCCCCTGGATACGTCCCTGATACTCAGGTAATAAACAGTGTCATTCTACACACAATGTCAAACCTTCCGAGAATTGTTGATCACACTAGGACTGAACCAATTTTTTGACAAGAAGACTTTTTTGACTCTTATAACTGACTAGCGGGACCCGATCCACTGTGTTGCCCCAGATTCCGTCTATTTTTGGGCCAATCACGTAGACTGTCACCAAATACATACACCCAGGAAAATAATTGGTTGGAATTTCGATAGTATACTATTTATATTGTTATAACAATAAAAAAATAGTACTAGCAACAAAAAGTCTATTGCATAAGCCGTGTGTCGGTTGTATTTATATATAAATAGTTAAAACTACAATAATTACATGGATACGATCAAATGAAAATGCTTGCAACTTAATCCATGCTTGTATAAGATAGTTTTTTTCATTGACACTCGGTTAGTTGTGGTAACTACTTTTAAATTTCCATTATAGTACCATATGATCGTTATTTGGTAGTGGCAACGAATGTTTTATTCTTGACAACAGAGATTGTATCAATAGACCAAAGATTATTATTGCAACGATAATTTGGTTACTATAACAGAAAAAATGATTAATAAATAATCGTTTTTTGGTTATCCCAATAATTTCCCAAATTAAGAATAATTAAATATATTTTGGGAAATACAACCGAAAGCATGGTTGCTGTTCTTTTGTTGATACATGACAAACAAAAATTAAAATTATTCGACATGAATAAATCTTCAACATTTTGTTTCAAGAACGGTATATGTAGTGAAATATAATTTCGTGTGGATAATAATGTGTGGAATGGAGAATATGTTGTGCAAAATGCTTTATATAAATAAAAAAATTTAATTTTGTTATGAATTGTTTAGTTTTTTCGTTCAAGAAATAAATTAAAAATTAATGGAAACTGTTTTTAATTGATTGTCGGTAGTATATGACTGACAAATTGTCAGAAAAACCAATTTTTAAAAACAGTGCGTTGTAGCAACATACGAAAGATAATGTTGGCTACCATTTTCGTAGTTGGCGCAACAAAATATGATTGTTGTCAACGTGGAAGCAGAATGTTTGTTGTCCTAATGGAATCGCTTGATAGCAGACAGAACTACCAAAATTCGATTGAGGCAACCAAACTGTTTTCTGTGTGTATACACTAAATTATAACAATCTCACTAACAAATTGCTCAAAATATATCAATTTGAAAACATGGCTCATATGGGCGGGGCCACACATTGGTCCGATCCCGCCCATTTTTGGACGAATCACGTAGATTTGCGCCTGATACTTATGTACAAAATTACAGAGCTCTCGCTAGCAAGAGATATCCCAATATCAAAATTTGGGCCTATTTTTGCCCACATTTTTAAGTAAACTCACTTTATGATACGAAAGAAATCATGAAAAATTAGAGGTTTGACATTTAATATTTCCACAGCTTTTGTTATTGTTGTCATCCCATTACGATGATTCATATTGATATAGTAAACAGAATGGGCTTCGTTTTTGTAGTTTAAAGATATAGAATCTCATCTGTGGAACACAATTAAAATCGCGAAGAAAACATAAGTCGCGAGAAAAAAGTATGAAAATTAAATATTTGCAAACAATTATCATTGTATATTTTGTGCGTTTCTAAATAGCTGTCATATAAGTCACGGTTCATTCAAATCGGTCCAAGTAGTCAGGAGATACAAGGGTCAAAATTTCAAACTTTGACACCCTACATTTTCGTAACCTATCACGCTAGAACTAGGATGTCCAAAACCGGGACCGGTTAACCGGTTTTGCAACACAAACCCGTAACCGGTTTCTTAAAAAATTGCATTTTCGGTTAACCGAGAAAGCCGGTTTTTTCATGTCGGTTAACCGGTTTTTTTTATTTATTGTTTAAAACAAAAATTAAAGTATTGATCAATTTTTTCTACTTGTTGTGTATACCATTTATACAAAATGCAACAAATAACAACGATGAGGTGGATAATTCTGAGAGTTGTTCTGCATATTCTGAAAGTGAATATGAATTCACTGATCTTGAAAATGATTTTGGCGTTATTCCTGATATCCATGATGTAATAAATAAAGTCAAGAAGTACAGCAAAGCATTAAATAAGTCGTCCATGAAGCACAGAACACTTCATGCATACGATCAAGAACGGAAAGTCAAATAGCTTCGACTTTTTTGCGATGTTAAATACCGACAGAACAGCCAGATACCTTTGATTTAGTTTGATATATAAGTTGTTATATTGATGAGTCAAATAATTTAATTATACCCTCACTTTAGTGTGACGAGGGTATATATCATTTGCTACGGAAAAAAGTGTAACACATCGAAGGAGTGACCTAAGACCCCAAGTATGTTCGGCGGAAATCCGTTTTGGGTCATTTTAAGTCGAATGAGCAATGTCCGTCCGTCTGTCTGTCTGTCTGTGTGTCTGCTGGCTGGTGCGCACGATAACTCTCGAAAGGAGTAACCGATTGACCTCAAATTTCGTATGTGGTAATATTTTTTTCTATCTCCGGCTAAGTTCGAAGATGGGCCATATTGGTCCACTCCTTCTGGTACCTCCCCCAAAAAGGGTTAAAATGTTGTGAAATATTGGTTCTTTAATAACTGCTATTATACGTATTCGAATCTTCTGAAATTCCACACATAGTATTACTTACTGTTATTCGCTATCAACTCGAGGAAAATGGGCGAAATCGCCACGCCCCTTTTGGTACCTCCCACACAAATGCACCATTTTGCACTAAAAGTTAAAAGCTTATAACATTAATACCAGTGTTTAGAAATACTTGAAATTTTGTACAGTGTAATGCTTTTATAGTGCCTACAGTCCAGTGAAAAATGGGCGTTATTGCCGCGCCCCTTTTGGTACAAATGCACCATTTTGCACCAAAAGTTAACAGTTTATAACATTAATATCAGTGTATACAATTACTTGAAATTTTGTACAGTGTAATGCTTTTATAGTGCCTACAGTCCAGTGAAAAATGGGCGTTATGGCCGCGCCATATAAACGGTTACAATTCGGCACAGTGCAATGTATTTAAAGTATCTACTGTTCAGCGAAATATAGGTTTATTTCTTAAACCCCTTCTGGTACCTCCCACAAAAATTGACAGAATAATTTGTGTAATATTCAATATTACATTACCCACAAAGTGAGGGTATACCTTAGTCGGTTTACCCGACTGAAACTTTCTTACTTGTTTTTGACATAACCACACACAGAATCGAAAAACGAAAGGCAAGTAACATTGTATGATGACTTTGCTTTTTGAAAAGTTTAAGAATGACTATCGGACTAATATTGACTACGTTTGTGAGCTTTTTCAACGTCAAGTTACATAAAAAATTAAAAGAAAAATCGTTTAAAAATAATCATTTAAATTGTATTCTATTTTTAAGATATTATTATAAAAAAAAAACATTCTAAATGATATATTATTTTTTTAAGGTAATTTCAGAAATATAATACTTTCTATTTAAAGTAAACCAAAAAATTAAACCTGTTATAAACGAAATAATAATCTATTTTTGTTTACTAATTTTTACTACAAATGATTGTTAGTTGTTTTTTGTTTTACAATAAACATTTAATGAAATTTTAATCACTTTCGTATATTATTTAAAAACCGGCCTAAAAACCGGTTAACCGGTTTCGACAAAAAATAATAACCGAAAAACGGGTTTTAAAACAAGTAATAATAATTCGGTTAAACCGGAAACCGCTTTTTCGAAATAACCGTTTTTTTTGGACACTCTAGCTAGAAAGCTGTATTTTTGGCACATCTCATACCCATAGTACTTCTGCAAACCCGCCAAGTTTTGACGCGATCGGAATAAAATTGAAAAAAGTGGGATGTGTTTTTGCCCATTTATAGATAGACAGATAGATCAGGGTGGAATGGTCGTATCCCGGAAACTATCAGTTTCGTTAACGTCTGTACAGACCGTTCCAAACTCAACTACATTTGTCCGACACAAACCAAATTTTCAAATTTTGGCGATATTGGATAAAATTGCGTCCTGTACCATGGAAAAACATCCCTATAGTGGACGGACGGAGATACAGACATTGTTAAACCGAATCAACTAGAGCAGATTTTAAGTTGATAGGTAATCTCAAGGTTGGGGTAACTCCAGTATTTTTAAGAATTACGAACATCTGCCCCCAAAACATACTTATTATACCATAAGCCACAGGAAATTCAAGGAACATGGCTAAAGAAACTTATCTCTGCCAAATTTCACAACGAACGGATGTAAAATACAGCACTAAAGCTATTGAATGTCAAGTCGGATGGAATATACATATATATATGGGCTATATCAACATCTAAACTGATATTCACCAATTTTAATAAGGGTATTCCTTTTCTCAAAGGAAAGTCTTGTGCCGAAATTCTTTGTGATCGGGCTACTATTATGAACTGTAGAAGAATAAATGGACAGATGAGTATATTTAAATCGACCCAGAAAGTGATTCTAAGATGATCGGTATAATAAACTGTGTATGTGTCTAGGACAGTGCGGTGTAGTGTATGGAATGAATAAAACGAGCTATATTCATGGGAATGATCGTGTCAGATGGAATATATATACACGGGAAAAAATCGTAATTTTTGATATGTTTGAATTGAAAGAAACTATTTTTGGAACCCAAATTTTTAAATGAAAATCAAGAAATTTTGTTTGGAAAGCATATTTTAACATATTAGAACAAAATATATTTGCGAACTGGCTTTCACAAAAAAATATGTGTATACACAAAAACCAAGGTTATTGTTTACGATTTTTTCCAAATATATTTAATTTAAAATGGATTTTTAAAACTTTGCTGACTTTTTCGAATTTTGGTTTTAAGTTTTCCCAGATTTCGTGTTATATTTTATAGCTGAAAATGTTATTTAATTAAATTTTATTTTACGGCACTAATTTCTAATTTATAAATATTCCAATTTATCACTTATTGTCAATTCATCAATGAAATTTCTATTTGTGCAAGATTATATGCTTTAAATTTTAATCGAATATTATACACGCTGAAAAAAAATCGCTTCTGTAGTATATTGTCCCAAACATAGTCGGCTTGAAACATATATATGTTTGGGGTACAGTCTAAACATATAATATTTGGTACACACAAAAATTATATATTTGGGAAGATGTTGTTCTAATTATTTCTATTTAAGTATTCAGAAAATACCTAAATATTGTTCAATTTTTCATTAATTCAAAGATAATTTTTTAAAAATTTTTCATGTTCGCAAAAATAATAAATAATAATCGTATAATCTTGGATAGAAATAAATTACCTGGAGGATTGACAACTAATGATGGCTTGGAACATTCAGAAGTTTTAAATGATTTATTTTAAACAGAAGTTAATATTATATATTTGGAGTGTACCCTAATTATATCGCGACCTAAGAGTGAAAAGGCGCTAAGTCCACTTTTTGCCAAAACGTATTTTTTGAAGCAGAACGTAAGATAAGTTGAATATACATCGATTTGGAAACAAAAAGACAAAAAAATCATGCTTTGTCATCTTTAAAAGCAGAATCGTAAAAGCGCTAAGTCCATATACCCTTTATAAAAACATTCATATACCGTAAGTATTTTGCCTCTCCTGTAAAATTTCTTTATGATCGTGCTACTATTGTAGAGGATACATGAACATTGGACATAGTTAAATCGGCTCAGAAAGTGATTCTAAGTTGATCGGTATAATAAACAATGACTGTGAGTCTCTTCGTCTTTTGCTTGTTACTAATGCACCAAGTCATAATACCATTTACCATAGAGTATAACACACGTTACAAGTATTCTCCATCTAGTTTCACAGAAATGATGATATTGTAAACCATAATTTCCATAAAATCTCATACCTAGTTGGTTAACTATAATGTCAATTTAATGACAATTCGTCAAATATGTAAAAAAAACTCATGCAAAATATAAAAAATAGCAAAGACAACATTGCTAATTTGCATATAAATTAAAAAGTTGCGTTACGGATTTAATACGAAGAGAAAAACATCAATTTATATACATACATACATACATATTACGAGTATGCGAACATGTTCCGAAATCGAATAGTTGTATTTTAACAAATTGAAAAAATGTTAGCTGTGTTGAAATGCCCATTTAGAGTGAACATTCATAAATATTTAACTTGTTGAAAACTTGCGAAAAAAGCATTATCTATCAGTAGCAGAAAACAATTTGGAAAATTTCGAAATCAAATAACAAGTTCACATATTTTTGTTTTGTAATGTCCCACCGACAAAACGAATTCACTTCACTCATCCAACCGTACAACCCAAATATAGTCGTAACTTGACAATGGAAAATACCAATTGTTGACATACCAAACATAATTTCATAAATTCATTGAAAGAATGTTTCTTTTACAAAAGTACCGCCGCTCCCACATATACGAGTGTGTGATTTAGAACTGACGTTGGGATGAGCAGTACTACGTATTCCAGGGCGGGTGGAAAGGATGTGTGCTAGAGTTGTGACATGACAAAACAAAGCTGGATAAGTGTCCTAAAAGAGAATCTATTCACATTCTTTGGGTATGTTTCCATGTTATTGCTTCCCCATACGCAGTATGTCATCGTATGCGAAACCCAGTGAACTTATTTGAAAACTGTTTAGGTTTTATACCCGCTACACCTTCACATATTAATCAGTGATCCAATAAAGTGCATATATTCTTAATAGTCGTATAATTTTAAGACGTTTTAGCCATGTCTGTGTGTTACCCATTAGTTGAACGCGTTTTATGTGGGAAACTTACAATGCAACTGAACTGAAATATATTAACAAAGATTGAAACACTGAAAGCAAAAATTCTGATACTTTAATATAGAAATTCGTAAATCGAGGAAATGAGTTTCAAAATTAGGTAGTTTTCAGTAAAATACCAATTACACCATTATTTATCTAATGCAGTAGACATTTTTGAGTACTAAATACACATATGGAGACACAAAAATGTAAACTTTATGGATGTTGATGTACGTTTTGAGAAATGAAAACAAATTATTTAAAAATCGGACAAAATCAGGTCATGACATTGGAGGGCTGTTGACCGAACTTACTCGTTTATGGCTTAAGAAGCATCTGTACAAAGCATTATTTGAAAAAAAAAAAAATTTTTTTTTTCAATATACATATTTATTTGCGATCTATTTATACGTACAAAATAATAAGCAAATTTGTTGGTATATAAAATTATGACAGGGTTGCTAAAGTCCATTGATCTTAGCAGTTAGTTATATTACATGGTTAACTTATAAATAAAAATATATTAACAAAAAATGTAGATAATTTATTTTAGAAAGGGAAGATCTAGTACATGGTTTCTTTTTAATCTTCTGATTTCATCACTGTCTTCTAAAAGGGATATAGCTAGTGCATTTGTGTGATTACTTAGCCTAGTGAGGTATTTACTGCTAAACTTTACTATTTCATCTCTGATATTTCTTATACCAAGGTCGTTGTGAATACAGCTGTTCTTCACAAACCAAGGTGCACTTGTTATAAATCTAAGAGTCTTGGACTGATATCTCTGCAGAATTTCTAAGTTCGAGTTGCTTGCCGTTCCCCAAAGTTCGATCCCGTAGGACCAAACTGGTTTCAAAACCAGTTTGGTCCTAGGCTGAGTTCGGATCTAGGACCAATTAACCAATAAATTTTTTTAGTTTTAACATCAACTTCCTTCCTTTTTGATTTGATATGATCTTTCCAAGTAAGACGGCGATCTAATCTAAGTCCAAGATATTTTACGCAATTCGATTTTGGAATCATTGCGCCATTAAGCGTAAGAGGTGGACAGTCTTCTTTCCGAGGGGTAAATGTTACTTGAACGGACGTATCAGGGTTGACTTTTATGTTCTACATATTAAACCATTTTTGAAGGACATTAAGTTGTCTTTGAACTATATGTGATGCTTCGACAGGATCTTCACTTGCTGCCAAAATGGCCGTATCATCGGCGTACGTGGCAATTGTAATTTCCGTGTTGACGGTTATGTTGGATGTGTATATAGTATAAAGCACTGGACCCAAAACGCTACCTTGTGGCACTCCGGAATTTATACTTCCTATATCGGACTCATTACCATTTACAGAAACATAGAAATTTCTGCTGCTTAAGTATACTTTCAGTAATAAATAATACGGAGTAGGTAATAGATTTTTAAGTTTGAACAGCAAACCATAATGCCAGACTCGGTCAAAAGCTTGTTTGACGTCCAAAAATACAGATGAACAGTACATCTTCTTTTCCAACGATTCTCTTATAAATTTCACAACTCTATGGCATTGTTCAGGAGTTCCGTGGTTATGCCTAAAGCCAAATTGATGATCTGGAATGATATTTATGTCATCTAGAATAGGAAGAAGTCTTCTTTGAAACAGTCTTTCAAACAATTTTGAAAATATGGGCAGCAAACTTATTGGACGATAAGAGCTCATCAAATGTTCAGGTTTGTTAGGCTTCCTATTTGAAACAATTAAAAAAAAAAAAAAAATTTAAAAAAAAAATTTTAAATACTCGATGCGGAATTTGAACCCGCAAACCCCGAATAATAATAAAGATAACATCCAAAGCAGTGAAATACTATATACGCTAAATTGGTCTTATATATCTCAGGAAAGTGGTAATTCGAACTCGTTTGTTGTCGAGCGCGTTAAGGTGTGATGTTATGCTGATACGGCTAGACCAAAAGCTCTACTTTGAATAATTAAATAAAGAAGTTTCTAAATATAAAACAAGTAAGAAATTTCAGTCGGGTAAACCGACTTATGAATCCCCTCACCTTGAGTACCAAAAAAATATTAGTAAATTTATTTATTTGTTTGTTTTAATTAAATATTATCAATTGAAATTGCATTTAATAACTTTAAAGTATGTACTGGTATTAAAGTTATAAGCAGTTTACTTTTGGTGTAAAATGGTGCATTTGTGTGGGAGGTACCAAAAGGGGCGTGCCAATAACGCCCTTTTTTCTCTGGACTCTAGGTACTATTAAAGCATTACACTGTAAACAATTTCAAGTATTTGTATGCCCTGGTATTAAAGTTATAAGCTGGTAACTATTGGTACAAAATGGTAATGGTAATGTTAACCCTTTGTGGGGGAGGTACTAGAAAGAGCGGACCAATATGGCCCATCTTCGAACTTAGCCGGAGATACATAGAAGAAAATTTTACCACACGCCAAATTTTAAGGCAATCGGTTACTCCTTTCGAGAGTTATCGTGCGCACCAGCCAGCAGGCAGACAGACAGACAGACGGACATTGCTCATTCGACTTAAAATGACCCAAAACGGATTTCCGCCGAACATACTTAGGGTCTTAGGTCACTCATTCGATGTGTTACACTTTTGGCAAATTATATATGCCCTCCTCTCTAAAGTCAGGGGATAATTATAAAAACTTATTTAATGAAATAGTCAAAAAAAATTAACTTTTTAGAGGAGATACGGTTACATTTCAAAAGCATACAAAAAATAGCATTTGCATTGCTTTCTAAGCACTGGTTAAAATTCTCATCCAAAAAATAGCATTTTGGCGCGACAAGCCCTTGATAAATTTATTGGTAAATTTCCAATTTTGAACAATTTGTGAACTAAAGAGCTATTGAAATCAATTGAGCTGGTTAGCTAAAGAGCTGAAGAACTAAAGAGATGTGGAACTAAAGTGAGCTGGTGAGCTAAAAAACCGTTGTTTCCATTTTTATGTCATCATGAATGTGTGTATATTCAACCCATATCATTCATTGAATCAATATACTATATGTATATATTAATAGCTACTGATTTGAACTTGTGATGCACTAAACGAAAACGAAATGAGCTGTTGAACTAAAAAGCTGTTGAATTAAAGAGCTGTTGAACTAAAGTGAGCTGGTGAACTATAGAGAAGGTGAACTAAAGAGCTGTTGAACAAGTAAGATTGTGAACTAAATAGCTGTTGAATTCAATTGAGCTGGTGATCTAAAGAGCTGTGGAACTAAAGGGAGCTGTTGAACAAAAGTGAGCTGTCGAACTAAAGTGAGCTGTCGAACTAAAGTGAGCTGGTGTGCTAAAGTGCTGGTGAACCAAAGAGCTTTTGGAATTAAGTGAGCTAAAGAGATGGCGAACTACAGAGCTGTTGAACTAAAGCGAGCTGGTGCGCTAAAGAGCTGGTGAACTAAAAAACTGTTGAGCTTAAGTGAGCTGGTGAACTAATTAGCTGGTGACCTAAAGTGAACTGGTGAACTAAAGTAACGTCCCCATATAACGATACCTTTCGATTTGAGTTATTCACGTTCTGGAAGTCACACTGCACAACCAGCTTAAATTTGGTAGTATGTGTTTTCTTATGATCCTAACTATTCCTGAAAAAAACGGTCAATGTTTGGTTATGGCTTCTCGATTTGACATATTCCATTCTAAAAGCCACACTGTATAACGCAGATATTAGGCTGTTTTATTATTCGCTTAACTATTCATAAAAAAAATTTAAGTCTTAATCATGTTCGGATTTAGGCCCCATAAAACTGTAAAATTGTCGATTTAAGTTCTTCGCGTTCTAGAACCCACGATATACAACAGATCCGGCCGGAATTCTGCAGTTAATGTTTTAAAATGCACCCTATTAATTTTGGGACAAATCGGTCCATGTTTGAATGTAGCCCCCATATAATGTACAGAACCTTCTGAAATTGGACAGGTTATGTTTTATTAAGCCCCTCACTCTTCATGGAGCACCTGGACCAAATCGGTTCATATTTTGATGTAATCCCATAAAACGGTACCTTCCGATCTGACTTCAACCTAAGTGGCTGAAAATTGACAGATTGACAGATCTACTGATCAGGCTGAGAGTTAGGCATATGGGATTTAACGGGAACCGATTAAATGGATTGCCTGCTTAACGCTAAATGATCTACCAAGTAGTAATTCTATTTAAAATGAGCTCTCCTAACAACGGAGTGTAATGGAACCTAGTGCCCATAGGTGTATGATTTGCAGTCAGGGGTCATCGGCTATATTTGTACGGAGCCTTGCTAATACCTGGGCGCTTCAGCAAGTAACAGATGTATTGCCACCCAGTCCTTGTTACAATACCGGGCTAAACCAAAACCTATATCGGGAGCTATGCTGGATTGTCCGTCCATTGGTCTTGGTCCAAGCCGACCTTACCAAAACCGATGAAAAAAATCCTTCCTTACTTACCTACTTAATCGGCTATTACAGAACATTACTTCCTGAAGCCGAACGTAGAATAGATTTCCAAGCGCTTCGATCTTCTGCGCTTCTTCTCCAATTTGTGACACCAAGTTTCGAGATGTCTTCCTCCACCTGATCTTTCCATCGTAGTTTTGGCCTTCCCCTTCTGCGTGAACCGTCATCAGGTTCGTATTGAAATGACTTTTTTGCTGGAGCATCTTCATTCATACTCACCACATGACCTAGCCAACGTAATCGCTGTAATTTAATACGCTTAACTATGTCAATGTCGGCAAATAGCTCGTGCAGCTCGTGGTTCATACGACACCGATATTCTCCGTCAACGTAGATTGGTCCATAGATTTTATGAAGAATTTTTCTCTCGAATACTCCAAGTACTGCCTCGTCTGCTTTCGCAAGTACCCATGCTTCAGAACCATATAACAGCTCGGGTAGTATCAGCGACTTGTAGAGTGTGATTTTTGCTTGTCGAGAGATGGCTTTGTTCTTGAACTGCTTACTTAGTCCGAAGTAGCATCTATTAGCCAGGATTGTTCTTCGTTTTATCTCAAAACTGATGTTGTTTGTTTTGTTTATGGCGGTACCGAGGTAGATAAAATCGCTGACAATCTCAAAGTTGTGGTTTTTAACTTCCACTGTTCGTCCGAGTCTGCTGGAAGTTTTGGTGGTAGATACCATCAACTTGGTTTTATCGGCGTTTACTGTCAGACCCACTTTCGCAGATTCCTTTTCGATTTTTTCAAAGGTGGCATTTACTGCTCGCAATGTTCGACCCATGATGTCGATATCGTCGGCATAGGCGAGCAGCATGTGTTGTTTCGTGAATAGCGTGCCAGTCCTATTCACATCTGCGTCTCGCAAAACCTTTTCCAGCAGGATGTTAAAAAGGTCACACGACAGACTATCTCCTTGTCTGAAACCTCGTTTGGTACTGAACAGCTCGGAGAGGTTCTTTCCTATTTTAACTGAGGATCGCGTATCAGTTAATGTCATCCTGCAAAGCCGTATTAGTTTTGTAGGGGTACCAAACTCAGACATGGCTTGAAACACCTTTGGTCGTATAGGGCTGTCTAAAGCGGCCTTGTAGTCGACAAATAGATGGTAAGTGTCGATTTGTTTTTCTTGGGTCTTTTCCAGGGTTTGGCGTAGTGTGAATATCTGGTCTATGGTGGACTTGCCAGGTCTAAAGCCGCATTGATATGGCCCAATTATCTCATTGACTTTAGTTTTTAATCTCTCACACACTACGCTGGACAGTATTTTGTATGCGATGGGAAGGAGACTTATTCCTCTGTAATTGGCACATACTGTCTTGTCTCCTTTTTTGTGCACGGGACATAATATGCTGAGGTTCCAATCATCGGGTATGCGTTCTTCTACCCAGATTCTATCCTTCCAGTACTAAAAAAAATGTAAAAAGGGAACGTCAAAACGCAGGCTCAACCAGGAGCGGATGACGCTCAGAGTTCGGATGAACACAAGAAAATCAATCACAGCGCCTGGGCTATGAATCCAACCGCAGGAGAAACCTTCATACTCCAATCAAGTGGGTTTCTTCAATTGTTCGACTGTCCCTCTGATGGTCTAGGCCACCGCTGACCTTACCAAAACCGATGAAAATGTCCTCCCAACGAGCAGCGAATAGCGCTCAGAGTTCTGACGAAGTTTGAGGTTTCGTCTCTAACCTCTTAGAGTCACTTATCTAGGCTAAGAACGTCATTGATGTTTCGAAAGCTACGGAGTCCGCTGATAAGGCCACCACTTTGGTCATGTTAATGGCTGGCAACAATGCCAAATGAATTAGGTCACCTTAGGGACCCCTGCCTTCGAAAAAGGCTAGATGCCATAACGTCATCTTCAACGGGACACTCAACAAACCCTTCAATGAAGCGGCAAAGGAGAGTCTTGTGATGACCGTTATAGACAGAAGCGATGTGAATGACACCATCCCTAAGGACAAGTGGAGACATGTGTAATCAGTCAATATGGCCGTATTGACTCGGTTGACATTCTCGAGCTGCTAAATGATTGCAATCCTGGTCTGTCCACCCATAGTTGGAGAATTGGCAAGATTGGTAAGGCGGATGGCTAAAAGCTGCAGGTTAATTTGATCCTTAATGCTGAATCCATCCTTACAACGGGTAAATGGAACTTGCGCTATGGCTTCGTGGTCGACACCCAGCCATTCCGGAAATGCAGAGCTACCTACGCCCATAATTTCTGGAGCCTTAAATCCCAGAATAACGGCTATAACACCGCACTAAGCACTACCTCAGACACGAGGGCTGAGGAGGGTTTCTGGGCTCCCTGACGCATCTGATGGGGACAAGATCCTCGATGATACGAACGTGGAGTTCGATTAGACCCTTGTTGGGGTGGAGGTTAATCTGGCGGTTACCAATGATGGTTAGAATTCTACAGATTAACCTCCATTACGCTAAAGCATGTCCACTTTTCGAAGAGGTTAATGCTTTGATATAGCCCCAGAGAAAGGTCCTAGCCGGTTTGATTTCTGGACTACATAGAATTAAAAATTTCCTGCATGAGGGATGGAATTATAAAACTTAAGTTTAGTAATACCTAGAACTATTCTCACGAGCATTGAACTATTCTCAGATTACTTCTGCAATGACAAAGTGAGGCTGTTCTTCAGTTGGTTAACGAAACTATAATTTTCTTGTTTTTCGTAAAAAGATTCGTTGGGTAAACGTAGTCACAATATATGAGTATTTAGGGGGGACGCTAGTATTTGGTATGCGCTGAGCAACATTTCTTTTTCTACGCTGTCGAAGTTATGGAAGAGAAAACCACAAAATGTTTAAATGTTTTTGCTACTGTTCATTCCGCTCAGACCCCATGACGAACTCCGGTAGTCGCAGAAACATTGATGACACATGTTGTCTGCATCTATTGGGCCGTCTGTCCGTCCGTCCATACGGACGGAGACATGAGTTTCTGTATTTACGCAGATTCCTACAACCCAAATAATATCGACATTATAGCAGCCGCCGCAGCACGTTTGCATACTTTTGTTAAATCCTGCAGCAAAAAATAAAAAGGAAATAGAGAGACTGACAAGGAAGCTATCGAAGTCTTGGAATGACTAAAACAGAGCGAAAGATCAAAGTTGCTATTTTGTGGTTAGGAATATTTTGTTAAAATATTGTCCATGGGTATGGAGACCAGGAGTTCTTAGAAACTATGCACTGGTCCATTGTAATAGTTTTGGTTACATTTTCATAACTTTAACATATTAGTTATATTTTTTCCCCTGTAGGACAGGGTTATCTGATGGAGAAAAAGTTCCCATGGAAATTAAGAAATATTTTGTGTTTTTTGTAAATGTTTGGTTTAATTAAATCTTAATTTCTATATTTTCAAAAAATAAAACATATCTTCTTAGTTGCAACATATTGGTTCATCTTATTTCTTTAATTTGACTGATGATGGTGATTGACACATCAGAGATCATTAATTATTGGATGTACGGCGTTTGGCGTTAAGGGCGCCACCTTTTTACAATTCCCATTCGTTTTTCGTATTTGTTCAATTTCACGGTGTGAATCTGTTTTTCACATTTGTCTTCAACTACGGATTTCTTCAACGCTACATTCATCTTCGTTTTACTAATTCGTTGCGCTACTCATGTGGTTCTGTTTTTTTGGGCCTTTCGAAATATAACTTCTTTTCATAATTGCTCATTTAATAAAACGATATTTTTAAATCATCATTTAACGAATGTTGTTTAAATTAGATTTCGTTTTTCTCCCCTCACACTCTTGTCAGGTATAAAATTTGTTGTCGAAAATCGTATTTCTAAAGGTGTTTAATTAATCATTTATTAGTTTAAAGAGTTCATTGGTGGCATCGAACCATTCCAAACAATCACTTTGTGGAGGAGAGTTTTTGGAGGAAACACCTTCATATCGATTCTATTATTCTAGTCATTTCTTATATTTCAGGAGGAAAATAGAGAAATGGATAGAATAGTAATAATATTAAATTTTCTTAGGGAATAAAAATCCAAAATAGAATTATAAAAAACTTTTACTTCGTGTCAAACCGGGGACCTTTTTTAGGTAATCATCTTCGATTTGAAAATAAGTCAGAAAATAATTTCATCTCTAGTTGGCGAATAATGGAGCTTCAGATTTTATTAGCACCTGATATATGCTAAAATGACGTAGTGGATGTACGTTCAGAGTTACATTCTCTGCCAAAAAATGTAAGACAATTTCGGTCAAGCAAACCGACTAAGGTGTATTCTCACTTTGTGAATAATGTAATATGGAATACGGTAGTTCGTGTAAGAGGAAACATTTTACATAGTCTACAGTCATGCAGAATATGAAAAGGAGATAGTTACAGAAGATATATGGACATTGTTTTCAAATAAATCTTTCAATTTGTGTGGACAGTTTCAGTACACTGTACGGAGTTATAAGTGCCCATGTGAACTGGTATTCAAGTTATGAGCTATGGGAAGTACCTTAATAAGCACTGTAGGTACTATAAAAGTATTACACTGCTCAAAATTGAAGGTATTCATATATATTCGTATACTGGTATTTATGTTATAAGCTGTTTACTCTTTGTACATAGTGGTCTCTTTGTGTGGGAGTTATAAAAATGTGGCGGGACAACTTCGCCCATTTTTCTCACTGTAATAGAGATAGATAAACTATTAATATGTCTGAAATTACAGAACATTCGAGTCAGCATTTCACTGAATTGTAACAATTTGTGGTGGGGGTATCAGAAGTAGTAGACCAATTTTGCACATTCTCAAACATAGCCAGAGATGGAAAAAAATTTCACATACGAGGTATGTTCAAAAAATATCGCGAATTTTTAATTTCCGCGGGCTACGTTTATTTGATTTTTGATATTTTTGTAGCGTTATGGTGGTACTCATGTCCCTTACTTATGCTGACAAGGTCGGCCATTTTGAATGTTTAGTTAATTTTTGACAGCCGTTGTGCTTGGATGTGTTTTAACTTGTCTTCGATTTTTATCTATTTCAGAAAATGGATCAAAGAATCTTTACCAAATTTTGTGTGAAAAACAAAATAAAGTGCACTGACGCATTCCGAATGTTGACTGTGGCATATGGTGAAGCTACCTTGGACCTAAGAAACGTTTATCGGTGGTACAAAATGTTCTTAGAAGGCCGAGAAGATGCGAAGGACGAACAGCGTGCCGGACGCCCGAGCTCACAGTTTTCTTTGATTGAAGGGGCTTGGTGCATTATGAGTTCTTGCCACAGGGTAGTACGGTCAAAAAAGCATATTACTTGCAAGTTATGCGCAAATTGCGCGAAGCAATCCGCTAAAAACGCGCGGATTTGTGGAAGAACAAAAACTGGCATTTGCACCATGATAACGCCCCTGCACACACATCGTTGCTTGTGCGCGAATATTTAGCCAAAAACAACACAATAATGGTGACGCAGCCACCGTATTCCCCTGACCTAGCCCCCTGTGACTATTTTTGTTCCCAAAACTGAAAAGGTCCAAGAAAGGACGACGCTACGCCACGATTGAGGAGATAAAGACGGCATCGAAGGAGGAGCTGAACAAGATCACAAAAATTATTATTTGAAGTGCTTCGAGGATTGGAAAAAACGTTGGCAGAAGTATATTATATCCGAGGGGAATTACTATGGAGGGGACAAAATAGATTTTTATGAATAAATAAATACTTATTGAAAAAATACAAAATTCGCGATATTTTTTTAACATACCTCGTAACAAAATTTGAAGTCAATCGGTCACTCCTTTCGAGAGTTATCGTGTGCACCAACCAGACAGATTTCTGCCAAACATATTTAGGGTTCGGCAGAAATCACTCCTTCGATGTGTTACACGTTTGGCCTGTGACAAATGATATATCCACTAAAGTGAGGTATAACCATAAAATAGTTATACCCAATACCACACTGTGGTACAGGGCATTATTATCTATATATATAACCAGTAAGGAAAGGCAGAAAGTCGGGCGGGGCCGACTATATAATACCCTACACCTCCCTAACAATGCGATAGGGGTCATTGCCATAATAATTTGGAATAATTGGTAAATGGGTAGAAACATATTATCTAATTCTGAAACGATAATCGCTAAATTAAGCAATATTCGCTAAATTAAGCAAATTGAGAAACATCTTTCTGGAAAATTTTAATGATAGGAAGTAAAATACAACTTCTATAGCGGTTTGATACCAAATCAGGAGGAACATATATATGGAGCTTTAATATAAATCTGAACCGATCTTCCCTGAATACTTATTCATGTAAAAAGACCTCCTCTGTCGAATTTCGTACTGATCGGATATAAAATACAGTCTCTACAGCGCTTACATGTCAAATTGGGGGTAACATATATATGGGAGCTATATCTAAATCTGAACCGATTTTCTCCGAATTTGGCAGTATTCCTTCATGTAATAAGAAACCTCTTTCTGCCGAATTTCGCACTGATCAGATATAAAATACAGTTTTTACATCGCTTACAGGTCAAATCGGGGGTAACATATGTATATATGGGTGTTATATCTAAATCTAAACCGAGTTTCTCCGAATTTGGCAGTATTCCTTCATGTAGAAAGAAACCTCTTTTTGCCGACTTTCGCACTCATCGGATATAAAATAACATTTTTACAGCGCTCACATGTCAAATCGGGGGTAACGTATATATTGGGGGCTATATCTAAATCTGAACCGATTTCTTCCAAATTTAAAAGTGTTCATTCATATAATAGGAAACCTCTTTCTGACGAATTTCATACTGATCGGATATAAAATACAGTTTTTAGAGCGCTTACATGTGAAATCGGGGGTAACATATATATGAGGGCTATATCTAAATCCGAACCGATTTTCTCTGAATTTGGCAGTATTCCTTCATGTAATAAGGAACCTCCCTTTGCCGAATTTCGCACTGATCGGATATAAAATAACATTTTTACAGCGCTTACATGTCAAATCGGGGGTAACGTATATATGGGGGCTATATCTAAATCTGAACCGATTTCTTCCAAATTTAACAGTGTCCTTCCATATAATAAGAAACCTCTTTCTGCCGAATTTCATACTGATCGGATATAAAATAAAGTTTTTACAGCGCTTACATGTCAAATCGGGGCTAACATATATATGGGGGCTATATCTAAATCTGAACCGACTTTAACCAAATTCAATAGGGATCGTCCTTGGGCCAAAAAAAAGATATGTGTAAAGTTTCGTCGAGATCGGACCAAAATTGCGACCTGTACTTTGATTACAAGAATACATGCACAGACAGACAGACGGACAGACGGACAGACAGACAGACGGACAGACGGACATAGCTAAATCAACTCAGAAAGTGATTCTAAGTCGATCGGTATAATAAAAGATGGGTCTATTTCTTCTCCTTTTGGGTGTTACAAACAAATGCACAAAGTTATAATACCCTGTACCACAGTGTGGTGTAGGGTATAAAAATGAAACGGTCCATCTGTGTAATGGCATCACGTCAGAACGGCTGGAGCGATTTGGCTCAATTTTTTTTTCAGTTGTTCGTATTTGCCTGGAGAAGGTTGTTACGAAAGAAAATTTTG
The DNA here is from genome assembly GCA_963930755.1 of Eudasyphora cyanicolor. Classification (NCBI taxonomy): domain Eukaryota; kingdom Metazoa; phylum Arthropoda; class Insecta; order Diptera; family Muscidae; genus Eudasyphora; species Eudasyphora cyanicolor. The sequence continues at coordinate 207,847,848 of OZ005737.1, read as the reverse complement.
GGAAAACCCTCCGGAAAAGTCGGAAAATTGGGAAAATCGAAAATTGCTATTTCTTGCGAGATTCCTACTGTTCCTATCTACTGCTCTCTTTTTCAATCCAATTTTTTTTATTAATTTTCTATTAAACAAACAAGTTTTCTATTAAACATATGTACGAGTATGTGCTATTTTTCTTGCTGCAATTCATTCGAGTTTTGCGTATTGTTACACTGATTTCGCGTATCACATCGGCAAACGGTACAAGCATTACGATCAATTAAAATTCACGATATTTATCAATTCGAACATTTTTTCAGATAATAAGTTTGAGTATAAGAGGTAAGGTTATCTTATTGGATTGCGGGCATTGCAAAATCATAATTTCGGATGAATGCACGATGGCGCATAAACGAGCTCTGGAGGCAATTGACCGAACGATGAAGGATTTACGACGTGATTTGAGACAATTTGGTGAGTCTGATATTGCTCTCCGGAGATTTTCGTCAAACGCTTCCCGTCATCCCGAAATCTACTGCCGATGAAATTAATGCATGCCTGAAATAGTGGTCTTTGTGGCTGCATGTCAAGAAGTTGAAATTGACCACGAACATGAGAGTCGCGTTGCAGAACGACTCATCGGCTCTTGAATTCTCGAAACAACTGTTGGCGCTTGGCAATGGCCAAATTACTATTGATGTTTCCACTGCATTGATATTGTTCCCGGCAAATTTTTGCGAGTTCACATCGTCGAACGAGGAACTCATCACCAAAGTGTTTCCAAATCTCGATTAGATTAGTGAATGGGCAATATTAGCAGCGAAGAATAAGGACGTCGATAGCATGAATTTTATTATTCAAAGTAAAATCGAACTCGCTTGATGTGCCAGGAGCTCCGCCGCATAATTTACAGCTGAAGGTGGAATCGATCATAATCATGTTGCGGAATCTGAATCATCCGAAATTGTGCATAGTTCGCGGTTGTCAATTATGAAACTGATGGACAATGTGATTCAGGCGACGATCATCAAGGGAAAATTCAAAGGAGAGGAAGTCCTTATCCCACGAATTCCGATTATTCCAACTGATCTTTCATTCCAATTCAAGCGGATTCAGTTCCCTGTACGATTGGCTTTTGCGATGACAATCAATAAATCTCAAAACCAATCGTAGGAAGTCTGTGGAATTAATCTCGAATTTCCCTGTTTTTCGCACGGTCATCTGTACGTTGCCTGTCTTCTGTCTTCGTTGTTTGTTGTTTATCATCTGATTCGATTTATCTCTACTGATTTCGATTCCTTTTAAACAAATCGCATTAAAATTTTAACTATCTGTGTTTTATTATCACTCTGGAGTTTATCTGAAGGCGTTAAACTGGGGCGAGGCGAAGTTCGCCGGGTCCGCTAGTATTATATATTATTATTTGTGCATTTGTTTGTAACACCCAAAAGGAGAAGAGATAGACCAATCGTTTATTGTACCGATCGCCCTAGAATCTTACTCTGAGTTGATTTAGCTATTTTCGTCTATCTGTGCATGTATTCAAAGTACAGGTCGCAATTATATTCCAATGTCAACGAAACTTTGCACACATATTTCCTTTGAGCCAAGGACAATCAACGCTGTGGAAACTGTATTTCATATCCGATGAATACGAAATTCGGCAGGAAAAGATTTCTTATTACACCATTGAACTGTGCCAAGCCCCCATATATATGAAACTGTATTTTATATGTGATCATTACGAAATTCGACAAAAAGAGGTTTCTTATTACATAAATGAACACTGCTAAATTTGGGGAAAATCGTTTCAGATTAAGATATAGCCCACGTATATGCGAGGTCTGTTCAATAGAAAAGGTGAATATCTCGGCTACGTGCATTCTATTAGAGATTTTTAATGTTGCCACACTTGTCTCGAATATATGCTCTTAGTTGAGCATATGTTCGAGAACCGTTGCAAAACGTTCAAAAATTAACAATTTTAGAACAAACTTTTCCGCCACACGTTTCATGTTCAAAATTTTAAAAAAAATTATGCCATGAGCCAACCGGTATGCCGACATCCTCTGCAACTTCTCTAATACTGATTCGGTAATTCTCCATAACAATTTTCTCCACTTTTTCAACACTTGCATCGGCCTTTGATGTGACGGATCTTCCAGGACGAGCGTCGTCTTCTCGACCTTCTTAAAAAAGCGTGTACCATCTGTAAACATTTTTCTGACTCAGAGTACAATCACCACATGCCACTCACAACATTTTAAGTGCTTTTGAGCACTTAATTCCATTTGTATCCCCTTACCTTAGAGTGGAGGGTATATACATATAATTTGCTCCGAGCCAAAAGTGTAACACGAGGAAGGAGTGACCTAAGACCACAAGGATGTTTTGGCGGAAATGGGTCATTTTAAGTCATCTGAGCAATGTCCGTCCGTCTGTCTGTCTGTCTGCTGGCTGGTGGGCACGATAACTCTCGAAAGGAGTAACCGATTAACTTCAAATTTGGTACGTGGTAATATTTTTTTCTATCTCCGGCTAAATTCGGAGATATTGGTCCACTCCTTCTAGTACCTCCCCCACAAAGGGTTAACATTTAGTGAAATATTGATTATTTCATAACTTCTATGCTATTTATTTGAATCCTCTGAAATTCTACACATAGTATATATTAGTTTATTAGTCACTATTACCTCGAGAAAAATGGGCGAAGTTGTCACGCCTTTTTTGGTACCTCCACACAAATGCACAATTTTGAACCAAAAGTCAATAGCTTAAAACTTTATTACCAGTGCATACAAAGACTTGAAATTTTGAAATGCTTTTATAAAAACTAGAGTCCAGAGAAAAATGGGCATTAGTGGCACCCCCATTTTGGTACCTCCCACACAAACGGACCTTTTTGTACCAAAAGTAAACATCTTTTAACTTTAATACCAGTGCATACAAATACTTGAAATTTTGTACAGTGAAATGCTTTTATAGTACCTAGAGTCTAGAGATGGCTATTATTGGCATGTCCCTTTTGATACCCCCCATACAAATGGACCATTTTACACCAAAAGTTAACAGCTTATAACTTTAATACCAGTACATACTTTAAAGTTATTAAATGCAATTTAAATTGATAATAATTTAATTAAAACAAAACCAGTAAGGAAAGGCAGAAAGTCGGGCGGGGCCGACTATATAATACCCTACACCTCCTTAACAATGCGATAAGGGTCATTGCGATAATAATTTGAAATAATTGGTAAATGGGTAAGAACATATATATGTGGATATACCTATTCTGAACCGATAATGGCTAAATTAAGCAATATTCGTTCCTAAATTTAGAAACATCTTTCTGGAGAATTTTGTAATGATCGGAAGTAAAGTACAACTTATATAGCGCTTTGTAACCAAATCAGGAGTAACATATATATAAAGGTTATATCTAAATCTGAGCAGATTTTCTCCGAATTTGGCAGTATTCCTTCATGTAATAAGAAACCTCGTTCTGCCGAATTTCGCTGTGATCGGATATAAAATACAGTTTCTACAGCGCTCGAATTTCAAATCGGGGGTAACATATATATGGGCGCTATATCTAAATCTTAACCGATTTTCTTCGAATTTGGCAGTATTCCTTCATGTAATAAGAAACCTCTTTCTGCCGAATTTCGTACTATATATCTAAACTATATGGGGGCTATATCTAAACCGATTTCCCCCAAATTTTGTATTGTCTCTAAGTGCATCACGAGACTACTCTCTGTCAATTTGTGTACAAATCAGTTCAAAAATGTTGCTAATACAGTGCATATTTGCCAAATCGGAGGTACATATATATGGGAGCTAATCTGAACCGATTTTAACCAAATAATAACTAAATAGGGGTCGTCCTTGGGCCTAAAGAAAGATATGTGCCAAGTTTCGTTGAGATTGGACCATAATTGCGACCTGTACTTTGATTACAAGAATACATCTACAAACAGACAGACGGACAGACAGACAGACGGACATAGCTAAATCGACTCAGAAAGTGATTACAAGTCGAATAAACAATGGGTCTATCTCTTCTACTTTTGGGTGTTACAAACAAATGCACAAAGTCATAATACCCTGTACCACAGTGTGGTGTAGGGTGTAAAAATAAATAAATTTACTAATATTTTTGTGGGACTCAAGCTGAGGGGATTCATAAGTTCCATATTATATTCAGTAAAAATTTGGTGTTTATCTGTCAACCCAATCAAAAGTTATTAACAAAACAATACAGGTAATTTGATTTGCATTACAAAGGAATTGCACACAAATTAAAAAAAGTGTCAAACTTTGATCGCCTTAAAAAATTAAATTTTGATAACGAATGTTTAATGTTGCAGCAATGAAAACTAAGTGTTGGGTAACTTTTATTCTAAAAGTGCTGTTATTTAAAGCTGAAGGTTTAATGTGTTAATCGTTTTTAAAGCTGACCAGTACTAGCAATTGGTCTGTCCGTCCATCCATAGCATTTCATAAGTGGTATTTAATAAAGTACATACCTACTATGGTTCTACTGCATAGGCATATTAACACACAATGGATGAAAAGTGGACATTGTGATGGACATGATGAACATTGTAGGCAGGTTTTTAAATTCAGTTCAAGCGCATAGGCGAGGGAATGTAACAAAAATAACTGAAATTCCTTTTGATGTGGTTAACTGATGCTGATCCGGCCAAGGATACTGGTGAAAGTGTGAACAGAGCAGCAGTAGCAACAACAACAATAACAAAAAACAAATCCCCAACAACAAGTGTTGGTGGAGTCCTTCTTCAACAGGATACGATATGGTTCACAGACCAATGGGGCAAATATGGCTGGACTTTACAACATTGTGGCACGTAATTAACGCAATAATCAGGCAAAGCAATGCAGGGGATGAATTTGGTACTCATTGGAGGGAGGGAGGGAGGTGGAAGTGGATGCACCACAAAGATTTCTTTATTACCGATTAAGAGTAGTCCCCTCGATGGATGGATGGATAGACTTATCTATGTGTGTACCGGGAATATGTAGGTAACCCTTTTGACATTGTTGGAGAATGGGGGTCCATCCAAGGTGGTCTTAGATGGGGCGACCTGCTCTTACAGTTTTGTAAAGGTATTTTTGTTAGCAACATAAAGGATGCTTTACGCCACAACTGCTCTGCCGTGTAATTACTTTTGTTTGTATGCGTGTGATTATATGTGCAGGAGTGATTACAGTGGCTGGTATTAATCTAAGATCACTTATATATGTGCTCTATGGGATGTACATCGCATATGGACATCCAAAAGATGTAACCTATGATGTAGGTATGCAGTAGCTGAAGATGGGAAGAAGTAAGGTTAAAATATGTGAATTTTGGCGAAAAAAGCTTTCTTTGTGCGTCTTTTAATTCATAGTTCGCTGTTGGATCAAGAAATCTGTCTGTTAAATACTATGGCATCTGCAGCCCTTAAACATTAAGACCAATTTTCACTATCCTACAGTTATAGTTACTCGTATATATGGAACTGGAATTTTTTACTGTACGTTAGCTCTAACATAAGGTGCTGAAAAGGGGGGTAAATATTCCTTTTCAAATGTGGCAGAGTATGTTTTGGAATCAGGAATGAAGAAATTCATTATTTTAAAGGTACGACGTCGAAATGTTCGATGGTGATTCGCAAGGTGTCACGGATCCCAATGTTCGAATTTTAAATGACTCATTATGGAACGAGTTTTGGCTACATTGACTTTAAGGCAGTCGAACGATTGCATTTTATTGGTGTTTTATTCAGAAAACACCCCAAGAATGAGTCGAAAGATATCAAGAACTTGGTGGACAATTCATATCACCTCGACCAGCGCTAACAGAATGTCCTTTGTCGAATTAAAAGAAATATCGGTTCATGTATATGTTTTTTTGTGTTACAAAAGCTCGTCATTAGATTGTTTTTTTTTTTTTTTGGAATCACATTTTAACACAAATTGCAGTAGACCTTAACAAATTTCAGGCACTGTGCGTATGCACGCGCTAAAGTGTATCCTGAACGGTTAAAATTGTTTTGGCATTTATTGAAGTGTAAAATGTTGTCCTGCAGCTATTTATGCGTAAATATTGAACACGGCGTGAGTGTATGTGTGCGGGTATTAATAACTCCTATACTACACCCGAAAGCAATGTATATTGGAGGGTATGTGTGTGCGTATTCATCTGAAGAATTTTACACCTACTTGGGTTAATGATTTCATTAGATGTTGTCCATTGTCCCTTCAAAATGTCCATAAAAGATAGTGACCCCTTCAATCGCTAAGTGTGCGAGTGCGGGGGTGTATGGTCAAGTAAGTCCTTCCAGTCCTTTTGCTGTCTTCGCTCGGCTGGCCTTTATTACCGGTGCGTGTGGCCGTTTGGCACTCTGATAGATGCCGAGTTATTTGCTGGAACATTGCCGTGAAGGCGTTGTTAAGGAATTCGATTTTTACACCTGCTGCATAATGATAATGAGCTAAATTTCCACCTTCTTTGTAAACGCTAATGGCTGATTATGTGGGGGTGGGGGATATTGATAGGTGATTGGTTGGAATGTGCTCATAATATCAATATTGTTCATGAGACAGGAGACCATCGCCAAAGTCTTTAAGAAAATAAGTTCAACGTATACATTGCTCGAAACCATTTAACTATTTAAAGTAGACTATGCATAATGAGAGTTATTAATATCCATTCTATGTTTTAATATGTGCTGGAAACACATATTTGATTTATTTTCGTCATTGAGCTTGCAAATTAAATACATTACAAACCATATAGAAGTGTACTACCTTTGTGTAAAATTAAATTTAACATCTGTAAAAAACGAAATCAAAAATTCTGCATTTTTTGTTTAGAGGAAGTAGTAAACGGAAAACTCGTTAGAGTGCTTTAAAAAGGTCATGGGGTCTTGGCGAGTAAAACAACTGTTGCTCTGTGAAATTTTCAGTAAAACTTTCGTCCTCAGGATGATCCATTCATCACCACGACGAACCCCATTCATCATCATGACGAACCCCATTCATCATCACGACGAATAGCATTCATCACCACGACGAATTCCTTTTCGTCACCACGACGAATCCCATTCATCATCACGACGAATTCCATTCGTCACCACGACGAATCCCATTCATCACCACGACGAATTCATGCCCACGACTATTTAAATTTAAAAAATTCCAATAAATGTTCTTCTAGTTTTAAACCATTTAAAATGGTATGGAAAATAAAATTATTTGACTGCATTGCTAGGTTCAGTTGTGAATATTCGTTTCGAGACGCAGTTCTTATCAGGTAAGGCTGAAATCAAACAAACGAGAAGTATTCATTACTTATGCTATTTTAAATCAAAAATAATCACATCAGGTAATGTATTTGCCAACAGACCACTAGCACAAATGTTTCACACTTATACAGCTTGTCGAGCTGCATGTGCATACTCGTACATGCAGCTCGATGTTTTTGATGTTTTGTTAAACAAACATCATTTACGCCGTGCCAGTGCGGTTTGTTTAACCAATCGGTGCTGCGTGGAACACACACGTGGACGAACATAACAACGTCGCATGTATTTCTTTTTTTGTAGGAGTTGACGTTGCCATAAAGGGCGAATAAGTCGATCGTTCTCATGATGAATGGATAATCTTATTGACGAACGGTGTTCGTCATTAATTATTAGATTTTTTAAATTGATCTTTTACAACAAATTATATAACTAAGGTAATCAGAACGCATAGAGAACAGTACATTTAAGCAGAAACTATAATTTGATTGCTTCGTTTGATCATATTTTCAGCAAAATGGCCAAATAAATCTTTTCGTCGTGGGAATGAAACCTTATCGCTCTCTCGACGAATTTCGAAATCACAAAAACATGACTTGATGATCGTGTTCGTTCTATTGACGTACAAAAACATCGCATGTACGAAACTTTTCGTCACCAGTGCGAAGATATATTGACGAAACTGATTCGTCATGGTGACGAACGGTTTTTCTATCAGTGTACTAGTATTATGTACACATTTAGTTTTAATGAAAGTTTAATAACTCGTCATTGCAAACGGATCTTTAAGAGACAAAATGTTTTTAAGACAAAATATACTATAAATGTAAATCAATAATCGTCCGGTTATCTTCCAAAATAATTGGTAAAAAATTGCCTAAACTAGAAATTGTCGAAAAAGATTTTTTTACAACAAATAAGCATATATTCCTAAATATTTAAATAAACAACATAAATATATCGTTGGAAAGGTCTAAATTAAAATTTCAAAATTAATTTAGAGATTGAAAATCTGGTAAAGTTAGAGGCGTTTAAGTGGAAAAGGGCAAGAAAATCGTTTTTTCACCCGTAAATCCGGATTTTGGGGGTGTCCGTTTTCTCTTGTTCAGTTTAGTTCGTATAGGAAAACTGGAAAAGGTCTTAGGAACAGTGGTGAACGATTTATCCATCAAATGATAGACCTCAATGAGTACTAAAATACCATTAAGCATACCATTCCTCCTCATATAGAAACAGGGATGGAAAAACAGAAAGTCGTGTAGGACCGACTATATAATAACGTACACCTACCTAACAATGCGAAAAGGGGCAACCAAGTACTAACCTCCACCTCCTTATCAAAGTGTATTCAAAGGAGGAGTTGAAGATGTTAATCATAACAATTTTTTATTGATTAGTATTTATTTAAAATAATATGTATACACATTTGATTTAGCTCCGCGCCGCTGATGGACTTTTGGAGGTAGTTGGCAACAATTTAATATTACAATTGGAAAATAAATACTATTATTCTAATTAAAAATTATTATGAATTAGAAAATGAACAAAATATGTATTTATAGAAGCATTTTAACACTTGCAAGTAAATGCACCTTTACATTATTTTTAAAAATTGACAATGTACTACTTTCCCTTATAGAGAGTGGTAGATTATTGAATTCAATACTGCCTATATAGTCTACTCTTTGTTAAGTAAGTCTACATCTTGCTGTCCTTAGACTGGACGTGTTTCTCGTAGTGAAGACTTTAGAATTAGAAAAAAAGAAACAGATCGATTACCAATTTGCAATTTGGTTTACTGACTTATGGACATAAATAATAATTGTTTTTTGAATAAACCTCTTAGCGGTAAAATATTTGTTCCATAGTCATACAGTGTTATGTCGAATGTCTAAGTTATGCATTTAAGGGCCGTATTTTGTGCTGCCTGAAGAGATCCTAATTCATTACTCATAAACTACTGCCAAATACTCAAGGTGGCTGTTATTTAATGCTTGATAAATTAAAAGCTTTGAATCAGTGCCCAGTTTACGTCTCAATTTGTTCAGAATTCCAATTGCAGAAGAAATTTTCGATTTAATGTATTTTATGTGATCATCTCATTTGAGGTTACTCTTGAGCCGAATCTCTAAATAGGTTATATCATGCTCCTCCCTTAGATTCTACATCGACAAAAATACCAAAATCAGTTCAATGTACGAGAAAATGATCTAAATTTAAGTAATTTTGTCTTTCGCAGATTTAACATAAGATGATTCAATCTCGCATATTCAAAAATGAATGCAGAATATCCAATTTATAAGGGCATATCATCATGTTAAACATTAAAATTGTTCCTACCAATCCAACATTATTTATATCATTTAAATATAACTTGAACATAAGTGGCCCAAGTATACTATCCTGAGGAACTCCACAATTTATCGGCAGTATATAACTTCTCCATTCTGAAAAAAACTGTCATCTCTTTGACAAATAACTGCTCATTAGTTCAAGACCATTTCCATTAACACCATAGAGCTTTAACTTTTCGAACAAAATGCCATGGTCAACTAAGTCGAAGGCCTTGCTGCTACCCCCGAAAATTCTTTATCCAATCCTTGCAATATTTCATTCACAACCCTCAAAACAGTTTCAGCCGTTCCACCAATATTACTGTAAGCATATTGTGTCCTAAAAATTAGTGATTCATCCTCAAAATATTTTAACAGTTGCGAATGCATGATTCTCTCAAATATCTTGTCAATTGCTGACAATAGTGTCCAATCAAATTTGGTCGCGCAATTTTAGGTATAGTTTAAAATATATATCTTAGTTTAAATATATCAGGGTATATTGCAGTATTTACTATTACGTTGAATATATTAGTAATATATGGTGACAGAGTATATTAAAAATAATAGTTTTCACTTAAGCACAAGTACCTGTATTAAAATGAAATCTACGATCTTGTCTTCTCGGAGTTCCTAACATATTAAAGTGGTATCCATTGCACTTTTTAGAATCGAAGATTTGTCATCGTCACTGCTTACAAGAGATCCCTCAGAATTAATGATGCCTAGGCTAGTTTTACTAAATATGCCCAAAATGTTGTTTAAAAACCTCCAGCAGTATTTTGGATCACCACTAAATCTCTTAAAATTCTTCTCAAAACATATGCTCATACATATATTCATACCTCTCTTTATGACTCTGAATAACTAGATCTGAAACGATAACCTTAAGATGCGCAGTTTTCTTTCATAGATCAAGAATCGGAAGGAACAAATATATGGGACTGTACATAATCCAAACAGATTTTCATCAACGTGGATCAAAAAATTTTATTTCTGCCAAATTATATAAAGTTCTGACGTAAAATACAGTTTTAATAGCGCTTAAATACTAAATAGGCAGCAACATATAGCGGGTGTTTTTTTTAGGGGTATAGAACTTCGAATTGAAATAAAACACAAGAAAATCGTCTTAAGGTCCATCAATTTGGCTTTATTGGAAGGATAATTTTATGCCATTAATGTTTAAATATGATTTCGGGCATGTGGCCGCCGCGGCTGGCTCGAATAAAGCCAATTCTACAGGTCTGAGATAATCTACATTAGATAATCTAATCTGAGATAATCTACATTATAAAGCGTGATCCATTTCGAGGTTCCTTACTTTTTTAAAGTAAAAAACACAGAAAATTCAAATTGAATGGGGAATGTTTATTATCGTTTGAAAGAACATTCTTTGGCATTTATTTTTTGAAGATTTAGTCTTTCAAATGTTGGCCGCGGCTACGTCTCAGATTGTCCATCCGTTGAGTCCAATTTTCGATGACTCGTTCGAGCATTTCGACTGGTCGAAGCGGGTTTGTCCGCATAAACTTTAGACTTTACATATCCCCACAGGTAAAAGTCTAACGGTGTGATATCACATGATCTTGGTGGCCAATCGACCGGCCCAAAACGTGAAATTATCTGCTCACCGAAGTGTTCTCTCAATAAATCCATTGATTCATGCGATGTGTGGGAAGTGGCGCCGTCTTGTTGAAACCAAATGTCGCCGAAATCACGAGCTTCAATTTCAGGCATCAAATAGTCGATTATCATGGTACGATAACGGTCGCCATTGACGGCTACGTTCTCACCGGCATCATTTTCGAAGAAATATGGACCGATGATTCCGGTACGTCGGATCGGGAGTCGGTCAATGGCAAAAAGATGGAAAGTGTTTTTTGGATTTTAAAAAAATGGACTTAGCGCAATTGGCGAACGATTATCTATATATATAAAAATGAAATGGTGTTCGTTGGTACGTGATGGACTCGAAAACGGCTGAACAGATTTTGCTGAATTTTTGCATGAGAATATCTTTTGGTGTGTGGAAGGTTCGTAGCTTTATTCAGTTTTGATTGGACAATGAGGCGTGCACCGCCCATACAAAGTAAGATTTAAAAGTGGAATATCTTGGGTACTATTGGTTCAAAATACTCGATATTCGATATGTGTGACCTTGGTATCAGTACACATCATGGAGCCAAAAACCGGTGTGACCTATAATTCAAATAAGAAATATTTCGAATACTATTGGAGCAAAATTCTCGAAATTGGGTATGTGTGACCTTGATGCCATTACGCGTCATGTAGCTACAAACTGGGGTGATAGTGACAGTGGGCGTGGTACCGCCCACACAACCTAAAATTCAAATATGAAATATTTCGAGTACTATTGCAGTAAAATTAACGAAATTTAGTATTTGTGACCTTGGTACCAGTACGCGTCACAGAATAGTGACAGTGTGATAGTGAGAGTGGGCGTGGGCGTGGTACCGCCCATACAACCTAAAATTTAAATACGAATACTATTGGATCAAAATTCTCGAAATTGGGTATGTGTGGCATTGGTGCCATTGCGCGCCATGTAGCTGAAAACTGTGGTGATAGTGACAGTGGGCGTGGCACCGCCCACACAACATAAAAATCAAATATAAAATATTTCGAATACTATAGTAGCAAAATTCTCAAAATTTTGTGTGTGTGACCTTGGTGCCAGTACGCGTTATGTAGCTGATAGTGTTAGTTGGCCTGAAATCGTGACTCACGTGACTCAACAAAATTGGGAGATATCGGATTAGAGGGCGTGACTACGCGCATGCGGCATCGTTATAAAAAAAACCAGTAAGGAAAGGCTAAAGTCGGGCGGGGCCGACTATATAATACCCTACACCACTCTCGTAATATTGAATAACTCTGATATATAAATTTTGTAATTCATGTATAAATTGTTTACATAAATTTACTTTTGGGACATTTTATACTTAAATAATACCCTGTACCACAGTGTGGTGTAGGGTATAAAAACGATTGGATCTAAAGAGCCAAATCGGATGAAAGATATATATGGGAGCTATAGCTAAATATTTACCGATTTTCTTCAAATTCAACAATGTTGGTTCATGGATCAAGAAACTCTACCATTCTAAATTTCAAAACGATTGGATGTAAAATACAGCATTTATAGGACTAAAGGGCCAAATCGGACGAGACATATATATGGGAGCTATAACTAAATCTTAACCGATTTTCTTCAAATTCGGTAGTGTTGGTTTATGGATCAAGAAACTCTACCATTCTAAATTTCAAAAGGATTGGATGTAAAATACAGCTTCTACAGGACTAAAGAGCAAAATCGGAGGAAACATATATATGGGAGCTATAGCTAAATCTTAACCGATTTTCTTCAAATTCGGCAATGTTGGTTCATGGATCAAGAAACTCTACCATTCTAAATTTCAAAACGATTGGATGTAAAATACAGCTTCTATAGGACTAAAGGGCCAAATCGGACGAAATATATATGTGGGAGCTATAGCTAAATCTTAACCGATTTTCTTCAAATTCGGCAATGTTGGTTCATGGATCAAGAAACTCTACCATTCTAAATTTCAAAAGGATCAGATGTAAAATACAGACTAAAGGGCCAAATCGGACGAAATATATATATGGGAGCTATATCTAAATCTGAACCGATTTCAACCAAATTCAATAGCGATTTTAACAGCTGCGAAATACTCTAAACTGCAAAATTTCAGAACGATCGGAGTGAAATTGCGACCTGTAGTCGACGAACAACTTTACATGGACAGACGGACGGACGGACGGACATGCTTAAATCGACTCAGTTAGTGATTCTGAGTCGATCGGTATACTTTAAGGTGGGTCTAGCTGTGTTATTTTCAGGTGTTACAAACATCTGCCGTGAAACAAACTTATAATACCCTGTACCACAGTGTGGTGTAGGGTATAATAAATACTGATAGAATTATTGCACTAATTGGTATGACTGTATTTCACAGCAATATATATGCCCCAACAGAGAATGAGCGACGTAGCCTCCCAAGGTGATTTGACGGGAAGTGCACTACTCAAAATTTGTTCATTTAATTGCAATATGGATGACCCGAAAACACTGCCGTAATATCAAGAATTTCAATATAGCATATGGTTTTATTTCACTGAAACGCACTTTAAGGGCAGCGAAGCGCACCGGGTCAGCTAGTTTTTATAATAAAACTGAATAATTTGTAAACGTTGTTCAGGCGTAAGTCTTTCCACGATGAAATGCCAAACAATACTTAACCAAAATAACATGACAGCAGGACACGACTTACACGTGATCTGTCAAAAAAGGCTATTGAAAAAAGTATCTCTACTTTGACCAACCTATAAATAAGTGTACTGTAAAAAAAGTAATAATGATCTCAAACCCTTTCTGTCATTTTGGGCCACCCTGTACAAATGTTAGTTGTTTCACATCTTCTACAACCACTTCGAAGTAAAAACCAAACATTTATATGACCAATGTGGACATCTTTCGACCTTTGGGATTATTTGTTATATGCATCTAAGACTATCGTTCGGTATCTCTAAAATTGCTAAACAGTGTTATTTTATTTGTATAAAAGTTTGATTTTTCGCCTACCAGTTTCTGTGATAAGGTACGAGTTTGAATTTCTTTACTTTCGTTCTAGGGTCTTAATAATGATTTCCTCTTCCACTTCACTCCAAATGATATACAATTTTTGATTTCCCAGCAACTCCCAGTGGGAAGAATTAACAAAAGGGAAATAACTCCGCCGTTTCTTAATCAGACAACCGACTGCGACAAAACGTGCATGCTTGTAGAAAGGTATTATATAACTTATGTTTTAAATTTGGACCCCCTATGGTATACAGGCACGGAGCTACAGTGCCTCAAATAGGCCACCTTGGGTATACAAAATATGAAGGTGTGTGTAAATATTACTACTAGGCTCTGATATATACTGATTTCTAGGACAGGATAGGGGGGGAAATTAAAAAAACAAAAATAATAACAATAATAATAAAACCATAGAATATTTAAAAATATATATGTATGAGGAAAAAACAAAAACACAAAAGGCCAAATTTTTCAATTTTATTCCGATCCCGACGAAACTTGGTGGCGTCAAGTTTTTTTCTGCATTTCAAGTTTTTTTCTGCATTTGCAATTTGAACCATGGAAAGATACACAATCGAGCAACGCGTTAAAGTTTTTTTGAGCTTTTTACGAAAACGGGCGTTCAATTCAATCGTGATGTTTTTTTGATCAGCATAATCGACCAAATGTGTCCACTAGCAAACCGAGTCTGTAGGAGATGTGAAAACTCCTGTGCATGCCCACAATACACAACTTTTCTCCCAAAAAGTTAACAAAAAAAATTGTTTTAAATAATTACAAATAGCCATTTTTTTATCATAGTATATCATTTTTTGTTGTCAATGTAGTAAAGTTGACGTGATGAAAATTGGTATATATGATGCTCTGCTATTGACAAAATACCAGAACAGGATCTACCCTCAGTAGTGGCACCCAAAAACTCGCGCAGATAACTCGGTAACTATATTAGATAACCCTAAGGTATAAAAAGCCTCAGTTAGTAGCACCCAAAAAATTAGACAAATAGACATTTACACGCGGTCAAACATTTTGTTTACCCGAGGTGGGCCACTTTCAGGCTCTGTAGCTCCACCTACAGTAGTTGTTTAGTTGAGCAACGCGGACTTATTTTTCTCTTTGATCTTGGATCAAGAAAATTATATCTGCCAAATTTTATAAAAATGGATAAAGAAGATTCTTTAGCTCATAAATTAAAAATCGAGATAAAGGTATATATGGGCTATAGATAACAGTCAAACGATATTTTTCAAATTTACCAACGTATATTCAAGGTTCAGAAAATGTTTATCTGGGAAATTAATAAAGATTTAAATTGGTTGAAATAGACTGATTTTATGTAATAAAGTCAAGACGGAAAGTCGACTAGGACTTTATGATGAGGGCTGTATTAAAACATGGACTTATTACAGCAAATTGTTCGTGTTGGAAATACGTTTTTGGCCCAAAAAAACTAAACATAATTTAGAAACAATTTTTTTATTCAAAGACGTTCTTCATTGTTTTAATGAACGAACTTTTTAATTATGAAATTATAAATTCAGCAAAAGTAAAAATTTGTTGTTTCTGTGACGTCAAGAAATCAAATCAGTTGGGACCTCCGTATGTCAAATATATTAATGGGTAAAATTAAACGCAAACAGCACAATTTCATGCCAGTCGGGTATTGCGAGTTCCAAGGTAAAATCTTTTTATAGGGGCTGTATAAAATCATGGACCAACGATTGCCGAGTGTCATTCCAATAGGCTAATCTTGGCGTGAATTTATAATATGGGTGAGGACTCTCCATTCGAACGATATCCAACCAAGGTCTTATATAACCCATTTCAATCCCAAACAAGTCACATCTTTAAGATATTCAAAATTGAAATCAACTAGCTTAACTATTGTAGACAGACGAATATGGATTAATCGCCTATGAATTCGACTATAAAGAAAATAATACCACCACTATAGGTTCGCAGATCAATTTTTTAAATTGGAGGATATACAACATAGTTTTAGAGTATCTGAAAAGCTAAGAAAAGTATCAAAGATTAGGTGTTGATGCATAAGACAACAACTATCTTATCTTCCAAAACATTTACAAAAAAATTTACCAACACGTTGTCCTATAAGATACAAATACAAGTTAAAATCTAAAATATCTGCGTTGGTGGGAAGGAAGAACCAACAAAATATGAAAGGAGAGAAAACAGAAGAAAAACAAATTTAGAAATAATTTTGGAGGCTTGGAATTGAAATGAATTGGATTGGATTGGCACGATATGAGTGCAATGGATTTGTCTGTGAGAAAATTATACGATCGCAGACCGAAAAGATGAGAAGAAAAACAATACCGGATCATGATTGCGAAGGAGTAGACGGAGTTGGAGTAATATCTAAGCACAGCCAAGAGAATCCATAATGACTCAAACCAAAATGATGATGACGTCGATGAATGCACCACTGATCTTCAATTATTTCGTGCAAGACAAACGGCACAGACGGACAGATAGATACAAGTCGAGACAAAGAAAGAACGAATGAATCCAGAAAAGTCATACAGACGGACAGACGGGAGGACAGACAGTTGGAAAAACGCTCATACCAGTTCCACACAATTTATAACGATGTGGTGTACGCTTTGTTGTTGCAATTGCAGTTGTAATAAAAATACAATTTAATGCGATGATCGCCTGCACTCTCGCCATCTTTATGCTCACCCCAACCCGATCCTCCTTCTTTTCTCTGCGGCTGCAATCTATCCCGGTTGTTGAGTTTTATTTTTTTTCTGGGTGCATGGATGCATCCATGGGATGGCATCCATCCATAGATTTTTACACAAAAGTGTTGACGTGTAGATTTGCGAAGCATTTGTTGTCTGTGTTTTATCTGCGCCCATATAATTATAAAGCCTGGATTGGTTTGGATTAAAACTAAACACAACTCAACTGAACTGAACTCAGCTCAACAAAATGTAATATCATCACAAATTATGGGTTATAAACCATGAATTGTAATTTGAAATGAATTGAATTTAATTTGCAAAGTGATCGCGCGCAGCGAAAAGAAAGACGGGAAAAAGAAAAGGAAACTGAAATTGAAATTGACATGGAGTTATTGTTGGGTAGGTGTTTACATTGAGAAATCGCTAGGAATTGGAAATTTATTTGTATTGTCCTCACAAGCTATGGTTAGAGATTGGAGTGAATGTCTGATCTCTTCTAGTAATTCCATTTGCAGATGCTGAGATAAAGTAAAATATATATATATGTTTTTGATCCTGACCTGGAGTAAGGAATAGAGAATCGCAAATCGCTAAATATTCCAACACCCTACACTAATAAATTATAGTCATCATATCTAAGAAATAATGATTGTTAAATATGCTGTGTAGACTTTTGGTTATACATAATTATGAAGCTTTCTTAGAGTTTCGAGTTACTAAGACAAATTATAAAGAATCGTTTTTGACAAATTTTACCTTTTAATGTGTCTCCTTTTTTTGCTGTTTTTGGCGGTTGCTTATACCAACAACAATAACACATTTGTACAATATCTGAACAAAGAAAAGTAGACGTCTTTGAATATTTTTGGCTGCTACTTACAGAACCTTTCCCGAATAGACCAATTGGACACCATTAGTAAATCAAAACCCAAAACAGGTTTGCAGAGTTTGCTCGTATTTTATTTCGTAGTGCTTTGAAGTTGGGCTATATGGGGAAAAGTGCATATGTCAAAATGGCATAACAATATGCAAAGTGGTGCAACGGGCACTGGGGCCCAAAGGGCTTGTATGTACAAGAACTTAAGTAAATGGTACTCAAATGAAAGGAAATATCCTCAAGACTTCAAAAAATCTAAAAAAAGAAAGTGTGTAAAAAAAGAAGTGTTTCAAGGACGATCCCTATTGAATTTGGTTAAAATCGGTTCAGATTTAGATATAGCCCCCATATATGTGTTAGCCCCGATTTGACATATAAGCGCTGTAAAAACTTTATTTTATATCCCATCAGTATGAAATTCGGCAGAAAGAGGTTTCTTATTATATGAATGAACACTGTTAAATTTGGAAGAAATCGGTTCAGATTCAGATATAGCCCCCATATATACGTTACCCCCGATTTCACATGTAAGCGCCGTAAAAAATTTATTTTACAACCGATCAGTGTGAAATTCGGCAGAAAGAGGTTTCTTATTACATGAAGGAATACTGACAAATTCGGAGAAAATCAGTTCAGATTTAGATATAGCCCCCATATATATGTTACCCCCGATTTTACATGTAAGCGCTGTAAAAAGTGTATTTTTAATCCGATCAGTACGAAATTTGGGAGAAAGAAGTTTCTTATTACGTGAATTAACACTGCCAAATTTGAGGGAAATCGGTTCAGATTTAGATATAGCCCCCATATATAAGTTACCCCGATTTGACATGTAAGCCCTGTAAATATGTTATTTTATATCCGATCAGTGACTGTATTTTATATCCGATCAGAACGAAATTTGACAGAAAGAGGTATGTTTACATGAATGAGTATTCAGGGATTTATATATAACCTCCATATATCAAAGCGTTATATAAGTTGTACTTTACTTCCGATCATTAAAATTTTCCAGAAAGATGTTTCTCAATTTAGGAACGAATATTGCTAAATTTAGCGATTATCGGTTTAGAATTAGATAATATGTTCCTACCCATTTACCAGTTATTCCAAATAATTATCGCAATGACCCTTATCGCATTGTTAGGGAGGTGTAGAGTATTATATAGTCGGCCCCGCCCGACTTTAGCCTTTCCTTACTGGTTTTAATACTAAATTTGCCACTTTTTCTATTTCGTGTCCCTTTGTACTAAATTTGTGGCAATTTTTGTAAAAAAGCATTATTTTTATTATTTCATCTACGTCACAGCACAAATAAATGTACGAAAACGCGTAATACGCTGTATTGTGCATTGGATTTGAGGCTGGTAGTTAACAACCGAGTGGAAGTTGGTGAATGTACGAGGGATGATGATTACTGAATTGTCTTTTTTTGAGATATACGCTTTTAGCAAACAGTTCTCGTTTAATGATACTGTGGCTGTGCGTATATATTCTAATAATTTCGACTGAAGTAATCGTTGTAATAAGGATATTGATAATGGGAGTTTGGTGGCTCCCGAAACAGATCTGTCTATCCAACCATTACAACCACCCCCAATACATATCACTTACTTCTTCTTTAATTTTTAACAAAGTTGTTTTCATATACTGAAAACAACAATGACGATCTTAAGCCTAAGTGCAAAAACAAAATATGTACTATGAAAGCAGATCGAATAAAACAAAAAGCAAAAACAAGTTTAAATATAATCTATCATGTAGGTTAGGTTAGGTTGGGTTGAATAGAGGAGACGTTTAAACGTCTCATGTCCATGGACATACATACACTTAAGCCAGTGGTTCGGCCTGTTATGCGCTCCTTATTTATGATTTTTATACCCCACGGGTTACAGAAAATCGGTACTAGACACGAATTTTCTCAGTATCTTCCAGTCGTATCTTCTGAGATGACTCAAGTCTGGCAATATGTCGGAACCGAAATATCGGGATCTTGCCTGTGTAAAAGTGACACAACAAATTTTCTATCGTTTCGATATTTTCCCTGCATGCCCTGCACTCGTCGTTTTCTGCTAGTCCTATGCGATGAAGATGTGCCTGTAAGCTTGAGTGTCCCGTTAGAACACTCATCATCTTACTAATCTCGATCTTGTTTAGTTTCAGAAAACTACTTGTTTTCTTCTCATTTGGGTCACCCTACAATATCTTTGCTGTTGCTCCTACAGTTGCTCTATTCTACACACTTTTGTGAGCCATCACTGCCCAGTGCTTCAACTCATTCTTCGTGGCTTCGAAAGGTTTCCAATTTTCTAAGTTTATTACTCGAAGTTTTCTGCCCTTTAAAGCCAAGCTGATTGCTCGTTCATTTCCAATCACTCCGTTGTGTCTCGGTACCCAGAAAATACACAGTTGACCATGGACTGAGTATGGACTGAGTAATTACTTATCGTTCTTTTACAGTCTAACACTGTTCTGGATTTGACCTTTTCTGATGTTATTGCTTTGATCGCCATTTGGCTATCTGTGTAGATGTTGGCATGTTTAGGCTTTGTGGTATTACTGAGCCATTTAACACACTCCGTGATTGCTCTAACTTCTGCTTGAAATACTGTGTTATGGTTATGGTCAGACCCGTCCTTCCTCCTAGCCTGGACCCATCAGTGTAGCAGCCGGTTCCCACTGGCACATAAGCTAGTGTTCTGTTTTCCCAGGAGCGTCTGTCTGGCACGAACGAATCACTGGTAGCTGTAAGCCGCACTTCAAGAATGTCGGAGATTTCCGTTGTTTGAATTTGACCGACCAGTGATTGTAATATCTTCGGATGGTACGACTTGTGGTCTCGATTTATCCATTCACTTGTAGACGTCTTGCTGTGAGGGCTGCCTCATACTTTATATGGATATCTATTTGTTGGATGTGCAGTATAGTCTCCAACGCTCTAGTTGGTGCGTTGCACTTTTTGCAATGGTATTACGTTGTACTTCTTGTCCATTGATGTCCAACACACTACAGAGGCGTATGTTATTATTGATCTAATCACGCTCAAGTAAAGCCAGTGTGTCACATTTGGGCGTAGTCCCCAGAAGTCTGTGGGCCTTGGTGACTCTTTCTTCAATATGATCTTTCCAAATCAGTTTCTGATCCAAGATTACTCCCAAGAATTTTATCTTTTTAGATATGGCAATATTCTTATCCAGGAATCGAGGCACGGTAAAAGGATGAATCTTCTTTTTCCTTGTAAATAGACATATTTTTGTTTTGTCTGTGTTAACATTTAATCCCCTTGGTTGTGTCCAGCTATATGATATGTGCCTCCTTAGCTCTTCCACTTAGTTGGTTTGGATGTGTGCCCCTTAGAAGTATTATAACGTCGTATGCATAACAGACTGGTTTAATCCCTTCATTGATGAGGACTTTGAGGAGACTGCGTATCGTCGTAACCCATAGGAGAGGCGATAAAATACCCCCCTGAGGAGTATTAGGGGTATACCACGATTTACCTTGTCTCTGATTTTTACGTCATATGATCCACAAATAATCCACCTATTCCTTAGCATATTGTTGATCCAGTTTATCAGCTTCCGGTCAACCTGAAACTCGTCTAAGGACTGGATAAGTGTATCGGTCTGAACGTTGTTAAAAGCGCCTTCAATGTCTATGCCAACGGCAAGTGTGTACATTTCTTCATTGAAGGACTGTGGTGTACTACCTCATGCAGAGCTGTTTCCACTGATCTTCCTTTATTCGATTATTCGCCCCACTGTTTTTAACAGGAAGGAAGTTAGGCTAATGGGCCGATAAGCCTTTGGGATCGTATAACTCGCCTTGCCAGGCTTGGGTATGAAAACCACCCTTGATTTCTGCCAATTTTTGGGGTATATGCATGAGTTAGGCATGCAGTGAAAACTCCAAACAGATGATTTGATACAAGATCTAACTTGTAAGTACTTACAGTTAACCACAAATATATTAATATAAAATATCTTCTTTTTTAATTAGTAAAATGAATAATCGTCTGAAAACTTTTTTAGGTCTTCTTACTTTTTTGTACATTTTACCAAAATGTGAAAAATTGCCCAAACACGAATGAACAAACGTTAAAAATTTGTTGTCAACATTTTTGGGCGATTGTTCTCTCTACACTATTGGATGATTTCGCCTTCGGCGATTATTCGCATAGCCATATTTTGATATTTTAACCAAAATTGTTCGAGCTCACATATTACATAGTCCTGAGGTGCACATGAGTTGCATTTTAATCCAGATGCTTCTTCCTGAGTAGAAGCTGGCCAAGAATATTTGCCAAGAATACGCCCTTCTATCTGAGAAATACTCAATAAATTTATGAGATAAGGCATCGAGATGTTCTATATTTATATCTTGAACAATTATATTAGGTACATTTTCCTAATTCAACATATCATTAAAGTACGGAAAAAAATTTTAATAAAGAAATAGATTTTATGTTTGCCTCTATAAAAAATATGTTACAAATTCCCCGTGTACTTTGTTATTTTACTCTAAATTGTTAATACCTTTAGGAAAATCTC
Organism: Eudasyphora cyanicolor; assembly: GCA_963930755.1. Classification (NCBI taxonomy): domain Eukaryota; kingdom Metazoa; phylum Arthropoda; class Insecta; order Diptera; family Muscidae; genus Eudasyphora; species Eudasyphora cyanicolor. The sequence goes on along the minus strand of OZ005737.1, from coordinate 207,825,464 downwards.
CAAAATCCTCACACCTCCCCTAGTAGCTCTCTACGCCGCCCAAGGGAGCCGTGTATCCCCGATTGGGACGCCCTGATTTATGATTTCAACAAAATATTTTTTTTATTTTTATTATATTCCGAGACTGAGATTAATTTGTATTTAAATATTTTGGAAGTGTACAAGGTGCAAAATTGCCTTTTTTGATATGGTTGAATCGAAAGAAAATATATTTTTAAATTTTATATATTTCTGAGCAAATACATTTTATTTGAAAATCAATACAATTCATGTGGAACGCATATTTTAATATGTTACAACAATATATATTTGCAAACTAATTTTCTTAAATAAAAAATATGTTTACATATAAATAAAGCTATTATTTAGAAATTTCTCCAAATATATTTTGTTTAAAAAAAGGTTTCCATAACTTTGCAGATTTTTTTATTTTTATATTTAATTTTTGATTGATTTCGAGTAAGAAAATTACAAAAGTAGGAATAACATTTGTTTTTAAGCACATGTTATCTCTATTTATTCCAAGTCATAATTTCTTGTCAACCCATCAAGTATAAAGGCATTTTACGAACATTTAAAATTTCATAATAGATCGTTAAAACAGTGCAAAACATTAAACTGCTTTTAAATTTAATGTACTCATATATTTTCTGAATACTGAATTTAGCAAATAAATATTTTTTTCGTAAATAAATAATATTTCGAGTGTACTCTAAACATTTATATATTTCAAGCAGGATATGTTTGGTGACAATATACTACAGAAGCGAATTTTCAATTTTTCAGCGTGTATTAATGCTTAATTTAAAATTTTGTTGTTGTCTGTTTTTCATAAATTTAAAGTGCAATTTTGTAGAAAATTTAAATTTTTGTAAAATTGGATTAGAAAATAAATCGTATAATCTTAACTATAATTTGCATCCACACGGGGCAAAATCGCCTTTTTTGATATGTTTGAATCGAAAGAAAATATATTTGGAACACAAATTTTTAAATATTATATATTTCTTAGCAAATACATTTTATTTGAAAATCAATAACATATATTTGGAACGCATATATTAATATATTACAACAAATTATATTTGCAAACTAAATTTCTCAAATAAAATATGTGTTTAAATACAAATAAAATTATTATATAGGAATTTTTCCAAATATATTTTATTTAAAAAATTTTTCCAAAACTTTTGCTGAGTTTTTCATATTTCAGTTTCAATTTTTCTTGGGTTTCGAATTGTACCTCCCAGTTATGATACCATATGTAGCATTACCTACTGTTTTAAATCAATCATTTCAAATTTCTGAGTATTCCAAGCCATCATTAGTCGTCAATCCTCTAAGTACTTTATATTGATCCAAGATTATCGGGTCTGTTCTGTAGCAAGGTGATTTGAAATCACGGTGATTTTAAAATCACCGGCGACTTACAGTCGCTGTTGGAGTTCGAAATCGCCCGGTTTATTATTCATAGCCTCCCAAAAATGACTGTTCGAAATAGGTTCGGGTGATTTCGAACTCCAAAAGTTATGTTAAGTCGCCGGTGATTTTAAAATCACCGTGATATCCAATCGCCGTGATTACAGAACAGACCCGTACATGATTTCAATTATTATTTTTTACGAACATTAAAAATTTCTAAAAATTTAAGTTTGAATTACTGAAAAATTTGAGACAATTTATGTATTTTATGAATACTTAAATGCAAATAAATATTTGTTTCGGAAATAATAGTCGCAAATAAAAACATATTGGAATGTAAACAAATATTTGTTTAGAACAACATCTTCCCAAATACACAATTTTTGTGTGTACCAAATATTACATGCTTAGAGTCTACCCCAAACATATATATGTTTCAAGCCGAATATGTTTGGGACAATATACTACAGAAGCGATTTTTTTTCAGCGTGCATGGATTAACAACAAGTGAAGATTTGGAAAAAAGTTTGTGCAGCTTATGACATATTCATCTACACAGTACACCACGAAATCTAGGAAAAATTAATACTAAAAAAATAAAATTTGAAAAAATCTTAAACAAGAAAGACAGTTCGCAAATATCTTTTTTGTAAGATATTACTAAATTCGTTCCAAACCAAATTTCCTAATTGGGTAAAAATAAAACAAGTGTGTCAATATTTTTTGGAAGGTCAAGATTTTTTTGAAATTTTTTATTAATCTGGTTGAGAATTTAAAAAAATAAAACAATTTCAACCGTTTTGTAAAATTTTGATTTTTTCGCGAGATATGACCTATTAAATTTTTCTGAGTGTGTTTAGAAAACTGCAATTTTCTCCGGAAATATTAATCGGATCGTGAAATTTTTGCTGGTCGGTCCGAAACATTTCCTAAAATCTAAATATATCATAAACTTTAATTACCAACTGATCATATGAAAAATATTGCAAAATATTTTTTGCATATGCGAATAATTTCACTTTCTGGAGCAGTGATTTGAAATATTTTTTATTTAGAATGCGTCCTATATTGACGTCCACCAGAATCAGAAAAAAAATTTTGGTAGATCGCGCTTTGTAAAAATGTACAGCTAATTTACGGACACTACCTTTTTGAAAATATTTTTGGTTCATTATTACCTCAAGGGCCTTACCAATTTTGTCCAAATTAACACAATAGCTGAATCCATTAGTTCTGAGTCCAAAAACGCATTAATTTTTTTTCGGCGGATCAAGTTTTCAGTATCGCGACCTTTCAAACTGTGGATATATAATTTGCAATATCTCCGTCGATTCCTAATCAATCTGTATAAAATCAACGACAAAAGAGACGTGAGAAAAGCCACTTTCATATCTTGTTTCCTAATATATGTTTTCGTTACCCATTAAGAGCCAATTTGTTTACTTGTTGTGTTATATGCAATGATTTTGGAAAATGCGTTATGCACTGGACTGCTCGTGGAAGAATAAATTGGCGATTCTATTAATACAAACAACACCTTAAGCTTTATTTCAATGTATTATATGACCAATGTTTCCCACAAGAACATAAAATATTACTATTTTATTGTAACCCATACAAAATTTTATTATTTGGTAATGAATAATAATAGAATGGACTTTAGAATTTTTAACATAATTTTAGTTTCAATGTATGTCAAAAGTTTTAGAGGCAATATGCTAATGTTTATTGTGGTTAAAGGTTTATATAAAGGTTTATATCTTGAAATAAAGCTTAAGGTGTTGTATGTATTAAAGAATCGTCAATTAATGCTTCCACCGCACGAACAGTCCAGTGCATAACGCATTTTTCAAAATCATTGCATTTAACACAAAAAGTAAAAAAATTGGCTCTTAATGGGTTACGAAAACATATATTAGGAAACAAGATATGAAAGTGGATTTTCTCACGTCTCTTTTGTCGTTGATTTTGTACAGATTGATTAGGAATTGACGGAGATATTGCAAATTATATATCCACAGTTTGAAAGGTCGCGATACCGAAAACTTGATCCGCTTAAAAAAAAAATAATGCGTTTTTGGACTCAGAACTAATGGATTCAGCTATTGTGTAAATTTGGACAAAATTGGTAAGGTCCTTGAGGTCCTGTAATAATGAACCAAAAATATTTTCAAAAAGGTAGTGTCCGTAAATTAGCTGTAAATTTTTACAAAGCGCGAGCTACCAAAATGTTTTTTCTGATTCTGGTAGACGTCAATATAGGACGCATTCTAAATATAAAATATTTCAAATCACTGCTCCAGAAAGTGAAATTATTCGCATATGCAAAAACTATTTTGCAATATTTTTCATATGGTCAGTTGGTAATTAAAGTTTATGATATATTTAGATTTTAGGAAATGTTTCGGACCGACCTGCAAAAATTCAGTCGAATCCGATCAATATTTCCGGAGAAAATTTCAGTTTTCTAAACACACTCGGAAAAATTTAATAGGTCATATCTCGCGAAGAAATCAAAATTTTGCAAAACGGTTAAAATAGTTTTATTTTTTTCAAATTCTCAACCAGATTAATAACAAATTTCAAAAAAATCTTGACCTTCCAAAAAATGTTGACACACTTGTTTTATTTTTACCCAATTGTCATATAAAATTTATTTCTTCACAAATATATAATATTTATAAATTTGGGTTCAAATATATTTCATTTCTATTCAATCTTATCAAAAATGACGATTTTCCTCGTGTAACAATAGCCGAATTTTTTACATTCGTTTACTTACATGCAAATACATCTCTTTTTCTGAAAAATAGATCCAAATAATAACTTCTACAACATATATAATAATGTAATAAGTAATAAGTAATATTTGTTTGTGTCAAATAGCATATGTTCGGAATGAACACCAAACATGTGTTTGTTTCTTGCAGAATATGTTTGGGTCAATATACTACATAACCAATTTTTAAGCGTGAAGGTTTTCAGTAATATTGTATTTGATTTTTAGGAGCTAATATATGCTAAGCCGCTATGCCGACGGAATTTTCAAATTCGTAAATTATATATTTTATTTAAAATTCGAGGAAAAATTGCTGACTTTGGGACTCCTTTTTTATACTCAACCTTGTATTTATGTAGACTATTCTGCAATATGTCTAAAAAGATACGAAAATTTCTCTTCGTTTAATTTATGTATGTCCTTACAAGGAAGAATTCCCATACAAATAAATTTAATAAAAATATTTCAAAACATTTATTCTGTTACACATAGCAGCAAACCGAGTACATTACATTCTGTTGCAAAATATGTAAAGAAAACAAAACTACATTGATTCCTACCTAAAGTAGGATTACATAAGCATTTCCGATTTTTGTATTTGTCAATGCATTTGCCGACACTCGCAAAAAATCCTTTTGTCTATTTTACTCATATTAAAAAATAACTAAATTTATCCGTTCGTACGTTCTGGAGTTAGCAATGAAAAAAATAACTGAAACGACAGGAGATTGCATGACGGCGCTTAGCTAATAAAGCGAAGGCGGTAGCAACTCCCATTCCATGACGCAGGCAGTACTCCTCTCGTCACTTTGCTCCTACATCAACCGAAAGGTACAGAGGCGGCGGCAATTGGCAATTCTTGTAAATGCACTTTACCTTGTCCGTCCGTCCGAATGTCTGTCTGCACTCTGTTTCTGTGAGCGATTATTTATTGTCATTCCATTTCAACTTTAACTTCTATTCTCTATAGAAATGTTTCGTTGTTTTTTCTTCGTTTTTCTTTCTTGTTTTAATGGTTTTGTTATTTATTTTTTCTTGTAATTTCGTACATTTGTGTTGTACAGAGTCGTTGTGATGCGAGACATGTACATGTACTGCGGCGGCAACGTTTGCTTTGCTCCACAATTGCCAGTGCGACTATATCGCTCACAATGGGATTTTTCATTGCGGTAGTATTTGTAAAAACGCAAGCGCTCTCTCACTCTCTCAGCAACATAGCGTCATGTCTGTGTGTGTTCCGTTATACCAATGTTCCGATGAAACATCAAACACTAACTCCGCCCCTTTTTGTGTGCTCTGTTTCATTCCCTTTTCCATGCCATTGCGGTCCGGTTTGATTCCATTTCGTTTGGAGTATCTTTGAGATACATTTTCATACTCACACATACGCATTCTAATGTTTGCTCTCTCGCTCTTGTTTCTTTTTGTAGGGCGCTTGCTCCTTGCCAAGTGGAGTGTAGAGTAAATAGGTTGTTGTCCTGGAACTTTATATACCAAAGGAACTACATATGTATATATATACGCAGAAATATGTATAATTTATATACAATTGTCTATATGAAAGTACAAATGTATGTGATATTTTTCGGTTTGTATTCTCAGTTTTATTTGCCATGTCTCTCCCGCCAATCCTCCTCGACCACGTCTTCCCACTCCAAGGGTTTCCTCGAAATTTCATTTATTTGTAATTTTATTCTCCGTATTTTCAGCTGTACATAAATACATATGTATGTACATTCATATTCTTTGGTATCTCTCAGTTTTGTGAATGTATTTATTCTAGGGATATTTATAACTTTTGTATGTGTTTAAATTTACTATGTAGGGAGGTATATAAATACAAATATACTTATGTACTTATATGTATATGTAGTCATATCTTTTGACGTGTTTAGGTATATACAAACGTATTTGTTCGTTTTGTTAGTTTTAATTTAAAGAATCCTGCAGGATATTGAATTATCATTTTTGAATAAATATTTTTGTTTTGAGTATAACCCGAAAAACCACAAAAATATGTTGTACATACTACACACATGAATAAAGATAAGGTAAAAATTAAATTTTTGTTTTAATATTTTCACAAAAAATTAGGGAGAACTTCTCAAAGAGTATTTGTAAATTATTAAACATTGATTGACTACTTACAGGATTAGAAATAAACGAGAGGCATACAGTGCATTAAATATTGAATTTTTTATGTTAACTTAACCCATACTAACCCAGTGTTCGATTAATCGAACATCTTGGTTTACACTTTTTTAGAATTTATCCTTTAGATAATTCAATGGACATTTGTAATACATTTTGTTAATCTTGATTTGTGCGACCTCAACAATAATAATATTGATTTCTAAAAGATCAAAAAATAATTTTTATCGAACTATAAAATATCATATTTTTCGGCTCCAAAAAAATGTAATTTTTTGATATGATATATAATATACTGGGCCACAAAATTTTAATATTATATATTTTTGAACAAATAAATTTTATTTGGAAATCAAAAAAATTTAATTTAATTTTCTCAAATGAAATATGTGTTTATATCCAAATAAAATTATTGTTTAAGAATTTCTCCAGTTGCAGCTTTTTCGAATTTTATTTTTAATTTTTAATCAATGAAAAATTAAAAATAAAATTCGAGTTATACCTTACAAATTTAAAATGGCATAACTAGCAAAAACTTTTGTTTTAAAGCACTTATTTTTAATTTCTATTTATTCCATGTCTATTTATTTAACTCATCATACAAAGAATCATTATGCAAGATTATACCAATTCAGTAAAAGGAATTTACGAACATTTGAAATTTCTGAACAAATTAACGTTGAATTACTGAAAATCATAAAATTTGTCGAATAAATATTTCGTCGCCGTCGTAGCAAAAATAGATATGTACTGTTTTCTAACCTTTCAGAAGAGCAAATAAACTGTTTAATATTATTATTTCGCAATAATTTTAATATGATACGAACTAGGAATTCGTAGCTATATATTATATACCTTCGAATTCATATCATATTAAAAAGATCCCGAAATAATAACATTAAACATTTTATTTTCTCTTCTCAAAAATCAGGAAAAAAACACATATCTACTTTAGCCATGAGGGCGACAATCTATTTCGTAAATAATAGTCCCAAATACAAAATATTAGTCCGGAAACAAAGATTTGTTTAGAAACACATCTTCCCAAAAATATAATATTTGTATGTACCAAATGTAATATATTTCGAGTGTTTCTTAAACATTTATATATTTCAAGCAGAATACGAGTATGTACTACAAAAGCGACTTTTTTCATTTATATTAATGAATATTTAATTTATAAATAATCCAAATCATCACTTGTTTTCAATCCATCAATGAAATTTATAATTACGGAAGATAATACGATTAACATTTTAATCGAAACTTACAAACATAAAATCACAAAACAAAAAATTATGTTTAAATTTCTGAAAAACTTAAACTTGCCTTTAAATTAAGATATACATTTCCAAAATATTTAAAACCTAATTCAGTAAATTAACTAAAAACAAAAAATTTTCTGCCTTTCGCCCCAAAAAGCACTTTTTGTTTTCTTTTGTAAAAAAATGCTGCACTGTGATAGGGTTTAGTTTTCTTTTGTAAAAAAGTAGCACTTGCATGGTGCAAAAATGCAACAATTCGGCCCTGTATTTAATCGAAGGGGTGGACGCTTAATACCCGCATATGTACGTGCGTGCTTTTTCTAATGAAGTTTGGACAGATGCTTCAGTTAGGCGGCGCCGTGGAATATTCTTTGTTTTTAGTTTTTTTTAAATGAGTTAAAAGGCTAGTGTTTTGTATTATTATTTTCGATTCTGCCCATAAAAAATGCAGCAGTACAGGAGAGTGTAGGCGACATTATTAAAATGCTGCTATCTGAGAGGGCAACTTTTTTCTTATAAAAGAAAACACTATACGTCGCTCTAAAATATACAAGGGGCAAAATCGCTTTTTTGATATTTTTGAATTTAACAAGGAAAATATATTTGGAAAACAAATTTTTAAATATTATATATTTTTTGAGCAAATACATTTTATTTGAATATCAACGATATTTATGTGGAACGTACATATTAATATATTACAACAAAATATATTTGCAAACTTATTTTGTAGGAATTCTCCAAATATATTTTGTTTAAAAAAAATTTTCAGAACGTTGCAGATTTTTCGAATTTAATTTTTTATTTATTTATTTCCAGTTATATATTATAATTTAAAATGACATAAGTCGCAAGTACATTTTAAAGCACTAATTTTTAATTTATATTTATTCCAATTATTATAATTTGTTGTCAACCCATCCTGCATTATGTTTTATTATGCAAAATTATACGATTTCAACTAAAAAGGAATTTTACGAACATTTAAAATTTCCGAAAAAATTGCCGTTGAATTACTGCAAACATAAAAGTTGTCTTTACATAAGGGTATTGATATATTTTCTGAATACTTAAATACAAATAAATATTTGTTTCGCAAATAATAATCCCAAATAAAAACCAGTAAGGAAAGGCTAAAGTCGGCCGGTGCCGACTATATAATACCCTACACCACTCTCGTAATATTGAATAACTCTGATATATAAATTTTGTAATTCATGTATAAATTGTTTACGAAACATGTATATGGGAGCTATAGCTAAATCTTTACCGATTTTCTTCAAATTCGGCAATGTTGGTTCATGGATCAAGAAACTCTACCATTCTAAATTTCAAAACGATTGGATGTAAAATACAGCTTCTACAGGACTAAAGAGCAAAATCGGACGAAACATATATATGGGAGCTATAGCTAAATCTTAACCGATTTTCTTCAAATTCGGCAATGTTGGTTCATGGATCAAGAAACTCTACCATTCCAAATTTCAAAACGATCGATGTAAAATACAGCTTCTATAGGACTAAAGGGCCAAATCGGACGAAACATATATATGGGAGCTATAGCTAAATCTTAACCGATTTTCTTCAAATTCGGCAATGTTGGTTCATGAATCAAGAAACTCTACCATTCTAAATTTCAAAACGATTGGATGTAAAATACAGCTTCTATAGGACTAAAGGGCCAAATCGGACGAAAGATATATATGGGAGCTATATCTAAATCTGAACCGATTTCAACCAATAGCGATCTTAACAGCCGCGAAATACTCTAAACTGCAAAATTTCAGAACGATCGGAGTGAAATTGCGACCTGTAGTCGACGAACAACTTTACATGGACAGACGGACGGACAGACTTCGTTAAATCGACTCAGCTAGTGATTCTGAGTCGATCGGTATACTTTAAGGTGGGTCTAGCTGTGTTATTTTCAGGTGTTACAAACACATGCCGTGAAACAAACTTATAATACCCTGTACCACAGTGTGGTGTATGGTATAAATATTCGGACGGAAACAACGATTTGTTTTCAACAACATCTTCCCAAATATATAATTTTTGTGTATACCAAATATGATATATTTAGAGTGTACCCTAACATTTGTATATTTCAAGCAGATTATGTTTGGGCACAATATATATTTAGAAGCGATTTTTTTCAGCGTGTAAGAATTAATAACTTTAACGTTGATATATAATTTGATAGAAAAGAGGAATTTGCGTTACGAAAATGCTAAATAAACATACTCGTACAGTGAAGAATTAAATATATCATATCCTGAGACTGAAGGACTTAATTGGTTGGTTATTACATTACTTGAACGAAAATATAACAATATTTTGGGTATTAATTGTTGTTCATTCATTTTGCACTGATTTGAAATATTTTATTTTAAGTAATTCTAATAAAGATTTCGCCATTTTCTTGGATACCAAATTTAATCGATTTAAACATTAATATAATTTTTTGAAGTGCTATGTATTTGCAAATAAAACCTGCAGTTCCTATTAACAGCTTTGTTCCTTTACCTAATACAAGTTACTAGTTTTACCATTTGTACCAGTTTTACTCGAAAAAGCGTCCCTTTACTCAAAAAACTAGTAAAAATAGTAGACAAATTTAAGAGAGAACTTTCAAAATGTCTTTCTCTTTTACTACTTTTTTACTCGACAAATTTTTGCGAGTGAAAGTAGTAGCTTTCAAAGTACATTGAAAGTGATATAACAGAAACTTAAAATAGAAGACATTTTTTGTGTTTGCTATTTTTAACAGATTTCCTTTCCCGTACTTTTTATACCCTACACCACACTGTGGTACAGGGTATTATAACTTTGTGCATTTGTTTGTAACACCCAAAAGGAGAAGAGACCCATCGTTTATTATACCGATCGACTTAGAATCACTTTCTGAGTTGATTTAGCTATGTCCGTCTGTCTGTCTGTGCATGTATTCTTGTAATCAAAGTACAGGTCGCAATTATGGTCCGATCCGATCTCGATATATTTTATTTGGCCCAAGGACGATCCCTATTGAATTTGGTTAAAATCGGTTCAGATTTAGATATAGCCCACATATATATGTTACCCCAGATTTGACATGTAAGCGCTGTAAAAACTTTATTTTATATCCGATCAGTGCGAACTTCGGCAAAAAGATGTTTCCTTCTACGTGAAGAAATAATGCCAAATTCGGAGAAATCGGTTCAGATTTAGATATAGCCCCCATATATATGTTACCCCCGATTGGACATGTAAGCTCTGTAGAGACTGTATTTTGTTTCCGATCAGTACGAAATTCGACAGAAAGAGGGCTTTTTACATGAATGAGTATTCGGGGAAAATCGGTTCAGATTTATATATAACATCCATATATATGTTCCTCCTGATTTGGTATCAAAGCGCTATAGAAGTTGTACTTTACTTCCGATCATTAAAATTTTCCAAAAATATGTTCTCATGCCCCGCCCGACTTTCTGCCTTTCCTTACTGGTTTAAAATATGTTTACTTAGAGAGAATTTGAATTATTTATCTTTAGCTAGTTTTACTTTTAAAAAAGTAAAGGACCAAATCTTAGGCTTGTCCACTGAATATTTCTTTATGTAAAACATTTTCAAAATTCCCCCTTTTTATACCCTACACCACGCTATGGTATGGGGTATTATAACAAACAAGAAAAACAGAATACAGAATAATGGTAAATCCAAGGCCTATCGATCACATTTCAACTTGACCCCATATTATTTTGCAAATAGATAATCTCAGATCTAAAATCAAAATTTGGGACCTCTTTTTGAAAATGGACGAAATATATTTGTAATCTAAAAAGAGATTTCAATAACCTACAAAAAACATTAACAATTTTACTTTGAATTCTACTATAAGATATATTTATTAGATCGGGTTAAAATTTGTATACCATCCATACATACAGAGATTCCATAAAATATTTTTCGGTATGACCAAACTTAATTATACCCTCACTTTAGTGTGACGGACAAAAAGTGTAACATATCCATGGAATGACCTAGGACCCCAAGTATGTTCCGCGGAAATCCGTTTTGGACCATTTAAAGTCATTTGAGCAATGTCTGTCCGTCTGTCTGGCAGGAGCGCACGATAACTCTTGAAAGGAGTAACGGATTGACTTAAAATTTGGAATGGGATAATGTTTTTTTTTTTCTCAGGCTAAGTTCGAAGATCGGCCATATTGGTCCACTCCTTCTAGTGCCTCCATTACAAAGGGTTAAAATTTAGTGAAATGTTGATTATCTAATAACTTCTATATTAATTATCCGAATCCTCTGTAATTCCACACATATTAATAGTTAACTTGTCGCTATAGACATGAGAAAAATGGGTGAAGTGGCCCCGCCCCTTTTGGTACCTCCCACACAAAGGGACCATTTTGTACAAAATGTTAACTGCTTATAGCATTAATACCAGTGCATAAAAATACTTGAAATTTTGTAAAGTATATACTATTCAGCGAAAAATATGTAAGTGTATTTGATGAACCCCTTCTAGTACCGAGGGAATACCATAGTCGGTTTACCCGACTGAATCATTGTTAGTTGTTTTGTTTTTTCTTGGTCTATGCAAAAATACTGTTACAGAAAATGCCTTAAACTACCTTTAATCTTCTTCAATGACTATAACATCTTACTTTATCCGTACACGGGAAATATCGTCTTTTTTGATAGGTTTAAACCGAAAGAAAATGTACTTGGAACACAAATATTTAAATATTATATATTTCCGAGCAAATACATTTTATTTGGACCGCATATATTATATACTGCAACAAAATATATTTGCCGCAACATTTTTTCAAATAAAATTATTGTTTAGGAAATTCTCCAATTACATTTTCTTTTCAAAACGTTGCAGATTTTTCGAATTTCATTTATAATTTTTCATGCATTTCTAAATAAAACTTTCAGTTTAAAATGTGATAAGCAGGGATGCCTACTTAGTGCTTTTCGCACCAGGTTTAGTGCTTTTCAGACCCCCCAATACGCGAAAAGTGTTTACTTAGTGCCAAAAGAAAAAACAGCACTAGGTGTACGCTTTTCATGTTTTTTGTTGGTGCTTTTGACGCTTTTCGTACATGTGTCAGATCAAATCTGGAAACATAATGAAATTCTACTATTTTTACTCCGTGGTATCAACATATTTGTATGTCCATGGCTCTTATGACACTTTGGTCCGCGTAGCCGGCTTTGGACATTCCCGGAGGAGACAATTTTTAATCGCAGCCAAAGGCCGGCCACGCTTACACTCTTTGGTCCGCGTAGCCATCGTTGGACATACATCAGAAACGAAAATCGTTGACCCCGGCCAAAACCAGTCACGCAGACACAGTTTGGTCCACGCAGCCTGCTTTGGAGATATAGATAACTGGAAAACCGTCTTCAAAGATAACTTACAGACTAAATGGTCTATTGACTCTGAACCACTAGCGGATTCCATTTAACCCTGTATGACTTATTGTTCAGCAAGTCTTTATGCAATTTAGCAGAGCAAAAATTTATGAACCTAAGTGCCAAAACAACCAAAAAGTTTTGAAATATCATTTTAATTAGGGAAATAACATTGATTAAAATTTCATAATTATTTATATTTTAAAAATGTTAATGTAAAATTAAACCAGTAAGGAAAGGCAGAAAGTCGGTCGGGGCCGACTATATAATACCCTACAACTCCCTAACAATGCGATAAGGGTCATTGCCATAATAATCTGGAATAATTGGTAAATGGGTAGAAACATATTATCTAATTCTGAAACGATAATCGCTAAATTAAGCAATATTCGTTCCTAAATTGAGAAACATCTTTCTGGAAAATATGATGATGAAGTAAAATACAACTTCTATAGCGGTTTGATACCAAATCAGGAGGAACATATATATGGAGCTTTAAAATAAATCTGAACCGATCTTCCTTGAATACTCATTCATGTAAAAAGACCTCCTTCTGTCGAATTTCGTACTGATCGGATATAAAATACAGTCTCTACAGCGCTTACATGTCAAATCGGGGGTTACATATATATGGGAGCTATATCTAAATCTGAACCGATTTTCTCCGAATTTGGCAGTATTCCTTCATGTAATAAGAAACCTCTTTCTGCCGAATTTTGCACTGATCGGATATAAAATACAGTTTTTACAGCGCTTACTGGTCAAATCGGGGGTAACATATATATGTGTGTTACATCTGAATCTAAACCGAGTTTCTCCGAATTTGGCAGTATTCCTTATGTAGAAAGAAACCTCTTTTTGCCGACTTTTGCACTGATCGGATATAAAATAACATTTTTACAGTGCTCACATGTCAAATCGGGGGTAACGTATATATGGGGGCTATATCTAAATCTGAACCGATTGCTTCCAGATTTAAAAGTGTTCATTCATATAATAGGATTCATATATGAAGGAATACTGCTAAATTCGGAGAAAATCGGTTCAGATTTAGATATAGCCCCCATATATACGTTACCCCCGATTTGACTTGTAAGCGCTGTAAAAATGTTATTTTATATCCGATCAGTATGAAATTCGGCAGAAAGAGGTTTCTTATTATATGAATGAACACTGTTAAATTTGGAAGCAATCGGTTTAGATTTAGATATAGCCCCCATATATACATTACCCCCGATTTGACATATAAGCGCTGTAAAAATGTTATTTTATATCCGATCAGTGCGAAATTCGGCAAAGAGAGGTTTCTTATTACATGAAGGAATACTGCTAAATTCGGAGAAAATCGGTTCAGATTCAGATATAGCCACCATATATATGTTACCCCCGATTTGACATGTAAGCGCTGTCAAAACTGTATTTTATATCCGATCAGTGCAAAATTTGGCAGAAACAGGTTTCTTATTACATGAAGGAATACTGCTAAATTCGGAGAAAATCGGTTCAGATTTAGATATAGCCCCCATATATACGTTACCCCCGATTTGACTTGTAAGCGCTGTAAAAATGTTATTTTATATCCGATCAGTATGAAATTCGGCAGAAAGAGGTTTCTTATTATATGAATGAACACTGTTAAATTTGGAAGAAATCGGTTCAGATTTAGATATATCCCCCATATATACGTTACCCCCGATTTGACATGTAGGCGCTGTAGAGACTGTATTTTATATGCGAACAGTACGAAATTCGACAGAAGGAGGTCTTTTTACATGAATGAGGATTCAGGGAAGATCGGTTCAGATTTATATTGATTGTTCCTCCTGATTTGGTATCAAACCGCTATAGAAGTTGTATTTTACTTCCGATCATTAAAATTTTCCAGAAAGATGTTTCTCAATTTAGGAACGAATATTGCATAATTTAGCGATTATCGTTTCAGGATTAGATAATATGTTTCTACCCATTTACCGATTATTCCAAATTATTATGGCAATGACCCTTATCGCATTGTTAGGGAGGTGTAGGGTATTATATAGTCGGCCCCGCCCAACTTTCTGCCTTTCCTTACTGGTTTTTCATTACGCTTCTGCTCGGCAAATAGTTGGCATCATTGGTGATAAGCAGCACTAACTTTTATTTTAAAGCACTAATTTTTAATTTATATTTATTCCAAGTCGTCATTTGTTGTTAACCCCTCAATGTATCTTTTCAATAATAAAGAAATTTTACGAACATTTAAAATTTCTGAAAAATGAACGTTACATTACTGAAAAATTTATTACAATTAAGGCATTGATATATTTTCTGAATGCTTAAATGCAAATAAATAAATAAAATATTAGGATGGAAACAAATATATGTTTAAACCAGTAAGGAAAGGCTAAAGTCGGGCGGGGCCGACTATATAATACCCTACACCACTCTCGTAATATTGAATAACTCTGATATATAAATTTTGTAATTCATGTATAAATTGTTTACATAAATTTACTTTTGGGACAATTTATACTTAAATAATACCCAGTACCACAGTGTGGTGTAGGGTATAAAAACGATTGGATCTAAAGAACATATATATGGGAGAACATATATTTCATCCGAACATATATATGGGAGCTATAGCTAAATCTTAACCGATTTTCTTCAAATTCGGTAGTGTTGGTTCATGGATCAATTAACTCTACCGTTCTAAATTTCAAAACGATTGGATGTAAAATACAGCTTCTATAGAACTAAAGGGCCTAATCGGACGAAACATATATATGGGAGCTATAGCTAAATTTTAACCGATTTTCTTCAAATTCGGCAATGTTGGTTCATGGATCAAGAAACTCTACCATTCTAAATTTCAAAACGATTGGATGTAAAATACAGCTTTAATAGGACTAAATGGCCAAATCGGACGAAACATATATATGGGAGCTATAGCTAAATCTTAACCGATTTTCTTCAAATTCGGTAGTGTTGGTTCATGGATCAAGAAACTCTACCATTCTAAATTTCAAAATGATTGGATGTAAAAAACAGCTTCTACAGGACTAAAGAGCAAAATCGGACGAAACATATATATGGGAGCTATAGCTAAATCTTAACCGATTTTCTTCAAATTCGGCAATGTTGGTTCATGGATCAAGAAACTCTACCACTCTAAATTTCAAAAGGTTCGGATGTAAAATACAGGTTCTATAGGACTAAAGGGCCAAATCGGACGAAACATATATATGGGAGCTATAGCTAAATCTTAACCGATTTTCTTCAAATTCGCCAATGTTGGTTCATGGATCAAGAAACTCTACCATTCTAAATTTCAAAACGATCGGATGTAAAATACAGCTTCTATAGGACTAAAGGACCAAATCGGACGAAAGATATATATGGGAGCTATATCTAAATCTGAACCGATTTTCTTCAAATTCGGCGATGTTGGTTCGTAGATCAAGAAACTCTACAATTCTAAATTTCAAAAGGATCGGATGTAAAATACAGCTTCTATAGGACTAAAGGGCCAAATCGGACGAAACATATATATGGGAGCTATAGCTAAATCTTAACCGATTTTCTTCAAATTCGGCAATGTTGGTTCATCGATCCAGAAACTCTACCATTCTAAATTTCAAAACGATCGGATGTAAAATACAGCTTCTATAGGACTAAAGGACCAAATCGGACGAAAGATATATATGGGAGCTATATCTAAATCTGAACCGATTTTCTTCAAATTCGGCAATGTTAGTTCATGGATCAAGAAACTCAACCATTCTAAATTTCAAAACGATCGGATGTAAAAGACAGCTTCTATAGGAGCTATAGCTAAATCTTAACCGATTTTCTTCAAATTCGGCAATGTTGGTTCATGGATCAAGAAACTCTACCATTCTAAATTTCAAAACGATCGGATGTAAAATACAGCTTCTATAGGACTAAAGGGCCAAATCGGACGAAAGATATATATGGGAGCTATATCTAATTCTGAATTCTCAACCAAATTAATAGCGATCTTAACAGCCGCGAAATACTCTAAACTGCAAAATTTCAGAACGATCGGAGTGAAATTGCGACCTGTAGTCGACGAACAACTTTACATGGACAGACGGACGGACGGACGGACAGACATCGTTAAATCGACTCAGCTAGCGATTCTGAGTCGATCGGTATACTTTAAGGTGGGTCTAGCTGTGTAATTTTCAGGTGTTACAAACATCTGCCGTGAAACAAACTTATAATACCCTGTACCACAGTGTGGTGTAGGGTATAAACAATATCTTCCCAAATATATAATACCAGCTGACCCGGTCCACTTCGTTGCCCCAGATTTCCGGTCCCATCCATTTTCGGAACATTCACTTAGACTGCCACCAGATACATATACATACACAAAATTACAGCGCTCCCGCTAATATATTGTGCAATACATCTAAATTTCAAAATTTGGCTCATATGGGAAGGGCCTCACTCATTGGTCCGATCCGCCCATTTTTTGACCAATTACGTAGACTGCCATCAAATGCATATACACAAAATTACGGCACTCTCGCTAACAAATTGTGCAAGATATCGCAATTTCTAAATTTGGCTTACATGGACGGGGCCACTCCCATTGGTCCGATCCCTCCCATTTTTGGGCCAGTCACATAGACTGCCATCAGATACATATACACAAAATTACGGCATTCTCGCTAACGAATTGTGCAAGATATCTCAATATCAAAATTTGGTTTATTTGGCGAATCCAAGCCCATTGGTCCGATTCCGCTCATATTTCGACCAATCAATAAATGCATATACACAAAATTTTCAATATCAAAACATGGCTAAAATGAGCGATTCCACGTCCACTTTATATCGGGGTTTTTCGAGGATTTTCTTGGATATTCTTTTTGTTTGGCGGGAGACCATGCTGCTTCCTGTAATTTGGTCAATTAAAATTCTTTGTATTGTATTAATCACAATGATTGGGAATAGCTGAAGTTTATAACAATGTACATCTACCGAACTCTCACGTCGTACTGATCAGTTATTTACAATGCTATTAAAAGTTTAAACTAAAAACTTCAAGACGATTAGAACAATTGTTTTCATATTTCGTTTTCAGTATTGGATTCATATGGGTCACGCGCTTGCTAATTTTAAATAGCTCGAAATGTTATATTTTTTTTGTGGAAGGCACCACACGTAACAATCGAAAGAACTGTTCTCGAGTTATGAAGTTGTGTTGGCCATACCACGCATCTTTGCCCAATCCCAAATGTTCCTAAATAGTGTCCTGTGGGGCCAATACGAATTCGCCAAGACCAAAATCGTGAAAAACGAAAGATCAGTTCTCGAGTTATGAGATTGTGTTCGGTGTGATATGCTCATTTGACCAATCCTAAAATTTCCCCAACAGTTTCCATCATAGAACCAATACCAATACGAATCCATCAAGCCCAAAATCAAAGGATTCGTTCTCGAGTTTTGAGTTTGTGATGGCCGTCTCGCGTTTGGGCAATCCTAAATTTTCCTCCATGGTGACCCCCTGGGGCCAATACGAATCCATCATGCCCAAAAACGCGAAAATCTATATATTATAGAGCTATGAGGTTTTGATGGCCACGCCGCGTCTTTTTGAACAATTCGTAATGTTGCTCCATGGTGTCCCTTCCTAGTGCTGATACAAATCCATACCAATTCTAAATGTTTCTACACACAAGGCCGAAATCGTGAAAATTCGAACTATTTATACTCGAGCTATGAGGTTATGCCTGACGCGGAACGCCAATTTGACCAATCCCACATTTTTATACCCTCACTTTAGTGTGACGAGGGTATATATCATTTGCTACGGAAAAAAGTGTAACACGTCGAAGGAGTGACCTAAGACCCCAAGTATGTTCGGAGGAAATCCGTTTTGGGTCATTTTAAGTCGAATGAGCAATGTCCGTCCGTCTGTCTGTCTGTCTGTCTGTGTGTCTGCTGGCTGGTGCGCACGATAACTCTCGAAAGGAGTAACCGATTGACCTCAAATTTGGTATGTGGTAATATTTTTTTCTATCTCCGGCTAAGTTCGAAGATGGGCCATATTGGTCCACTCCTTCTAGTACCTCCCCCACAAAGGGTTAAAATGTTGTGAAATATTGATTCTTTAATAACTGCTATACTACTTATTCGAATCTTTTGAAATTTCACACATAGTATTAGCTTATTAGTCGCTATCAACTCGAGAAAAATGGGCGAAGTCGCCACGTCCCTTTTGGTACCTCCCACACAAATGCACCATTTTGCACCAAAAGTTAACAGCTTATAACATTAATAAGAGTGTATAAAAATACTTGAAATTTTGTACAGTATTATGCTTTTATATTGCCTACAGTCCAGCGAAAAATGGGTGTTGTTGCCACACCCCTTTTGGTTCCTCCCACACAAAGGTACCTTTTTGCACCAAAAGTTAACAGCTTATAACATTAAAACCAGTGTATAAAAATACTTGAAATTTTTTACAGTGTAATGTTTTTATAGTGTCTATAGCCCTGTGAAAAATAGGCGTTATTGCCACGCCCCTTTTTGTACCTCCCACACAAAATTCCCAAATCATACCACAATTTAATGTCTCATAACGTTTATACCAGTGCACATAAATGCTTATAAGTCGGCACAGTGCAATGAATTTAAAGTATCTAATGTTCAGCGAAAAAAAGGTGTATTATATAAACCCCTTCTGGTAACTCCCACACAAATTGACACAATAATTCGAGTAATATTCAATATTACATTACTCACAAAGTGAGGGTATACCTTAGTCGGTTTACCCGACTGAAACTGTCTTACTTGTTCTACAAAGAGTTCTTACATGGGCCAATACAAATACATCAACTTCAATATTGTAAAATTAGCAAGATCCTTTCTCGAGCTATTAGGTTACAAATATTTAGGTTTGTTTCTAATAAAAGGTTTATTTCTGAAAGGATAAAAATAACACTCATGTTTTTGATATCGCGAGAGCTGACCACTGGCCAAAATTTGATTCTGTCAAAAGTCCGGCTTTTATACAGCACTCGAGTCTATCTATCGATATGCAAAATTTCTGCTTTGTAGCTCTTACAGGAGACGCAGCGGCCAAGTGGTCAAAAATCACTTGTCGTAAAAGCACATCCGGTGATCATCCGGGATCTGTATATATGATATCAGTTTGTAGGATTATAGTTCTTAAAAGAGTTTTTAAGTACTGAAATAGTGACAATTGCTTTTGTCACTGCAGTTTGACCTCAGGCTGGACACTGACTAGTTGTTTTCGAATCCCTTTTAAGATATGTATGTACATTTACATTTTTAGATTTTTAGCTTTTAAAAAATTTTTAAAATTACTGAAATAATGACAAAAATGCGGTAACTGCTACAATGACCACAGTCAGAGAATTAAAAATAATTTTTAGCGTTTATATTTGCCGGCTTTAGTACTTCATAATTACAAAATTTTAGCTTTTGATCTTAGAAGATGCTTCTGAAAGGACAAACGCAATAACCATGTTTTTTATAGCAAAACATTTTGTCATATATATATAGCAAAAAATGGCTATGTAAAAGGTCCGTTGTTTATACAACACTCTGGTCTATGGTTGTGCAAAATTTTAACTTTCTAGCTCTTAAAATAGACTCAGCGGTCAAGTGGTCAGGGGTTTCGTGTATTTTTCAGAATTTTCTTGGGTATTCCTCTTGTTTGGCCGGATTCCAGTCCGAATTGGTGCGAATCATCGAAATCGGTCTAGGCGTTCTTGAGTTATAAGCGTAGTAACTAACGTCACTCTCTTATATATACACATATAGATTTTTGTGTGTCAAATATAATATATTTCGACCTTATATATATTTCAAGCAGAATATGTTTTCTACAATATAATACAAATATGGATCGAAGAGATGACTACAATACTCGTAGTGCCTTAACATACATGATAAATCGGTACCGACCTGATATCTCCTCGCACTAGAAAGGAAAAGATTGTCTACGTTAGTATCAGTTCTGACGGGACACTGCCTGATCGGCGAACACGCCAGAAGATTGGGTATTAACTCCAATGACTCCTGCAGAAGCTGTGGAAGTGAGGCAGAAGTGGAGAGCATTCAATCATGCCTAATGAAAATGATGCATATCGGTCCATTTTTCGATACAGCCCCTATACAAAGCTCCCTTTCGACAAGACATATTTACGTTATAGAGAACGCATTTTTTATCCGATCATGCCGAAATTTAAATATTTGTGCTTTCTATTGCATATAATCTTGTCTGTATCAAAAAATGGACCGATATGCATCATTTTCACTAGGCATGATTGAATGCAACAGAATCAACATATATTAAAATTTCGACATGATCTGTTAAAAAATGCGCTCTCTAGATCGTGAATATGTCTTATCGAAAGGGACCTTCGTATGGGGGCTATATCAAAGTATGGACCGATATGCCCCATTTTAAATAGAGATCGTCCCTGGGTTAAGAAATGCCTCTGTAACAATTTTCATTAAGATTGCGACCTGTGGTGTCGAATATTAAAAAGAGCGGAACGCTAAACGTAGTGATACTGTTAGTGTTCTGTTCAAAAGAACAGTATCACTACGACGTAGTACGTTATCGTAGTGATTCCGTTCGTAGTGTTCTAAGAACGGTACGTTATCCTAGTGGTACCGTTCATGAACAGTAACACTAAAAAAATAAATAAAGTTAGTGTTCTCCGAAGGAACACTGCTTGAAACAATAGAAATTCAATAAACTATCCATAATACTCGTATTAAACAAAATTACTTTAATGAAATTGATCTACATTTTGAGCAAATTGTTTCTCCTTTCCAGAAAATATTGTTTTCATGTAATATTAAAAACGACTTTTAAAATGGAAACAATTTTGTATAAAATTTAAAATTTCCCATTTTTCTAATTGAAGATCAGTGGTTATATAAGACTATAAGTGAGGCCTATCGCGCGCCACAGAAATAGAGAATGTTCTATTGATTTATATACTTATTCGTCCACACAGTTTCTGCAAAATGCATTTCATAAGACCGGGAGTCTAATACAGTGACCCGTCATGACAGACCCGAAAAGTGATACTTCAGGATTCCATAACGACAACAGGGCTTCGGTGCGTTTCGAGTACAGCTCCGAATCAGGTGAATATCGAACTGTTCTGCCATATCGTTAAGAGAGCAGTTCTTGAGTTCTCGATAGGAGTTATCAGGTCTTCATAGTAGTAAGACTATCCGAGAAAATATTAATACCCACTTTAGTCAGAACAATAATTCTCAGCCATTATGCTACCTCTATAAGACGAGTAGCTAAGCCTTCTGCCTGGCAAACACTACAGTGATCAGTTCCTTAGAAAAGGTACGATAACCAAGGATGCTACCAATCCATTGTGGTCCATCTTCTGATCCATTTCATGATCAAATAACAGTAGCTGTTGCCTCTTGCCTAGCTTCAATGTATTTTTGGCATTAAATGTACTACAGGGTTTTCCAACAAGAGGTGTTATTTTGAATCACCCGGTATTTCGGTAGCTGTCACTTTTGAAGCTTTTATTCTTTGACATTTGACAAGTAGAAACTACGCCATCACTAAAAATGGAACGATGCACGATTCAACGACGCATTTAAATTATTAAAAGTCACTACAAAAATAGTGAAAATCCTGCAGGCACAGTTCGCACAACTAAAGCATTTTTGGGTCGTCGTGAAGCACCTTGTCGGACCGAAATTGGTTGAAAAATTCGAACTGTTGGGACAAGTTAGTGATGTGAAGAACAAAACCCGTGCACGTCGCTCAAGAACAACTGAGAATATTGCTGCTGTAGCCCAAAGTGTTGAAGAAAACCCAGGTTTGTCCATTCCTCGTCGTTCTTTGGAATTGGGCATTCCACAAACGTCATTGCACCGTATCTTGCATAAAGACTTTGGTCTTAAGGCTTATAAAGTTCAGTTAACACAAGAACTCAAGCCGGCCTATCATCAACAACGTCGTGTCTTTGCTGATTGGGTCCTTGAAATGCATGAAAATGATCCTGAATTCCATCGAAAAAAACATCTTGACTGGTGAGGCCCATTTCCACCTCGGTGGCTACGTCAACAAGCAAAATTCTCGCATCTGGGGCTCGGAAAACCCAAGAGTTATTGTTGAGAAGCCTATCCATCCTCAACGTGTGACTGTTTGGTGCGGTTTATGGTCCGGCGGGGTCATTGGACCTTACTTTTTCGAAAATGAGGTTGGATCAACAGTTACGGTGAATGGATTGCGCTATCGAGAGATGATTAATGATTTTTTATGGACGGAGTTGCATGGTATTGATCTGGACAACGTTTACTTTCAACAAGACGGCGCTACGTGTCACACAAGCAAAGAAACCATTTCTCTGTTACGGGAAAAGTTTCCGGACCGTGTTATCTCTCGAAGAGATGATCACAATTGGCCACCGAGATCTTGTGATTTAACACCTTGCGACTTCTTCCTTTGGAGCCACGTGAAAGATAAGGTCTACGCCAACAGCCCAGCGTCGATTTAAGTCCTTAAAGATTGAATTCGTGAGGCTATCGATGAAATAGGGCAG
Source organism: Eudasyphora cyanicolor (assembly GCA_963930755.1). Classification (NCBI taxonomy): domain Eukaryota; kingdom Metazoa; phylum Arthropoda; class Insecta; order Diptera; family Muscidae; genus Eudasyphora; species Eudasyphora cyanicolor. The sequence continues at coordinate 207,801,855 of OZ005737.1, read as the reverse complement.
CCACTTGCGATTTGGTTATGGAAAATTTCATGAAAAGGATATGGTCCTGTAAGCGTGGCCATGGTGGCCATTTGGCTGATGTTGTTTTTCATTATTAACGGCATACCTTCCTCTTTACTATGAAATAAACATCCGATCGTTTATCTCAAATAAATGGAATTTTTCTTTAAATACCAAAATAACACCTCTTGTTGGAAAACCCTTTATATAACATTTAGCGACTCAGTCGGTTTTTGGTCCTCCCATATTGTTGGGTTTGAGGTTTAGCTTCCTGTCTAGTAAAATACCTAAGTATACTGCGCTTTTAGATAAGGGCATTTCAATACCCCTCATATCTCATGCTGATTGGAACATGTTTTGTCTTGGTCGGGTACACAGAATATCATTATCGCTAGCCCAGCCCGGGAAGGTATGAAGGGCCTGTTGTAGGATGTAATCAAGACTACTTGAAATCGTTCATTTAACCAATATTGCCACGCATTGGCAATAACTTTAACACCCATTATCTCGAGGGAAAGCAAATACTGTTGAAATATGCATTCCAAAACAGACAGAATACCCCTTCAAGGAGTTTCACTACGGACAAATCTCTGGAAGTTAGGTCTGACAATGCTAGCTAAAATACCCCCAGTGTTGCCATAAGTAGCAGTAATTATTTCGAATGTCGTAACTTTATTGAAGGATCTCTCTATTTCTAAGGAAAAATAAAGAGGCCTAAAACATCGAAAGCTTGTTGTCGTAAGTGGAACTATGTATACTGTCCCGCTACAGTCCGTAATAATAGAGCTAGGTTGATCAAATTTGGTAGAAATACTTCTTATAATTGCAGGTCGTTTGGACTTGCAAATGGGTCATATCGGTGAATGATTTGTTATAGATTCCCTATAGAGGTCGTTCCAAAATACGGGTTTTGAGCCATTTTTAAAGCGATTTAGCAGAAACTTTGCAGACGTATAAGAATACGTATAAAGAATTCATCTTATACGTAAATAAATACGATATTTTCTAAGCATTTTAACTGAATCTTTGCAGTTTGTAATTAATTAAGATAAGAATTCATCGCAGTAAATATAGATGTCGCATGTGTACGGGCCAATAGTGCAACACATATAAGGAGTGACCTAAAACCATAAGTAACGGGTGGTCTAAGAACAGAGACTTTTTTCAATAGCCTTTTTTTGACAGATCACGTGTGAGTCGTGTCATGCTGTCATGTTATTTTTGTTAAGTATTGTTTGGCATTTCATCATGAAAAGACTTACGACTGAACAACGTTTACAAATTATTCAGTTTTATTATCAAAATAATCGTTCGCCAATTGCGCTAAGTCCATTTTTTTAAATAAAAAAAAAAACACTTTTCAGCCGACCCACGACCTTGACACCCATGAACAATATTTTAGCTCTCGTTAAGAGCTATCTTTTTGCCATTGACCGATTCCCGATCCGACGAACCGGAATCATCGGTCCATATTTCTTCAAAAATGATGCCGGTGTGAACGTAACCGTCAATTGCGACCGTTATCGTGCCATGATAACCGACTATTTGATGACTGAAATTGAAGCTCGTGATCTCGGCGACATTTGGTTTCAACAAGACGGCGCCACCTCCACACATCGCATCAATCAATTGATTTATTGAGAGAACACTTCGGTGAGCAGATAATTTCACGTTTTGGGCCGGTCGATTGGCCACCAAGATCGTGTGATATCACACCGTTAGACTTTTTCCTGTGGGGATATGTAAAGTCTAAAGTTTATGCGGACAAACCCGCTTCGATACAGGCCTTGGAGCAAAACATCACGCGTGTCATTTGCCAGTTACCAGTCGAAATGCTCGAACGAGTCATCGAAAATTGGACTCAACGGATGGACCATCTGAGACGTAGCCGCGGCCAACATTTGATAGACACAATCTTCAAAAAATAAATGCCCGAGCGCCCCAATAGGCGAGTTGGTAGCGTACTCGCCTATGAGTTTGTGGGTCGTGGGTTGATTCCCACCAGAGGCTCTGGTCTGTCGCTGCAAACATTTAGCCATATGGTCTTGGAACCCGGCCTTTCCCTGGACCTTACAATTATAATATAAATTTACTTTGATTGTAATTCATCTAAATAATAAATAAATAATAAATAAATGCCAAAGAATGATCTTTCAAATGACAATAAACATTCCCCATTCAATTCGAATTTTCTGTGTTTTTTTCTTTAAAAAAGTAGGGAACCTCGAAATGGATCACCCTATATATTTGGTGGAAATAAGATATAGGAAATTTTAAATCATTTGAGCAATATCCAGTCTTCTGTCTGGCTGGAGCGCATATTAATACTTGAAATTTTGTGCAGTGTAATGCAGCAATAATGCATTCAGTCCGGTAAAAATTGACATTATTGCCACGCCCCTTTTGTTACCTCCCACACAAAAATTGAATGCTTCATAACAATTAGAATACTCACAAGGTGAGGGTATACCTTCATAGTTGTTTTTATACTTAAACTATTTAAAAAGTAATCATATTATATGTAATCTTTAAAATACAAAATTCAGTACTACGGTTAGTCTTTTCACTTGTAGAATTAGAAAATATTTATGAAAATGAAAATGTCCAAATCACTGTTCGCCCCAAACTATGCAATCACATTTTCCAAGTAACGACAACCCCACAAATGTGCACCACATATACAAAAATCCCTATAAATATGCTTCCATATGTTTACTTTATAATTTTGTCAATCCCAAATCTACACTGATATGCAACTTTTACGATAATTACCACCTTTTTGCGTCAAAGAACTCAATGTAACAAAAAAAGAACTGTTGAAATTATAGTCTGCTTTGCACAAGATGATGATGACGACGATGATCATCCATCATATAAAATGTCAAAACCTTTTGCTAGCTGAACTTTTTAACCACAAAAACCATGTGAGTTTTTCCTACATAGGTTTTCCTTTGTGGACAATTTTCTACATTTTCATATGGAAATTTTTACTCTATAAACTACTTTTTTCTATTTGCATTCTATATGATATTGTCTGTGTTTTGTTTGTATCGTTTGTTACTCATATTACGCAAATCGTTAGGAAAAATCATCCTTTCCCCGGAAAATCGCCCGCTCTTCCTGGACAAAAATGTCCATTATTTTTGTATGAGCTTCGGAAACTATAAAAAAAGGCCCAAACAACGGTGCACACATTTTTCTAAAACTAATCTATGGGACCATCACCAGAGACCAAAACGAATTTATTTTGCTAAAGAGAAAGAGACACTCGCACTTCCTCTTCTTCTGTTGATGGGGTACGGAAAACATTAAAAAATATTATCGGTGAACAATTTATGTTCTACAGTTCAAGTATGTTTTGGGAACTCTCAAAATCCTCCCTCCCCACCTCGCCACGTCCCATATGGGGAGATGAATTCTTTCTTTTATGTGGCCAGTAACAACTATGAAAAAATGTGAATGGAATCAGAGGTTGTAAAAAGTTTTCAATGGATTTTTCTTTGTTTTTTTCATTGCCTTCCTTTGTGTGATTTGCTGTTGTTGTATAAGGAGTAAGTATTTCACATAACATGTGTCATTTCCAATTTCAATAAAGGTAAAAGTTATAAAAAATATATGTATGTACATATATACATATGTATAGAACCAAGAGAAGCTCTACTCTTTGCCGAGTTATGGTCAATTTTTCCCATAAAATATGGGGATAATGCAAAAAATAAATTCTGTAAAGAATGACGGTAAAAACTCCCCAACGGATGGCCATAAAATGTGGTCGTCTTTGTTACAATGGCCATAAGGTGTAATATATTTTTGAATAGATTTTCTGTTTAAAACAGATTATTATTTTTTGAACGGCCCCCAATTTTATCGAAATGGTTTTAAGTGTTTTCATAGTCAGGCGTTTGCATCGTAAATTGTAATATTTCTTTAACTAATGGGAAAGGGAGAGAGAGATACAATGTCCTGCCTTTTGTATTATCCAAGTTGTTTTTTTTTGCCTACTTCTAGGCGTAACGAATAGCTGAAAATTTAGCATATCTTGCATAGCAACCACACTGTAAGAAAGTATTACGACCAGAATACGATGTAAATAAAATTATAGACACTGCAGTTAAATTCGCAGATCGTAACGAAATTGCAATTTCGCCCATTTTTCTCGAGGTGATTGCAAGCAAGAAACTAATACGAGTACTATGTATGGAATTGTAAATGATTTGATAAGTAGTATAGAAATTATTCATCACTCGATATTTGACTAAATTTCGATCCTTTTTTGGGAGGTACTCTAAGGGGAGGTACATATTTCAAACTTGAAGTCAATCGGTTACTCCTATCGAAATTTATTGTGTGCACCAACCAGACAGACAGACGGACGGACGGACATTAATTAAAATGACTTGAAAATAAGAATTAAGCATAATATAATTTAATATTTTTTCGTGTTTAGGACGCCATATTACATCAGAAAATTGTATGCGTAGCCCTTCGTAAACTGTGTTATGAATTGGAATATTTAGAAATTAAAAATAAGCGCTTGAAAATAAAAGTTAATTATACATATGCCATTTAAAGTGCATGATATTAACATAACTTTAAATAAAGGAAACATGAACGCTGAAAAGTCAGCAAAGTTTTGAAAATATGTTTTTAAATATAATATGTTTTGAGAAATTTATAAACAAAAATTTTGATTGTTCGTAAACTCATATTTTATTTGCGAACGTTAGTTCGCAGCTATATTTTGATGTAATATATTAACATGCGCTCCAAATGAACTTTATTGATTTTCAAATAGAATTAATTTGTTCAAAAATATACATATAATATTTGAAAATGTTTGTTTCAAATATATATTCTTCGAATTCAAACATATCAAAAACATTTATCTTTCCCGTGTAGGTTTAATATCAACACGTGAACCGATTTAATATGATTTGCAAATTCATATATTTTAATCATATCAGATAAACTATTTATTCTCTAGAACAGGTCCTCTTAGCCGTTTTGGCTCTGCGGCTCCCTTAAAACCCAGCCGACAGTTTATGCGTAATACTTTCATTTAGAAATGTCCCAAATTGAATGTTATAAAAGTTTACATTTTTCAAACCCTGTAAAATTTCGTTGAAGTTTATTTTTTTTTTTACAAAATTTCTTTGAAATTGCATTTTTTATAACGATTCGTTGAAATTGTCATTAAAATTTGCATATTAATTTCTCTAGAAATTTATTTTGAGATTGTACTATTCTAGAAAATTTCATCAAAATTGCATATTTCAAGAAAATTTCATCAAAATTGCATTTTTCTAGAAAATTTCATCAAAATTGTATTTTTCCAACGAAACTTAATTTTTCTAAATTTTTTTTTTAATTTGTTTAATCTACAATTTTGCACTAGCTAGAAAAATCTATAAAAATAATTTTTTTCTACAAAATTTTCTTAAAATTACTTTTTTTTAGAAAATTCCATCAAAATTTATTTTTTTTTACAAAATTTTGTTGAAATTTAATGTTTTAAGAAAGTTTCATTATCCTCTCACCTTAGAGAGGAGGGTATACATATATCATCTGCTACGAGCCAAAAGTGTAACACATCGAAAGAGTGATTTAAGACCCGAAGTATGTTCGCCGGAAATCCGTTTTGGGTCATTTTAAGTCATTTGAGCAATGTCCGTCCGTCCGTATGTCTGTCTGTCTGTCTGTGTGTATGTCTGCTGGCTGGCGCGCACAATGGTGATCTCTCGAAAGGACTAACCGATTGACTTCAAATTTGTTATGCGGTAATATTTTTCTCTATCTCCGGCTTAGTTCGAAGATGGGCCATAGTGGTCCACTCCTTCTAGTACCTCCCCCACAAAGGGTTAATATTTGGTGAAATGTTGATTCTTTAGTACCTTCTTTACTACTTACACGAATCTTCTGAAATTTCACACATAGTATGAGTTTGTTAGTCGCTAACACGTCAAGAAAAATGGGCGAAATGGCCACCCCTTTTTTGGTACCGTCCACGCAAACGGACCATATTGCACAATAGTTCACAGCTTATAACTTCAATACCATTGCTTACTCTTAAGTTATTAAATGCAATGTAAATTAATTATAATTTAATAAAAACAAAAAATAAATAAATTTACAAATAGGTGAGGGGATTCTTGAGTTGGTTAACCCGACTGAACTTTCTTACTTGTTTCTCTATAAATTTTGTTTGATATTGGATTTTCTTTAAAAAAAATTTCTCTGAGTTTGTATTTTTTTCGAAAAGGACATTGCAATTGAATTTCTCTAGAATATTATTTTGAAATGGAATTCTAGAAAATTGAAATTGCATTCTAAAAACCAGTAAGAAAAGGCTAACGTCGGGCGGTGCCGACTATATAATACCCTACACCACTCTCGTAATATTGAATAACTCTGATATATAAATTTTGTAATTCATGTATAAATTGTTTACACAAATTTACTTTTGGGACATTTTATACTTAAATAATACCCTGTACCACAGTGTGGTGTAGGGTATAAAAACGATTGGATTTAAAGAGCCAAATCGGATGAAACATATATATGGGAGCTATAGCTAAATCTTTACCGATTATCTTCAAATTCGACAATGTTTGTTCATGAATCAAGAAACTCTACCATTCTAAATTTCAAAACGATTGGATGTAAAATATAGCTTCTATAGAACTAAAGGGCCAAATCGGACGAAACATATATATGCGAGCTATAGCTAAATCTTAACCGATTTTCTTCAAATTCGGTAGTGTTGGTTCATGGATCAAGAAACTCTACGATTCTAAATTTCAAAACGATTGGATGTAAAATACAGCTTTTATAGGACTAAAGGGCCAAATCGGACGAAACATATATATTGGAGCTATAGCTCCAATATATTATTCTTGCATTTCTCTAGAATAATATTTTGACATTGCATTATTCTAAAAAATTCATCAAAATTTCATTTTTCTCGAAAATTTCATCAAAACGTTAAAATTGAACTTCTCTAGAAAAATTTTGGAAATTGTATTTGGCAAGAAATTTTCGTTTAAATTTACTTTTTTCATTTCTTTTCATTTTTCTTCAAATTTCCTAGAAATTATATTTTTCTAAGAAAAATTTTTGAAATTGTTTTTTTCGTGAAAATGTTGTTGTAATTGCATTTATCTAGAAAATTATTGTGAATTTTCGTCATTGTAAAAAATTTCAAAATTGAATTTTTCTAGAAAATTTTTAAATTGCATTTTCCAAAAAATTTTTTTTTTATAAAATTTTCGGTTACATTAACGAAAGTTAGCCGGATTAAATGTCGATAAACGGATTAAATGTCGATGACCTTATTTAAGACAGATGACCACTGATTATGGGCCACTGACTGGAATAAATTGTATATCCGGGTAGAACGGAATAACCCCATAGGTTCGGTAAAAAGCTGCAATCAAAATTTAAGAAAATTGCAATTTAAACACATTTTTCCATTTAAATTGTATTCGTTTTAATTTTTGAAGAATTTTTTTTTTGCATTTCGCATTAATTTTTGCCTAACTGCATCATTCTACAACATTTCGTTGAAATAAAATTTGTTCTATAAAATTTAATCTACATTTTATTTGGTATTGCATTGCATAAAAAAAAAAATTTTTCTAAAAAAAATTTTCCCTAGAAAATTTCCTTGGAAGTGAATTTCTCCAGACAAATTCCTTGGAAGTGAATTTCTTTACACAATTTTTTGAAATTGGCGTTTTCTCTGGAAAATTTTGTTGAATTTAATTAATTTTTTACAAAATTTCTTTGAATATGCTTTTTTCTCAAAAAAGTTATTGAAATTGCATTTCTCCAGAAAATTATTTTGAAATCCCATTTCTCCAAAAAATTTTTTTGAAGTAGCATTATTCTAGAAAATTTCATCAAAATTGTTTTTTCTAGAAAATTAAATTTTTCTAGATTTTTTTTTAATTTAATTTTTTAGCAAAATTTGTGTGAAACTGAGAATTAAGACAAAAATTTTGGAAATTTCGTTGAGAGTTCATTTATTTTACAAAATGCACGTCAATTAGCGAAAATTACTTCAAAATTGCATCTTTCTACAACATTTCATTGAAATTAAATTTTCTAGAAAATTTTCTCATTTCATTTTTGTAGACATTTTTTTTACAAAATTACCCTGAAATTTCATTTTTCTAAAAAATCGTTGGAATTTCATTTTCTTGGAAACATCTTTATATTGCATTTCTTTAGAAAATTTCGTCGAAATTGAATTTCTCTACAAAAATTTTTGAAATTACAATTCTGTTGAAAATTTCGTTGACATTTTTTTTACAAAATTTCTTTGAAATTGAATTTTTCTCAAAAATGTCATTGAAATAACATTTTGTTGGGGTTATCCTATATTCCCTATGTGGAATCCGCGTTTAGCCAAAATCAAGTAAAACCACGTTGTTCAAATTCAAAAGTTTATTAAATAAGTGAATGATTACATATACTTAAGTCATTGACTGTACAAGAGTGAGTGACAATAACGTGCACAATTACGAGTATTAATACAAAGCATTAGAAAAAAGGACAAGACACAACGAATGTAAAGTCATTGTCTGATTTGACATGTGAGACTTTAAAATGTTTTAGTAAATTTGAAGGAAATTATTTTGAAAATGCATTTTTCCTAAAAAATTTCATCAAAATTGATTTTTTCTAGAAAATTTCATCAAAATTGATTTTTTTAGAAAATTTCATCAAATAGGTTTTTTGATCAAGTGATTTGTTTTAGAAAACTCCATAAAAATTTATTTTTTTTTTAAAATTGCACTTTCCTAAAAAATGTTATTGAAAGTTTGCATTTTGCATTATGTTTTGCCAAACTGCATCTTTCTACAACATTTCGTTGAAATTAAATTTTTTCTCGAAAATTACATTTGTTTTCTATAATTTTTTTTTTGATATTGCATTTTTCAATTAATATTCGCTGACATTTAATGACAAATGCAGAAGGTCAACCTACGCTCATCTGAGAAGTTTGGTTTAACAATAGCTATTTTACTCTATAATGATTTTTATAGATATAAATAGTTGTTGTTTTTAAAACTTCTTATTACATCTATTTTGTGATAATATATATAGGTTTTTTACTATCTTTTTCCCCTATGAATTATGCTCTATCTTAATAAGTTAATAATTAATCAATAAACGTAGCTATTTGTTGTAATATCTTAATGGTAAAAACTCAAAACTTTGTAAATATTTTAATATTTTATAAACTTTGTAGTATTGATAGCAAATAAAACAAACAAAAAAAAAAAATTAATATTCATTGAAATTACATTTAAAAAAAAATTAATTGCATCTTTCTGAAAAATCCTTTCTCCAGAAAAATCCTAGGAAGTGAATATCTCAAGAAATTGAATTTTCCTAAAAAATTTTCTTCATAATTAATTTTATTTTAGAAAATTTTATTTTGCTAGAAAGTTAGTTTTTTTTTATAAAATTTACTCATTTACAAAATGGACTTCAAAATTGCATCTTTCTACAACATTTAATTGAAAATTATTTTTCTAAAAAATTTCATCATATAATTTTTGTAGATATTTTTAAAATTGCATTTTTTCTAAAAAAATGAATTTTTCTGGAAAAATCTTTAGTATTGCATTTCTCTAGAAAATTTAGTGGAAATTGATTTTTCAAGAAAAAAATTTTGAAATCCTCAATTGAATTTCTGTAGAAAATTTCGGTGAAAAAAATGTTTACTACATTTTAAATGTTTTTTTTCTCGAAAATGTGATTGAAATTTCATTTTACAAGAAAATTGTTTTGAAAGCGTATTTTTTTTTGAAAATTTCATCTAAATTGGATTTTTCTTAAAATATTTCTTCAAAATTTATTTTTATAGAAAATTTTATTTTTCTAGAAAAAGTTAATTTACGCCAATTTACGAAAATTACTTCAAAATTGCATCTTTCTACAACATTTCAATGAAATTAAATTTTCTAGAAAATTTCTTCATTTAATTTTTGTAGACATTTGTGTATAATTTTTCTACAAAATTAATTTTTTTAAAAAAATTTTTTTCAAATTTCATTTTCATGAAAAAATCTTTAATATTGAATTTCTTTGGAAACATTTCTTTGTTTACAATTCTCTAGAAAATTTCGTTGACTTTTTTTACAAAATTTCTTTGAAATTGCATTTTTCTCGAAAATGTCATTGAAATTACATTTCTCAAGAAAATTATTTTGAAAATGCATTTTTCTTAAAAATTTCATCATTTTTTCTAGAAAATTTAATTTTTCTAGAAAAGGTCATCAAAATTGATTTTTTCTAGAAAATTTAATTTTTCTAGAAAAGGTCATCAAAATTGATTTTTTCTAGAAAATTTCATCAAAAATGTATTTTTCTAGAATTATTTTAAAATTGCACTTTCCTACAAAATTTTTGTTGAAATTGAGAATTTAGAGAAATCTCTTGAAAATTTCGTTGAAATTTCATTTTTTACAAAATTTCATTGAAATTGAATTTTCCTCGAAAATTTTATTGATATTTAATATTTCTACAAAATTATGTTAAAGTTTCATTTTTATGGAAAATATCGTTGAAATTGCTTTTTTCTAGAAAATTATTTTTAAAATACATTTTTTTTTTAGAAAATTTTAACAAAATTTCTTTTTTCTAAAAAAAAATATCATCAACATTTCATTTTTCTAAATGATTCAGCAAAATTGAATTGTTCTTGAAAATTTCATGATTATTGTATTTTATTACTTTAATGGGGTTTTGCATGATCGCTGCAAATTTAAATGTATCTTAAAATGTCGTTAAAATTGCACTCTTTTTAGGTTATTTTGATTAATCGATGCCACAAGTCAACTTAAGTACAATGTTGGATGCAAAATTATAATTTTTAAGTCTCAAAATCGAACATCGACTAAAGTCCATTTAGACTTCGTTTTTCGTTTTTGCCAAAGGCTGTTTTTATTACCCGAATCACTTACAACTAAACAATAGACAGCTTACTACTAATATTAAGACTATAAATAAACATGCCCAGTACAAGGTACATCGGGGCCTTCACAAATCCGTCATCAAAGGGTGTTGTAGCATTGCTGCAAACAATAATTTAAAATTATACAAAAATGCATATGCCAGAAAAAAAGGATAATCTAAAAGGGGCCAATCTCTCAAAAATAAAAACTTAAAACTAGATAGCAAGTACTTAAAACTAGGTCGGTGTATTCTTAAAAACTAGAATGGTGTCTTCTTAAAACTAAAAACAAACTTAAAAACTAAAAACAAACTTAAAACTAAGGACTATTTACATATTTACAATGCTCATTGAGCGGTGTTGTACACCGTGTCGGTGATCACGAGTGTACCGAACCTCCTGTGGTAGAACAGGAGGTTGTCATCCATCGTCAGCAGACCAGCATCCCTCAGCCTAAGCAAGGAAGCAGGTGGTAAGTGCTTCCTTGTCCGCAGTATCTCCACTGTGTCGTCACATCGCAGAGACCCAGAAACGACCTCATTATCCAGGTCCTGGCTCCTCTCCAGAAAACTAAACGCGCCCTTAGCCATAAAAACATCGATCCTATCGAAGCCCGTCCTAGCATAAATCTCCCTGCAGGAAACATTCCTAACAGTCCCATCAGCCAAGACCCTGGGCCTCAAACCCAAGAAAGCAGAAAGAACGTGTCTCTCCCATTTCCTAAGCTTTTCCATCTGGTGTCCAGAAATTGCAAACCAGACAGGAAAGACGTAGGAGATAGTCGGCCTGATCACCTGCCGGTAAATCAGGAGCCTAACATCATGAGATAGACCCCCTCTCATACGGAGCAAACGGTGTTACGCGAAGTAAAGCCCCCTCGACCTATCGAGAATATAGCCAACATGTCTACAGAAATCGAACCTATCATGGAAGACAACGCCCAAGTATCTAATCCTGTCGGATACTCCGACCTAATCGTCCCCAATCTTCAGTGTCGGCACGAAGGCCCTGAAGTTCGGATACGCAAGCCCCGGTGCGCCCTTAAGGACGACCGCACAACACTTGGCCACATTGAGCCGTAGACCCCACGTATTGAAGTGCCGGTGAAGTTCGACCAGAATCAAATTCATCCTCCTGTTAAGAGTGGACGCCCTAAGCCCAGAAATGCAACTAGAACATCATCAGCATAGGCCAGCAGAAGGCCACTAGGAGGGGGCCCGGGTATGTCACTGGCGAAAATATTGTAAAGCATGGGTCCTAGAAGTGAGCCCTGAGGCACACCCGCCAGAACCGGTCTCCGACTAGAAAGCCGGTCGCCAATCTTCACCCTAAAAAAGCGGCCCTTTAGGAAGCCCGTCACAAACCTATCCATTTAGACTTACCATTCTCTTATTTGTATAGAAAGATAACACCGTCTAACAAAATTGAATGTTTGGGACAATAAACTACTGGAGCTGTATCATTCAAAAATTGTATAACTTCCATGCCTAAAATATCCTTCGATTTTGATTGTTATAAATTTCGGAATATTCTGAATTATTTAATAAAATTTTCCCCAATATAAACTCTAACATTTGTATGTGCTGATCTAACATTTAAAAAATAAAACGTCTACCATAAATTACTCCATTCCAATAGGATGTAAAAAGTGAAGTTAATCTAAAACAAAACGTTATGTTAATCCTTTAAATGGAAACCAGAATCTATATGACAACATTTGGTGATGAAGAAGCAAAAAATACGAGGCTAAACAGAACAATCACAACAGATTCATTCAGGTTCAGTGATTTGAGTGGTTGTTATTCGCTGTTCATTGTTTTGTGCCACAGATAGCGAAACTAAGCGCCAAAGCTAAACCCACAAAACCAAATACTCCTCCTTCTCGACCGTGTAAACTTCCCCCCTCATATCACTAGCACAATAAATCCACCACTCCTTGAAGAATTTGTTGCTGACCGTAGCAGCAGTAGTAGTAGTCGTCACATTTAAAAGCATTTGTGTTAAATGGGGGAAAACCGTCAGTCAGTCAGTCAGACGGTCTATTGTCCATTGTAAAAATAGAGTCCATAACAGACCCAAAACGCTTTCTGCCGCACTCTGCCCGGAAACACTGCTAAACAAATCACAATTGGATCGGACACAGTTACGGCTGTTGTTGTCTGAATTCGCTGACCACCTCATCATTCATCGTTTGGCCAGACATTCAATCACAGTGTTGTGATATTTTGTTTTTTGCCTCCAATGTGGGGGATCACCCTCTACTCCTGATATTCCTCCTCCTCCACCGTTATTGAACGGACCCATGAAAGCAAAAAATAAATTTTCAAGCGAAGCGCTGAAAAAATGTCTCATGAATGTTAAATGAAAACTTGGGTTACAGACACCATTCTCCTCCTGCGGGTCCTCAGAGCCATACCGGAGCTTGAGGTACTGTGACATTCAACAATGAATTGGTCATTTCGGTTCTGTGGGCTGCGGACCTTTGGCGTTTGGAAAAGCCCTTCAAGGTGGGAGGGGGCTCTCACAGTTTTTCACCGTAGTCCCAATATTTTTTCACACAAAGGTTTAAAAGGTGTTCGCTCTACCGTCCGCTTGCCGTCCATAGCCAATATATAATGAATCTCTATGTGTGAGTCTGCTAGTGGGTTTTTTTGTGTGGTTGTCGGTCGATGGAGGTTTCTGTGTTATTCCGGGTAACATGTGTCCACATTATACAGTGGACAATCATTTTGTAGTGGACTGACTCTCCGTCCGTACTTCATTGACTGTAAACAAGAGTAAATGCTGCAACAACAATAACAATGGTACAGCGGCAGTACCGACTCAATACCGCGTTCAACTGTTTTTATGTCCTCCGCTGTAGACTTGAGAGACGTATGACGATTTTATCAATCCGTTTGTAACAAGTTTGGAAAACGCCACAAAAAAGTCAGCAAAAGTCAGAACTAAATCTGCAGCGATTTTCATGAAATTTGAAAACATTAGTTTTTTGGGACAAGAAATTGTTATCTGTTAAATATTATAAATTATTACCATTAAGAAAAATTTGAAGTCAAACTTCTACAAGCTGAAAAAAATAGTTTCTGTACATACATATATACATTTGGGGTACACTCGAAATATTTAATATTGTGAACAGATAAATTTTATATATTTGGGAAGATAATGTTCTAAACAAATCAGTGTATCCATCCTAATGTTGTTTATTTGGACCAAAAATTAGCCGACCTAACAAAGAAAACACAATAAATTTAGCAACATTTTTCTTTATTTCTCAAGATAAACTATTTTTAGCTCTATACACTTTTTCGATGGCCAGTTTATAGTAAGAACTGTCTAGCTCCTGAATACATATAGCCATCAACCGCAACATTCACCTCTTCAATGCTGGCAAACCTTTCTCCGTGCTGAAGCAATTCGAATTTTAGTTCATTGATTTTGGCCATCGCAATAGTGGATGTGTGAACTGGTTCATTGTCTTTATTGTGAGCAAACGCGGCAGCCATCTTGCGCACAGCTTTCTCATCACCAAAGTTTCCGTCAATAAGCGATGTATAGTACTTCTTGAAAGACCTATGACTTCAGCGAGCTCACGAACCTTCAGCCGACAGTCATCCAATACCATTTTGTGGATTTTTTTTAAACAATTTCTGGCGGGGATACCTCTTTGGTAGACCACTACGGTGTTCATATTGGCTGCTAGTACGGCCCCGTTTAAACTCTGCCACCCAATATTTTATAGTTGTTAACGAAGGAGAAGACTCCTCCAAAGTTGAATCTAGGTCGGTTTTAATATTGGTTGTACTGAGATCTTTCAAATGAAACATATCGCAGACCAATTGTTCCAATATTTACAAATTCACTGAGATCGTCTACTTTTGAGTGCTCAAAAAAACTAAACAACGTGACGCCTTGAAACATAAAATATATGTTTTAGAAGGTTGCCACTTTTCACGAAAGTAATTTTTTTTTGGGACCGGCCTCGTGCCTGCCAAAGAGAAATGGTGGCAGAATTCCAGGAAACAGAAACCATATCGACTTCTACACAGATAGGGCGAAGCTTGATGAAAAGGTTGGCTGCGGAGTAAACTCAGTTTTGATATAGTTCGCTGTGTATTTGAGGCCGAAATTATAGAAATTAGGAATATCGCCAAGTGTCTGAGTCGCAATATTGTGACCAACACTGGCATTGTCATTTATTCGGACAGTCAGGCTGCCATAAGTTCTCTGAAGGCCACATCCCTAAATTCACAAACAGTGGTCGACTGTCACAGATCTCTTAACATGATGGCTGAACAGTTTAGCTGTTTAGTAATGGTACGCATTACAAATTATCGAATAATTGGCTTATATTGATGCGCCTCTATCCACATGCAAGCTTAGGCTAGAGGCAACCAGGCAGTTCAATGAAAGATGGACTAAAATCGTCACCTGTAGGTTAGGTAGACAAATCTGTTTAGGTTAGTGCCAGTTCTGACGGGACTCTGCCTGCTCGGCGTACACGCCAGAAGCATAGGTATAGAGTCTAATGTCCTTTGCAGGAGTTGGTATCCCACTTTAATGCCGAATTTGAAACCTGAATAGAATTATCCAGGGCCAAATCGCTGAATTCGAGCCCTCACATTGGACTGCCTTCCTGCAATCCATCCGAGTAAATAACTCAACATTCAGACGATTAAAAGGTGCAGCCGGCTACAACCCGACCACCTATTTCAGCCTTGCTTAACGCAAATGGCAACCTCATATCTGATGATATGGGTAAAGCGAATCTTCTCGCTGACAGCGTTCAGGTGTCTGGGCCTCCGAACCTGACTGGAGACAACGCATTCAATGATTTCATTGATAGTGAAGACTCCGAACTTAACGACTTGAGCCCAATCCTCAACTTCGATGATGAACTCACTTCGGTTGCTTCAATCCGCGGTGAGGGAACGATCTGGCGAAATGTTGGCTTTGTGACACCTCAAGAGGTCGGAGATGCCTTGAGGGGTAAACCCAACCGCCGATCAACCGGAGATGACGGAATTCCGGATATTGTTTTGAAAAATACCAACATCATGATTTGAACATTCCTGTCCATAATCTTTAATCATTGCTTAAACTTGGGATATTTCCCCAGGGAAATATATATGGACTCACGATTCCAATCCCCAAACTTGGTTGTGATCCCAAGAAAAGCAGCAACTACCGACCAATATCCCTACTTTCAGCCTTTGGCAAACTTCTGGAGCACTTCCTTTTGCTCAGAATAAGGGACACGATAGAAGATGTCGGAGTACTTGCGGACAACCAATTCCGTTTTCGCAAGGATCATTCCACTTCTCATGCACTCTCAGTGCTATCCGACCGTGTAGCCAGGGCCTTGAAGTTAGTCTTGATTTTTCCAAGGCGTTTGATACTGCATGACACGCCGGTATCTTATTCAAGATGTTGACCTGCGGCTTTGTTGACAACACCTGTCGGATGGTAGCGAACTTTCTAAAAGATCGTTCATAAAGAGTTAAGGTCGACAAAGGCCTCTCTGAGAGAAAAAATTTAGTGGCAGGGGTTCCGCAGGGCTCTCTCCTCGGTCCAGTCCTCTACAATATTCTTCTGTGTGACATTCCGCAACCACCCTCTGCTAACTTGCTTTTGATCTACGTAGATGATAACTCATTGCCTCTTCCGGTCCAGTAACTTCAACTGTAAGAGTTATCGAACAATTTCGACAGATGAAGACTCAAATTGAATATATCAAAATGTGATAGCATCATATTTGAAGTCAAGTGCAAGCTCCTTTATTCTAATACGAAACAATATATTCCTGTCATTAGCATCGGAAATGACATAATTCGGATGTCAGCCAGTATACATACGAGGGTTGCTATATATATTTCTGGCCTAATAATGAAAATGCGAATATTTATCATCAAAAATGGTTTTATTGTTTTACAAAGTATTCTCCAGCCAATTGTCGAAGCATTTTTTTCCACTCCGATTGAGACACCTCCAAAACATGGTTTTTGAACGCTTCAACAGCATCTTCTGGCGACGAAAATCGTTGACCTCGCATGTTTTTCTTGATGTGCGGGAATAAAAAGAAGTATTGGGTGTCAAGTCAGGGTTGTACGGCGGATGACCCATCAATTCGACGTTTTGGCCGGTCAAAAAGGCGCTGGTTTGAGCCGATGTGTGAGAGCACGCATTGTCATGGTGCACAATGATTCGTTCAAATTGTGGTGTACCACTCAGAATTGACCGTTCTACTTGGCTCAAGCGGAACAGTCGCCACATGACCAGTTTTGCCGAAGAAACAGGCGACCATTTGCTTCGAAGTGCTTCTTCCACGAACAACTTACGTTGGATTTGGCTCGTCTTCGAAGACCCACACGGTCGATTGCTGTTTTGTTTCGGGCTCATACGCATATATCCAAGATTCGTCACCTGTGACGATCTTATAAACGTCTTCTCAAGCACCGCGATCGTATTTTTTTAAAATTTCTGTGCACCAATTGACACTAGCCTTTTTTGAGCGATTGTCAAATTGTGCGGGATCCAACGAGAACAAACCTTTTTTACGGCCAGGTGTTCATTCAATATCGAATGTATGCTGGTGGAAGAAATGCCCAAGGATGCCTCTATTTCACGGTATGTCACATGACGATCTTGCATTATCAGTTCACGCACGGCATCAATGTTCTCTGGCACAACGGCCGTTTTTGGACAACTTTCACGACCTTCGCCATTGAGCGAGCATCGGTCACGATTGAATTCATTAAACCAGTTTTTCACAGTGTTATAGGATGGTGATTCATCGCCATACAAAGATTTAAGTTCATCGATGCACACTTGTCGTGATAATCCACGTCGAAAGTTGTGAAAAATGATCGCACTAAAATGTTCACGAGTTAATTCCATTTTTTTGCCAAATTGATTTTTTTCAAGTCACTGTAAACAACACAAACGATGGTCGTACGTAAAAAGATTCGGAGTACGTTTATGCTAAAAAATGTCAAACCTTCCAATGAAAATGTCAGATGGCGCAAGGCAACACTTAGTGTTGCTTAGGCAAAAATATATATATTAACCCTTGTAAAATACCTTGGTGTCGTCTTTTCGATGGACTTAAAATTTGTGACTTCAATTATGGATCACATTTTGGAAAAAGTCAATCGATTATTTTCCCTCTACTTCTCCTTGCTGAGGCGACGCGGAAAACTCAGCAATGACGTCCTATGCTTTTCCGTTCAGAGAAATAATTACCGCATCCGTTTCGTATCGTAATCTGAATTTTCGAGTGAATAAAACGAGTAATTGGAAAATTATTTTATCGCTTATTTTTAAATAAATAAGTTATGAATCACCTTTGGAATTAGGCCCCTTGTTTGGAATCTCTTCCTAGACGAAGGGAACGATTAATTCTCGTGACATCCCTCGGTATTCGAAACACCATCGCGGACGGCGGTACGGAACGGCGACTTTCGAATCGGTCTCTCTACGGCGCGATTGACTTCGATCGTATAGACGTGTGTTTAACCAAAACAGCAATTCGGCATCTTGAGAGCTCTTCCTCTCTTGATAATGAATTGATGAGAACATGCTTAAATCTAGACACCACTCTAGGCAGGCTAACCGAGTGAAACTACCAGCCTCCTGCTGGTCTTTTAACTCTGAATAGAGACGGCGGACTATACCGAGGGGACTGATTTTGCACTCCCCCCCATTTGTATATATTAAGTATAAAACAATAATATGATGACTAATTCCCTTTTTGTAATTCGATTTTTTGGGAATATATTAGATCATTGTAACTATGTAGTATAAGTGAATTGTAGAAATAAATAAGTTTAAGAAACTAAGATACCAAATGTATGTAAGTTATTTCGTAAGAATGAAAAATGTTAGCTACTCGTATAAGCGTCTTTAACCATTGTAATAAGGATTTTTCGAATTAATAAACATGAGTTGAATTGAATTTTGCAGAAGTTGTGGTGATAGGGAGAAGAGGAAATCTGCCCCTCAATAAGTAAACGACGCACAATGGGAAAAAAGGGGTAAATACGCGCGCATAGCAGTATTTTCTATCTCATGACTATACCTTTAGAGATAGAGTCCTACGGTTTGGACCATCTTCAAGAGAATTTTTTGGAGAAGAAATTAGTGTACTCAGAATTTATTTTACTGTTACCATGTATCGCAAAATGGGGCTACAAAAGTGACTTTGTGGAAATTAGTGTGAAAATCAGAATATCGTACAAACTTCAGTGATCTTGATTTTATATTAAAGTTGACAAAATTTAGTTCAAAATCTATTTGAGTTACTTAATGTTGAGTTGCTGCGTTTTAAATATATAGATCATTGAAGTTCAAACATATTTTTGTGAAAATTGCGTTAAAACTCTACAAAACCGGGCAATGTTTTTGAAATTAAAACCAAAACAACATAAATAGGATAAAATTGCAATCTACAATATTTTTGAAAGCTGAATTTTTGCACTAATGTAATTTCACAATGGGTCGTCGACTGTTAATAAGAGAAAAGTTAAATTAAAAACAAAACAATAATCCACCAAAAATAATCCAAAAATCCAAACTAGTCCACCCTAATATACATAAACAGCAGAAGAATTTAACTATATTTTTATATTTTTTGTAGAAGAAGTAATCTATAAAAACCACACATATAATCATAATAATGCTCGTATTAATTAGATCGATAATTTTGATCGTAGAACTCTACAAACTTGCAACTGGACTTGTACCGGTCTTATTTATTATCCGATTTTGCCGAAATTTCGTAAAAGTTATTTTTTTGAACCCAGAAAATAGGTCCATATGTTTCGGGAAAATCGAATCATAGATAGATGTAGCTCCCGCACATTTTTTCTTTATTTAAAGTAAAAAAGGACGTATTTAAAGTACAAAATTCGGCCATGATCGCAAAAAGTCGCAGATAAACTAGGTACCGTTGGATTCACCACTAAGTCACCTCTCTTCTCTATGTCATATCGTAGTGATCCCACGTGATCCAAAAAAGTTGTATTCCATTTACTGCGGATAAATTAATGAAAAACAAAAAAAATGTATATTTTTACTTAGAAATATCTCTTCATTTAAAGACGATAAAAATACGTTTTATACACAGGAATTTAGATGAATGTAACCTTATTATATGTTACAAGTCCGGTCGCATTTCAGCAAGAAACGTGAATTCTACAAGCATTTTAGTACATACATTTTATCATCGCAATTTTATTTGCATTTATTGGTAAAAAAAGACAACATTTGAAAGGTCATAACTCGGAATCGCCCAGAGATATTTTCAAAAAATTTGAAGGTATTTTCATTAGATGTTATCCACAATAAAACAACATTCCCAAAACACTGAATTTTGAAAGTTGTTTTCAAAGTCCTATGCGCGCATATTTCATCATATTTTCCCATCGTGCGACGTCTCTTGCCGGTCTGACATATCTTTCCGGTATCGATATTCGTATAGGTTGCCTTCGATGAGGGGAATCTGACAACGTGATATTACTTGGGATCTACATTGATCTATGTGAGCTGGCAAAGCTGTCTATATAAATGGCCGCGGATATCATAAACTATGATATCAATGGCCGCGGAGAGCTATCCTCACTATATATTTGTCATACCGCTACATGGTATTATGAACTTGCTTAATTACGTAATTTTTCGGAATTTTATCTTGGGTCACTATTATAATTAAATATTTGCAAAAAATAATGAATGAAGGGTAACTTACATTCGCCTTGACCGGCTATAATTTCGTTAATAGACATTTCTGTCTTTCTATCGACTCTCTGCCTGTTGGTATTTTACCCGTTGTCATGAACATCCTCGTATTTCATCCAGCGGCAGCAGCGCCGCTAACAGAGTTCAGCCGGAGAATTTGGTTTTTGGGTCTTTTTTCCACATTCACTCACATCGCCGCCGCCGCCATTTGGTGTACATGATTTTGCGATATACTCGTATGTTGGCTGGACTATGTTTTCCCCGTTTTTCCTTCAAACTTTTGTTGTTGATGCTGCTGCTGCTTCTCCTGTTCCTGACGTCGTTGTTGTAGACATTAATAGACATGACGAAAAAATAACATTTAAGAGTCAATAAAACTTGTTAACGCAGTAATTGCCGGCAATTTATTTATTTCACTTCATATTGTTGTAGCCAAACATGGTGGGTGCTCAGCTCAGTACTCCGCGTGTCCGTCCTTCGTGTGTTGGTATTCCTTTTTCAGAAATGCTTGAAAGCTATATTTTGTTTTTCTTGATGCTTTTTTTTTTGTTTTATACATATTGTCGAATGTATCATATAGATTCATGGAGCTGGACCAACACATACAGTGTGACAGCATTGGGGAAAACTGGAAAGAAAATAATTAAGAACATTTGTGGAGGTTAGTTTTGGGGAATTGAAGATCTGATCAAATTTTTATGTGGAGTCAAGCAGAAAGATTCCTATATGGAGTAAGTATTATTAAATTCTCAGACTTCGAGCAGAAATTTGCACAAGATATAGCTCCCCGATATCGTAACCTTATGTTGACACACTGTTTCGTCATGATTTCGTTTTTCTATATTCCGAGTTTTCCACACTCGTATGTATGAATTCACCCAGTTGTATATATGTGTAGGTATTTGTCGGTCAGTATTTATATTTGTTAAAAACTTTTTGGTGTCCATAGCCCTTGGGGGGATCGCTTGAAAGGGACTTTTTTTCTCGCATGCCCTCTCCCCACTTTGCCGTGTTTAAATGTGGCTTCCCAGTATGTGTTTTTGGGTGTCTCTTTACAACTGTGATTGAGTGAGTGTTGATGTGAAAAAGGGGGTGCGAGGATAGCTGCAAGTGGTGGTAGGGTAACAAAGGTATTTTTCGGTTAATTTATGTGTGAAAAAATAAATGAATTTCTTTAGGATTTAGTTAAGGTTTAACCCAATGGACAGACAATGTTCTTTTATTGTATTTTAATTGTGTGAGAGTATGGCTTTATTAGCGACCATAAATCGTTGGTTAATCTGTTGTAACAATTTTGTAGACGAATTAGTTTTTGGGAATGTTATATGGCATTAGGGGACATTTTGAATCGTGCAAATGGCCACTGTATTCTGATATCAAAGATGACGTTTGTATTTAATATAAAGGCTTATTTATGTATGTACTTTTTGGGGCAAACAACTAAAGTGTTCACAATTGTGACACTTGAAAAAGTGTGCATACTCTGAAAAAATGTTTAGTACAACGACAACGATTTTTATCCGTAGTAAAGGGTGGTTAAATTTTAAGGGCCGATGTTGAATGTGCACCATACCGTCAACTTTTTTTCTGAATTTCATTTGATATTTCTCGATTTCAGACTAACTCAATTTGAACCATGGAAAGATACACAATCGTGCAACGCGTTAAAGTTATTATGAAAATGGGCGTCCAAATCAAAGCGCATATCCTGGACTTCGTGATTTTTTCGGTCAACTTAATCGTCCAAATGTGCGTACAATCGGAAAAATCATGCAAAAATTTGAGCAAACGGGGTCTGTAGGAGATGTGAAAACACCAGTGCATGCTCATACAGCTCGTACTGCAGAAAATATTGCTGCTGTTCGCGATAGTGTGGCTGAAGAGCCGTCCACCTCAACTCGTCGTCGTGCACCAACAACAATTGCACCTCTCACGCTCGTCGTTGATGAACATTATGCATAAAGAATTGCAATGGTCAGAATGGTGGCAAGAAATGGCAACAGTGGGTAGTCAATTTTCGAAGAAAATCATCTTCAGTGATGAGGCACATTTTTACCTCAGTGGATTCGTCCTGTTCCTGTTTTCACGTCTCATGTCAACAATCATACATGTAAGTCAGTTTATCGGCCTGTTTTGCGCTTCTTAATGGTGATCTTTTAAACCCTCAACTATTATAGAAGATCCATTGCCGATACGAGTTTCCTAAGAGCTTTCCAGTTTTATTCTCTGCAGACTATTCAGATCTGGTAAGATCTGTCCCATTGACAACAATCGATAATAATGAATAATATAAAGGGTCGTTAAATTGTAAGGGCCGATGTTGAATGTGAACCATACCTAAACGTCAAGTTTTTTTTTCTTCATTTCATTTGACATTTCTTAATTTCAGACTAACTCAATTTGAACCATGGAAAGATACACAATCGAGCAACGCGTTAAAGTTTTGTAAGCCTTTTACGAAATTGGGCATTCAAATCAAAATGCATTTCGTGCACTTCGTGATGTTTTTTTGATCAGCATAATCGACCAAATGTGTCCACAATCCACAATTGTAGGAGATGTGAAAACACCTGTGCATGCTCGCCCAGTTCGGTTGGTGCGGCTTATGGGCTGGCGACGTCATCGGGCCATACTTCTTCGAAATGAGGCCGGTCAGGCAGTTACTGTGAATGGTGTTCGCTATCGTGAGATGATAACGAACTTTTTATGGCCCGAATTGGAGGATATGGATGTGGACAATATGTGGTTTCAACAGGACGGTGCCACTTGCCACACATCTGACGAAACAATGGCTCATTTGCGCAACAAATTCAATGGTCGTGTTATCTCACGTCGTGGCGATGTCAATTGGCCGCAAAGATCATGTGATTTGACACCGTTGGACTTCTTTCTATGGGGTTATTTGAAGGAAAAGGTGTACGTCGATAAGCCAGCAACAATTCAAGAGCTAAATGATGAGATAATTTGGCACATTAACGGCATAGAACGTCAATTATGCCTCAGCGTCATGGAAAATTTGTACCATCGGATGGAGGTGTGCCGCCGAGGTCGCGGCGGCCATATGGCCGATATTTTGTTCCATACATAATTGAGCCATACCAATATTATCATAATAAAAAGAAATTACAATTATTTCCTAAATAATTTGTGTTTAATTAAAAATCAACATCGGCCCTTACAATTTTACCACCCTTTACATGCTTATTAGAACTTTCAAATAATTTACTTACTATATGTATAGAAACTTGTTTCAGAATGCAGTTAAATGACTTAATATTATGTTTGGAATGTATTTGCTTTATTCGCTATTGATTAATAATTACACTGTGCTCGAAATGGACACTTTAAAAATGTAACAGAAAGGAGACCCTATGGATATACCTATTTCGACCTTGCTGAATCCAATGGAGCTAACCGTTTTTCTAGGTTAGCTATTGTTTTCGCGATATTCGACCACAAAGTTTGCAAAAAAATCAGAGATGTTAGTTATCTCGGAGGTGATTTTGAAGTGTATGACTTCCGAAAACGCGCTTCAGTCCAAAGAACGAAATAAAGGAAACCCTTCGAGTATTATTTCTCTCAAAATAGTCAACCACGCTTCTCACCACTTTACCCCCGAAAAAGTGCAATCAAATCTTACCATGTGTCAAACGTCATACAAATCATCGACATTTTTAGTTTGTATCTTTGAGAAAAATGTTCCTCGCGAAAAATTACTATGAGTCTCCTTTCAACATATTTATGAAAAATTAACAGGTTTCACAATTTAGGAGGTTTTGTTGGTTACCTTTGAAATTTCCATTAATACTAACGAAAAAATAATTTACAAAATTAGCATTTGCTACGAGCCAAAACTGTAACACATCGAAGGAGTGGCCTAAGACTCTCAGTATGTTCGGCGAAAATCCAAATCAAAAAAATAAATAAATTTACGAAAACTATTTTGGGAGGGGATTACCCGGCTGCACTTACTTAATTGTTTTTATTTTACAATAACAAGTTGGCCTTCTTTCAAAAATCGCGTTTTCCGCTTTAAAGTATTCCCAAAAATTTAGAAATAGAAATTTCGTAAAACCCTCTCAGCGTTACCTGGGGAAATCGATTAACTAACGAAATAATTTTGGTTTTTTGATTTTACATAATCCACCGAGTTATGATGGACACCGCAAATCTACCTTATCCCAGACGCTTCCAAATAATTGCTGGCGTTGCCATATTTTTTAATATTTCTTCGTGAAATTACCGTTGGTTTTAATCAAAAGATATTAACTGTGCCGTCACAAAAAAAATTACAAAAATGTAAATTTTTTCCACGACATTGAAAAAAAAATTAAAAAATTTCACAGCTATTATATGTATTTATCCCCTCACCTTAGAGAGGAGGGTATATATCATTTACTAAAAGCCAAAAGTGTAACACATCGAAGGAGTGACCTAGGACCCTAAGTATGTTCGGCGGATATCCGTTTTTAGGTTACTTAAAGTCGAATGAGCAATGTCCGTCCGTCTGTCTGTCTGTTGGCTGGTGCGCACGATAACTCTCGAAAGAAGTATCCGATTGACTTCAAATTTGTTATGTAGTAATTTTTTTTTCTAACTCCGGCTAAGTTCGAGGATGGGCCATGTTGGTCCACTCCTTCTAGTACCACCCCCACAAAGAGTTAACATTAAGTAAAATATTGATTATTTAATAACTTCTATTCTACTTATTTGAATCCTCTAAAATTCTACACATAGTATTAGTTTAGTAGTCACAATTACCACGAGAAAAATGGGCGAAGTTGTCACGCTCCTATTGATACCTCCCACACGAATGCACAATTTTGAACCAAAAGTTAAAAGCTTATAACTTTATTACCAGTACATACAAAGACTTGAGTGTACAGTGTAATGAGTAAATAGTACCTACAATACACTGACAAATGGGCATTATTGCCACGCTTCTTTTGGTACCTCCCACACAAATGGACCATTTTGTACCAAAAGTTACCAGCATATAACTTTAATACCAGTGCATACAATTACTTGACATTTTGTACAGTGTAATGCTTTTATAGTATCTAAAGTTCAGAGAAAAATGGACGTTATTGGCACGCCCCTTTTGATACCTCCCACACAAATGGGCCTCATCTTGACTGATGAGGCCCATTTCCACCTCGGTGGCTACGTCAACAAGCAAAATTGTCGCATCTGGGGCTCGGAAAACCCGAAAGTTATTGTTGGGAAGCCTCTTCATCCTCAACGTGTGACTCTTTGGTGCGGTTTATGGTCCGGCGGGGTCATTGGACCTAACTTTTTCGAAAATGAGGATGGATCAACAGTTACGGTGAATGGATTGCGCTATTGAGAGATGATTAATGATTTTTTATGGTCGGAGTTGCTTACTATTGATCTGGACAACGTTTACTTTCAACAATACAGCGCTACGTGCCACACAAGCAACGAAACCATTGCTCTGTTAAGGGAAAAGTTTCCGGACCGTGTTATCTCTCGAAGAGGTGATCACAATTGGCCACCGAGATCTTGTGATTTAACACCTTGCGACTTCTTCAATTGTGGCCACGTGAAAGATAAGGTCTACGTCAACAGCCCAGCGTCGATTCAAGACCTCAAAGATAGAATTCGTGAGGCTATCGAGGACATAGGGCAGCCACTAGGCGATTTGGTTATGGAAAATTTCATGAAAAGGATATGGTCCTGTAAGCGTGGTCGTGATGGCCATTTGACGGATGATACTTTTTCATTATTAACGGCATACCATCCTCTTTATTATGAAATAAACATCCGATCATTTATCTCAAAAAATTGCATTTATCTAATTAAATTGTTTTAAATAAAACTCGAGCTCGAGGTCTTGGTTTTTATAAATTTATTTTCTTTTATTCAATATTTCGCCTTTCATCGAAAGGCATCATCAGGGAGAAAGGCGAAATATTGAATAAGAGAAAATAAATTTATAAAAACCAAGACCTCGAGCTCGAGTTTTATTTAAAACAGTTTAATTAAATAACAATAAAGGTCGAATAAACGAAGATTACTCAAATTTAATTGCATTTATCTTTGAATACCAAAATAACACCTCTTGTTGGAAAACCCTTTATAATTTGCAATTATCTTTACTAAACTGAGAAAAGCGATAGAAGTTGTTACACACTCAGGGAAAAGCTGCTGAACGCGTTATATTCATTTTATAATTTTGTATATATAATAAAAACATTTAGTGGATGAGACAACTCTGAGACAAAACAAATTGGAGAAAGTAAAAGTTGGGTGTTGTCCTGTAATCTATCTAATCGATCATGAAGTAAAATAATTTTTGTTTTAATATATTAAGAGTTTAGAATTGAAGATGACGCAGACTCACTCAAGTATGAAATAAGAAGAGTGGCAAGACAGCAGTCTTAATAGTACATCTTCAGCGACATCCCCTGTAGTCGAAATAACATATTTAAATGGCAGTCTCAAAAATTTAGTTAAAATTATATTAAAAAAAACCTATTTTCTTATTTAGGATTTTCCAACTCTGTTGGCAGAAACTTTTAAGGGAAGAGCGCTATTGGACGTTTACTAACTGAAACTAAGCAGGGCTTCCAGAACTGTGATCGGTATGAATTCATCTACATAATTGTTGACGAAACCAACTATAGAACATCCACTTTAGTCCTCATTACTTCACAGCTCTTGTCACAGAGATTTGTAAATTATTTATTTATATTATATTTTTAAATTATAGCAATGCCGTCCGTCCGTCTGGCTTGTGCTCACGATAACTTTCGATAGGAGTAACCGAATGACTTCAAATCACGTGTAACACATCGAAGGAGTGACCTAAGAGATCCGTCATTTAAAGAAATATTGATTCTTTAATATCTTCTACTGATACTACTTATCAGAATCTTTAATCTTGGTCGCTATCAACCTGAGAAAAATAGGCGATGTTGCCACACCCCTTTTGGTACCACCCATACAAATGGACCATTTTGCATAAAAAGTTAACGGCTTATAATTTCGATTTCTGCCCATGCAAACACTTGACATTTTGTATAGTTTAATGATTTTATAGTACTGTGTTGAAAAATGGGCGTTAGTGCCACGCTCCTTTTGGAAACTGCCCAAAATAAAAAAAACGATTTATTTTGGAGTTTACCTCACATTTTCAATATGGGCCTTAATTTATATATGTATCCAAAGATTTTTTGTAATAGGCATTGTTTACTTCGTTATGATCTCAGATTTAAAAAAGCGGAACAAGATTCGGCGTGGCCGAAATTTATCCGTCTTAACTTGTTCTAGTTTTTATGGTTTACTTCGTGACAGCAAACAAAATTAAAATTTGTCTAATAGTTCTAACGACAGTAACTAAACTTCTGTTCTTATGAGAAAATTATGTTCTCAGCATTTGTAGCTCTAATAATTTTATATATTTGAAAAGATTGCAGCTTATCGAGCTTATACTTCAATAAATATGGTCGAAATAATTCACCACAAAAATTTGAATTTAAAAATAATTATGATAAAATGTTTGTTTGTTTTGGTTTCATAAAATAGTATGCCTCAATCTACGCAAAAAAAATGTTTAGGTCTCGGAAACGAAAAAAAAAATTTGTTGCATAGCGTTATTGTTGAAATAAATCGTCTTTATATTGTATTCATTCCATTGACTTTACGCAATTCTCCCACTGGGCATTCACAGAACATCCCCCAATAGTTTTAGAATGTCTTATCGATTATAATTTTCATATTGATTGTCTTCTAACTAACCACTTCGTTCATAACTTTAAAGTAATTCATCATTTTTTCGATTTTAAAATAAATTAAAATTAAATTTGTCACCCTTGACTGAAAACAAAGAGAAAAAAACAAAACCACAATTTTAGGAAACGAGCAACAACAATTCTAAACCTTTGTTGTTGGGGGGAAAAGAGCAAAGAAAACTTCAACGCTCATTAGATATGCTACAAATGTTGCATAACACACACGCCTAAGCATATGCAAAAGTAAAATCGACAAAACAAAAAGAAAAAAAAAAAACAAAACAACGACGAAGAACAATCGATGAAACCCAACGAACCCAGCCGCAATTGAGTGACATTCGAGGATTGTATGTGTGTGTTTGACACATCAGAGACATCATTCAAAAGCGGATAGACCCAAAATCCAGAGGCAATCCCGAGAAGTGAAGTTATGAAGCGCCAACCGATGATGATGAATTATGATTGATCAGCCGCCTAATTACTGGGCAAACATCATCACACCGACCAAAATACGCAGCACAAAGAGAAACCCCCGGCGGACACAGAGGGAATTGTTGGGAAACCCAATGACAAACAAACGACCGGAGTATTCTGAAAATGAAACGGAGGATTTTGGTTTGTGCCACAAATGCTTCCGAAAGTCACAGGCGGCGGCATATCATTACACTACACCCTAACCTCAGACGCTGTGCCTCATCCTCCAGGGCTGGTGACAATTGAACAAAAGATTAAGTCGCCTTAATCTGCATACACACATTCATGGATACCCCGGGCGGACATACATATATCACATATTAACCACCCATAAGGGTCTGTCTATCCGCTCGTCAGTCCGTCCGTCCGCACATATGTATGTTAACGTGTTACTAATTTTGTAATTTTTGTTTTCTGTAAATTTTACATTTCAACGCTTGCATCATCCAACCAACAATGGAAGCATTAGCACAACAGAACAAAATGAACACCAGATGTGATGAGATTTCCCATTGTCCCAATTATCCTCGCAAAGTAAAAACAAAAAACCGAAAAAGGGGCGTGTACTTCAGTAAAAGGTGTGAGTATTGTCCTTTCGAAGCGGATCATCTTATATTTGTGTAGATTTGCTATGTAAATAATACTAATATAAAGTAGGTACTTATTACATACTAGATAATCTAATCTTGTTTCTTAAGATCTATGCCTTAGTTACCCTAAGAAAGTATCCTAGATTATGGGGTGATTAACGATATAATGTGGTCATAGATAATCTCCACAGCCTATTGAGAACATCTTTATAACATTTACAACGTACTACAATAGTGTTTGTAAAAAAATATTTGTATACCTTCCACCAGATGATTTGGTACGAAGTTTGTCATTCTGTTTATAACGACTTGAAATACTGTGCAAATACCCCATAAAATAGAAGCGTTCCTGAAGCTTATTTGTTAAAAAATATATTGCAAATAAAGAGTTCAATAAAAAAATAAATTCTATCTAGGATATTTCCCAGGCTACGGACTGTTTTGTTTCTATACTAGGTTAGTTTGAAAGAGAGGAACCGTTTTCACGTTTCATGTCAACAATCATACATGTAAGTAAGTTTATCGGCCTGTTTTGCGCTTCTTAATGGTGATCTTTTAAAACCTCAACTATTATAGAAGATCCTTTGTCGATACGAGTTTCCTAAGAGCTTTCCAGTTTTATTCTCTGCAGACTATTCAGATCTGGTAAGATCTGTCCCATTGACAACAATCGATAATAATGAATAATATAAAGGGTGGTTAAATTGTAAGGGCCGATGTTGAATGTGAACCACACCTAAACGTCAAGTTTTGTTTTCTTCATTTCATTTGACATTTCTTAATTTCAGACTAACTCAATTTGAACCATGGAAAGATACACAATCGAGCAACGCGTTAAAGTTTTTTAAGCCTTTTACGAAATTGGGCATTCAAACCAAAATGCATTTCGTGCACTTCGTGATGTTTTTTTGATCAGCATAATCGACCAAATGTGTCCACAATCCACAATTGTAGGAGATGTGAAAACACCTGTGCATGCTCGCCCAGTTCGGTTGGTGCGGCTTATGGGCTGGCGACGTCATCGGGCCATACTTCTTCGAAATGAGGCTGGTCAGGCAGTTACTGTGAATGGTGTTCGATATCGTGAGATGATAACAAACTTTTTATGGCCCGAATTGGAAGATATGGATGTGGACAATATGTGGTTTCAACAGGACGGTGCCACTTGCCACACAGCTAACGAAACAATGGCTCTTTTGCGCAACAAATTCAATGGCCGTGTTATCTCACGTCGTGGCGATGTCAATTGGCCGCCAAGATCATGTGATTTGACACCGTTCGACTTCATTCTTTGGGGTTATTTGAAAGAAAAGGTGTACGTCGATAAGTCAGCTACAATTCAAGAGCCAAAGGATGAGATAATTCGGCACATTAACGGCATAGAACGTCAATTATGCCTCAGCGTCATGGAAAATTTGTACCATCGGATGGAGGTGTGCCGCCGAGGTCGCGGCGGCCATTTGGCAAATATTTTGTTCCATACATAATTGAACCATACCAATATTATCATAATAAAAAGAAATGACAACAATTTCCTTTGTGTTTTATTCAAAATTAGCAAATTTGTGTTTTATTCAAAATCAGCATCGGCCCTTAAAATTAAACCACCCTTTATAATATCTTAACAACCCAATTAACATAAATATTAGCAATATTTTTTGATTTAGTACTTTTTGACACCACGAGAGGGCTTTGCGCCAATGGTTTAATCGAATTAGTTATAATAGAATAATGCCAAATCAGCAGAAAATTGCCTTCATGTTATTCAAAACTGCTTTGGAAAATTCGTATTTTTGTTAAAGTGAAAAAAGTTTTTTTTGCAAGTTTAATTGGAATGAGAAAAAAAAGTTGGAAAAGATCCCTAAAATTTTATTTTTCAAAAACAATGTACGTAGTGTAACTAATAAATAAACAAGTAAGAAAGTTCAGTCGGGTAAACGGACTTACGAATCCCCTCACCTTGAGTCCCAAAAAATATTCGTAAACTTATTTATTTTTTTAATTAAATTATTATCAATTTAAATTGCATTTGACTTTAAAGTATGTACTGGTATTAAAGTTAAAAGCGGTTTACATTTGGTACAAAATGGTCCATTTGAGTGGGAGGTACCAAAAGGGGCGTGCCAATAACGGTCACTTTTTCTCTAGACTCTAGATACTATAATAGGCATTACACCGTACAAAATTTAAAGTATTTATATTCATTGGTATTAAAGTTAAAATATTTTAACTTTTGGTATAAATGGTCCATTTGTGTGGGGATACCAAAAGGGGAATGGTCACTCCCATACATTTTCTAAGCATTTTAACTGAATCTTTGCAGTTTGAATTTAATTAAGAAAATAATTCATCGCAGTAAACAGTTTTTAAATCAGTTCATATTTTGTTATAGTCCACCTATAGATGTCGCTCCCAAAAAGGCTTATTTAAGACATAAAAACAAAATTTTCTAAGAAATTTAGCAGAAAAATTGCAGTTTGCATTCTATTTTGGCTAGAGTTCATCTCAATAAAATTTATACAAATTACATTTTATTTTGTTGTAGTCCCCGTGTAGATGTCGCTCTCAAAAATGCGGCCTAAAAATTGCAGCGTTCCTTTTTTGAATAATTTACTCAAACACAAACATGATTTGCTACATATCCAAAGATTGTAGCAAATTAAATGCAGTCCATGGTGGCGGGTATAAAGGATTCTGCATGGCCGAACTTAACGCGTTTACTTGTTTTGGTTTAAGTAAATTATTATTAAATTTATTATATTAATTGCATTTAATAACTTTAAAGTATGTACTGGTATTAAAGTTGAAAGCCGTTTACTTTTGGTACAAAATGGTCCATTTGTGTGGGAGGTACCACAAGGGGCGTGTCAATAACGGCCACTTTTTTCTAGACTCTAGGTACTATAAAAGCATTACACAGCACGAAATGTTAAGTATATGTATGCACTGGTATTAAAGTTAAAAGCTGTTAATTTTGGTACAAAAAATTCCATTTGTGTGGGAGGTTCCAAAAGTGGGTGCCAGTAACGCCCATTTTTCTCTGGACGATAGCTACTATAAAACCATTTCATTGTATAAAATTACATGTCTTTGTATGTTTTTGTAACTGATATTAAAGCCATAAGCTCTTAACTTTTGTTGCAAAATGGTCCATTCATGTGGGGGAACCAAAAAAAAAGAGTGACATCTTCTCCCCTTTTTCGTGACGTGTTAGCGGCTAACAAACTAATACTATGTGTGAAATTTACGAAGATTCGAGTAAGTACTATAGAAGTTATTAAAGAATCAATATTTCACAAAAAGTTAACCCTTTGTGGGGAGGTACTAGAAGCAGTGGACCAATATGGCCCAATATGGAGATAGAGGAAAATATTGAAAATTTGAAGGCAATCGGTTAATCCTTACGAGAGATATCGTGCGCACCAGCCAGAAGACAGACACATAGGCTGACAGACAGACGGACGGACGAACATTGCTCAAATTACTTAAAATGACCCAAATCGAATATCCGCCAAACATACTTGGGCTCTCAGGTCACTCCTTCGATGTGTTACACTTTTGGCTCCTAGCAAGTGATATATACCCTCCTCTCTAGGGTGAGGGGATACAAATGGAACGATATTGCCCATTTTGAATTCCAAGTTACCTGTAGCTATATAAGAAGTATGTATATACGAGTATACCAAATTTTAGTCATCCAGCTCATCTATAGTAGATCCAGCTCATCTATAGTAGATATACACTTTGGCACTTCGTTTGTAACACCTCTAAATATTGATCAGATCCAAAATTCCGTTCTTTCAATATAATAATAGCCTATAATACACTACACATAGTGTTATATTGAGGGGACGATATATACATATATTATTAATCGTCTTAAAATTCTAAGATACAAAGCTTACATTTTGTAAATACGAAGTAAATACTCTGACTGTGGTCAGTTTAGCAGTGACCATAACAATTTTCTTGATTTCACTGATTATAAATGTTCCTTAAGAGATATACAAGTTCATACGTACATATTGACCTCAAAGGAGGTGCGAAAACCAAAATTCAATGTCCAGCCTGAGGTCAAACCGGACATAAAATCGTGTCTTAAAATATATCGCCCTTATATATGTTACCACAGTAAGTGTGGTAACGTATCTAACGTTGTAAATTCGGTCAATTATCAGACTGTGGTCAGTGTAGCAGTGAGCAAAGCAATTTTCACTCTTTACGAGTATATATTATTAAAATCCCTTATGAGCTATGATCGTACTAATTTATGTGTGTACACTGATCTCAAACGGATGCGATTTTATACCCAGCTACTTTTTACCGTTTGACCATTGTGGCTTCTATAAGAGGTGTTGTATAACCTACGAACTATCCACATAGTGGATTTTTGGGTTTTTGTGGTCAGTTTAGCAGTTACCAAAGCAATTTTTATTCTTTCACCGTGCATTTCAAAATTCTTTAAGAGTTTTTTGACTCTTCCAATATATTAAATATCCCACAAAGAGCTATGGACCTTCACGTTTGCATATGTGCATATACCGATCTTCAAGGAAATGCGTCGTCCGGCCTGAGGAAAAGATGGTCACAAAATCCGTGAAAACAAGTAAGAAAGTTCAGTCGGGTAAACCGGCTAATGAATCCCCTCACCTTGAGTCCCAAAAAAAATAATAGTAAATTTATTTATTTTTTTGTTTTATTTAAATTATTATCAATTTAAATTAATATCTTTAAAGTATGTGCTGGTATTAAATTAAAAGCTGTTTACTTTTGGTACAAAATGGTCCATTTGTGTGAGAGGTACCAAAAGGGGCGTCCCAATAACGGTCACTTTTCTCTAAAAAATGGTCCATTTGTGTGGGAGGTACCAAAAGGAGCGTGGCAATAATGCCAATTTTTCTCGAGGTAATAGTGACTAATAAACTAATACTATGTGTAGAATTTCAGAGGATTGAAATAAGTAGTATATAAGTTATTAAATAATCAATATTTTACTAAATGTTAACCCTTTTTGGGGGAGGTACTAGAAGGAGTGTACCAATATGGGCCATCTTCGAACTTAGCCGGAGATAGAAGAAAATATTACCACAAACCAAATTTTAAGTCAATCGGGTACTCCTTTCGAGAGTTATCGTGCGCACCAGCCAGCAGACAGACGGACGGACGGACATTGCTCATTCGACTTAAAATGACCCAAAACGGATATCCGACGAACATACTTAGGGTTTAGGTCAGTCCTTCGATGTGTTACACTTTTGGTTCGTAGCAAATGATATATACCTTCCTCTCTAAGGTGAGGGGATAAAAAAATGTTAAATGTATTTTCGAAATATATCGCTGCCCATGCACGTGATCAGGTTTTGAATTATGTGATATGATACTATAATAGGCATTACACCGTACAAAATTTAAAGTATTTATATTCATTGGTATTAAAGTTAAAATATTTTAACTTTTGGTATAAATGGTCCATTTGTGTGGGGATACCAAAAGGGGAATGGTCACTCCCATACATTTTCTAAGCATTTTAACTGAATCTTTGCAGTTTGAATTTAATTAAGAAAATAATTCATCGCAGTAAACAGTTTTTAAATCAGTTCATATTTTGTTATAGTCCACCTATAGATGTCGCTCCCAAAAAGGCTTATTTAAGACATAAAAACAAAATTTTCTAAGAAATTTAGCAGAAAAATTGCAGTTTGCATTCTATTTTGGCTAGAGTTCATCTCAATAAAATTTATACAAATTACATTTTATTTTGTTGTAGTCCCCGTGTAGATGTCGCTCTCAAAAATGCGGCCTAAAAATTGCAGCGTTCCTTTTTTGAATAATTTACTCAAACACAAACATGATTTGCTACATATCCAAAGATTGTAGCAAATTAAATGCAGTCCATGGTGGCGGGTATAAAGGATTCTGCATGGCCGAACTTAACGCGTTTACTTGTTTTGGTTTAAGTAAATTATTATTAAATTTATTATATTAATTGCATTTAATAACTTTAAAGTATGTACTGGTATTAAAGTTGAAAGCCGTTTACTTTTGGTACAAAATGGTCCATTTGTGTGGGAGGTACCACAAGGGGCGTGTCAATAACGGCCACTTTTTTCTAGACTCTAGGTACTATAAAAGCATTACACAGCACGAAATGTTAAGTATATGTATGCACTGGTATTAAAGTTAAAAGCTGTTAATTTTGGTACAAAAAATTCCATTTGTGTGGGAGGTTCCAAAAGTGGGTGCCAGTAACGCCCATTTTTCTCTGGACGATAGCTACTATAAAACCATTTCATTGTATAAAATTACATGTCTTTGTATGTTTTTGTAACTGATATTAAAGCCATAAGCTCTTAACTTTTGTTGCAAAATGGTCCATTCATGTGGGGGAACCAAAAAAAAAGAGTGACATCTTCTCCCCTTTTTCGTGACGTGTTAGCGGCTAACAAACTAATACTATGTGTGAAATTTACGAAGATTCGAGTAAGTACTATAGAAGTTATTAAAGAATCAATATTTCACAAAAAGTTAACCCTTTGTGGGGAGGTACTAGAAGCAGTGGACCAATATGGCCCAATATGGAGATAGAGGAAAATATTGAAAATTTGAAGGCAATCGGTTAATCCTTACGAGAGATATCGTGCGCACCAGCCAGAAGACAGACACATAGGCTGACAGACAGACGGACGGACGAACATTGCTCAAATTACTTAAAATGACCCAAATCGAATATCCGCCAAACATACTTGGGCTCTCAGGTCACTCCGATGTGTTACACTTTTGGCTCCTAGCAAGTGATATATACCCTCCTCTCTAGGGTGAGGGGATACAAATGGAACGATATTGCCCATTTTGAATTCCAAGTTACCTGTAGCTATATAAGAAGTATGTATATACGAGTATACCAAATTTTAGTCATCCAGCTCATCTATAGTAGATCCAGCTCATCTATAGTAGATATACACTTTGGCACTTCGTTTGTAACACCTCTAAATATTGATCAGATCCAAAATTCCGTTCTTTCAATATAATAATAGCCTATAATACACTACACATAGTGTTATATTGAGGGGACGATATATACATATATTATTAATCGTCTTAAAATTCTAAGATACAAAGCTTACATTTTGTAAATACGAAGTAAATACTCTGACTGTGGTCAGTTTAGCAGTGACCATAACAATTTTCTTGATTTCACTGATTATAAATGTTCCTTAAGAGATATACAAGTTCATACGTACATATTGACCTCAAAGGAGGTGCGAAAACCAAAATTCAATGTCCAGCCTGAGGTCAAACCGGACATAAAATCGTGTCTTAAAATATATCGCCCTTATATATGTTACCACAGTAAGTGTGGTAACGTATCTAACGTTGTAAATTCGGTCAATTATCAGACTGTGGTCAGTGTAGCAGTGAGCAAAGCAATTTTCACTCTTTACGAGTATATATTATTAAAATCCCTTATGAGCTATGATCGTACTAATTTATGTGTGTACACTGATCTCAAACGGATGCGATTTTATACCCAGCTACTTTTTACCGTTTGACCATTGTGGCTTCTATAAGAGGTGTTGTATAACCTACGAACTATCCACATAGTGGATTTTTGGGTTTTTGTGGTCAGTTTAGCAGTTACCAAAGCAATTTTTATTCTTTCACCGTGCATTTCAAAATTCTTTAAGAGTTTTTTGACTCTTCCAATATATTAAATATCCCACAAAGAGCTATGGACCTTCACGTTTGCATATGTGCATATACCGATCTTCAAGGAAATGCGTCGTCCGGCCTGAGGAAAAGATGGTCACAAAATCCGTGAAAACAAGTAAGAAAGTTCAGTCGGGTAAACCGGCTAATGAATCCCCTCACCTTGAGTCCCAAAAAAAATAATAGTAAATTTATTTATTTTTTTGTTTTATTTAAATTATTATCAATTTAAATTAATATCTTTAAAGTATGTGCTGGTATTAAATTAAAAGCTGTTTACTTTTGGTACAAAATGGTCCATTTGTGTGAGAGGTACCAAAAGGGGCGTCCCAATAACGGTCACTTTTCTCTAAAAAATGGTCCATTTGTGTGGGAGGTACCAAAAGGAGCGTGGCAATAATGCCAATTTTTCTCGAGGTAATAGTGACTAATAAACTAATACTATGTGTAGAATTTCAGAGGATTGAAATAAGTAGTATATAAGTTATTAAATAATCAATATTTTACTAAATGTTAACCCTTTTTGGGGGAGGTACTAGAAGGAGTGTACCAATATGGGCCATCTTCGAACTTAGCCGGAGATAGAAGAAAATATTACCACAAACCAAATTTTAAGTCAATCGGGTACTCCTTTCGAGAGTTATCGTGCGCACCAGCCAGCAGACAGACGGACGGACGGACATTGCTCATTCGACTTAAAATGACCCAAAACGGATATCCGACGAACATACTTAGGGTTTAGGTCAGTCCTTCGATGTGTTACACTTTTGGTTCGTAGCAAATGATATATACCTTCCTCTCTAAGGTGAGGGGATAAAAAAAATGTTAAATGTATTTTCGAAATATATCGCTGCCCATGCACGTGATCAGGTTTTGAATTATGTGATATGATTTCTATTATCACACGGGGGAAATCGTCATTTTTGATATGTTTGAATTGAGAGAAAATATATTTGGAACCAACATTTTAGGTTTAGGTTTAGGTTAGGGTGGCAGCCGTATTTTTTATACAAGCTCACATAGACCAGTATAGGTCCCTAGTGTTACCACGGGCTGAAATGCCCCTCATCGAAACCAACCTGTTTGATATACAAATTTGTCGATATTACGAATATCGGTACTGGAAAGATCTGTTAGGCTGCCTAGAACAGCCGACCCCAGTATGTCCAGTCGTCGTTTACTCAGAGCGGGACAGTCGCATAGCAAGTGCTCAATGCTCTCCACTTCTTCCTCATCTCCACAGCTTCTGCAGAAGTCATTAGAGTCAATACCCAATCTTTTGGCGTGTTCGCCGATCAAGCAGTGTCCCGTCAGAACTGATACTAACGTAGACAATCTTTGCCTCTCTAGTGCGAGGAGATATTTTGATCTTCTCAGGTCATACCTTGGCCAGATTTGTCTAGCTACCCTGCAGGTGCCGATTTCTGTCCATCTTTCGTTGGACTGCCTGATTGCCTCTTGCCTAAGCCAAAGCTTGCACGTGGATAGTGGCGCACCAATATATGCAAATTCTTCGAGAATTTGTAATGTCGTCCCTCCTAGCAAGTTCATCGGCTTTGCAGTTCCCCGGGATATCCCTATGCCCAGGCACCCAATCTAAGCTCTGCACAGTGTACTCCGAAGCCAACCTTTTCATCAAGCTTCGAACCATCCGTGTAAAAGTGGAGATGGTTTCTATTACCTGGTTTTCTTCCAAACCATTCATCTCTCGCGGGAATCATAGTGATGTAATTTCTCTCGAAGGTGTACACCGTTATATAGTCCACTCGGTCGGTTACCATAGCACTACACTTTGATATTCTCATGTGACCGTAGTTTTTGTACCTCCACATTGATAGGCAGTTTAATCTTATTGCCGCTTTTGTTGCAACTTCTCTCGCCACAATATTAATCGGCAGTATATGGAGTAGGGCTTGTAGAGACTCGGTCGCTGTAGTCCTTAAGGCTCCGCTTATGCTCAGGCAGGCAGTTCTCTGAACCTTTGTTAGTAGGTTGGTGATGGTTAGTTTGTCAGTTGCCGTCCACCATACCACAATGCCGTATAGCAGTATAGGACGAACTACTGCTATATATATCCAGTGGACGATTTTAGGAGAGAGGCCCCACCGCGACCCTACAGCCTTTTTGCAGGAATATAAGGCAACGTTAGCCTTCCTTACACGTTCCAATACATTAAGTCTAAATAACAGTTTTCTATCTAGAATTATTCCTAAAAATTTTGCACTTTCAGAAAAGACTAGATCTGTTCCATTTATCCGAGGTGGAGGGTGCACATGTGGGACTTTATTCATCCTAGTAAAGAGAACCAATTCTGTCTTGTTTGGGTTTATGCCCAAACCGCTGCTTCTGGCCCATCTAGCCAATTTGTTCAGAGCCACCTGTAGAATGTCTCGGAGGACGTTTTCGAATTTGCCACTCACTGCGATTGCAACGTCGTCCGCATATGCCACGACCTTGCAGCCACAACGTTCTAGATCTAGCAGAATTTCATTCACCGCTAGGTTCCAAATTAGTGGAGACAGTACTCCTCCTTGTGGGGTCCCTCTGTTTACAAACCTTGTTAGAGTTGTGGACCCAAGACATGCTGTTATGCGTCTTCTGTTGAGCAGACTTTGAATTAGTCTAATCAAACTAGAGTTAACATTAAGATGTGACAGTGCCGCAATTACTGCATCTGAGTGAATGTTGTTAAAAGCCCCTTCTATGTCAAGAAATGCCACCATGGTGAATTCCTTGAAATGCAAGGACGATTCGATAGTGCTCACAAGTTCGTGCAGGGCTGATTCTGTAGACTTCCCCTTATTGTAAGCATGTTGGTTCACTGATAGGAGTTTTGTATCCAGGTTTTCCCTAATGAAATAATCTAAAAGTCTTTCCAGGCCTTTCAATAGGAAGGAGGATAGGCTAATTGGTCTGAAGTCTTTTGGCCTAGTGTGTGATATCTTCCCCGCTTTTGGTATGAATACCACTTTGGTATCCCTCCATCGATTCGGGATGTATGAAAGCCTGATACAGCCTACATAAATTTTCTCCAGCCAGGGGATAATGTATTTCAACATTTTCTGCATTTCTGCTGGAGTGATGCCGTCTGGTCCAGGTGACTTGAAGGGCTCAAAGTTTTTAATAGCCCAGCTTATTCTGGATCTCTCAGTCAACAAGCTAGCGACGCTCGCAGTCCACTCGCACTCTTGTTGGTCCTGCTGATCCTCTGGTTCTGTTAGAGAGTTCCCCGGGAAATGTGTGTCGAGCAGTACATTGAGCGACTGCTCGCTGTTTTTGGTCCAATTATTTGCCTCATCCTGCAAGTAACCCACTGTACAGGGTGAAGCTGATAATATTTTCCTCAGCCTTGCGGCGTCGGAGATCTTTTCCACTTCGCCACAGAAGGTATACCAAGAGCGTCTTTGCGCCTTTCTAAGCTCCTTCTTATAGATCTTGAGTTGCTCTTTATAGGCATCCCAAACATTAGCGATCCCAGTAGATTTAGCCTTGTTGAATAGCTTGTTGCAGGTCTTTTTCATAGCCGTTAGCTCAGAAGTCCACCATTGGGGTTTAGTTTTACCCTTGTACCTTGTTTTTGGACAGGCTTCTTCAAGGGAACTATTGAATGATGTGGTGATAT
The DNA here is from genome assembly GCA_963930755.1 of Eudasyphora cyanicolor. Lineage (NCBI taxonomy): Eukaryota > Metazoa > Arthropoda > Insecta > Diptera > Muscidae > Eudasyphora > Eudasyphora cyanicolor. The sequence goes on along the minus strand of OZ005737.1, from coordinate 207,761,010 downwards.
GCTCGACCAGATGATCCAGACCGGCTTTGTCATTCGGTTCGTACAGAAGTTTGGAGTTGAGGACTTTCTTGAAATTCTTTTCATACAGGTGCCACTTTGTCTTTCTCACATTTCTGTGGACGGCAGGTTCAGGCGCTTTTTCAGCGAGTTTGAACTCAATATAGTGGTGATCTGAGAATGAGTGGTCGTCCAGTACATTCCACCCAATAATTTTGTCTGACAGCCGGTCAGTAGCAAACGTTACGTCGAGTACTTCTTGTCTGTCTTTAATTGTAAAGGTCGGTTTATTACCTATGTTACAAATACTTAGGTTGGTAGTTAGAATAAAGTCAAGAAGCGAATCACCCCTATTGTTTATATCCGTACTACCCCAGATAGTATGATGAGCGTTCGTGTCTGCGCCAACAATCAGCTCGACCTCGTCAGATGTTGCTTCTTCTACTACTTCCCTGAATAGAGCAGTCGGTACTACAGCTTCATAAGGCAAGTAACTGGAGACCACCCAATATATGCGATTACCGATCTCCAGACTAGCAGATGTTTGGTCTTTACCACTTAAATTAGCCAGGAGAAAGATACTTAGATCTTTCCTGGCCAAAATGCAGGTTCTTGGAGTGCCTTCACAGTTGGCCACAAGCAGTTTAAAGTTGGGTGTCCTGATACCGCACACCCTTCCTCCCACTGCGTAGGGCTCCTGTATCAGGACGATGTCTACTGCACCTGTGGACAGGCGCAGCAATAGAGCCGCTGAGGCTGCTTTAGCGTGATGGAGGTTAATCTGTAAAATTCTTACCATCATTGGTAATTGACAGATTAACTTCCACCCCTACAAGGGTGTTATCGAACTCTTCGTCCGTATCATCGAGAAGCGTGTCCCCGCCAGATGTGTCAAAGAGTCCGGAGACTCCCCTCAGCCCCTCTGTGTCAGAAGTAGAGCTTTCGTCCTCAGAGTAGGACGTTACAGATCTTCTGTTAGAGTTGGAGTCACCCGAAATAATGGGCGTGGATACCTCCGCACTTCCAGAAAGCTGTGTTTCAACCGCGGTGGACGACTCACCTTCCGCAGTGGGAACTATATCCTGCTTGTATACCTTCAAGACTATAGTCTCGAAGCCATACTGTAGGGTTGTACTTGCACGTTGTATATGGGAGGTGGATTCAGCGTTAAGGATCAAATTGACCTGCCGCTTTTTACCATCCGCCTCACCCACCTTGGTGATTCTCCAATTATGGGCGGGCAGACCAGGATTGGAATCTTTTATTACTTCTAATATGTCAGCCGGGTTGGAGGGATCTTCTGTAACCCAGGTGATGGCTCTAGGGTGACTAGGGATGTTGTTTTTTTCGACAATATCCAACTGGGCACCCGGCCACACCTCACCCGCTCGACTCAGAGCAGCCTTATACAGGTCTACTGATCTGGCATCACCGAAATGTAAGAGCTTTACTCTCCCCTGATGCCATCCTGCATCGTTGCAGATTGGTGGTGTGCCCGGCATCTCTCTACGGACATCGAGGTAATGAGCCATAATGGCTGATTGCACATGGCTCCATTTGTCCTTGAGGATGGATCCATCCTCACTACTTCTGTCTATAACGGCCATCACTAGACTCTCCTTCGCCACTTCATTGAAGGACTTGGTGAGTGACCTGTTGATAGTGACATTTGGGCCTCTTGCCTTTTTCGAGGGCAGGGGTTCATCAGGTGATCTGATTCTTTTGACTTTATAAGCCGTTAACACAGCTGAATTTGTGGCTATTTCAGCCGGCTGATTGGCCTTAGAAGCATCTAAGACGCCTTTAGCCCAGGTAAGTGACACTTTTTGTTTTTCGGTAAGAGCCGAAACCTCAACAGCCTCCAACTTCGTCAGAACTCTGAGCGCTATCCGGTGCTCATTGTGTTTCCGTTTTGACGGTCGGACATGACGTTTTCCCCTCACCGTACCACCTGTTGTGAGTACTGGGGGGAAATTTTCACCATGTTTGGTGTGGTCGGCTTTGGCCAAGACCAACGGACGGACAGTAGGACGATTGGGGAACCCCGCTCCATCGGAACGCGAAGGCATCCCCGCCAATGAATTTTTTTTCCGTATTAGCCCGTAATAGGTACTACGATGTAGGCCTTCCAGACTTTGTACAGATTTTGTTTTATTTTTTGCGATTGCGTAATAGGTACTGCGTAATAGATTTTAACTATCCGCTCTGTGCTAAACACGTCCGTTCACTACGACTGATCAGCAACGATCAGTCGTAGTGAACATTTTAAATATTATACATTTTTGAACAAATAAATTTTATTTAATAAACCAATAAATGTTGTTTGGAGCGCATATATTAATATATTACAACAACATATATTTGTGAACTGACCTTCACAAATAAAATATTTGTTTATACACAAACCAAGTTTTTGTTTAAATTTGCTTTCAAATGTATTGTATTTAATAACAGGCGTGTTTTCGTTACACCATAAGTGCTTAATTTGTATGGGGAGCTAAGCACTTCTAAGCACTATTAGTTCCCGATGAAGTTTGGTGCTTGTTTTCCTGTCTTAATCGAGTATGATGTTGCCAGATTGGGCACCCTATATTTAGCAATATGGCATCCCATTTTTGGAGAGATTTTATCAATTATTGTGAATTAACGGGAGAAGAAGAACAAAAATGGGAAATTATTTTAATATTTGCAAAAAGAGTGTAAACAATTGAACATAGAATAGTAAATATATGTTTTATAAATACTTTTCACTAATTTTTTGTCTGTTTCGCACTGTTCTTTCTTCGCAACTCATGACACCATTGCTACCAGATAGTGAAAATCCGCCACTTATAGCTTATGTGTCAGTTAGTGGAAGTCAGTTGTTTTCGTTGCAAAGTGCTAAACTAAAATTGCTAGCTTTTAACGAAAACATGCGTAATATCTTTAAAACTTTACTGACATTGTTGAATTTTAGTTTTAATTTTTCTAGATTTTGTGTTATACTTTATTAGTAAAAATGTAATAAGCAGCATTTACTTCTGTTTTACAGAACGAATTTTTATTTACTAAAAAAGTTTTTGTTATTAACAAAAAAATATTTTATTTTAAATATTCCAAAATCATCACTTGTTGTCAAGCAATCAATGCCATTTATCGCTACTCAAGATTGTACAATTTATATTTTAATCAAGTTTAATTATACCCTCACTTTAGTGTGACGAGGGTATATATCATTTGCTACGAAAAAAAGTGTAACACATCGAAGGAGTGATCTAAGACCCTAAGTATGTTCGGCGGATATTCGTTTTGGGACATTTTAAGACGAATGAGCAATGTCCGTCCGTCTGTCTGTGTGTCTGTCTGTCTGCTGGCTGGTGCGCACGATAACTCTCGAAAGGAGTAACCGATTGACTTCAAATTTGGTACGTGGTAATATTTTTTCTATCTCCGGCTAAGTTCGAAGATGGGCCATATTGGTCCACTCCTTCTAGTACCTCCCCCACAAAGTGTTAAAATGTTGTAAAATATTGAATCTTTAGTAACTGCTATACTACTTATTCGAATCTTCTGAAATTCTACACATAGCATTAGTTTATTAGTCGCTATCAACTCGAGAAAAATGGACCATGTTGCTACGCCCCTTTTGGTACCTCCCACACAAATGCACCATTTTGCACCAAAAGTTAACAGCTTATAACATTAATACCAGTGCATAAAAATACTTGAAACTTTGTACAGTGTAATGCTTTCATAGTGACTATAGTCCAGTGAAAAATGGGTGTCATATTCACGCCCCTTTTGGTACCTCTTACACAAAGGTACCATTTTGCACCAAAAGATAACAGCTTATAACATTAATACCAGTGTATAAAAATGCTTGAAATTTGTTACAGTGTAATGCTTTTATAGTGTCTTTTGCACTGTGAAAAATGGACGCTATTTCCACGCCCCTTTTTGTACCTCCCACACAAAATGGCCAAATCATACCAAAATTTAATATTTCATAACGTTAATATACCAGTGCAAAAAACGTTTATAATTCGGCGCAGTGTAATGTATTTAAAGAATCTACTATTCAGCGAAAAATAGGTGTATTTGTTAAAAACATTCTGGTACCTCCAATACAAATTGACAGAATAATTCGTTTAATATTCCATATTACATTACTCACAAAGTGAGGGTATACCTTAGTCGGTTTACCCGACTGAAACTTTCTTACTTGTTTTTAAAGTAATTTTTGTGGTAGTCAGAGCTAAGGATTTTAATACTAGAATTTGGATCAACTTCAAAATTGTACTGTTTGGATGTTGTCTCTTAATCGGAGTTTTCATTAGATATCTTCAATCTTTCGAAATTTGGACCATGGTGTTAAAAAACAACCCGGACAAGGCCGGGCTTTAAATACAAGTTTTCTCTATAAATTGTATACGCCGTTCTAAGTTAATTTCAGCTAAAACAAGTTTATTGAATAATTAACTTTAATCACACAATAACAAAATATTGTTCTGTGCAATATTTGTATCATAAATTCAATTGTTTTATGAAAATGCATACATTTGCTGTAACTTGTAACGCCATCTTGACGTCAAGTTCACATGTTTTACTGCAATATGCAGTTTGTTGTATCTTTATTGTCTTTATATGCACCTATTTTCCGAGATAGATTTTTCGAGAAAAGAACTATTAATATTTACTATTTTTTTATGGAAAACGTATTCGAATAAATACTCTTAATCTATAATACACTGGAGAATTTTCAAATCCCATCTGAACATATCTCACCCATATCCCCTGTGGTATGCAAGATTTCACCATAAAACGTTTACAATTGTGTTATCAGTTCAACCAAAGTGTCACATTAAAAGTGTTAACGTATGTTAATATTCCAAATAGCAATCAGCACTTTCACTCATTCATTCATATAGCACAAATATAGTGTACATATCTATATATGTCAACATTCATAACCGTATTCTCATAGATTCATATGTTATGTTAACAATGATTTTTATGGCATTTCTCCCACCCCCGGACCGTATCATTAGTCAATTGATAACTGTCATCAGTTCCAAATGAATGGCACACGTCGTCGTGCGAGTCTATTTGAATGTTCGCCAAATAAAACGTTTTTCGCACATAATAAATGTCATCGCATAACGCGATAAATGGCACAGAATTGCAGAAACAAACAGAAATCATCCCTTAAAAAATCTCCCCAAAAAATAAATAACAGCAAAAAATCCTGATAAAAAAATCTGAAAAAAGAATTCACAAAAGCAGAAAAATCAATAAAAATGGCAGGGGACGCAGAAATACCCCGTACGCAAAGCGTTTTGTTTACGGGTAACACACAACCCACAGTCATTGCCACTTCTGAATGTCTCGAAGGTTTATCATCCGGCACGACGATGCGTCGTCTCTAAGGATACCCCCCATACGTCGTCTGAGGAGATACATGAGTGTGTGTATTTGCGGTGGCAAACAGTCGGGAAAGAGAGATGTCAATAAAGATAAATTTATTCTCTGTATGTGGGTTTTTGTTCCTTTTTTTTGCCGAAAATCTACCAATAATCTGGGGTTTCAGTGGCGAAAACATTTTTGCGCAAAAATCTGTGAAACGCAAATTTTCGGGGTGGCGGATGGAGGAAGAGAGCAATCACCCGCTTTCCACTTTCACACACACTCGCACATGATTTGTCTTGCGCTTCATGCGATAAGCGTTTGACGCATTAACGCCTCGACAACGACGACCACACAACCTAAAGGGATATAATGCTAGACATATGTTGGCTATTAGTTGTCAATTTTGTGGGAATCTTGTTTTTCAACAGTTGGCTCAACCTAATTTCCAACAAAAATGAGCATCCATGGAAGTGGAAAAGATCACATTTGTGCGCTCAAGAAGTACCCCTAAAATAGATCTACACCAACGAATTTAGCCTGGGGTAGTGGTTATTCTATGAAGTAGGTTAAGGTTGAGGTTCAGGTTAGGGTGACAGCCGTTTATTTCTTCCAGCTCACATAGACCAGTTTAGGTCCCTAGTGTTACCATAGGCTGAAATGCCGCTCATCGAAACCAACCTGTTTGATATACAAATTTAACGATACTACGAATATCGGTACTAAAAAGATCTGTTAGGCTGCCTAGAAAGGCCTTTTGGGTAACCAGTCCCGTGCTTTATGGAGCAAAAACTGGAAGTAGCTTTTGCTACGAAGTCTGACCGGAGACTTTAATCTGGTACCACGGGTGATCAGGAGCCCCTCTATCTGTTGATAGAGCCTGATCAAACGGGAACGGCCCTTTATGGGAGTTTCGTGTTAATACCCAAATGCGGGAAGAGTTTCGCCTCGATGTGGAGTTGCATTGCAACCGGGTGCTGTGACCCTTACATCAGCAGAGGTTTTAGATAGGTCTCGACCCTCACCAATGGGTATGGTTTTACATCCATATTAATGTGAACCTAGATATGGAACCGGAAGGAGGAGGCTTTTGCTGAATCCGGAAGGTGCGTTGACAGTCGCTTTTCATCTGTCGATTGTGTGGTGACACACTGTGGTTCAGGCCTTCACGGCATATAATCACATAAAACTCACTCACATCTGCCTAGAAAGGCCGACCCCAGTATGTCCAGTCGTCGTTTGCTCAAAGCGGGACAGTCGCATAGCTTGTGCTCAATGCCCTCCACTTCTTCCTCATCTCCACAGCTTCTGCAGAAATCATTGAAGTCAATACCCAATCTTCTAGTGTGTTCTCCGATCAGGCAGTGTCCCATCAGAAATGATACTAACATAGACAATCTTTTCCTCTCTAGTGCGATAAGATATTTTGACCTTCTCAGGTCATACCTTGGCCAGATTTGTCTAGCTACCCTACAGGTTCCGATTTCTGTCCATCTTTCGATGGACTGCCTGATTGCCTCTTGCATAAGCCAAATATTGCACGTCGATAGTGGCGCATTAATATATGCAAATTCTTCGATAGTTAGTAATTTCGTCCCCCAGCTCCCCGGGATATCCCTATGCCCAGGTACCCACATGAGGTGTAAGAGATCGTTACGAGATCTGCGGAAGTTGAGGGCTGTTTGTGAATTTCCAGACAATTGATGGCAGCCGAGTAAATGACAACGTCAGTGTTGGTTACTATGTTGCGACACAGCCACTTGGTGACTTCCCATATTGCCATTATTTCAGGTATATGGTAGTCTGTGAGCAATATCTAGACTAAGTTCTTTACAGTGTACTCCGAAGCCAATTTTGCCAACCGATTCATCTCTGGCTGGTATCATAGTGATGTAGTTCCTCTCGAAGGTGTACACCGATGGTATATAGTCCACTCGGTCGGATACCGAAGCACTACACTTTGATATCCTCATGTGACCGTAGTTCTTGTACATACACATAGATAGACAGTGTAATCTTAGTGCCGCTCTGGTTGCAACTTCTCTCGCCACAATATTAATCGGCACCTACTCTATATACAGTAGGGCTTGTAGAGACTCAGTCGCTGTAGTCCTTAAGTCTCCGCTTATGCACAGGCAGGCAGTTCTCTGAACCTTTGATAGTAGGTTGATGATGGTTAGTTTGTCAGTTGCCCTCTACCATACCACAATGCCGTATAACAGTATTGGACGAACTACTGCTTTATATATCCAAAGGACGATTTTAGGAATGAGGCCCCACCGAGATCCTACAGCCTTCCTGGAGGAATATAAGGCGCCATTGGCCTTCCTTACACGTTCTAGTACGTTAAATCTGAATAAAAGAATTATTATTCCTAAAAAGTTTGCACTTTCAAAAAAAAACTAGATCTGTTCCATTTATCCTTTTCATCCTAGTAATAAAAACCAAATCTGTCTTGTATGGGTTAACGCCCAAACCGCGGCTTCAGGCCCATCTAACCAACTTGTTCAGAGCCACCTGTAGGATGTCTTTAAGGACGTTTTCGAATTTGCCACTCCCTGCGATTGCCATGTCGTCCGCATGTGCCACGACCTTGCAGCCACAACATTATAGATCTAGCAGGATTCCATTAACCGTTATGTTTCAAATTAGTGGGGATAGTACTCCTCCTTGTGGGGCACCTCTGTTCACAAAACTTGTTAGAGTTGTAGACCCAAGACTTGCTGTTATGCGTCTTTTGTTGAGCAGACTTTGAATTAGTCTAATCAAACTAGAGTTAACTTTTAGATGTGACAGTTTCGCAATTACTGCATCTGTGTGAATGTTGCTAAAAGCCCCTTCTATGTCAAGAAATGCCACCATGGTGAATTCCTTGAAATGCAGGGACGATTCGATAGTGCTCACAAGTTCGTGCAGGGCTGATTCTTTCGACTTCCCCTTATTGTAAGCACCGACAGGAGTTTTGTATCCAGGTTTTCCCTAATGAAGTAATCTAAAAGTCTTTCCAGACCTTTCAATAGGAAGGAGGATAGTATAATTGGTCTGAAGTCTTTTGGCCTAGACTGTGATATTTTCCCAGCTTTAGGTATGAATACCACTTTGGTATCCCTCCATCGATTCGGGATGTATTAAAGCCTGATACAGCCTACATAAATTTTCTCCAGCAAGGGGATATCGTACTTTAACATTTTCTGCATTTCTGCTGGAGTGATGCCGTCTGGTCCAGGTGACTTGAGGGGCTCAAAGCTGTTATTAGCCCAGCTTATTCTAGATCTCTCAGTCAACAAGCTAGCAACGCTCGCAGTCCACTCGCAATCTTGTTGGTTCGCTGTTTTTTGTCCAGTTATTTGCCTTATCCTGCAAGTAACCCACTGTACAAGGTGAAGCTGATAGTATTTTCCTCAGCCTTGCGGCGCCGGAGACCCTTTCCATTTCGCCACAGAAAGTATACCAAGAGCGTCTTTGCGCCTTTCTAAGCACCTTCTTATAGATCTTGAGTTTCTCTTTATAGGCATCCCAAACATTAGCGACCCCAGTAGATTTGGCCTTGTTGAATAGCTTGTTGCAGGTCTTTTTCATAGCCGATAGCTAAGAAGTCCACCATTGGGGTTTAGTTTTAACCTTGTACCTTGTTTTTGGACAGGCTTATTCAAGGGAACTATTGAATGATGTGGTGATATGCTCGACCAGATTTTCCAGACCGGCTTTGTCATACGGTTCGCACAGAAGTTTGGAGTTGAGGACTTTCTTGAAATTCTTCTCATGCAGGTGCCACTTTGTCTTTCTCACATTTCTGTGGACGGCAGGTTCAGGCGCTTTCCGATTAAGAAGGATGCTAGGGGTTAAGATCTTCTACAAAAATGATCCTCATAAAATTCCACTATATAATTCTGACAATAAGAAATAGTTTAGGCATTAAGTTACAGCATTTTTTTCATTTAGTATAATGCTCCCTTCGACCAAACAATGAAAACCTTGATCCATTGTAAAAAAAACTCAGACCAGCTGGACCATAATTTTAGTCTACAAAAATGATGTACTCAACATGCCCTTTCAAAATAAAATAGGGTCGCTACTCTGTTCCAAAAATGCTGTTGGACAGTGTAATTAAAGAAGCTATCCTTTTTAGGTAGTTAGTACTGCCTATTTCTCCATTGTCAGATAAAATATATGCGCATCAATTTATTTTTTTTTTAAATGTGTTTAGTGCCCTTGTGCTGCCAAATCGGGAGATACATATACATGACACTATACTGTGTTGCCAGACGAATTCGAAAATCGTCAAAATGGGTGCACAAAAAATCAACAAAAGTCAACAAGATATTTGAGTTTTTCCTGGACGAAGGACATAGGACATGTTTTAGAGACAGATATGTATAATGATGAATCAAATGCATCATATCATCAAAGTGAACTTAACATCGTTCATGGATCTTTAACCGCAATAATCTTCAAATTTTGCGGAAAAATATCTTATGAAAATGGTCCTCCTCATAGAAAGATCACAGTCTATTTTATTTCTCCGAGGGTCCATTTTAGCTTACACTCTCCAACATATCGGCCGTTATCTCACGAATAAGTTATTTAATATTGGCTTCTAGAGTGATCAAAACCGGTTTAAAATAAACCGGCCAACCGGTTTTTTGCTTCCACCGTCCCCGGTTTTTCTCAAAATCATGAATTTCGAACAACTGGTGCAACCGGTTTTTTTCGTTTGTTTCCAACGGTTTTCCGGTTTTTTTATTATCACTAAAATATTAAAAATTATTTACAACTTTATATATAAAATATCACAAATTAAGATAATAATATGAAAGATCTCCTTATATGGCCTAAAAAGGCTCGGCAACTTTGCTAGAATCCGAAGCCATTCACCAATTTCTATACAAATTACAAAAATTTAAAGAAAATAAATGATTCATACGCGCAGAAGTTATGTGAAAAGTAAACGCATTCTCCCACTTCCAAACCGAAAGAAAAACAAGTAAGAAAATTTCATTTGGGTAAACCGACTATATTTATATGTATACTCGTATATACCCACCTGCACTAAAGTGTGTATATAAAATATATATGTATAAAGATTTAATACCTCTATTAAATATTCTATTTAATATCCCGAAATATTAATATTTTCTTGACTGAACTACATAAGGGGAATTTCATGTCAAGTGAGTTAATTTTTAAAAGGGATGTCTTCTGTCGGGATGAAAATTACACCAAGTAGCCCTATCGGATAGTAGTTATGAGACACAATTCCAACGAAATCGGTTAAGGACTTTCCGAGTTGGAGGGTGTCAAATATTGACATATTTGTCAAACGGTTGTTTTTCCCATCTGAAATGCTAAAATTTTTGGTTGAACGTTAATTTTTTTTCAGAGGTTTATATTTATTTTGATAGATCAACAGGTCCCATCCCATTAATAGGTCACAAAGCTTTTAAAGGAAATTATCTAAGCTTTCTTTTGAGCAAAAAAATCAACAATTAAAATATAGGTTTTTACCAAAATTTCAAAAAAGTTTAATTTTGCAAAAAAGTAGAAAATATATTTGCTAATTTGAAGAAAAGACTATCGATAACTCTTTTGGAAAATGTTTCTAAATACAATAGCTAATTAGTTATAAGTATGAGATAAAAGGACCGTTTGACTCAAATGACAATATTCATCACAATCCAACTCATAACTACTATTTAAAAATCGACTTTTTTGTTATTAAAAAGGAAAATGTTTTTCAAACGGCAATTTTCATACTGTTTTGATAAGGAAAAGAAACCGGTTCTACCGGTTTCCCCGTTTTTCTTCGAAGAAAAAAACCGTTCACCGGTTTTTTTATAACTTAAATAAACCATCCACCGGTTTTTTATTTTTTCAAAAAAACGGGTTTTGGCTTCCCGTGATGCAACCGTTGCGCGATTGTCCGTATGGACACGAGCCTTAACATAGCCCCACAAAAAATAAACTAGACGTTATATCGCACGATCTAGGCGGCCAATTGACCGACCCCCAAACATGAAATAAACTCTTCTCCGACATAAAAATTCAATTAAAATAAATAAAATTCAATAATAGGCTAGCGTTGTTCCTTTGTTGTGCTGAACAGGTTTCACAGTAACATGTTACGCGTGTAACCAAAAAATCACCCATTATAAGAACAATATGTGAAGTTTTCCTTATTTTTTTTTATATCATGAAAAATCATCATTTCAGGGCAAAAATCGTCAAATCGTCATGTCCTATTTTTTGGCTTCAAAAATCGTCAAAATGACGATAAATCGCCATTTCTGGCAACACTGGGACTGTATCTAAATCTGAACCGATTTGCCTGAAATGTGGTACACTTTATCTTTGATATCAAGATCTAACATTTTTTGAAACAACCGCATTGCGAACAAACTTAAAACGACCGTCAGACAGACGGACATTTGAACCCCAAACTTCAGAAGCCGATAGCACTATCCAAACGGCTTCAAAAACTTAAAAAATCGATTTTTTCTCGATATTCTTAATAAAGGGTGAATTTTTGGGAACTTTTTTTGGCAACGCTGTTTTTGTTAGCTTAACTGTGTTCGTGTTTTCATTTTAAATATTGCTTTCGCCCATTGCTCTAAATTTGGTGTGTTTTTTTAAAGCAAATCCGATAGCTCTTAAAAAATCACTGTATATACATAATTCCGGGTAGGCCCGTAGAAAATCCCAAAAATAATGTATAAGAACCATCCTAACCCCCTATCCTATGGTGGAGGGTATAACAAAGCCATATATGGTTATTACTGCCAACTAATTTTATTTTTCCCAATACTTAAAACTATATCTGTGTATGTAAGCCCTCCCAAATATTTTTGCTGATAGGGCGATGTAGGGTATCCCACAATTAACTAGGCCAGCATTTAACTGTTATCTACTTACTTCTTTGATTGTGTCATTGAGCGAGGATTATGGCATACAAATATATATAACAACAAGATTATTTGTCAAAAATGAGGAAAATTACTTAAAGCATGAGCTAAAAATCAATCTAGTCATTTGAATTGTACAAAAGCAAAATAATATTATCAGTAAGAAGAATTAAAAAGAAAAATAAACAATATTTTTTCACTTATGTATGTCTTCATCTGAATGACGCATCAAACCAATAAATGTTTTTCTGATTATTTTTATCAACAACAGAAAACGGGAGAAAAAAATCGTATTTAAACTCTGGCACATTGATATGTGCTATCAGTTAAAAAGTGAAAATGAACAATACAGAATTGATCTGGACTCTAATTATATTAGTCATCTCGAGTGCTAATGCTGGAAAGTGGCTTACAACTGAAGATGGACAGAGATTTTATATGGAAATTGAGTACGAAGTGAGTTTAACTATGATCGAATATAAAATTAAATCACCATAATATGCTAAGTCCAATTGGCATGTTTCGAAGGACATTTCAAATTTTAATTCTAGATATTCCAAGTTATATACTGTCAAGAGTTGATGTTAATATTGCATTTTCGTTTTGATGACTTCTTGTGAAAGTTGAATACTGACTGCAAAGTTTCAGATAAATTGCTTAGAAAATTTGCTTTATGGCTTAAAGAAATGTGTTTGAGAGCGTTCTCTATACGGGAGCTATACCAAAACATTAATCGAAGTGCTCATTTTCAATTCAAAATGACCTGCAATTAGAAGTATTTCTGACAATAGGCAGAAATAGTACTGTCAAAAGACAGACAGAAATTATATATTTTTTGAAAAATATTTCAGTTTTAATATTAAAATTATTGTTATATTACTAAAATATTACTCGTAAATGTAAACGATTTTCATGACTTCATGCCATTTTTGGATTTTTTTATTCCAGTCTTCTTGGTCTGAGGCTATAAATGAATGTGCTCAACGGAATATGACATTGATCTCAATGGATTCTCAGAAAAAAACTGAGGATGTTTATAACTTATTCAAAACGCACTTTGGTGAGTTAGTAGTTATTTTTGAACATTAGACGATTCAAAATTTGACAATTGTTTTGTTATTTCTCCCACAGATACCACAAACAGATGGTTTTGGACTAGTGGACACGACCATAACGTCAGCAGACACTTTGAATGGCTATCCACCGGCGAGGCATTTGGTTATACAAATTGGGATCCATACCAGCCAAGCAATGCCAACGAACACTGTGTTTTAATGTTCACAGCCGTCTATTTAGAGTGGTTTGACTATAATTGCAATGCCAAAAATGGTTTTGTTTGCGAAGAAACTCCTCTGCAGAAAGTGAGAAATGCTGAATCGATACTACTAAATGCTTCCTTGGACAATCAAACAAATCTCTTGACGGAGAAAACGGAGGAGTTAGATTCGATAAAGAAGGAATTGGAAACATGCAAAAAGCAATCACTTGAAATACGAACGAACCTAGAGTTGGAACTCAATGAACTGAGGAAATTCTATGAATTGCGACTACAGGAATTAAAAGAAACAGAAGGAACAAGAAAATGACTCAACTAAATCAAAAACAGAAATCATTGAAAAAACACAAATATCGAGCGAGCACAAATAAGGGCATAGAAAGAAGTGTCATATCTAAATTGTTAATTGCTATTTCATTAATTAATACTCAAATTTTCAAAAATCTATGGTTTATGCATATACATATATAATTTGCTATATAACTTTGTTTGCATTTAAATAAAGATATAATTGTCTTCAGCGTCGAGTCTCATTTCAAACTTGGTTAGTTATGGAAACTACACGGAGGAAAATCGTCATTTTTGATATGTTTGAATTGAAAGAAAATATACTTGGAAACGATTTTTTTAAATATTATATATTTGTTAACAAATAAATTTTATTTGAAAGTCAAGACATTTTGTTTGAAACGCATATATTAATATATTAGAACATACTTTATTTGCAAACTGAATTTCACAAATTAAACATGTGTTTACACACAAACAAAGTTATTGTTTAAGAAGGCTTTCAAATATACTTTATTTAAAACGATTTTTAAAACTATGCTGACTTATTCGCATATTAGTTAGTTTTTCCTAGTTGTCGTGTTAAACTTAATAGCTAAAAATGATTTTTAATTTATAAATATTCCAACTCATCAGTTTTTGTCGATCCATCCATCAGTTTACATTTACGAAAGATTATTCGATTTAAGTTTTAATTAAATTTTACAAACATATACAATTTATAAAAAAATGCTCTTTGAACATCTGAAAAACAGAAAACTTGTCATTAAGTTAAGGTATTGATACATTGCCCAAATAAATAATTACAAATTAATCTTTGTTTCGGAAATACTAGTTCCAAATAAAAAAATAGTTGAATGGGAGCATATTTTTGTTTAGAACAATATCCTCCCAAACATATAATATTTGTGTATGTCAAATATTATATATTTGGAGTTTACCCTAAACATATGTATATTTCAAGCCGAATATGTTTGGGACAATATACTACAGACGCAATTTTTTTTCAGCGTGTAACAACAGTTTGATATGTGGGAAATGAAAATTCCAAATTAATCCTTTGACGACCATAAGGATTGGAAAATATAACAACTTTTAAAGAAAATTTGGACATTTTAGACAAAAGTATGGTAAAAATTTTCAAAAAAATCGCATGGGACATATATGTTTCGGTGGTCGTCTACTGGTTAACCAAAAATCCACTTTTTACAAAAACTTTAACAATATTGGTTTATTACATATATGTCATTATTTTTACGGGGCCACAAATCTAACGAGATTTTTAAGCAGAGGGACTCTACAGGGAGCAGTACGGTCTCCACAAATAAGGAATCTAGCGGTGAATGGAAGCCTGTTAGACTTAGAACTTTCTTGCTGCAAAGTCATGGCATATTTTTCTTTCTACACGCTGAAAAAAAATCGCTTCTGCAGTATATTGTCCCAAACATATTCGGCTTGAAACATATATATGTTTATGTTACACTCTAAACATATAATATTTGAAACACACCAAAATTATATATTTGGGAAGATGTTGTTCTAAACAAATCTTTGTTTACATGCCAATATATTTTTATTTGGGGAATGAAACAAATATTTATTTGCATTTACGTATTCAGAAAATACCTAAGTTATGTTAAATTTTTCAGTAATTCAATGTTAAGTTGTTATAAATTATTAATGTTTGTAAAATAATTATTGAAATCGTATAATCTTGGATCAATATAAATTACTTAGAGGATTGACAACTAATGATGGCTCAGAATACTCCGAAATTTAAATTATGGATTAAGAACAGAAGCTAATGCTGGGAGGTACAACTCGGAACCAAGGAAAAATTAAATCTGAAGTTCTAAAAAGTCAACAAAAGTTTTGAAAATTTTATATTTGGAGAAATTCCTAAACAATAATTATATGTGTATTTATACACATATTTTATTTGAGAATTTTAGTTTGCAATATACTTTGTTGTAATATATTAATATATGCGTTCCAAATATATTTTGTTGATTTTCAAATAAAATTTATTTGCTAGGAAATATATAATATTTAAAAATTTGTGTTCCAAATATATATTCTTTCGATTCAAACATATCAAAAAAGGCTATTTTGCCCCGTGTACTTCAAACCGGGCGATATTCGTAAACAAATTACGGTAACGACTGCGATTTCTTCGACGTTTACCAGACATATTCTACTGCTAAATTTTAAGGCCTTTTGGCCACAGTCATTTGTTTGAATCTTTAGTACTTTTCTTTTCAGTTGCGGTACACAGGCCAAAATCGCCTTTTTGGATAAGTTTGAATCGAACATATATATATATTTGGAACACAAGTTTTTAAATATAATATATTCCTGAACAAATAAATATTATTTGAAAATCAATAAAAATTATTTGGAACGTATATATAAATCTATTACAACAAAATATATTTGCAAACTAATTTTTTCAAATAAAATATGTGTTTATACACAAATAACATTATTGTTTGCGAATTTTTCCAAATATATTTCGTAGAAAAATAAATATTTTAAAAGGTTGCTGATTTTTCGAATTAAATTTTTGCAATTTTAAATGAGTAGCAACAAACATTTGTTTTAAATCAATAATTTTTATTTTCAATTTAGTACAGTTCATCATTTCTTGTTAACCCATGTATCATTCCAATTATAAAGTAATTTTACAAACATTTAAATTTCTTTATAATTGAATATGGATAGGTATTGATATACATTTTTTCTGAATAGCTAAATGCAAATAAGAAAATATTTGTGCCGTAAACAATAGCCTCAAATAAGAAATATTAGGATAAAACAAAGATTTGATCACAACAACTTCTTCTCAAATATATAATATTTGTGTGTGCCAAGTATAATATATTTAGAGTGTACCCTACACATTTGTATATTTAAAGCAGAATATGTTAGGGACAATATACTACAGAAGCGATTTTTTTCAGCGTGTATTTTGAATATGGTTCAAATCAAGTTATCAGCGTAGTAGTCTTTTGACATACCCCAGAGGAGAAAATCTTTAATCCCGACCGAAGGCCGTCTACGCCAGTACACTTTGGTCCGCGTAGCCGTCTTTGGTAAGGCAAATCAGTATGTGTTACCGCTACATGATGACGGGTATTGTTACTGTTCTTTTGTTACGCTAAGCTTTGCAACATTATATATCTATTGAAATGTCATATCGCCCAAAAAAAAATTTGGCTTTCTGACATTGCGTTTGGGCGATACGACATTTCCAGGTAACTATTTTGGGCGATATGTCGCTTTTTGGGTGATACATGGCATACATGGTTTTGGGCGATATGACACTACGTCGTGTTATCGAACTCTTCGTCCATATCATCGAGGAGCATGTCGCCGCCAGATGTGGCGAAGAGATTCCCCTTAGTGTCCGAAGTAGTGCCTTCGTCCTCAGAGAAGGATGTTACAGATCTTCTGTTTGAGTCACCAAAAATTATGGGCGTGGATACAACCGCAATTCCAAAAAGCCGTGCATCAACTAGGTTGGACGACTCACCTTCCGAACTGGCATTCCATACCAGTAACATTGGTGAAATTAAGTCTAGCATGGTGCTTTGGGTGCGTGACTTGTAAACTTTCTTCGTAGGTACATAATTCCCATATGCAAATTTCTTTATGTATCGTTCATTCCATATCAAACCGAACGATTTTTGCAAAAAAAAAAATGGTCGACATTGCCGATTGTCGTGAAATTTTGTATATGAGTTTTAATATGGAAATGAATCATCTTGTAGTTGGCGAGAAAAAACCCAAATTTTTCAGATGTTATACGAGTAAGCATCTGAAATCTGAAAAATTTGGGGAAATATCTGAAAAGGTGTATTTTGGAAGTTATGTATTATGCAAACGCGTGGACGGAATTTTACAAATGATGGCTCGTTCGTAAGGCCTTGATTCATACTTTAAACTATATATATTAATGCTGGTTAATTCAAAGTTTTAAAATGCATCAGTTGCATATGCAACTTTATTTTTCATCATGCATATCAATGACACATAGAAATTCTGAGAAAAATATAGTGATGTAGCCTCATTTGTCCTTAACCGACCTTACAAATTTCAGGATGGTGTTCAGCCTCGTTCTTTTTATCCCCTCACCTTAGAGAGGAGGGTATATATCATTTGCTACGAGCCAAAAGTGTAACACATCGAAGCAGTGACGTAAGATCCTAAGTACTCGTATGTTTGGCGGAAATTTGTTTTGGGTAATTTTAAGTCATTTGAGCAATGTCCGTCCGTCCGTCCGTCCGTCTGCCTGTTTGCTGGCCAGAGAAAAGTGGGCGTCATTGGAATGGACTATTTTGCACCAAAACTTAAGAGCTTATAACTTTAATACAGGTACATACTTTAAAGATATTAAATTAATTATAATTTTACGGTCCACGGAAGGCGGGTAAAAAAAGACAAAATTGCTAGATTTTGCTGCGACAGACCAGAGCCTCTGGTGGGAATCAAACCCACGACCCCAAACTTATAGGCGAGCAAGCTACCAACTCACCTACTGGAGCGCTCAAAAATGCAATTTAAATTGATAATAATTTAACTAAAACAAAGAAATAAATAAATTTACGAATATTTTTTGGGACTCAAGTTGAGGGGATTTATAAGTCGGTTTATCCGACTGAACTTTTTTACTTGTATAAAACAATACGAGTATTTACAAAAAAATGCCAATGATTTTCCTTCATAAACTATGGTAAATATTGAAATTACAAAATAGACAGAACCATTTCAATAACAAATAATTTCCATTTCTGACATTTTTAAGTAAACATGCTATTATATAGAAACTGAAGAAAACACCAGATTATAATTTACAGGATCAGCTCAGATTAGATAGGGATCCATGCCTATATATATTTCACATATCTATGTTGGTGTTTTCCTGTTGCAATATACAAGTTAAAATTTAAGAGGCGAATTGTATAAGTTGGCGTATAATTTTGGTAATTAAGCGTAAAGAGCTATATTTACGACTTTGGTGTCTTTGGCGACCCACACTGTAATTTTCAAGCAAAAATTTTCGTAGAATATTTTAATCCTTAATTGTCCTTTTTGAAAATTTTTTTTTTATATTTTTGAAAAAGGGTCAAATTGACCCATTAAGAAGGGGTTAAGATATTTCACAAAAATAAACCTCATAAAATTCCACTATATAGTTCTGACAATAAGAAATATTTCAGGCATAAAGTTACAGCATTTTTTTCATTTAGCATAATACTCCCTTCGACCAAAAATTGAAAACTTTAACCCACTGTAAAAAAAACTCAGACCAGCTGGACCATACATTTTTCTACAAAAATGATCTATGGTTGCTACTCTGTTCCAAAAACGCTGTTGGACAGTGTAATTAATGAAGCTATCCTTGTTAGGTAGTTAGTACTGCCTATCGCTCAATTGGCAGATATAATATATCCGCAACAATTTATTTTTTTAAAAAAAAGAGTTTAGTGAATTGGCGGTGCCAAATCGGGAGATACATATACATAGGGACTATATCTAAATCTGAAACGATTTGCCTGAAATGTGGTACACTTTATCTTTGATATCAAAAAGTCATCTGTGCCAAATCTCACTAAGATCTAACAATTTTAGAAACAACCGCATTGCGAACAAACTTAAAACGACCGTCCGACAGACGGACATTTGAACCCAAACTTCAGAAGCCGATAGCAATATCCAAACGGCTTCAAAAACTTAAAGAATCGAATTTTTTGATATTCTTAATAAAGGGTGAATTTTTGGGAACTTTTTTGTGGCAACACTGTGCTTGTTAGCTTAACTGTTTTCGTGTTTTCATTTTAAATATTGCTTTCGCACATTGCTCTAAATTTGATGTGTTTTTTTAAAGCAAATCCGATAGCTCTTAAAAAATCACTGTATATACAAAATTCCGGGTAAGCCAGTAGAAAATTCCCAAAAAGAATGTATAAGAACCATCCTAACCCCCTATCCTATTGTGGAGGGTACAACAAAGCCATATATGGTTATTACTGACAACTAATTTTAATTTTCCCAATACTTAAAACTATATCTGTGTATGTAAGCCCTCCCAAATAGTGTTGCTTACAGGTCGATGTAGGGTATTCCACAAATAACTAGGCCAGCATTTAACTGTTATCTACTTACTTCTTTGATTGTGTCATTGAGCGAGGATTATGGCATACAAATATATATAACAACAAGATTATTTGTCAAAAATGAGAAAAATTACTTAAAGCATGAGCTAAAAATCAATCTAGTCATTTGAATTGTACAAAAGCAAAATAATATTATCAGTAAGAAGAATTAAAAATAAACAATATTTTTTCACTTATGTATGTCTTCATCTGAAAGACGCATCAAATCAATAAATGTTTTTCTGATTATTTTTATCAACACCTGAAAACGGGAGAAAAAATCGTATTTAAACTCTGGCACATTGATATGTGCTATTAGTTAAAAAGTGAAAATGAACAATACAGGATTGATCTGGACTCTAATTATATTAGTCATCTCGAGTGCTAATGCTGGAAAGTGGCTTACAACTGAAGATGGACAGAGATTTTATATGGAAATTGAGTACAGAGTGAGTTTAACTATGATGGAATATAAAATTAAATCACCATAATATGCTAAGTCCAATTGTCATGTTTCGAAGGACATTTACAATTTTAATTCTAGATATTCCAAATTATATACTGTCAAGAGTTGATGTTAATATTGCATTTTCGTTTTGATGACTTCTTGTGAATGTTGAATACTGACTGCAAAGTTTCAGATAAATTGCTTAGAAAATTTGCTTTATGGCTTAAAGAAATGTGTTTGAGAGCGTTCTCTATACGGGAGCTATACCAAAACATTAATCGATGTGCTCATTTTCAATTCAAAATGACCTGCAATTAGAAGTATTTCTGACAATAGGCAGAAATAGTACTGTCAACAGACAGACAGAAATTATATATTTTGTGAATAATATTTCAGTTTTAATATTAAAATTATTGTTCTATTACTAAAATATTACTCGTAAAATGTAAACGATTTTCATAACCATTTTTGGATTTTTTATTCCAGTCTTCTTGGTCTGAGGCTATAAATGAATGTGCTCAACGGAATATGACATTGATCTCAATGGATTCTCAGAAAAAAACTGAGGATGTTTATAACTTATTCAAAACGCACTTTGGTGAGTTAGTAGTTATTTTTGAACATTAGACGATTCAAAATTTGACAATTGTTTTGTTATTTCTCCCACAGATACCACAAACAGATGGTTTTGGACTAGTGGACACGACCATAACGTCAGCAGACACTTTGAATGGCTATCCACCGGCGAGGCATTTGGTTATACAAATTGGGATCCATACCAGCCAAGCAATGCCAACGAACACTGTGTTTTTATGTTCACAGCCGTCTATTTAAAGTGGTTTGACTATAATTGCAATGACAAAAATGGTTTTGTTTGCGAAGAAACTGCTCTTCAGAAAGTGAAAAATGCTGAATCGATTCTACTAAATGCTTCCTCGAACAGTCAAACAAATCTCTTGAAGGAGAAAACGGAGGAGTTAGATTCGTTAAAGATGGAATTGAAAAAATGCAAAAAGCACTCACTTGAAATACGAACGAACCTAGAGTTGGAGCTCAATGAACTAAGGAAATTCTATGAATTGCGACTACAGGAAATAAAAGAAACAGAAGGAACAAGAAAATGACGCAACTAAATCAAAAACAGAAAGCATTGAAAAAACACAAATATCGAGCGAGCACAAATTAGGGCATAGAAAGAGGTGTCATATCTAAATTGTTATTTCATTAATTAATACTCATATTTTCAAAAATCTATGGTTCATGCATATATATATAATTTGGTATATAACTTTGTTTGCTTTTTAATAAAGATATAATTGTCTTCAGCGTTGAGTCTCATGTCAAACTTGGTTAGTTATGGAAACTAACAACATTTTCATATTTTTAAAGAAAATTTTGACATTTTAGACAAAAGTATGGTAAAAATTGTCAAAAAAAAAAAATCGCATGGGACATATATGTTTCAGTGGTCGTCAAGTGGTTAACCAAAAATTCACTTTTTACAAAAACTTTAACAATATTGGTTTATTACATATATGCCATTATTATTACGGGGCCACAACTCTAACGAGATTTGTAAGCAGAGGGACTCCACAGGGAGCAGTACGTTCTCCACTAATAAGGAATCTAGCGGTGAACGGAAGCCTGTTAGACTTGGAACTTTGTTGTAGCAAAGTCATGGCATATTTTTATACCCTACACCACACTGTGGTACTGGGTATTATAACTTTGTGCATTTGTTTGTAACACCCAAAAGGAGAAGAAATAGACCCACCGTTTATTATACCGATCGACTTAGAATCACTTTCTGAGTTGATTTAGCTATGTCCGTCTGTCTGTCCGTCTGTCTGTCCGTCTGTGCATGTATTCTTGTAATCAAAGTACAGGTCGCAATTATGGTCCGATCTCGACGAAACTTTACACATATATTTTTTTTGGCCCAAGGACGATCCCTATTGAATTTGGTTAACATCGGTTCAGATTTAGATATAGCCCCCATATATATGTTAGCCCCGATTTGACATGTAAGCGCTGTAAAAACTTCATTTTATATCCGATCAGTATGAAATTCGGCAGAAAGAGGTTTCTTATTATATGGATGAACACTGTTAAATTTGGAAGAAATCGGTTCAGATTTAGATATAGCCCCCATATATACGTTACCCCCGATTTTACATGTAAGCGCTGTAAAAATGTTATTTTATATCCGATCAGTGCGAAATTCGGCAAATAGAGGTTTCTTATTACATGAAGGAATACTGCTATATTCGGAGAAAATCGGTTCAGATTAAATATAGCCCCCATATATATATGTTACCCCCGATTTGACATGTAAGTGCTGTAAGAACTGTATTTTATATCCGATCAGTGCGAAATTCGGCAGAAAGAGGTTTCCTATTATATGAATGAACACTTTTAAATTTGGAAGAAATCGGTTCAGATTTAGATATAGCCCCCATATATACGTTAGCCCCGATTTGACATGTGAGCGCTGTAAAAATGTTATTTTATATCCGATCAGTGCGAAAGTCGGCAAAAAGAGGTTTCTTTCTACATGAGGGAATACTGCCAAATTCGGAGAAACTCGGTTTAGATTTAGATATAACTCCCATGTATATGTTACCCCCGATTTGATCTGTAAGCGCTGTAAAAACTGTATTTTATATCCGATCAGTGCGAAAATTCGCACTGCCAAATTCGGAGAAAATCGGTTCAGATTTAGATATAGCTCCCATATATATGTTACCCCCGATTTGACAGTTAAGCGCTGTAGAGACTGTATTTTATATCCGATCAGTACGAAATTCGACAGAAGGAGGTCTTTTTACATGAATAAGTATTCAGGGAAAATGGGTTCAGATTTATATTAAAGCTCCATATATATGTTCCTCCTGATTTGGTATCAAACCGCTATAGAAGTTGTATTTTACTTCCGATCATTAAAATTTTCCAGAAAGATGTTTCTCACTTTAGGAACGAATATTGCTTAATTTAGCGATTATCGTTTCAGAATTAGATAATATGTGTCTACCCATTTACCAATTATTCCAAATTATTATGGCAATGACCCTTATAGCATTGTTAGGGAGGTGTAGGGTATTATATAGTCGGCCCCGCCCGACTTTCTGCCTTTCCTTACTGGTTCTTTCTATTTCAAACCGGGCGATTTTAGTAAACAAATTACGGTAACGACTGCGATTTCTTCGACTTTTACCAGACATATTCTACTGCCAAATTTTAAGGCCTTTTGGCCACTGGATTTTGTCATTTGTTTGAATCTTTAGTACTTTTCTTTTCAGTTGCGGTACACAGGCCAAAATCGCCTTTTTGGATAAATTTGAATCGAAAATATATATATTTGGAACACAAATTTTTAAATATAATATATTCCTGAACAAATAAATATTATTTGAAAATCAATAAAAATTATTTGGAACGCATATATAAATATATTACAAATATATTTATACACAAATAAAATTATTGTTTGCGAATTTTTCCAAATATATTTCGTAGAAAAATAAATATTTCAAAACGTTGCTGATTTTTCGAATTAAATTTTTACAATTTTAAATGAGTAGCAACAAACATTTGTTTTAAATCAATAATTCTTCGACGTTTACCAGACATATTCTACTGCCAAACTTTAAGGTCTTTTGGCCACTGGATTTTGTCATTTGTTTGAATCTTTAGTACTTTTCTTTTCAGTTGCGGTACACAGGCCAAGATCGCCTTTTTGGATAAATTTGAATCGAAAATATATATATTTGGAACACAAATCTATATATATAAAAACCAGTAAGGAAAGGCAGAAAGTCGGGCGGGGCCGACTATATAATGCCATACACCTCCCTAACAATGCGATAAGGGTCATTGCCATAATAATTTGGAATAATTGGTAAATGGGTAGAAACATATTATCTAATTCTGAAACGATAATCGCTAAATTAAGCAATATTCGTTCCTAAATTGAGAAACATCTTTCTGGAAAATTTTAATGATCGGAAGTAAAATACAACTTCTATAGCGGTTTGATACCAAATCAGGAGGAACATATATATGGAGCTTTAATATAAATCTGAACCGATCTTCCCTGAATACTTATTCATGTAAAAAAACCTCCTTCTGTCGAATTTCGTACTGATCGGATATAAAATACAGTCTCTACAGCGCTTACATGTCAAATCGGGGTTAACATATATATGGGAGCTATATCTAAATCTGAACCGAGTTTCTCCGAATTTGGCAGTATTCCTTCATGTAATAAGAAACCTCTTTCTGCCGAATTTCGCACTGATCGGATATAAAATAAAATGTTTACAGCGCTCACATGTCAAATCGGTGGTAACGTATATATGGGGGCTATATCTAAATCTGAACAGATTTCTTCCAAATTTAAAAGTGTTCATTAATATATGTAATAGGAAACATCTTTCTGACGAATTTCATACTGATCGGATATAAAATACAGTTTTTACAGCGCTTACATGTGAAATCGGGGGTAACATATATATAGGGGCTATATCTAAATCCGAACCGATTTTCTCCGAATTTGGCGGTATACCTTCATGTAATAGGAAACCTCTTTCTGCCGAATTTCATACTGATCGGACATAAAATAAAGTTTTTACAGCGCTTACATGTCAAATCGGGGCTAATATATATATGGGGGCTATATCTAAATCTGAACCGATTTAACCAAATTCAATAGGGATCGTCCTTGGGCCAAAAAAAGATATGTGTAAAGTTTCGTCGAGATCGGACCATAATTGCGACCTGTACTTTGATTACAAGAATACATGCACAGACGGACAGACAGACAGACAGACAGACAGACGGACAGACGGACAGACAGACGGACAGACGGACATAGCTAAATCAACTCAGAAAGTGATTCTAAGTCGATCGGTATAATAAACGATGGGTCTATTTCTTCTCCTTTTGGGTGTTACAAACAAATGCACAAAGTTATAATACCCTGTACCACAGTGTGGTGTAGGGTATAATGAAACGGTCCATCTGTGTAATGGCATCACGTCAGAACGGCTGGAGCGATTTGGATGATTTTTTTTTTATTCGCTTCTAAATTTTCACGAGATGGTTTATATAGAAAAAAAAATTAATTGGACAAAGGGGCGTGGTACCTCCCATACAAATCGCAGGTTAAAAATCCGATATTTCTGCTCCTATTATAGGTATAGTGCTGAAATTTTGTTTGTATGCATTTAATGGCAGATTATGTGAATTTTCCAAAAATGGGCGGAATCGGACCAATGAGCGTGGCCCCGCCCATATAAGCCAAATTTTGAAATTGAGATATTTTGCACAATTTGTTAGCGAGAGTGCTGGAATTTTGTGTATATGTAAACGGTGGCAGTCTACGTGATTGATCCAAAAACGGGCGGGATCGAACCAATGGGCGTGGCACCGCCCATATAAGCCAAATTTAAAAAATGTGATATGTTGCACAATTTGTTAGCGAGAGACCTGGAATTTTGTGTATATATATCCGTTTTTTGTGTATATATATTCGGTGGCAGTCTACGTGATTGATCCAAAAACGGGCGGGATCGAACCAATGGGCGTGGCACCGCCCATATAAGCCAAATTTAAAAAATGTGATATCTTGCACAATTTGTTAGCGAGAGACCTGGAATTTTGTGTATATATATCCGTTGGCGATCTACGTGATTGGTCCAAAAATGGGCGGGTTCGGACCAATAGGCGTGGCCCCTCCCACAATGACCAAATTTTGAAATTTTTATATCTTGCACAATTTGCTATCGGGAGTGCTGCAATGTTGTGTATATGTATCTGGTGGCATTCTACGTAATTGGTCAGAAAATGGGCGGGATCGGACCAATGGGCGTGGCCCCGCCCTTATAAGCCAAATTTTGAAATTGATATAACTTGCACAATTTTTTATCTAGAGTGCTGTCATGTTGTAGATATGTATCTGGTGACAGTCCACGTGATTGGTCCAAAAATTGGCGGGATCTGACCAAATTTTGAAATTGAATTATCTTGCTCATTTTGTTAGCGAGAGTGTTGAAATTTTGCGTATATGTATCTATTAGCAGTCTACGTGATTGGCTTTCAAATGGGCGGAATAGGACCAGTGGGCGTGGCCCAGCCCATATTTTGATATATCTTGCAAGTATTATATAGGAAATACATGAACAAAAATGCTCGGTATGCGATAATTACAGCTGCTCACTCCAATACAATCGCAATATGATAATGTGATGCAATATCAATGAAACAAGAATTTGGAAATTTTATAAGTATACATTTCTATTTTCTGGACTTTCCACTGAATTCGGTATTTTTTCATTCAGTGAATTTATTACTAATACCAGTAAGGAAAGGCAGAAAGTCGGGCGGGGCCGACTATATAATACCCTACACCTCCCTAACAATGCGATAATCGCAAAATTAAGCAATATTCGTTCCTAAATTGAGAAAAATCTTTCTGGAGAACTTTGTAATGATCGGAAGTAAAGTACAACTTCTATAGCGCTTTGTAACCAAATCTGGAGGAACATATATATGGAGGTTATATATAAATCTGAATCGATTTTCCTAGAATACTCATTCATGTAAAATAGAAACCTGTTTCTGTCGAATTTCGTACTGATCGGATATAAAACACAGTCTCTACAGCGCTTACATGTCAAATTGGGGGTAACATATATATATGGGGGCTATATCTAAATCTGAACTGATTTTCTCCGAATTTTGCGGCATTCCTTCATGTAATAAGAAACCTCTTTCTGCCGAATTTCTTACTGATCGGATATAAAATACAGTTTCTACAGCGCTTGAATTTCAAATCGGTGGTAACATATATATGGGGACTATATCTAAATCTGAACCGATTTTCTCCGAATTTGGCAGTATTCCTTCATGTAATAACAAACCTCTTTCTGCCGAATTTCGTACTGATCGGATATAAAATACAGTTTCTACAGCGCGAATTTTGACATGGGCAGCGAAGCGCACCGGGCTCAGCTAGTTTTTAAATATAATATATTCCTGAACAAATAAATATTATTT
Source organism: Eudasyphora cyanicolor (assembly GCA_963930755.1). NCBI lineage: Eukaryota > Metazoa > Arthropoda > Insecta > Diptera > Muscidae > Eudasyphora > Eudasyphora cyanicolor. The sequence goes on along the minus strand of OZ005737.1, from coordinate 207,733,509 downwards.
GAAAATCAATAAAAATTATTTGGAACGCATATATAAATATATTACAACAAAATATATTTGCAAACTAATTTTCTCAAATAAAATATGTGTTTATACACAAATAAAATTATTGTTTGCGAATTTTTCCAAATATATTTCGTAGAAAAATAAATATTTCAAAACGTTGCTGATTTTTCGAATTAAATTTTTACAATTTTAAATGAGTAGCAACAAACATTTGTTTTAAATCAATAATTTTTATTTTCAATTTAGTACAGTTCATCATTTCTTGTTAACCAATCAAGCAATGTATCATTCCAATTATAAAGTAATTTTACAAACATTTTAAATTTCTTTATAATTGAATATGGAAAGGTATTGATATAAATTTTTTCTGAATAGTTAAATGCAAATAAGAAAATATGTGTGCCGTAAACAATAGCCTCAAATAAAAAATATTAGGATGAAACAAAGATTTGATCACAACAACTTCTTCTCTAATATATAATATTTGTGTGTGCCAAATATAATACATTTCGAGTGTACCCTAAACATTTGTATATTTAAAGCAGAATATGTTAGGGACAATATACTACAGAAGCGGTTTTTTCAGCGTGTATTTTGAATACGGTTCAAACCATGGAAATATCTTTCTATGTAAGCTAGTTATTAAAACAAGTAAGAACGTTATGTCGGGTAAACCGACTTATGAATCCCCTCAAATTCAGTCACCAAAGATATTCGTAAAATTATTTATTGTTTATTTTAATTAAATTATTATCGATTTAAATTGCATTTAATAATTTTAAAGTATACATTGGTATTAAAGTTATAAGCTGTTAACTTTTGGTGCAGAATGGTTCATTTGTGTGGGAGGTACCAAAAGGGGCGGTGCAAATTCGTCCATATTTTTAAGGTGGTAGCGAATACTATATGTCGAATTTCAGAAGATTTGAGTAAGTAGTATAAAAGTTATAAGAGAATCAATATTTCATTAAATGTTAACCCTTTGCGGGGAGGTACTAGAAGGAGTGGACCAATATGACCCATCTTCGAACTTAGCCAGAGATAGAAAGAAATATTACCACATACCAAATATGAAGTCAATCGGTTACTCCTTTCGAGAGTTATCGCGCGCACCAGCCAGGCCTTGTGAGGCCTCAAATTCTTTAGTCAAACTCTTTATCCGAAAAATGTGTTATTCACGGGGCTACAACAAAATAAAAACTGATTTGTATAAATTTTATTGAGATAAATTCTTGCCAACATAGAATACATGACTCCGAGGCCCGGAGTCTGATTTTAGTAAGATTCGATTCCGACTCAGATTTCAGCTCGGATTGCGGCGGTTAAAATCATAAATTTTTAAAATTATATTTCTACTAAGAAATTAAAAATAAGATATTGCTTTGTAAAAAAAACACACATAAAGAGCAGGTACTCAATACACACGCTGAAAAAAAATTTCTTCTGTAGTATATTTTTCCAAAAAATATTCTGCTTGAAATATACATATGTTTAGGGTACACTCCAAATGATTAATATTTGACACATACAAATATTATTCGTTTGGGAGGATATTGTTCTAAACAAAACATTGTTGTCACTATAATATGTTCTTATTTTGAAATCTTATTTCCGAAACAAAGATTAATTTGTATTTAAGTATTTTGGCATTGTAAAGGTTCCGCCAAATAACTTTTTTTTTGAAAATGCTATAAAAAAAGTACTGAATATTTTCTCAAATTTCTTTTTTATTTGAAATTACAATCCTTCTGGTTAATAATGGAAAATAATTTCATTCAAATGGTTGCCTCGGCTGGCCATGCAGTAGCCTACACGATCGGTCCAATTTTTAAGCACATTATCGATTGTGTGCAGCTGCATTTCACCAATGGCTTCACGAATATTGTTCTTTAAAGCGTCAATTGTTTCTCACAAATAATAGTCCAACGGTGTCAAATCGCAGCTCCGAGGTGGCCAAACGACATCAGCTCTGCGACTGATAATGCGATCTTCAAAAACAGGGCGCAAAACATCGAGTGTAGCTTCGGCTGTGTGGCACGTAGCGCCGTCCTGTTGAAACCAAAAGTTGCCAATATCCTCCTCTTCAATTTTTGTGAACAAAAATTCGTTCAACATGGCCCGATAACGATTGTCATTGACTGTAACGGCCACTCCTTGCTCATTTTCGAAGAAAAATGGCCCAATTATGCCTCTGGACCAAAATCCGCACCAAACAGTGACTCGTTTTGGGTGTATCGGCTTTTCAATGTATGCGTGCGGGTTTTCTGTGCCCCAAATGCGACAATTTTGCTTGTTTACATACCCGCCAAGATCAAAATGAGCTTCATCTGAAAAGATGATTTTTTTTGGCAAAATCGGCATATTCTGTAAGTCGATCGCTCCCAGCATTGCTCAAGCGTATACACAACCATATTCGTTCATCGGAAGGATAAAACTAATTATCTGTCAAATCAGACATGAGGTAAGTGTTACCATTCACGAAATAAGCACTAGTTGAAAAAAAATCTTTAGATGGATATCAATGCCTTAATTTAAAAGCAAGTTTTCTGTTTTTCAGAAGTTCAAAGTGCAAATAACGTAATTGTTTAAGAAGTTTTCCAAAAATATTTCATTTAAAACTAATTTTAAAAGCTTCACTGACTTTTCCGATTTTTAGTTTATATTTTTCCTAGATTTTTGTGTTACACTTTAACTATAAAATTTCTTAAACAGCTCTGTTTTACAGCACTAACTAGCTGGACCCGGTCCACTTCGTTGCCCCAGATTGAGATTTCCGATCCCGTCCATTTTTGAACCAATCACAAATCCTGCCACCAAATACGTATACATAAAATAACAACACTCTCGCTAACAAACTGTGCAAGATATCTCAATTCCAAAATGTGGCTTACATGGACGGGGCCACGCCCATTAGTCTGATCCCGCAGCACTCCCGCTGGCAAATTGTGCAAGATATCAAAATTTCAAAATTTGGTCTATGTGGGCGGGGCCACGCCCATTGGGTCGATCCCGCCCATTTTTGGACCAATCACGTTGACTGCCACCATATATATATACACAAAATTTCAGCACTCTCGCTAACAAATTGTGTAAAATATCTCAATTTTAAAATTTGGCTTATATGGGCGGGGCCACGCCCATTGGTCCGATTCCGCCCATTTTTGGAAAATTCACATAATCTGCCACTAAATGCATACACACAAAATTTCAGCACTCTAGCTAAACATTTTTCTCAATATCAAAATTGGACCCATATGGACGGGTCCACGCCTACTTGATATATCGAAAGTTCAAGTACCCTATTTTCAGCACCCCCTACACATGTACATTCTGTGAAAATTTCAAGATGATCGGTCTAGCCGTTTAGACGTCTATACGGAACAAACAAACAAACCCACAAACAGACACTCTCTTTTATATACAAGGTGGCGCAAAAGTATTCCTCCAGAAAATGCTATAAATTTTGCGATTGGCCCCTAATGTCAGTTCTGTTTTGACATTTGTGTAGTAAACACATGCGAAATACACGTTAATAAACAATGTTACGCTACACTGCTCCAGAACGCGGAATATTGCTGACTATTTATTTGACCAATAATCGGTCGGTGACTTTGGCACAACCCAAAGGCCCATTTCCATCTTAGCGGGTACGTAAATAAGCAAAATGTACGCTTCTGGGGCACTGAAAATCCGCGTGTATCCCATGAAGAGCCATTACACCCGCTCAAAGTCACTGTATGGTGTGCTGTTTTCGCTGGAGGAGTCATCGGACCTTTTTTCTTCGAAGACGTCGCGGGCCAAACGGTTACTGTGAATGGTGAGCGCTACAGCAATGATCAACGAGTTCTTTTTGCCGCAACTTGATGAATTGGGATTGGAAAACATGTGGTTCCAACAGGACGGTGCAACGGCACACACTGCACGTGCCACAACCGATATGCTGAAGGATGCATTTCCCGGGCGCCTAATCTCCCGTTTTGGCGATTTGCACTGGCCAGCAAGATCGCCTGATTTGACCGCTCCAGACTTCTTTTTGTGGGGCTTTTTGAAGTCGCGGGTTTATGTCAACAAGCCTCAGACTCTTGCAGCTCTTAAAGACAATATACGTCAAGAATGTGAGGACCTATCGCCGGAAGTTTTGGCCAAAGTGATGGAAAATGCCATAAAAAGGGCTCAAATGACAATCAACTGTGGCGGCGCGGCGGCCATTTACATGATATCATATTCTCGACTTGATGTAAAAAAAATTAAAAGACCAAATAAAAATAATCCACAAGAATAATCAAAGTTTTTCATTTTTTTTTTAATTACAGCCAAAAAACATCGAAAGGTTACTTTTGCGCCACCTTGTATATAGATTTTTATTTTTTTTACTATTCCAATTCATGACTTTTTGTCAATCCATCAATGCAATTTTTAGTTACAAAAAATTATACTTTTTAAATTTTATTATTTTAGTATTTTACGAACTATAGAATTTCTAAAAAAAAATGCACTTTAAACTTGAAAACAGAAAACTTGCCTTCAAATTCAGGCATTGATACATTGCCTAAATACTTGAAAACAAATTTATCTTTGTTGTGGAAATATTAGTTCCAAATAAAAAAATATTAGGATGAAAACATAGTTTTGTTTAGGACAATATCCTCCCAAACACATACTATTTGTGTGTGTCAAATATTATATATTTGGAAAATACCCTAAATGTTTGGGACAATATACTAGAGAAGTAATTTTTTTCAGCGTGCTGTAATTAAATTCAATTTTATTAATTATTTATCGACGCTTGACTTGCAACTAATATGACAATTCTTTCTGTTCTAATATACCACAATTTTTGGACATTATTTTCGCTTCAGGCAACCAGTTTGTTCGTTAGTTATTATACCCTACACCACACTATGTTAAAGGGGGTTATAAGTTTGCTTTTGGCTGATTTGTAAAAAATACTACAGCTAGACACATCTTAAAATATAACGTTCGACTCAGAATAACTAGCTGACTGTCTGTCTATCTTAAGTTGTTCGTTAAGTACAGGTCGAAATTTCAATCCGATCATGCTGAAATTTGGCAATAAGACCTCATTCACACCAGGGAGGAAGTCTATTGCAATTGGTCAAAATCGGTTCAGATCGATATTGCCCCAGACAGACATTTTCCTTCTTTCATAGTCAATCATTTTAAAATTTAGTAGGATAGAGTTTCCCAGAAGATCTAATAATGCATTTTGCCGAATTTGATTAAATTCTGTATAGATTTCGATTTTTTAAGGAAATTATCTCACATTTATTATAAGTGCACGGTATCATATAATTGGCTTCGCACGTCCTTGGCCTTTCCTTATTTCTTTTTTACTGACTTAGGAATAGCGTATAGTCTTGCACAAATTCTTATTTTGTTAGCATCACACTTATCTTGCTAATTTGATCGCATATATAATCAGAGATGTCCTAAAACTGTCTTTACATAAAAAGTCGATAGTTGTGTTGACTTTACAGATATTTTGGACATACAAAAATATTTGGTTAAAAGCTTCTAATATTTTATCCTTCGTACAAAAAAAAGTTCTATCACATAAATGGTATATTTTGTACAATCCATCTCGGAGTCGGAGTCGACTATAATTTTTCGACTCCGGACAAAGTCCTCCGACTCCACAGCCCTGAGGAATTCCTGTCTAAATAAAATACAAACTGCAAAGATTCCTTTAAAATGCTTAGAAAATTAGGTATTTATCGTTTAAATAAGCGTATTTTGGAGCGACCTCTATAGGATGACTATATAGGCGACCTCTATAGGGGAGCTATATCAAAATAGCGATCGATATGTTCCATTTGCAAACCCGAACGACCTGCAACTATAAGAAATATTTTTACCAAATTTGATCAACCTAGCTGTTATTACGGACTGTAGCGTGATTTCAATAGACAGACAGATTGACATGGCTAAATCGTCTTAGAATTTGACGACGATCAATAATATATATACTTTATAGGGCCGCAGGACAATATTTCAAGGTGTTGCAAACGGAATGACAAAGTTGTAATACCCCCTTCCTATGGTGGAGGGTATAAAAACATTTAATGGAGGAGATATGGCAACTGAGAAGTTTTGGAAGACAACAATGTCCAAACAATAGCGGAGGTGCTGCCAACAAGAAATGTGCAGTACTTGTCGTGTGATCGTGGACTGGTCGAAATGCGAGACTTCCAGAATGCGAGACATACGAACGATACACAACGCACACGGAGGAAAATCGTCATATTTTATATGTATGAATTCAAAGAAAATATACTTGGAACCAAATTTTTTAAATATTATATATTTTTGAACAAATATATTTTATTTATGTAAAAATCAAGAAATTTTGTTTGGAACGCATATATTAATATATTACAACAAAATATATTTGCGAACATACTGTCACAAATAAAATATATGTTTGCAAAAAAACAAAAATATTGTTTAAGAATTTATCCAAATACATTATATTTAAAAAAAAGATGTTAAAACTTTGTTGACTTTGGCAATTTTTAATATTATTTTTTTCCTCGATTTTGTGTTATACTTTATAGGTAATAATGGCATAAGCAGCATTTTCTTTTGTTTTACAGCACTAATTTTCAAGTATATTTATAGTCCAATTCTTAATCCATCAATGCTATTTGTCGTAACCCAAAATTATACGAATTACATTTTTCAAACATATAAAATTTCTAAAACACTAAAAAAATTCCTTTAAGTTAAGGCATCGATACATTGCCAAAATACTTAAATATAAATTAATCATTGTTTTGGAAATATTATTTCCAAATAAAAAAATATTAGGATGAAAACATAATTTTGTTTAAAACAACATCCTCACAAACATATAATATTTGTGAGTGTCAAATATTATATATTTGGAGTATATCCTAAACATATGTATGCTTCCAGCAGAATATACTACAGAAGAGGTTATTTTACAAAATGATTTTTTAATGAAGTTAATTTTGTCATTCCCTTTGCAACACCTTAAAAATTTGATTTAATCGTCGTAAAATGCAAAGACGACTTAAGGCCCAGTTAGGCAAACTTAACCGTAACGCCCCCCCGTATCGTAACGAATCAGCTGATTCAATCTGTCATATGGAAATCAGTGTAAACGATTAGAAACGGAACGTAAACGGAAACGAAACGTAAACGGACGGCTGAATCTGTTGAAATCAGAATTGGACGTTCCGTTTACGTACAATTTGACAACAGCTGATACTAAATGTTGCTTACAATTACAATTGTATGTTCACCGAGAAAAGTAAAGAAAAAAATTTATTAATTATTTGTTGTTTAAAAGTGCAAATAAACATGAAAGATGAATATTTGATTTCATTGGTGCAGTCGCACGAGTATTTACACAATAAATATAATCCAGCATATAGGATATCTGAAAAAAAAGCGAGAAGCTTGGAAGCAAATTGGCAAGGGGCTGGGCGTTACAGGTGAGTTTTATGAAGATCGCGGCTGACTCCATTAAAAATTAAATTTATAATCTGCTTCAGGATTCTTTTGACGACAGTACGAGACAATCATCGCGCCAATCTTCTTCATTGTGGGTTAGTTAACAGCAATATAAGCTTCTCTACAAACGTGGACTTATTTATAGATAGAGATTGGATTGGATTTGGCTGAGTCCCTCTTCAATGGAAATAGACATAAGTAAAGGGTTTTCCATTAAGGACATACGAATTCGATATATTAATAAAACACAGAATATTTAAGATATAGAGTTCAAATTTATTCCAGGTGTAGTGCAAATGTTACATTTTAAGAATGAAATTCAATTTCGGTCATATGACCACCACGAGCCCATCAACAGCGATCTATTCTTTGGACCCAATTTTCCACTACTCTTGGACACATTTCGACGGAACGTTGGCAATTTCGCGTTGTATGTAGTCTCTGAGCTCGTCTAAAGTTGTTGACTTAGACCAAGGATATTTCTCAGGGGAAACGCCGCATCGCCAATAAAAAAATGAGGAAACGCTTCAGAGGATGCTGACGATAATGGTTTACTAGGAGATACAGGTATTGTACCTAAAATAACTGATTGGCCAAACGGAGAGTACTGGAATATAGCTGTATTTAATTTAATTAAGAAATGGAAATTGTTTGTATTAAAATAGATTATAAATAAATTGAAGTTTAATGGACATTCCCCCATCGTGTTGGCTGCCATAACTTCCAACATTAACTGATATGAGTGTATAGTTAGCATCGCAGATTCCCACACAATTCGGCATATCCCACATTCGTTGAAAATCATTGGCAATGTGTTTATACTGCTGTGTAGTTTGTTCACTTAAATAAATCGGCGAAAGCAAGCGCCACAAAACTTCACTGCATTCTAAAATAATATTTCGAATTGTTTTTTTCCCCAGCTTGTGACTCCGTGCAATCGATTGTATGGAACAACCGTGACCCAAATACCTAAAATTTTAAAGAATAGAATGTTAATATTTCCCAACTTGGAATCATAGGATAAAGCAATATTTGACATACAGTGGTGTTATTGCTAGTTTCTCTTCCGGTCTAATCCGTTGCTTTGGCGTAGTTAACTCATATTTTATTAAAAACTGTCATAGGCATTCTAGTGTTCGGCTTTTGCCCAGTCATTGTTTATAGGACGTCCACCCCATCTTCTTATGCGACGATATTTTCTTGATTACTTTTATTGTAAATTCTGCAAAGATTTAAATTACGCAAATTTATAAACATTATTTTTAACTTAATTTTTAATAAACCTAAACAAAAAGAAATCACGGCTTTTTTGTTTACTTATGTGTTGTTGTCAGAACATATGACTCGTTTTCTCAACGTTGGCTAATCGCTCAAACGGGCAACGTCACGGCAACGGTAAAGATAAATTACGGTTACGTATGCCTAACCCGGCCTTTAGCTATGTCCGCCTGTCCGTTAAAATCATCCCAACGTTATATACGTAGCGGTCGTCGTAAAATGCTAAAACGATTTAGCTATTTCGGCCAGTCGGTTGAAATCATCCCAGCGTGATCTACGGGGCGGTCCCAAAATTAGCTAACATAAAGATGGTGCTAGTAGTTTGGAAATTTTTTTTTTGTCAGAAGTGGCAACCTTCTAAAATATATGTTTTATGTTTGTTTAGTTTTTTAGCACTTAAAAGTGAACGATCTCAGTGAAATTGTAAACATGGAAAAAATTGGTCACCGATATGTAGTACAATTCTTCCATTTGAAAGGTCTCAGTCGAACCAATATTAAAACTCAGCTGGATTCTACATTGGGTCGGTCTTCGTTTACAACTTTAAAATATTAGGTGGCAGAGTTTTAACGGGGCCGTACGAGCTGCCAAGACGAACACCGTAGTGGTCGATCAAAATACACAAAATGGTATTGGATGACCGTCGGTTGAAGGTCGTGAGTGCTGTAAGTTGTACATTGATGGAGAATTTGATGATGAGAAAACTGTGCGCAAGATGGGTGCCGCGTTTGCTCACAATTGAGATAATTCAACAGTTCATACATCCACTATTGCGATGGTCAAAATCAAATGATTTCTTCGTCAAATTATTTTTTGTTTACAAAAAAATTACTCGGCGGAAAAAGGTTTGCCAGCAGTGAAGATGTGGATGTTGCGGACGATGGCTATTTTCATGGGCCACACAGTTCTTACTATAAACAGGGTATATAAGCTATTAAAAATTGCTTAAAAAAGTTTATCAAGCTAAAAGGAGATAATGTTGACAAATGAAGATAAATTTTCGCAAATTTGTTGTGTTTTCTTTGTTAGGTCGGCTAATTTTGGGACCGACCTTATTTCCTCATGTTTTGAAATAGTTCTATATCCTGCACACAGAATATTAACCATATGTTTGATAAAGTTATCTTACAGAGGTCGCCCTTAACTATTTTATATAGGCCATATACGCCACATTTTTCAAACAATTTGAGTGAAACTATGCACTTAGTTTTTTTTGGCAACAATTCTTCATAAAGTAAAAGAACCACATCCATGTTTTAATATAGTCCAATATGCTTTACTATGCCATACATAAATATCAAATTTTCCAGAAAATTTCTCTGAAAGTTAGTGTTCTATTTATACTAATGTTCTGCACAGTGAAAATTTAGTCATATCGGTTAGATGTGGTTTAAAAGCAATAATGTTAATATAGTGAAATAGAGATTTTCCGGTTATAGAATTAAAACATATAGAAATAAATATACGAAAAAATAATTTTGTGAACAAATACTAGAAAAGTATTTTGAGTCAAAAATCGATACGTATTAATAATTCACATTACACATAAAAAAGTGTCCACGATGTTCCTCCCCTCATATGTTTGGTGCGATATTGGTTTTGTTTTCACAATATATTAGCATATACAAACTGTCGGATATCATCTGCATACTTACTTATATTTTCAATTAACATAAATTTTAATTTTATAATTATTTTTTTCCATCATTACTGTTGTTCCTAGTGCGAAATTACCTTTTAAAATGAAATGCGGAAAGACTGCGATGGGGAAAATTTTGCATGAAGTGGAAAAAAGTTAAGGTTCAAGCCAACACTTCGAAGTTTCTATTTGTAAATATGCGCCTGATGAGTGTGGAAATCGCAAAGAGGAAAAGGCCTCAACGAACACAGAAACAGAAAAAAAACAATTTCAACACTACTCCTTCAAAAGTTTAATTGAATTGAAATGTCTTTCAGACATGAATCGCAATATGCGGCAATGAATGAGCAGCGAATAAAATGTTGTGCTATGCAAAAAAGTACTAAAAATTGTAAATGGCTATAACACTCGTATGAAAGAGCAACAGTGTTATTATTGGGTGGCCAGGTTTTATAATAATTCGTGCAAACTGAATGCAATCTATAACATAACTTAGCTTTATAGGATTTTTTCAGAATGTTCTGAACCAAAGCAAATATTGCCTTCGATTTTTTATATGAATTCACTTACATTGATTGCCTAAGCTGGTCACCTTAACATGAAGTTCTTAATGAAAATTATTTAATTTATTAACAACAACTTGTACGAGTATAATGTACATAAATATAGCTATATACATTGTATAAACTAATGGCTATGCCTTTACAAGTGTAGATGTTTCGATGTCAGAAAATATGAAACGTGTTTGTTCATTGAATTTTTTTGTATATATGCGTTTTTTTATAAAATACGAAGAGGGGTAAAAAATCTATTTTATTTTTAATATCATCATAAAACGCAAAGGGCGTTGGGATGAAGGCGACAACAGCTACAATTTCACACAAATCAACATCGTTCGTAATGGCAGTTTCTGGAACGATATATTCTCAAATGAAGAAGTTGCTAGATCGAGTAATGATCGTACTGCATTGATGAGTCAATCCTGCATTGCGGTGACCATAGTGGTTCTCTATGTGTAGAAATTTGAATCGCCAAATTGTAGCAAGAGAGTACACTTATATACCCAAAATATAAAGCGCTCATCTGAAAATTTATATCTTCATGCAGATAAACGGAATTTTGGGAAACTAATTGATTTTAAACAAGAAATTGTACCTATATATGTACATGTGTATGAATTTTTAATACGAGGGTTGCTATATATATTTCTGGCCTAGGCAAGACTAAGTTTTGCCTGGCGCCATCTGACATTTCCATTGTAAAGTTTGACATTTTTTAGCATAAACGTACTCAGAACGTTTTGACGTACGATCATCATATGTGTTGTTTACAGTGATTTGAAAAAATCAATTTGGCAAAAAAATGGAATAAACTCGTGAACATTTTCGTGCGATCATTTTTCACAACTTTCGACGTGGATTATCACGACAAGAGTGCATCGATGAACTGAAATCTAAGGTTAGGTTAGGTTAGGTTGAAGAGAGGAGACGTTTAAACGTCTCATGTCCATGGACATACACTTAAGCCAGTTGTTCGGCCTGTTGTGCGCTCCTTATTTATGATCTTTTTATACCTCACGAGTTACAGAAAATCGGTACTAGACACGAATTTTCTCAGTATCTTCCAGTCATATTCTCTGAGATGAGTCAAGTCTGGTAATATGTCGGACCCGAAATGTTGGGATCTGAAATCTTTGTATGGCGATGAAGCACCATCCTATAGCACTGTGAAAAACTGGTTTAATGAATTCAACCGTGGCCGACGCTCGCTCAAAGACGAAGGTCGTCCACAAACCGACGGCCGTTGTGCCAGAGAACATTGGTGTCGTGCGTGAACTGATAATGCAAGATTGTCATGTGACATACCGTGAGATAGAGGCATCCTCGGGCATTTCTTCCACCAGCATACATTCGATATTGCATGAACACCTGGCCGTAAAAAAGGTTTGTTCTCGTTGGATCCCGCACAATTTGACAATCGCTCAAAAAAGGCTAGTGTCAATTGGTGCACAGAAATTTTTAAAAAATACGATCGCGGTGATTGAGAAGACGTTTATAAGATCGTCACAGGTGACGAATCTTGGATCTATGCGTATGAGCCCGAAACAAAGTAGCAATCGACCGTATGGGTCTTCGAAGGCGAGCCAAATCCAACGTATTTTCGTATTACAGATTTTCGCATTTATCAGATTTCGAAAATTTAAAAAACACAGTTTCTTTTTCGATTTTGTCGAATTGTTTCTCATACATTTTAAGAGCTTTTGTACTCAAATTTGTTTATTAAAAATTGTGATCTCTCAACCTTATTATTTGCTTGTGTCAAATATAGTTTGTTTGTAATAAATAATTGAAAAAATGCCCTGTTTGAAAAATGTATGACTTTGGACCAACGTAAAATTTTTTCTTTGAAAGCATTTGATGAATATAATACATATTTAGAAAGGTTGAAGGATTCCCCGTTTTTGCAGTGTAACTTTTTAACTTTTTTAATTAATTAACTTTTAAAAATTAGGTACGCAGCTAAAAAGCTGAAAAGCTCATTTGTCGTTGCTATGCCCTAAACCGCTGAATAATACCTGATTTTGCAGATGAAAAGAATTACTGCAGGCAAACTACACACAGGAAGTATTACAATTCATTCAGGAATAAACATTGACTAAGTTTTACTGTTCCTCAATATCTCAAAATAATCCTTGGATCCTTGTCTAATTTTGGTGTTTTACAGAACTCAAAAATGTTTACTATAAAAAAAGTTGTTGACTTTTGGCCGATGGATTTTCATTCTGAACCACTGTGTGATATTGCTATATGGTATAATAAGATCCCGCTATCATTTAATTTTTGAAAAAAGAAAATCTAATATTTTATGGGGATTTTCACTGGACTGTAGGCACTATAAAAGCATTACACTGTACACAATTGTAAATATTTGTATGAACTAATATTTAAGCTATAATCAGTTAACTTTTGGTGAAAAATGGTCCATTTGTATGAAATGTAGTAACTGCTAATAAACTAAAACTATGTATGAATTTCGGAAGATTCGAATACGTAGTATAGAAGTTATTAGGAAATAAATATTTTACTAATTGTTAACCCTTTGTGAAGGACGTACTAGTAGGAGTGGCCAAATATGGCCCATCTTCGAACATAGCCTGAGATAAAGGGTTTTCCAACAAGAGGTGTTATTTTGGTATTCAAAGAAAAATGACATTTTTGAGATAAATGATCGGATGTTTATTTCATAATAAAGAGGAAGGTATGCCGTTAATAATGAAAAACAACATCAGCCAAATGGCCACCACTACCACGCTTACAGGACAATATCGCAAAGTGGCTGCCCTATGTCATCGATAGCCTCACGAATTCTATCTTTGAGGTCTTGAATCGACGCTGTGCTGTTGGCGTAGACCTTATCTTTCACGTGGCCCCAAAGGAAGAAGTCGCAAGGTGTTAAATCACAATATCTCGGTAGCCAATGTCATCACCTCTTTGAGAGATAACACGGTCCGGAAACTTTTCCCGTAACAGAGCAATGGTTTCGTTGCTTGTGTGTCACGTAGCACCGTCTTGTTGAAAGTAAACGTTGTCCAGATCAATACCATCTAACTCCGACCATAAAAAATCATTAATCTTCTCTCGATATCGCAATCCATTCACCGTAACTGTTGATCACCTCATTTTCGAAAAAGTAAAGTCCAATGACCCCGCCGGACCATAAACCGCACCAAACAGTCACACGTTGAGGATGGAAAGGCTTCTTCTCAACAATAACTCTTGGATTTTCCGAGCCCCATATGCGATAATTTTGCATCATCAGTCAAGATGATTTTTCGATGGAATTCCGGATCATTTTCATGCATTTGAAGGACAAGGGCGACAAGCAAAGACACGACGTTGTTGATGATCGGCCGGCTTGAGTTCTTGTGTTAACTAAACTTTATAAGCCTTAAGACCCAAGTCTTTACGCAAGATACGGTGTGATGACGTTTGAGGAATGACCAATACCAAAGAACGACGAGGAATGGACAAACCTGGGTTTTCTTCAACACTTTGGGCTACAGCAGCAATATTCTCAGTTGTTCTTGAGCGACATGCACTGGTTTTATTCTTCACATCATTTCACCATTTTTGTAGTGATTTTTAATAATTTCAGTGAGTTGTTGAATCGTGTATCGTTCCATTTTTAGTAATGGCGTAGTTTCTACTTGTCAAATGTCAAAGAATAAAAGCTTGAAAAGTGACAGCTACCAAAATTTCGGGTGAATCATAATAACACCTCTTGTTGGAAACCCCTGTAGAAAAAAATATTAGCACATACCAAGTTTGAAGGAAATCGGAAAATATTTTCGAAAGTTATCGTGCGCACCAGCAGACAGACGGACGGACATTGCAAAAATTACTTCAAATGACCCAAAACAGATTTTAGATAACTCCTTCGATGTGTTACACTTCTAGCCCGTAGCAAATGATATATATAGCCTCCATACGCTAATGTGAGAGTATAATAAATATGTACAAAAAAGGAAAAAATGTCGAAATTCCCGGACCTGCCTTAGTATTTCACCAATAAATTTTACAAATATAGAGTTTCCAAAAATCAAATTACAGTTTTGGATTTGTGAGAGTCTGTTGCATATTTTGATTGACTTTGGGAACAATTGTTTTTTAAATTAAAGTTAAAATATATATATTTATAAAAAAGATAAATAAAGAAGGGCCCGTTATGTTTTTTTCAAGCACATAAACTGTGCAAAAAATCTGTTCAGCTGTTCAAGAGCAATTACAATTTGTATACCCTCCACCATAGGATGGGGGTATACTAACTTTGTCATACAAGGCATAAGACATTGAAAATAGAAAATATCGTTTCTTAAAGCATTTGCCGCGTACTTTTCATAAAAACACTAATTTTATTTTTACATTTTTTTCGGTCACTTTTCGCGGAAACAAAAATATATTTATATATTTATTTTTTATAAAAAATGGTCCATATGTACTCTACCGATGGTGTAAATTTTGGAGTGGGGTGACATACAGGGTGGCTGATGAATATTGCTCCATTAAGAAACTCAAATAACGTTTTTTCCAGTGCATGGAATTCAGTTTTCTTTTATACATGTTAAAGCTCATTAAATTTAATTAAATATAGCTTAAAATTATTTTTAAAAATAATGGAATCTAAATGCCCCCCTCCTCGTTGATGCATGTGCGGCATCTTACCAAAAAGTTGTTCATTACTGCTTGGAGAGTTGAGACGGGAATAGCCGCAATTGTTTCTCGAATGGATTGCTTAAGTTCATTCAAATTTGTTGCTTTTGCTTTGTAGTCTTCCTGTTTGCAATAACCCCACAAGAAAAAGTCAGGTGCAGTAAGGTCAGCCGACCTGTGGGGCCAACGGAATGTGGAGTTTCTGGATATCAGCTTATTGGGAAATTATCGCCGCAATTCTGTCATAACAGGCCGGGCTATGTGAGGAGTTGCACCATCCTGCTGAAACCACACAGAGTTGAAAGAAATTCTCATTCGGCGTAATTCTGGATAGAAAAACTCTCTCAACATGCTCAAGTAACGGCCTCCAGTAACTGTAACGGTGTGACCGTTCGACAATTTTGTTTGTTTATGTTGCTGTTTAAATCGAAATGGGCCTCGTCAGACATGAAAAGACAGTTAAACATGTTTCCGTCCTCTCCCACCATTTGAAGCATCTTCTGGCAAAATTTCAAGCGAATCGGGAAGTCTGCTGAGTTCACTTTGTTGGCCATTTGAATTTTATATGGGAATAACTCCAAATCTGTGTGCATAATTGACTGCAATGACTGTCTGCTTATACCCATTTGAACAGATAAGGTTCTTGTCGAAACTCTTGGATTGTTTTGTATGGCATCAGCTACAGCAGCGATTGTTTCCTCCGTCCGAACTGAAGGGTTTCGATGGTAAGGTCTTCTGTTGAACTGTCCCATGCTCGGAAAAATTGTTAACAAGTCTCTTTATGGTCCATCTGTTCGGAGGATTGCCGCCAAACGTGCCCCTATACTCTCTTTGAACCGAAACTACGGACTTCAGTGCGTAATAGCGGCGGACAATCCAAATTCTTGTTTCAGTGTCCCAGTTATCCAGTTTTGTTAAATCTAAAAATCAATCTGCAAAATAAAAAAAAAATTAACCAGATTCATTAAATAGAAAAAAGTTATTAATTTTTTTTTGGTAGCAGCTTTTATCAGCCACCCTGTATATATATTCTTGATCGTTGCGAAATTCTAAGACAATTTAGCCATGTCAGTCTTGAAGTCACGCTACAGTCCGTAAAAATAGAGCTAGTGTGATCAAATTTCGTAGAAATACTTCTTATATCTGCAGTTCATTTCGGCTCATAGCTCTCCAATAGATGTCGCTCCAAAATACGGTTATTGCGCCATAGATACCACATTGTTAAAGCAATTTTGCTGAAACTTTGCAGTTTTTATTCTATTTTGACAAGTATTCGTCGCAGAAAAAAATTTACAAATCGGTTGATATTTTGTTTTAGTCACCCGATAGAGGTCGCTCCAGAATAGGCTTATTTAAGCCATAAATACCACATTTTCTAAGCATTTTAAACGAATCTATGCAGTTTGTATTTTAGTTAGACAACAATTCATCACAGTACATTTTTTTTAAATCAGTTCATATTTTGATATAGTCAACCTATAGATGTCGCTCCCAAAAAGGCTTGTTTAAGCCACAAACACCACATTTTCTAAGCATTTTCTTATGAATCTTTGCTGTTTGTGTTTAAATTTATACAAATTAGTTTATATTTTGTTGTAGTCCCCGGGTAGTGGTAGCCCTCAGAGTTGCTAATTTAAGCCTCAAGTACCACATTTTTCAGATGAAGAGTTTGGCTAAAGAATTTGAATTTTTTTAATAAGTTTCTTAAACAAAAACCATTCAAGATTGGTTCCATATTCAACGATTTTTCCAGTAATAGAATTGAATGCAATCCATGGTGGAGGGTATATAAGATTCGGCATGGCCGAACTTAACGCTTTTACTTGATTTAAAACTCAAAAATACTTTTTATTTTTTTTTTAATTTCAAAGCTCCATACAATTTTGGATTTTTTTTCAAGAAATTAATGATAGCGAGATCTTATTTTACCATTTAGCAACTTTTATAAACTTTTTAGGCAAAAATAAAATTCATAGGTTGATATTAATATCCGATTTTCCTGGAATGTACCGTTAGTATTTGAACCATATTTATTGAGGTATAGGCAGGATAGAGCCGCTTATTTTAAATTTTGAATATTATAAATTTTGTAGTACTCAGTTTTAATGGAAAGTCTGTTCCTAAGCCAATTTGTAGGTTGAGGTCATATTAAAACAATATTAAATTTTGAAAATACAGCTCCTCACAATCTCTTCCCATGCGAGTATATTTATATACGTTTTATTTCTCACAGTTGCCATCGACTATAATCATGTTTTTGATATTGAATTTTACTACCGAAATAAACGCAAAAGCAAACGTTTAAAGAGTAGCCCCTCCATAACTTATGCTTCAGATATGATTACACTACATATTTTCCCTTGATTTTCTTATTTTCCATCCGAAAATAGTTATAATTTTCTTTGTAAATTATTAAGAAAATTAACAATGCTTTTGCTGTTGTAGTTGTAGTTGTGGCACACAGAGCGTTTATAATGAACTGAAATTGCTAATTTGCATGTTATTCTGTTATTAAGAATCGCACAATGGATTTCTTTCTCCAATTCGTTGTTGCATTTGGGTGATTGAATTTAATGAGTTTTTTCCCCATTTTGTTTTGCCATATAATTGTGAATAGTATTTTTCATAATTAATCAATTAAATGTAATTTTTATTTAGTTATATTATTTTTTTGTGCTTGAAATCAACAGTTTGCTTTCACTGATGCTAAAAACTACGCTTAAATTATATATAGGGAGTGGAGTCTCCGCTCACACGTATGTAAAGCAGCTGACCTTTGCAAAATGTATATTAACGAATATACATGCAACTTAGAGAGCCATAATGACCACGAGCTTCCTTGCCCAAGTACAAGTATACTTGGATTATTTTTTATTTCCTGGGAAATAGGATTTTTTTATTCGTCGAAAGGAAGATAATATACATAAATGAGAACACTATGTCTAAAATGCACACCAGGTTGGGTCACAAAAGAATATTTTGAGAATCGCCTCCTAGTTTTGAAGTTACAGGGGTCGCCTCTCGAAATTCGATCAACTTCATGCACCTGTATTTGGTTGAAAATCGCAACCATTCAGTGTTAAATAGCTGTGACATTTATAAAAGAACTTTCCGGAATCCTTCACAAGAACAACGGTAGTCATACGTCCACGTTTTGATATAGCACCCATACAAAGATCCCTCTAGATTTAACTTCGTAACACAGTAATAAAGAATTTCATTGATATCCAAAACCGTCTTTGTTTTATTTAAAAAAAACTTTTGTAGCGCTCTTATTGGCGGACCCTGTATAAAATTCGGCATGGCCGAACTTTATTCGCCTCTACTTGTTTTTGGTTCAAAATATAAATGATAGCCATATATTTTTTACCTTGTATAAACTTTTTATAAACTTTGCAGGCAATAAAATGCATAGGTTAATATTAAAAATTCCCAAATGACCCAGCTGATTCGATTTAGCGATGTCTGTCCGTCCGTCCTTCCGCTGCTCAGGTAAATGTTGTAATCAAAGTACATGTCTCAATTTTGGGCCAAGCCTGATGAATTTTGGAACGGACAACTTTTTTCACATCAAAGACGAACGTTATTGGTTTTTGAGAAAATCGGTTTAGATTTAGATATAGCTCCAATGTATATTTACCTCCGATTTGGCTTATAAGAGCTCAGAAATAAGTATTTTACATCTGATCACTACTAAATTTGCAGTAGAATATTTTATTGAAGCTGGAATGACTATTTTTAATATTGAAAAGCTGTTAGCTTTTGGTGTAAAATGGTCCATTTGTGTGGGAGGTACCACAAGGGGCGTGCCAATAACGCCCGTTTTTATCTGAACTCTTCTTACTATAAACGCATTAGACTGTACAAAATTTCAAGTTTTTATATGCACTGGTATCAAAGTTATAAGCTGGTAACTTTTGGTACAAAATGGTCCATTTGTGTGGGAGGAACAAAAAGAAGCGTGGCAATAATGTCCATTTTTCACTGTATTTTAGGTACTAATAAACCAGCACACTGTACAAAATTTCAAGTCTTTGTATGCACTAGTATTAAAGTTATAAGCTGGTAACATTTGGTCCAAAATTGTCCATTTGTGTGGGAGGAACCAAAAACGGCGAGGCAACTTCGCCCCTTTTTCTCGAGGTAATAGTGACTAATAAAATAATACAATGTGTGATATTTTAGAGGACTCTAATAATTAGAATAAATATTATTAAAGAATCAATATTTCACTAAAAGTTAACCCTTTGTGTGGGAGGTACCCGAAGGATTGGACCAATATGGCCCATCTTCGAACTTAGGCGGAGATAGAAAAAATATTACTGTTTAAAAATTTTAAGTCAATCGGTTACTCCTTTCGAGAGTTATCGTGCGCACCAGCCAGCAGACAGACAGACGGACGGACGTTTCTCATTCAACTTAAAATGACTCAAAACGACTATCCGCCGAACATACTTAGGGTCTTAGATCACTCTTTCGATGTGTTACACTTTTGGCCCGTAGCAAATGATATATGGGCAAATATCATTTTTTTTTAATTTTGAAGTACATTTTTTTTCAAGATTTTTTTGGCGCACACATCAACGGCTTCTACAACAGACGAAGATAAATATACAAACATGCAAAAACCGTTGTTGTGAATGTATTTCATCAAAGGCCGCGAAAGTTATGGCGGTTCCAAATTGAAATTTAAAAAAAAATTGTATAAAATGCAATTTTCAGCGGAATTCGGAAAACTAAAATTTTGTACAAATATAACTTTTGCAATGTGTATAATTTGCACAATCATCAAAATAAAATGACGGCCCTCCGATTTCGGAATAGAGCGTTAAAAATCCTTTTATTTCATATACACTTCCGCCATATCTGTACCCCGCACTGGGTGTGCCTTGACGATCATTGCTGAGAAAAAAAGTGTCACGTTCTTCGCGTACAAGACTTCAATCTTCAAATATGTATCCATGATTGTCAAGTAAACCACAGCAGTACGCCCGAAGACCGTAGAAATAAATTTCAGACGTTTATACTATTAAAAATGTCAAGGACAAAATTTGCAATTTTTGCAAAAAATTGAAAAAAGTGAATAAAATTTTAGCGATTCATTATTTTGTTACGGCCCCCTGATTTTTGGATTCACCAGGTCAAAAGTCATCTGGGATAATTAATTCAGCTCATCCTATACATAACTGTCGATGTGCTCCGCGAAATACACTATCATAAAAAATCACGCAAGTTTAACAAAGGTTTCGGAAGCTATAGCGGTGGTTCCATTAAGAGCACATCAACGACACCTATATAGATTTATAGGTATTTCAAGCCGCTATAACTGCTTTTTTGGTGTTATTTCATAAAATCGCGGGCCGCGCTGACCGCGGTCAAAAAACACTTGAAATCGCATTTCAAAAAGTTATGAGCTATAATTTTTTGTGGAAAGATCTCACTTGAGCAGTGCTTACGAAAAATTTTTCCTCCATGTGTCCCTCGTGTTTTTTGTAACTGACCAGTAACTTCAGAATAAATAGTTTGGCCACAACTTATAAAAGAATCGATACAGATATGAACATTTCTAGGACTTTTTTCACAATTTTGAAAAGTAAGTGCATATAGCTTCTAACGTTTTTTTAGATAATAACAAACTTTTTTGGGCAGAAGTTTTTATGTTGGTGGTTTATCTAATTCCATCAACTTATGCACCGAAATCTGTACATAAAGCGAGAAAAGGGCAAAAAAACATACATTACCCCTGTGTTAAAAAATTTTGATATTTGCCCATATACCCTCGTATCACTAACGTGAGGAAATAAAAATAAATGTTTGCATAATTGTTAATATTATTTATTAATTTCTATATGGGTGTTTCCAAAGGAAGGACGGAAACACCCAGATATTTCAATTGAATTGTAACAACGTTGCCTTTATAATGGTTAATGAGTTGTGGTTATTGTTTTCAGTGTGAAGAAATAATTCACAGATT
This sequence comes from Eudasyphora cyanicolor, assembly GCA_963930755.1. Classification (NCBI taxonomy): domain Eukaryota; kingdom Metazoa; phylum Arthropoda; class Insecta; order Diptera; family Muscidae; genus Eudasyphora; species Eudasyphora cyanicolor. The sequence continues at coordinate 207,711,905 of OZ005737.1, read as the reverse complement.
TTTCGTAACGGTAACATTCATGAATGCTTATAAATAAAGTTTTTCGTATGTCCGCAACCCAAAATCTGTATTTGTTATTGATGTCAGTACAAATAAATATATTAGAAACAGAGGTTGTGTTTTTTCGTAAATTCTTTACCCGGGTGAAAATTTAATATTTTAAAGTATTTTGTGCATCCGCAACAGTAGGTATATAAATTGTAATCCTTTTCAGTAAACTAAACAGTTTTTTTCTATGTTTTTATCGTATTTAAGATGGAAATCAATAATATTACTAAATCTACATCTCGTCTGAAATAATGGAGGGATACTCTTAGAACAGACCAAGAAAAAAATGGAAAGAAATTTTCCGAAGAGGATTCAGATAGAAAGCGAATCAATCGTAAGACGCAATCAAATTTTGAAACAGTTAAGATAAAAGAAAAAAATCGTTTGCGAATGGGGAACTTGCAGAAAAATAAGAAAGAATGTAGCGTCCAAAAATCTTATTAGGGTGATCCAAGTAGAGATACTTTTTTCAATAGTATTTTTTTGACAGTTCACGTGTGAGTCGTGTCATGCTGTCATGTTATATTTGCTAAGTATTGTTTGGCATTTCATCATGGAAAGACTTACGCCTGAACAACGTTTACAAATCGTTCAACTTTATTACGAAAATTCACGTTCTGTGAGGAATGTGTTTCGTGCACTTCGCTCAACTTATGGTCAACATAATCGGCCTACTGAGCGTACTATTCGCAACACCGTCACCCATCTTGAGACCCAGCATTCATTATTGGATAATATTCGACCGAATAGACCACGTCCAGCACGCAGTGAAGAAAATGTAACGGCCGTAGCTGAGAGTGTACACGAAGACCGTGGACAGTCGATTCGGCGCCGTTCGCAGCAACTCGGACTGACGAATGGAACGACTTGGCGCATTTTACGTCGAGATCTTAAATTTAAAGCATACAAAATACAGCTTGTGCAAGAACTGAAGCCGCCCGACCTTCCCAATCGCTTCGCTCTATGGGCTCTTGGAAAGTTCCAAGAAGATCCGACGTTTTCGAGCCAAATTTTGTTCAGCGATGACGCCCATTTCTGGCTCAATAGGTATGTAAACAAGAAAAATTGCCGCATTTGGGACGAAAAGCAACCTGAAGAGATTCAAGAGCTGCAACTTCATCCAGAAAAATCAACGGTTTGGTGTGGTTTGTGGGCGGTTCACATTTCTTCAAAAATGATGCCGTTATCGTGCCATGATAACCGACTATTTTATGCCTGAAATTGAAGCTCGTGATCTCGGCGACATTTGGTTTCAACAAGACAACACTTCCCACACATCGCATCAATCAATGGATTTATGGAGGGAACACTTCGGTGAGCAGATAATTTCACGTTTTGGGCCGATCGATTGGCCACCAAGATCGTGTGATATCACACCGTTAGACTTTTTCCTGTGGGGATATATAAAGTCTAAACTTTATGCGGACAAACCCGCTTCGATTCAGGCCTTGGAGCAAAACATCACGCGTGTCATTCGCCAGTTACCGGTCGAAATGCTCGAACGAGTCATAGAAAATTGGACTCAACGGATGGACCATCTGAGACATAGCCGCGGCCAACATTTGACAGACATAATCTTCAAAAAATAAATGCCAAAGAATGTTTTTTCAAATGATAATAAACATTTCCCATTCAATTTGAATTTTCTGTGTTTTTTTCTTTTCTCAAAGTGTGGTTTTACCTTAGTCGGTTTATCCGACTGACACTTTCTTAATTATTTTCAAACTACAATATGTACAGAATGTGTTGTAATTCATTTACTAACATTTTTATTTTACGAGAATTGTACTCCTTGTACTTTAAATCCAGGGCGGTAATGTACTTGTATTCTCTTATTTTTATTATTGTTCCTCCAAAATGTTACTGACAAACGATCTAGACAATACAACGATTCTCATACAAAAGTAATTTCTACATTAAAGCACTCCTTCCTAGATTGCTTTGGCATTACTGATGGTCGTTGGAAAGCCGATTTTGAGGAAAATTAAGTGATCGTTCAATTTCACATTTACGTGGAAATTCTGGAGGAACAGTTGCCCCTTCGCGTAGTTGGCAATCAACCTGTATGGCCTCTGTCGATTGTTATTGAATGCGCGGAACACATCATAACAATCTGGACATGTGCGCTCATGCGCATGCGCATGCGCATGAGGTCATAATCACAGTACATACACCGATGACGAGGACGGGTAATTGTTCTTTGCTTTTGCGTTGCCGTTTGCGATTCACACCGTTTGTGAGGAGGCTCAAACGAGAGAAGTTTTGTTGCCAAAAGGCCAAAATGGCTTTTTAATATTGCATAGATGGTAAGCCAATTCAGTTGGGAGTCAATCATACGACGTTCATCATTTGCCAGTCCTGTATAGGAATCTTGTTGTTCCTTCCGTCTGTCTGTCAGTCCGTCATACAGGTGACCAAAGGCATGGGATATTGGGGGAAGGGAGGGGATTGTTTGATTGATCTCTTTGATCGTTCAGTGAATATTTGAAATGATGTACATTTGAGGCAGCTTTTGCTGACTGTCTGGCGGTTTCTCATTTCGATTTAGCCATGTCCGTCCAACCAGCTGTCCGTTTGTCTATCTTTAACATTTTATTGTGTTTCGTTTTTATGTTTTGTTCGGTTGTTGTTTTTTTGCAAATCTAAAAAAACTTAATCAAAAGTGTAGATGCTGCAGACGTTTCAGTCCGCACGTTCATTCATTGGCCTCCTCACCATTCGAAACTGTGCGTTAACCCTGTCCCATTTGATTTTAATGTATCCGAAATGTTGGGTTCCTCCCACCAACAAAGATGGGCCGCCAGTGCTTGAAACTTATTTTTGAACAAAATGGACAAAAGTCTTGTCTCATTTCATTGGAAATTCCTGTCACGTACATAAACTTTTAATTGAGCGCATATTATAAAATTATACAGAAAATATACGATTTTGTTATTTTCCTCATTTTTAATGCGTTTTATTATTTTGTTTGCGTATTGTGATCGGAGCTTTTTCATTTCGTTCAGCTGTGGGCGTTCACCAAAATTGGGGTAATAAATTTTAATATTTCTCTTATTCAGTTCGTCACACATAAGATTCGTATAAACACTTTATAAAAAAGGTTTCAACTGTGGAAAGTGCATATTTTAACCAGAGAAAACAGGTCCACATAAAACAATTTAACATAGTCGTTTTACATAATGAACAAGTAACAAAATATCAGTTGAATAATCCGACAGTGTGGGAAATTTTGCTCATCCTCTGGTATACTATAGTCATTGCAAAAGTAATCTTAAATAACGAATTTGAAGACATTTAGATGATTACTATAGAAATTATGAGGAACGATTTTATAATTCGTCAAAACCAGAAGAGGCTTGATAAAAACGTAATTTTTTCAGGGAATAGTAAGAATTGCTAGAGTATTGCACTTACAAACGGATTAATGTGAACATACATTAAATATACGAGCTATTAAACAGTAGTGCGATTCCTTCTGTACAGGCGGAACTAAAAAAGACGTGACAATTTCGCCTATATCTCTCGTGTTAATAGCAATGATGAAACCATTACTTTGTGTCAAATTATGGTTTCAGGTTAGTATTACAGAAGTTGTAAAGGTTCAATAGGGTATATCTTCGAATAGTGTACGGACGGACATACATTTGTCAAAAGTATTGAGAGTTACTCAAAGGAATTGACGCCAAATATAAATAGAGTCTGAGGTCATTCCTTCCATATTATTCCCATAGCTACTAATATACTCTATCTTATTCTAAAGTGGCTTTAAAGTCTGTGGAATCAATATCAAAAATTTCACCAAAATGGGCGGAATTGGATAAGGGCGGGATATAATTCAGAAACTATTAACCATATAGGAATGACATTTATTTTGTAAGTTAGAAGAGTCAATGTCGATATCTTCACTACCACAAAGCGAGATTGTGGGCGTGCCATATATTAGAAATTTCAAGAGAACTAATTTTATTTTAATGGCATCGGAATAGGAGGTGCATCAACATTTAAATTCAGATTATCTCGAAAAATATTGACAGCAGAATAGTCACATTTAATTTCTTAATTACTGCAGTAAATATGTAAAAAAAAATATATGCACGAAAGGAATATTTCCTGAAACGATAACACTGTGTTACAAAATCGAACTTTCCGAATGGGAATGCGATGAAACCAATTTCAAGTGAAAGTTCACATTATCCATAACAAAACCTTTAAGGCGTTTTTTCAGTTCAGTGCGAGATTTTTTTTACGCGCATTTTAAGTTGGTGATTTTGGAACGCTGTCTAACAAGAAAAGATCTTTGCAAATTTGATAAAATAATGCTTATTTTTTTATTATTATGGAAAGTTGTAGTATCTTACTGTTTTTGGGGTCGATAAATTCATTTTTATACCCTCCACCATAGGATGGGGGTATATTCATTTTGTCACTCCGTTTGTAACACCTCTAAATATTCATCTGAGACCCCATAAAGTATATATATTCTTAATCGTCGTAAAATTTTAAGACGATTTAGCCATGTCCGTCTGTCCGTCCGTGCGTCTGTGGTAATCACGCTACAGTCCGCAATAATAGTGCTAGGTTGATAAAATTTGGTACAAATACTTCTTATAGTTGCAGGTTGTTTGGGATTGCAAATGGGCCATATCGGTCCATATTTAGATATAGCTCCCATATATAGCATCTAACTTGTTGTGATTCCTACTGTTCTCATCTACTATATTTTTTGTGTTTTCGGTGTTATTTTCTTTAGGTTTGAGTTATTTTGTGAGGTCACATGCTATCCATGGTGGAGGGTATATAAGATTCGGCATGGCCGAACTTAACGCTTTTACTTGTTGATATTTACTTTTACCTACAACGCACGCTAGATGGCACTGTCATACAAATGGTGCCATTTCTTGTCGATTTTCATAGAAAAAACGGTGTATTTATTTTTTTAAGCCGAAAAATCAATTTTTGATGTTGGCATCATTGTAAAACATATATCTTATGATATTACGAAATACATTTTATTATTCTCAGTCCGTTTATAATACAAAAATTCAATTTTTATAAAAAATTGTGTTTTTTATTGGAAAAAATTATGTTTTTTTTACAAAATACCTTTTTTTTAAGTATTATATATTAAAGAAGAAGAAGAAGAAAAGATAGCTTTAGAAATATGTTTTACAATGATGCCAACATCAAAAAATGATTTTTCAGCCTAAAAAAATAAAGACACGTTTTTTCTATGAAAATCGACAAGAAATGGCACCATTTGTATGACAGTGCCATCTAGCTTGAGTTGCAGGTAAAAATAAATATCAAAAATTAATTCCTCGACCCCAAAATCAATAAGGTACCAAAACTTTCCATGATCATAATAATAAATAAGCATTATTTTATAAAATTTTCAATGATCTTTTCTTGTTAGACAGCGTTCCAAAATCAAATAAGTGTAAAAAAAAAATTTCGCACTGAACTGAAAAAATCCTTGAAGGTTTTGCTATGGATACGGTCAACTTTCATTTGCAATTAGTCTCATCCCATTACCATTCGAAAAATTCGATTTTGTATCACAGTGTTATCGTTTCAGAAAATATGTTGCCCCGTCGATGTGATTATACCCCACACCACACTGTGGTACAGGGTATTATGTCTTTGTGCATTTGTTTGTAACACATAAAAGGAGAAGAGATAGGCCCATTGTTTATTATACCGATCGACTCAGAATCACTTTCTGAGTCGATTTAGCCATGTCCGTCTGTCTGTCCGTCTGTTTGTCCATGTATTCTTGTAATCAAAGTGCAGGTCGTATTTATATTCCGATTGTGATGAAATTTAGCATAGTGCTCTTTTTTGGCCCAAGGACGATCCCTATTGAAATTGGTTAAAACCGGTTCAGATTTGGATATAGTCCCCATATATATGTTTCACCCGATTTGACATGTAAGCGCTGTAGAAACCACATTTTACATCCGATCTTTATGAAATTCGGCAGAGAGAGTTTTATTATTACGTGAATAAACACTACCAAAAGCGGGGAAAATCGGTTCAGATTTAGATATAGTCCCCATATATATGTTTCACCCGATTTTACATCCGACCTGTACGAAATTCGGCAGAGAAAGTTCTCTTATTACACACGCTGCAAAAAAATCGCTTCTGTAGTATATTGTCCCAAACATATTCGGCTTGAAACATATATATGTTTAGGGTACACTCTAAACATTTAATACTGGGTACACACAAAATGTATATATTTGGGAAAATGTTATTCTAAACAAATCTTTGTTTGCATCCCAATATGTTTTTATTTGGGACTATTACTTCCGAAACAAATATATATTTGCACTTAAGAATTCAGAAAATACGTTAGTTGTGTCAAATTTTTTACTAATTCAAAGTTATTTTTTTTGTAATTTTTAATGTTCGTAAAAATACAAATAAAAATAAATGAAATCGTATAATCATGGATCAATATAAATTACTTGAAGGGTTGACAAAACATGATGACTTGGAATACTAACTCAGAAATTTGAAATTATTGATTTAAAAAGAAGTTAATGCTACATATGGTATTGTAACTTGAAGGAACAATTCGAAACTAAGGAAAAATTTAAACTGAAATTTTAAAAAGGCAGCCAATGTTAGTTTGCAAATATATTTTGTTGTAATATATTAATATATGCGTTCCAAATATATTTTATTGATTTTCAAATAAAATTTATTTGCTCAGAAATATATAATATTTTAAAATTTGTGTTCCAAATATATTTTCTTTCGATTCAAACATACCAAAAAAGGCGATTTTGCCCCGTGCATGAAAAAACACCGCGCAATTCGCCAAATTCTTATCGCAATGCCCATTTTCGCATTGGTAGGTAGGTGTAGGGTATTATGTAGTCGGCCCCGCCCGACTTTCTGTCTTTCCTTACTGGTTTTTTGTAGACTTATAATAGTTACACTAGTTTAAAAAACTGTTGTCGAAGAGCTGTGCATAATCTATTCTAGAATAGTATGTTTAGCAATTAAAAAAAAGTTTAATGGTATTTTTTATTGCAATTTTCTTGGAAGTTGCGTTTAGTATTTGGATTTCTTGAAGTAAGCTTTACTGAGCTTATATGCCAGAATACACTTTAATTCTAATTTTTAAATGCTAGAATCCTAACGAAAAAATCAGTGCCAATTTGAAAAATCCATGGATGAACGAGAGTATATATCATTTACTATGGGCCAAAAGTGTAACACATCGAAGATGTAAGACAACCCAAGAGAATTTGACAGAAATCCGTTTTGGACCATTGTAAGTCATTTTAGCAATGTCCGTCCGACCGTCTGGCCGATTGACTTCTAATTTGGAATGTGTTAATTTTTATTCTATCTCAGACTAAGATCACTCCTACGAGTACCTTTCTAATAACTTCTATACTCTTATCAGCATCTTCTGAAATTTCACACATAACATATCATATATAATTGGTATCTATCACCTTGTGAAATATGGGCGAAGTTGCCACGCCCCATTTGGTACCTCCCATATAAATGGACCTTTTTGCACAAAAAGATGACGGTTTATTACCTTTATTCAAGTGTTACTGCCACGCCTCTTTTAGTACCTCCAATACAAACAGACCATTTTGCACAAAAAGCTATATATACAGCTTATAACCTCGATTCCGGCGCATACAAACAACTGAAATTTTATAGTTCCCATTAGGTTAGGGTGACAACCGTTTTTTTTCCGGCTCACATAGACCAGTTTAGGTCCCTAGTGTTACCACGGGCTGAAATTCCCCTCATCGAAACCAACCTGTTTGATACACAAATGTATCGATAGTAAGAATATCGGTACCGGAAAGATCTATAATCCAGTATGTCCAGTCGTCCTTTACTCAAAGCGGGATAGTCGCATAGCAAGTGTTCAATGCTCTCCACTTCTTCCTGATCTCCACAGCTTCTGCAGAAGGCATTGGAGTCAATACCAAATCTTCTGGCGTGTCCGCCGATGAGGCAGTGTACCGTCAGAACTGATACTAACGTAGATAATCATTTCCTCTCTAGTGCGAGGAGATATATTATGACTTTATTTTTCTAGCTACCATGCAGGTGCCGATTTATGTCCATCTTTCATTGGACTGCCTGATTGCCTCTTACCTAAGCCCATCAATATATGCAAATTATTCGAGAATTTGTATGTCGTCCCTTTCCTAGGCAGTTCATCGGCTTTACAGGTCTCACCCATATGAGGTGTATATTAAACTGCTCAGTCATCTCGTTAAGAGATCTGCGGCAGTTGAGGGCTTTTTGTGAATTTTAGGAATGTGGCCTCCAGAGAATTGATGGCAGCCTGGCTGTCATTGACAAAGCCAGTGTTGGTTACTATGTTCCGACTCAGCCACTTGGCGACTTCCCATATTGCCATTATTTCGATTGGATAAACACTGCAGGTATCTGGTAGTCTGTGAGCTATATCCAAATTAAGTACTTCATAGTGTACTCCGAAGCCAACCTTTTCATCAAGCTTCGAACCATCCGTACAGAAGTGGAGATGGTTTCTATTTCCGGGTATTCTGCCAACCCATTCATCTCTGGCATAGTCGAAGGTGTACACCGTTGGTATGTATATAATCCACTTGGTCGGTTACCATAGCACTACGCTTTGATATCCTCATGTGACCGTAGTTCTTGTACCTCCACATTGATAGGCAGTTTAATCTTAGTGTCGCTCCGATTGCAACTTCCCTCGCCACAATATTAATCGGCAGTACATGGCGTAGGGGTTGTAGAGACTCAGTCGCTGTAGTCTCGAAAGGTCGGGCGGTGCTGACTATGTGATACCTTACACAACTCTATTAACATTGGATAACAATAAAATATACGATGCAAACTTCAACTATAATTGGTTTACACAATTTACAATTGCTCCGTCTCTGCCTCTGTAGCCAAATTGGACAAAACATATATATGCGAGCTATATGTAAATAAATCCGAACCGATTTTTGCAAATTCAGCAATTTTGGTCCATGTATCAAAAAACTCACTATGCTTAATTTCAAGCCGATCGGATGTAAACTACAGCTTCTATAGGGATAAACGGCCAATTCGGACAAATTATGTATATGGGAGCTATATCTACTGAACCGATTTTCTTCAAATGTGATAATGTTGGTCCATAGAACAGTAAACTCTTCCATGCTAACTTTTAAAACAATTGGATATAAACTACAGGTTCTATAGGGCTAAAGGGTCAAATATATATACATATATATTAGGCCGGGTCGATTTGTGGGGAGGCAAAAAAAAGTCGCCATTGCTCAGTGAAAATCGTATTCTAGGGATCAAAATAAGAAACTTTGCCGAAGGAACCATACCTCTAAAACGAATTCTGATGTCCCGGAAAAAATCCCACTTTGACCCATTTAGAGTGCTCCAATCGAGTCCAAATGTATGGAACCCCCAAGGGGTTCCAGAATTGCTTCTCCGCTAATAAATGTAAGTCAATCTTTGCCTTCAATTTAAAACAACAAATTAAATTAAGACCAGCGAAATCGCCATTTTCCACTACTCTCTCTCTCCTCCCATTGGTCATTTCTGGTGAAAACTGGAAAGATCATTTCTCTTTTGCGTCTTTGCTATTTTGCTTGATTTATTTCTGTGGAATTTTACAAAAATCTTCCACTATTTTGTATTTATTTTAAATAAACTATTTTTTCATATATGTATCTTGGATCACTTTAGACTACAGAATTGCTTCTCCGTTAATAAATGTAAGTCAATCTTTGCCTTCAATTTAAAACGAAGAATTAAATTAAGACCAACGAAATCGCCATTTTCCACTACTCTCTCTCTCACTCTCCTCCCATTGGTCATTAACATTTACAAGAAATACTTAGGCTCAGAATTAAATGAAATACGTTTCGTTTCTTCGGTAGGTTTCATGTTTGCGATAAGCGCGAATAAAATGGGAGCAATTTTTCATAGGTTCATATAAAATGCAACAAAGGAAATTGCATTCGTATCTAGAACGCATTTCCGACAACAAACCAAAAGGCAACAACGAAGAGTGAAGAGTTGTGCAAAGCGACAACAACGAGAAGAACAACACTTTGGACAACTTAATTTTCTAGAAACATGCAACCTGATATCTACATAAGCCCTCCTCCTTCTTCTCTACCCAAACAAACCACATTTTGGGAATTAAAAGTTGGGAAAATAGAAGAAGAAGAAAAAAACTGCTGAACAAAATTTAACTAAAAACGCCATTTATTAGAATTTTAATGCGGCTGAAAGAGCGGCCTCCATCGCTATAATATTACCGCACAGTGATTCAGATATGGACCGACGAGATAATAACAATTCTGTAAATAGAGAATTGTTACAGGCGAAGATTATATAGTCTACCAAGCAGACTACTTATATTGTACCTACAAAAATCGTACCTATGTATATACCTACAAGTATACGAGATATAATAATGGACCGAGAAAGACATCTCGGGATGCCAAAATTTGGATCAAATATATCATTTCATGATATTTTTTTTAATTATGCCTAAGGAAATCTCAGCCGGATTGGTTGTTCATCGTGGGTTCTTGAAGACAAAGAAGATGGCCCAGAAGCACTTTCTTATATTTTCTATATGTATATCATTATTTGCGTGTTGTACATTGATTTCAATGATACGCTCGTGCATATTACATCCAGCGACTAATCGCATCTCATTGAGTTAGCAACCATGTCCTTAACCATGAATACATCGATCCAATCTAGACCAGTCGAATTATAGATCGCTCTACGCCAAAGTCATATGATAGATCCATAATCTTAAACCATTGTCCGCAGCCCTCATAAAGCCAGAAGAACTTATTACACACGCTGCAAAAAAATCGCTTCTGTAGTATATTGTCCCAAACATATTCGGCTTGAAACATATATATGTTTAGGGTACACTCTAAACATTTAATACTGGGTACACACAAAATGTATATATTTGGGAAAATGTTATTCTAAACAAATCTTTGTTTGCATCCCAATATGTTTTTATTTGGGACTATTACTTCCGAAACAAATATATATTTGCACTTAAGAATTCAGAAAATACGTTAGTTGTGTCAAATTTTTTACTAATTCAAAGTTATTTTTTTTGTAATTTTTAATGTTCGTAAAAATACAAATAAAAATAAATGAAATCGTATAATCATGGATCAATATAAATTACTTGAAGGGTTGACAAAACATGATGACTTGGAATACTAACTCAGAAATTTGAAATTATTGATTTAAAAAGAAGTTAATGCTACATATGGTATTGTAACTTGAAGGAACAATTCGAAACTAAGGAAAAATTTAAACTGAAATTTTAAAAAGGCAGCCAATGTTAGTTTGCAAATATATTTTGTTGTAATATATTAATATATGCGTTCCAAATATATTTTATTGATTTTCAAATAAAATTTATTTGCTCAGAAATATATAATATTTTAAAATTTGTGTTCCAAATATATTTTCTTTCGATTCAAACATACCAAAAAAGGCGATTTTGCCCCGTGCATGAAAAAACACCGCGCAATTCGCCAAATTCTTATCGCAATGCCCATTTTCGCATTGGTAGGTAGGTGTAGGGTATTATGTAGTCGGCCCCGCCCGACTTTCTGTCTTTCCTTACTGGTTTTTTGTAGACTTATAATAGTTACACTAGTTTAAAAAACTGTTGTCGAAGAGCTGTGCATAATCTATTCTAGAATAGTATGTTTAGCAATTAAAAAAAAGTTTAATGGTATTTTTTATTGCAATTTTCTTGGAAGTTGCGTTTAGTATTTGGATTTCTTGAAGTAAGCTTTACTGAGCTTATATGCCAGAATACACTTTAATTCTAATTTTTAAATGCTAGAATCCTAACGAAAAAATCAGTGCCAATTTGAAAAATCCATGGATGAACGAGAGTATATATCATTTACTATGGGCCAAAAGTGTAACACATCGAAGATGTAAGACAACCCAAGAGAATTTGACAGAAATCCGTTTTGGACCATTGTAAGTCATTTTAGCAATGTCCGTCCGACCGTCTGGCCGATTGACTTCTAATTTGGAATGTGTTAATTTTTATTCTATCTCAGACTAAGATCACTCCTACGAGTACCTTTCTAATAACTTCTATACTCTTATCAGCATCTTCTGAAATTTCACACATAACATATCATATATAATTGGTATCTATCACCTTGTGAAATATGGGCGAAGTTGCCACGCCCCATTTGGTACCTCCCATATAAATGGACCTTTTTGCACAAAAAGATGACGGTTTATTACCTTTATTCAAGTGTTACTGCCACGCCTCTTTTAGTACCTCCAATACAAACAGACCATTTTGCACAAAAAGCTATATATACAGCTTATAACCTCGATTCCGGCGCATACAAACAACTGAAATTTTATAGTTCCCATTAGGTTAGGGTGACAACCGTTTTTTTTCCGGCTCACATAGACCAGTTTAGGTCCCTAGTGTTACCACGGGCTGAAATTCCCCTCATCGAAACCAACCTGTTTGATACACAAATGTATCGATAGTAAGAATATCGGTACCGGAAAGATCTATAATCCAGTATGTCCAGTCGTCCTTTACTCAAAGCGGGATAGTCGCATAGCAAGTGTTCAATGCTCTCCACTTCTTCCTGATCTCCACAGCTTCTGCAGAAGGCATTGGAGTCAATACCAAATCTTCTGGCGTGTCCGCCGATGAGGCAGTGTACCGTCAGAACTGATACTAACGTAGATAATCATTTCCTCTCTAGTGCGAGGAGATATATTATGACTTTATTTTTCTAGCTACCATGCAGGTGCCGATTTATGTCCATCTTTCATTGGACTGCCTGATTGCCTCTTACCTAAGCCCATCAATATATGCAAATTATTCGAGAATTTGTATGTCGTCCCTTTCCTAGGCAGTTCATCGGCTTTACAGGTCTCACCCATATGAGGTGTATATTAAACTGCTCAGTCATCTCGTTAAGAGATCTGCGGCAGTTGAGGGCTTTTTGTGAATTTTAGGAATGTGGCCTCCAGAGAATTGATGGCAGCCTGGCTGTCATTGACAAAGCCAGTGTTGGTTACTATGTTCCGACTCAGCCACTTGGCGACTTCCCATATTGCCATTATTTCGATTGGATAAACACTGCAGGTATCTGGTAGTCTGTGAGCTATATCCAAATTAAGTACTTCATAGTGTACTCCGAAGCCAACCTTTTCATCAAGCTTCGAACCATCCGTACAGAAGTGGAGATGGTTTCTATTTCCGGGTATTCTGCCAACCCATTCATCTCTGGCATAGTCGAAGGTGTACACCGTTGGTATGTATATAATCCACTTGGTCGGTTACCATAGCACTACGCTTTGATATCCTCATGTGACCGAAGTTCTTGTACCTCCACATTGATAGGCAGTTTAATCTTAGTGTCGCTCCGATTGCAACTTCCCTCGCCACAATATTAATCGGCAGTACATGGCGTAGGGGTTGTAGAGACTCAGTCGCTGTAGTCTCTAAGGTCGGGCGGTGCTGACTATGTGATACCTTACACAACTCTATTAACATTGGATAACAATAAAATATACGATGCAAACTTCAACTATAATTGGTTTACACAATTTACAATTGCTCCGTCTCTGCCTCTGTAGCCAAATTGGACAAAACATATATATGCGAGCTATATGTAAATAAATCCGAACCGATTTTTGCAAATTCAGCAATTTTGGTCCATGTATCAAAAAACTCACTATGCTTAATTTCAAGCCGATCGGATGTAAACTACAGCTTCTATAGGGATAAACGGCCAATTCGGACAAATTATGTATATGGGAGCTATATCTACTGAACCGATTTTCTTCAAATGTGATAATGTTGGTCCATAGAACAGTAAACTCTTCCATGCTAACTTTTAAAACAATTGGATATAAACTACAGGTTCTATAGGGCTAAAGGGTCAAATATATATACATATATATTAGGCCGGGTCGATTTGTGGGGAGGCAAAAAAAAGTCGCCATTGCTCAGTGAAAATCGTATTCTAGGGATCAAAATAAGAAACTTTGCCGAAGGAACCATACCTCTAAAACGAATTCTGATGTCCCGGAAAAAATCCCACTTTGACCCATTTAGAGTGCTCCAATCGAGTCCAAATGTATGGAACCCCCAAGGGGTTCCAGAATTGCTTCTCCGCTAATAAATGTAAGTCAATCTTTGCCTTCAATTTAAAACAACAAATTAAATTAAGACCAGCGAAATCGCCATTTTCCACTACTCTCTCTCTCCTCCCATTGGTCATTTCTGGTGAAAACTGGAAAGATCATTTCTCTTTTGCGTCTTTGCTATTTTGCTTGATTTATTTCTGTGGAATTTTACAAAAATCTTCCACTATTTTGTATTTATTTTAAATAAACTATTTTTTCATATATGTATCTTGGATCACTTTAGACTACAGAATTGCTTCTCCGTTAATAAATGTAAGTCAATCTTTGCCTTCAATTTAAAACGAAGAATTAAATTAAGACCAACGAAATCGCCATTTTCCACTACTCTCTCTCTCACTCTCCTCCCATTGGTCATTAACATTTACAAGAAATACTTAGGCTCAGAATTAAATGAAATACGTTTCGTTTCTTCGGTAGGTTTCATGTTTGCGATAAGCGCGAATAAAATGGGAGCAATTTTTCATAGGTTCATATAAAATGCAACAAAGGAAATTGCATTCGTATCTAGAACGCATTTCCGACAACAAACCAAAAGGCAACAACGAAGAGTGAAGAGTTGTGCAAAGCGACAACAACGAGAAGAACAACACTTTGGACAACTTAATTTTCTAGAAACATGCAACCTGATATCTACATAAGCCCTCCTCCTTCTTCTCTACCCAAACAAACCACATTTTGGGAATTAAAAGTTGGGAAAATAGAAGAAGAAGAAAAAAACTGCTGAACAAAATTTAACTAAAAACGCCATTTATTAGAATTTTAATGCGGCTGAAAGAGCGGCCTCCATCGCTATAATATTACCGCACAGTGATTCAGATATGGACCGACGAGATAATAACAATTCTGTAAATAGAGAATTGTTACAGGCGAAGATTATATAGTCTACCAAGCAGACTACTTATATTGTACCTACAAAAATCGTACCTATGTATATACCTACAAGTATACGAGATATAATAATGGACCGAGAAAGACATCTCGGGATGCCAAAATTTGGATCAAATATATCATTTCATGATATTTTTTTTAATTATGCCTAAGGAAATCTCAGCCGGATTGGTTGTTCATCGTGGGTTCTTGAAGACAAAGAAGATGGCCCAGAAGCACTTTCTTATATTTTCTATATGTATATCATTATTTGCGTGTTGTACATTGATTTCAATGATACGCTCGTGCATATTACATCCAGCGACTAATCGCATCTCATTGAGTTAGCAACCATGTCCTTAACCATGAATACATCGATCCAATCTAGACCAGTCGAATTATAGATCGCTCTACGCCAAAGTCATATGATAGATCCATAATCTTAAACCATTGTCCGCAGCCCTCATAAAGCCAGAAGAACTCGTCTCTTCCATATCCTAAACTATTCCATCTAACCCTGCCAATGCCAAATTAGACGGGAAATGTGATCGATGTGATCAACAACCGATAGATCTGTCTGATACACCGCCCTTCATGCGAAACAACCCATAGTATATAAAGTGGAGACTTTCGCTCTATCGAGAACTTTACCATGCCTACCGAAGTCAATATTATAATTGAATATAATGCCAATGTACTATATCATATACGAGATGACGATCAACTCGTCACCAATTCGCAACGTTGGCACAAAAATTCCTGAAGTTAGAATAGGCAAATCCCGGTATGCTCCCAAATACAACTGATCAACACTTGACCATACTGAGTCGAAAACCCCATATAGCAAAGTACTAATGATGATCCACTATGTATGGATTCAACCTATTAATCAGCGTACTGAACCTCAAACTAAGATGTAGCAAGCAAAATGTCATCATCGTAGGTCTTTCACTCTGGGTATGTCTCAGGAAATGTTGTAGAGCTTAGATCCTAAGAGCGAGCCTTGATAAAATCAGCATAAGCCGTTTTCCGAACGGAAAAATTGTCACACACCCTCATCCTGAAAAAATGACATCTAAGTAAACCAGCCACCAACCTGCAGGCAGGGACGTATCCAGGATTTTGGTTCGGGGTGGGGCCCAACCTTTTTTTTCATAACAAAGATAAACAATTAAAAAATTGCGTCATTTCATTTCATTTTTTAATTATCATCTTTATTTACATATTGTATTTATATACATATTTATATTTTCGAGATTCTATCTATTGATATTACAGCGAATAAAGTTTATGATCACAGATATTGATTTCTTTACTAGTACTAACATTGTTTAAAGGGAAAACAGCAAAACCTTTATATGAAAAGAAAATTTATTTCAAATATCGGGGGAAAATACATATGTATATAATTGTATTATTCAAAAAAAATTGCTGATTTTTGTCTTAAAGCTATTATAAAGCCGATTCTCTACATTCTCTTATCAGATGATAAGAAGAATATTCTACTTTATCAAAATATTTGTCATTTATTTGTTTCACGAAGTCGTTAATCCTTTCGTAACCAGTCTCGCTATGAAGTAATTGCGTGGAGTATCTCCAGTGTTTATACCCTACACCACACTGTGGTACAGGGTATTATAAGTTTGTTTCACGGCAGATGTTTGTAACACCTGAAAATAACACAAGTATACCGATTGACTCAGAATCACTAGCTGAGTCGATTTAACGATGTCTGTCCGTCCGTCCGTCCGTCTGTCTGTCCATGTAAAGTTGTTCGTCGACTACAGGTCGCAATTTCACTCCGATCGTTCTGAATTTTGCAGTTTAGAATATTTCGCGGCTGTTAAGATCGCTATTGAATTTGGTTGAAATCGGTTCAGATTTAGATATAGCTCCCATATATATCTTTCGTCCGATTTGGCCCTTTAGTCCTATAGAAGCTGTATTTTACATCCAATCGTTTTGAAATTTAGAATGGTAGAGTTTGTTGATCCATGAACCAATATTGCCGAATTTGAAGAAAATCAGTTAAGATTTAGCTATAGCTCCCATATATATGTTTCGTCCGATTTGGCCCTTTAGTCCTATAGAAGCTGTATTTTACATCCGATCCTTTTGAAATTTAGAATGGTAGAGTTTCTTGATCCATGAACCAACATTGCAGAATTTGAAGAAAATCGGTTAAGATTTAGCTATAGCTCCCATATATATGTTTCATCCGATTTGGCCCTTTAGTTCTATAGAAGCTGTATTTTACATCCAATCGTTTTGAAATTTAGAATGTTAGAGTTTATTGATCCATGAACCAAAACTAACGAATTTGAAGAAAATCGGTTAAGATTTAGCTATAGCTCCCATATACATGTTTCGTCCGATTTGGCCCTTTAGTCCTGTAGAAGCTGTATTTTACATACAATCATTTTGAAATTTAGAATGGTAGAGTTTCTTGATCCATGAACCAACACTACCGAATTTGAAGAAAATCGGTTAAGATTTAGCTATAGCTCCCATATACATGTTTCGTCCGATTTGGCCCTTTAGTTCTATAGAAGCTATATTTTACATCCAATCGTTTTGAAATTTAGAATGGTAGAGTTTCTTGATTCATGAACCAACATTTCCGAATTTGAAGAAAATCGGTAAAGATTTAGCTATAGCTCCCATATATATGTTTCATCCGATTTGGCTCTTTAGATCCAATCGTTTTTATACCCTACACCACACTGTGGTACAGGGTATTATTTAAGTATAAAATGTCCCAAAAGTAAATTTATGTAAACAATTTATACAGGAATTACAAAATTTATATATCAGAGTTATTCAATATTACGAGAGTGGTGTAGGGTATTATATAGTCGGCACCGCCCGACTTTAGCCTTTCCTTAATTGTCAGTATGCTCCGTCCGTCAATCAGTCTCACGAACTTACGGCCAAAACTTCTTGTAGAAATTTAGCAAGCTTTGCCAGCTCACATAGAACAATATAGGTCCCTAGTGATAGCACTGGCTCAGTTGTCAATCGTAGAAACCAACCTGTCAAATAAACAATGTTATCAATTGTACGAATATCGGTAGCGGAAAGATCTGTCAGACATCCTAGAAAGGTCGACTATATATCCAGACTAACGAGGGATAGTACCAAAGCAGGTGCTTCCTTCTCATATCCACAGCTTCTGCAGAAGTCATTGTACTCAATTCCCAACCTCCTGGCTTATGCGCTGATCAGGCAGTATCTTGTTAGCATTGACACTACGTAGAGAGTTTTTTACTCCCTAGTGCGAGGAGATATTTTGCCCTTCTTAGTTGCAGTGTCGAATTCTGTCCATCTCTCATTGGACTGTCAGACTGTCACAATTATATGCAAATTCTTCGAGAATGTGTAATGTCGTCCCTTCCCTAGCAAGTTTAACGGCTGCTCATCCATCGCGTTGAGAGATCTGAGGTAGTCGAAGGCAGTTCAAGAATATAGGGCAACAGAGATTTAATGGCAACCTGGCTGTTGGAGTAAATGACGACGGCAGTGTTGGTCACTATTTGCGACTCAGCCTCTTGGCGACTTCCCATATTGCAATTATATCGTCTTAATAGAAACTACAGGTATCTGGTAGTAGTATCAAGACTGAATTCTTTACAGTGCACTACGAAGCCAGCCACATCATGAAACTTTGAACCATATGTGCAGAAGTCAGTGTTGCCATACGAGTTTGACCGAAAATCGTCAAAATGAGGGAACAAAAATCTTCAAAATAAATCTTCGAAGTCGCCAAAGAATAGTAAACACAAAAATCTAATGCTTTTGAGCTATTTTTCCGACGAAGGGCATGTTCAAAGGGCAGATATGTATTCTTAAATGATTTTTGCTATTTATCAAAGTGAACTTATAAACAAATGTGTGTCCTATTTTTGCCCCAAAAGGTCGTCAAAATGACGATAAATCGCACATATCTGGCAGCACTGCTAGAAGTGGAGATGGTTTATATTTCCAAGAAAATATAGACAATGTTGGAATATAGTCCAATGGGTCTGTTACCATAGCACTATATTTGATATCGTCAAGTCGCTGTAGTCCCTAAAGCTTCTCCTACGCCTAGGCAGACAGTTCTCTGTATCTTTGATAATTGGTTGATAATGGATAGTTTATCAGTTGCCGTCCACCCCCCAAATAAGTACATGTTTCACACATCCATTATTATTTCTTTTGTCTATAATATTTTAGTTAAATTAAGTTATTACACAAAAGATTTTTTTGGATTTGAATTACTGTGCCCTGTGCCAAATACGAGACAGGCAGAAACTTCGTCAGCCTATAGCAGCGTATCTATGTGCAGGTAAGTGTGCGTTTCTTATGGAAATTATTTATGTTTCATTTTTCCAGGAGGAAAACTAAACATGAAAAAATTACAATTTAAATTAATCAACACGGCATTGCATTCATTGGTGGTGATAGGGACGACTATGGTAGCGGTGCTTTAGGAAAGAGGAGGAGCTCGAGGAACTGAGCAAGGGTATAGCAACCAGGTGAGTGTGATGGATTAGATGCCCGCCTAAAGATAACAAAAAGAGTTGTTCTTCGGAATTAACCAAAGGATCCAATAGCAAAGGAGTTTTGATGACTGGTCGTCGTTGCCTGGTTAGAGGAATATATTTTATATTTTTGGCCATGGCGACAGCAGGATTCACGTGACATTTTCATGGGGTTAGCCTTTGGTTCTGACTGGACGGTAGTCGACTGTTGTTGTGCCGTTTCCGTAATTTTTGCCCCCAAGTTATAAGCCCTCAACAACATGGCGTTTAATTGCCAGAGTAAACACGCATTTTTTAGCCATTAATCGCACCCAGTTGAAATTTTTATTGCTTTTAAAATAAGAAAAATATGAATAAAACAAAACTTAAAATGCAATAAAAATAAAATTAAAACACAGCACAGAACAGTGCTGTGCAGAGTAGAACAGAGCAGAATAGAGAACCGAATCAACAGGAACAATTGCTCGTTCCCCGACTACCATCCCACATGAATATGGTCAGGCCCACACATCATCATTATCGACACCATCAGTAGCTGCAACGAAACGAAATAACGTTGTTTATGTAATACATTTTTAATTGTCGACAAAATTTGATTAATATCTTACATGGAATTGGTGTACATTGGACGATGATGCATCCATCAGTAGTTAGTTAGTTCCGTCTTCTTCACATGTACCAGTATTTAACATTTTGATTAGATTTCATCAAATGAAAAATGTCTTCGACAGGCCAAGGCATTGCATGCACAATACGCAGCAGCTGCGATGAAACTAAAGTGAGGTTTCAATTCAGGAGAAAGATCAGCAGAGAATACTCTGTTGATCTACGCAAAATGGAAGATAGTTAACATAGACTTAAAGGTTTTACATTATTTGAAATGTTGCATGAATAGATCATTAGTCAAAGTGTGGAAAAAGAAGTTAAGGTCTCAATCTAATCTCTCTTTCATTTATTACTATTCTTCAACAAGCGATAATTTTCGGAACGTTCCGTGCAATTCTTGCCCCATCTAAAGTGGTTCAAAAATTTGTATTCACTCATACAAAAAACTTACAGAAACTATAAGAGATTTATTATTTCAATGCATTGTATACATTTTGAAGGGAAATTCCGAATGCCCAGGCCAATATTGCAGATACTGAAGTTATACAAATTTCGAAAGATTCAGTTAGATGTACGAATAAAGAACGTCCAACGGTCCGTATGTTTGGGGTACAAAAATTTTTTAAATAAGTACAAGTACAGTAAGGCCGACTCCTTGAGACCTTGAAAAAAATGACTTTCCCAAAAAATATTCTGCATGAAACATAGAAAGAAACGTAAGAAAGTTTCAGTCGGCTAAACCGACTCACTTTGTGAGTACCGTAATATGAAATACACGAATTAATCTGTCAATTTGTATGGGAGGTACCAAAGGGGGTTTAACAAATACTCCTATTTTTCGCTAAACAGTAGATACTTCAAATATATTGCACTGTACCGAATTATAAGCATATGTGCACTGGTATATTAAAGTTATGATTTATTCAATTTTTGCATGATTTGGCCATTTTGTGATGAAGGTATCAAAAGGAGCGTGTTGATATTGCCCATTTTTCATAGGGATATATGAACTTTCGCCCATTTTTCTCGGGGTGATAGTGACAAATAAACTAATATTATATGTAGAATTTTAGAGGATTCCAATAAGTCGTATAAAAGTTATTAAATAATCAACGATTCACTAAATATTAACCCTTTGTGGGGGAGCTACCAGAAGAAGTTTACCAATATGGTCCATCTTCGGACATAGCCGGAGATAGAAAAAAATATTACCACATACCAAATTTTAAGTCAATCGGTTACTCGATTCGAGAGTTATCGTGCGCACCAGCCAGCAGACAGACTGATAGACAGACGGACGGACGGACATTGCTCATTTGACTTAAAATGACCCAACACGGATATCCGCTGAACATACTTAGGGTCTTAGGTCACTCCTTCGATGTGTTACACTTTTGGCTCGTAGCAAATGATATATAACTTCGTATCACTAAAAGTGAGGGTAAAAAAATATGTAAATCAATGAGTTTCAATTACGCAAAATGAAAATGGGATCACTTTTAGAGGTGGTAGTTATTAGGGACCACATATCGCATTTAGAAGTGGTAGTTATCAGGGACCCCGTATGTTGTGTATAGTCTTTACCGTCTTGAAATTCAAAGACCACGCTGCATCACAATTCCATGTCGCCCATTTGTATACCCGATACCACACTGTGGTACAGGGTATTATGACTGTGTGCATTTGTTTGTATCGGCTAAAAATCAAACAGATAGACCCACTGATTACACTGTCCAACAGCATTTTTGGAACAGAGTAGCGACCCTATAATTTTGAAAGGGCATGTTGAGTAGATCATTTTTGTAGAATAAACTTATGGTCCAGCTGGTCTGAGATTTTTTTTACAGTGGGTCAAAGTTTAAAATTTTTGATCGAAAGGAGCATTATGCTAAATGAAAAAAAAGCTATAAGTTAATGTCTGAGAGATTTCTTATTGTCAGAGTTATACAGTGGAATTTTATGAGGATAATTTTTGTGGAAAATCTTTACCCTCTAGCTCCCCTCTAAATGGGTAAATTTTACCCTTTTTCGAACAAATCAAAAAAGTCCTTTTAAAAAGGACATTTAAGGATTAAAATATTCTACGAACATTTTTGCCGGAAATTTTCAGTGTGGGTCGCCAAAGACACCAAAGCTGTAAATATAGTTCTTTATGCTTAATTAGCTAAATTACACGCCAACTTGTACAAGAAAATACTATAACGTAAATTTAAAGTCGTGATATCTATGGAATAATTGGAGCAGTAGAGCTACTCTATAATTCTGAAAGGGAATGTTGAATAGATTATTTTTGTAGAACAAACTTATGGGTCAGCTGGTCTGAGTTTTTTTTACAGTGGATCAAAGTTTTAAATTTTTGGTCGAAGGGAGCATTATGCTAAATGAAAAA
This sequence comes from Eudasyphora cyanicolor, assembly GCA_963930755.1. Lineage (NCBI taxonomy): Eukaryota > Metazoa > Arthropoda > Insecta > Diptera > Muscidae > Eudasyphora > Eudasyphora cyanicolor. The sequence continues at coordinate 207,689,246 of OZ005737.1, read as the reverse complement.
AATGCTATAAGTTAATGTCTGAAAGATTTCTTATTGTCAGAGTTATATAGTGGAATTTTATGAGGATCATTTTTGTCTTTTTGTCCTCTTTATCCTCTAACTCCCCTTTAAATGGGTCAATTTGGTCCTTTTTTTGAAAAAATCAAAAAAGTCCTTTTAAAAACGACATTTAAGGTTTTAAATATTCTACGAAAAATTTTGCCGGAAAATTTCAGTGGCGGTCGCCAAAGACACTAAAGTTGTAAATATAACTCTTTACGCTTATTTACAAAAATTACACTACAACTTATACAAATAAATAATATAGTGTAAATTTTAACTGTTTATTTTGAAAGTGGCGTAAACGCCATTCTGCTTTACTCGATTGACCATTAGAAAAAGAGAGTTAATAAAACTAGAATGTGAAAATTTTCAGTGTATAACATTGAAGTCTAGAGATGTGCTGAATTAAGTAAATAGTATATATCTATTATTCACAAAGCCAATTTTTCAATAGACTATGGGTACTAAATATAATATCGCGATAAATCGACTTTAAATTTACATTATATTTTTTGTATAAGTTGGCATGTAATTTTGTTAATTAAGCCTAAAGAGCTATATTTACGACTTTGTTGTCTTTGGCGAACCACACTGAAATTTTCAGGCAAAAATTTTGGTAGAATATTTTAATCCTTAAATGTCTTTTTTGAAAGGACTATTTTGATTTTTTCGAAAAAAAGGGTCAAATTGACCCATTAAGAAGGAAGCTAGAGGGTAAGATCTTCCACAAAAATGATCCTTGTAAAATTCCACTGCGTAACATTGACAATAACAAATCTCTCAGACATTAACTTATAGCATTTTTTGCATTTAGTGTAATGCTCCCTTCGATCAAAAAATGAAATCTTTGATCCATTGTAAAAAAACTCAGACCAGCTGAACCATAAGTTTGTTCTACAAAAATAATCTATTCAACTTTCCCTTTCAGAATTATAGAGTCGCTCTTCTGCTCCAATTATTCCATAGACATCACGACTTTATGTTTACATTACAATATTTTTTTGTATAAATTGTGGCGTGTAATTTTGCTAAAATTTTCCGGCAAAAATTTTCGTAGAATATTTTTATCCCTAAATGTCCTTTTTGAAAGGACTTTTTTGATTTTTTCGAAAAAAGGACCAAATTGGCGCATTAAGAGGGGAGTTAGAGGGTTTAGATCTTCCACAAAAATGATCCTCATAAAATTCCACTATGCAACTCTGACAACAAGAAATCTTTCAGACATTAACTTATAGCATTTTTTTCATTTAGCATAATGCTGCCTTCGACCAAAAATTTAAAACTTTGACCCACTGTAAAAAAATCTCAGACCAGCTGGACCATAAGTTTATTCTACAAAAATTATCTACTCAACATGCCCTTTCAGATTTATAGGGTCGCCATTCTGTTCCAACCAAAAAGTCTTAATTTGTTGGACTGTGTTATTATACCGATCGGAACAGAACGACTGTTTGAGTGGATTTCCCAATTTCTGGCTGTCCGTCTGTCTATCTGTCAGTCTGTCTATTTATCTGTCCGTCTGTCCATGTGTTCTTGTGATCAAAGTGCAGGACGCAAACATGAAGCGAACTTTACGAAAATTGTTACAGAGACATTTCTTAGACTACGGACGATCCCTATTTGAAATGTGGCATATAACCCCACATATAAAGGTCCCACCGATATTACTTCTTGACACTTTAGACAACACATTTTTCAATTGATCTGGCTAAAATTTCGGAATTACTTTACAGCTAATCGTCCCTAGTAAAAATTTGGTACATCGGTCAATGTTTTGAGATAGCCCCCATATAAACCACCCATGCCACTTCTTGACGCTCTAGAGAACGGATTATTCAACTGATCTGGCTGAAATGTAATAGTTCACACTTTACATTAGACCTTATCGTCCATACTATAAATGGGGTACATCGGTCCAAGCTTTGATATAGCTCCCATATAAACGACCCCGCCGATGTCACTTATTGAAGCTCTAGAGAATAAATTTTTCAATTGATCTGACTACAATTTAAGAGCTTATACTTTCTATTGGACCTAATTGACCCCAGAAAAAAATTCGGTACATCGGTCCATGTTTTGGTATAGCCCCCATACAAAGATCGCCACCGATTTCACTTCTAGACGTTCAACAGTGGTCCCAAACACCTATTTCTTTGGCCAAAAGTCAGTTTTTTGATATGGTCCTAGGATATTTCTCATAATAGTAAACACATAAAATAGTAAACACTCCAAAATACAAGAACAATATTTTTTTAGTAGTCACTTCTTTGACGTTCGACCACAAGCCTTCAAAACTTTATTTTTGTGAGTACAAATATTTTTAATATCGGAAAATTTATTTTGTTTGCTATAGCTTAATTTATTACATCCGAATTCAAGAAGTAAGTTTAAGAAATGCAACAAACGGAAATGGAAGATATTGGTGAGTAAAATAATCCAAAAATTTTAAATCTGCAAAAAAAAATAGGCTGATATATACAAATTATGTTTTGATATAGCCCACATATAAAACACCCATGCCACTTCTTGACGCTATAGAGAACGGATTATTCAACTGATCTGGCTGAGATGTAAGAATTCACACTCTATATTAGACATTATCGCCCATACTATAAATGGGGTACTGTCTAGCGTAAGAATGGAATTATAAGTTAGTTTGAAGTGTCCTGTTTTTTAATATATAGGGTTTTCCAACAAGAGGTGTGGTTTTGAATGATCCGGTATTTCGGTAGCTGTCACTTTTGAATCTTTTATACTTTGATATTTGACAAGGAGAAACTACGCCATTACTAAAACCAGTAAGGAAAGGCTAAAGTCGGGCGGTGCCGACTATATAATACCCTACACCACTCTCGTAATATTGAATAACTCTGATATATAAATTTTGTAATTCATGTATAAATTGTTTACATAAATTTACTTTGGGACATTTTATACTTAAATAATACCCTGTACCACAGTGTGGTGTAGGGTATAAAAACGATTGGATCTAAAGAGCCAAATCGGACGAAACATGTATATGGGAGCTATAGCTAAATCTTAACCGATTTTCTTCAAATTCGGTAGTGTTGGTTCATGGAACAATAAACTCTACCATTCTAAATTTCAAAACGATTGGATGTAAAATACAGCTTCTATAGAACTAAATGGCCAAATCGGACGAAACATATATATGGGAGCTATAGCTAAATCTTAACCAATTTTCTTCAAATTCGGTAGTGTTGGTTCATGGATCAAGAAACTCTACCATTCTAAATTTCAAAACGATTGGATGTAAAATACAGCTTCTATAGGACTAAAGGGCCAAATCGGACGAAAGATATATATGGGAGCTATATCTAAATCTGAACCGATTTCAACCAAATTCAATAGCGATCTTAACAGCCGCGAAATACTCTAACCTGAAAAATTTCAGAACGATCGGAGTGAAATTGCGACCTGTAGTCGACGAACAACTTTACATGGACAGACGGACGGACATCGTTAAATCGACTCAGCTAGTGATTCTGAGTCGATCGGTATACTTTAAGGTGGGTCTAGCTGTGTTATTTTCAGGTGTTACAAACATCTGCCGTGAAACAAACTTATAATACCCTGTACCACAGTGTGGTGTAGGGTATAAATAGAACGATACACGATTCAACAAAGCATTGAAATTATTAAAATTCGAAAATCATTAAAAAAAACATCTTGACTGATGAGACCCATTTCCACCTCGGTGGCTACGTCAACAAGCAAAATTGTCGCATCTGGGACTCGGAAAATCCAAGAGTTATTTTTGAGAAGCCTCTCCATCCTCAACGTGTGACTGTTTGGTGTGGTTTATGGTCCGTCGGGGTTATTGGACCTTAATTTTTCGAAAATGAGGTTGGATCAACAGTTACGGTGAATGGATTGCGCTATCGAGAGATGATTGATGATTTTTTATGGTCGGAGTTGGATGGTATAGATCTGGACAACGTTTACCTTCAACAAGAAGGCGCTACGTGCCACACAAGCAACGAAACCATTGCTCTGTTACGGGAAAAGTTTCCGGACTGTTTTATCTCTCGAAGAGGTGATCACAATTGGCCACCGAGATCTTGTGATTTAACACTTTGCGACTTCTTCTTTTGGGGGCCAAGTGAAAGATAAGGTCTACGCCAACAGCCCAGCGTCGATTCAAGAGCTCAAAGATAGAATTCGTGAGGCTATCGAGGACATAGGGCAACCACTTTGCGATTTGGTTATGGGAAATTTCATGAAAAGGATATGGTCCTGTAAGCGTGGTCGTGGTGGCCATTTGGCTGATGTTGTTTTTCATTATTAACGGCATAACTTCCTCTTTATCGGAGTGAAATTGCGACCTGTAATCGACGAACAACTTTACATGGACAGACGGACGGACATCGTTAAATCGACTCAGCTAGTGATTCTGAGTCGATCGGTATACTTTAAGGTGGGTCTAGCTGTGTTATTTTCAGGTGTTACAAACATCTGCCGTGAAACAAACTTATAATACCCTGTACCACAGTGTGGTGTAGGGTATAAATAGAACGATACACGATTCAACAAAGCATTGAAATTATTAAAATTCGAAAATCATTAAAAAAAACATCTTGACTGATGAGACCCATTTCCACTTCGGTGGCTACGTCAACAAGCAAAATTGTCGCATCTGGGACTCGGAAAATCCAAGAGTTATTTTTGAGAAGCCTCTCCATCCTCAACGTGTGACTGTTTGGTGTGGTTTATGGTCCGTCGGGGTTATTGGACCTTAATTTTTCGAAAATGAGGTTGGATCAACAGTTACGGTGAATGGATTGCGCTATCGAGAGATGATTGATGATTTTTTATGGTCGGAGTTGGATGGTATAGATCTGCACAACGTTTACCTTCAACAAGAAGGCGCTACGTGCCACACAAGCAACCATTGCTCTGTTACGGGAAAAGTTTCCGGACTGTTTTATCTCTCGAAGAGGTGATCACAATTGGCTACCGAGATCTTGTGATTCCTAATTTAGATGGACAGACAGACGGACAGACATACATGGTTAAATAGACTCAGCTAGTGATTTGAGGCTATCGGTATACTTTACAAACTTATAATAGCAGTGTGGTGTAGGGTATAATAAACATGCATTAAAAAACCACCAAATATTTATTTAATTTTGTTAGAAACTCAAAAGAAGCGTTTAATTGCACATTTACGAAATAATGTTTTATTTGGGATCACTGTGCGTTCTAGAGAACACATTCTTGAATTTAGGAATTTATTTATATGAATTACAATACAAAGTACATTTATATTCTAATTTTACGGTCCAGGGAAAATATGGGTGACAAAGACCGTGTTGCTTGCTATATTATAGTAGCGACAGACCAAAGACTCTGGAAATCGAACCCACGACCTCCAAAATCATAGGCGAGCACGCTACCAGCTCACATACTGGGGCGCTCCTAATTTAAGAATTAATACTTTGTATTGTACTTAATCGTTCCTAGTAGAAATGGGGGACATCGGTCCATGTTTTGATATTGCTTTCTAATAAAGGTGCCTTCTGATTATACTTCTTGACTTTCATTCTTTAACCCAACATGCGGAAATTTAAGCTTTTGTTCTTCGTATTGAATTAAATCATCTCCAGTGCATGTTTTGATAAATATGTAATATATGTGCCCGGAATTGTGAAATGTGCTCTATTTAACCTGCAAGTATTTATAGTAATAATGTTTCTCCGTGCATTTGTTGGCGAACAATGGTGGAGGGTCCGCCAGGCTTTAGTCTTTCCTTACGTTTTTATATGGACGTCATATAAAGCAAAACCCCTCAATCTGATTTCTACTGATTGAGCTGAAATGTGGTAATTTGAGATTAACTTTAGCTAGAACCGTTCAAATGAACAGCGACCGTTGTATGTCCATTTTTTGATACATCCTCATGCGTATTTTCGCAAATTGAATATAAATATGGCCGTTTTAGTTTAATTTCGACTAGATACATCCTTATTAATTGTCATCATTGCTCTACGTTTTGTTTTGCCCCCACTCGAAGGACCCTTTCTACAGGACATCAGTAGTTCATATTGGGGTGTCGCAGTGGATCAGGTATGCCATTATAAGCTGACTTCTTCAATGGATGAATGGATGAATGGATACGTATAAAACGTAGTCTTTCATACAGACTATATTTTTGTTTTATATTTCTCTTTTAACTAATGTAGAATTAACGAAATATTTGCCTAATGTGACGATCCTGAGTGCATAAATAACTTTAAATTGCAATTAATTACATTCAAGATATTTTATATACTCATATAAAATGATCACTAAATCAAATCGATGATGTGGGCCTAATTGGAGCAGATGGATGCGAATGAGTGAGTGTATGAATGATTGCACTAAATTATGGAAAATAACATTTTAAGCCCAGCACAGTATATGTAAGAAGAAAATGATGAACCCAATACCAGGCACTACTACCAACTGGAAGAGGAGGTGCAGCAGCAGCCGCCACACTGAAGCACTGACATGGAGTCGACATGTACTCATTTGCATAATACCGCGAATGCCAAACTGGCAACAACCAACCACGACCAAAAAGAAGAAAAACACATTTTTATCGAGGAGAACATTCGTCTTTTGTTCCTGGAACGAGGACTGGAGGCAGACTACTCCAGCTCCAGACCCAACTACAACTGCCAACACCAGCAGCGGAGGCATGTCTTCGGTTGTACGAGTACATTGTACAAATTGGTTATGAATGTAAAAATATTGTAAACACGTTAAAAATGCCACAAAAATAAAAGAAAACGAATTAAAAAAACATTTTTCGTTTCGTCGTTGTATTGCTTTCCATTTTTGTGGACTCTGTCAAATGGAAACTACTTAAAATTCATTGTATTCACAGTTCGACATTCATCATCCGTGTTCGGGGCTTAAAAACGTTTCCAACTGGGTAGCAGGAGACGTGTAGATGTGGCGAGAAAGGGAATGGTATTCCATGTACAACCAACAAATATTCGTCGCCGCCGTTTCCACCAAAAAAAAAGAAGAAAACCCGCACAACGTCAACGCGTCAATTTAATGGTTCCACAATATGGCAAAATGGCTGAATTTTAAAGAGTTTTTTCCATTTCTGTTTCAGTTTTCGTTATTGTTGATGTTTTGTTTCGCTGCTTCTTTTGTGATTCGAACGCGTATTTCGCCGTTTTTATTGGAAAGAAATTTGCATAATTGTTCTTCTTTCTCGAGCAATTGACAGAACAGCCATACAACCATAAAATTGTCAATCCTGTTTCCAGGCAGCATAAAACAGCAAATGCTGCACAATGGGTTGGGGTTGGTTTAACAAACGAAGGATTGTTGTATGTGCGTGAAATCAAGAATAATTTTCTCAGCAATAACTGTTCGGGATCTTTACAGCAGTACCAAGAATGAGATAGCTCTTGGATGATGTCAAGTGAGTCATTGCTGGGGGTGTTGATAGATATTCTGTTGATGTGCTCCTATTAAAGTTCGCCAGCGCGATAATTTTATGGGCTACAAAAATCTTAGGTTGATCTGGCCTCAACCACACCCGGAAGTATCGCAGACTGGAATACGTTGCGGTGCATCCGTATCCCACAGTGTGTCCCAGGAGTCGCAGTCGTCAGTTTTCATTCGTTGCAGTTTTCATCGTCTTCGCCATCCCCGTCGTCTACGTCGTCTACGTCCTTACGGTATTCGATTTATTATCGGAAAAACATCATGAAGCTTGCACAGTTGTCAGGGTTACAATGGATCGCACCAGAAGTGGAGATGGGGGACTTGCTTTTCTGTTTCACCATTCTTAACAATATAGACTTACTTCGTCTGAGCTTGACTCTGGAGACCAATACCACCAACCGCAGCTTCAATGAACTACCCATCCCCTTAGATGTTCGGGTAGCTGAGAAAAAATTCCGAGTCATAATCAACGCCGCTATGTGACCCAGTTTCCCAGCAGATGCAGTGGGACCTGCAGTCCAGCGAGTTCTATCCTGCTGATCCTAGAATCAGGGTACTTAATATAGAGATCAGTAGGAAAGTCAACGAATAGTAATGTAACTTAAGTTCCGGCATCAGCAAATTGTGGGCAACGGTTAAGTCACTCTCGAATCCTGGCAGGAAAGACGACCGATTTCATCATTTCTGAACGCCGTACTTTCCTGCATCAAAGGAAAGCTGACTAGAAGCGGTTAATGAATTCACCAACCACAGCTTCAATGAACTACCCATCCCCTCAGATGTTCGGGTAGCTGAGAAGAAATTCCAAGACATAATCAACGCAGCAGCCGCTCGCTTTATATCTGCTGGTCGAATATCCGCGATGTGACCCAATTTCCCAGCTGATGCAGCTGGACTCACAGACGAGCGAGTTCTAACTTGCTGAACCTAGAATCAGGGATCTTAATCTAGAGATGAGTAGGAAAGTCAACGAATACGAGTAAAGCCGGAACAAAGCAGGCTCATCTGAAGCAATGTGACTTAAGTTCCGGTATCAGTAAATTGTGGTCAGCGGTTAAGTCACTCTCGAATCCTGATAGGAAAGACGGCCGGGCGGCAGTCAGATTTGGTGCTACCACAGTGACTGACATAATTAATTGATTTTATTTTAAGCGGCAATTCATTGAGCACACCGAAAGTGATAGGGCGGTAAGGAGAGTCATGCGTCGTATTCATGTTCTCCGAGCCGAGGAAGTAGCACCATAATTTAGAGTTTGAGCTGTTGCAAATGTCATGCGTAGCGCAAAGTCATACAAAGCGCTTGGCCCCGACGGAATATCTATGTTGATGCTGAAGCAGTTGGACATACCGGGAGTCGAGTACCTGTCTAATGTCCTCAACCTGCCCCTGAACACAGTTAGGTATTCTGGATTTAGGTGAGTTCCTGCCGTTAGGCTTACACACAATGTGCATGAGTACCAAACAACTCTGTGTATCTGGAAACGTTTTCCCTCCTCCTTGGTTAGGATCCCATCTAAAAATTCTCACCATTCTATTGGTCCACATCCGAGAGTATTCTCTACCAGCGATTTTGGATTCCACCGCAGCCACCACGATGCCCCCGAAAGGACCACGCCAATTGTCAGGCCAGAACCTACGTTCCAGAGGCGCTCCTGACTCCCGTGGTAGCAGATTAAGTACTCTGGTCAGACAGCGTAGCCCTAGATACTACCAGTTAGATTCCAGAAAATCAAGGACTGGTGACTCATCTGGGATCACTGTCCAATTCCCATCCTGGGAATAGATGGGATCTATATGATTCGTAGATCCCCCTGCCCCTCACCACACTAATAGTACCCAATTACTGGAAAATGGGCATAGTGGTCCCGCTACTGAAACTGGGCAAAGATGCGAAAAGGGGAGAATCATACAAGCCTACGTCTTTTCTCTCGCCAATAACAAAGACACTTGAAGTTCGATTCCAGAAAATCAAGGACTGTTGACTCATCTGGGATCACTGTCCAATTCCCATCCTGGAGATATGATGGGATCTTTAGGATTCGTAGATGCCCTTGTTCGTGCAAAGATGCAAATAGTGGAGAATCATACAGGCCTATTTATCTTCTCTCGCCCGTAACAAAGACACTTGAGACTTTAATCCTCCCGAGCCTGATCGGACATTTTCCAACAGCTGATCATCAGCACGGCTTCCGAAAGCGGCATAGAACGACTACTGATTTACACGAAATAACCACAAGAAGCCCGGTGACAGAAAAGACCTCGTGGCACTTGACCTATCGAAGGTCTTCGATACTGTCAACCACGCAAACAGTCTGAGTTTTTGGACCATTAATTGCATGTGTGGGCGCCAGTCGTATTCAGAAACAAGAAGTCCAAACCCCGTAGAGTGAAACAGGGAGTTCCCCAAGGTGGGGTGATATCTCCGGCACTGTTTAATCTCCACCTTTCTGCAATTCCATCACCACTTGACGGAGTTGAAATCGTATCATACGCTGATGACTGTGCAATTCTGGAGTCGGGCCGGTTGATCCATGACATATGTGGAAGACTTAATGTCTAACCGACTCAGATTGCCAATTTCTTCGCTGCGAGAAACCCAATCGTATGACACACTGTTTGGACAGCTCAAGTGAAGGAGCAACTCAATGTGATAGTCGATGGCGCAAGAACTCCGACCATCAATTACCCTAAGGGTCTTGGTGTGTCAAATTTGATAACCTTTTCAGGTCCAACGCGCATGCTACAGCTATCTGCAATAACATGATAAGTAGGAACAGGATCCTCAAGTCGGTAGCCGGCAACACATGGGGAACCGACAAATTGTTGACCTCTTTCAAAGCGATAGGTCGTGTGGTTAACAATGCAGCACCTGTCTGGTCACCGAATGCGAGCGAAACGCAGTATAAGAACATGCAGACCTGCCAAAATGCCGCCCTAATAACGATGGCCATGTCTTCTGTGAGTCACCTACATAAGGAGACGAAGGTCATATCCCTGCGACGACACACGAAGCAATATCTGCTTCGTGGCTACCGTCCAGCAGTCCCAACCACCACCTTGTGTATCCCAGGTAGATAAGGAAAAACCTTTATGATCTAGGTCGTGAGGTCAAACGCTACAAAAGAGAACCTCTAGATCCAAGAGCATACCAGTTTGGCATTGCTGACATACACACTGATGCAGTCGCTGAAGCCGTGAATAATTACAGAGTGAAAAACCTTACATGTAGATCAGGAAAAACCTTTATGATCTAGAGCGTGAGATCCAACGCTACAAGAGAGAACCTTTAGATCAAAGAGCATATCAGGCTGGCCTTGCTGACTTACACTCTGACGCAGTCGCTGAAGCCGTCAATAATTACAGTGTAAATGTCGTTCTAGTAGATCACCCTCCATCAGTGGCTTCGAATATAGCGGAATTACCAGGACGTAGACGAGTATTTTTGGCCCAATTGTGATCAGGCTGGCGTAGCCGCCTCAATCGGTATTGGGCAAGGATTGATGGCACATCTAACACCTGTCCCGCATGCAACCGGGGACCACATGACATACTACTCCTGTTCAACTGCCCTGTCAAACCTACTCAACTTCTCGCGGGTCTCTTTGGATCCAGTGAGAGCAGCCACCTTCATTGGCCTGGAAACCAATATAGCAGAACCCACAATACAAGGCGAATCAAACAACACCTTATGTACAACCAAACACCTATTTTGCTACAACAACAACCAGCTCAAAGAGACCAATGTAGCTCCCTAGTGTTACCACGGACTCAGATTCTCTGCATCGAATCCAACCTGTTTGATATATAAAGTTGTCAATAGTAAGAATATCAGTAACGACAAGATCTGTCAAACTTCCTAGAAAGGCCGACCCCAGTATATGCAGTGAAGGGCAGTAGCAGAGCAGGTGCTCAATGCTCAACACCATGCCAATCTTCTGGCGTCTACGTCGAGCAGGCAGTGTCCCTTAACACTTTCTGACTCTAGCGTAGACAGTCTTTTCCTCTCCAGTGCGAGGAGACATTTTGAACTTCTCAGGTGGTAACTTTGCCAAGATTTGTCTAGCTATCCTACAGGTGTCGATTTCTGTCCATCTTTCATTGGACTGTCTCTTGCCTAAGCCAAAGCCTGCATGTGGACAGCGTCGCAACAATATATGCAAATTCTTCAATAATTTGTAATGTCGTTCCTTTCCAAGCAAGTTCATCGGCATTGCAGTCTCCCCGGGATATCCCTATTCCCAGTAACCCATATGAGGTATTTGTTAAACCGCTCAGTCATCTCGTTAAGAGATCTGTGCCATTCGAATTGAATTTGGGGATGTAGCCTCCGAAATTTCAGTCAGATGGGAAGAAAAATCCCGATTCTGGAGCATGAAGAAGCCAAATCAATTTTAGTCCATCAGGTGGGAAGCAAAATCCCGCCTCTGGAGCATCAAGAAGTCTAATCAATTTCAGTCTATATCTAAGGCATAAAACGACTTTCATTTTCCATCCCACTGTGCATTGTTTTGGGAGGGATTTAAACCTGTTTCCAATGCCGTTGCCAATCCTCCTCTGCTCCCCCATACCCACTTTCCACCGCCACATCCATGTCATATTATCCCCCACTACCCGCTCCTAAGCCACCTTCACACCCATCCGCTGCCTCCACCTCCTTGGCATGTCATCCGCATGCTCCTCATTAGCAATTCACGTTCATATGAACGTGTTTTTGTAAATGTGTCAAAAATCGTTGTCATATAAAATGACAGCGTTTTTAATCGATTTACGTCTGTTTTATTTGTTTCAATGGCTGCCCGACTGCATGACTAACTGTCTGCCTGACTGGGTGGTTGGCTGGCGGGGTTTGCCTTTTGTCCACAAAAATATTTAATGAATAGATTGTTTGTGGCATTTTCACACTTGTTTTTTGAGGCGTGAGAAGGGGTTGTTTCGATGGATGGATGGGTGGGTGTGATAAGTCAAATTTCGAATAATGGGAATTCTGAGATTTTATTGTCAAATTTATACTAAAATGTTTAAAGTGATTTAAATATTTTTCTTTGTTTCGTCTATTTCCGAATGAATAGATATATTTTACAAATATAATCAAAAATATTGAAATTGAAGGAAATTATTCGGAAATAATGTCCGTGTGAATTTGTTAATTCCTCTAAATGATGCAGTTTTCACCAATCTTCCTCTAGTTGTTTAACGTTAACGATTCATCAGGTATCCTACGCTTAGTCATGATATCCACTTCAATGGTTTTTAGCCGAAAAGACGTTAGATTAATCGATCGATTTATCTGATAGCTGACTTTGCTTATTTTGGTCATTACCATAATTAGATCGTTCTTGAGTACCCTTGAACTGGTATTAAATAGCCAAATTCAGTTTTACCAATGGTTTATCAAGATCGATTGGTAAAACTGATTCAGTGAAAGGTAATATTGAAATTGCAATTACTAGTTCATACAAATTTAATTGGTTTTTAATAGAACTTATAACGCCATTATTGATTTTCTAGCAACAGATGTTGTACTTTTGTCTTTAGACCAGCACCAATGATAAAGTTATGATAAATCACACAAATTTATCCCAAACCATCAAAACAAACAGTTTTATACCTCTTAAGGTATTCAAATACTTAGTAAGATATACTAATAAATAGAGTTATTAAAATATTCTCGGAGGATCAAATCGCACGAACAAGGTGGGCAATAGTCTGCGCCAAAACGTAAGTTTAATTGCTCACCAACGTCACCTCTCGATTATTTCATGGAACCAAATGTCAACCTAATGAAATTATTCCATTTTGTGTAAAACACCGTATCGTTGCGGCTAATGCAGCCAATGATGCCGCCGGTCCATAAGTCAAAAGAAAACAGCTCATTTTTCAGGATGCGTTGACAGTTCTGGACAGTCTCTGTCTGCTCTTCACATCAAATCCGGCATTTCAACCAAAAATGAGCCTCGTCGCTAAGACAATTATCCGATAAAAGCACATTATTTCCAGAGCACAAATTTTAATTACAAAACTCTATCATGTGCAACCGTAGTTCCTTTGTAAGTCTAGTCATGGTGCAATGCCAAGACAAATAGAAAATTTTTGACTTTGACACATGTCAAGAATCGTACGAGTACGTGGTACTGAAAAACGCGGATAACACCGAAAGGCCAAAAAACAAAAAATATTACCCTTTATTAAGACCCTCCACTATAGGATGGGGGTATATTAATTTTGTCACTCCGTTTGTAGCACCTCTAAATATTGATCTGAGACCCCATAAAGTATATATATTCTTAATCGTCGTAAAATTCTAAGACGATTTAGCCGTGTCCGTCCGTGCCTCCGTCCGTCTGTCTGTTGTAATCACGCAACAGTCCGTAATATATATATAGTTCATAAAATTTCGTAGAACTATTTCTTATAGTTGCAGGGTGTTTGGGATTGCAAATGGGAGATATCGGTCAATGTTTTGATATAGCTCCCCTATAAAGGTCCTTTATACGGATCTTGAGCCATAGATACCACATTTGTTAAGCAATTTAGCAGAAACTTTGTAGTTTTTATTCTATCTTGACAAGAATTCATCACAGCAAAAATTTTACAAATCGGTTCATAATTTGTTATAGTCACTCTATAGAGGTCGCTCCAAAATAAATATACATATTTAAGCCATAAATACCATATTTTCTGAATCTTTGCAGTTTGTATTTAATTAAAACAAGAATAAATCGAAGTAAAAATTTGTATACCCTCCACCATAGGATGGGGGTATATTCATTTTGTCACCCCGTTTGTAACACCCATAAAGACCCCATAAAGTATATATACTCTTAATCGTCGTAAAATTCTAAGACGATTTAGCCATGTCCGTCTGTCCGTCCGTCTGTTTTAATCACGCTACAATCTATAATACTTGAGATAAGTGGCTAAAATTTGGTATAGATACTTCATATAGCTGCAGGTAACTTGGTATTGAAAATGGGCGATATCGGTCAATATTTAGATATAGCTCCTATACATATATAGAATCTAACTTGTAGATGATTCCTACTGCTCTCATCGTCTATATTGAGGTTTGAGTTATTTTGTGAGGTCACATGCTATCCATGGTGGAGGGTATATAAGATTCGGCATGGCTGAACTTAAAGCTTTTGCTTGTTTTAAATCAGTTCATATTTTATTATAGACCACCTACAGATGTCGCTCCCAAAAAGGCTTATTTAAGCCATAAACACCACGTTTTCTAAGAAATTTAGCTGAAACTGTGCAGTTTGTATTATATTTTGGCAAGAATTTATCTCAATAAAATGTAAGCAAATAAAATTGTATTTTGTTGTATACCCCGTGTAGATGTAGCTCTTAAGCTCAAAAGCTATTTTAAGCCACAAACACCATATTTTTCAGGTGAAGTTTGGCTAAAGAATTTGCGCCCCAAAATTTGCAGCGTTCTTTTTTTTAATAATTCACTTAAACAACAAGTAAGAATATTTCTGTCGGGTAAACCGACTAAGGTATACCCAGTATATGTATACTTTAAATACATTGCAGTGTGTCAAATTATAAGCGTTTATATGCCATGGAATGTTAACTTTATAAACTATTCAATTTTGGTACGATTTGGCTATTTTGTGTGGGTGGTACAAAAAGGGGCGTGGTGATAACGTCCATTTTTCATAGGGCTATAGCTACTTTAGAAGCGCTATACTGCTGATACAAGTTATCAGCTGTTAACTTTTGGTGTGGGAGGTAACAAAAGGGGCGCGAAATTGTTTACCGATCAATAAATGCACTTCTAAGCTACCTTATCCTTTTTTTTTTTGTTATTATCTATTGAGGGTTTTTCTCATCTTTTCCTTCTCCTAAAATTTTTTTAGTGTATGAAAACTTGTTCCTTACAGTATAAAATTAGCAATGTTCTAGATATAAGGTTTTATAAACCATCTCTTTATAGCATAAATTACTACATGTAAATACCATTTTATAAATAAAGAGTAATAATAATAATATTTTTGTTACATAACAATGAAATACTTACATTTTTGGGGTACAATGTGGATGTTTGAGCTATTTACGGTGCCTAGACACGTTCAGATTGTACTGATATGTTCATAAAAGTTGTTCAGATTTACCGTGGCTACAATATTGCCAAATATTGTTAGTAAAAAATCAGCGATCCCTTAAAGTTTTTCCAAAAAAAGTGAAAAAAAATAAATTTAATCCCATGTTTTTCGAAAAAAAGTGCAGGAAAACAAAAATTTTTTGGCATGAAATGTTAACAGACTTTGTTCAACGTGTTCTTAGCTACATTATTGCCAAATATAGTTAAGCGCTATCACCAGGTCTGAATAAGCTGTTGCTTAAAAACCGATGACACCTTTTTTCAAGGGGTCCACTGATTTTCCGAATTTTTCGAGGCCCATAAAAAGAAATTGGTCACCAATATCGCCAAACTGAGTATAGGGTTATACTACCATTTGGCAGTAGAATCGAACCTATACCGTCAGATCCGTGTATTTTTTTCACTGTTGCACAGTGTAATAAACATTCCCCATTCAATTTGAATTTTCTGTGCTTTTTCTTTAAAAAAGTAGGGAACATCGAAATGGATGACCCTATACTTAGGGTCTTAGGACACTCCTTCGATGTGTTACACTTTTGGTTTGTAGCAAATGATATATACCCTCTTCTCTAAGGTGAGGGGATAAAAAGGATCGTTTCATGACTTGCTCAATCTCTAAAGATTTTCCAGTAATGAAATTGAACGCAATCCATGGTGGATGGTTTATAAGATTCGGCATTGCCGAACTTACGCTTTTACTTGTTGTAATTCCTTCGGGATCCAGCACCAGTCAATTAATGAAGGTTCAGATGACTGATATAAGCGGGGCTTTAGGGACTATAACAATTTAATATTGTAGCTACCAGTGCGACATTAATATTAAACAGTCTATCAATATGTTGGTTCCAGAACTATCACTAGTAGATCTAATATATATATATATATATATTTATCCTACAGACTACTTACTTACAGTGTCTATAAAATCGGCAGTAAGGGAAATAAAGTCGGCTAGTGGCTGAGTCTCAACATAGTGACCAGCACGGGCGTCAACATTTACTTACTGAGATTACGGCCCTAAATTTACAGACAGTTCTCGACGACCGTAGATCTCTCTACGAGATGGCTGAACAGTTTAGCATATACGTCATATACTTGTTACCTGTGCCTAGCGATATACCGGGGAAATACAAAGCCGATGAACTAGCTATGAAACAATCGACATTATAAATTCTACCTGCAAATTACGAGTTGTACAGGGTGGCGCAGAATGAGCTATATGGTTTAAACGGTTTATATCTTTTTTATTTTTGCGATTATTATAATTTGTTTGTTAAAAATACAGTATATTATTGGGGAATTTTTTGTAATTAGCTTTGAAAATGATATCCTGTAAACGATGTCCATTTTCTGTTTCGCATATTGAAAATATGCGAAAGAAAATAGAAATTAGCATATTTTCAATAACTTTTCGCAAAATTTCGGAAAAATTCAATTATTTTTGTACGTTGTTCGATTCATAATTAATTCCCCAAGTCTCCTTCACACAGTGCTGAAAAAAAACAAAGAATGAATAATAATTAAAAAAGTTATAAAGAATTCAAACCATATAGCTCATTCTGCGCCACCCTGTATTCTAGTCATGATGATGGGGTACTCCATGAAAGCCGCTCTGCTCTGAGAGTTTTGTCATCGGTGGCATGTCATAACGTCCCGGGTCATAGCAACCATGGACAATAAGGCACTTCCAAAAGTGTCACAATGTCCACAAAGGCGATGTTACTACGTCCATGTTTACAGTGGACCATTTGGTCTGTAAGTTATCGTTGAAGAGAACTTTCGAGTTATAGAAATGTCGAAAGGTGGCTACGCGATCCAAACTGTTTTTGTGTGGGTTCAAAGATTTTCTCCTCTGAGGTATTATTTACACATCTTTCCAATGAAAATTATTGACCGCAGAATATTGAACGACTCTCTGCTGTTACATCGCGTCAGTGCACCAGTCTAGGACCTGATAATGCCATGTTAATGGAAACGCCATTTTAAAGTTTCCAGCTGTTTTCATATAAATCCATGCCAATTTGTGGACCAATACTTATCCTCACATGATAATCCTTAAGTATATATCTAATACAGACGTTACGGCATCGGATTATCTCAATGTTGTCCGGATGTTTATCGTTACTATTCTTCACCAGAAACGCTGCATTTATATTATGTGTAGTGGTGTTATGTCTATTTTTAGTGTTGGTGTTAAATGTTTCCAGTGCCTTGGCTGGGAATCGAACCCAGCACCTTCGGAATTCAAGCCTAGCGCACTAACCACTGAGCTACGAAGGTTTGTTAAACATTTGTAGTCCCATTTATAAAGTCTGTTTACATTCACTTTAACTCGATAATTGGTGAACCAAGTAAACATCTCCACCCGTTTCCCCATCCTTTCATTATTTCTGATAATTTATCTTCCTTGTTTCTGAGTCATCTAACTGTATGTAAACCTTCATATATGAATTTAAATTATCACTTCAATTTGTAACAATTATTCCCATAAAACATAATTCTTTCCAACATTGCAATACAAATTCTAAAGTCTGGAGATGACAACTCAATTTCAGATACCATTCACACGTGAGATGATGAATGGATGAATGACCGAGCGAGCCCACACTGTTGTATTGTCCACATTGATTTGGTTTAACACACTCCCCTGCCCCCCAAAATTGTGGAAGAAAAAGGACGAGAACCAGGACGATAATGAAGAACAATGAATGAATGCATCCCACAAAAAACACCCTCACAAATGCAATTGCATCTGCAGTCAATGGAAAGATTTTGATCTATGACTCCATTGTTCTTCCATTTTGACCACAATTGCAAGTAAAGGTAACAAAACTAAACACCGGCTAGGACAGGGAATGGACATGGACAGACAATAAGACTAGTGCTGGCTTGTTGTGTTGCTTGACCAGGATTGCAATGAAATCAAATATAGTCATATAGACAAATGTGCACGTTGTCCTTCTCCTGCTCGTCCTACTCCTCCTATTGGCATACTACTGTTGATCCAAAAAGGAAACACATTGCAACTTTGCAAGCAGAAAGATAAGAAAAACACCCAAAAAAAATCCGGCAATGCAATCGAGAGGCATATGCAAAATGTTGACTAGAAAGGCTAGATGACTAAAACGAAGAGCAAAAGAATAGGCATACAAAGCCGAAAAAATTGCATTTTTTCATTTCGACCACAGAGGGGGAAGTCAGTCGGTCGGTCAGTCACTCAATTGGAAGTAGAGTGAACAGGATTGGATGGTTCTTGTTGCAGGTTCATAAACAAATGTCCAGGTACACGTTGGACGTTATGAATAATTTGTGACCATCGAGTGGGCGGGTAGTCGCGGGTTGTGGGCCTCTCTTAACGCCTTTCCTTTTGTGGCATATGACTGCTGATGTTGCATTTGATGTTGCTGCGTTTGCCACTGCTAGCTACGTTGTTGTTGTTATTAAGATTTACAATGTTGTTGGATGGCGTGGCTTGCGTTTATACAGCTGCTGGGATGGTGTGTCGGTGGCAGTAGTCTTGCAAAAGTCATCTCTTGACAATGTGTGAACAAATAATTCCATCAACGGTAACAAAAGCGCAGCAGTCAGTTCAGATATTGTTGCATTCTACCGTCGACAGGGACGTTGCAACATGAGGGAAGACTTTACTAGAAATTCGTTTGGGGTTTCTCGATTTGCAGGGTATTACAAAACTGGAAGATTGTTGAGATTATAATAAGCATTAATATTTTTCTGCGAATTTCAATATAGATGGATATAGCAGATCGCATGTACCATAGCAGATCGCATATACCACGGGTGCAGTTGTTTTTCAGCGAAACCAACCTGTGTAGTCATCAATAATACAAATATCGGTACCGATCAGATATGCCAGATTTAATAGAAAGGCCGACTCAAGTGTATCCGGACGCCGTTTATTCAATGTGGAATTGTAAAAAACAGATTAACTTCTTTATCTCCACAGATGTTTGGTCTTCTTCATCTGCTGTGTAGCAAAAAAGTGGGTTTAGTTAAGCTCCGCTATCTCGCGATTAAAACAAGTATCTACGACATCATTTAAGTAAAAACCCGCATCACTTTATAGACAAAAGTCAGCCTTTTCCCGGTAAGTTGGAGTACGCGCGATTCCGGTAGAACTTTTGGTAAGAAAATTTTAGTCTTGGCAATAGGAACGAGATGGATTGGAACACCAAACACACGTTCAGGGGTGTTGGGTAATCGACATCTACCGAGTAAGCGCTGGTTAGTTTTCTTTAGCTGTTATTAGTGCACGTTTCTAGTTAGTGGCAAAGCAGTGTAAAGTAAGGTTATAGTACGTAACGGAATGTAACTCCGCGTAACTGGTATCGTCTTTTGGTGTAACATTTGAAAAAATTAAAAAGATATAAAATAGAATTTATTAACGCATAGGAAAAAAATGAAAAATGAGTGAAAACTGTAGCTCAAGATTGGCCGCTGCTATAATGGCAGATGATTTGGCAGCCAATGCCTCACTGTCTGCTAAGGATGGCGACAAGTTCAATACAGACCAAAGGCGACGACTCTTAAAGGCCAAAGAGACGATGCAGAAATGGCAGCTCACAAACAAAGAAATCATGAAACAGGTCACATAAATACTTACAATAAAAATAACTTGTATCCTACCAACTGCGATTCCTAAGACATAGCTAAGGAAGCAGAGTCCCCAGGGGATGGAATAGATGAGCCATGGTCGTTAATCCACCTCAAGCCTAGGGGAAGACACACTTTACGAAAGGAAGACCGAGCGCTTCAGCTAAACCCCCGTCGAGAAAACCGATGCGTTTAAAATTCCGGTAGACAATGTGTCATTCATCTCTCAGTCCAAGGAACTTGAAGGCTACAAGAGAAATAGGTCTAGAGATACAGGTTCAGCGAACATCACGGGGCAAATCTCTACAACGAGGGCTGCATTACACTGAAAGAAAAGTGCTACATCAAATCAATGAACGCATTTCTTCAGCCATTTTTCATCAAATTGATGTAAAATCTCCCTTGATTTGATGAATTTGATCTTCAATTTGAAGACTATGTTTTTCACAGGAAAAAACGTTACATCAAGTCAATGTAAAAAGGTTCATCAATCTTGATTCATTGAATTGATGTAAATATTTCATTGATTTGATGAATGTGTTCTTTAATTTGCAGGAAAGGTTTTCTTTGGCTCTTGTTCATCAGTCTAAAGTAAAAAATGCATTCATTCGAAGATTGTGGTTATCAATCAGAAGATTTTATTTTATCAAAGTAAAGATTTTTTGTTTCATAATTGTTTATAGACGTGTAATAGAGCAACTAATTGTACAAAACTGTATATATTTCATCGCCGCTGATTTAATATTTTGAAACCAAATTTATAAAAAAAACGTTTGTTATGGACAAATTTAATTTCTTTTTTTCAGAAATATGAATTAGTGTCTAAAAATCATCCAGTAGCTGTTGCAAATAACACTGTACAAAAATTTCAAACTTTTTTCAAAGTTTGAAATTTTTGTCAGTGGATTCTGTTAGAGGAGACCAAAAAAATATATACGTGTATCGGCGTTTTGAACGATCACATCGGCATTTTATTTTAGGGGGGGTTAAAGTTTTCCCCCCATTGCTTGTTCGTGCAGAATATCGGTATATAAAACTATGTGTTCTGTTCATCTGAGGTGTAGGGTATCTTCAGCAACTTTGTAGCAAATCTTAAGGCCTATATTTTTGTGGAATATATCAACCCTCTAGCTTCCCCCTATAACGGTGATTTTTGCCTATATTTTAACAAATCGTAAAAAACTCCCCTAAAAATGGGCGGGCCGGGGTTGAAATGTTCTACCAAAATGTCGGCCATACAATTTTACTATATGTGTCAGAACTAGGGTAATCAAAAACCGCACCGGTTAATCGGTTTCTCTTTAAAAACCGCCTATCGGTTTCCGGTTTTTCTGCTTTTTCGAATAACTCGAACCGTCGGTTTTTTCAACTCGGTTTATTCGACTTTTCGGTTTTTTGAAACTATTATAAAATGATAAAGAAAATATTATTTTTGAAACAGGAACCTACCTAAAATTTTGAAAACATCAATATAAAAACCGTTGACATCATTTGTGCATATCCATCGATTTCAAAATTCAGTTTTATATGTATTTATACTGTTTACATTGCTAACATCTCTATTGACTTTGTCTGCATATTTTATCAAGGGTCTTATTGCGGTATAGAAATTAATTAACAATCCTTTCTAATTGAAATGTAGGTATAAATAAAATACATATGTTCAGTTTCACATTTCGACAACTTTTCATCTCTATAGTATGCTCAAGGCAGAATCCGCTACTTCTGATAACACTGTACAACAATTTCAAACTTTTTTTAAAATAACAGGGTTCTGTCAGTGGATTCTGGTAGAGGAGACCAAAAAAATATATACGTGTATCGGCGTTTTGAAAGATCACGTCGGAATTTTATTTTAGGGGGGGGGGGGGGGGGGTTAAAGTTTTCCCCCCTTTGCTTGTTCGTGCAGAATATCGGTATATAAAACTATGTGTTCTGTTCATCTGAAGTGTAGGGTATCTTCAGCAACTTTGTAGCAAATGTTAAGGCCTATATTTTTGTGGAATATATTAACCCTCTAGCTTCCCCCCATAACGGTGATTTTTGCCTATATTTTAACAAATCGTAAAAAACCCCTAAAAATGGGTGGGGCGGGGTTGAAATGTTCTACAAAAATGATGGCCATAAAATTTTACTATATATGTCAGAACATACCAAAGCCCAAAACTTAACACAAACTCCAAAAAGCCGGCCAAATTCAAGATTTCCTGTTAAGGGTTAATTTGTTATTCCTCGCATATGTAGGTTCTCCCAGCTCTGAAGAGAAGGTTGTTATTCAACAACTACCAAGAGTACTTTTGCTCTTCTTCATTATTTCTGTCATTATATTTTTGTCACTCAAAATTACCATAACAGAACTTTTGAGTGGCACGTTACTTATGAACGTTAACGTTTGACATCGTGGGTCAACCCGTTAATCTTTTTATTTTCTTACAATAGTCTACAAGGGAATTTGTAAGAATAATAATGACTGACTGTTTGGGAAAACTTGACTGGTTTTGCTACGTCTGTGGCAAGCATACCCTTATGGAACATAGGGTATTTTTACGAGCAAAGTGGAGGATATATATTAAGTTTATTTTGAACTGGAAGTTTTTCCAGATGAGCCATGGGTGCCAAAACATATATGCCGAAATTGCTATATCGGTTTGATGCTGTGGTCTAAAGGTAATACAAGTTTTAATTTATATTTGATTATACATATATATTTATATTTTGATTTTCAGTTTTCAACTGAAACTGATGAGCATGGCGAACGGTTCCATCAGATATGTCTTCCTATTGAAAAACGCTATAAAGGCAAGAGCATTTTGTCACTTATAACAGATTTATGTTGGACATTGTTTGATAATGGCGTCGAATTGTCAAGAGTGAAAAAAAGTGAATTAAAAATAAATGAACTTATGTATTTAATAAGTATTTCTCCTTGTATATGCGTTATTAATAGATTTTTTGTTTATAGTCCTGAAATATAATTTAATATAAAATAAATATTATTTAATTGTAAAATAAAATCATTTTTTTGGCATCTCTCACATCAACCCCGAAAAATCCAATTTTTAAAGACCTTTTTGGTACTAACACTATATAATATTTAAATTAACCCTTAACAGGAAATCTTGAATTTGGCCGGCTTTTTGGTGTTTGTGTTAAGTTTTGGGCTTTGGTGTGTTCTGACATATATAGTAAAATTTTATGGCCATCATTTTTGTAGAACATTTCAACCCCGCCCCACCCATTTTAGGGGAGTTTTTTACGATTTGTTAAAATATAGGCAAAAATCACCGTTATGGGGGGAAGCTAGAGGGTTAATATATTCCACAAAAATATAGGCCTTAACATTTGCTACAAAGTTGCTAAAGATACCCTACACCTCAGATGAACAGAACACATAGTTTTATATACCGACTAGCTGAGCCCGGTGCGCTTCGCTGCCCATGTCAAAATTCGCGCTGTAGAAACTGTATTTTATATCCGATCAGTACGAAATTCGGCAGAAAGAGGTTTGTTATTACATGAAGGAATACTGCCAAATTCGGAGAAAATCGGTTCAGATTAAGAAATAGCCCCCATATATATGTTACCCCCGATTTGAAATTCTAGCGCTGTAGAAACTGTATTTTATATCCGATCAGTAAGAAATTCGGCAGAAAGAGGTTTCTTATTACATGAAGGAATACCGGAAAATTCGGAGAAAATCAGTTCAGATTTAGATATAGCCCCCATATATATATGTTACTCCCAATTTGACATGTAAGCGCTGTAGAGACTGTGTTTTATATCCGATCAGTACGAAATTCGACAGAAACAGGTTTCTATTTTACATGAATGAGTATTCTAGGAAAATCGATTCAGATTTATATATAACCTCCATATATATGTTCCTCCAGATTTGGTTACAAAGCGCTATAGAAGTTGTACTTTACTTCCGATCATTACAAAGTTCTCCAGAAAGATTTTTCTCAATTTAGGAACGAATGTTGCTTAATTTTCCGATTATCGGTTCAAAATACATTTACCAATTATTCCAAATTATTATCGCAATGACCCTTATCGCATTGTTAGGGAGGTGTAGGGTATTATATAGTCGGCCCCGCCCGACTTTCTGCCTTTCCTTACTGGTATTAGTAATAAATTCACTGAATGAAAAAATACCGAATTCAGTGGAAAGTCCAGAAAATAGAAATGTATACTTATAAAATTTCCAAATTCTTGTTTCATTGATATTGCATCACATTATCATATTGCGATTGTATTGGAGTGAGCAGCTGTAATTATCGCATACCGAGCATTTTTGTTCATGTATTTCCTATATAATACTTGCAAGATATATCAAAATATGGGCTGGGCCACGCCCACTGGTCCTATTCCGCCCATTTGAAAGCCAATCACGTAGACTGCTACCAGATACATATACGCAAAATTTCAACACTCTCGCTAACAAAATGAGCAAGATAATTCAATTTCAAAATTTGGCTTATATGGGCGGTGGCCCGCCCATTGGTCAGATCCCGCCAATTTTTGGACCAATCACGTGGACTGTCACCAGATACATATCTACAACATGACAGCACTCTAGATAAAAAATTGTGCAAGTTATATCAATTTCAAAATTTGGCTTATAAGGGCGGGGCCACGCCCATTGGTCCGATCCCGCCCATTTTCTGACCAATTACGTAGAATGCCACCAGATACATATACACAACATTGCAGCACTCCCGATAGCAAATTGTGCAAGATATAAAAATTTCAAAATTTGGTCATTGTGGGCGGGGCCACGCCTATTGGTCCGAACCCGCCCATTTTTGGACCAATCGCGTAGATCGCCAACGAATATATATACACAAAATTCCAGGTCTCTCGCTAACAAATTGTGCAAGATATCACATTTTTTAAATTTGGCTTATATGGGCGGTGCCACGCCCATTGGTTCGATCCCGCCCGTTTTTGGATCAATCACGTAGACTGCCACCGTTTACATATACACAAAATTCCAGCACTCTCGCTAACAAATTGTGCAAAATATCTCAATTTAAAAATTTGCCTTATATGGGCGGGGCCACGCCCATTGGTCCGGTCCCGCCCATTTTTGGACCAATCACGTAGACTGCCACCGTTTACATATATACAAAATTCCAGCACTCTCGCTAACAAATTGTGCAAAATATCTCAATTTCAAAATTTGGCTTATATGGGCGGGGCCACGCCCATTGGTCCGATTCCGCCCATTTTTGGAAAATTCGCATAATCTGCCATTAAATGCATACAAACAAAATTTCAGCACTATACCTATAATAGGAGCAGAAATATCGGATTTTTAACCTGCGATTTGTATGGGAGGTACCACGCCCCTTTGTCCAATTTTTTTTTTTTTCTATATAAACCATCTCGTGACAATTTAGAATCGAATAAAAAAAAATCATCCAAATCGCTCCAGCCGTTCTGACGTGATGCCATTACACAGATGGACCGTTTCATTTTTATATATATAGATATTCTGCACGAACTAGCAAAGGGGGGAAAACTTTAACCCCCCCTAAAATAAAATTCCGATGTGATCTTTCAAAACGCCGATATACGTAAATATTTTTTTGGTCTCCTCTACCATAATCCATTGACAGAACCCTGTTATTTTTTTTTTGTGTTGTACTGTGTAATATATGTATATAATCGGTTTGCCATTTATATGATGCTAAAAGCTAAGATTTTGCCGATCTTCACTATTAGTCAAGTTTTATAAAAATCATAATCAATTTTTTTGAAAGAAATCTCTTTAAAAATTGAACATAAATATTACAAATATTGCAGAGATTATAATATTATATCATAAATGAAATTGGAACAATTACCTATTATAAATAAAAATATGAAGTGTTTAAAATAAAATTTTCAAATAAATCTTAATTTAATTGGAATATGGTTACATATTGAATTTGCACTACGCTTATTTTACGTCATCTAACAAAATGTTGAGCATTATTTATGCATTTTTATTAAAAAAGAAAAACCGAAAACAACCGGTTCACCGGTTTTTTATTTTCGGTTAAACCGAAAACCGGTTTTAGAGTTATCTTAATTTTCGAAGAAACCGAAAACCGTATTTTCAAAATAACCGGTTTTTTGATCACCCTAGTCAGAACACACCAAAGCCCAAAACTTAACACAAACACCAAAAAAACGCCCAAATTTAAGATAGCCTGTTAAGGGTTAATTTGTTATTCCTCGCATATGTAGGTTCTCCCAGCTCTGAAGAGAAGGTTGTTATTCAACAACTACCAAGATTACTTTTGTTCTTCTTCATTATTTCTGTCATTATATTTTTGTCACTCAAAATTACCATAACGGAACTTTTGAGTGGCACGTTACTTATGAACGTTAACGTTTGACATCGTGGGTCAGCCAGTTAATCTTTTTATTTTCTTACAATATTCTATGATATTCTACGATAAATGATTACTCAGCCCATGGTCAATTGCGTATTTGCTGGGTACCAGGACACAACGGAGTGATTGGAAATGAACGGGCAAACAACTTCGCTTCAAAGGGCAGAGAACTTCGAGTAATAAACTTGAAAAATTGGAAACCTTTAGAAGCCACGAAAAATGAGTTGAAGCACTGGGCAGTGATGGCTCATAAAACTGTGTGGAATAGCGCAACAGTAGGAGCA
The DNA here is from genome assembly GCA_963930755.1 of Eudasyphora cyanicolor. Taxonomy (NCBI): domain Eukaryota; kingdom Metazoa; phylum Arthropoda; class Insecta; order Diptera; family Muscidae; genus Eudasyphora; species Eudasyphora cyanicolor. Next base: position 207,662,349 of record OZ005737.1, on the reverse strand, counting down.
ACTGCAAAGATACTGTGGGGTGACCCAAATGAAAAGAAAACAAGAAGTCTTCTGAAACTAAACAAGATCGATATTAGTAAGATGATGAGTGTTCTAACGGGACACTCAAGCTTACAAGCACATCTTCATCGCATAGGACTAGCAGGAAACGACGAATGCAGGGCATGTAGAGAAAACATCGAAACTATGGAACATTTTCTGTGTCACTGCCCGGCTTTCACACATGCAAGATCCCAACATTTCGGGTCCGACATATTACCAGACTTGACTCATCTCAGAGAATATGACTGGAAGATACTGAGAAAATTCGTGTCTAGTACCGATTTTCTGTAACTCGTGAGGTATAAAAACGATCATAAATAAGGAGCGCACAACAGGCCGAACCACTGGCTTAAGTGTATGTCCATGGACATGAGACGTTTAAACGTCACCTCTCTTCAACCTAACCTAACCTAACCTACAATATTCTACAAGGGAATTTGTAAGAATAATAATGACTGACTGTTTGGGAAAACTTGACTGGTTTTGCTACGTCTGTGGCAAGCATACCCTTATGGAACATAGAGTTTCATTTTTTACGAGCAAAGTGGAGAATATATATTAAATTTATTTTGAACTGGAAGTTTTTCCAGATGAGCCATGGGTGCCAAAACATATATGCCGAAATTGCTATATCGGTTTGATGCTGTGGTCTAAAGGTAGTACAAGTTTTGATGTATATTTCATTATACATATACATATATATTTATATTTTGATTTTCAGTTTTCAACTGAAACTGATGAGCATTTCGAACGGTTCAATCAGATATGTCTTCCTATTGAAAAACGCTATAAAGGCAAGAGCATTTGGTCTCTTATAACAGATTTATGTTGGACATTGTTTGATAATGGCGTCGAATTGCCAAGAGTGAAAAGAAAAGTGAATTAAAAATAAATGAACTTATGTATTTAATAAGTATTTCTCCTTGTATATGCGTTATTAATAGATTTTTTGTTTATAGTCCTGAAGTATAATTTAATATAAAATAAATATTATTTAATTGTAAAATAAAATCATTATTTTTTTTGCATCTCTCACATCAACCCCGAAAAATCCAATTTTTAAAGACATTTTTGGTACTAACACTATATAATATCTAAATTAACCCTTAACAGGCAATCTTGAATTTGGCCGGTTTTTTGTGTTTGTGTTAAGTTTTGAGCTTTGGTGTGTTCTGACGTATATAGTAGAATTTTATGGCCATCATTTTTGTAGACCCCGGCCCGCCCATTTTTAGGGGAGTTTTTTACGATTTGTTAAAATATAGGCAAAAATCACCGTTATAGGGGGAAGCTATAGGGTTAATATATTCCACAAAAATATAGGCCTTAACATTTGCTACAAAGTTGCTGAAGATACCCTACACCTCAGATGAACAGAACACATAGTTTTATATACCGATATTCTGCACGAACAAGCAAAGGGGGGAAAACTTTAACCCCCTTGCTTGTTCCGATGTGATCTTTCAAAACGCCGATACACGTATATATTTTTTTAGTCTCCTCTACCATAATCCATTGACAGAACCCTGTTATTTTTTTTGTGTTGTACTGTGTAATTTTAACATAATCACACTCATTCGTAATGAATTCATTCATGTGATATTGTAGGTGTTGTTATGTATGTGTGTATTAATGCATGCTCTATTACGTGAGAGAAGAGTGCAGAAACAGAGAGACCTTTTTTATTTTAATATACGCTCTTTTTGTGAACCTCTCTCTAGTTTCGCTTGACGAGCAGTATTGCCATATAAGTAAAACGCACTATTTGTAGCGCATTTTTGACTGTGTGGGTGTTTTGCATAGATTTTATTTGCTTTAATAAAATTGACCACTTTTCGCCTGAAACTCAAGTAAAGGAATATATTTATACCAATTTATATTTCAAATTATAAATACGCTCTATTCCTGAAATAGTTATGTACTAACAAAGTTATTTCCAATATGTTGAAGTTTAAAAATGTCCAGTTTCAGACGGTTAGAAAAAGTGGAACACAAAGAAATCAAATAAAAGCGCTAAAATTTCTCAAATCTATAAATTGGGTTTTTGATAAATTGGTATCACTTTAAATTTAGATCTAAAATCAATAACCACCAAAATCTAAATTTTTGTAATATTACTGCATAAAGTAATTTGATAATTGAAGTTACATTACATCTTGGGTACGACTAAAAAATTAAAAAACATATGTATCTGTATATATATTTATCAAAATATTTAGGTACACATGTCTAAAAACTCCAATTTAAACAAAACAATAGTTTGTATTTCCTTCGTCATTTCTACTTATTAAAAAAATGGCAACCCTAGTAACAGTTCTTGAGAACTTTTGCACAGTGTCTCATATAAATATTAATGAATCTTTATATTTTAACATCATAAACCAAATATTTTAAAATAGTATTTATAATACTAATTAAATATGTGCATAGGTTAGTTTAACTCGAAAAATTTTATCATTGATTTCTAAAAATTTGCAATTAAGAATCACTGTGCACCGTTGTTATAACACAGGTCAGGGATGGACCTACGACCTTTATATTTATTTTATTATTGTTGCATATTTCCATTTGCATGTCACAGTAGTATGCAACGAGAATTGTTAATGTAACCCAGTGGTATAACATGAAGCCATCGCCACAAAGGACGGGTGCAGGGGTTAGCTCTTATTTGTTATTTCTATAAATCGCTATGGATGTGACATGTAAACAAGTAAGAAAGTTTCAGTCGGGTAAACCGACTAAGGTATACCCTCACTTTGTGAGTAATGTAATATGGAATATTAAACGAATTATTCTGTCAATTTGTATGGGAGGTAACAGAATGTTTTTAACAAATACACCTATTTTTCTCTGAATAGTAGATTCTTTAAATACATTGCACTGCGCCGAATTATAAGCGTTTTTTGCACTGGTATATTAACGTTATGAGATATTAAATTTGGTATGATTTGGCCATTTTGTGTGGGAGGTACCAAAAGGGGCGTAGCAACATGGCCCATTTTTCTCGAGTTGATAGCGACTAATAAACTAATGCTATGTGTGGAATTTCAGAAGATTCGAATAAGTAGTATAGCAGTTATTAAAGATTCAATACTTCACAACATTTTAACACTTTGTGGGGGAGGTACTAGAAGGAGTGGACCAATATGGCCCATCTTCGAACTTAGCCGGAGATAGAAAAAAGTATTACCACGTACCAAATTTGAAGTCAATCGGGTACTCCTTTCGAGAGTTATCGTGCGCACCAGCCAGCAGACAGACAGACACACAGATAGACAGACAGACAGACAGACGGACGGACATTGCTCATTCGAGTTAAAATGACCCAAAACGAATATCCGCCGAACATACTTAGGGTCTTAGATCACTCCTTCGATGTGTTACACTTTTTTTTCGTAGCAAATGATATACATATACCCTCGTCACACTAAAGTGAGGGTATAAAAAGACAAACCGCCTTCACCAGGAACTAAAACCCTATGTTTCTTATACTAAGCGGTGCCCACTATTCGCCACCGTATTCCATAGCCCTAAGTAATGCACATATCTGTTTTTTTCTACGACACATTTTTCATCGTCATTAAAAAAATCCCGTTAAACAAAATCAACCACCACTCGCAGTTCCTTGTTAAAAAAGAAAAGTACAGATCTTCAGTTGTTTCTTATTGGGCATGGTAAACAGAAGAAATTATAAGGTGATAATGAGTATTTACTTATATTTTAGATGAACATAAAAAACGGAATAACCTTATTCAAGGTAAAGTATTTTTATAATGGAACAAATTTAATTGTTTTGAATTATATTTTTTAGATCAACTTAAATTCCTGGCAGAAGCTACAACAAAACAAAATGTGCTTCTAAACGCCCTGCACAGAAATCAAACCGAAGCACAATGGTTTAGAATAAAAATCGATCGGCCAAAATTGAATAACTTTTATTCTAGTAAACATTTTTGAGTTCAAGGACCCAAGGATTATTTTGAGATATTAACATTGAAAATCGGGCTATCGGCTATATTTTTGAAATTGGGCTAAAGTTGACTACTTTTCTTATTTTTGGATTTAAACGATAAGTAATATTTCTATTTTTGTTTTATAAGAATCATATTACATACCCATTTATAAAATGTATTTAAGATATGACTAAAAATAAAACTGTTCTTACTGAAAGGGTATGTCACAAAGAGCTCGCCATATAACCACTAAGATAGGAGTGTCGAATTGGGTGGTTAATTGGCGTTAGGGGAGATGGACCGGCACTGCCACCCGTCCATTGTAGGCGGTGTGGTTTCTAGGTAAAATGTGCTAGCGCTTTTGGTGTGGAAAGGTTATGCAGCGAGGGGTCAATAACCCCCTTCGTAGGACATGCCTATGTTAAATTCACCAGGTAAAAGCATGGCAAGTAGATTGTGAGGGACTAGCGGTAGTTCTTTAAGGCCTAGCGAATATAGACGTGCGGCACTAGTCCCCTATACCACTGGGAATGTCTATCTGTTGTATAACAACGTGTTTATGTGGGTACCAAAACATTGTATGTGTTTATAAGTCTAGATACAGTCTTTAAATCGTCGACACAACTGCCAACAAAATGTATCACAATCGGAATATCCATCCCTGTAGCCTGCTGAAAGCAAAGCAGAGTAAAACAAAATGTTTTGTGTGGCAGCAAAAAACAAACTCCGTTATGAGAAACACCACCGAGTGTACGCCGACCCCTTTCTTGCTCAATAAGAAATTAGAATTGTCTGTCGTTTCAGTCTGAAAGTGATCAGTGATCGTCGATACGGACAAATATGAAAGTGCGAAAAATGAAAAAATTTGAAATTATATTGCATTTATTTATTGGTGGCCAATTATTTATTGTTATTTATTGGCCCCAATAAAAGGGAACACAGGGGTAAAAATTGGTAAGTATTTGGTTCTGAATTTACCAATCACGTAGATTAGCATCTATTTTCAGAAAGCCCATTTATATACATATATAGATTACGATTTTGATTTAATGTTGTCTTAATGTGTATCATTTTTAATTTTATATAAGCATTGACGTTGAAGTTTTGAATAAGGAATACGTTAAAATTTTTGAATGGGAAGAGTCCGTACAAAAAGTATACAATTTGCTATCGAAAGGTCTATATTTAAACATATGGATTTATCAGAAGCAGGTATTAATCAATAATGTGTAAATATATTAACTTCATATGAAACTATAAAAAATTTATCATTCTCTATAGTTTCAAACATGTCATTGTTTCTAATGAAATTAACCTGGTGCCTTCATGGATATTTATACCCTTCTTCAAAGTTCACTAGAAATTACAAGGATGGAAAAAACATTTAGAAAATACACTATAAAGGATTCACAGGAATCGGTCATGTTTCTTGCTAGAATTGGACAACCACTTATCATTTTTGCAAAGAAGAGGCGATCGTGTTCAACCGTTCATTGTTGCTATGGTGATGTGAAATTCGAAATACCGGAATATAATTATTTTCTTTATTTGGACCAACATTTATTACCATTCACGGATTTCCAAAGAGTATTCGATACTTGTTTTAAAAGTTTCCATTTATTCAATTTAGAGTTTCCAAGCGCATCTGCACAATTTTGGATGTTTATTCAAATGTAGTTTTATAATATGAAGTGTGGCAAATCAAAATTTTTTTTTTTTTTAAATGGATTCAAAATAAAAATATATTTTTTGTTTGTACAACGCTTAAAGCAATTTACAAGAGCTGATAAAAAATGTCCGTTTGATAAAAATTAAATAATTTGAAGACAATTATACATTACCCCGATGTAAAATTATATTAAAAAAGAAGCATATAAGTATTATATTTGATGAACAATTACTTACAATTGGTGTCAATGTTATCAAAAAAATGGTGATAAAATTGATGCGCAATGTAATTTTTCAATAAAATTAAATACTTATTTACTTTTTTAATAAATTTGTACATCGGGTTAATGTAAAATTGTCTTCAAGTTAATGAAAATTATTTATGAATCCATCAATAGTACATCAGTTTGATGTATTTTTTTCATCAAATTAATGAATATTTGACATCTACCCAATGAATTCAATATTCACCTTGATGACAAATAAACATTGATTTGAAGTAAATTTTTATCGAATGGAATTATTGATTTTCTTCAACTCAAAGAACATTTTACATTGAACTGATGTCAAATTTACTTCCATCCAATTAAAATGATTCATTGAATCACTTAAATTAATCTTCAATTTGATGTATTTTTTTCGTCAAATTTATGAATATTTGACATCTTCTCAATGAATTAAATATTCTCATTGATGACAAATAAACCTTGATTTGAAGTATTTTTTTTGTCAAATGGAAGAATTAATTTCTTCAACTCAAAGAACAATTTACATTGAGCCGATGTCAAATTTTCTTCGAATCAATGTAAATTATTGAAGTAAAATTGATGTACACTTTTTCTTCAAGCCAATGAAAAGTGTTGTAAGTTCAAAATCGAAGAAATACTTCTTCAGGTTGATGTCGGAATTCCTCATTTTGATGAACTTTTTCCGTTCAGTGTAGGGTAGCCATTGTGGGTGACGAAAACGAAGTATGTAGAATAAAGGAATCAAACTGGAGAAGACTAGAGAGTAGACTGCATTTCGAGGTATCAGAAAAGATACGAGAAGATACCGGGGAGACCCCGTACTTTGGCAACATCATCGCGAAACAAGGCTATAAAATCCTCAATTGCAAGATGAAGGGCTCATTAGACTGGCTGGAGAGATGTATTAAGGGTCTAACGCTATGGGATGGCGCTAAGTTAAAGCACATACCAGAAGACGAGCTCAAAAAACAACCGAGGGTCAGACTATTTATAGACCTTCATAGAGAAAGATTTCATCACGGTTATTCCCTCCATTGATGACTGAAAAGTGCAAAATATCTCTTACGGAAATTTAAACTTCTACACCGACGGATCAAAAATGTTTGACGGCACAAGCAGTGGTATTTTCTGCGAGGACCTAAGCATTCGTGAATTTCAAGCGAAAATATACACAATTTTAAAAGCTGCTGAAGATATATCGATGAGACGTTATACAACAGCGATATCAGTTTTTTCATTGATAGCCAAGCAGCAGTATAGACATTAAGGGGACCAGATATAAGGTCAAAGGTAGTCAGCCGCTGTCGTAGCGAATTTGATGATTCTCACAGAAAATTACTCTGTGCTGGGGGAAGCTGATGTTTTAGCTAAGAATGGAGCACGCCTTACTGGTGGCGACGATCCACAAGTGTCACCACCTTTGTCGCATTATTTTTCTAGAATCAAAGAAAAGAGCACGGAGAAATGGCACAGACGGTGGAACACCACGGCAGCCTGTGAACGGACTAAACTACTTTGGGACGGAAAAGAATCGCGAAATTCTGAACACTTGTTTATGATGAAGAGAGATGAAATAAGGCCCGTAATTGGAGTAATAGCAAGACACAATGCCTTAGGAAATCGCATGGTAAGCATCAGGAATGATGATTTATGTCCAGACTATGGCTGAAATTTGGGGCTACGAACCGAGAGGAATATTTGCATTCATTAGGTCATCAAAATGGATCCCAAGATACAAGATGACATCCGGGACCAAAATGGCAATAAAAGTTATACAGCGACAATAAACTCAATAAAAAGGTATTGGAAGAAAAGAAAGAACAACAACATGAACAACAACAATGGATCAACCCTGTTCCAGTTTTTATACACTAGGAAATCTTTAGTGTCATCCTCTTATAACCTGACCTAACCTATCTCCACAGATTCTGCACTAGTCATTGGACTCAATACTCGTAACTATCTCCACAGATTCTGCACTAGTCATTGGACTCAATACTCGTAATGATAACGCCTGATATCCGAACATGTCCCGCCAAAACAGGGTTACCATACGTCCTCCGTTGAGAGGACATGTCCTCCTTATTAACCAGTGTCCTCCTCCCTCCTTTTTCAAAAATTATGAATTTGAACTGCTTTTGTTACAAATTAAAATTTTTCACAAACAGTAAACCTCCACATGAATTATATTCGCAACTACTTTTAGCACAAAGTTAGTACTACAGATATAAGCAATATCGATCAATTTTTAGCATCTTCTGTCCGATTTGACTTATTAACGCCATAGAGACTGCAAATTTCAACTGGTCGAACAGAAATTGGTAATTTGGGTGTATGTATATCCAGAACCCTTCAGACGAACAATGGTTATCATAAGTACTTGTTCTGATGTAGCCCCCACACAAAGGTACCTCTAGATTTTACCTCTTAGCGCAACAAACTCAACAAATCTCAAAGAATCAAAAAACAGTTGACAAGCAATCTATGGTGTAGGGTATGCAAAATTGGGCATGTCAGATCTTAACGGCGCTTCACTTATTTATTATAATTAACACCTAAAAATACTGCAGCTAGACCCACTTTATAGTACACCGATTGTCTGTCTGTCTATTTAAAATTGTTCCTTAAGTACAGGTCGCATTTTCATTCCGATCTTGCTGAAATTTGACAATAAGGGCTATTACATACCTGGGAAGAAATTGGTCAAAGTCGGTTCAGATTTAGATATAGGCCCTATATAAATTTTCTTTCCAAATTGGCCTTTTAGCGCCACAGAAGCTTTTTCATATCCAAACACTTTGAAATTAAGCGGGATGGAGTTTCTGGATCCAAGTTCCCACATTGTCGAATTTGGTGTAAATTGGCTCTGACTTAAATGTAGCACCCAAGTACAAACCTTGCCAAATTTGAAGAAAATTTGTTCGGATTTAGATATAGTCCTCCGATTTGGCATCTAACGGCTATAAAATACAAATTGTACAAATCATTATCATTTGAAATTGTATTTCTTAAATGTCCTCCGAAGTTTGTAAAAGTTACAAATGTCCTCCTTTTCTGACACAAAAGTCCTCCTTTCAGAAAAAAAGTTGTGGTAACCCTGCGCCAAAACAGTTTTTTACTCTCTAGTGTGAAGATCTATTTTGAACTTGTCAGGTCATATCGTGGCTAGATTTGTCTAGCTAGCATACATTTGTCAATTTCAGTCCACCTCGCATTGAAAAGCCTATGTTAGGATTGGTTAGGGTGGCCCCGGAATATTTCGGGTCCCGAGGTTTTTCCGGGTTTTTCGGGATTTTTTTACACACGTATTATTTTTTATACCCGACAAGTAATTATTAATATAGTAACCATGTATTAGTACTTTACGAGGGCGGTTCGGAAACTTCTTAGCCTAGCACAAAAGACGCATCCGCGATTTTTTTACAATGGAAAAATTAGAAATGCGTGGTGTCATTAAATATTTACATAAAAAAGGTTTATCGGGACAAGAAATTCGTAATGATATGGTGAATGTGTTAGGTGAAAGTGCTCCTTGATTTGCAACAGTAAAAAATTGGGTTGCTGAATTTAAACGTGGTCGTACAAGCATTGAAGATGAACCACGTAGTGGGCGTCCAAAAACAGCAACAACAACAGAAATTGTAGCCAAAGTGCATGATATGGTATTAAATGATCGACGAATACAAGTGCGTGAAATAGCTAATATCATGGGCATCTCAAATGATCGAGTCCATTTAATTTTGCATGAAGAACTACAGATGAAAAAGCTTTCTGCAAGATGGGTGCCGCACTTGTTAACAGTCGACCAAAAACGCATAAGAATGAACATTTCTCAAGCTTGTTTGGATCGTTTTAAGCGAAATAAAATGGATTTTAAGCGTCGTTTCATAACTGTTGATGAGACATGGATCCACCACTATACTCCAGAGACAAAAGAACAATCCAAACAATGGACTGAAGCTGGAGGAAGTGCCCCAAAGAAGGCAAAAACAATTCAATCGGCTGGTAAGGTTATGGCAACGGTTTTTTGGGACTTCAAAGGTATTTTATTGATTGACTATCTGCAAAAGGGTAAAACAATAAATTCAGAGTACTATTGCAACCTTTTGGATCAATCAAATGTACAAATTCGAGAAAAGCGTCCTGGCTTACAACACAGAAAAATAATTTTTCATCAAGACAACGCACCAGCGCACAAGAGTGTTTTAACAATGGCTAAAATCAACGAATTAAAGTACGAGTTGCTTGACCACCCACCTTATTCTCCTGATTTAGCTCCCAGTGACTTTTACCTGTTCCCAAATCTAAAAAAATTCTTGCTGGCAAGCGTTTTACGTCAAATGAAGATGAAATTACAGTTGTAAACCACTATTTTGAAGACCTTGGAAAAAATATTTTAATCAAGGTATAGAATTGCTAGATAAGCGTTGGACTAAGAGTATTGAAGTTTCAGGAGATTATATTGAAAAATAAAAATATTTCTGAAAAACTAACTATTCTCTTTCATAGATAGGCTAAGAAGTTTCCGAACCGCCCTCGTATGTACACTATTGGCATATAATATTGTTGGAAGAGCATCAAATTATTATTCTTGTTGCTATTAGGAACTCCTTAAATGCATCAATGTTAACTCTTTTGTCACAAGACAATTTTAGCCCTACAGCAAAAGTTCTTATGAAATAAAATATTTAATTTTTCAACAAAAGCACCTATTAAAAGCAATTTTTTTAAATAATTTTGAAAATTTTAAATTTTTAAGAACGATGTCACCTATCTGGCGCAAAAAAAATATGGGTTTGGTCTACAAGTTAAGCGTTGGAGACTGTTTTTGAAATACCTCTACAAATTATATTTGAAAATTACGTTTTTAGATATAAAATTTTTTTTTTTTAGTTTGTACGCAAATATTTTGTTTTTATATTTATTTATTTATTTGAATTACAGTGCAAAGTAAATTTATATTTTAATTTTACGGTCCGGGGAAAACCGGGTTACAAAGACCATATGGCTAGATTTTGCAGCCACAGACCAGAGCATCTGGTGGAAATCGAACCCATATCCCCCAAACTCATAGGCGAGCACGCTACCAACTCACCTACTGAGGCGCTCTATATGTTTTTATATTTTTTATTTAATAGTAACACTACATATCGCTCACTTACTTCAAGAGTGACATAACTCAAAACTGAATTGTCAAGATGTGTAACTTTAAGTCTGTATAAAAACATAAGTAACATTAATTGAGATGATTGAAAACGCTGGAATAATACGAAATATGGTTGTTTACTTATAAACTACATTTCGCCGAGATTAATTTGTAGACATTTGCAAACTTCACATTTCTGCAAGGCAACCTCAAAAATTTTAAATTTTGAGTTGTCCCTCTTGAAGTGAGTGAGCGGCGATATGTATATTGTTTTGAAAAATAAAATTTAGGATTCTTTTCAAGCTTTTTTCCCATTCCAATTAAACTTTCAAACTTTTTTTCACTTTAACAACCATTTTCTTCTGACTTGGCATTTATGTCTTATTAGGATTTCGATTTTACAATGTACATTTAAGGTAGTTTATTTTTTTGGTCGATTTGCACATACAACCATTAACTTTGGTGCCCTCTCGTGGTGTTAAAAAGAGCAAAATCAAAAATTAATGTTATTATTTATCTTAATTGGTTTGTTAAGATATTATGAGTACCAATTTTACCATTATTTGAGCCAATTCATTATTATCATAATTACCATAGACAAATATTTCCACAAGAATAATACTTGCGAAAACCCCACTTCAGGTTTAAAGAAACTGAAAATTCCTTTTTTTAGCAGAAAATTATTTATAGACAACAAAATTTTTGGTTTTGAGAAAAAGAATTTTCTGTTTCGTTTTTTTCGAAAATATTTTGGTCAAAATTCAAAATTTATTGTCTGTTGTGTCGTTCCCTCCTCTATCTACTACTCTGGCTTGCTATTATTTTCCATGGCATCGGTAATTACATTTGATTTTGGGATGTTGCTATTGTTGCTGGGATGCCTCCAGAATTGTTTGCACTGAATGCATTTCCTATCTTAGCAATTGTATCTGTGGTGGTGGACGGATGTAAGTGGACAACATCATTCAGAATTGTATGCCACTTCACACACAGATACATGGAAGTAGAGACAGCGCTTTATGCCATCCGAACGTATAAAGTCTATGTAATGAATACATGTATGATTGTGTATACATTAGAGTGAGGTGGATCCCGGCCAGTCTTACAGAAATTCTACCCAAATCGCTTGAAACTACCAACTTTGTTATATAAAACAAGTAAAAGCTTTAAGTTCAGAGGTCGACTCTAGTATAGAGGAAGACCTCAGAGGTCTACTCTAGTATAGAGGAAGACCTCAGAGGTCGACTCTAGTATAGAGGAAGACCTCAGAGGTCGACTCTAGTATAGAGGAAGACCTCAGAGGTCGACTCTAGTATAGAGGAAGACCTCAGAGGTCGACTCTAGTATAGAGGAAGACCTCAGAGGTCCACTCTAGAATAGAGGAAGACCTCAGTGGTCCACTCTAGTATAATGGAAGACCTCAGAGGTCGACTCTAGTATAGAGGAAGACCTCAGAGGTCGACTCTAGTGTAGAGGAAGACCTCTGAGGTCGACTCTAGTGTAGAGGAAGACCTCTGAGGTCGACTCTAGTGTAGAGGAAGACCTCTGAGGTCTACTCTAGTATAGTGGAAGACCTCTGACTCTAGTATAGAGGAAGACCACAGTGGTCGACTCTAGTATAGAGGAAGACCTCAAAGGTGGACTTTAGTATAGAGGAAGACCTCAGAGGTCGACTTTATTTTAGGGGAAGACCTCAGAGGTCGACTCTATTTTAGGGGAAGACCTCACAGGTCGAATTTATTATAGAGTAAGACTTCCGAAGTCGACTCTTGTGTATAGGAAGACCTCAGAGGTCGACTCTAGTATAGAGGAAGACCTCAGAGGTCGACTCTAGTATAGAGGGAAACATCAGAGGTCGACTCTAGTATGGAGGGAGACATCAGAGGTCGACTCTAGCGTGATTACCGTCCGTCTGTGGTAATCACGCTACAGTCCGCAACAATAGAGCTGGGTTGATCAAATTTGGTACAAATACTTCTTATAGTTGCAGGTTGTTTGGGATGGCAAATGGGCCATATCGGTCCATATTTAGATATAGCTCCCATATATAGCATCTAACTTGTTGTGATTCCTACTGTCCTCATCTACTATATTTTTTGTGTTTTTCGGTGTTATTTTCTTTAGGTTTGAGTTATTTTGTGAGGTCACATGCTATCCATGGTGGAGGGTATATAAGATTCGGCATGGCCGAACTTAACGCTTTTACTTTTATGTTATAATTTTATGTTATCGTATAATTTGACACTGTTAACAAATTAATTTCAATGGTGTTTAAAAAAATGCATTCATAGATCTGTACTAATATGGAATGTGTAAGTCTTATACAGCACAAATTCGAGCGCGATAAGGTGCGGTGTTACCTATCGTGTGAGATCCAGGTTCAAATCACAGAAAAAGAAAACAATTTAGGTTTGTGTATTTAGATTTAAGTGATCATAAAAAACAGTTTCTTAACACAACAAGTTAAAAAATGGTAATTTATAATTACCTAACTTTGGCTTTGTAATAACAGTCTACAACATTTGTACATAACGAAGCACAATTTGTTTCTTGTACAGGCGGTCGGTGCAACTAAGATTACTTGTTGTGGTTTTTACGATTGGAAATAACAGAAGTAAAGGATAATTCTTATTAATTTAGAAAAAGTTGTCCCTCTTAGAGCTGGAGTTCTGACCGAATTATCACAGCTAAACCTCGTTGAATGATTGGAGTAGCATCCATGAACTAGCTATACGAGAACTTGAGCTGTACATCAATTGTATTTGCTTCAAGTTTTTTAAAAAACTTAGCATTTTATAATATTACAGAGGTAAAAATGGTATAAAACCAGGAGAATATCCTAGTGATAAAACAGTAAGTACAAATTTCCAAAAAAAATTCGAAGGTATACATTTTTTGTCTAGCTAATTACCTTAGATATCTCATAAAATTTCACAAGAGCAATTGATTTGTGCGCACTCACCTAAAAATACAGAAAAAGAAAACCGTAATAAAATATATTTTAAATAAGTTATTACTTTAAATATAAACTATAATAGAATATTTATTTCAGAGGTCATAACAATAGTCAAAATACATTTTCGAAATCGTCAAAAAATCATCAACACAAAAATCTTCAATCTACAAGCAGTTTTAGGGTTTTTTAAAAATTAAATACATATTTCAAAGACAGGTTTGTATTAATAATTATTCTCAAGAGATTTTGAGGCACATATGCTCTTCAGAGTGACCTTAAAGGGTCGTAACGTTTGTAAACATTTATTGGGTTATTTTTATTTTATTTTTTGAATGGATAACCTCTTAAAAATATTGTGTGAACATTTGAGACGAATCGGAGCAAAACTAACGAAGATACAGCAGCCTACTCAAACGTGCCTCATACGTGTCTCAGTACATTAGAACAACTTTAAAGCGTGTTTCCTACAACCCTCATAACATGAAAACTACTACACTGATCGTTTTGTAATTTTGAACACTATTTTTGTACATAATTTACGAGGCAACGCTGGAAAGGTTTTTTTTAAAATTTGTTTATATTTTTTATTTTACAATAACAAATTAGCCGACTGTCTTTGCCAAAATCTCGTTTTTCACTTCAAAGTGTTCTCAAAAATTTAAAAATAGAAATTTCGAAAAACCCTCCCAGTGATACATGCGGAAAACATTACCTAACGAAATAATTTTGGTTATTTTATTTTAGATAATCCATCACCGAGTTATGATGGACACCGCAATTCAACTTTTTCCGAAACACTTCCGAATAATTGCTGGCGTTGCCAAATTTTTTAATATTTCTGAAATTTTTACACAATATACTTTGAAAGTTATACTATAATATACCGTTGGTTTTAATCAAAATATTTTAACTGTGTCGTCACAAAAAAATCACAAAAATTTGCGTTTTTTGCACGAATCAACGTGTTTATGACAGGACAAATTCGCTCGATTGGCTCGAAGGATGTCCGCAGACTTTACAACAGAGCTCGAAGTAAAAAACAATCAGTCAATATTGGGACGTCTACCACAGAAGACTCCAAAAATACAATGAAATCATTAGATCGGCGAACCGTAACTCCTGGAGGCTTTTCTGTGAGCGGGTAGACAGCGTTAACAACATGTCTGAAATGAAAAAGTTCCTCTCAAAAATGAGGTGGATCTGGTATCAACTAACCTGGCTGGAGTGTTCGCTACTTGCCTAACCCATTCTTATACCCCAAAAAACTAGCAGAAATCAAGGGTGGTCTTCATACCAAAGCCTGGCAAGGCGAGTTATACGACCCCAAAGACTTATCGACCCATTAGCCTAACTTCTTTCCTGTTGAAAACAATGGAGCGAATAATTAATGCTAAAAGCAAAATAGCGAATGACAGGCTAAAATTCAAACAAAACGCCTATGTCAAAGGAAGATCAGTGGAAAAAATTCAACGTATGTGCTGTCTAGGCATAAGCGGGGTATTTAGAACTGCACCAACAAAAGCGTTGTAGACTACACTGTTCATCCAACCAATAGACATCTGTATAAAGTATGAGGCAGCCCTCATAGCAAGACGTCTATAAGTGAAGGGTGAATGGATAAATCGAGACCACAAGTCGTACCATCAGAAGATTTTAGAATCGCATTCCTGAAGTGCGGCTTACAGCTACATACCTGTGGTTCGTTTGTGCAATACTAATTCTCCTCCTCCTGGGAAAATGGATCTTTGCCCCATCTGCCAGTGGGAACCAGTTGCAACACGGATGGGTCCAAGCGAGGAGGAAGGACGGACCTGGGCACAACAGGCCGAAACACTGGCTTAAGTGTATGTCCATGGACATGAGACGTTTAAACGTCTCCTCTCTTCAACCTAACCTAACCTTACCTAACACTTTTTGGTAGAAGTTGACTAATATGGCCGGTCTTCGAAATTAGCCGTATGTAGATGGAATAAATATTACGGCATACCAAATTTTATTTCAATCGGTTACTCCTTTGTAGAGTTATCGGGCGCACCAGTCAGCAGACAGACAGGCCGACGGACGGACATTGCTGAAATGACTTAAAATGGCCAAATCGAATTTCAGCCAAACATAAAGGGTGGTTAAATTTTAAGGGCCGATGTTGATTTAGAATAAAACACAAATTATTTAGGAAATTATTGTCATTTCTTTTTTATACCCTACACCACACTGTGGTACAGGGTATTATAAGTTTGTTTCACGGCAGATGTTTGTAACACCTGCAAATAACACAGCTAGACCCACCTTAATGTATACCGATCGACTCAGAATCACTAGCTGAGTCGACTTAAGCATGTCTGTCCGTCCGTCCGTCTGTCTATGTAAAGTTGTTCGTCGACTACAGGTCGCAATTTCACTCCGATCGTTCTGAAATTTTGCAGTTTAGAGTATTTCGCAGCTGTTAAGATCGCTATTGAATTTGGTTGAAATCGGTTCAGATTTAGATATAGCTCCCATATATATGTTTCGTCCGATTTGGCCCTTTAGTCCTATAGAAGCTGTATTTTACATCCAATCGTTTTGAAATTTAAAATGGTAGAGTTTCTTGATCCATGAACCAACATTGCCGAATTTGAAGAAAATCGGTTAAGATTTAGCTAAAGCTCCCATAAATATGTTTCGTCCGATTTTGCTCTTTAGTCCTGTAGAAGCTGTATTTTACATCCAATCATTTTGAAATTTAGAATGGTAGAGTTTCTTGATCCATGAACCAACACTACCGAATTTGAAGAAAATCGGTTAAGATTTAGCTATAGCTCCCATATATTTGTTTCGTCCGTTTTGGCCCTTTAGTCCTATAAAAGCTGTATTTTACATCCAATCGTTTTGAAATTTAGCACGGTAAAGTTTCCTGATCCATGAACCAACATTGCCGAATTTGAAGAAAATCGGTTAAGATTTAGCTATAGCTTCCATATATCTGTTTCGTCCGATTTGGCTCTTTAGATCCAATCGTTTTTATACCCTACACGACACTGTGGTACAGGGTATTATTTAAGTATAAAATGTCCCAAAAGTAAATTTATATAAACAATTTATACATGAATTACAAAATTTATATATCAGAGTTATTCAATATAACGAGAGTGGTGTAGGGTATTATATAGTCGGCCCCGCCCGAATTTAGCCTTTCCTTACTGGTTATTATCATAATATTGGTATGGTTCAATTATGTATGGAACAAGATATCGGTCAAATGGCCGCCTCGATCTCGGCGGCACACCTCCATCCGATGGTCCAAATTGAGGTTCTATGCCGTTAATGTGCCGAAGTATCTCATCCTATCTCATCCTGAATTGTTGCTGGCTTATAGACGTGCACCTTTACTTTCAAATAACCCCAAGGAAAGAAGTACAAAGGTGTCAAATCATATGATCTTGGCGACCAATTGACATCGCCACGACGTGAGATAACACGGCCATTGAAGTTGTTGCGCAAAAGAGCCATTGATTCGTTAGCTGTGTGGCAAGTGACACCGTCCTGTTGAACCCACATATTGTCCACATCCATATCTTCCAATTCGTACCATAAAAAGTTCGTTATCATCTCACGAATGCGAACACCATTCACAGTAACTGCCTGACCGGCCTCATTTCGAAGAAGTGTGGCCCGATGACGCTCAATGGGAAAAAAGGGGTAATAACGCGCGCATAGCATTATTTTCTATCTCATGACTATACCTTTAGAGATAAAGTTACGGTTTGGACCATCTTTAAGAGAATTCTTTGGAGAAGAAATTGGTGTACCCAGATTTTATTTTACTGTTACCATGTATCGCACAGTGGGGCTACAAAAGCGACTTTGTGGAAATTAGTTTGAAAATCAGAATATCGTACCAACTTCATTTATCTGGATTTTATATTAAAGCTGACAAAATTTAGTTCAAAATCTATTTGAGTTACTTAATTTTGTGTTGCTGCGTTTTAAATATATAAGCCATTGAAGTTCAAATATATTTTTGTGAAACGTGAGTTAAATGTCTACAAAACCGGGCAATGTTTTTGAAATTGAAACCAAAACAACATAAAACCAGTAAGAAAAGGCAGAAAGTCGGGCGGGGCCGACTATATAATACCCTACAACTCCCTAACAATGCGATAAAGGTCATTGCGATAATAACACTGTGACACAAAATCGAACTTTCCGAATGGGAATGGGATGAGACCAATTGCAAATGAAAGTTGACGTTATCCATAACAAAACCTTCAAGGGTTTTTTCAGTTCAGTGCGAGATTTCTTTTTACACGCATTTGAAGTTGCTGATTTTGGAACGCTGTCTAACAAGAAAAGATCATTGACAATTTGATAAAATAATGCTTATTTCTTTTTATTATCATGGAAAGCTGTGGTATCTTACTCGAGGAATTCATTTTTGATATTAATTTTTACCTCCAACTCACGCTAGATGGCGCTGTCATACAAATGGTGCTATAGTATATGAGAACAGTAGGAATCACAAAATATGGTAAACGTAGAGTAGATGAGAACAGTAGGAATCACAATAAGTAACATGCTATATATGGGGGCTATATCGAAACATTGACCGATATGGTCCATTTGCAATTCGAAACAACCTGCAACTATAAGAAATATTTATACCAAATTTGATCAACCTAGCTCTATTATTACGGACTGTAGCATGATCTCAACAGACGGACGGACGGACAGACGGACATGGCTAAATCACCAACTTCAAATGCGTGTACAAAAAATCTCGCACTGAACTGAAAAAAACCCTTGAAGGTTTTGTTATGGATAATGTCAACTTTCATTTGCAATTGGTTTCATCCCATTCCCATTTTGGTTGTTGCACTGTGTAATTTGGAATAACTGGTAAGTAGGCAGGAACATATTATCTAATTCTGAGCCGAAAATTAAGCAAAATTCGTTCCTAAATTGAGAAACATTTTTCCGGAAAATATTAATGATCGGAAGTAAAGTACAACTTATATAGCGCTTTGATACCAAATCAGGAGGAACATATATATGGAGGTTATATATAAATCTGAACGGATTTTCCTTGAATACTCATTCATGTAAAAAGGAACTTCTTTCTGTCAAATTTCGTACTGACCGGATATAAAATACAGTCTCTACAGCACTTACATGTAAAATCGGGGTAACATATATATGGGGGCTATATCTAAATATGAACCGATTTTCTCTGAATTTGGAAGTATCTCTTCATATAATAAGAAACCTCTTTGTGTAGATTTTTCGGATCGGATATAAAATACAGATTGTACAGCGCTTATATGTTAAGTCGGCGGTAACATATATATGGGGGCTATATCTAAATCTGAACCGATTTCCCTCAAATTTGGCAGTGTTAATTCATGTAATGAGAAACCTCTTTCTGCCAATTTTTTTACTGATCGGATATAAAATACAGTTTCTACAGCGCTTACATGTCAAATCGGGGGTAACATATATATGTGGGCTATATCTAAATCTCAACCGATTTCTCTCAAATTTGGCAGTATTAATTCATGTAACAAGAAACCTTTTTCTGCCGAATTTCGTACTGATCGGATTAAAAATACACTTTTTACAGCGCTTACATGCAACATCGGGGGTAACATATGTATGGGGTCTATATCTAAATCTGAACCGATGTTCTCCGAATTTAGCAGTATTCCTTCATGTAATAAGAAACCTCTTTCTGCCGAATTTCACACAGATCGGTTATAATATAAATTTTTTACGGCGCTTACATGTGAAATCGGGTGTAACGTATATATGGGGGCTATATCTAAATCTCAACCGATTTCTTCCAAATTTAAAAGTGTTCATTCATATAATAAGAGACCTCTTTCTGCTGAATTTTATACTGATCGGATATAAAATAAAGTTTTTACAGCGCTTACATGTCAAATCGGGACTAACATATATATGCGGGCTATATCCAAATCTGAACCGATTTTAACCAAATTAAATAGGGATCGTCCTTGGGCCAAAATAAAGATATGTGTAAAGTTTCGTCAAGATCGGGCCATGATTGCGACTTTGATTACAAGAATACATCTACAGACAGACGGACATAGCTAAATCGACTCAGAAAGTGATTACAAGACGATCGGCATAATAAACAATGGATCTATCTCTTCTCCTTTTGGGTGTTGCAAACAAATGCACAAAGTCATAATACCCTGTACCACAGTGTGGTGTAGTGTATAAAGAATAAAATTGCAGTCTGCAATATTTTTGAAAGCTAAAGTTTTGCACTAATGCAATTACACAATGGGTCGTCGACTGTTAATAAGAGAAAAGTTAAATTAAAAACAAAAAAATAATGGGTCCACCCTAATATACATAAACTGCAGAAGCGTTTAACTATAATTTTATAGTTTTTGTAGAAGCAGTAAACTATAAAAATTACACATATAATCATAATAATATTAATTAGATCGATAATTTTGATCGTAAAACTCCACAAACTTGCAACCGGACTTGTACCGGTCTTATTTATTATCCGATTTTGCCGAAATTTCGTTAAAGTTATTTTTTTGAACCAAGAAAATAGGTCCATATGTTTCGGGAAAATCGGTTCATGGATAAATGAAGCTCCCACACATATTTTCTTTATTTAAAGTAAAAAAAGCACATATTTAAAGTACAAAACTCGGACATAATCGCAAAAAGTCGCAGATAAACTAGGTACCGTTGGATTCACCACTAAGTCACCTCTCTTCTCTATGTCATATCGTAGTGATCCCACGTGATCCAAAAAAGTTATATTCCATTTACTGCGGATAATTTTTTTGAAAAACAAAAAAAGTGGTATTTTTACTTTGAAATATCTCTTCATTTAAAGACGTTAAAAATACGTTTTATACACAAAAATTTAGATGAATATAATCTTATTATATGTTACAAGTCCGGTCGCATTTCTCCAAGTAACGATAATTCTACAAGCATTTTAGTATATTCATTTTATCATCGCAATTTTATTTGCATTTATTAGTAAAAAAGACAAAATTTGAAAGGTCATAACTCGGAATCGCCCAGAGATATTTTCATAAAATTTGAAGGTATTTTCATTAAATGTTATCCACCATAAAACAACATTCCCAAAAAACTGATTTTTGAAAGTTGTTTTCATAGTCCTATGCGCGCATATTTCATCATATTTTCCCATCGTGTGACGTCGCCAGCCCATAAGCCGCACCAAACGAAATTGGCGAGCATGCACAGATGTTTTCACATCTCCTACAGACCGGGTTTGCTGAAATTTGCGCACAATTCTCCCGATTGTGTACACATTTGGTCGATTATACTGATCAAAAAAACATCACGAAGTGCACGAAATGCATTTTGATTTGAACGCCCATTTTCGTAAGAGGCTTAAAAACTTTAACGAGTTGCTCGATTGTGTATCTTTCCATGGTTCAAATTGAGTTAGTCTGAAATTGAGAAATGTCAAATGAAATGCAGAAAAAACTTGACGTTTAGGTGTGGTTCACATTCAACATCGGCCCTTACAATTTAACCACCCTTTACTTGGGGTCTTAGGTCACTCCTTCGATGTGTTACACTTTTGGTTCGTAGCTGATGATATATGCCTTCCTCCCTGTAAGGTGAGAGTATAAAAATAGAAAAAATCTAACGAAAAAGCGATTCCAACTTGTAAAGAATTTCGAAATTATAGCCATTTTAGTGGAAGTAAGAAAATGTCAAAAGATCGTTGGACAAATTTGAACCAATTTATCGCACAATTTTAACTTTATTAAACTTGGCATGAGCAATCCTAGTCTTAAGATCAATGATTTGTAGTAGATTAAGATTAAACCTATTGTAATAGATTAAGAAAGGAATTCGTGAATTAAAAGTCCGAAATTACTGTTATAAATGAAATGTCAAACTAACTTGGTGAGCAAAAATATGTTTCTCGTTCACTTGGCTGATATCATAACAATGGTGAGGATCTCAACTCGTCTGCAATAGAATGAAAACAAAATGTTAATACTTGTGTTTTGTTTTCCATATTTGTCTTGTCTTTCGTTTTGTGCGAAATTATTCCTATGGACACGAGGAATAATTTCGCCTACAACATCTCGTATTTACAGTCCATTTTCTAAGAATATTCCCGCCTCTCAGTACCAGCAGATCGCCATGCCAGCAAATGGGCCAAATACTAGATGTAACTTAGGTGAAAATTGGAAATTAAAAACAAATTCACCATAAGATTTGTTTACATATTTTTTTCGTGTTTACGATCACAAATTACACCAGAAAATGTTTCATACAGCCCTTCGGAAAATTTTTTATAAACTATTGCGAAAATATAATAATTTCCTGTCCCTGAGATAATTTTGAGATAAGTCAGGTTTATATTTCAAAACAATGCACTCTAATGTTCTTTCTGATGTCTGTGTTTGAGTGCATGGGACACTGTATGTGTATTGCATGCTTTCATTGGATAAGGGTTGGACAATTTATGAATTTCATAGACACAGCAGCAGATCCATGCATTCCCATCTACATTTATATGTACGAGTATATCCTCTCAGTTATCACATTGCACATTGTCCTCAAGTGCTGGTATTCACAGACACACACGTACTCACAGTGCTCCTATTTTCGGTTAGTATGGGTGTGTGAACATAACGCTATGCGAATGAATATGCATCAGTTGCAAACATATGTATTCCATTGTCCTGACACAGACGCACACAAACATTGAAACGAAGTATTGCGAATTGCTTCTGACTTTTGGATGGTTATGCATTTTGCTATCATCACAAGTGTACGAGTATGTGTTGGTATGGCGTGAACTGTCATTTTCCTTTGTCCTGCACGGACATTTGCAAGTATCCTTTTATGCTTGCACCAACACTGCATTCATACCAACCCCATCCCCGTCCTCATCATTATCATCATGGACGACATGAACCACTACAACTCAATTTAGTAAAAACATTTGGGATGATGTCGATGATGGTGATGATATTTACATTTGCAAAATTTCAACACGAATCCTTGTGATCGGATCTGAATGATGATGATGACAAGGACGAGGGCGACGATGGCCGGGATATCAGCAGCAGCAGCAGCAGTACTGTGTATGGTCTACTACTCGTATATTCATAGTTTGTGGTGGAGTCGGTGGCGGCGGCTTTATGAAATTATGTATGACATTTATGTTGGAGTGCCTTTTGTGTGGCTCGCCCGACTGAGTCCATTTTTGTTTGCATGAAATATTTGTGCATCCTTTTGTCATTGCAGTTTTGCAATTATTTGATGATATCTTATGAAATGAAATTTATGTTTTGCTTGCAACGGTTGTTTATTGCATGCCATACATTTATTTCATGGTCTGGATTCAACCATTACTCAGTTGCAATTTAAAACAGATCAGATAACTCTGCAAACTATTGAGTTTCGCAGAGCTGTGCAAATATACTGGAAGGAAAATTTCCATTGTTCAATGAAAAATGCCTTTCTATAACCTCACCTCATAAAGGAGGAGGGTTTGCTGAAATTGAAAATTTAATAAATCGGAGAAGTGACTCAAGGCCCTCTCCATTTCAGGATATTCTAAACATTTTAAGCTGTGTGTCCGTCTATCTGTCCGACTGGTTGGTGCGCACGATATCGCTCAAAAGGAGAGACCGATTGACTTCAAATTTCTCAGGCTACGTTTGAAGATGGGCCATATTGAACCCCTTCTTTCTGGCACTGCCCCCACAAATTATTAACTGTGATACAGAATTACTTATAGTATTTAAACTATTTGCCGGAATTTTCTGCAAATCCACATATAGTAATCTCTACTAACTAGAGAAAAATGGCCGAAATCGTCACTGCCCTTTTTGTATAACAGAATTACACAGAACTCAGCAGACCATTTGTGCCTTCCTTCGAATTTGCAATTGTCTTCAAATAAAATTCACACTTATGTACCAATATTCTCATGATAGAAATTCATATATTATCCCAACTATAATCAACGAAGTGCAAACTATATATTTCCCGTAAGTCATAGTCATAATTAAAAGACAATTTATTACTTAAATGAAAAATAAATGAATAGAATAAATTAAATTGAGCCGTATAGAAAAACCGGGAAACAAGAGCAGTTAAGGCAACAGATAAATTTATTACAATTACTAACGAGAGACCCCAACACTTCTATCTGTCAGTCAGGTGGCAACAATGTTACTATGCCGTCATTAACAATAATACACGTAAAGAAAACAAACGTAAAAATATATCATTCTCTTTGAATTGCAGATAATTAACATTTAATTAAAAATTTTTATAACAATTTCCCTAGTGATTACCAGCAAATTATATTATATAGCAAAAATGTGAGGTGTAGTTATGAAAAATCTCGTCGTTTAAGAAAAGATTTTTCTTTATGTGTAGTGCAGAGCCTATTAAAACAATAAAAACGCCACAAGTGATTTATGCTGTGAATAAACTAATGACTGAATGATTTAATATCACTAACCTTTAGTGTTGCAATATAAGAGTATTTAAATAATATTACTTAATGACTAGGTGTCTGAAGATCCCATATTTTTCATGGTCATAGAATTCTAAGAAAAACTATCAGTTTTCGGTTCACGGTGTGAAGACAGCGTAAATGATATCTGATATAAGGGTATCGACCCAATATCAGCGAATATTCACATATAATATATATATATAATATATACAAGGTGGCGCAAAAGTAACCTTTCGATGTTTGTGCCAAAGTCACCGACCGATTATTAGTCAAATAAATAGTCAGCAATATTCCGCGTTCTGGAGCAGTGTAGCGTAACATTGTTTATTAACGTGTATTTCGCATGTGTTTAATACACAAATGTCAAAACAGAACTGACATTAGGGGCCAATCGCAAAATGTATAGCATTTTCTGATAGGAGGATTACTTTTGCGCCATTTATAGCATTTTCTGATAGGAGGATTACTTTTGCGCCACCTTGTACATCGTTCGAAATTACAAATAGATAAACTTTGTACAAAGAAAGAAAAGTGACATATTAAATTCAAGTAAAAAATTCTTAATTTAAGCAGAAATCGAACTTAAAAATGTTAGTGCGTTCGTACTAAGTTTTTCTTAAAACAAGTATAAATCGGCTTAAACTGAAAAAATCAAGCGCTGTAAGGCTTACAATAAGTATATAATGCTTGAATTCAAGAACAAATTCTTGAAAAGGAAAATTAAGCCTAATATGGCTTGAAGTAAGAAGAACCAGTAAGGAATGGCAGAAAGTCGGGCGGGGCCGACTATATAATACCATACACCTCCCTAACAATGCGATAAGGGTCATTGCGATAATTATTTGGAATAATTGGTAAATGGGTAGGAACATATTATCTAATTCTAAACTGATAATAGCAATATTCGTTCCTAAATTGAGAAACATCTTTCTGGAAAATTTAAATGACCGGAAGTAAAGTACAACTTATATAGCGCTTTGATACCAAATCAGGAGGAACATATATATGGAGGTTATATATAAATCTGAACGGATTTCCCTGAATACTCATTCATGTAAACAGACCACTTTCTGTCAAATTTCGTTCTGATCGGATATAAAATACATTCACTGATCGGATATAAAATAACATTTTTACAGGGCTTACATGTCAAATCTGGGTAACTTATATATGGGGGCTATATCTAAGTCTGAACCGATTTCCCTAAAATTTGGCAGTGTTAATTCACGTAATGAGAATCCTCTTTCTGCCAATTTTTTTACTGATCGGATATAAAATAAAGTTTCTACAGCGCTTACATGTCAAATCCGGGGGTAACATATATATGTGGGCTATATCTAAATCTCAACCGATTTCCCTCAAATTTGGCAGTATTAATTCATGTAATAAGAAACCTCTTTCTGCCGAATTTCGAACAGATCGGATTAAAAATACACTTTTTACAGCGCTTACATGTAAAATCGGGGGTAACATATATATGGGGGCTATATCTAAATCTGAACCGATTTTCACCGAATTTGGCAGTATTCCTTCATGTAATAAGAAACCTCTTTCTGCTGAATTTCATACTGATCGGTTATAAAATAAATTTTTTATATATATTTTAAAAAAAATATGTGTAAAGTTTCGTCAAGATCGGGCCATAATTGCGACCTGTACTTTGATTACAAGAATACATCTACAGACAGACGGACAGACAGACGGACATAGCTAAATCGACTCAGAAAGTGATTACCAGTCGATCGTTATAATAAACAATGGATCTATCTCTTCTCCTTTTGGGTGTTACAAACAAATGCACTAAGTCATAATACCCTGTACCACAGTGTGGTGTAGGGTATAAAAAGCATACTTTCATCTCTGAGAGGCAGAGCAATTATAGAGCATAATAAAATTATCCTCTCAACCACTCTCATTTAAGTGGTTGATTTTGGCTGACGCAATTAATTCAATCAAAATTTTCTTCATTGAAGCCCTTTTGGCACTCAAATCAATTCCATAAAATTCTTAAATCAATCGCTTTATGCTGGAAATAAGAATATTTCGGCTTAAAATCAAACCTTATCAGGCTTAATGTGCGCTATGATTAAGAATTCAGGGCTTACAAATCCGTACTTGATTCAAGTATTTTGTACTTGGTTGTAGAAAATCCGTACTTACCGTACTTTTGAAACCGCTACGGCTTGATTCAAGTACGGATTACTCAATTTTTTCTTTCTGTGTATAAATGCCATAGAAAACCGTAGTAACAAGTACTGCTGCCGCTTTAGAGGAGGTCTTTGGATCACTAGGATGGTTGTCAGGCCTAGGTTTACATCCTACACTGCTCACCCGATATAACAGTGGATCAGAAAAAATTAACTTTTGAAATTTTTGTTTACCGAAATGTTGATTTTTTTTGTGTTGTTGTGATTTATTTGAAATAAGAATATTTCGGCTTAAAATCAAACCTTATCAGGCTTAATGTGCGCTATGATTAAGAATTCAGGGCTTACAAATCCGTACTTGATTCAAGTATTTTGTACTTGGTTTTAGAAAATCCGTACTTACCGTACTTTTGACACCGCTACGGCTTGATTCAAGTACGGATTACTTAATTTTTTCTTTCTGTTTAGCAAATTCTTAAAAACAAGTAAGAACATTTCAGCCGGGTAAATTTGGGTGGGATTTACCAGAGAGTGTTTAAAAAATACACCAATTTTTCGATACTACACTGTGCAAACTTTTGTAGTATTTTCGTGTTTTGGTACGTACTCACGCTATAAGCTGTTAATTTTGTATAGAACGGTACCATTGCACAGTGGGCTAAAATGGAAAAAATGGACATAATTCTGCCATTTCAAAACCACTTATCGTATGGCAATGAAATTTTAGGTGTGTATACAAGAGAGTTTAAGTTCGGAAATTGGGCCCCCTATCCCATACAGGGGCGGAGCTACAGGCCCTTAAATGTTACCACCTCGGGTATACAACATTTTCATCGGATTATAACTTTTGAATGGAGTGTCCGATTTGAGTGGCGCTTCTTTCTGTCGATACTCCTAGACCAGACCTACAATAGACACTTTACATCAAATGTTTTAACAAATTTTTGTATTTGCCTTCGATAAATTCTACTATTCTACGGACTTTTTCCTCAAAAGTGTGAAATCCCATTTCCAAAATAAAAAATAGTGACGCGTTATGATATACATTCTCGAAGATGCTATATTTATATAAAAGCAATAATATACCTGACATTTCTACCTGTACATGTAATATGTGAAATTACAAACATTATATATGAATGAATATTATTGGAATGGAATTTTTCAAAATTTGCCCCTACCCAAAAGTTCGACCCAAATTCCGGGACATCAGAATTCGTTTTAGAGGTATGGTTCCTTCGGCAAAGTTTCATATTTTGATACCTAGAATACGATTTTCACTGAGCAATGGCGACTTTTTTTGCCTCCCCACAAATCGACCCGGCCTAGTAAATACGGCATAAAATTCTTAAAAATTTATATATTTCGATGATTTTTTTAAAGTTCTTTATTTTGATATTAGAAATAATAATCATAAGCAACATGTGGAAATTTCTAATGCAAAATCCCTCAATTCCCAAAAATGACATCGAAAATCCCCGAAAATGGGATTTTTTACTTTTAGTCCTATATCTTCGATATGAAAAGCCGCGCTCGGGATTCCCTTTGCAGTCGATTTTATTACACCCTAATACAAATAAATAAAAAAACAAATTAAACAGTTTAGCTTTGCGATTGGAGAAAATCGATCAAACTTTTGAAATTTATGTAAAAAAAAAGGTCCAAATCGGAGAAGGGTGGCAACCACACCAATTAAAATTTGGCTTCGGATTTTCTCCAGCAGATTCTGTGAAACATCTCCTTTAAAATTATTATAAATTTGATATACTTTGTGTAACAAATTTTTTATACAAGACCTAAGTACGCATTGGACTTTTTTCGCCAAAAATCTCCAAAAATGTAATTTTTTCAAAAAATTTACTTTATAGGGCCCTAACTTTCTTGTTTCTTGACATATCTTATCGATTCTTTCTTTCATGATATTGTAAATTTTATTGGGGGTCTAGCTGTAGTATTTCAATGTGTTACAAACATCTGCCACATCACAAACTTAAAATTTCCTGTGCAAAAGTGTCCCAACAAAATTTTCCATTGCCAAATAACCTGACGTGTAAGCTAAATTCAAAAGCTAAATTCAAAAGAATTGTTTTTACACATATGTACATACATGTTGGCGATCAAAGTTTGATGAATTTGTGTGGAAGTTATTTATAATGCAAATCGAATGACTTGTACTGTTTTGTGAATAACTTTTGATTGCGCTGATGGATAAACACCAAATTTTACTGAATATAAAGGGTGGTTAAATTTTAAGGGCCCATTTTGATTTTGAATAAAACACAAATTATTTAGGAAATTATTGTCATTTATTTTTATTAGGTATGGTTCAATTATGTATGGAACAAAATATCGGCCAAATGGCCGCCTCGACCTCGGCGGCACACCTCCATCCGACGGTCCAAATTTTCGATGACGCTGAGGCATAATTGAAGTTCTATGCCGTTAATGTGCCGAATTATCTCATCCTTTAGCTCTTGAATTGTTGCTGGCTTATCGACGTACACGTTTTCATTCAAATAACGCCCTAAGAAAGAAGTCCAACGGTGTCAAATCACATGATATTGGCTGCCAATTGACAACGCCACGACGTTCGATAACACGGCCATTGAATTTGTTGCGCATAAGAGCGAACACCATTCACAGTAACTGCCTGACCGGCCTTATTTCGAAGAAGTATGGCCCGATGACGTCTCCAGCCCATAAGCCGCACCAAACGAAATGGGCGAGCATGAACAAGTGTTTTCACATCTCCTGAAAGTTGCGCACAATTCTCCCGATTGTGGGCTCATTTGGTCGATTATGCTGATCAAAAAAACATCACTGGGTGCACGAAATGCATTTTCGTAAAAGCCTTAAAAACCTTTAACGCGTTGCTCGATTGCGTATGTTGCCATGGTTCAAATTGAGTTAGTCTAAAATTGATAAATGTCAAAAAGCAGAAAAAAACTTGACTTTTAGGTGTGGTTTACATTTAACATCGGCCCTTACAATTTAAACACCCTTTACTTAGCATGCTTTACAATGGAGGTATCGATATGCCGGATAATATCATTTGCAGGGAGGTGGGTTTGAATTCGCGACCTCATAGTTTTTTAGTTTATCATCATAACCAATCGCCTACCTCGCGATTCATAAGAACATCGCTCAATAAATATTACGCAATCAAGTAAGTTATTATGTTTGACTAAATGTAATTCAGATGGTAATAAGATATCATTATTAGGTAACGCAAGTGGTAATGTACATTTTGGAGTTTACCAAGATTTTGCTGGGTGTGTTGGTAAAATCAAAACAAAATTCTATTGGCAAATGTTCTGCTGGATGTGATGCCTGTTGCTTCCGCAATAACCAAATTGAGCCATATCCGCTTAAGTACTGATGTAGCTATGGTTCCGTGATATTACAGTTAAAGTTGCTCCAGTAGCACCATAGTCTTACTGAAATTTACCAGTTTGTATCGTGTTTAGCCTAAAACCATTTCAGTGCAAATATGTTTTTCGAACTTTGGCATCAGAATGCACATGTTTCGACCAGATTGTACCTAGGTCCATCGAATAGGATATACTGGTATAGTATCCATATTTTCTAACCGTTTTGGTCCTATTGTGCAGCTTTTGTTTGTTTAAAAAATTGTAAAAAGAACAGTTTGGATGTACGATGTTTTTAATGTTCAAGTGAGTTTTAATTTATTTGGCCATTGTCCATAATTATACATATGAATATGTAGTTCTATTGTACTTCAACCAGTTAAGTAAACTAAAATGAAAATCATTCCATATAATTTCTTATGAAATATTAAAAAATACTTATTATCTAATGCACATAGATGCTCTAAATATTAATGTAGAAAAATAACAAACATAGAGTAGGGCTGTCGTTCGAAATGAAATCGGTAAAATTGCGCCACGAATAAAGGTATTCTTCATGCGAACGGAAATCGAATGAACCCAATCTAATGAGCCAATATACGATATAACACTCACACTATATATGGGTCACAATTTGTATCCCTTGAACTTACAGAGAAGGGTATATAGGGTGGCTGATATGTAATGCAACAAAGTAAAACGCTATATTTTTTTAATTTTTTTTTAAATTTTATTGTTCAAAAGCAAAAAATGTCGGAAATAACATAAAGTTTTAGAAACAGTTTAGATTTGTTCGAATTGGCCACCTTTGGCACGAATTATGGCCTTCAAACGGCCGACAAAGCCATCACACGCTGCACGAAAGTGGCTCTGCGGTATTTTGGCTCATTCCCGGCGAAGCGCCGTCTTGAGATGATCGATACTTTGGTATTTTTTAGTGCGAACCTTACTCTCTAAAATGCCCCAGGCGCAAAAGTCCAACGGATTGAGATCCGGAGATCATGGTGGCCATTGTGCGGTAGAAATTAAGCGAGGAACCTCCGTTTTCAGCCATTCTTGGTTGACGCGTGCTGAGTGCGATGGTGCTGAGTCCTGTTGGAATGTCCATGGTCTGCGGCCGAAATGTTTGTCTGCCCAGGGCTTCAATACTGTCTTTAGGACCTTTTCCCGATAATATTCGTCATTTATTTTGACCCCATGGTCGATGAATACGAGCGGGGAGCGACCATCGGTCGTTACGGCGGCCCACACCATTACCATCGGCGGCGCGTGAGTTCTGGTGGCCAATCGAAGGTGTAAATTTTCAGCTGACCTCTTTGGCAAGTAAACCCGATCATTTTGTTTGTTCACAAACTGCTCAATTTGGAATGGCTTCTCATCGGAGAAAACCAAATTCGGTAACTGGCCACTTTCGTGCAAGCGAAGCAACTCCTTGGCTCTTTCCAGTCTAACTTTTTTTTGTGCATCGGTGAGCTCTTGCACTTTTTTGGAACATCAAAGGCTTTAGTCCAAGCTCATTTTTGAATATGTATTGTATCCGTTCTCGCGATATGTTCAGCTCACGAGCAATTTTTCTACCACTGCGGCGTGGATTTCGATCAAATCTGGCCTTCACTTTTCGGATCATTTCTGGTGTTGTTACCGTTTTTTTCGTCCACTTTTTGGACGCGATGCAACACTGCCAGTATCATCGTAACGAGCAATGGTACGAGAAACAAAAGATTTATTCACATTTCAATGCTGGAGGGCTTGTAAACAATAAAATGAACTGTCACTGAAATAAATCTGTCAGCTATCAGACTAGCTGTTTAGAAATGATAGCAACCTGAAGTTGGTTGCAATACATATCAGCCACCCTGTATATCATTTGCTACGAGCCGAAAGTGTAACACATCGAAGGAGTGACCTAAGATCCAAAGTATGCTTGATGGAATTTCGATTTGGGTCCCTTTAAGTCATGTGAGAAATGTCCGTCTGTCTGTCTGCTGGCTTCTGCACACGATAACTCTGGCAAGAAGTAACCGATTGACTTCTAATTTGGTATGCGGTAATATTATTCTCCATCTCAGACTAAATTCGAAGCCATATTTGTCCACTCCTCTAGTACCTCAACCACAAAGAGTTAACATTTAGTGAAATATTGATTCTTTAATAACTTATATAATACTTTTTATTAGTCGCACTCACCCCGAGAAAATGGGAAAAGTTGCCACACCCCTTTTGGTGTCTTCCATACACATGAACCATTTTGCACCAAAAGATAACAGCTTATAACCTTAATACCATTGCATAAAATACTTGAAATTTCGTACAGTGTAACGCTGTTATAAAGGGTCCACCAAATAACTTTTTTTTTAAAAAAACATCGCGCAAAACATCGAGTGTAGCTTCAGCTGTGTGGCACGTAGCGCCGTCCTGTTGAAACCAAATGTTGCCAATATCCTCCTCTTCAATATGGCCCGATAACGATCGCCATTGACTGTAACGGCCACTCCTTGCTCATGGCCCAATTATGCCTCTGGAACAAAAACCGCACCAAACAGTGACTCGTTTTGGGTGTATCGGCTTTTCAATGTATGCTTGCGGGTTTTCTGTGCCCCAAATGCGACAATTTTGCTTGTTTACATACCCGCCAGATCAAAATGAGCTTCATCTGAAACGATGATTTTTTTTTTGGCAAAATCGGCATCTTCTGTAAGTCGATCGCGGGCCCACTTAGCCCAGCGTTGTTCAAGCGTATACACAACCATATTCGTTCAGCGGAAGGATAAAACTAATTATCTGTCAAATCAGACATGAGCTAAGTGTTACCATTCACGAAATAAGCACTAGTTGAAAAAAAACGTTAGATGGCAGACCCTTTAGTACCTACAGCCCAGTGAAAAATGGGCTTCATTGGCACGTCCCTTTTTGTACCTCCCACACAAATGGATTATATGAATGCAATTTTAATAGATAATGATTTAATTAACACAAAAAAACAATAAATAAATTTACGAATATTTTTTGGGACTAAAGGTGAGGGGATTCGAAGGTAGATTTACCCGACTAAACTGTCTTACTTGTTTTAATTAAACATATGGCGATTTCTGCATCGGCATCTCTATTTTGCACAAATGCAGTGTACAATACGAGCCAAAGACTACTTATTTACGACAATGGTTAACAAATACAAAAAGAGCGCCATGTTACTCGAAAATGTGCCCAAGATGTTGACGTGGCGTGTTTAACACTTTGATTTATGGTGCGAAATAGAAGAAAACCTTAGCGTTGCATAGAATAAATAAATCCATAGTGTTTTATGTTTAGGACTTCCAATGCGAGATACTAGCTCGTTTCGCTATTGTTATATAAAAATGGAAATATATATTATACATTTTCCTATGATCATTTATGCTAAAATTCTTTTCATTTTCCATAATTTATTGTATAGCAAACTCTTGTAAATGTTAATAAGTGAAGATAATAGACGATGTTAATTAAATGTACATTAATACACTTCTTGTGTTTTAATTACATAATGACTTATTTGCTAGCAGCCAACAAGAAGAGTAAAGCTTTTAGATCTTCAAACGTAAGTGCAACAGACTTATGTATGTACATTAAATGTATCCCAATAGCTCTGACACGACAGATTTTAAAAATTGTTCCACAGAAGTCATAACATAGAAACATTAGTTAATAATAATTATAATTAAATTATAATATAAGGTAGTTACTAGAATGACATTATAAAATTAATTGTCGAAATACACACTGTCTGAGTACTCATAAATTACGAACATAGTTCGTTGCACTTGTAGTGTAGTTCGTTATGGTTCCTTTCTTACAATTTATTTTCTGTATGAAAACTGAAACAGTTCCAATACACAGAAAAAGAGAAGCTAAAAATCCCAACGAAAATAAGTTTCAAATAAACAGAGTGACTAAATAACAATCAATACAAATGTTTCAAAAAAAGTTTTTGGAAATTGTAACCAGACCGTGGGTTCCCTGGGGACCGTAACGATCTTTCAGAGAAGCTGTGAGCGCATTTAATAAATACGTTTATTTTAAAATTTTGGGGATTTTAAATTTAAAAAATTTTAATTGCTAACTTTTATGGGGATTTTGAGTTTTGAAACTATCCAAAAACGAGTTAAGAGGTCTTACGAAGTGACAATGAATTAACCGATTCTAATCTTTAATTTGTGAAATTTTTAATAATGGATTGTTTTAGGAAAGAAACGACTATTTTTTACATGATTGCTTGAAGGAGTTAGATGCCCTGCTCCGTTCCGAGGTTTTTGATGCGCTCATCGATCTCTATCGATTTTTTTGGATTAAAGGTCCATTACCGGAATATGTACAGGATGGCCCAATTACCGAAGGGGTTTGAGTTCATTATATATTTTATTTAAGACATAATTTTGGGCCACCCTGTATATATACATATAAATATATAGACATATAAAAAATAGTCTCCTTTAATAACTGTATTAATTCAAATAAATGCAGCAAATAAACATATACATTAGGCCGGGTCGATTTGTGAGGAGGCAAAAAAAGTCGCCATTGCTCAGTGAAAATCGTATTCTAGGGATCCAAATAAGAAACTTTGCCGAAGCAACCATACCTCTAAAACTAATTCTGATGTCCCGGAATTTGGGTCGAACTTTTGGGTAGGGGCAAATTTTGAAAAATCCCACTTTGACCCATTTAGAGTGCTCCAATCGAGTCCAAATGTATGACCGACCCCCACTAACTTTGGAGGCCCGACCCATCCATGCCAGTTGCACACCCCTTGGAACCCCCTGGGGGTTTCATACATTTGGACTCGATTGGAGCACTCTAAATGGGCCAAAGTGGGATTTTTTCCGGGACATCAGAATTTGTTTTAGAGGTATGGTTCCTTTGGCAAAGTTTCTTATTTTGATCCCTAGAATACGATTTTCACTGAGCAATGGGCGATTTTTAAATAGACCCGCCCTAATATACATATAACGAACTTATATTAAGAAATATTACAAAATTATGTTCATACAATAATTTGGATCAGCTTCAAAATTACACTGGTTTGACGTTGTCTTTTAATGGGAGTTTTTATTCAAATATCTTCAAGCTTACGTAGTTTGGATCACGGTGTTAAAAGACAACCTGAGCAACGCCGGGTATTACACTGCTAGTTTATAATAAAAATGTCATTCCGAAATTTTTTATATAGATACAATTTTAGCGAAATTTTGAAGGAAAATGCAATATCGGCAAAATTTTAAAGGAAAATAACATTTCACGAATTTTTAGAAAAATTAAATTTCAACAAAATGTTCTTGCAAATTTTTGTTAGAATTTTCTAATAGAAATGCTATTTAAAAGAAACTTGGTAAAATTTACATTTTTAACGTAATTTTGTAAAGAAATACAATTTTAATGAAATTTGGACGAAAGTTTTGGAACAATGCAGTTTTGATTAAAAAATTTCTAGAATATCACAATTTCAACGAAATTTTTTAGATAATTACAATTTCGACCAAATTTTCTAAAAAAATACTTTTTCGCTGAAATTTTGAAGAAAAGTGCAATGTTAACGAAATGTTCTAGAGAAATTAAATTTCAACGATATTTTTTTTGAGAAATGCTATTTAGAACAATTAAGAAAGTTTAGTCGGGTAAATCGACCTATGAATCCCCTCACCTTGAGTCCCATAAAATATTAGTAAATTTATTTATGTTTTTGTTTTAATTAAATTATTATCAATTTAAATTGCATTTAATAACATTACATGTACTGGTACTAAAATTTTTTTAAATTTTGGTGCAAAATGGTCCTTTTCTGTGGCTGGTACCAAACTGGGCGTACCAATAACGAAAATTTTTCTCTAGACTCTAGGTACTATAAAAAATGTCCATTTGTGTGAAAGGTACCAAAAGGAGCGTGGCAATAATGCCCATTTTTCACTGTATTTAAGGTACTATTAAACAATTACACTGTACTAAATTTCAAGTCTGTGTATGCACTGGTGTTAAAGTTATAAGCTGGAAACTTTTGGCTCAAAATTGTCCATTTGTGTGGGAGGTACCAAAGGGGTGTGGTAACTTCGCCTATTTTCTCGAGGTAATAGTGACTAATAAACTAATACTATGTGTATAATTTCAAAGGATTCAATTAAGTAGTATAGAAGTTATTAAATAATCAATATTTCAGTAAATGTTAACCCTTTGTGGGGGAGGTACTAGAAGGAGTGGACCAATATGGCCCATCTTCGAACTTAGCCGGATATAGAAGAAAATATTACCACATACCAAATTTAAAGTCAATCGGTTACTCCTTTCGAGAGTTATCGTGCGCTCCAGCCAGCAGACAGACAGACGGACGGACGGACATTGGTCATTCCACTTAAAATGACCCAAAGCTGATATCCGCCGAACATACTTAAGGTCTTAGGTCACTCCTTCGATGTGTTACACTTTTGGCTCGTAGCAAATGATATATGTATACCCTCCTCTCTTAGGTGAGGGGATACAAATGCATTTCGACGAATTTTTTTACAAAATTCAATCTTCTAAATAAAACAATTTCAATGGCTTTTTTCGAAATATGGAATATCGGCGAAATTTTCAAAAAAAAAACAATTTCAACGAAATTTTTTAGAAAAATTTAATTATAAAATTGGGTTGAGAAATTTATTTATTTATATTAATTACAATACAAAGTAAATTTATATTCTAATTATAAGGTCCAGGGAAAGGCCGGGTTACAAAGACCATATGGCTAAATTTTTGCAGCGACAGACCAGAGCCTCTGGTGGGAATCGAACCCACGACCCCCAAACTCATAGGCGAGTACGCTACCAACTCACCTACTGGGGCGCTCTAGAGAGAGAAATTTAATTTTAAAGATTTCTCCAATAAAATCCAAAAAATCAATTTCTGCTAAATGTATGCTTATTTTACTCATAATTTTGAAGATATTTCAAACAAATTTCACATTCCATCCACCTGTGGCACCATACATAACATTTCCACAAAATTTTGTCATAATGGGAAATTTCGTTAATCATTTAAAGTAATTCCCGTCAGATTTATTGTTTTCTAAAAAATTTCGAATTATAGGTCGATGAACTGAGTAAAGGTATATGAAAACGGAACTTATTATCTAAATTAAGCAATGTTGACGATATTTTCAAAAAAAATCAATTAGAACGGAATTTTTTTTGCACTTTCTGCGAAATCTACTGGAGAAATACCATTCAACGATTTTCTAGACTTGGAATCTATCAAGGACATTTTTAGAAAAATGCAATTTCAACGAAATTTTTTCAATTTCTGTAAAATTTATGCTATTTTAAAGTATGTCTATTCAAAAGTATGTCTAACTTTTGAAGATATTTCAAAAAAATGGTACCCTACATATTGGGGCACCACACTAAACATTTCCACAAAATTTCATCAAAATCGGAAATAAGGAAATTTCGTTAATCATTTAACGTAATTCTCGTCATAAAATATATTTTTTTTAAAAAATTTCGAATTTCGTGAACTGAGTAAAGGTATATGAAAACGGATTAGGGGCCACTGTCAGGATTAATCAGTGTTAAGAAAATTTTTTCTAAATTATGCACTGTTTGTTAAAAAATGCACTTTGGATAGAATATTTTAAAAAGTGTAACATCATTTTTAAAAAAATACAATTTCGTCGAAATTTTTTGAATTTTTCTTCAAAAATACAACTTGGATGAAATTTTCTAGGAATATGTAATTTTAAAGAAATTTTGTGGGAAAATACTGTTTCAAATAATTTTGTTGAGATATGCAATTTCAACCATTTTTCTACAAAAATGCAATTTCAACTATTTTTCTAGGAAAATTCTACTACAGTAAAACGCAATTTTAACAAAATTTTGCAGTATAAAGCCACTTTTAGCGAAATATTCGAATGATATGAATGCAACGAACTTTCTGAAAATATTCAGATTAGGAAAAAAGCACATTCGACAAAATTTTCTAGAAAAATACTATTTTTAGAAATGCAATTTCAACAAAAATTTGATTAAGAGTCTAGAATAATGAAAATTCGAAGAAATTTTATAGAAAATTTTCTGGAAGAATGCATTTTCGAAAAAATCATCCATAAAAATGTTAATTGGATTAAAATTTCTACATGAATATAATTTCGCCAACTTCGAAATTATATTCATGTAGAGCAATTTTGTAAAGAAGATTCAATGATTTTTCTAGAAAAATGCAATTTCAGCTAAATTTAGTTGAAAATGCTATTCCAACGAAATTATCTTGAAAATTAAAATTTTAACGGAATTTTGTAAAAAAAAATCCCTTTCAACATAATTTTCTAAATAAATTGAAATTCGAAGAAATTTTATACAATTTTCAATTTTGTAAAAACCTAATTTCGATTAAACTTTCCACAACATTTACAATAAATATGTCATTTTCCAAATTTATCAAAAATTCCAATTCTAGAAAAATTCAATTTTACACTTTTTGGTGTAATTGCCAATAAAAGCAGTTTCGAAAAAATCCAATTTCATATAATTTTCTATAACAATGCAGTTCGAAAGTATTCCCGAATGAATTTTATCCTTTTTGAGTTGTATTGAAAATATATTTTTGAACTTTAATGTTCTTTCGACGATTTGCGAAATGACATTTTTACTGTAAATTTTGTCGAAATTGCATGCTTGTAGAAAGTTTAGCCAAAATAAAATTTTTATCGAAAATTTCTTCAAAAGTCAATATTTCCAGAAAATTTCGCAGAAATTACATTTTTCTAAAAAATGCAATTTATATAAAATTACTTTGAATTTTCATTTATCTAGAAAATTCCTGAAATTGATTTTTTCACAAAATTTCGTTGAATTTTTTTTAAATTGCATTTTTCTAGAAAATTTTGTTGAAATAGCATTTTTGAAGTAAATTCAGCTGAAAATGATTTTTTTATACAAAAATTGTTGAAACCGCATTTCTTTGCAAAATTTAATTATTTTATTTTTCCTCTATATTTCGTTAAAAAATTTTTGTAGAATATTTCGCCGACATTGTATTTTTTTTATAAAATGTTTTCTATAAAATTTCTCTGAATTTTCATTTCTCCAGACTTTTCTTCAAATCTTCGTTGAAATTATATTTCTCTAAACTGCATTTTCCTAGAAAATTTCGAATGCTCTTTTTCGACAATAACGTTCCTTAATTTGCATTTTTCGAGAAAAATCGTTGCAATTTCATTTCTCTCGAAAATTTTGTTAAAAGTACAATTTTCTACAAAATTTCGATAAAATTTAATTTTTCAAAAAAATTTGCTGAAATTTAATTTTTGTAGAACAACAGTTGAAATTTCATTCTTCTTGAAAAACTGTTGAAACATTTCTTAACAAGATTTCGTTGAAAATGTATTTTTTCTAAAAAATGTCGCCAAAATTATATCATTCTAGCAAGTACACTTTTCAACAAAATTTCATTTTTCTACAAAATGTAGCTGAAATTGCATTTTTCTAGAAAAACAGTTGAAGTTGCATTTGTCAACAAAATTTCGTTGTCAAAAAATCTTTGACTTCTCTAGAATATTTCTGTGAAAGTGCATATTGCTTTTATTTAAAAAAAAAATTCTATCAAAATTGCATTTTTCAACAAAATTATTTCGAATTTTAATTTTTCATCACTTTCAACAAAATTTTCTAAATAAATTGAAATTTGAAGAGATTTAATACAATTTGCAATTTTGTAAAAATATAATTTCGATTAAACTTTCGACAACATTTACAATAAGTATGTCATTTCCCAAATTATCAAAAATGTCAATTCTAGAATAATTTAATTTTGCACTTTTTGGTGTAATTGCCAATAACAGCTGTTTCGAAAAAATCCAATTTCATTAATACATTGTTCTGCAAAATTTCGTTGAAATAGCTTTTTTTCTACAAAATGTTTTTCTAGAAAATTTCGCCGATATTGCATTTGTCGAAAAAATGTCATTGAAATCGTTTTTTTTAATTGAATTTTCTAGAAATATTCGCCATAATTGCATTTTTCTACAAAAAGTATTTGAAATATCATTTTTCTAAAAAATTGCGTTGAAATTAAATTTCGTTAGCAAAATTTCGTTAAAATTACACTTTTCCAAAAAATTTCGTCGAAACGCCATTTTCCTAGAAATATTATAATATTAAATAAAAATAGCATTTTTTCAAAAAATTCGTCGAAATTTCATTAAATTTGGACGATTTTGTCTATCTGTATAAAAAAATTGAAATTTCATTTGTATAGCAAATTTTTTCGAAATTACATTCTTGTAGAAAGTTTTATTGATCTTGAATTTTTATGGAGAATTTCTTCAATGGTAAATTTCGCCAAAATTGAATTTTTCTATAAAATTGCAATTGTATAAAATTTCTTCGAATTTTCTCGTCTCTAGAAAAATTTAGTTGAAATTTAATTTTTCCACAAAATTTCGCTGAAATTTTATTTTTTAAATAGGATAATTAATAGGAAAATTGATCAGAATTGCATTTTTCTAGAAAAATTGATTTTTTTGTGATTTTGTTGAAGTGAATTTTTCTACAAAATATAGTTTAACAAAATTTCATTGAAATTTTTTTTTTAAATTTCGTTAAAAGTGAATTTTTCTGAAATATCATAGACAATTTCGTTTCATTTCTTTCAAAAACTTCCATCAAAATTGAATTTATCAAGAAAAATTTTTTTAAGATGAGAATCATGTAAATTAATGAAGGAAATTTCGTTAAGGTTTTCGATTTTGACGAAACTTCGTGCAGATGTTAAGAAAGTTGTTACATCAGTTACGATAATTCGTGCAAAAAAAAGACACATTTTTATGATTTTTTGTGACGAAACGGTTAAAATTGTTTGATTCAAACGAATGGTACATTAAAGTATAAAATTCCGAGGTTAGTGTAAAAGTTTCATAAAAAAATACTAAAAAATATGGCAACGACAGCATTTATGCGGAAGCGTCTAGAAAAAAAGTTGAATTACGGTGCCGCTCATAACTCGATACCGGATCACCAAAAATTAAAAAATTAAATTAATTTATCGAAATTTAAATTTTTAAATTTTTGGTAACACTTTGAAGTGAAAAATGCGATTTTTGCGAGAAAACATCGACTAATTAGTTGTTGTTAAATAAAAAATATTAACATATTTAAAAAAAAAACTCGACAGCATTACCTCGTAAATTATGTAAAGAAATAGTGTTAAAAATTTCAAAAGGCTCGTTTCAGCATTTTTTGAGTTATGAGGGGCACCGTCTTTGAAAACATGGGTTGTGGGAAAAACGCTTTAAAGTTTTTCTGATGTACTGAGTCACGTATGAGACGCGGTTGCTTAGACTGCTGTATCTTTGTCAGTTTTGCTCCGATTTACCTCAAATTTTCACAGAAAATTCTTGAAGGTTCAATGTTGGTTCATGGATCAAGAAAGTCTACCATTCTAAATTTCAAAATGATTGGATGTAAAAAACAGCTTCTACAGGACTAAAGAGCAAAATTGGACGAAACATATATATGGGAGCTATAGATAAATCTTAACCGATTTTCTTCAAATTCAGCAATGTTGGTTCATGGATCAAGAAACTCTACCATTCTAAATTTCAAAACGATTGGATGTAAAATACAGCTTCTATAGGACTAAAGGGCCAAATCGGACGAAACATATATATGGGAGCTATATCTAAATCTAAACCGATTTCAACTAAATTCAATAGCGATCTTAACAGCTGCGAAATACTCTAAACTGCAAAATTTCAGAACGATCGGAGTGAAATTGCGACCTGTAGTCGACGAACAACTTTACATGGGCGGACGGACGGACGGACGGACGGACATGCTTAAATCGAATCTCAAATTTTTTGAGAAATGAAATTTCAACTATTTTTCTAAAAAAATGCTAAAATTTCAAATTTTTTAGAAAAATGAAATTTTAACGAAATCTTGTTTTGGCGTAATTGTCGATGTACATAATTTAGTTTTGACAATTTTTCTTTTAAAAAATGGTTGAAATTTTCTATCAAATTCTTCCCAAGGGGTCGTAGCTATGTTACTATTTTTTGTGGATGTTATATTTAAATTATTTTAAATTGATCTAGACAAAATTTTCTGGAAAAAAGCACAATAGAAGAAATTTCCCATAGAAATGCAATATGGATTAAACCCACGCTATGAATGTAGTTTTCCCTACTTCAACAAAATTTACAATAAAAAGACATTTCTGTTAATTGTCGAATATGCCAATTCTAGAAAAATAAAATTTTGTGCATTTTGATGTATGTAATTGTCAACAAAATTCTTTTCTGATTTTTTTTGTGACAAAATGCAAAAACTGAATTTCAACGAAATGTCTGAAAATTCCAAAATATGTCATAAAAATATAATTTCGATAAAAATTGGAAAAATGCCCTATCGAAGAAATTTTCAATAAAAATGCAAGTTTAATTAGATTAAACTTTCTTTCGTCTGTTTCGACAAAATATACAATAAAATCTCTCCAAATGCCCAGAAAAACGCAATTTTGATGTAAATGTCAGTGAAATTCAGTTTTGAAAATTTTAAAGCAAAGTTTGGACGATTTAAAATAGTACGTCATATGTAGAATAAGTACAAACCATTTTTTACAAAAACGTTAAAGAAAAAAATTTGATCGATTCTGAGAGATCGCATATTTTTTTTTTGTTTTGAAAAGTGAGCAAAAAATGTAGTTGTATTGGGTTTTGACACTTGATAAACACCTTCCATATAAGGGGGATTTCATTTTTTGAAGAATTTTGAAGACCGAAAGAATCACGAAAATATTGTTTGTGATTTTTTTGCGATATTGAAACTTGTTTTGAATTTTTTTTAAAACCTATATTTCTATTTTTGATTTTTTTTTTGCTCAAACGAAAGCTTAGTTTATTTCCTTTTTACGTTTTATGGTCTACTAGTGAGATGGGACTTGTATATCTATGAAATAAAGATAAAAATCTAAAGAGGAAAACCACATATTTCCTCATAACTCGAGAATCATTTATCTTAATTTGTTCAGGAAAGCTAAATTAAGTAGCCTTCATCTCCTTCTAATAATATTTTTTTCGCGACACCGCTGATCGGAAGGAGGAAAATATACTTGTATATGGGGGATTTCACGTCAAGTGCGTCATCTTCTCCTAATATAATTTTTCCATCACGTCAGCGTTTCAAAGTTATCTTATAAGAAATTGCGAAAAATTAAATTTTTTTTGAGAGAATTTTAATAATGTTTTAATTAAAACCACTTAAAAATATCAATGTGATTTGTATAAGTATATGTATTTGTCTCTATCCGATCACCGGTGGCGAGTACAATCGATTCGGTTGAAGTTGGCAACTTTGTTTTTAATATTAGTATATTTTTACAAGAAATATAGTCGATTCCATGCGCTCTATCGAAAGCACATTACATTAGTCGACTAACAATTAATGAAACAACATGGCCTCGGTAGCATTTACAATAGTTCATGTCATGCCACATTGCCGCCATTACAGCAATTAAATTGCGAATTGTTTAATTAATGTAATGTTTGTTCAAAGTGCGTGACAAGGCCACTCCCTTTGTGGCAAAATCATTTAATAAATATTAAGTGGTGGAATTACAATGAAAACGCTCACACGAGGTA
The DNA here is from genome assembly GCA_963930755.1 of Eudasyphora cyanicolor. NCBI lineage: Eukaryota > Metazoa > Arthropoda > Insecta > Diptera > Muscidae > Eudasyphora > Eudasyphora cyanicolor. The sequence goes on along the minus strand of OZ005737.1, from coordinate 207,618,687 downwards.
CACACAAACAATTTCAGAACAAATGTGGAAATTAGTTTTTATTTATATTTTTCCTATATATATAGAAAGGAATATTATTTTGAAAGTTCCGAGGGTCGAATATGATATTGATATTTTTGGGCTTTTTTTTAGAATCGCAAATAGCATGCGGATATTGAGCAGAATTACAATACAGCACATTAATAAGGTCCTGCACGGAAAGAATAATTATTTCCACGAGAAGGAAATTTTAGACAACTTTTAACATTCCTCGTTCACCGGAGCTGAAAATGCGTCTATTGAACTGACAAATTATTTACATAAAAATGCTTATTTTGAACAAAATAGTGTTCTGTTGTCGTACGCAAGCAGTGTACTTGTCAACAATTTTTGTTCCTGAGAAGAATTTTGTCCTTGTATGTGTAAGCGAAAAATTTGTGCAGGATTTCTAGAAATGCTAATACATATATGTATAGAGGTAACTAATTTCCTAATTATTTTTATATTTACTCTTATTGATTTATCTCCATTCTGTCTGTCAAACATAAAATCTTAGATGTAATATTTATGTTGTCTAAACAAAATAAATAATATTTATATAACAATTTTTGCTATCCATAAATAACCAAAACTCTATTCAATTTGGCCTTAGCTAGAAACTCCGTTGTTTGAAGCATTTCGAAAAGTTCTGAAAAAAATTAACAGAAAATAAACATTACCAAACAACAGCAACACATTGCAATCAAGTTGCAAGTATTTTATCAACAGTTAATTTGTTATAATTTGAGTTTTTCTGATTAAAAATGATAAAAATGCACTAGCTATGTTGTAGAGCATGAAGAAGAAGAAAAAAAAAACAAAATAAACTAAACTTTGGTAACTTTTTAATGGATTTCTTGTAACCGCCAGTATTAAACAGACAACAAAAACAACAAAACTACAAGTGCAGCAACAGTAACAACCAGCAGCATACAACACCAACAGCCACTAACATTTAGTCTTAGTTTATTAAAACATGCGGCCAAGTTTTTGCAACAAGCCAACTTAAGTTTACAACCAATGCAATCACACTAAAAAAGGCAAATATAACAGTGGCAGCAATTGCTGCAACAGTAGCGGAATAGCAGCAGCAACAAATGCTCTCGTACAGTGGAAGATGGAAAACAAAATTTCGCAGATCGGCTGCAAATAATGGCACTTTTTACAGTTTATCGTTGTAGTTGGTACATTTGAAGAGAAACCATTTTTTTCGGTTTTCGTCGTACGGGAAGTGTTTTGTTTATACATAATGATAATAGTAATAACAACAACAGGACCCGCAGTAGCAGCAGCAGCAGTGGTAGTGGTGGTAGCAGCAACATTAATTTGCAACGATGCAACAAAACTAACTACAGGAGATATGAATATGTCTACATGTATTTAAAGTGGATACTTGCTAAATAGGATACTAAATTTTTTGGTTAAAATTGTTGATGTTACAAAACAATTGGGCAGAATTCTTTTAAAGGCGATCTAAACCTTTTCTGCAAAAACTATTTTTTCACTGAATGAGGTTCTACTTAGCATATTATTCCGATAGCAACAGTTTAAAACACTGATCTGTGAACCATACCCTGAGCATGTTATAGATTTTTGAATTTGTTTCTAACACGCAAAAGTAGAAGAGATAGAACCAGCGTTTATTATACCTATCGACTTGGAATCACTTTCCGGTTCGATTTAAAGACTCATATATGTTACTCTGACTCTAAGTAATGTAGAAATCAAATTTTTAACCGATATATGTATATGAAATTCAGCAATGGGAAGTCCCAGTGATATAGGAACTAAATTTAGCGGAAATCGGTTCAGAATTAGATATAGCCCCCATGTATAGGGTGATCTAAGTAGAAATACTTTTTTCAATAGCCTTTTTTGACAGATCACGTGTGAGTCGTGTCATGCTGTCATGTTACATTTGTTAAGTATTGTTTGGCATTTCATCATGGAAAGACTTACGCCTGAAAAACGTTTACAAATTATTCAGTTTTATTATCAAAATAATCGTTCGCCAATTGCGCTTAGCCCAATTTTTTTAAATCAAAAAAAAAACTTTCCAGTCGACCCACGACCTTGACACCCATGAGCAATATTCTAGCTCTCGTTAAGAGCTATTTTTTCCATTGACCGATTCCCGATCCGACGTACCGGAATCATCGGTCCATCTTTTTTCAAAAATGATGCCGGTGAGAACGTAACCGTCAATGGCAACCGTTATCGTGCCATGATAACCGACTATTTGATTCCTGAAATTGAAGCTCGTGATCTCGGCGACATTTGGTTTCAACAACCACACATCGCATCAATCAATGGATTTATTGAGAGAACACTTCGGTGAGCAGATAATTTCACGTTTTGGGCCGGTCGATTGGCCACCATGATCGTGTGATATCACACCGTCAGACTTTTTCCTGTGGGATATGTAAAGTCTAAAGTCTATGCGGACAAACCCGCGTCGATTCAGGCCTTGGAGCAAAACATCACGCGTATCATTCGCCAGCTACGAGTCGAAATGCTCGAACGAGTCATCGAAAATTGGACTCAACGGATGGAACATCTGAGACGTAGCCGCGGCCAACATTTGATAGACATAATCTTCAAAAAAATTAATGCCAAAGAATGTTCTTTCAAATGATAAAAAACATTCCCCATTCATTTTGAAAATTTTCTTTAAAAAAGTAGGGAACCTCGAAATAGATCACCCTATACATATGTGTTCCTTCCAATTCGGCATCAAAGCGCTGTCCAAGCTGCATTTGTATACCGAAAACAAAAGTTTACAAACAGTTTGCCTAAGGTCTGTAAAAACCCCGTAAAAATGTTTATGGTATATTTTTTTAAATCCGAAACAAGTTAAATTTAAGGTAATTATGAGGGCTGCAAATGCTGGAAACCCCAAATTTAAAAAAATGTTTTTTGCTGGCACGAAAAAAACAATAAAAATAGAAAAAAATGCAAAAAAATATTTTATTCCATTTTTTAAAAGCTGACACGAAAAAAACATTGGAATAGAAAAAATTGAAAAAAAAAATATTTAGTTCCATATTATAAAAGCTATGCAACGAAGTAAAGAAAAGTGTAACACATCGAAGGAGTGACCTAAGACCCCAAGTATGTTCGGCGGATATCCGTTTTGGGTCATTTTAAGTCATTTGAGCAATGTCCGTCCGTCTGTCTGTCTGTGTGTCTGCCTGCTGGCTGGTGCGCACGATAACTCTCGAAAGGAGTAACCGATTGACTTCAAATTTGGTATGCGACAATATTTTTCTCTTCTCCGGCTAAGCTCGAAGATGGACCATATTGGTCCCCTTCTTCTAGCACCTCCCCCACAAAGGGTTAACAGTTAGTGAAATATTGATTCTTTAATAACTTCTATACTATTTCCTCGAATCTTCTGAAATTTCACGCATAGTACTAGTTTATTGGTCGCTATCACCTCGAGAAAAATGGGTGAAGTTGCCACGCTCCTTTTGGTACCTCCCACACAAATGGACCATTTCGTACCAAAAGTTAACAGGTTTTAACTTTAACACCAGTGAATATAAATACTTGAAATTGTGTACGGTGTAATGCTTTTGTAATATCTAGAGTACAGAGAAAAGTGACCCTTTTGGTACCTCCCACAAACATGGAACATTTTGTACCAAATGGTTACATTTAAATTTAAATTTGAATAAATAAATACAGCTATTTAAACTAATAATAATTTATTTAAAACAACAACAAAATAAAACCAGTAAGGAAAGGCTAAAGTCGGGCGGGGCCGACTATATAATACCCTACACCACTCTCGTAATATTGAATAACTCTGAAATATACATTTTGTAATTCATGTATAAATTGTTTACATAAATTTACTTTTGGTACATTTTATACTTAAATAATACCTTGTACCACTGTGTGGTGTAGGGTATAAGAACGATTGGATGTAAAATACAGCTTCTACAGGACTAAAGAGCCAAATCGGATGAAACATATGTATGGGAGCTATAGCTAAATCTTAACCGATTTTCTTCAAATTCGGCAATGTTAGTCCATGGATCAAGAAACTCTACCATTCTAAATATCAAAATGATTGGAGGTAAACTACAGCATCTATAGGACTTAAGGGCCAAATCGGACGAAACATATATATGGGAGCTATAGCTGAATCTTAACTTATGGATCAATAAACTCTACCATTCTAAATTTCAAAACGATTGGATGTAAAATATAGCTTCTATAAAACTAAAGGGCCAAATCGGACGAAACATATATATGGGAGCTATAGCTAAATCTTAACCGATTTTCTTCAAATTCGGTAGTGTTGGTTAATGGATCAAGAAACTCTACCATTCTAAATTTCAAAACGATTGCACGTAAAATACAGCTTTTATAGGACTAAATGGCCAAATCGGACGAAACATATATATGGGAGCTATAGCTAAACCTTAACCGATTTTCTTCAAATTCGGTAGTGTTGGTTCATGGATCAAGAAACTCTACCATTCTAAATTTCAAAATGATTGGATGTAAAATACAGCTTCTACAGGACTAAAGAGCAAAATCGGACGAAACATATATATGGGAGCTATAGCTAAATCTTAACCGATTTTCTTCAAATTCGGCAATGTTGGTTCATGGATCAAGAAACTCTACCATTCTAAATTTCAAAACGATCGGATGTAAATTACAGCTTCTATAGGACTAAAGGGCCAAATCGGACGAAAGATATATATGGGAGCTATATCTAAATCTGAACCGATTTCAACCAAATTCAATAGCGATCTTAACAGCCGCGAAAAACTCTAAACTGCAAAATTTCAGAACGATCGGAGTGAAATTGCGACCTGTAGTCGACGAACAACTTTACATGGACGGACGGACGGACGGACATCGTTAAATCGACTCAGCTAGTGATTCTGAGTCGATCGGTATACTTTAAGGTGGGGGTAGCTGTGTTATTTTCAGGTGTTACAAACATCTGCCGTGAAACAAACTTACAATACCCTGTACCACAGTGTGGTGTAGGGTATAAATATGTGGAATTGTGAAAGATTCTGGGTAGTAGAATCTTTCACAAGGTTAATCCAGTCGAAAGTTATCGTGAGCACCAACAAGAGAGACAGACAGACAGGCGGATGGACATTGCTTAAATGACTTAAAATGGTCCAAAACGGATTTTCGGAAAATATTCTTGAGATCTCTTAGGTCACTCCATCGATGTGTAATAAACCTCTGCATCAAGACATTCATTTCTTCTTCTACAGTAGTGTACACTACTTCACTGCACACTGAAACATTGTATATTTTACTCGATTGACACCACCATAGAATGATCGAAAAAAAAACAACAAACACTTCACACTGTTTGATGTTTACAATCTAGTCGTGTACTCTGCTCGTTCGGTTATTGTATTCTTTATACTCGTTTCAATTCGTCAAACGATGAGTATAATGAAGCGAGTACAGTGCTGTTTTCTATTTCTTCAGTATGTACACTAGTGTATTTACCCCTCAAAATCAATAAATTTCTAAGGCGGTCCGTCGCTCTTTGTTGTTGCGCCTCTCTTTGCAATGACAATGAGTGCAGTAGTGCAGTGTACACTGAAATCGAGTATTTTTGTTTTGGTGCACAGTGCTTGAATGAGTGTACTTCTCCATTGTCTTGTTACTTATTTGTTTTGAAACCTGTTTGGCGGTTACTGTTCTCTTCACTCATTCATTTGTTTTGTCAAAATAGTGTGTGTGGCAGTAAGTATTTGAAAAACAACTGAATGTCTTGAAAGGCCATTCAAGACATTCATTGCAGAGGTTTAATGTGTAACACTTCTATTTGGTAGCATCTAACGTATATATAAATTCTCTTATTTCTAACAAATGTTGTATAATTTCTACATTTATCCATAGATTTTCTTCAAATAGGCATTGTTTTCTTCGTTAGGATGCTAGCTTTCAAAATATGGAATTTTCAAAACGGCGAATTTTTTTTTATTATTTACGGATTTTTTTCGTGGCAGCAAAAAACGAAATTTTTTCTAATTATTTAACGAAAAATACTAAACTTCTGTTTCAACATTAAACATTACTAACATTTGTAGTCCTCATAATTTCCTTTAATTCAAGCCAACTTCCAAAAAATTTGGAATTTTAAAAACAATGTTAAAAAGAACAACAAAAATTTTTTTTTACTATTTTTTCGTGTTTTCACCAGAAAATGTTATGCGTAGCCCTTCGACAAAAATTTTGTTGCATAGTGATATTAGTCCAATCGGGTTGTATTTAATTTAATAATATGCATGTTTTTGTTACAAGCTAGCGCCAGTTATTGACGCAGTTATTGTTCTGTTCTAGTTCTGGGTAAATTTTATTGTCAATTAACATAGATGGAATTTTGGTTCCGAGGACGTCAATAAGTTGAATCTTAAAGGGCCTTATATACAGGATATATAAATGTTTGGAGCGATATAGCCACTTTTAAATAAACCAAAGGAAGTATATTCAAATTTTGGTTGATATTGGCGAATATTAGCTAATTATCTCACCATATTCAGAAGGTTCGCCCGAAAAAATTTAAAAAATTCATAACGATTGGTTAAAATTGCTATTCGTACTTTGATCACAAAAATTTGAAGATCATCGGATATGATAGGATGGATGAAGCTATACTAAGCCTTGCATAGGGTTTATGATTGGCCAGAAGAAAGTCCCTGTGCAATTATTGGAAAAGATCGGTTTATAATATCAGCTATATATGGATCACAACAATTCTTAACAGGGTTCGCCCATGAATCGAAGAAGATATTATTTCATCATTTATCGTACATTTCGGAAATTTTCATCATGATATAATCGACCCAAAATGTGATTCTAAGTTGGTTGACGTGGATTGACGTAGTATCTCCTGATTTTGAATTTAAGCGTTATGAAAACCAAATCGAAACCGACTATATCTCTCCGTCTGATTTTAACTTTAAATAATACTAGAATCAAACCACAAATAGTGCAGTTTAGCATATATACGAAAGTGACAATTAAATACTCCAATTTAATCATGTTCTACTGTACACACACTGACATGCTGATGTGTACGTCTGTCTGTCTGTTGGTACTCTGCAGCACCAATGCAACACACTTTGGTCAAAACTACTACAACATTTTACATTAAAAAATAATATTTTCGGTAACATGTTGACTTAATGCATTTAAGTATTTAATAAAATTAAAACATAAAATGGAAATAGACGAGAAACCAACGAAAAAAAAACAAAACTCCCAACAGCGAATAAACCGTTGAAATATTTGTTATTTTTTACGCTTTTGGTACTTATCTGAACTTGTTTGAATTCATTTCACTTTGTCGAAAAGTTATTTTACATGTTTTTTGCTTTGTTTTTTTGCGAGAAAAGCAATTCGTTTTTTCGATCGTTATATTTTACGGTGTAAAAAAAAATAAATGCAGTTTTGTTAAAGTGTTAATTTTGCATATATTTAATTAAATTTGTTGTAGTAGGTTTCATATGCAAACATAGTATGTTTACATATGTGAAACTGATGGTCACAAATTTCAGCTATCGTATAATATTTCATATTCTCTTTTCGCAAAAATACATTAAATTGTCAAAAGTTGGATATAACCTGGAAATGATTTTCGCCGAGTTTAAAAACAAGTAAGATAACTTCAATAGAGTAACAGGAGTATACCCTCACTTTGCCAGAAACATAATATGGAATTTGTTGCTTTGTGTGACAGATGCCAAAATGGTAGATCGATTTTGCTCCTTATGTGCCATTCTATAACCATTGGAAAAATAGTAAGAATACTCATACACGGAGGAAAAAAACGCCCTCTGTAACATATTGCCCCAAACATATTTTGCAGGCAACATATATATGTTTGGAGCAGCTCCCAAACATATTATGTTTGGGGTAGCGGTAATGTTCCCAAACATTTATATGATTGTATGTAATCATATATATATGCTTATGTCCAAACATTTATATGATTGTGTGTAATCATATATATGCTTATGTCCAAACATTTATATGATTGTATGTAATCATATATATGATTGCATTTAATCATGTATATTGTTGTTTTTTATCAAAAGTCTGAACCCTTTGAGACGCACCTATAATATATTTATAAAATTCTAGTCTAATGTTCCATTAATTATCCATTATTCGGACTGCGGACTATGCCACTTTTCTTTCAACTTGGTAGCTCCGTTGATCCACCCCACTGACTGAAAAACGTCAACACCTTATACCACTGGCTATATAGAGTCAACGAGAATTATAGGCACAGCGTGTATTTTAATTTACTTTCATGTTACACCCGAAACAAGAAAGTATAAGCATAGCCATATATTCATTCTGACTGGCTGTGGCTGTCAATGGTTGTATGTGGGTGCGTGCGTGTGTTCGCTGTGATGGCTTAGCACAGTGGTGATGGCGGATGCTCTATGAGTCACATAATTGGGCTCTCAGAGAGTAATACTCTCTAAAAATCTAAAAAATATGCTCTAATATATTATTTTGCCAAAAAAAATGTGTGCAAACATAATATGTTTACCCACAAACATATATATGATTGTGCCCGTCCCAAACATATTTATGATTGCATCCAAACATATTTTAAACATATTTTTTTCTCCGTGTACTCTTAGGTAATTATTGCAAAAGCTATGGGGATTTTTTATATGAATTTTGTCTATTGGCCGAACGGTAGGTTCTACAAAACTATATGCAGTGTTCGTTCCAGAATACACATTTAATATAGTTTTATTTGCAAATCTGAAGTAATATACAATGCGATAGGATAATAATCTGATTTATGAACTTACACGACATTTTTCAAAAATCGCTATTTGTACTAATTTTAGTTCTGAAATGAGTGGCTGGTTGAGGCTATAAATTGACATTTATATAGAATGGGATAAGAGTAAAAAACGAAAAAAATATAAATGCAATCAATGCTGTCTAGACTGAAATTTAGACAAAAATTTTGCGATTGTTAGAAGTAATGAAAAGTCCAATATTCTAAGCAATTTTTGATTAAAATTAACAACAACAATATATTAAAGCAATTATAAATATATCGGATATAAAACAAGTAAAAGCGTTCAGTTCGGCCATGCCTAATCTTATATACCCTCCACCATGGATATGGGGTCTCAGATCAATATTTAGAGGTGTTACAACCACCCCTCCACCCATCCTATGGTGGAGGGTATAAAAATTAGTAAAATTTTTTCATATTTAGATTCAAAAACCAGTAAGGAAAGGCAGAAAGTCGGGCGGGGCCGACTATATAATACCCTACACCTCCCTAACAATGCGATAAGGGTCATTGCCATAATAATTTGGAATAATTGGTAAATGGGTAGAAACGTATTATCTAATTCTGAAACGATAATAGATAAATTAAGCAATATTCGTTCTTAAAGTGAGAAGCATCTTTCTGGAAAATTTTAATGATCGCAAGTAAAATACAACTTCTATAGCGGTTTGATACCAAATCAGGAGGAACATATATATGGAGCTTAAATGTAAATCTGAACCGATCTTCACTGAATACTTATTCATGTAAAAAGACCTCCTTCTGTCGAATTTCGTACTGATCGGATATAAAATACAGTCTCTACAGCGTCAAATCGGGGGTAACATATATATGGGAGCTATATCTAAATCTGAACCAATTTTCTCCAAATTTAGCAGTATTCCTTCATGTAATAAGAAACCTCTTTCTGCCGAATTTCGCACTGATCGGATATAAAATACAGTTTTTACAGCGCTTACAGGTCAAATCGGGGGTAACATATATATGGGGGCTATATCTAAATCTGAACCGATTTCTTCCAAATTTAATAGTGTTCATCCATATAATAAGAAACTTCTTTCTGCCGAATTTCATACTGCGCTTACATGTCAGATCGGGGTAACGTATACAGGGTGGCTGATATGTATTGCAACCAACTTCAGGTTGCTATCATTTCTAAACCGCTAGTCTGATAGCTGACAGATTTATCTCAGTGACAGTTCATTTTATTGTTTACAAGCTAAAAAAAGCATTTTGATCTATTGCATTCAGAAAAAAGTTATTCGTGATGGAATTCAAGCGTGATAGTGTGATTGCTTTATATTGGGTGGAAAAACACAAGTGGCTATCGTTGGAACCCTCCAGCATTTAAATGTGAATAAATCTTTTGTTTCTCGTACCATTGCTCGTTACCGTGATACTGCAGTGTTGCATCGCGTCCAAAAAGTGGACGAAAAAAACGGTAACAACACCAGAAATGATCCGAAAAGTGAAGGCCAGATTTGATCGATATCCACGCCGCAGTGGTAGAAAAATACAACACATATTAAAAAATTAGCTTGGACTAAAGCCATTGAAGTTCCAAAAAGTGCAAGAGCTCACCGATGCACAAAAAAAGTTAGACTGGAAAGAGCCAAGGTGTTGCTTCGCTTCACGAAAGTGGCCAGTTACCGAATTTGGTTTTCTCCGATGAGAAGCCATTCCAAATTGAGCAGTTTGTGAACAAACAAAATGATCGGGTTTACTTGCCAAAGAGGTCAGCTGAAAATTTACACCTTCGATTGGCCACCAGAACTCAAGCGCCGCCGATGGTAATGGTGTGGGCCGCCGTAACGGCCGATGGTCGTTCCCCGCTCGTATTCATCGACCATGGGGTCAAAATAAATGCCGAATATTATCGGGAAAATGTCCTAAAGACAGTATTGAAGCCCTGGGCAGACAAACATTTCGGCCGCAGACCATGGACATTCCTACAGGACTCAGCACCATCGCACTCAGCAACCAAGAATGGCTTAAAATGGAGGTTCCTCGCTTCATTTATACCGCACTATGGTCACCAAGATCTCCGGATCTCAATCCGTTGGACTTTTGCGCCTGCGGCATTTTAGAGAGTAAGGTTCGCACTAAAAAATACCAAAGTATCGATCATCTCAAGACGGCGCTTCGCCGGGAATGGGCCAAAAGCGTGTGATGGCTTTGTCGGCCGTTTGAAGGCCATAATTCGTGACAAAGGTGGCCAATTCGCACAAATCTAAACTGTTTCTAAAATTGTATGTTATTTCCGACATTTTTTGCTTTTGAACAATAAAATTTAAAAAAAAATTAAAAAAAATATAGCGCTTTACTTTGTTGCATTACATATCAGCCACCCTGTATATGGGGGCTATATCTAAATCTGAACCGATTTCTTCCAAATTTAATAGTGTTCATCCATATAATAAGAAACCTCTTTCTGCCGAATTTCATACTGATCGGATATAAAATAAAGTTTTTACAGCGCTTACATGTCAAATTGGGGGTAACGTATATATGGGGGCTATATCTAAATCTGAACCGATTTCTACCAAATTTAATAGTGTTCATCCATATAATAAGGAACCTCTTTCTGCCGAATTTCATACTGATCGAATATAAAATAAAGTTTTTACAGCGCTTACATGTCAAATCGGGGCTAACATATATATGGGGGCTATATCTAAATCTGAACCGATTTCTTCCAAATTTAACAGTGTTCATTCATATAATAAGAAACCTCTTTCTGCCGAATTTCATACTGATCGGATATAAAATAAAGTTTTTACAGCGCTTACATGTCAAATCGGGGGTAACGTATATATGGGGGCTATATCTAAATCTGAACCGATTTCTACCAAATTTAATAGTGTTCATCCATATAATAAGGAACCTCTTTCTGCCGAATTTCATACTGATCGGATATAAAATAAAGTTTTTACAGCGCTTACATGTCAAATCGGGGGTAACGTATATATGGGGGCTATATCTAAATCTGAACCGATTTCTACCAAATTTAATAGTGTTCATCCATATAATGAGAAACCTCTTTCTGCCGAATTTAATACTGATCGAATATAAAATAAAGTTTTTACAGAGCTTACATGTCAAATCGGGGCTAACATATATATGGGGGCTATATCTAAATCTGAACCGATTTTAACCAAATTCAATAGGGATCGTCCCTGGGCCAAAAAAAGATATGTGTAAAGTTTCGTCGAGATCGGACCATAATTGTGATCTGTACTTTGATTACAAGAATACATGCACAGACGGACAGACGGACATAGCTAAATCAACTCAGAAAGTGATTCTAAGTCGATCGGTATAATAAACGATGGGTCTATTTCTTCTCCTTTTGGGTGTTACAAACAAATGCACAAAGTTATAATACCCTGTACCACAGTGTGGTGTAGGGTGTAAATAGTAATTTGTTCCATAAGGCAATCCTAAGTATACTCGTACATCTAAAAATACAATTTTTTTGCGCTTCTATTAAGGGAAATAATTCCGAAAGTACTGTTAACTTTAAATGACCAAGGTTGCTCTTTCCAACGGTGTAAATATTTTTGCGATACCCCTTCGACAAATATAAATATTACATCTCTTCATTTATACAAGGTGGCGCAAAAGTAACCTTTCGATGTTTTTTGTGCCAAAGTCACCGACCGATTATTGGTCAAATAAATAGTCAGCAATATTCCGCGTTCTGGAGCAGTGTAGCGTAACATTTTTTATTAACGTGTATTTCGCATGTGTTTACTACACAAATGTCAACATTAGGCATTAGGGGCCAATCGCAAAATTTATAGCATTTTCTGATAGGAGGATTACTTTTGCGCCAGCTTGTATATGGGGGCTATATCTAATATTTATATTTAGACCAAAAATATGATAAAACTCTTATTAAATTGGATAAATTTATTAAATGAAGCACAAAGTTTGACAATTTAAATGCAAAAAAGAAGTCCAATAAACTCCTCAATTTCACAAGCTCTGGTTAGAGCTAACCATCAGTTAAAACTTGCAGATTAAATATGATTTTACAGCTATTTCTGGGCAAGTAAATTGTATTTGAAAATCCAAAAAATTTACTTATTTGGAATGCATATATTACAAAAAAATATACTTGCAAACTGAATTTCACAAATAAAATATGTGTTTATATACAAATAAAATTATTGTTCAAGAAATTTTTCAAATATATTATGTTTAAAAAGATTTTCAAAACGTTGCAGATTTTTCGAATTTTCTTTTTAATTTGAAAAATTAGACAAACAAGATAAGCCCTAACGCATGCTAAAGAAAATATTTAAAAATAAAGGTCCCAAGTCTTATTAAAAAAAGGTTCCTACTATCTTAACCCCCAACATTAACCGCCATTTCACAAGCTCCGGTTAGAGTAAACCAACAGTTACAACTTTGAGATTAAATACGATTTGACAGCAGGTTAGCTGTAAGTGAAGGGTAACCGGAGATGGTGAAAATGATCGTTAAATTGTTAAAAAAGCTAAATACATCAAATAAATAAAACATATCGTAACGCTAAATGAGTGTTGTGTTTACATTAATATTTTCTTTTGAAAAGTTTTTTACACTCAAACCCCATGTTTTTCCGTCAATATTGTGTTTTAAAAATGTCTCAACTCATTTTTCTTAAAAAAAAAAATAAAACTAATCATAATTTATATTGATAAAAACCTTAGTAAATAGAACAAATATCATAATGCCTGCTGCTTTTTTATTCGCTTTTACAGGTTTTTGCAAATAACGGCTTAATAGGCTTGCTGTGAGTAAATGTGTGCACAAATTTGGGAGGAATTGTTTCAAGATCCCTCAACACGTCCCCCTAGAAGATGGGTTTTTGGTCCATATATCGTGCGACCCATCAAATTAAAGGGAATTTTGCTTAGATTACAAATATGGTGAAAAAAAGTTGAAGACTCAGTCGGGAATATTTATGTATGTCAAACGTCGGGTACGTGGACCAAAGTGTTTTTGCGTAGTATTGTACTGTATTGTTTCGTTTTAAAAGTTTAATGCATGTATTTGTCAGAAGAGTTTCCTTCGTTGACTTCTAAAATAATATTATCATCATCGTCAAAAATGTCATCAAAAATTCCGCATATATATACATATCATCGTTCAAAGGATACTTGATAGATTACTTTTAAAAATATCGGATAATTTAGTGACTAAGCCAGCCTCAGATAAAAAACCTTAAATTAAATAAATGTTTCCAGAAATAAAATTGTCAATATTTATATACCCACTGGCAAATTAAAGTAACTAATAAAATCGTATCCATGAATTAGTACTTTATGTACACTACGGGCATATAATATCATTGGAAGCGCATCAACTTATTACCTTGTTGCTATTGGGAACTCCTTAAATGCATTACTGTTAATTTTTTGTCGCCAGAGAATATTAGATAAATATGACTTTTTGTATTTTTAAGAATTATGTCAACTATCAGGCTCAAAAAAATATGGGTTTGTTCTACACGTTAAAGGAGATGGTTTTTGGAGTACCACCTAAAAAATGTTTAGACCTAAAGCAAACTTCCTTTTTCGAAATTTTGCGCGCGAATAATTTAAACTTTTATATTTTATGTTTAAAGAGAGCATATAATTTATAATATCTGCCGAAAAAAATTAGAGATCTTTACGATTTTTTTTCCGATGCCATACAATACGAATATTTAATATTTTTTATTTTTCGGCAAAAAAGCATCATATTAAAAGCGATTTTTTTATATATTTCTCAACAATAATTTAGAAGTATGAATTTTTGTATTTTTAAAGAATTCTGTCAGCTATCTGGCGCAAGAAAAAATATGGGCTAGGTCTAAAAATTAAGCGTTGGCGACTGTTTTTGCAATACCCCTACAAATTATATTTGAAAATTACGTTTTTAGGCATAACACAAACATTTTTTTAAGTTTGTGCGCTTTTATTATTATTATTACCTAAATCGAATTTCCACCAAACATACATTGGGTCTAAGGACACTTGACGAGTTTAAATTTAATCGTTTGTGATACAGAACAACTCTAAATTAGCTTAGCAAGGCGATATAATATAGTCGGTTCCGCCTGATTTTAGACTTTCTTTATTGTTATACCCTCACTTTAGAGTAACGAGGGTATATGTATATTAGGCCGGGTCAAAAAAAAATATTGCGGTTGTCCGCATCTCAAATGAAAGCTTGTTTTGTTTAATGAATATCCCCCTAATATATGTAGGCTTTATCTTGAGCCGCCAGTGAGCTAGAGCGATATTACATAACCACTACAATTTATGTTTTTCTTGAAAATGTCGGACATCATTGACTCAATCGGGAATATTGTAATTCTCGCGATAATAGAACCAAAGATATTCACGATTTAAGATCGTAATTTTACGTTTTTTTTTTTTTAATATATATAAACGTTCTGGCATCTCCCAGCCTGTGTATAAGTACAATATTACCTTACTTACAAAGTGAGGGTATACTTTATTCGGTTTACCTGACTGACATTTTCTTACTTGTTGTTATAAAGGGTTATCTCGGCTTCATAGTTATTCTTTTTTGCAATTGGTGATCGCAGTCTCATTTTGCGAAAATCAGGTCTTAATAAATAAAGTGGCATTGCAATAATAATTTGGAATAATTCGCCTCGTTTCAGTTAAGAAAGTACTTACAATAACTTGGCGAGCGCCCCAGTAGGTGAGTTGGTAGCGTGCTCGCCTATGAGTTTGGGGGTCGTGGGTTCGATTCCCACCAGAGGCTCTGGTCTGTCTCTGCAAAAATCTAGCCACATGGTCTTTGTAACCCGGTTTTTCCTTGGACCGTACAATTAGAATATAAATTTACTTTGTATTGTAATTCATATAAATAAATAAATAATAACTTGGATCAAAAACTAATTTCTGCGAAATTAATTAAATACACGTTAAATAGTAATAGTATCTAAATCTGCAGCGATTTTCCCCAATTTTTGCAGTATTCATTCCTGAGTTAAGCATCTTCTTTCAGCTACATTTCGCAATGATGCTAGGCCAAATAAAAATGATATCGTTATCAGGCAATAATTGCGACCTGTACTTTGATTACAAGGATAAATGGACAAACGAACATTCCTAAAACCACTCAGAAGGCGATTCGTAGTCAAACAAAGAACTGCACAAAGTTAAAATACCGTGTATCACAGTGTGGTGAAGGGTATAGGCATATTTCTTCATACAAAATTTGAGGTCAATAGGCCACTTTCTTCGAGAGTTATCGACCGCACCAACCAGTTAGACAGACATTGCTCAAATGACTGAAAATGTTGTAAAATGCATTTTCTCCGCAGTGGTCGAATCTATTGTAGAGGAAGACCGCAGTGGTCGACTTTGGTATTGAGGATGACCACAGTCGTCGACTCTAGTGTATAGGATGATCACAGTGGTGGGCGCTAGTGTATAGGATGATCACAGTGGTCGTCTGAAGTATAGATCTCAGTGGTCAACTCAAGTATAGGCGAAGACCACTCTATCCGATACCTCCCACACGATCGGTTAAAATTTAGTGAATTATTGATTCTCTAATAAGTTCTAATTACCTATCGGAATGTTGTGAAATTTCATACACAGTAATAGTTTTTCTGTCGCTATTACTTTGGAAAAAATTGGCGATATTGCAGGGATCCTTTTAAAACCTCACACATAAAGGGGCCATTTTGTGAATATTCGAAACATAGTAATAATAGTCGCTATCACCTTGGAAAAAATGGGCGTTTATGCCAGGCCACTTTTGGTACATTGCTATCTCCTAAAGCAGTTGCACAGTGAGAAATCAATGGACATATCATCCTCCTCTAATAAATTTCACACGAAAGCTACGTCAGTTCTGTGAATAAATTTAAATAAAAGTTTAGCTGTGACACAAAAAACGACCGTTATTCCAACCCTTAATTAAATCACTTCGAATAACAATTTCCATAAAAACCACATAAATTAGTATTGATTTTCAAAATCAATGCAACAGAACACGCCAAAACCATAGCAGAGTTCAGTGGAACAGAGAGGGTAGGGTGAAAAAGCACATGAGTGACAAAACAACAAGTGACACATGTCTTAAATTTCCTTTGCAAATCGAAGAACCCACCAACAAAAACAACACCGAAAACATCAACGGAGGCAGCAGAAAAGGACACCAGAAAAAAAGTAAAGGTGGCGCCACATACCACAAGAGGTAAAAAAAGCTTTAATGGCAGCAACAATAACAAGCTATGTAAGGTGACACATGGCCAGGCGGACAGACAAGACAAAGACAATACAAGAAAATCTTTAGGGCCAACACAACAAATGAATGTCACACAGTGACACAGTCTTTCGCACACACATGTATAGAAATAAGTTAAAAGAAGTTAATTTTGAGGGAAAAAATCCCAATGACGACAAAGAGTAAGAAGAAGCAAATAAGTCAAGAAGACCTATTTAGCCTGACAATGAAAAATGATATGACTCCCTCTGAACTCGAACACACACACTATTCACATGAGCAGACATGCGTTGTACACTGGAGGAAAAGGTGTCTGTAAAAAGGTTTATTTCAAATGCATTTTGAAAAGAAAAAGCTATTCCCCCTTGAAAATTTGTGTATATCCGGTGTGGCCCACGTTATGGCCCTGTCGCTTTAAAACTTTACTTCGCTAATATCCATTCTAAACCCCGAAATGTTCGCTCTGTTTTTAGGTCCACGTTTTGACAGATCCCTATATAAAGCTTCGTTCCGACTTGGAACGAAGCGCTCCTTAGGTTAGGTTAGTTTAGGTTGAAAAGAGGAAGCATATTTTATTCCGCCTCATGTCCTTGGACACACACCTAAGCCAGTAGTCGGATTGTCGTGTGCTCTTATTAGTTAATTGTCCAGCCATGAGAAATTATTTTAGGTGTGGTATAATTTGCCTTGTCAGGTTTAGGTATGAAAACTACTCTTGCCTCCGGGCAGGCTTTCGGGGTATATGCGAATTTTAGGCATGCTGTGAAAATAACGGCTAGTTGGTTGACATGTGGTTCGCCTTCGTCTGTAGTAGAGCTGGGAAGATTCAATCAGGTGCCGATGCCATAAAGAGTAAAAGCTTTTTATGGCTTCGTTGTTCATAAGGTTATGCTATAACCTAATTTTCATTGCTTAATTTTGATTATATTTTGGAATATCTGAATGTCCCATCGTACTTTGTGGAAAATTAGTGCGGAATTGAACCTTATCATTTCTTCAGTTGTTTCTACTCTTCTGCCCATATCGTCTGACATAGTTTTTGAACGCAGGGATATATCAGGGAATGGAAAATCATATGAACTTGCAAGACTAGGAACTACCAAATATGCTCCGAAGAACCGGCCTCTAACAACAGGCAAATTCTTCTTGAAATATCCTGCCCTAATGCAAGAAACGGCAGATTGTTGGTAGTCAGGAACTGTATAAATTCCACGCTGATGTGGCCTTGCCAAAACTCGCAACATTCTGCTGTCGTTATCGATACCGGACTTTTTTTTCACTAATCGCGTCTGTTATTTCAGGTCATTGTACAATTTGCGTCTAACATGCTCCCAGGTCTCCGGAGCATGTTAGGTATGTAGTTCCTAGTCTTGCAAGTTCATATGATTTACCGTTTTAAGTTATTAAATCAAGTGACTTAAGCTTTCGTTTGAAAAAATTAAACATTAAAATATAGTTTTTGCCAAAAATGCAAAAACTAGTTTTAATTTCGCAAAAAATACACAGAAAATGTTTTTGTGATTTTTTTTCTTAAAAAGATTAAAGAAAAAGCTGTCGAAAACAATTTTAAGGAAAAGTTTTCACAATAAAATAGGTAAAAAGTTATATGGATGGGACAAAAGTTCCGTTTGACCAAAATTTCAAAATTCAACAGCCTCCAACTCCGACAGTCCTTAACCGATTTGGTTGAAATGTTGTGTCATAACTATTGTCCACTAAGACTAAACTTGGTGAGAGTTTCATCCCGATCGGATGATATCGGCAAATCCCAGAAACAGTCCACCAACCAAAAAATTTTATAATTGATCTAACTTTAGTTTGGTTAATGGAATATAAGACTAGATGTTAAAAAATATTTGTGGGTGTCCATTAATACAAAAAGTATTAAAAAATGGTTCCTCACATCATATCTCTTAATTTTATTAGAAAAAAAACTTTTTTAAGGTGTTTTTATCATTATTTGTAGTGCTAACATAGATAACTCATAACATTCATTCATTTTTAATGTTCGTAAAAATAATAAATAATAATTGAAATCCTATAATTTTGGATCAAAATAAAAAATTCGGGGGATGGACAACTAATGCTGGCTTGGAATACTTAGAAATTTGAAATGATTGATTTGAAACAAACGTCTATGCTGCATAAGGTATCATAACTGGGAGGTAGATACAATTAGGAACCAAAAAAAAAATTAAAAATGAAATTCGAAAAAGTCAGCGCAAGATTTGAAATTATTTTTTAAATAAAATATATTTGGAGAAATTCCTAAACAATAATTTTATTTGTACTTAAACAAATAAAATATTTGAGAAATTTAGTTTGCAAATATATTTTGTTGTAATATATTAATATATTCGTTCCAAATATATTTTATTGATTTTCAAATTGAATTTATTTGCTCAGAAATATAAAATATTTAAAAATTTGTGTTCCAAATATATTTTCCAAATATTCAAACATATCAAAAAAGACGATTTTGCCCCGTGTAAGACTAGATGTTAAAAAATATTTGTGGGTGTTAATAAATACAAAAAGTATAAAAAATTGTTCCTTACATCATATCTCTTAACATTATTAGAAAAAATAACTTTTTTATGGTGTTTTTATCAGTATTTGTAGTGCTAACATAGATAACTCATAACATTCATTCATATATTCATTCATAAATACATTTATAAATATAAAAAAATGTTTTTAAAAATAATGTAATTTGATTTGTTAAAAAACCTTTATTTCTACTATAAAAAGTTTGACTGGAAAAAATGTAGCGTGCGTCACACAGAGTTCACGGCTTTTGATAAAAAACTACAACAATTTTTGGCTGCAAATAATTTTTTTTAGAATTCTCTTATAATCATCTTTCTTATAGGTATTTTATTTTGTGTGCTTAATTATGCAAAATTTGCTAAAAATTATGAAAACATACCTTAGCCTCCAAAGCTACTTCCATTTTTTGTAGCGTGCGTCACAATAATTTTTGATAAATTTTTTCGCAACATATACCTGTTACAAACATTTTTTTTATGGCATTCGAAAGAACACTCATATCCCACTAAACACTATGTATAAGTTGAAGGTATCTCTTTTGAAAGACCAAAAAATTTTTATATTTTAATCTGAAAACGCGTGCGAATGTAGCGTTCGACACGCAGGATTTGCCCATATGTTAGAATTCTAAGCCATCTCCTTAAGAGATTTGCGACAGTCGAGAGCTGTTTGTGCATTTAGGAATGTGTCCTCCAGATGATTGATATTTCACTATTTTGAAACTCAGCCACTGGCCGACTTCCCATATTACCATCATTTCGGCTTGATAGACACATCAAGTATCTCATAGTTTGTGAGCTATATCAAGACCCAGCTCTTTACAGTGTACTCCGATGACAACCTTATCATGAAGCTTGGAACCATCTATATAGAAGTTGAGATGGTTTCTATTATCTGGTATTCTACCAACCCATTCCTCTATGGCAGGTATTTTAGTGGTGAAATTCCTCTCGAAGGTGTACACCGTTGGTATATACTGCACTCGGTCTGTTACCATAGCACTACACTGTGATATCCTAATGCGGCCGTAGTTCTCCACATTGATAGACACTTTAACCTTATTGCCGCTCTGGTTGCAACTTCTCTCGCCACAATATCAATCGGCAGTAAATGGAGTAGGACTTGTAGTCCTTAAAGCTCCGCTGTGATTGGTGATGGACATTTGATCGGTTGCCGTCCACCACACCACAATGCCGTTCAGCAGTATTGGACGAACTACTGCTATATATATATCCAATAGACGTTTTTAGGAGAGGCCCCACCGTGATCCTACACCTTCCTGCAGGAATATAAGGCGACGTTGGCCTTCTTTACACGTTCCAGTACATTAAGTCTGAATGACAATTTCCTATCTAAAACTATTCCCAGAAATGTTACAGTTTCAGGAAAGACTAGCTCTGATTTGTTTATCCGAGGAGGGTCCATATATGGGACCTTATACTTTTAACCAACTCTGTCTAGTTAGGGTAAACTCCCAAACCGCTGCTTCTGGTCCATATAGCCTCAGAGCCGCATACCTAAGAAAAACATAAATTCGTTTATCCGTCCTATAGCTCACAGAATTCAAAATCTAGGGATTTAGTAACAGTCTGGCATAGAAAAATATATTTATTCCAAACTTTTGACAAAACGTAGAATGTCAGGCATTCTGCATTAATACCCCACATTTCACTGTGATAAATAAGGCAATTATAAGGCAGTCTACGAGCTACTTATGATCATAAGTTTGGAGCCATCAGTATAGAAGCATACCAGCCGAAAGGCGGCCTTTCCTCAGATCGCTATCTGGCCTAAGTATGTTGTATATTTTTTGGTAAAGATCGGCTCTGACTGAGTTTAGTTAGTGATTCCTCAGGCACGCAATATAACATTACTTCCACAGCCATTTCATAACTATTGTCTATTGTTGTCTCAAACATACTGCCATGTCTTCGGCAGCCTGTTTACCTAGAAACCTCAAAAGCAGGAAATGTAGTATTACATGAAGTATAACAGATTATGTTCGTTGTAAGATCTCATGTTCTGAATAGTGTTAGTCTTTATATGCATATAGAGTTACCGTGGCCCCCTTTGCCATAACCATAATGTTTAGCTTGAGGTTCAGATTCCTGTCTAGCAAGACACCGATATATATTTCAAGTTAGTTTTCAGCCGCCCACCTTAAGTTATATTGAGGGCCCTCTGAAGGATATTCTTGATTGTACTTACAAAACTTCCCCATGTCTGCTATTGCTACATCGTCTGCATATGTCACACCCTTCATCCCAATCTCCTCCAACGAAAGCAGATTACTACCCCTGAAGTATACTGAGAATACTCAATAAGGCATTCCTGTACGAACAAATCGTTTAGTGCGAGTTGGGCCTAGTGAAGCCGAGATACGAGTACGCCACGACTAGGATGAAATTACTACCGATCTGGCTGAAATATTGTTCTCTTTGTATAGAATAAGTTGAGTTATATATAACCTAGTAGATGACCAGATCTGTTATTAAAAACTTAGTAGAAGGGCAGTTGGGTTATAAACTTCTTAGTAAAATGCCAGATGGTTTATCTAATGCTAAGACCTGTGGAGCTATCTACTCCTTAGTAGGTGGTCCGTTGTGTTATCTTCTTCTTATTAGATGATAATTTGCGTTACCTATTGTTTAGTAGGAGGCCACTTGGGTTATCTACTTCCTAGTAACATGTAAGTTGGTTTATCTACAGCTGAGTAGTCGACCAGTTGAGTTATCTACTCCTTAGTAGGTGGTCAGTAGTGTTATCTGCTTCTTGGTAGATGATAAGTTCGGTTAAATATATCTTAGTAGAAGGCCACTTGATATATACACGCCTTAGTTGGCGACAAATTGAGTTATATACTCCTAAGTGAATAAACAGTAGGGTTATCTAAACGATCAGTAGGGTTATCTACTCCTTAGTACTTGCATATACAACAAAAGTGGTAAACCTACAATGTGTACAAGTTAAAGTTACCGGTGGTCTTCATATCAAAGGCAATATGCGGATCTCTATCCTTAATGAAACTATCACGAATTTGGAATTGTACCTTCAAATTTCACGTAGGAATAATCCCTGTTTATTATTTTTAAACACTGCCGATTTTCCCTTAGTACTTCCGATGTTTTTGGCAAACATCTAACTGATATTTTACTTCGAGTGAAAATCTGGTGAAGGTGTCATATTATCGAAGGCGAGTACCACTACTTACTTACTTACTTACCTGTTTACGAATTTGAACTTAAATTGAGCAGAAAACCAGAGGGCGCCAGCCAGGAGTGCGGTTTCGATGTCATCGTTGTTATGACGATGAAATTGCTGAACACTGGTTGCCGGGAACACTCTGTTGCTTTTCACACAGTTCATATGTGAAGAAGGTATGTAGTGTATTTCTACTGCGCCACATAATATAAATTGATACATATGATATGTTAATTCCATTAAGGAAACAAAAGAATGCAACACTTGTTCTCAGAATCCTCTGGAATGTGACAGAATATATAACATAACGGTTATCGAGCGATGGCAGTAGTCGTTCCTGATGTATGGGTAGGTTCCAGAAATCTTTGAATTGAAAACGAGTCCATTGTGTGAAGGTCACTAAGCAATATGGCTGAGTAAAACTGTAAACCACAACTCACAGGGCATGTGTTTCCAAAAGGCGCCACAATCAAAAGGTGACCACAAGAACAGCAGACGAGAGCGCAGAAGCGCAGCGAAAGACAAACCACTTGGGACACTTCCGTTCCATAGAAAAGATTTGATATGAAGATCGTAATATTAACTAAGTTTTTTTTTCTTTTGTATTATTCATGTGGTCTCCCTTTGGGGGAAACCTTTGGAATGAGACCAAAGACAAAACTGTTTATTTTCCTATTCTTTTGATAAATTAAATTTTTCGTAATGAACTCAAACACCGCCAGAGGTGGATGCAAAAAAAGCGATGGAATTAAGTATCCATAATCATTTCTCATTAGAGTAAAATAAACTTTACTTTTTGTGTGACAGTTTTTGCTTTGCTTCTTCATTCAATTTCTATATCTTTGTATTCCTTTGAAGCTTAATTTTATTTGTTTCCTTTTGCTTTCCCAAGAAGCAAAAAAAAACATAATTTTAATGAACAAAAGCGCATTTTTGTTCGCGTCCTTAATCCACTTTGGTGAATTAAAAGCGTACTTCGTAGTCCTCGTCGTCGTCGACATCGTTGTCCGCCTCATTTAGAAACTGACACTCATCCATCACCAAACATCAGTTGCCGCCACCTCTTCGTCCTTTTTGTCCTTATGAGTTTTTAGTGTAACACAAGATTGCAAATTAAATTTTCTGTTTTTTTTCTCCCGGTTTTGTTTCCTCTTGGAATATCATTAGATTTTTGGGGTAAATTTCCCTCAAAATAAATTTCTTAAAATTTTTATTCCTTTGCATTTTATGCTTGGTTGATACTGTTGATTCAAGCCCATACCTGATGCCTTCTGTGTTCTGGGCTCTATGAGGGCTTTAAAGGTTCTTGTGAACACCCTCCCGACGTTCCATTCCATTTGCGGGCACAAGGGTGTTTTCTGGGAGATAATTTCGTTTGTTTTGTCGCTGTTTGACAAAGTGACTTTGTCCACAATTGATAATTTGATATCCGCCGTTGTTTTTTTCTTTACGTATTTTTAATGAATGAGGGATGCAATTGTTTATTTGGTGTAATGAATTTAAAGTTTGTGTCAAACAAAAAATTTAGATAATAGAAGAAAGCAAATAGGAATGTATGTAAATGTTTAAATGGGCAAAAAATCAATCTTAAAATTCCCTGATTCCCAACAGACATTAATAAATAAAAAAATGTAGAAAAAAAAAAAGAAAATTTATCATGCCAAAAACACAATGTTCTGCCCACAAATGCAAAAGTTGTCAAAGACCAACTTTTCGTATAGAACAAATTTTCTTTTCCTATAGAAATGTTGTCAGGGAACAACTTTTCCTACTGAAAAGTTGTCAGAGACCAACTTTTCCTATAGAAAAGTTGTCAGAGACCAACTTTTCCTATAGAAAAGTTGTCAGAGACCAACTTTTCCTATAGAAAAGTTGTCAGAGACCAACTTTTCCTATAGAAAAGTTGTCAGAGACCAACTTTTCCTATAGAAAAGTTGTCAGAGACCAACTTTTCCTATAGAAAAGTTGTCAGAGACCAACTTTTCATATAGAAAAGTTGTCAGAGACCTACTTTTCCTATAGAAAAGTTGTCAGAGACCTACTTTTCCTATAGAAAAGTTGTCAGTAAACAACTTTTCCTATAAAAAAGTTGTCAGAGACCAACTTTGCCTATAAAAAAGTTGTCAGAGACCAAATTTTTCTATAGAAAAGTTGTCAGAGACCAGCTTTTCCTATAGAAAAGTTGTTTACTGACAAGTTGTCAGTAAACAACTTTTCCTACTGAAAAGTTGTGAGAGACCAAATTTTTCTACAGAAAAGTTGTCAGAGACCAGCTTTTCCTATAGAAAAGTTGTCAGTAACCAACTTTGGCAGAGACCAACTTTGCCTATAAAAAAGTTGTCAGAGACCAACTTTCCTTAAGAAAAGTTATCACAGAGACCAAATTTTTCTATAGAAAAGTTGTCAGAGACCAACTTTTCTTATAGAAAATTTATTATAAAATGTAGGAAAAAAAAGAAAATTTATCATGCCAAAAACACAATGTTCTGCCCGCAAATGCAAAAGTTGTCAGAGACCAACTTTTCTTTAGAAAAGTTGTCAGAGACCAACTTTTCCTATAAAAAACTTTTCCTATAGAGAAGTTGTCAGGAAACAACTTTTCAGGGAACAACTTTTCCTATAGAAAAGTTGTCAGGGAATAACTTTTCGTATAGAAAAGTTGTCAGGGAACAACTTTTCCTATAGAAAAGTTGTCAGGGAACAACTTTTCCTACTGAAAAGTTGTCAGAGACCAAATTTTTCTACAGAAAAGTTGTCAGAGACCAGCTTTTCCTATAGAAAAGTTGTGAGTAACCAACTTTGGCAGAGACCAACTTTGCCTATAAAAAAGTTGTCAGAGACCAACTTTCCTGAAGAAAAGTTATCACAGAGACCAAATTTTTCTACAGAAAAGTTGTCAGTTTTCCTATAGAAAAGTTATCAGAGACCATCTTTTCCTGTAGAAAGGTTGTCAGAGACCAAATTTTGCTATAGAAAATCTATTGTTCTAAATATACTTTCTTTCAGTTCAAACATATAACAAACGGCAATTTTTCCCGGTATAAAATTACAAGAATAACGTAACTAAAGACTCGGACAATCGTTTACATCGATGTATGTCCACTTGGTCTGCCAACTAAACGTCCAGCAATGAAATATGAACCTTTTTGGCTAATAAGTTCATTACATCGCAAATCCCATGTAAACAACTCTAACGTTTAACTAAATACATAGTTGTGATTACAAAAGCCTTAAGGCATTCCCTGTCATTTCTAACCATTTCTCTGACTAACAATATTTATGATTTGCTTTTTCTTGGCCTACATATTTCCCCACAGAGTACAAAAATGAGTCTAGTATTTTCTTTCCATTGTTTATGTCAACAATTACTTGTGTTGTATTTGTTTGACGTCCCCGCAACCGTCAGAAGTTGAAGGATAAGGACATAAGGAATACAAAAGGATGCGATGGATCACACAAATGATGACAATGCCTTTTAGCACAAATATATTTTGGCAAAAACTATGATTATGTGAAGTACATTCGAGTATTTACTTAATGACTGTGAGACTCACTGACTGGGTGACTGAATGAATGGTGACGATGACAAAGGATCTAAAGGACTAAAGGCAGAGAATCATCTTGAGAAAAGAAAAACGCCAGTGTTTTCGTTTCTGTTAGCGAAACAATTGATGATTTACTTTTTCGCCAACCACAATAAAGGCGCAGGACAGAGAGACATATTATTATCCGCATTAGAAGGGCTTCCCGTTTTACTTGAACCCTTGTGAGAGCTTCTTGACGCTGGCTAATCCACTGAGGAATGTTATATACAGAGATTTTGTTTTGTTCTATTTTCGTTTGGACCGATTGTTTGGTCGGTTACTGAGCCTGTTGTTTTACCAACTTGTCACACTGATATAAATCAAATCGAATAGACAACGCAATATACAATATAAAGGCTCTTGAAGGCAAATAGAAGATATTCGATGATGCATGAGTAAATTGTATACGAGGGTGGTATGATAATTGAAAACTGAAATCCAAAGTGCCAAGTTGAAATACGAGTACCAAGTTAAAACTCAGAAAAAGTAAAGAAATCATACATATTTTAACATAATCACAACGTGCATACACACAGAATACAGTTTGGTTGCCTCAACCGAATTATTTGCCAACCGAATTTTGTTAGGTCTGTCTACTATCATGGGACTCCATCAGGACAACCAACATTTTGGTTGTGGTATACTTCTGCTTCCATGTTGAAACCAATCATATTTGGTTGCGCCAACCACGAAAATGGTGGCTAAAATTATCATATCAGTCATATACTACCGACAATTAATTATAATCCGTTTTCATTTATTTTTTATTCTATTTATTGAACAAAAAACCAAACAATTCATAACAAAATTAAAAATCCCATATTACAAATTCCATCAATATTATGAGATGTGAAAATATTTGACACAAATTTTAGTACACGAAAAAAAAAAACACAAAACTTTTATGCAAATATCGCTTAACCGTGTGCTTTCAATTTCATGATTGTTGCTTTTAATTTTTATTTATGTAAAACATTTTGCGCAACATATTCTGCATTCCACACGAGATTATTTTTGGCTACATATACCGTTCTTGAACAAAATGTTTAAGATTTATTTATGTCGAGTATTTTTTTTTTTGTTTGTCATGTGTCAGCAAAAGTACATCAAAAAATCTTTCGGTTGTATTTCCCAAAATACATTTAATTATTCTAAATTTGGGAAATTATTGGGATAACCAATAAACGATTATTTATTAATATTTTTTCTGTTGTAGTAACCAATTATTCGTTGCAATAATAATCGTTGGTCTATTGATACAATTTCTGTTGTCAAGAATAAAACATTGGTTGTCACAACCAAAAATCTATCATATGGTACTATAGTGAAAATTTAAAACTAGTTACTGCAACTAACCGAGTGTCAACGAAAAAAACAATCTTAAATTGATTGATACAACCATCGATTAGTTGCAAGCATTTTCATTTGATCGTATCCATGTAATTATTGTTGTTTCAACTATTTATATATAAATACAACCGACACACGGTGTAGGCAATATACTTTTTGTTGCTAGTACTATATTTTTATTGTTACAATCGAATTCCAACCAATTATTTTCTTGGGTGAGGTTATTATAAATTCGTTTCATGACAGATGTTTGTAACAACTGAAAATACTACAGCTAGACCCATCTTAAAGTATACCGATCGAATCAGAATCACTAGCTGATTCGATTTAACCATGTCTGTCTATCCGTCTGTCCATCTTAAGTTGTTCGTCGACTAAAGGTCGCAATTTCACTCCGATCGTTTTGAAATTTTGCAGTTTGGAGTTTTTCGCAGCTGGAAATAACCCTATTGAATTTGGTTGAAATCGGTTCAGATTTAGATATAGCTCCCATATAAATATTTCTTTCGTCCGATTTGGCCCTTTAGTCCTACAGGAGCTGTATTTTACTTCCAATCGTATTGAAATTTAGAATGGTAGAGTTTCTTGATCCATGGACCAATATTGCCGAATTTTAAGAAAATCGGTTAAGATTTAGCTGGAGCTCCCATATATATGTTTCGTCCGATTTGGTCCTTAAGCGCTATAGAAGCTGTAGAGGTTCTTCATCCATGGACGAACATTGCCGAATTTGCAGAACATCGATTCAGATTTAGCTATAGCTCCCATATATATGTTTCGTCCGATTTGGCTTTTTAGTACTGTAGAAGCTGTATTCTACATCCAAGCGTTTTGGAATTTAGTATGGTAGTGTTTCTTGGTCCCTGAATGAACGTTACAGAATTTGAAGAAAATCGCTTCGGATTTAGATGTAGCCCCAATATAACGGGTTTTCCAACAAGAGGTGTTATTTTGAATCATCCGGTATTTCGGTAGAAGTCACCTTTGAAGCTTTTATTCTTTGACATTTGACAAGTACAAACTACGCCATTACTAACCAGTAAGGAAAGGCTAAAGTCGGGCGGTGCCGACTATATAATACCCTACACCACTCTCGTAATATTGAATAACTCTGATATATAAATTTTGTAATTCATGTATAAATTGTTTACATAAATTTACTTTTGGGACATTTTATACTTAAATAATACCCTGTACCACAGTGTGGTGTAGGGTATAAAAACGATTGGATCTAAAGAGCCAAATCGGATGAAATATATATATGGGAGCTATAACTAAATCTTTACCGATTTTCTTCAAATTCGGCAATGTTGGTTCATGACTTAAGAAACTCTACCATTCTAAATTTCAAAAGGATTGGATGTAAAATATAGCACCTATACAACTAAAGGGGCAAATCGGACGAAACATATATATGGGAGCTATAGCTAAATCTTAACCGATTTTCTTCAAATTCGGTAGTGTTGGTTCATGGATCAAGAACTCTACCATTCTAAATTTCAAAATGATTGGATGTAAAATACAGCTTCTTCAGGACTAATGAGCAAAATCGGACAAAACATATATATGGGAGCTATAGCTAAATCTTAACCGATTTTCTTCAAATTCTGCAATGTTGGTTCATGGATCAAGAAACTCTACCATTCTAAATTTCAAAACGATTGGATGTAAAATACAGCTTTTATAGGACTAAATGGCCAAATCGGACGAAACATATATATGGGAGCTATAGCTAAATCTTAACCGATTTTCTTCAAATTCGGTAGTGTTGGTTCATGGATCAAGAAACTCTACTATTCTAAATTTCAAAATGATTGGATGCAAAATACAGCTTCTACAGGACTAAAGAGCAAAATCGGACGAAACATATATATGGGAGCTATAGCTAAATCTTAACCGATTTTCTTCAAATTCGGCAATGTTGGTTCATGGAACAAGCAACTCTACCATTCTAAATTTCAAAACGATCGGATGTAAAATACAGCTTCTACAAGACTAAAGGGCCAAATCGGACGAAACATATATATGGGAGCTATAGCTAAATCTTAACCGATTTTCTTCAAATTCGGCAAAGTTGGTTCATGGATCAAGAAACTCTACCATTCTAAATTTCAAAACGATCGGATGTAAAGTACAGCTTCTATAGGACTAAAGGGGCAAATTGGACGAAACATATATATGGGAGCTACAGCTAAATCTTAACCGATTTTCT
The DNA here is from genome assembly GCA_963930755.1 of Eudasyphora cyanicolor. NCBI lineage: Eukaryota > Metazoa > Arthropoda > Insecta > Diptera > Muscidae > Eudasyphora > Eudasyphora cyanicolor. The sequence goes on along the minus strand of OZ005737.1, from coordinate 207,588,710 downwards.
TCAAATTCGGCAATGTTGGTTCATGGATCAAGAAACTCTACCATTCTAAATTTCAAAACGATTGGATGTAAAATACAGCTTCTATAGGACTAAAGGGCCAAATCGGACGAAAGATATATATGGGAGCTATATCTAAATCTGAACCGATTTCAACCAAATTATAGCGATCTTAACAGCCGCGAAATACTCTAAACTGCAAAATTTCAGAACGATCGACGAACAACTTTACATGGACAGACGGACGGACATCGTTAAATCGACTCAGCTAGTGATTCTGAGTCGATCGGTATACTTTAAGGTGGGTCTAGCTGTGTTATTTTAAGGTGTTACAAACATCTGCCGTGAAACAAACTTATAATACCCTGTACCACAGTGTGGTGTAGGGTATACAAATGGAACGATATACGATCATCGAAATATACAAAACGATCAAAAAACGATACGAACGATACAAAATCATCTTGACTGATGAGGCCCATTTCCACCTCGGTGGCTACGTCAACAAGCAAAATTGTCGCATCTGGGGCTCGGAAAACCCAAGAGTTATTGTTGAGAAGCCTCTCCATCCTCAACGTGTGACTGTTTGGTGCGGTTTATGGTCCGGCGGGGTCATTGGACCTTACTTTTTCGAAAATGAGGTTGGATCAACAGTTACGGTGAATGGATTGCGATATCGAGAGATGATTAATGATTTTTTATGGTCGGAGTTGGATGGTATTGATCCGGACAACGTTTACTTTCAACAAGACGGCGGCACGTGACACACAAGCAACGAAACCATTGCTCTGTTACGGGAAAAGTTTCCGGACCGTGTTATCTCTCGAAGAGGTGATCACAATTGGCCACCGAGATCTTGTGATTTAACACCTTGCGACTTCTTCCTTTGGGGCCACGTGAAAGATAGGGTCAACGCCAACAGCCCAGCGTCGATTCAAGACCTCAATGATAGAATTCGTGAGGCTATCGAGGACATAGGGCAGCCACTTTGCGATTTGGTTATGGAAAATTTCATGAAAAGGATATGGTCCTGTAAGCGTGGTCGTGGTGGCCATTTGGCTGAAGTTGTTTTTCATTATTAGGGGCATACCTTCCTCTTTATTATGAAATAAACATCCGATCATTTATCTCAAAAAATTTCATAACACCTCTTGTTGGAAAACCCTTTATATATATATATATATATTTCCGAATTGGCATTTAAACACCAAGATTCTAAACCGATGTGTATGAAAATTGTTAAAAATATATATTTTGAAATAACAAATGAAGTGATACTGCATTCGAAATACTACTACACATTCATATAATCCCCATATATCGTACATTTTCCTTCGCAATACATTTAGTCGCAATAATTTTGTTCATTTAATATGTGTAAATTTAAAATTTGTTTATACCCTCATTCATTTAAGGTAGGCATACAACACCATCTTAAAAAAGGTGCTGTCGCAGAAAAAAACGGTTAATGCCACACGATTTGATTTCACTATCCTCGAAGATATTTTTTTAAAGTGCAGTGTTATTAATGGCATACCTTCCTCTTTACATTGAAATAAACATCCAATGATTTCCCTTAAAGAATACTCGTTTTTTATATATCACAACAAATCATCTTTTTTGAATAGCCTTCATCATCTGCTAAGGGTCAATAACGCATCCAAGGAGTGACTTAAGACCTTAAGTATGTTGGGCGGAAATCTGTTTCAAATCATTTATATTCATTTGAGCAATCTCAAATGAATATAAAGGAGTAACCGATAGGCTTAAAATGCAGTACGTGGTAATATTTTTTTATTGATCCACTCCTCTCCCACAAAGGGATAAAATTTTGTGAAATATTGCTTCCACCTTGTGAAAGGGCTGTTCATAACATATTGCAATTTTTTTATGATAATTTTTTTAAATGTTTTTTTTTTAATATTTTCATTTTCTTAGAAGGTGCCGTTAGTATATGAACCATATTTTTTGAAGTATAAGCTCGATAAAGCCCGGATATACTTTAAATTAAAGAAAATTATGATTAATGTTCTGTAATTCCACTCATAGTAATAACAAACGTCCTTTACATATCACTTGAATATATTATTGTTTTATACATTTCCCACCTTATCTCTCCACCCCTCATACATAATTGCAAAAATAGCTATTGTGTGTGTCTTAATATGTGTATAATAGCGGATAGTTCAACATATATCAAGGATTATTTTGGAAAATGGTAAAGATGGAAGATACAACAGGCAACGATTTTACGCTTCGTCGCCAATGGAAGATGTTGAGGAAGATGATTCGGAGGCGACTGTAGCTGCTACTGCGACTATTGGCTATGTCTACATATGCGGATGTTGCAGTTCTTAGTCTCAACGCCCTGCTCTGCAAGTAAGTTACTGTTGGGAATAGTGGTCTATAGATAATCACAAATCTCGGTTGTATTCACATAAGATGAGTATGAAACGTTATTTAATCCTTGTTGTTGACTCTAATTCACACACACACACGCAAACAAAAACCTAAAGGAATAAACACATGTTGTGCAAATAAGGAGGGGAAGAAGGATAATAGAGCTAATGTTAGTGTCGCGCAGACTACGCTCAGCTACCGCATACTGCCACCAAACACCAGTCGAACATAGATAGAGAGAGAAAATCCTTTCTTTGTTCCAAAAAAAAAAACCGTCCAACACACTGATGATCCTGGGGATAAGTGGCAGTGGAATGCCTTTTTGTCTTCTGGATCTCGCAACTCTAGAGCTGGTGTTCGTAATTACCGCCTCCTACTTCTGCAGTCTTCTTAACGTTTTATCGTCATCGTTGATGCTCGCATGAAACAAACTCTTCATATGCGTTTTTATCTTTCGTTACATTCTTCTGCTTTGTTGCAACTGAAGGATATGTTTTTCTTGTCTGAGGATTTATGGTTTAGATTTTGCATTGTTAATTCTTCTCTACATGTCATCGTTTCGCCTCTTTGCAGACGAGGAAAGAAAGGAAAACACATTGCGTAATATTGCAAACTATGGAAAAACATTCCCAGAGAGATTTTGCAGTTCAATAAATCTTTAAGTACTATTGTCTTTGTTCCTTTTTTGGCGAGAGAAAGGTGGAAAATGTCAATTAAAACAATGTAAAGGATAATAAGCAACCGAAGAATTTTCGCATACTTCTATTGTTTCTTTACTTAAAGATTGAGTGGAATTAATTTCGGTCGATCCTTTCGTCATTAGAATGTAAGAAAGGCAGGTGACTTCATCGGGGCTATTGCGTTGCAGGATTTATAATTTTAATTAGAATTTAATAGAAACAATACGAACAATATTGTCGCCTGACGAATTACACAGGGAATTTAATTTTACCATTTTTTTTGAGAAAAATGAGAACCGCTTGCAATTATTATCATCAGGTTTTATTAGTATAGGGCATAAGGGCTAAAAAATCTAACATAGAGACTCATTGTCATTGGAATTAACAAATTTGTCGGTCATATATAACAAACAACCAGTAAGGTAAGTCTAAAGTCCGCCGGGCCGATTTTATAATACCATATACCATTATTTTTCAATCAATAGCAATATACGAGTACAAATAGCAATATAATAATATTTGATCACTATTATTATATAGTGTGAACCTGTGTGAGATGAAATAATTGATAGTAATGACGTGCAGAAACGGTGGCTTCTTGAAGCGCTTCGGCCTTTACCAGAGGCAAGATTCGCGAGTGCTCTCGAAATCTGGGTATAGTGTACTCTAATGTTAATGCTAATAAAGAATACGGCGATCAAAGTCAACATGTATTTGTTAAATGTTGTTTTTCACCTAAAATTCCCTAATGTATGAATCGCGACCACCAAATCTAGTAACATAACTCACCCGGAGACCCAAGCCTCAATCCCACAATGGATGGTTAACTCGACATCAAAAATCCAAAGGTCCTCTGTTGACGGGTAAATCCGCATTAATTTTTTTTTAAGTTTTTGTCTGGCTCAAGGTCATATATAAATTAAAAACTAAAAACTGATTGTGTTGTTTTTACGATTTTTTATTCATCAACGTCTTTCAAATTTGGCTCATGTCCCGTCAGAGTACAAAGTGCTGCTAGAGCTGTTTTTTTGCTCCAAAGGTTAATATGTTGCTTTATGATCAGATTTATGTCCTGAAATTCTAGTCTTTAATTTAGTTTTTTTCGTCCCAACATATACCTTTTGGAATATGTTGGTCTTGTCCCCATTACATTTTATCTTATATACTAAGTTCGATTTGTCCTCTTTCTCAATTTTGGATTTTGTACTTCTGAAAAAGTTATTTACTGTATTGTTTGTTTTAAGCGAAAAGTTGATAATTATCCTTATGGTTGATTTGCAGAATCTTGCTGAAAAACCAGCGATGTACTTTGAAGTCTTGTATATCTTTGTCATATCTTCTTTTGGTTCCATTATTTTTGCTGATTTCTCCTTCACGTGTCTTATTAAATAGTCAATAGTGTTTCTGGGAAAATCGTTAATTTTTAACATGTGTCGTATATTGCCTTCATTATCTTTATGATATGTTTCGTCACTGGTGTTTAGGACTCTGCTGATAAAATTTATAGCCGTGTTAATGTTTATTCGTCGGGGATGTTTAGAGTAGGAATTTAATCGTCCAGAAGCTATTGGTTTTTGTTACCAATTTAATTTCAGGATGCCGCTTTGTCTATAAATTATTGAGTCAAGATATGAAAACTTGTTTTCCTATTCACATTCCATTGTAAACCGTAGTTATCTATCGAAAGTGTTTAAAGTCTGTAATGTTGTATCCACCTGAGTTCTCTTAACAATACATAATATGTCATCTACATATCTGGTCAATATTCTGGGTTTGAGCGTCAGTTTTGCTAACGAAGTGTTCATTAATTCCTCCATTATAATGTCTGCGATGATCGGAGATGCTGGTGATCCATTGGTAGTCCTTTTCGTTGCTCGTACACCTGGTGTCCTTTATACAAAATGTCAACATATCTATCAAATCCATTGGTATATCTGTACATTGTTCAATTTTGTTCCATTTGTCTTTCTTAAAAACTAAATGTGTACATAAATTCTAGTTTTGAGGATGAGGATGAACGCTGAAGCAAACATTATTGAGTCGAATGGCCAAAACTAGTATTTGTATACCGATTTAGTTTTAATGAAACTTTAATAACTCAGTCAATTGCAAACGGATTTTTAAGAGATTAGTTGCATTTTTTTCCTTATAAAATATAGTTATCACACAAAATAATAGGTAAAAACAGTGCCTAAACTAGAAAATGACGAAAAAGTATGATTGTGGGACAAATAAACATATTTTTATATTCCTACAGCTCTAAATAAACAAAAGGTGTATCTTTCTAAATAAACAAAATGTGTATCTTTTTTTCCAAATTATTTTAGACATTGAAAATCGGTTGATAAAGAAGGGGTGGGGGTTAACGTTCATAAACTTTTTTTAGCATTTTTTTCTGAATAGAGAACTTTTCAGGAATATTGTATGAAAATTTGAGGTAAATCGGAGCAAAACTATGTGACTCAGTACATCAGAAAAAGTTTAAAGCGTTTTTCCCACAACCAATGTTTTCAAAGACGGTGCCCCTCATAACTCAAAAACTACTGAACTGATCCTTTTGAAATTTTTAACACTATTACTATACATAATTTACGAGGTAGGTTTAGGTTAGGTTTAGATTAGGTTGGCAGCCGTATTTTTCATATACAAGCTCACATAGACCAGTTTAGGTCCCTAGTGTTACCACGGGCTGAAATTCCCCTGATCGAAACCAACCTGTTTGATATACAAATTAATCGATAGTACGAATATCGGTACTGGAAAGATCTGTTAGGCTGCCTAGAAAGACCGACCCCAGTATGTCCAGTCGTCGTTTACTCAGAGCGGGGCAGTCGCATAGCAAGTGCTCAATGCTCTCCACTTCTTGCTCATCTCCACAGCTTCTGCAGAAGTCATTGGAATCAATACCCAATGTTTTGGAGTGTTCGCCGATCAACCAGTATCCCGTCAGAACTGATACTAACGTAGACAATCTTTGCCTCTCTAGTGCGAGGAGATATTTTGATCTTCTCAGGTCATACCTTGGCCAGATTTGCCTAGCTACCCTGCAGGTGCCGATTTCTGTCCATCTTTCTTTGGACTGCATGATTGCCACTTGCCTAAGCCAAATCTTGCACGTGGATAGTGGCGCACCAATATATGCAAATTCCTCGAGAATTTGTAATGTCGTCCCTTTCCTAGCAAGCTCATCGGCTTTGCAGTTCCCCGGGATATCCCTATGCCCAGGCACCTATATGAGGTATATATTAAACTGCTCAGCCATCTCGTTAAGAGATCTGCGGCAGTCGAGGGCTGTTTGTGAATTTAGGGATGTTGCCTCCAGAGAATTGATGGCAGCCTGGCTGTCCGAGTAAATGACAACGCCAGTGTTGGTTACAATGTTGCGACTCAGCCACTTGGCTACTTCCCATATTGCCATTATTTCGGTGTGATAGACACTGCAGGTATCTGGTAGTCTGTGAGCTATATCCAAACTAAGCTCGGCATGGTGTACTCAGAAGCCAACCTTTTCATCAAGCTTCGAACCAACCGTGTAAATGTGGAGATGGTTTCTATTACCTGGTTTTCTGCCAACCCATTCATCTCTGGCGGGAATCGTAGTGTTGTAATTTCTCTCGAAGGTGTACACAGTTGGTATATAGTCCACTCGGTCGGTTACCATAGCACTACACTTTGACATCCTCATGTGACCGTAGTTCTTGTACCTCCACATTTATAGGCAGTTTAATCTTATTGCCGCTCTGGTTGCAACTTCTCTCGCCACAATATTAATCGGCAGTATATGGAGTAGGACTTGTAGAGACTCGGTCGCTGTAGTCCTTAAGGACTACATCGAGAACAGAGAACAGCCTGCTCAGGCAGCCTGTTCTCTGAACCTTTGTTAGTAGGTTGGTGATGGATAGTTTGTCAGTTGCCGTCCACCATACCACAATGCCGTATAGCAGTACAGGACGAACTACTGCTATATATATCCAGTGGACGATTTTAAGAGAGAGGGCTCACAGCGACCCTACAGCCTTTTTGCAGGAATATAAGGCGACGTTGGCCTTCCTTACACGTTCCAATACGTTAAGTCTAAATAACAGTTCTCTATCTAGAATTATTCCTAAAAATTTTGCACTTTCAGAAAAGACTAGATCTATTCCATTTATCCGAGGTGGAGGGTCTTCATGAGGGATTTTATTCATCCTAGTAAAGAGAACCAATTCTGCCTTGTTTGGGTTTACGCCCAAACGGCTGCTTCTGGCCCATCTAGCCAATTTGTTCAGAGCCACCTGTAGAATGTTTCGGAGGACGTTTCCGAATTTGCCACTCACTGCGATTGCCACGTCGTCCGCATATGCCACGACCTTGCAGCCACAACGTTCTAGATCTAGCAGGATTTCATTCACCGCTAGGTTCCAAATTAGTGGAGACAGTACTCCTCCTTGTGGGGTCCCTCTGTTTACAAACCTTGTTAGAGTTGTGGACCCAAGACATGCTGAGTTTCTGTTGAGCAGACTTTGAATTATTCTAATCAAACTAGAGATAACTTTTAGATGTGACAGTGCCGCAATTACCGCATTTGAGTGAATGTTGTTAAAAGCCCCTTCTATGTCAAAAAATGCCACCATGGTGAATTCCTTGAAATGCAGGGACGATTCGATAGTGCTCACAAGTTCGTGCAGGGCTGTTTCTGTAGACTGCCCTTATTGTAAGCATATTGGTTCCACGACAGGAGGTTTTTATACAGGTTTTCCCTAATGAAATAATCTAAAAGTCTTTCCAGACCTTTCAATAGGAAGGAGGATAGGCTAATTGGTCTGAAGTATTTTGGCCTAGTGTGTGATATCTTCCCCGCTTTGGATATGAATACCACTTTGGTATCCCTCCATCGATTCGGGATGTATGAAAGCCTGATACAGCCTACATAAATTTTCTCCAGCCAGGGTATAATGTACTTTAACATTTTCTGCATTTCTGCTGGAGTGATGCCGTCTGGTCCAGGTGACTTGAAGGGCTCAAAGCTATTAATAGCCCACCTTATTCGGGATCTCTCAATCAACAAGCTAGCGACGCTCGCAGTCCACTCGCACTCATGTTGGTCCTGTTCATCCTCAGGCTCTGTTGATGAGTTTCCCGGGAAATGTGTGTCGAGCAGTACATTTAGCGATTGCTCGCTGTTTTTTGTCCGGTTGTTTGCCTCATCCTGCAAGTACCCTACTGTTCAATGTGAAGTGGATAGTATCATTCTCAGCCTTGCGGCGTCGGAGACCTTTTCCACTTCGCCACAGAAGGAATACCAAGAGCGTCTTTGCGCCTTCCTAAGTTCCCTCTTATAGATCTTGAGTTGCCCTTTATATGCATTCCAATCATTAGCGACTCCAGTAGATTTCGCCTTGTTGAATAGCTTGTTGCAGATCTTTTTCCTTGTCGTTAGCTCAAGGGTCCACCATTGAGGTTTAGTTTTACCCTTGTACCTTGTTTTTGGACAGGCTTCTTCAAGGGAACTATTGAGTGATGTGGTGATATGCTCGACCAGATTATGCAGACCGGCTTTGACATTCGGTTCATAAAGAAGTTTAGAACTGAGGACTTTCTTGAAATTCTTCTCATACAGGTGCCACTTTGTCTTCCTCACATTTTTGTGGACGGCAGGTTTAGGCGCTTTTTCAGCGAGTTTGAATTCAATATAATTGTGATCTGAGAATGAGTTCAATATAATGATGATCTGAGAATGAGTGGTCGTCCAGTACGTTCCACCCAATAATTTTGTCTGACAGCCGGTCAGTAGCAAACGTTACGTCTAGTACTTCTCGTCTGTCTTTAATTGTAAAGGTCGGTTTATTGCCTATGTTACAAATACTTAGGTTGGTAGTTAGAATAAAGTCAAGAAAAGAATCACCCCTATTGTTTATATCCGTACTACCCCAGATAGTATGATGAGCTTTCGTGTCTGCGCCAATAATCAGTTCGACCTCGTCTGAAGTTGCTTCTTCTACTACTTCCCTGAATAGAGCAGTCGGTACTACAACTTCGAAAGGCAAGTAGCTGGAGACCACCCAATATATGCGATTACCTATCTCCAGGCTAGCAGCTGTTTGGTCTTTACCACTTAAATTAGTCAGGAGAAAGATACTTAGATCTTTCCTGACCAAAATGCAGGTTCTTGGAGTGCTTTCACAGTTGGCCACAATCAGTTTAAAGCTTACGAGGTAAGGCTGTGGACTGTTTTTGGGATTTGCCCTTGTAAAAAAATTATATTTTTTTTCGAAAATTTTTTTTAAAACTTTAATATAAAACAAGTAAGGAAAGGCTAAAGTCGGGCGGGGCCCACTATATAATACCCTACACCACTCTCGAAATACTGAATAACTCTGATATATAAATTTTGTAATTCATGTATAAATTGTTTACATAAATTTACTTTTGGGACATTTTATACTTAAATAATACCCTGTACCACAGTGTGATGTAGGGTATAAAAACGATTGGATCTAAAGAGCCAAATCGGATGAAACATATATATGGGAGCTATAGCTAAATCTTTACCCATTTTCTTCAAATTCAACAATGTTGGTTCATGGATCAAGAAACTCTACCATTCTAAATTTCAAAACGATTGGATGTAAAATACAACTTCTATAGAACTAAAGGGCCAAATCGGACGAAACATATATATGGGGGCTATAGCTAAATCTTAACCGATTTTCTTCAAATTCGGTAGTGTTGGTTCATGGATCAAAAAACTATACCATTCTAAATTTCAAAATGATTGGATGTAAAATACAGCTTCTTCAGGACTAAAGAGCAAAATCGGACGAAACATATATATAGGAGCTATAGCTAAATCTTAACCGATTTTCTTCAAATTCGGCAATTTTGGTTCATGGATCAAGAAACTGTACCATTCTAAATTTCAAAACGATTGGATGTAAAATACAGCTTTTATATAACTAAAGGGCCAAATCGAACGAAACATATATATGGGAGCTATAGCTAAATCTTAACCGATTTTCTTCAAATTCGGTAGTGTTGGTTCATGGATCAAGAAACTCTACCATTCTAAATTTTAAAGTGATTGGATGTAAAATACAGCTTCTTCTAATATCCTTTTCCTGTGGTGTAAGATAAGAAAAATTGTATCATATAAGTACTTATCAAGAAGTACATTTAAATTGTTTAGTTCACTAATGTGTATATTTTATAATGAGAAGAGACGTCTATGTATTATTATACCCCCCACCATAGGATGGAGGGTATATTCATTTTGTCACTCCGTTTGTAACACCTCTAAATATTGATCTGAGACCCCATAAAGTATATATATTCTTAATCGTCGTAAAATTCTAAGACGATTTAGCCATGTCCGTCTGTCCGTCCGTCCGTCTGTTGTAATCACGCTACAGTCCGCAATAATAGAGCTAGGTTGATCAAATTTGGTACAAATATTTCTTATAGTTGCAGGTTGTTTGGGATTGCAAATGAAGCACATCCTTCCATGAAAAGTTCTATGTATGGTTCGACGATTTCAAAAAGAGATTTACACTATTCTTGAGCCGAATGATTAAAGCTTGGAATTAATTTATTGCCTAGGACAAATTGACAAGCTACTATTGGCCGTATTCAGATAAAGTTTGAAATAGACGATAATGCCTTCAGAAACGAAACCGAAAATATTACAAATGTGTACTAACTTATTATTCCCCCAATACACATGGCAAGTATTATTTGTAAGTAGCTCCCTTTATTAGCTCAGCAGATACTTTACATAGCTTTGAACATCCTTTATAATATTTCTTCTTTTAATTCTTGTTTATTTCATACAACATATAAAAACGGAACAAAAGGTGTATTCAACAAAATATAGGTTTAATTGAAATTATTATTTTGTTTCAAAAGGTTGGGAAGTTGCTTACAACAGTAAAACTGCACAAAACACAATATAATAATAAACATTTCATATAAAAGCCATGGCAAACAAAATACACCTGAGTCCAGCACTCTCATAGGTAATCGAGTGGAAGAAACGTATACGAGCTAGCTGGGTTGGTGGGTATTGGAACTGATACTTGCTCGCACTTCATTCATTTACTGCCCCCCTTTAAGTTGAAAACGAACAATACTTGTAAGCATTTGCGTTCCAAAATTACAGATAATAACTTTTACGCAGACATTACCAAAGCTAAGGAGGTGCTCGGAACAGAGAACGAAACGAAGAAAAAACAATAGAAATTATAAACAAAACTTTAATTATTAAATAAATTACCAGGAATAAAAGGTATCGCAGAGAACGCACAAGTGTTCTAATATAGGATGGTCATAAAGTCCATAAACCTACCATTCCCATCATCATCACCCGCCCACAATTGTTAGAATGGAAAGAGCTTAAGGAAGGGGTTCTTAATGGAATGTCTAAGAAGTGTTGAGAACCGAGTGGTTTGGAGTGTAGTCAATTTTTTTGCAAAAGAGAATAGATGAGTTATTTGGTTTATATTTAGGGCCTGTTTCTGTAACTTTTTTTCGTTCGTCTACTGCGAACGATCAAAAATCACTCAATTATTCCGAGAAATCTATAAGTCACAGAAGTTTATAATTCGTTGTGTCTGTAGAAAATCATGTAAAAAGCTTGTTCCTAAAATATTTCTAACCTGCGTATTATAGAATTCAATTAATAGCTGAGAGAATTTTGATCGTTCGCCGTAGACGAACGAAAATATGTTACAGAAACAGGCCCTTAATTTAATGTTCTACACTTTGTTTTTGATTAGTAAAGTTCAATAAGATATTGAGGGAATAAAAATGTCTGTCCGAGACAGACGGACGGTCATTGCTTAAGTTAGGTTAGGTTATAAGAAGATGACACTAGAGATTTCCTAGTGTCTAAAACTGGACCAGGTTTGATCCATTGTTATTCATTACCTTGTATTCCTATCCTCTCTTCTGATTCTTTTTTATTGTGGTTATTTGTCGGGGGAAAACGGTTAATCCCATTCGACTTAGCAGGTATCACATATATAGAATTGTAGGTTCTATAAAATCATTACACTGTACAAAATTGCGAGTCTTAGTGTGCACAGGTATTCAAGTTATAAGCTGTTAACTTTAAATCTTTAGTGCCATACGAAGTTCAATATTCATACAGTTTAGTTCATATTAACTTGCTCCAGGGTTCACTTTTTTTGAGTGTAATGATCGGATATATAACACGACTTCTAGAGCGCATAGGTGTCAAATAGGAGGTACTCATACATAGTCCCCTCAATAAAACAACAGTGTATAATTTTTTTTGTTGTTTCGAGAAAATCACATTTGAAGTTTTTGTGAAATTATACTTCTTGGAAGATGAATATGTACATTTTAAAAGAGAATCGATGTTTTCAATTTCTTTTCCTTTAAAATGTGGTGAAATAATCAGGCTACACCCAGATGGTATTCTATTAGTCTAAAAGTGCGTTTATTGTATATAAATGGGATCAAAGTACCATACTACGTATATACAGGGCGGCTGATGAAAGCTGCTACCAAAAAAAAATTAATAACTTTTTTTCTGTTTAATGAATCTGGTTAATTTTTTTTTATTTTGCAGATTGATTTTTAGATTTAACAAAAATGGATAACTGGGACACTGAAACAAGAATTTGGATTGTCCGCCGCTATTACGCACTGAAGTACGTAGTTTCGGTTCAAAGAGAGTATAGGGGCACGTTTGGCGGCAATCCTCCGAGCAGATGGACCATAAAGAGACTTGTTAATATATTTTAATAATTTTTCCGAGCATGGGACAGTCAACAGAAGACCTTACCATCGAAGCCCTTCAGTTCGAACGGAGGAAACAATCGCTGCTGTAGCTGATGCCATACAAAACAATACAAGAGTTTCGACAAGAACCTTATCTGCTCAAATGGGTATAAGCAGTCAGTCATTGCAGTCAATTATGCACAAAGATTTGGAGTTATTCCCATATAAAATTCAAATGGCCAACAAAGTGAACTCAGCAGACTTCCCGATTCGTTTGGAATTTTGCCAGAAGATGCTTCAAATGGTGGAAGAGGACGGAAACATTTTGAACTGTCTTTTCATGTCTGACGAGGCCAATTTCGATTTAAACGGCAACAGAAACAAACAAAATTGTCGAAAATGGAGTGCTTCCAACCCACAGATACTCCATGAGACGGAATTGCATCCACTTCGAGTCACAGTGTGGTGTGCAGTTTCATCACGCTGCATTGTCGGGCCCTACTTCTTCGAAGAAAACGGTCACACCGTTACAGTTACTGGAGGTCGTTACTTGAGCATGTTGAGAGAATTTTTCTATCCAGAATTACGCCGAATGAGAATTTCTTTCAACTCTGTGTGGTTTCAGCAAGATGGTGCAATTGCGGCGAAAATTTCCAATAAGCTGATATCCAGAAACTCCACATTCCGTTGGCCCCCCAGGTCGCCTGACCTTACTGCACCTGACTTTTTCTTGTGGGGTTATTGCAAACAGGAAGTCTACAAAGCAAAACCGACAAATTTGAATGAACTAAAGCAATCCATTCGAGAAACAATTGCGGCTATTCCCGTCTCAACTCTCCAAGCAGTAAAGAACAACTTTTTGGTAAGATGCCGCACATGCATCAACGAGCAGGGGGGGGCATTTAAATTCCATTATTTTTAAAACTAATTAAGCTATATTTAATTAAATTTAATGAGCTTTAACATGAATAAAAGAAAACTGAATTGCATACACTGAAAAAAAGTTATTTGAGTTTCTTAATGCAGCAAATATGCATCAGCCACCCTGTATACTATTTTTTCAATTTAACTTTTGACCCACTTTGTGGAAGTAGAATTCCACCAATTTTTTACCAGCTATGGTTAGGTTATGTTAGGTTGAATAAAGGAGACGTTTAAACGTCTCATGTCCATGGACATACACTCCACCAATTTTTTACCAGCTATGGTTAGGTTAGGTTAGGTTGAATAGAGGAGACGTTTAAACGTCTCATGTCCATGGACATACGCTTAACCCAGTGGTTCGACCTGTTGTGCGCCCCTTATTTATGATTTTTATACCCCGCGGATATATATATCCTCATATCCTCTGAGATGAGTCAAGTCTGGCAATATGTCGAAACCGAAATATCGGGATCTTGCATATGTGAAAGCTGGGCAGTGACACAGAAAATGTTCCATCACTCGTCGTTTTCTGCTAGTCCTATGCGATGAAGATGTGCCTGTAAGCCTGGGTGTCCCGTTAAAACTCTCATCATCTTAATAATCTCGATCTTGTTCGGTTTAAGAAAACTACTTGTTTTCTCCTCATTTGGGTCACCCCACAGTATCTTTGCAGTTGCTCTACAGTTACTCTATTCCACACAGTTTTGTGAGCCATCACTGCCCAGTGCTTCAACTCATCCTTCGTGGCTTCCAAACGTTTCCAAGTTTATTACTCGAAGTTCTTTGCCCTTTGAAGCCAAGCTGTTTGCTCGTTTATTTCCAATCATTCCGTTGTGTCCCGGTACCCAGAAAATACGCAGTTGGCCATGGACTGAGTAATTATTTATCGTTCTTTTACAGTCTAACACTGTTCTGGATTTGAACTTTTTCGATGTTATTGCTTTGATAGCCATTTGGCAATCTGTGAAGATGTTGCATATTTAGGCTTTGTGGTATTACTGAGTCAGTTAACACACTCCGTTATTGCTCGAACTTCTGCTTGAAATACTGTGTTATGGTCTGGGAGGCGGAAGTAAAGTTCGACTTCTGGTTCATCAATAAAAAGACCCAGACGCGTCCTTCCTCCTAGCCTGGACCCATCAGTGTAGCAGCTGGATGCCACTGGCACATGGGCTAGTGTTCCGTTTTCCCAGGAGCGTCTGTCTGGCATGAACGAATCACAGTAGTCGCACTTCTGGAATGCGGTCGGAGATTTCCGTTGTTTGAATATGACCGACCAGTGATTGCAATATCTTCTGATGGTACGACAAGTGGTCTCGATTTATCCATTCACCCGTCACTTGTAGACGTCTTGCTGTGAGGGCTGCCTCATACTTTATACGGATATATATTGGTTGGATGTGCAGTATAGTCTCCAACGCTCTTGTTGGTGCGGTTCATTGATGTTCACCACACTACAGAGGCGTTGGTTATTATTGGTCTAATCACGCTCATGTAAAGCCAGTGTGTCATATTTGAACGTAGTCTCCATTTTGAACCTATATCTCTTCTGAACAACGACCAACATCTGTGGGCCTGGGTAACTCTTTCTTCAATATGATCTTTCCAAATCAGTTTCTGATCCAAGATTTCTCCCAAGTTTTTTTTTTCCTTTTTAAATATGGCAATATTCTTATCCAGGAATCGAGGCACGGTAAAAGGATGAATCATCCTTTTCCTTGTAAATAGACATATTTCTGTTTTGTCGGGGTTGACATTTAATCCCCTTACCAGCTATAAAATCGATTATGTTGATTCTTAAAATGCAATGAAAAAATAATGGTGTATATGCGTTTACGCTATTGTTTTATTGAGGGGACGATACGTGGGGCTATATCTAAATCTGTATATATGTATATATTTTCATCAATTTCAATAGGGATCATCCTTGACGCGAAAAATGTGTACCAAGTTTCGTTATGAACAGGTTATATGATCTAATTCGTATGAGTCTACTATTATTAAATTCAATCAACGTTTAAAGCACTATTAATTTGTGATACAAAAAGGTCCTTTGTGTGTAGCGCCAAAAAGAGAGCCTGGCAATTTCTGCCATTTTTTCCGAAAAAATACGACTAAAAATAATATTACAATGTGTAATTACGGATGCTTCGGGTAAGTAGTATAGAAAATATGAGTATGCGAGATGCAATATTTTGGTCGAAATATTTTCGTTATTTAATATCAGACATAAGACAGGAGCGTATAAATAACAGGCCGATCCACTGGCTTATGTGTATGTCTGTGAACATGAGACATTATAACGTCTCATCTCTTTCCCTTGACTTAAACCTAACCTATTTCAGGCTAAAATCATTTGATATATTTAGTTGATTGATTGCTACAGAAGATATGGGAAAATTAAAAAATGACTTAAATACACCAAATTTTAGGTTGTGGTATCATCTTGTGTTAGAAACTGGAGTTCAAAAATACATCGATTTAATCAGTCTATTTCCCAATAGTCTACTTTGTCATATTTCCCCAAAACTTATCGCAATTCTATTTCGAATTATATTCAAAATCCGTAGCATTTTGCCTTCAAATCGGAAAAAACTAATTTCCATCAATTTGCTTGCCCTCTATCTCAGTAAATTGCTACAATTTAATATTTTTATCAACACCGATATATCTAAAGCACATTATTAACTATACATGGAGCAAAAGGAAAAACACAAATTTTCATATTTCGAAGTATGGCGGCGGCATATGCTACCAGGTTTTAAGTTTGGAAGCCGAAATAGGCAAACAATGAGCGAGGCAACAACTTACCCGCAGGGTAGTTGCAGTAAGCAACAGAAGCTGCAGCTACTACAAATGGAATGAATGTGATCACACTGTCTGCCTGCAACTGCAGCATGTAAAATACCTCAGTTGGTAAGTGACTGACTGCTGCCACCACGACAGGAACTTGAAGAATTAGCAGCAGCGAATAGTAAGTGAGTAGTACTACGTATATTGTTTCCTCAATAGTTTCTGGTAGTTGTTATTCGTATTATAAAATTGTTGAGACTGCACCTAATAGGTAAGTGAATAAGAATGAGAATTACTGCTACTACTACTACCATAGGCATATTAACTATATATGTGTAGAAACACTGGAATGGGTAATTCAAAATTCAGCAAATAGCATAACATTTAAAAATACAAGGACTATTTTAGCGTTGTGAAATTTGGTAAAAAGAAGTTTCTTGCTCCAAGAAAGAACTCAGAGGAAAATCGTACCATATTTTTTTGCAGGCCCTCAGTATTTTTATTCCAATTTCATATGTGAACATTACAAGAGATAAGTTTTAAAATCACTCGAGAAAAGAGTAAGACCCCCGATGAAGACCTCAGAGGTCGTCCCTAGTATAGAGGAGGACCTCAGACGTCGACTGTAGTATAGAGGAAAACATCAGGTGTCGACTCTAGTATAGAGGAAAACATCAGGTGTCGACTGTAGTATAGAGGAAAACATCAGGTGTCGACTCTAGTATAGAGGAAGACCTCAGGGGTAGACTCTAGTATAGAGGTATACTTCAGGGGTTGACTCTAGTATAGAGAAATACCTCAGATGTCGACTCTAGTATAGAGAAAGACCTCAGACGTCGACACTAGTACAGAGGAAGACCTCTGAGGTCGACTCTAGTATAGAGGAAGACCTCAGAGGTCGACTCTAGTATAGAGGAAGACCTCAGAGGTCGACTCTAGTATAGAGGAAGACCTCAGGTGTCGACTCTAGTATAGAGGAAGACCTCAGAGGTCGACTCTAGTATAGAGGAAGACCTCAGGTGTCGACTCTAGTATAGAGGAAGACCTCAGAGGTCGACTCTAGTATAGAGGAAGACCCCAGAGGTCGACTCTAGTATAGAGGAAGAGCTCAGGGGTAGGCTCTAGTATAGAGGAAGACTTCAGGGTTTATCTCTAATATAGAGAAAGACCTCAGAGGTAGACTCTTGTATAGAGAAGGCCCCAGAGGTCGACTCTAGTATAGAGGAAGACCTCAGGGGTAGTCTCTAGTATAGAGGTAGACTTTAGGGGTTGACTCTAGTATAGAGAAAGACCTCAGATGTCGACTCTAGTATAGAATAAGACCTCAGACGTCGACTCTAGTATAGAATAAGACCTCAGACGTCGACTCTAGTACAGAGGAAGACCTCAGAGGTCGACTCTAGTATAGAGGAAGACCTCAGAGGTCGACTCTAGCATAGAGGAAGACCCAAGAGGTCGACTCTAGTATAGAGGAAGAGCTCAGGGGTAGACTCTAGTATAGAGGAAGACTTCAGGGGTTATCTCTAATATAGAGAAAGACCTCAGAGGTAGACTCTTGTACAGAGAAGGCCCCAGAGGTCGACTCTAGTATAGGGGAAGACCTCAGAGGTCGACTCTAGTATAGAGGAAGACCTCAGAGGTCGACTCTAGTATAGAGGAAGACCTCAGAGGTCGACTCTAGTATAGAGGAAGACCTCAGAGGTCGACTCTAGTATAGAGGAAGACCTCAGAGGTCGACTCTAGTATAGAGGAAGACCTCAGAGGTCGACTCTAGTATAGAGGAAGACCTCAGAGGTCGACTCTAGTATAGAGGAAGACCTCAGAGGTCGACTCTAGTATAGAGGAAGACCTCAGAGGTCGACTCTAGTATAGAGGAAGACCTCAGAGGTCGACTCTAGTATAGAGGAAGACCTCAGAGGTTGACTCTAGTATAGAGGAAGACCTCAGAGGTTGACTCTAGTATAGAGGAAGACCTCAGAGGTTAACTCTAGTATAGAGGAAGACCTCAGAGGTTGACTCTAGTATAGAGGAAGACCTCAGAGGTTGACTCTAGTATAGAGGAAGACCTCAGAGGTCGACTCTAGTATAGGGGAAGACCTCAGAGGTCGACTCTAGTATAGAGGAAGACCTCAGAGGTCGACTCTAGTATAGAGGAAGACCTCAGAGGTCAACTCTAGTATAGAGGAAGACCTCAGAGGTCGACTCTAGTATAGAGGAAGACCTCAGAGGTCGACTCTAGTATAGAGGAAGACCTCAGAGGTTGACTCTAGTATAGAGGAAGACCTCAGAGGTTGACTCTAGTATAGAGGAAGACCTCAGAGGTCGACTCTAGTATAGAGGAAGACCTCAGAGGTTGACTCTAGTATAGAGGAAGACCTCAGAGGTTGACTCTAGTATAGAGGAAGACCTCAGAGGTCGACTCTAGTATAGCAGAAGACCTCAGAGTTCGACTCTGGTATAGCAGAAGACTTCAGAGGTCGACTATGGTATAGCAGAAGACCTCAGGGTCGACTCGTGTATAGAGGAATACCTCAGAGATTCTCTCTAGTATAGAGGAAGACCTCAGAGGTTGGCTCTAGTATAGAGGAAGACCTCAGAGGTCGACTCTAATATGGAGGAAGACCTCAGAGGTCGACTTTAGTATGGAGGAAGATCTCAGAGGTTGACTGTAGCATATAGGAAGACCTTGGGTTTCCATATAAGTTTCAATATGTTAACCCTCCCAGCAAAATCTTGGTAAGCACCTGTCATTATTCCCTGCATTATCAAATAATGACATCTCATTATTCGCTGCATCACTTTCGGCTTATTAATAATGACTTACCAATAATAACAGAAATAAGTGATTTTTTGTTATGAAAATCATTTTGGCAAATTTTAATATAATGCAATTTTGGCTATATGTGGGTTATTGTACAAGATTTATTTATATTTCAACATGTTTTCAAACAATAAGTGCAGATTTGAATGAAAATACCAAAAATTCGAATCTGGCATGAGGAAATTGTTTGTTTCGAGAAATATGCGCGACAATATGCAAAAAATCATTTTAAATGGCCATTTCTACATACATATCTACTACTTATTTTATAACTTATTGGTAATGCATTATTCAAGTACATAAAATCGAGCTACAAATAAGTACTTATTATGCTACTTTATTGTATGCTTTTGGGAAGTACTTTCCTCCAATGACATCCCCATGTTAAAATAATGAGAAAAGTGGCTAAATAATAAGTACTTACCATTATCGAACTTTGCTTACTCGTCGGATTATTTGGTAGTGAGAAATTTTGCTGGGCTTAAATACCACTGTGCTTATTGAGGAAATATGTGTACATTTCCTTAACTGAATTTTTCAACAACAGACGAATTCTTGTATAAGATATTGAAGAAAATTGCCAAGAAGAAGAGCAGCCGAAACCAGCATCCGGCATAAATACTTCGATTTTGGTTTCGTTTTTTCTCTGGAGATTGTAGCAACAAGAAATTCTCGTCTCGAAGTAAGACTTGTAATGAACTTGCAACGCGTCAAACTTTGATTGACTGTTGATGATATTTGAGTGAGCTGCTGGTTTCGAAAATAAAACTTGAAAAGAACCAAGTTGATGATGGCAATGGCAATAGCAATGGCGTTGGCGATGATGACGACGGCAGTGATGGAAAGATGATGTTCCTGGGCATACCAATGGAATGAAAAGCAAGAAGTCGACTGAAACTTAAACTCATTTTTCGCGTTTTTTTCTTATTTCTTCTTTATTTGCAATTATCGCTTCAAGTCAAAAGACGCCATGTTTTCCAGCCAAACATGTGCAAGGAGGGTATGGAGGTATATGTACTCCGGGACAAAGGATGTGCTGCTGCTACAGCTCCTCCATCAAATGGAAATCGCGATGAACATGAAGTGAAGAAGATAAAGTTGAAATTGCATAAATGATCGAAACCAAACCAAACAGCCCAAGAATTGTGAATTTAAATGAATTTATAAAATTGTTGTTATTGATAAACGACGAGGCAATGCGGCAGATGAACTGGAGTAGAAGAACATATACGAGTACTCCATGGCAAAAATTGGGTTTGGAATGTCGTTTCGACGTGGTTGACGTTCAATGAATTTATGTTTTTTTGTTATTCATATTCTTGATAATAATAACACCGTGTTTGAAATTATTATTCTTTTCATACATAAATATTTTTTTTTATGGAAACCCAAACGATTTTCAAGTATCATCCGTCCATCCATCCATCTGTGCGCATAAATCGCCAGAAATAAGAAAATCTCCGCAAACATCTTCGACATCAATCCTTAAAAAATAGCTTAAGGCGCGGTTCAGTTCAGTTCGGCGGCAGATGTCAGTTTTGAGATTATGCTAAAAATCAGTTGCAACAATTTTGATGTCTGCTGCCTGCATAAGTTAAAATATATATAGAAACTTGTATGTATATTTGGTATATACATAGAATATATGATTGTATAATAACATGCAAGAAAAAACGTGAATTGAAATATCGAATATTAAGAAAAAGATCTGATACAGTGCTTCAAATAAGTATAAAACAAATCAAGAAAGGTTAAAGTCCGAGTCACAATGGGGAGAATTCATCAAAACTTGACATGATGTTAAAACAGGTATTGTCAAATTTAAGATTTAAATTGGGACCCTCTATTCTATGAAATGTTAAAAAATAGAGCTGATAACTCTACTTGTTTATCACAATTAAACTTTTTCTTTGAGTATGTGAATGAAGTGATTATTTTTCTTTTGTCTTTAGTTGAAACAATTTCCTAAGTAAACACATCAAATCTTGATTGGGAAAGGTGGCGATTGAAAAGTTTCATAGTTTAACAAAAAGGAAAAGGAAATTAATTAATTATTAATCAAACTAAATCTGCCTATAATAGAGAGCTAATTAAATTTCTAAAGCACTTCATGACACCATATTATTATCGATGAATTTTACTGATAAACTCTAATAACACTCGTATGTGTATTTAAACTTTATACGGAAGACCAACGGCGATTATCCTTTGTGAGTAGCTGATTACCCCGTTAACAGGAATAATCAATTAATTAAGATCTATCAATTTATGCGCAACACTATAAGCCATCCCGCACGCGCAGATGACAACCTTGACAGGCTTTCTCTATGATGGGGGGCACAAAAATAAATCCCAGGCTATTTTATGCCACGCTGCACAGTGGGAGCAATTAAAAAAAAATATATATACCCTCCTCTCTAAGACGAGGAGATAAAAAGGTCAGCAAAGTTTAAAAAAATAAGTAAGAAAGTTCAGTCGGGTAAACCGACTTATGAATCCCCTCACCTTGAGTCCCAAAAAAATATTAGTAAATTTATTTATTTTTTGGTTTAATTTAAATCATCAATTTAAATTGCATTTTATAACTTTAAAGTATGTACTGGTATAACAGTTAAACGATTTTGTACCAGAAGTAACAAAATCGTCCATTTGTGTGAGAGGTACCAAAAGGAGCGTCCCAATAACGGTCACTTTTCTTTAGACTCTAGATACTATAAAATCATTACACTGTACAAAATGTCAAGTATTTATATGCACTTAAAGTTAAAATCTGTTAACTTTTGGTACAAAAATAACTGTACAAAATTTCAAGCCTTTGTATGCACTGGTAATAAAGTTATAAGCTGTTAACTTTTGGTTCAAAATTGTCCATTTGTGTGGGAGGTACCAAAAGGTGCGTGGCAACTTCGCCCATTTTTGTCGAGGTAATAGTGACTAATAAACTATTACTATATGCAGAATTTCAGAGGATTTAAATAAGTAGTATAGAAGTTATTAAAAAAAATCAATATTTCACTAAATGTTGACCCTTTGTGGGGAAGGTACTAGAAGGAGTGGACCAATATGGCCCATCTTCGAACTTAGCCGGTGATAAGGCAATCGGTTACTCCTTTCGAGAGTTATCGTGCGCACCATCTAGCAGACAGAAAGACAGACAGATATTGCTCATTCAACTTAAAATGACCCAAAACGGATATCCGCCGAACATACTTAGGGTCTTAGGTCACTCCTTCGATGTGTTACATTTTAGCTCGTAGCAAATGATATATACCCTCCTCTCTAAGGTGAGGGGATAAAAATAATTTTGTTTGTGTGTAAACACATATTTTATTTGTGAACATTATTACAGTTCCAAATTATTTTTTATTTTAATATATTAATATATTCGTTCCAAACAAAATGTGGTGATTTTCAAATAAAATTTTTTTGTTCAAATATATAAAATACATCAATATTTTTGTTCCAATTACACTGTACAACAATTTCAAACTTTTTTCAAAATAACAGGGTTCTGTCAGTGGATTCTGGTAGAGGAGACCAAAAAAATATATACGTGTATCGGCGTTTTGAAAGATCACATCGGAATTTTATTTTAGGGGGGTTTAAAGTTTTCCCCCCTTTGCTTGTTCGTGCAGAATATCGGTATATAAAACTATGTGTTCTGTTCATCTGAGGTGTAGGGTATCTTCAGCAACTTTGTAGCAAATGTTAAGGCCTATATTTTTGTCGAATATATTAACCCTCTAGCTTCCCCCCATAACGGTGATTTTTGCCTATATTTTAACAAATTGCAAAAAACTCCCCTAAAAATGGGGGGGGCGGGGTTGAAATGTTCTACAAAAATGTTGGCCATAAAAGTTTACTATATATGTCAGAACACACCAAAGCCCAAAACTTAACACAAACTCCAAAAAAACGCCCAAATTTAAGATAGCCTGTTAAGGGTTAATTTGTTATTCCTCGCATATGTAGGTTCTCCCAGCTCTGAAGAGAAGGTTGCTATTCAACAACTACCAAGAGTACTTTTGTTCTTCTTCATTATTTCTGTTATTATATTTTTGTTACTCAAAATTACCATAACGGAACTTTTGAGTGGCACGTTACTTATGAACGTTAACGTTTGACATCGTGGGTCAGCCAGTTAATCTTTTTTTTCTTACAATATTCTACAAGGGAATTTGTAAGAATAATAATGACTGGCTGTTTGGGAAAACTTGCCTGGTTTTGCTACGTCTGTGGCAAGAATACCCTTATGGAACATAGGGTTTCATTTTTCACGAGCAAAGTGGAGGATATATATTAAATTTATTTTAAACTGGATGTTTTTCCAGATGAGCCATGGGTGCCAAAACATATATGCCGAAATTGCTATATCGGTTTGATGCTGTGGTCTAAAGGTAATAAAAGTTGTGATTTATATTTGATTATACATATATATTTATATTTTGATTTTCAGTTTTCATCTGAAACTGATGAGCATGGCGAACGGTTCCATCAGATATGTCTTCCTATTGAAAAACGCTATAAAGGCAAGAGCATTTTGTTTCTTATAACAGATTTATGTTGGACATTGTTTGATAATGGCGTCGAATTGCAAAGAGTGAAAAGAAAAGTGAATTAAAAATAAATGAACTTATGTATTTAATAAGTATTTCTCCTTGTATATGCGTTATTAATAGATTTTTTGTTTATAGTCCTGAAGTATAATTTAATATAAAATAAATATTATTTAATTGTAAAATAAAATCATTATTTTTTTTGCATCCCTCACATCAACCCCGAAAAATCCAATTTTTAAAGACCTTTTTGGTACTAACACTATATAATATCTAAATTAACCCTTAATAGGCAATCTTGAATTTGGCCGGTTTTTTTATGTTTGTGTTAAGTTTTGGGCTTTGGTGTGTTCTGACATATATAGTAAAATTTTATGGCCATCATTTTTGTAGAACATTTCAACCCCGCCCCACCCATTTTTATCGAAGTTTTTTACGATTTTTTAAAATATAGGCAAAAATCACCGTTATGGGGGGAAGCTAGAGGGTTAATATATTCAACAAAAATATAGGTTAATATTTGCTACAAAGTTGCTGAAGATACCCTACACCTCAGATGAACAGAACGCATAGTTTTATATGCCGATATTCTGCACAAACTAGCAAAGGGGTGAAAACTTTAACCCCCCCTCAAATAAAATTCCGATGTGATCTTTCAAAACGCCGATATACGTATATATTTTTTTGGTCTCCTCTACCATAATCCATTGACAGAACCCTGTTATTTTTTTTGTGTTGTACTGTGTTATTTACTTTCAATTCAAACGTATTACAAATGGTGATTTTTCCCCTAGTATACATGTACGAGGGCAGTCCCAAAATTAGCCCACTTAACAAAGAAAATACAACAAATTTGGGATTTTCTTTTCGTTATTTCTCAACATAATCTCCTGTTAGCTCGATACACCTTTTCCAGCCAGTAGGAACTGAATAGCTATTGAAAATAACCCTCAACCGCAACCTCTACATCTTCATTGCTGGCAAATATTTCTCCGCCAAACCCTTTTTTCAAGTTAAGGAAACAACAATAATCTGAGGGAGCTAAATCTGGCGAATAAGGAATAAGGTTGATTTTGGCCATCGCAATAGTGGATGTGTGAACTTATGCATTGTCGTGATTGTGAGCAAACGCAGCACCCGTCTTTCTCATCATCAAATTTTCCGCCAATATGCGATGTATATCACTTTTTAAATTCGTATGACTTCAGCTAGCTCACGAACCTTCAACCGACGGTCATCCAATACCATTTATTGGGTTTTTATAACAATTTCTAGCTAGCAGTTTTAATATTGGATGGACTGAGATCTTTCAAATGAAAGTATTCTATTACAAATTGGTGACCATTTTTTCCATGATTACAAATTCACGAGATCGTTTACTTTTGAGTGTTCAATGAAGAAACTAAACCACGTGGCGCCTTGAAGCTTAAAAGGTATTTTTTAGAAGGTTGCCAATTTTCACGAAATTATTTTTTTAAATTACTACCGTCATTTATATGTCAGGTCGGGTAGTTTTGGGACCGACCTCGTATATGAAATTTGTATGTGAGGTCCTAAGTACTATTCTCAAACTAAGCTCTAGAAAAAATTAGTGACAACGCATTTGAATTCTACATTTTGTCGATATTGCACTCTATTACAAATTTCTTCGATAATGCAGTTCTACACAAACTTTCTTTGAGAATTTTGTGGAAATTAACTTTCTTTTGAAAATGTCCTTAAAACTTTCATAACAATTTTGTTGAAATTGATTTTATTATTGGAAATTTGCCGAAATTGTATTTTTATTGAAATTTTTGTGGAAATTTCATTTTTATTGAAAACTTCTTTAAAATTGCGTTTATATTAAAAATTTCGTAGAAATTGAATTTTTACTGACAATTTTGTAGGCATTGTATTTAATGAATGTTCGTCGAATTTACTAAAAATTTCTTCGAAATTTTATTTTTTAGAGAATTTTTTTTTAAATCATTTTCAGTTTTTCATTAATTTTTATTTCGATAAAAAATTTACTGTCAATATTTCAGTTTTGTAGTAAATTTCAATAGTGTTGTCAAAATTTCATTTTGAGTGACAATTTTTTTTTTTTTTTATAAATAATTTTGTAGAAAAGAAAATTGCAATTAAAAAAATATTTTAAGAGAAATTCAATTCCAAAGAAATTTTGTAAAAACATGCAATTTCAACGAAGTTTTGCAACAAACATTTCACGAAATTTTCATGAAAAAATAAATTTTTAACGGAACTTTATTTTATTAGTCATATTAAAATGAAAAATATTGTACGATTATTTTTATCTAAATCGACTCAGAAAGTGATAGAGGTTAGAACGGAAATAATTCTTCCTTAACAATCATGATGTATTAGTTTTTGCGACATAATTAATATTTTCAAACTCCATCACACTGTATCACATCCCAAGAATACAATGTTGTATAGAAAAAACATATCACATGAGAACTGATGGTACAGATGTAAAATAATGATATGATCACATTAACATGATTAAAAAAAAAACAAAACATTTAATGTATTTACAATTTTGAAATCGCATCAAACCACCGGTAAACCTGTTCTACCTCATTTGAGTAATAAACAAAATCGTCAAAGCTATCAATTCCATATTGATAGAGAATACACCTTATGCTGGGGGTTGGGACAATATGTTCTTAACATCTTCTGAGAAATGAAATCATAAAACATGACACAAAGTAGAGGTAGAAGAAATTGAAGAAGAAAAGAAGTGATAGCGATATTTATGTTGATATTTTACAATGGTGGTTATTTCCCAGTAAACTTTTTTAGAACTGATTTCACACCACTTGCTCAGATATGGAATGGAAAACAAATCAAATGGAAACGATGTTGTTTTTCGTTATGGAGCGAAGAATAAAGTTCAGTTACCAAGATATATGGTAATACACGTATTTCATCGTATTTTGAGGATATTTATACCAATGAAAAGCTCTGCTATCCTCTTCAAAGCAGTGGAAAAGTGAACAGTCCAGTAGGAATTGCTGGGAGGAGTGCTTCTTCATCTGGCGATTCCACTAAAGTGCAGCCATCAGAGTTCGCCAGGGATATTGTAAACGAATCTAGAAGTATTTGGGCTATCAGACCGTTAGACCTTTTAAGTCGCCAGTACCAGACAATGTTACGTCGGCGGAGCTACAGGCAATGGGTGATACAATTACAAGGGGGGAAATATCTATATTTGATATGTTTAAATTGAAAGAAAATAAATATTGAACCTATATTTTTAAATCTATATATATAAAGAAGAATGTGTGTTTGTTTGTTTGCTTGTTGGTTTGTTTGTACCGTATAGACGACTAAACGGCTGGACCGATCTTTTTGAAATTTTCACAGAATGTACATAAAATTGAGATATCTTGCACAATTTGTTAGCGAGAGTGCTGTAATTTTGTACATGTGTATCTGGTGGCAGTCTACGTGATTGGTCCAAAAATGGGCGGGATCGGACCAATGGGCGTGGCACCGCCCATATAAGCCTAATTTTAAAAATGTGATATCTTGCGCAATTTGTTAGCGAGAGTTATGCAATTTAGTGTATATACATATATCTGGTGGCAGTCGACATGATTGGTCCAAAAATGGGCGAAAACGGACCAATGGGCGTGGCACCGCCCATATAAGTCAAATTTTAGCTATCTTGCACAATTTATTAGTGATAGTACTGTAATTCTGTTTATATGTATCTGGTGCCAGTCTACGTGATTAGTTCAAAAATGGGCGGATCAGACTAATGGGCGTCGCCCCGCCCATTTATGTGACATTTTGAAATTGAGATATCTTGCACAATTTGTTATCGAGAGTGCTGTAATTTTGTGCATATGTATCTGGTGGTAGTCTACGTGATTGGTCCGAAAATGAAAAAGATCGGAATAAGGCGCGTGGCCCCGCCCATATAAGCCAAATCTTGAAATTAAGATACCTTGCACAATTTGTTATCGAGAGTGCTGTAATTTTGTGCATATGTATCTGGTGGTAGTCTACATGATTTGACCAAAACCGGGCGAAATCCGATCAATGGGCGTGGCCCAGCCCATGTAAGCAACCTTTTGAAATTGAGGTATCTTGCACAATCTATTTGCGAGTGTGCTGTCATTTTGTGTATATGTGTCTGGTGGAAGTCTATGTGATTGGTCTAAAAATGAGCGGGATCAGACCAAAGAGCGTGGCTCCGCACATAGAAGCCAATTTTGAAATTGAGATATCTTGCACAATTTTTTAGCCATAGTACTGTGATTCTCTTTGTATGTAACTGGTGGCAGTCTACGTGATAAGTAAAAATGGGCGGGATCAGACCAATGGGCCAAAACCAAATTTTGAAATTGAGATATCTTCACAATTTCTTAACGAGAGTTCTCTTATTTTATGGAGATGTTTTTGGTGGCAGTATTGAATTGGTTCAAAAATGGACGGGATCGGAAATCTAAATCTGGGGCAACGAAGTGGACCGGTTCCAGCTATATATATAAATGGATGTGTGTATGTTACGTATGGACTCCAAAACGGCTTAGAGGGTGGCTGGCATAGGCTTTATAAGTTCTTGATTGAGGGGGCGTGAATCCGCCCATATAAGACAATTTTTTGAAGTGATTCCTACTGTCCGTACCTACGAATAGATTCCCGAGATTCCTACTGTGTCTATCAACACGAGCTTTGTTTTGATAAATGGACGGGATCGGAAATCTGAAGTCTGGGGCAACGAAGTGGACCGGGTTCAGCTAGTAATATATATTTGTGAACAAATAAATTTGTTTAATTTTATTTGAAAATCAAGAAAGTTTGGAACGCATATATTAATATATTACAACAAAATGTATTTGCGAACTGAATTTCACAAATAAAAATTTCACTTTGAACTTCAGAAAAACAGAAAACTTGCCGTTAAATTAAAGCAGTGATTCTTATATACAAATTAATCTTTGTTTCGGAAATTTTAATAAAACCAATAAGGAAAGACAAAAAGTCGGGCGGGGCCGACTATATAATACCCTACACCTACCTACCAATGCGAAAATGGGCATTGCGATAAGAATTTGGCAGTGTTCATACATGTAATAAGCAAACTCTCTCTGCCGATTTTCGTACTGATCGGATATAAAACACGGTTTCTACAGCGCATACATGTCAAATCGGGTGAAACATATACGAGTATATGAGGGCTATATCTAAATCTGAACTGAATTTCCCCGAATTAGTAGTTTTCATTCGTGTAAAAAGAAAACTCTCTCTGCCGAATTCCATACTTATCGATATAAAATATGGTATTCGCTTACATGTCAAATCGGGTGTAACATATATATTGGGACTATGTTAAAATCTGAACCGATTTTTCCCGAATTTGGCAGTGTTCATACATGTAATAAGAAAACTCTCTCTGTTAAATTTCGTACTGATTGGATATAAAACATGATTTCTACAGCGCTTAAATGTTAAATCGGGTGAAACATATATATGGGGGCTATATCTAACTCTGAACCGATTTTCCCCGAATTTGGCAGTGTTCATATATGTAATAGGAAAACTCTCTCTGTTAAATTTCGTACGGATCGGATATAAAGCACGATTACAGTGCTTAAATGTTAAATCGGGTGAAACATATTTATGGTGGCTATATCTAAATCTGAACCGATTTACCCCGAATTTGGCAGTGTTTATTCATGTAATAAGAGAACTCTCTCTGTTAAATTTCGTACTGATCGGATATAAAACACGAGTTCTACAGCGCTTAAATGTTAAATCGGGTGAAACATATCTAAATCTGAACCGATTTTCCCCGAATTTGGCAGTGTTTATTCATGTAATAAGAGAACTCTCTCTGCCAAATTTCGTACTGATCTGATTTAAAATACAGTTCCTACAGCGCTTACATGCCAAATCGGGTGAAACATATATATGGGGGCTATATCTAAATCTGATCGGATTTTCTCCGAATTTGGTAGTGTTCATTCACGTAATAATAAAACTCTCTCTGCCGAATTTCATAAAGATCGCATGTAAAATGTGGTTTCTACGGCGCTTGCATGTCAAATCGGGTGAAACATATATATGGGGACTATATCCAAATCTGAACCAATTTTAACCAATTTTAATAGGGATCGTCCTTGGGCCAAAAAAGAGCACTATGCTAAATGTCATCACAATCGGACCATAAATACGACCTGCACAGACGGACATGGCTAAATCGACTCAGAAAGTGATTCTGAGATTTTCAAAACGTTGCTGACTTTTTAGAAATTCAGTTAAAACGTTTCCTTGGTTTCGAATTGTACCTCCCAGTTACAATGCCATATGCAGCATTAACTTCGGTTTAAATCAATCATTTTAAAATTTCTGAGTTAGTATTCTAAGTCATAATTTCTTGTCAATCCTCCAAGTAATTTATTTTGATCCACGATTATACGATTTAAATTATTATTATTTATTATTTTTACGAACTTTAAAAATGTCTTAAAAAATAACTTTGAATTTATAAAAAATTTAACACAATTAACGTATTTTCTGAATTCTTAAGTGCAAATAAATATTTGTTTCGGAAATGATAGTCCCAACTAATACTGGGATGTAAACAAAGATTTGTTTAGAATAACATTTTCCCAAATATGTACTTTTTGTGTGTACCCAATATTATATGTTTAGAGTGTACCCTAAACATATATATGTTTCAAGCCGAATTTGTTTGGGACAATATACTACAGAAGCGAATTTTTTTCAGCGTGTTCTTATACCATTTCTCATAAACTGATTATTCAGAAATAGACAAACAATAGATTTTCTATTGTCTGAAAGGCAGTACATCGCTTCTATCTTCGTAGACTCACACGTTAACAAAATACCTGATGCTCAGAGACAGAGACATACAGTACACGCTGAAAAAAAATCGCCTCTGTAGTATATTGTCCCAAACATATTCTGCTTGAAACATATATATTTTTAGGGTGCACTCCAAATATATAACATTTAACACATACAAATAATATATTTTTGGGAGGATGTTGTTCTAGACAAAACTATGTTTACATCCTAATATTTTTTATTTGCATATGTTATTTCCCAAACAAAGATCTATTTGCGTGAATATATATCTATTATTTAATTGTTTTCAGCAATTGAAAGGTAATTTTTAGAAATTTTTTTTATGTTAGTAAAATTTCTTTATAATTGAAAATAATGACTGAGAATAGTTAGAAAATAAAAATAAGTGGTTTTAAATAGAAGTTAATGCTAAGTATGCCATTTTTAATAGGAAAGCATAATTTTAAAACATGGAAAAAATTAAAACTAAAGTTCGAAAAATTCAGCAAAGTTTTGAAAATCTTTTTTTTTAAATAAAATATATTTGGAAATATTCATAAACAATAATTTTATTTGTATTTAAACACATATTTTATTTGAGAAAATTAGTTTGCAAATATATTTTATTCCAATATATTAACATATGCGTTCTAAATACATTTTATTGATTTTCAGATAAAATGTATTTGCTCGAAAATATATAATAATTAAAAATTTGTGTTCCAAGTATATTTTCTTTCGATTCAAACAAATCAAAAAATGCGATTTTGCCCCGTGTATAATTAAATCTGAGAGAGTATAATTATCTCTCATATAGAGTCAAATTAAGAAGTAATCTTTAAAATAATGACAACTGTCATAAAACTAACTAACAGAGTCGACTTGTTTTAAAGTCAGCAAAATAAAATTGTGCATAATGATAATTAAACCCGATCCGGCTTTAAAACTATTACCTGTCTACATCATTTTTATTATGTAGAAAATCCTTAAAAGTATTGAAATATTACTTAAAATAATGAAGCTTGTCAGAAAAATAATGATTTTTTCCTTCATTTAAAGGTGCACATTTTTCACAAGTTTCCGAGACATCCTACAGCAGGTCCTTCATACAACCGCAAGATGCGCTTCTGGTAAAAAGTAAGAATTAGAAAAGAAGAAATTAGGCGCCATAAATTGCTAAGAATGCATTAATTGTTATTTGTCTGCATCATTGTTTTTATGTAGAAAGTCCTAAAAAGCATTGAAATATTTTTAAAACCATGAAGCTTGTCAGAAAAATAATGATGTTTTCCTTCATTTAAAGGCGCACAAAGAAGGGCGTACACAAAACTTATGATTAGTGTCTCATTCAATTGCAAGGAACTTTAGATCAAGGGAAATTTCTTTATAAAAGCTGTAAATTGTCATTATTTTAATTAAAATTTTAATTGAGTTGATGCCGTGGTCGCGTACTTAATTTAAGAATGTGTTGTCATTAATTTTATTACTATCTATTTTGAGGTGTAGAGGAAGTGGCAATAGCTCCTAGTGAACTGACAATATATGTTAGAGGGAAATTTCCGAGACAGCCTACGGCAGGTCATTCATACAACCGCAAGATGCGATACTGAAAAAACGTAAGAATTAAGCGCCATAAATTGCTAAAAATGAATAATTGTTGCGTTTTTTTACCGTTAGAAAACTAAGAAAATACGAGGATGTCCCATTCGTGCATCAAGACATTTGAGTTTTGAAATTTGTGGTTCGAAATAGTCAAAGAAAAAAATATTTGCCGTATAATTTTCTATTTTTCACTTGCGATAGATATGTATCACTAGTGCTTTGAGAATGATATTGTTGATTTCACTATGACTGAGCTACATTTTGGCAAGAAGCATCTCATTTTAGTACCTGATAGATCAGAATGGAATGGTCGTATCTCAGGACATAGTTCCATAGGTATCAAACTCAAACTCATGCATAACTCCATTGACCACTTGGTCAATGGAGTTATGCATTGCAAAAAGAGTTCCTGATCACTATAGTGTTTACCAGACAGAAATTTTAGAAATGAAAGAGGTATCAGAGTGGATGAAAATTAATTGGTCCCAGGAAACTATATTCCTGAATTCAAAAACTGCCTTCGCTGTCGCAGAACACTTAACGAAATGGCTGAACAGTTCAATATTCTCCTGATATGGATGTCGGGCCACAGGGACATACCAACTACCACATACGCTTTAGGGGAACTGGAATATGTGGGTATGTCCCTAGCGGCGTACAAGCTCTTCTCAAGAGATATTTCCCTTGCGGCAACAAATGACAGGTGGTTACTAGTCACAAACTGTAAACATTCCAGGCTTATGTGACCCTGCCTTAACTACAAACGCCCTGCTGTCGTTATCGAGACCGGACGTCTCTTTTATCATGTCTGTCATGACGGCTCACTGTCTTATTGGACGGCATGCAGAGAGATTGAAGGTCTGCGTAATGACTTTTGCAGAAGCTGTGGTGACGAAGAGTAGGAGGAAACAATGGAACACTTTCTGTGTCTGTGCACCGCTCTCTAGAAGGCGACATGCAACCTTAGACTCTTATTTCTTTGGGGAGCTAACTAACTTGGCTGATATTATAATCCGCCAACTATTGAACTTTTTAAAGCAATACAATTGGTTTAACGGCAGGACCTAGGGATAACTTATGATTGTCCTTGCGTCCCTGCGGCAGCACACTGTACTATAAAATCTAAGTGAGTCTGTGATACGGGCTAACCAAACCTATGTAACAATACATAGATAGAAAAAGCGTCACCATTCTTTAAAAGTTAACTAACGTTCGTTCTCACCAGACGGATGGACGGACATTATTCAAATGACTTAAAGTTTTCTAAAACGGCCTCTTATTTGATGCGTTACACTCTATCCGTAGAAAATTATATATTAGGAATGAAATTAATCCCCATAGTGGGTATGAAATGTGATCATCATGTAGACGAACGTTTTCTTGTTCCACGAAAGATTTCTTGTTCTAGTATACTTAAGCAGAGATTCGCATTTGGCAATATAAATGTATTTTTGTATTTTATAAGTATTTTATCAAGTAGTTTACAATATACATACTTATACATACTGAAGTCTATCTACTCGACTCAGATTTTTCTCAGAATCTAAACCTACTTTATAATCTTAAGGGTGAGCGGTAATGAAAAACATGTTGGATTTGTTAATATATCCATGATGCAACGATGATGTAGAACAGATTTTAGCAAATATATTCAGGAGACTGAAAACAACCTCTTAATAAGGAAGAAGTATTAGCCCGACATAT
This sequence comes from Eudasyphora cyanicolor, assembly GCA_963930755.1. Classification (NCBI taxonomy): domain Eukaryota; kingdom Metazoa; phylum Arthropoda; class Insecta; order Diptera; family Muscidae; genus Eudasyphora; species Eudasyphora cyanicolor. The sequence goes on along the minus strand of OZ005737.1, from coordinate 207,554,688 downwards.
ACTAACCCGACTGGTCTACTTAAGGAAAGTATTTAAAGGCATATTAAAGTTGGCGCCATCCACTTCAATCCTCTAGCAATATTTATAATTTTTATATCGAAATTATTAACCATGTGATGGTTACACCATCTATAATACGTTCTGCGAATACTATTTGCCATGAATAACAATGTGATTAAACAATGTGGGATTATCACTTCTTATTGCGCCCATTATTAATTCGATTTAATTGGAAACCAATCACGTCGTGTTTCCGTTCAGCCTATTTTTGTTCGTTTCTTTATTTATTTTACATTTCATTAATATTATTATTAACAACAACTCGATGCGAAAGAAATGAAATGTGTTCTGTATTCATAAAGACGGGAAGGGAAAAAATAACATTTTAAATAATAATGAAAGCCTTTGAAAACCACATGAAAAATCCAATATACGGATAAAGCAAAATGAGATATTAACCATTAATGATTTTTTTTCGTAAGTTCAGACCAACGTACATGTCAGAGGTTCCCAAATAGTGATAGTGCTACTAATGTGGTGTAGGAATTATGATAAAATGTATTCTACAATTTTCAATGAGTATATCAACTGGAAAGTTTCAGCTAAACTGCTGTTATGGGTTAAAGAAATATATATCTTGGAGCGACCGCTATAAGGGAGTTATGTCAAAACATTTCCCGTTGCGGCTAATTTTCAATTTCAAACTATCTGCAACTATAAGAAATATTTAAACTAAATTTTATAAACTTTGATCTATTATTATGGATATGGATTATGTTTTCGACAGACAGACGGATATTACAAAGTCATAGAACTTTACGAAGAATATCGTCATCAGAAACGAAAAAGGGCGTAACAACAAGAAAAATGGAAATTCAGTTTTTGATGGATTTCGGTACACTGCATCAAAATACATAACCTTAGCGACGTACTATCATAAATGACGAATTTATTAACGACATTTAAAAGGGCCTAAAACAAATTATTTCTTTTTTCATAGTTAAAAATTCCTATTTCCATGATGTCTAGGTATAATCCTGAAAATCCCACTTTTCTAACGACAACATTTTTCATTTTATTTAGTTTTCTGCTTCTCCTGTAAAATATTTAAATATGATGATAGGCCTATTCTCGTTTCTGATGACGATATATAGTTTATGTAGAATATCAGACCAATATTTCAAGGTGTGGAAAACGGAATGAAGATATTATACCAACATCCTATGATAGAGGGTATTATAAACGTTTATTAAAATAATGACTTCATATTTTAAAGCTAAAGCTTTGTTACCGGCATAATATTTTACAGTCGAATTGAATATACTAAATAACACAGTTCTCAGCCCAAATGGTGGTTTCTTTGAATAGACTCTAGTTCTCGCAATAAACCGTTTTATGCAAAAATATAGCGGTTGAACCACATATTTTAGCATAACTAAATTATAATAGATGTCAGATTGAGAATCACTGTCAGGCAAAGTGTGAAAAAATGTATGAGTGACCATAATTTATAGAAAAAAAACGGAGCATATCACAAACAGCCACAACGATAGTAACAACAACACCAGCATAAACAACGAAAACAACGAAAACAACAATGTGTGACAGAATATTAAAAATAAACTGAAAGCTATGAATTTTTTATGTTAAACAATTGTTTTTTAATTACATTAAAAAATATTACATTAAATAATATTAACAAACGAAAGAGGACGCGTGTGAAAAAAACAGCAACATACAATATTCGTTCGAACACAAAAAATAAATTAATATTAAAATCGATTGAGAAAAAACACAGGGGAATTATGTGCAGAGGCGTTTCGCTATAAATTGGCAATAAGTACATACTTATATGAAAAATAAAAGTATTTTCCAAGCTCTGAAACGGGCTTAGTTATTTCGTTTCGGTGTGGAAATATATTTGTTTAAATATTGCAATGATTGGTTCGATATATCCATAACTTCCTTCATTCCAAAGTACGCTAAGTCGACTTAGTAGATTTTGAGGAGCATTGCATTTTTACAGTCGAAATATTCCAAATTATATTCAGTAAAATTTTATGTTGATCCCTCAAACCAATTAAAAGTTATTCGAAAAACACAAAAAAGGACATTCGATTTGCATTATAAAGGAATTCCATACGAATTTATAAATTTCGTAAAATTCACTTAGCCTCCCTGAAAAACTACCAGTTTTTACTTAGCCTACTTTGGGAAACGAACCACCAGACGAGGAACTTAAATAAGATATTATAGTAATGATCCCGAAGAAAGGCGACCTTACCCAATGCAAAAATTGGGAGGATATCACCTAAGTCTAAATATGGCGAACAAAATTAACAATTGTCGCAAAGCATCCGCAAGCAAGCAAGCATTGACCATATAAACAGCCTTTGGATAATTACTGAGCAATAATCAGAGTGGATATATACCTTGTCCTTATAGACTTCGAGAGAGTGTTTGACTCAAAGGATTACCCGAAAAAATAGTTAAACTTATAGAAAAATAGTTAATCCTTGTACGAAAATGCTAAGAGCCGGATATCGCAGGAAATAAATAGCATGATATGGCTGTCCTCTACTATTCAACGTAGTTATAGATGGATATATTATTTAAATCGACATCTGGACCCAGAGGCATAACATAGTATGCAGACGGTATATGTCTGCAGGCCTGAGGATATGCAATCCTAGATATGCGACGTTGCAGATGAAGCATCAAAATGCGAATTCAAAATAATAATATTGAAAAAAAAGCTCTGAAGATAAATGGAGCACATACCCGCGAAATTATCGTTCATCAGTCTCCAAATTCTTCTGCTATCTCGGCAGCCTTATAACTAGCACAGGCGGTTCGAGAGAAGACTTGACGGGGCACTCTACACACATTAAAAATCGCACAAAAATTAGCAAATTCAACAGTTGTGGAAAATCGGTTGCCCTATATGGTTGCGAATCTAGAACGCCGCACGCACGGAGAAACGTTATCGACTAGAGCGCACTATGTAGCCGAAGGAAGGGCAGATCTAGCCACACATGAAGGCGACAACTTGACACAGATGCAACAAATCTTATAAAACGATCTGAGAACGGAAGCGGCGGATAAACGACGGTGGAACACGGAAGAATACATAAATATGTATGTATATTAGGCCGGGTCGATTTGTGGGGAGGCAAAAAAGGTCGCCATTGCTCAGTGAAAATCGTATTCTAGGGATCAAAATAAGAAACTTTGCCGAAGGAACCATACCTCTAAAACGAATTCTGATGTCCCGGAATTTGGGTCGAACTTTTGGGTAGGGGCAAATTTTGAAAAATCCCACTTAGACCCATTTAGAGTGCTCCAATCGAGTCCAAATGTATGACCGACCCCCACCAACTTTGGAGGCCTGACCCACCCATACCAGTGGCACACCCCCTGGAACCCCCTGGGGGTTCCATACATTTGGACTCGATTGGAGCACTCTAAATGGGTCAAAGTGGGATTTTTTCCGGGACATCAGAATTCGTTTTAGAGGTATGGTTCCTTCGGCAAAGTTTCTTATTTTGATCCCTAGAATACGATTTTCACTGAGCAATGGGCGATTTTTAGTTCGACCCGCCCTAATGTATATGTATAAGCATACTCCAGGGTCCATTCAGGGAACTCACGTCAGCTTCTGGGTCTGTTGGAGTTTGTACGGGTACAGCCAATGTCACAACACAAAATTGCTCAAGGTTTGTTCTGCAACTGGCACGATCTTGTGAGCGACGTAAAAATCGACAGCGCCTATAGTTTCCGCAGACATTGCGTTTCGTGTTGGTTGATTCTTTACTGAACCAGTGAAGTAACATTTATCCACCACTCTGCAAATAGTCCTCTCCGTGGGACGATTATGGCGACCGTAAGTCCATTTTGATAGAAACGCTATCAAATTTATGGTGACTTGGCACAACAAACTGAATAAATGTATTAAGGCTGGACACTGGTTCCGTTTCCGACGGAAAACCTACCAAGCTTTTGATAAAGTTATCAATATCCCTCACACGTTGAACCAATTTAATTGTCTTACAGAGTTCAAGAGTCAGCCAAGTTTGCTAACTCTCCCAAATATTTAAGTCTATGGTAGCCTACCGCCATCTAGAGAGAGTGGGGCAAAATTAAAGAAGGTGTTCTACGTATTGCCATAAGTGAAATGTTCGGTAGCGATAACGGCTGTAGGTCGCTGGTTCGTTTCGGGTTAAGGCGGGGTCACATCAGCTAGAATTGTATGCAGTTCTTCACCAATATCACCCTGTAATTTGTCGCTACAAGGCACTACCTTACTAGAAGACAAGCGTGCAAGTCTATAGTGCCGTGTCCAGTTCATCTGGTGCATGTAAGGCAGTTTCTTATCTTGCGAGTTCATTTGTTTGCATTCCCGTTCCCTGGTATGTTCCAGTGAACCGGCTTTCAAATCAGGGGAATAATGAACTGATCTTCTATCCCAGTAGATGATCTGCGATATACGAGGGCAGTTCTTGAATATCCAACAAAATATATTGATACCGATTTTAGTCTTAGACTTTCACCTGGTAAACACTACATTGATCTGACAGTCTTTGTGGAATGAATATCAATAGTTCAGAAGAAGAGACCAAAGCCAATGTGGTTGTTGAGTTTTCCAGTACGACGTGAAATACTAGAAAATAGACGCACCTTTTAAGTCGAAATAATGTAGTTCCTCGAATTTAATTTAACTCCAACTTCATACTGCAAAAATGTTTTAGGAAAGAGCAGTTTTCGAGAAAAGGGAAAAGAAAATGCTGCACTTTTTACAAAAACGAAATCGCCATAAGATTATTATGATCAAATAGAATAACACTATGTCCTTAGCCATAGAATAACACTATGTCTTTCTCAAGATTAATAGATGTAGCTGCGGCATATTAATAAGTGAGACGTCTGGTCTCGATAACGACAGCAGGGCTTTGGTGCTTTTCGTATCTGGGCGGGACAATATCAACTTGGAATGTATGTATATTTTGAATAATGGTTATCTGTCATTTGTTTCCATAAAGCACTATCCTTCCAGAAGAGCTTTCAAGTCGCTGGTGGCATTTCCACATAATCAAGTTCATCTGGAGCATGTAGGCCTGCTTTACAGTTCCCTGGTATGCCCGTATCAGGAGAATATTGTATTACTCATACATCTCGTTAAAAGATGTGCGACAGTCGTGAGCAGAATCCTATCAGATAAAATATGTACATAAATTAAGTCAGAACATTATTGTACCCTCACTTTAGTGATTCCAGGGTAGTTATCATTTGCTACGGCCAAAGAATAACACATCGAAGGAGTGATCTACGACCCTAAGTATGTTTGGCGGATATTCGTTTTGGGTCATTTTAAGTCGAATGAGAAATGTCCGTCCGTCCGTCTGTCTGCTGGCTGGTGCGCACGATACCTCTCGAAAGGTAACCGATTGACTTCAAATTTGGTATACGGTAATATTTTGTTCTATCTCTATCTCCGGCTAAGTTCGAAGATGGGCCATATTGGTCCACTCCTTCTAATACCTCCCTCACAAAGGGTTAACATTAAGTGAAATATTGATAATTTAATAACTTCTATACTATTCCATCCTCTGAAATTTTACACATAGTATTAGTTTATTAGTCGCTATTACCTCGAAGAAAAATAAGCGAAGTTGCCACCCCCCTTTTGGTACCTCCCACACAAATGGACAATTTTGAATCAAAAGTTAATAGCTTATAACTTTATTACCAGTGCATACAAAGACTTGAAATTTTGTACGGTGTAATGGTTTAATAGTACCTACAATTCAGTGAAAAATGGGCATTATTGATACGCTCCTTTTGGTACCTCCCACACAAAAAGCTTATAGTTCGGAACAGTGCAATGTATTTAAAGAAAATACTGTTTACCGAAAAATAGGTGTATTTGTTAAACCCCTTCTGGTACCTCCCACACAAATTGAAAGATTAGTTCGTATAAGGTTATGCTTATATATAACATTACTCACAAAGTGAGGGTATACCTTAGTCGGGTTACCCGACTGAAACTTTCTTACTTGTTGTTTAGTCAATCTGCTACCACTCAAATAGGTAATATGTCGGTATGATATACACTACATTTACGAGATATAATTTGTGGAATGAATAGCCGTCTTTCCTAAGAAAAGAAAATTAAAGCACTTGGTTGTTGAGTTTGGAACTGTCTATACGGAAGTTCGCGAATCTACTATGTCCAGGTTTGCGACCATTCCATTCTGCTTTATTATAAAGCGTGATCCATTTCGAGGTTCCCTACTTTTTTAAAGAAAAAAACACAGAAAATTCAAATTGAATGGGGAATGTTTATTATCATTTGAAAGAACATTCTTCGGCATTAATTTTTTGAAGATTATGTCTATCAAATGTTGGCCGCGGCTACGTCTCAGATGGTTCATCCGTTGAGTCCAATTTTCGACGACTCGTTCGAGCATTTCGACTAGTGACTGGCGAATGAAGGCCTGATTTGAAGCGGGTTTGTCCGCATAAACTTTAGACTTTACATATCCCCACAGGAAAAAGTCTAACGGTGTGATATCACACGATCTTGGTGGCCAATCTACGGCCCAAAACGTGAAACTATCTGCTAACCGGAGTGTTCTCTGAATGAATCCATTGATTAATGCGTTGTGTGGGATGTGGCGCCGTCTTGTTGAAACCAAATGTCGCATCAAATAGTCGGTTATCATGGCACGATAACGATCGCCATTGACGGTTACGTTCTCACCGGCATCATTTTTGTAGAAAAATGGACCGATGATTCCACCGGCCCACAAACCACACCAAACCGTTGTTTTTTCTGAATGAAGTGGCAGCTCTTGAATCTCTTCAGGTTGCTCTTCGTCCCAAATGTGGCAATTTTGCATACCCATTGAGCCAGAAATGGGCCTCATCGCTGAACAAAATTTGCCTCGAAAACGTCGAATCTTCTTGGAACTTTTCAAGAGCCCATAGAGCGAAGCGATGTCGCTCGGGAAGGTGTGCCGGCTTTAGTTCTTGCACAAGCTGTTTTTTGTATGATTTCAAGTCCGAGTTGCTGCGAACGACGCCGAATCGACTCTCCACGGTCTTCGTGTACACTCTCAGCTACGGCCGCTACATTTTCTTCACTGCATGCTGGACGTGGTCTATTCGGTCGAATATTATCCAATAATGAATGCTGGGTCTCAAATAGTACGCTCAGTAGGCCGATTATGTTGACCATAAGTTGAGCGAAGTGCACGAAACACATTCCTCACAGAACGTGAATTTTCGTAATAAAGTTGAACGATTAGTAAACGTTGTTCAGGCGTAAGTCTTTCCATGATGAAATGCCAAACAATACTTAACAAAAATAACATGACAGCATGACACGACTCACACGTGATCTGTCAAAAAAAGGCTATTGAAAAAAGTATCTCTACTTGGATCACCCGTTATATAAGATTGAGTTTCAAACTTCTTGTCAGAATAACTACACTATGTATGTCTGTAGTCATTTTCACATAGAGTGGCATTTCCTAAGTCGAATAGCAGTAGCTGTGTCAAATTGCATGTCGATGTCTAACGACATTGACTTTTTTCACAATATTGTGCCTCAGTCGATGTAGTGTTCTAAGCATCAATGATACAACCGCCCATTCGCTGATCTTTAGATAGTATAGGGCAGAAGATGCATTTTTTAGAACCGTCACTAGAAACTTGTGCTATGCAGAATTATCAGTCTAACTGATTCCAAATACAACCAATAAACCATACGCGGCTTCAGACACAAGTGTTTACTATTTCCAGAATGTTGGGTTTGATGTTTAAGTTTCCATTTAGTAACTTTTTAAGTATGTTTCGGATAAGAAATTTTAAATTCACCTCAAGAATATAGCATCAAGAGTGAGTACCTTATACCTCTTGGAAGCCCTACCGGAAGCACATCTTGTTGTTGTGTGTCGGACATGTCTCTTAGAGCACTCAGATACTTTCCCTTAACCGATATTATCACGACAAAAACTTTTATACCAATCTATCCACTAGAAAGCAGAGAACTGCTGTTCGTGGACAGGTCCCCTTGGGGAGTAAACGTGCTGCAACTCTATGGAAGTATGTTTGCCCTATGTTAGTTGAAATTCGTTTATAAGTCAAAACGTTTATAAGTTCAAACTTCAGCGATGCAGCTCATTTCTGGTTGAATGGGTACGTAAAACACAATATTGTTTTCTTCGGGGTTATGTAAAGTCATTCATATAAGCCGATAAACCAGAGATAATTGAGCACCTGGATGTCAACAGTCATTAACAACATTCGAGTTATTGGCGAAATACGGCCGCAAATGGGGCACATGACCCGAATCATTTTTAAACATTAATGCCATATAAATATATTAAAAATATTTTTCTTTGCTTTATTTATTTATTTCTTAATTTTCTTTATTTGGACAAACACAATGGACCAAATGGTCTCCGAGTGAAGGGGTGTACACCAGCAATGGCTGTGTGCCACGCGTCCTTAATCCAACTTAACCTAACCTAACCTATTTCTTACAGATGTGAACACAAAATGATTCTTAGTTCATCGGTACAAGAAACTATGGGTTTGTCTCCTCTCCCTTTGGATATCACAAACAAATGCACCTGGTCCTGTAGCACAGTATGATTTAGGGTATAAAACTTATTCCATTAGTACAACAAACATAGCTTGTTTTAACGTCCTATCCTTATTGTCAAATCCTTTACATAATAAGCACAAATGAACATCTTACCCTCTTCGGGGTAAAATCGCAAAACGCCTCTGACCTTCATATGGAAAAATTAACATTTTTCTGAACGACACAAAACACAAAAAGGTCATACAATTAACACTGAATCTGATTAAATAAAAACAAATTAAGTGGTTTGTAAATAAATTATATGAAAATATTAATAACAAATTTTTTCACAAACGCTAAAATCGTTTTTGCCAAGTAAACACATTTCGTTCTACAAATAGCAATTCCAACGCTGGCAGTGAACTATGGGTGTGATGATTATTTATAAAATTATTTAATAACTTCTCCCAACACTCGCACAAAACGAACACCCAAAAGCCTTTTCCAACAACTTCCAGTGAAGTTAAATCCCCTTGAAGAACCATCACCTGTTACAGCTCCCAAAGGTAATTCTTTATAATGAATTTAATACCTTAAACCCTTTTGCCACGTCTTTCATTCGCCTAGCTTGGCATAGATAGATGAGCTACAATTGCCATAATTTCTCTAGGAAACACTCGGGGTTTTGTGTTGTATGTATTTCCGGTGAATCTTATTATACTCGTAGCTTGACAGTGGAGGTCTTCCTTGCTTCTACTTCAATTGCAATTCATGTAATTCTAAAGTTAAAATAATATTTTCATTAAAATCGTTTTCATTTGAAAATCGTATTTTACTCGAGCTTCCATTGCGATTGAGTGTGGAAGTGACTGACTGCGAGATAGTCAGTTTAGTGTTTGAAGTGAATACTTTTCAAAGGTCTTGAATTGCTTTCCACGAATTGTACTCTATTGGTTTGAAGTACTTTTGTAGTTGTCTAAGGTTACCCATCGGTCAATTCGCACTAAAGAGACAGACGGAAACGTCATAGGATTCTTGCAAATGAAAGGGAAATTCTTTGATTTGATACTGTTATTCTTTTGCATTAGTGGGTTATTTTTCTATGCAAATTATGTTGTTTGCTTTGTTTTCTATTTTTGGGAAAAACTCATTTCTGGGCAACAGGCGTTCGACGACTCGTTCATGCCACCATCGTCCATGGCTATAGAACTTTGCAACCCTTTACTTGGGTTGACTCAACTTTCAGTAGACTTCTATTACCCTTTCATGGATAGTATACAGTGTTTAGAGACTGTGTTTACTGAGGAACTTTTATTTAATTGTTCCAGAATAAATATTTCGATATTGTGTGAAGCGTGTCAGAACAGCCAGGTTGTATACAATGTTGTATACAGTGTATACACCAGTATACACTGAATATACTACTGAGAATACTGCGTAAGCATACTCTGAGTATACTGCATAAGCAGTATAATCAGTATACCTAGTCCAGAAGTAGTATACCCCAGTATACGGCATAAGCAGTATACACTGAGCATGACAGAAGAGCGCAGAGAAAAGTTAAAACGAAATCCTGGATAGATTTCTTTAAAATAGGCTACGACACATTTTAGCCCCAACACCAAGTACTAATGGGTACAATAAAATATATTTCCCAGACAGCTCCGAAAAGGAATTGAATACTTCAGTTGGGGTTCCGTTGAAGTGCAGCCTTTAGAGGTTGCCAGCGAGATTGCAACTAGAATCTAGATTTTTTTACCATCATATCAAAAAAGACATACGGAATTCCGGCCGACTAGTAATTTCTCCTTAAAACCTTGAAGATGAAGGTATTTAATTTGTTTAAATAAATATGTAAATTAATGAAAAAGCACAATGTGGGGGTCTCTACACAAGACAAGAAGGCAAATATGCACGACATTGAATTATGACTTTTGAACTTTGGGGAGAGGGTTCTGACTACCGGGAAAAGTTATATCGGTCAACAAAAAGTATACGTGTCCCGGCGTTTCGCTGGGCCATTTAAGTTGTTTGAGCAATGTCCGCCAGTCTATCTGATTGGTGCGCACGATAACTTTCGACAGGATTATCCGATGTATATCAAATGAACTGTTTATTTAAAAAGTACCGTAAACGCCATTCTACTTTACTCGATTCAACATTAGAAAAAGAGGGTTAATAAAACTAGAATGCGAACATTCTCAGTGAATATAGAATCATTGAAGTCTGGAGATGAACTGAATGTAAATAATATATACCTATTATTCACATAGTCTGTTATCTATACTAATCTTAGTTCAAAACCAGTAAGGAAAGGCTAAAGTCGGGCGGGGCCGACTATATAATACCCTACACCACTCTCGTAATATTGAATAACTCTGATATATAAATTTTGTAATTCATGTATAAATTGTTTACATAAATTTACTTTTGGGACATATTATACTTAAATAATACCCTGTACCACAGTGTGGTGTAGGGTATAAAAACGATTGGATCTAAAGAGCCAAATCGGATGAAACATATATATGGGAGCTATAGCTAAATCTTTACCGATTTTCTTCAAATTCAATTTTCTTCAAATGTTGGTTCATGGATCAAGAAACTCTACCATTCTAAATTTCAAAACGATTGGATGTAAAATATAGCTTCTATAGAACTAAAGGGCCAAATCGGATGAAACATATATATGGGAGCTATACCAAAATCTTAACCGATTTTCTTCAAATTCGGTAGTGTTGGTTCATGGATCAAGAAACTCTACCATTCTAAATTTCAAAATGATTGGATGTAAAATACAGCTTCTACAGGACTAAAGAGCAAAATCGGACGAAACATATATATGGGAGCTATAGCTAAATCTTAACCGATTTTCTTCAAATTCGGCAATGTTGGTTCATGGATCAAGAAACTTACCGTTCTAAATTTCAAAACGATTGGATGTAAAATACAGCTTTTATAGGACTAAAGGGCCAAATCGGACGAAACATATATATGGGAGCTATAGCTAAATCTTACCATTCTAAATTTCAAAATGATTGGATGTAAAATACAGCTTCTACAGGACTAAAGAGCAAAATCGGACGAAATAATATTATATGCTTTAGTTAAATCTTAACCGATTTTCTTCAAATTCGGCAATGTTGGTTCATGGATCAAGAAACTCTACCGTTCTAAATTTCAAAACGATTGGATGTAAAAAAACTCTACCATTCTAAATTTCAAAACGATTGGATGTAAAATACAGCTTCTATAGAACTAAAGGGCCAAATCGGACGAAACATATATATGGGAGCTATAGCTAAATCTTAACCGATTTTCTTCAAATTCGGTAGTGTTGGTTCATGGATCAAGAAACTCTACCATTCTAAATTTCAAAATGATTGGATGTAAAATACAGGTTCTACAGGACTAAAGAGCAAAATCGGACGAAACATATATATGGGAGCTATGGCTAAATCTTAACAGATTTTCTCCAAATTCGGTAGCGTTGGTTCATGGATCAAGAAACTCTACCATTCTAAATTTCAAAACGATTGGATGTAAAATACAGCATCTATAGGACTAAAGGGCCAAATCGGACGAAACATATATATGGGAGCTATAGCTAAATCTTAACCGATTTTCTTCAAATTCGGTAGTGTTGGTTCATGGATCAAGAAACTCTACCATTCTAAATTTCAAAATGATTGGATGTAAAATACAGCTTCTACAGGACTAAAGAGCAAAATCGGACGAAACATATATTTGGGAGCTATAGCTAAATCTTAACCGATTTTCTCCTAATTCAGTAGTGTTGGTTCATGGATCAAGAAGCTCTACCATTCTAAATTTCAAAATGATTGGATGTAAAATACAGGTTCTACAGGACTAAAGAGCAAAATCGGACGAAACATATATATGGGAGCTATGGCTAAATCTTAACAGATTTTCTCCAAATTCGGTAGCGTTGGTTCATGGATCAAGAAACTCTACCATTCTAAATTTCAAAACGATTGGATGTAAAATACAGCATCTATAGGACTAAAGGGCCAAATCGGACGAAACATATATATGGGAGCTATATCTAAATCTGTACCGATTTCAACCAAATTCAATAGCGATCTTAACAGCTGCGAAATACTCTAAACTGCAAAATTTCAGAACGATCGGAGTGAAATTGCGACCTGTAGTCGACGAACAACTTTACATGGACAGACGGACGGACGGACAGACATGGTTAAATCGACTCAGCTAGTGATTCTGAGTCGATCGGTATACTTTAAGGTGGGTCTAGCTGTGTTATTTTCAGGTGTTACAAACATCTGCCGTGAAACAAACTTATAATACCCTGTACCACAGTGTGGTGTAGGGTATAAACAGAATATAAACAGTTCATATTAAAGTAAAAAATATTTTTCTGAATTTCCCTATTTTTACAATATACTCGTAGGTCATAATTTATATATTTATCCATAGGCTTTTTGCAAATAAGCATTATTTTCTTTGTTAGGAATAAATATTTTTTTGCGATTTTTTATGATTGTTTTGAGCCAACAATTGTTTTTCTTTAATAAAATTTTTATAAAAATTTTTACGACAGTTAAAAAATTCTGTTTCCACGAGGAAAAGCCATTCTTAAAATTTTTAAGATCGATATACAGTGTAAGCTCGCTAATCCGAATTAATGATTGCATACCCCGATTCGGATTATCGAAATATTCGGATTATTGGATAGGCTGTTATAATTTACAGTTGGTTTTCAAACAAATAAAACACTTGTTATAATGTAAAAAAAAGTTTTATTTCAATCGAAAAAGAAAAAAATCAACAATTTTATAAAAAAAAACACCATTCAACAAAATTAAAATTATATATTTTTTATTTTAGAAAGTTAGTTATGTATGTTTGCTTCTGTTTCAATGCGCATCCTTCTAAAGCTTTATTTCGCAATTCTTTGAGCATCAATATATGATTTGTTTCTATGCCACGTTCCTTTGCCCAATCTATTGATGTGTTTAAGGCCTGTACAGTTTCACTATTTTTAATGTGCTTAAGCAAAGGAGGCTCTTCTTCTACGTTTTCTGTGTCTGATTGTGAATTACTGCTCAAAGTAATGGAAGAGTCATTAATCCAGTCAATTATTTCATCTTCAGAAATTTGCACGTCATTACTACAGAGAAATAAAGTTTGTATTGTGCGTACTTCTTCACTTTTTTCAAGACTATCTGCAGAGTCAGTCGCTGCTAGTTCTTGTTGCAATAATGCTAATGGGATGTTATCTTCTGAGGTCCATCTTTGAGAATGAATTTGTTTCCAACAGGACTTTAAAGTAGAATTGGGCACCCTGTCCCACAATCGCTTTAGCAACTCACAAGCGTCCTTCATACTGAATTGTTTCAAAAAGCCATCTGTGTTGTTTGCTTCAGAATTCACCAATTCACGCAAGAGATCTTTCTTGTAATATAATTTAGTCAGTCTTATCGCGTTCTGATCCATAGGCTGGATAATACTGGTGCAATTAGGAGGTAAAAACATTGTCTTATATTGCCCACATTCAGATATAAGTGGCTCCCCATGACATTTTGCATTGTCCAGTATCAATAAGGCTTTCTTCGGGAAATTATTTTTTATTTGGTACATTTTTACCTGGGGTATAAAGGATTCAAAAAACCATCGGGTAAAAATGTGTGTTGTCATCCACGCATTTTTTGAGGAGTAGTATTCGATAATTTTTTGCTTTTTAAACGAACGTGGGTTTTTTGATTTCCCCACTACAGCAATGTTTACCTTGTGGCTTCCAGATTTGTTACCACAACTCATTTTTGTACCTGGGGCAGATTTTTGTTTAGAATGCACTAATGTTTTGTCAGGAAACATTTTCCAGAATAGTCCAGACTCATCCGCGTTGTAAATCTGGTCATCGCAAAGATTTTCAGCCTCGACAATATCAAAGAGTTTTTGCTGAAAGTCAGGTACAAGATCTGGTCTAGCAGATAATGATTCCCCGCATATTTTCAAATGCCACACCGAAAAGCGCTTTTTAAATTTCTGCAACCATCCGTCACTAGCTTTAAATGATTGGTTTTGGTACATTTTTTGGTAAAGCGATTTTGCTTTTTCTCGCAAAATTTGACTTGAAATTGTTTGATGCCTTGCCCGCTTCTCTTCAAACCAAGCATACAATTTTTGCTCAAAGTCTTCGTATTCTTGCGTTGTTTTAAAAGTTTTCCATTCGAATTATCAGCAAATCTAATAAAACAATAAAATCAGTAATTTTGGTAGGATACAATTGTTACACATGTTACATTTTAATATTATCGGAATTTTTTTTAATGTCACAAATAGTTGAAGCTCCTACACTAAACTTCTCTGCTAAAATCTTTGCAGATTGACCGCGATTAAGCGCTTCTATAATCTTAAGCTTATCACTTAGCGAAAGTGTTTTATGTGCACGTTTTTTGCCATATTGATTTTGATGTTTTCGCGAACAGACACAAAACACATTCATCAAAATAGACATCCCAATGATGTCCCGTTAGTTTTCACCACCCACGCGTGATTTTGTTTGTGTATTGTGGGCATAGTAACAACGATAACAAAAAAAAACAAATTCGGTTTAGCGAGCTGCAATCAATGCGGACTATAGGATATGCAATACCAAATATCTTCAATTCGGATTACTGGATAATTCGGATTACACATCATTCGGATTAGCGAGCTTACACTGTATCTCGAATAC
Organism: Eudasyphora cyanicolor; assembly: GCA_963930755.1. NCBI lineage: Eukaryota > Metazoa > Arthropoda > Insecta > Diptera > Muscidae > Eudasyphora > Eudasyphora cyanicolor. The sequence goes on along the minus strand of OZ005737.1, from coordinate 207,539,377 downwards.
TAGACGTGACCCAGCGAAACACCGGTACACGTAAAACTTGTTTGTGACCGATATAACTTTTCCCGGTAGTCAGAACTTCCGCCGATAACTGACCAACTGCACTGCGTACTCGTAATTAAATACATACTTCAAAATTACCAGCGTGTACAGAGGGAAGCAATACACTCACTCCCTGGATTTTTCAAATACGAGTACTCTGAAATTGAGTGTAAAATAGGATACAAAGAAAATGTACACATCTGAATTACAGACAAGAGTACGCACATGACTTCGTGGCGCAACGGTAGCGCGTCTGACTCCAGATCAGAAGATTGCGTGTTCAAATCACGTCGAGGTCATATCATTTCAGTTAACTATGACTTTTGCAGAATCATTTCATGTCCAATCTGCATATCGTCATCAGAAACGAAAAAGGGCGTAACAACAAGAAAAATGGAAATACAGTTTTTGATGGAAATCGGTACACTGCATCAAATTACACATCCTGACAAATTTTTAGCGGCGTAACATTAAAAGTGAGCGAATTTATTAACGACATTCCAAAGGTCTTAACAACAAATTATTTCTTTTTTCATAGTTAAAAAGTCCTATTTCACGCAATTTTCACAAACAAGTTATAAATAATGTTTGTGTGTTTTTATATCTGCATTATTATGTTTAGATATTATCCCGAAAACCCCGTTTTTCTAACGAGATCACTTTTTATTTTATTTAGTTTTTTGCTTCTCCTGTAAAATTTTCAAAAATAATGATAGGCTCTTTTTCGTTTCTGATGACGATATATCTTCTAGATTCATACACATATTATATAAAATTTTAATCTGAATATTTTCCTGGTCTGTCTTCTTCTAGATTCTTATATAAAATCTTATATTATATTCTTATATGAATCTTCTAGATTCATACACATATTATATAAAATTGTAATCTGAATATTTTCCTGGTGTGTGGTGGTATATTCTTAAACTATAGTAGAGAAAATTAAAAAATTGAACAAATTTTGAAAAACGCATTCAAAACAATTGGTGCATTAGTTCCAATGTTCTTGAAAGTGTTCATCGATAAACGAGTATTTATTGATAGTTTCTGTTAAAGTCAGAATACCTGACATTCGACTTCATCACCACCTGCATAAGATTTCGAGCCGTTCATTTAACAACGGTGCAGAACTCGCTAAGTGATGGCAACGCCGTCAGTATTACATTACTCTAGTTATCAACTCACCCGCTTATGGCACACTGCCAAGGCGCCAGGCTCACGGCCAAAATAAAATATTAAATAATTTAAAATAATATAATTTTGCGTTTTTCATTTTTTAACTCCCACCACTCTGGCGCGGATTTAATCTCCCTCTATTACGGATCTCCTTCTATTACGTAATATAAAAAAAGCTTGCTTAGATAAAGAGGGGACCTTCAACTACATAAAAGCAGCCGCAAAAGTTACGGCTCAGGAAACCCTGGGAGTTCATAACCGTATACGAAGGTTAATTCATAACCTTATGATTAAACGACTTATTACAGCTAGCTTAGAGTCAAACGGCATACGTAATGTTCTGCCTTATTTGCTTTGGAATATCTCAATAAACAGTATTCTGCTTTCTCCCGGCAAAATGAGCGTTAAGGTTATTGCCTCAACAGATGATGTATCAATAGCGGTTAGAGCTAAGTTTTCCGATAAAGGTCTTTGTATGAACCCATTCAAGACAGAAGTAGTTATGTTCAGCAGAAGTTATAAAGTACAAACTGTTGTACATGTCTGCTCGGGGGCATTGAAAGCGCAAAATACTTAGGTAGTTTACTAAATAGGAAGTCAAAATTCTAAAATATTATTCTGAGCAGAGCAAAAGAGGTAACGCTTTATACCCTCGTATAGTTTATAGGTTGTATACGGCATTATTTAGACCGATAAAGCTGTGTGGCATTAAAGTTGGGCAAATGCCATTTATGAGTATCGCTGGAGCGGTTAGAACGAAACGACTGAGTTCGGAGCCGCAACGCAGTATACGATAGCTTCTGCTCTTGTGGAGAAATTAATTCTGAGCAGAGCAAAAGAGATAACGCTTTATACACACGAATAGTTTATTGGTTGTATACGGCATTATTTAGACCGATAAAGCTGTGTGGCATTAAAGATGGGCAAATGCCATTTATGAGTATCGCTGGAGCGGTTAGAGCGAAACGACTGAGTTCGGAGCCGCAACGCAGTATACGATAGCTTCTGCTCTTGTGGAGAAATTTACTGTACTCGTATTCTTTAATGTAGTTCAGAAATTTATTTTTGAAGGCAACAAAGGAATGTCATTGAATAAAATAAATTTCTGATATTATATAAAATTTTCATTCAAAAATTTTCGTCGACGTACAAAGACGTAGGAAATATTGTTTAAAGGCAAAAAGGAAGTATCTCACAACAAATACTTTTTTGGAGATTCGATATCTGGAACTCGGTATCTTCCAGCAATAAATAGCGTAAAGGAATAACATAGCATTGAAATTAGCGGACAGTCATTGGAAAGGATATTTATATCCGCAGTCAGCAGCAGAAAGGTAAAAAGGGATATACCTATAGGTCCAAACGTTGCTCAATAGGCTCTTTCTCTGCAGATAGATCGACTAGACCGGACCTTATGAGGTCGGTCTCAGAGACCACGCTGAATGAAACATCATCAAATACGCATCACAAAGAATTGATCAAATATCTACATTTAGAATGAAATAGATTATCCTATGGCTATGACTTATTCGGAATCTTAAATAAGATGCCTCTAATATATAAATTTTTCAAACCCTAAATTTAAAAGAAGCTGAAAGCCCTCCTAGGTCAAATATCCTTAATCCTTCCAGGAGGAAACTAATGTTCTCCTTGTTAACGATTCTTAGCCGATAAACACCAGCGTCAATTACACTTAACTAATTGGAAATCATGGGGATCAAATGTTACAAGTCAACCTACTAACTTATCGCTATTAACCTAACATTATAGTCATAATTAACTTACCACTATAATTTAATCACCTATACTTTATAAATTAATCAATGGTTCAAAAACTACGTTGCAGCGATCGCTTCACCGCAGAACAATGTAAGTGTTAACCAGAATTTATTTGCATAACCATTATACATTCACCACACGTAGAAGATTACTCTTCCTTAATGAATTTTACTTAATTAACTGTTACACCTATTATCCATTACATCTATTTATTTAATTTTGTTTATCATTACCTATATTCCATTATCCACGTATTGTTATATGGACCTTTCCATCATGAATTACTAGACTCCAAGCTTTTCATTGACAAAACATAGGGCCCAACATATAGTTAGTTTGGCCGGCATGTACAGTTGTTTTATGATCCTTCTCCATTTCTATCACTATAAATTTTGAGTATTTAATCGGCCGTCAGAAACCCACCCTTATATTTTCCTAAGCACCGTCGAGCGTGAATCCTAGACGGCGGTTTCGATACACTCTTAGACTTAGGGAATCAGAAAATTATCAGAAAATGTCTACGGACATAGTGACATTTTATACACAATGGAAGACCTTCCAGGTGTTGTGATTATAGAAGAGGAATCTCACTCTTTTCCGTGATATATCAGAATAGAATCTTTACATCTCTGCACGCTGAAAAAAAATCGCTTCTGTAGTATATTGTCCCAAACATATTCGGCTTGAAACATATATATGTTTAGGGTAGACTCTAAGCATGTAATATTTGGTACACACAAAAATTGTGTATTTGGGAAGATGTTGTTCTAAACAAATATTTGTTTACATCCCAATGTGACTCCTAAATGTGAAACAAATATTTATTTGCATGTAAGTATTCATAAAATGCATAAATTGTGTAAAATTGTTTAGTAATTCAAAGTTAAATTTTTAATGTTCGTAAAAAAAATAATAATTAAAATCATATAATCTTGGATCAATATAAAGTACTTAGAGGATTGACAACTAATGATGGCTTGGAATACTCAGAAATTTGAAATGATTGATTTAAAACAGAAGCTAATGCTGCATATGGTATCATAACTGGGAGGTACAATTCAAAACCCAAGAAAACTTGAAACTGAAATTTGAAAAACTCAGCAAAAGTTTTGGAAATCTTTTTTAAATAAAATATATTTGGAAAAAATCCTAAATAATAATTTTATTTGTATTAAAACACATATTTTATTTGAGAAATTTAGTTTGCAAATATAATTTGTTGTAATATATTAATATATGCGTTCCAAATATATTTTATTGATTTTCAAACAAAATTTATTTGCTAAGAAATATATAATATTTAAAAATTTGTGTTCCAAATATATTTCATTTCGATTCAAACATATCAAAAAAGGCGATTTTGCCCCGTGTGGACACAGACCATTCCTAAATTTCCTAATGCGACAATATTGTTTAGTTACATACCTATTCAATCAAAAATAATCTTCATCTCTGAAGTTTAAAGTTTGACAGAACCCTTACTTTCATAGAAAATCTCAACAATTTGTAAGCGTTGCTCTAGTGTACGTCTACTTAACTATAGGGGCACAGAGACTATTCGTGAATTTCTACACGCTGAAAAAAAATCGCTTCCGTAGTATATTGTCCCAAACATATTCGGCTTGAAATATACATATGTTTAGAGTACACTCCAAATATATAATATTTGACACACATAAATATTATATGTTTGGGAGAATATAGTTCTAAACAAAAATATGTTCCCATTCTAATATTTTTTATTTGGAACTAGTATTTCCGAAACAAAGATCAATTTGTATTTAATTATTTTGGCAATGTATCAATGCCTTCATTTTAAGACAAGTTTTCTGTTTTTCAGATGCTCAGAGATCATTTTTTTTATAAATTTAAAATGTTTTTAAAATTTAATTAAAACTTAAATCGTATAATCTTTCGTGAATATAATTTGCATTGATTGACAAAAAGTGATGAATTAGAATATTTATAAATTAAAAGACATTTTTAGCTATAAAGTTTAAAACGAAAACTAGGAAAAACTAACTAAAATTCGAAAAAATTAGCAAAGTTTTAAATTTTTTTTTAAATAAAATATGTTTGGAAAACTTCTTAAACAATAACTTTGTTTGTGGGTACACACATATTTTATTTGTGAAATTTGCGAACTAATTTTCTCAAATTAAGTATGTGTTTAAATACAAATTAAATTATTGTTTATGAATATTTCCAAGTATATTTTATTAAAAAAAGATTTTCAAAACTTTGCTGAATTTTTCGAATTTTAGTTTAAATTTTTTCTTTGTTTTCGAATTATGCATTTCTATTAAAAATGGAATAATTAGCACTAACTTCTATTTGAAACTATTTATTTTTTTTTGTGAATTAAAAAGTATTTTTCGCGAAAATATTTGCCGTTTATTCATATTTACAAAGTTATAACTTTATATCTTATAAGAGGCTTCCGAAAGGACAAAACGAAAAATGACTACGTGAGTAACCCGTGGTTTATACAACACTCATGAAAATCGAAAATCAAAGTAGCCTGTGACACCAGACATTTGTCTATCTGTCCACTAAGTTTCAAGAAACTCTATTAACTAAGCGTCGAACTTCACTTCCGACTCCCTGACCATAACACGGTATTTCAAGCAGAAGTTCGAGCAATCACGGAGTGTTTGAACTGGCTCAGTTAGACCACAAAGCGTAAATATGCCAACATCTTCACAGATAGCCAAATGGCGATTAAAGCAATAACATCGGAAAGGGTCAATTCCAGAACTGTGTTGGACTGTAAAAGAACGATAAATGATTACTCAGCCCATGCATGGTCATAACGGAGTGATTGGAAATGAACGGCCAAACAGCTTGTCTCCAAAGGGCAGAGTACTTCGAGTAATAAACTTGGACAATTGGAAACCTTTCGAAGCCACGAAGGATGAGTTGAAGCACTGGGCAGTGATGGCTCACAAAACTGTATGGAATAGCGCAACAGTAGGAGCAACTGCAAAGATACTGTGGGGTGACCCAAATGAAAAGAAAACAATAAGTCTTCTGAAACTAACCAAGATCGATACTAGTAAGATGATGAGTGTTCTAACGGGACACTCAAGCTTACAAGCACATCTTCATCGCATAGGACTAGCAGGAAACGACGAATGCAACGAACGAATCGAAACGATGGAACATTTTCTGTGTCACTACCGGTTTTCACACATGCTAGATCCCAACATTTCGGGTCCGACATATTACCAGACTTGACTCATCTCAGAGGATATGACCGGAAGATATTGAGAAAATTCGTGTTTAGTTCCGATTTTCTGTAACTCGTGAGGTATAAAAAGATCATAAATAAGGAGCGCACAACAGGCCGAACCACTGGCTTAAGTCCCCTCTCTTCAACCTAACCTAACCTAACCTAACCTAAGCGTCCTAGAGGGAAAAGGACATAACTAATTTGTTGGCCAAAGTTTTTCCTTATCAAAACTTACAATGGGAATATCTCGTGTGATTCCAAGCAAACTGTCACCATCACAAATAAAAAAATAAATCAGATTTTTGAAAAAAAAAAAAATACCGCAAGGGACATCGCGAACAGTTGAATTTTAGAATTTCATAAATATTTGATGATATTTAGGAATAGACTTTTTCCTTCCAATGAGTTTCCATAGGTTATAACTCGTATACAATTGTTGGATGAACTACTTTTACTGTTGAACTGACATGAACTATTTTTCGACATCTTTTTTATTTTCTGAAATTTGTCTTTTGACTATAAGAAACTACACATCCTAAAGTGTAGTTTAGTATAATATATATAACTTTTGGAAAAGATTCAGTGTCTACAAACGGTTTTGTATCTTGGAGTGTTTTGTTTGTCACACCCGATACGGAAATATATACAATAGTTAAATTTAATACATATTCTGTAGATATGCATATATGATCTTTTGTGTAAGTTGGGTCAAGGTTATATAGAATAAATTTAATCAAAATGTTTCAGTATCATTGCAATATTTACGCTAGAATTTGCATTCTAAGATTTGTCACACCCGTTACGCAAAGACGTAAGTATGAAATTAAATAAGTGAAATTGAAATTAAATAATAAAGGGTCCGCCAAATAACTTTTTTTTTTTTGAAAATGCTATAAAAAAAACTACTGAAAACGCATTGGATGGTCAGTTGGCTTCAACTCCTGAACCAATTGGACTTTGTATGGCGTCATACCAAGGTCTTTATGCAAAATTCGTCTCAATGATGTCTCCGAAATGTTCAATTGTTGAGAACGACGGTGAATTGATGTTGATGGCGCTTCACGCACACTTTCTGCCACAGCAGCAATATTCTCGGGTGTACGCGCTGTTTTTGGCTTTTCACGCTTTGGTTTATCGATGAGGATGCCAGTTTCTTTCACTTTTTTCACAAGATAACGAACATACGGAGCTGACGGTGCTTCTCTTCTTCCAAAATCCGTACGCAATTTTCGCAAACATTCTGCAACATTACCATCACTAGTTGAAAAAAAAACGTTAAATGGCGGACCCTTTATAAAGCAGAAATTTCGTTATAAATTGAAAAAAATAATAGATGGTATGGGGCAATCATTAAGAGAAAAATGTGTGCGGCAGTGATGGCCCAGGACATGGTATAATTAATATAAATGGTACATAGGTTCAAAACGAACGAAAGCACAATAAATCTAGTATGATCAGGCTTAAATCAAGTATTGGTTAGTCTTAAATCAGGAACTGATCAGGCTTGATTTAAGTATTGGTTAGGCTTAAATAAAGAGCTGGTCAGGCTTAAATTAAGCATTATCAGGCTTAAATCATGTATTGGGCAGGCTTAATTCAAGCAAAATTTTCATCATTGCAGCCCGTTTCGCACTCAAATTAATTCCATAAAATTCTTAAATCAATCCCTTTATGCTTGAAATAAGAAACTTTCGGCTTAAAATCAAGCCTTATCAGGCTTAATGTGCGCTACGATTAAGAATTCAGGGCTTAAAAATCCGTACTTCATTTAAGTATTTTGTACTTCGTTTTAGAAAATCCGTACTAACCGTACTTTTGGCTTGATTCAAGTACGGATTACTCAATTTTTTCTTTCTGTGCATAAGGTAATTTTAAATCAGTCTATTCATTGTTACGACGTTTTTATTGCTTTTGGAATAAAATGCATAAGTATAGCGTGATCCATTTCGAGATTCCCTACTTTTTTAAAGAAAAAAACGCACAGAAAATTCAAATTGAATGGGGAATGTTTATTATAATTTGAGAGAACATTCTTTGGCATTTATTTTTTCAAGATTATGTCTATCAAATGTTGGCCGCGGCTACGTCTCAGATGGTCCATCCGTTGAGTCCAATTTTCGATGACTCGTTCGAGCATTTCGACTGTTAACTGGCGAATGACACGTGTAAACGTTGTTCAGGCGTAAGTCTTTCCATGATGAAATGCCAAACAATACTTAACAAAAATAACATGACAGCATGAAACGACTCACACGAGATCTGTCAAAAAAAGGCCATTGAAAAAGTATCTCTACTTGGATCACCCCTTATAGCATTACACCAATTAATCTGTCAATATGTTGTCAAAACGTTGTAAACGTTGTTCGGGCGTAAGTCTTTCCATGATGAAATGCCAAACAATACTTAACAAAAATAACATGACAGCAGAACACGACACACACGTGATCTGTCAAAAAAAGTCTATTGAAAAAAGTACTTCTTCTTGGATCACCCTATATATTTCTCAAATGGAGTTAACGAATTTCAATATATTGTAGAAATAGGTGGAACATTAAAAAATCGTAAATAACAGACGTTACATTATTTCGAAAAGAGTTCTGCTTATAGTATTCTAGCAGGACGCACGGCGTGTTCTGATTTAGAAATTAATTCTTTGTAGAAAATGAAAAAATAGTACTGTCATAAACATTGATACAAAAGAGAAACAGATGTTAAGACGTCAAAACTTGTTTTTGGTAACAAATTTTGTATTTGTAAGTTTTTACTCTATGTCATAAAGAAAGTCGGCAATATGAATATGATTTAGTGAATAAATCGACTTCGATTTTGTTTTTCGCAGAAAAAAAACAAGTTTAATAGATACATGTTGCCTAATAAATCATGGACAATATTTCGTTGTACTTATTACTTCTCGAAATTGAGACTATGTCACACCCGTTACATATTAATATATCTACTACAAATAGAATAATTATTTAAATTATTTGGAATGAAGTCTACAATAAACACTATGTATACTCTCGATATACCAAAAACCTTTTTTTTTGTTGGCAGTACATACAAAATTTTTACAGTATTTTTCAAAACCTGAAGTCACACCCGTTACGGTGATATATTAATCATATTTTTGTTATTAAAAATATTATTTACTTTCCTTGCATGTCAGTAACACTTAAGTATATCTACGTAAACCACCCTTTGTGAATTGTCGTTATAAAGTATATAGATCAAAATCAGGAAAATACTTAGTAACAATTCCGGTGGATTCACCCTGAACTAAGAGTCATAGAGGAAAAAAGACAACAATTAGTTATCACTTATTTTTTAGGGAAATTTTTTAATTTCCTAAGCTAAACTTAAACCAGTAAGGAAAGGCAGAAAGTCGGGCGGGGCCGACTATATAATACCCTACACCTCCCTAACAATGCGATAAGGGCCATTGCCATAATAATTTGGAATAATTGGTAAATGGGTAGAAACGTTTTATCTAATTCTCAAACGATAATCGCTAAATTAAGCAATATTCGTTCCTAAAGTGAGAAACATCTTGCTGGAAAATTGTAATGATCGGAAGTAAAATACAACTTCTATAGCGGTTTGATACCAAATCAGGAGGAACATATATATGGAGCTTTAATATAAATTTCAACCCATCTTCCCTGAATACTTATTCATGTAAAAAGACCTCCTTCTGTCGAATTTCGTACTGATCGGATATAAAATACAGTCTCTACAGCGCTTACATGTCAAATCGGGGGTAACATATATATGGGAGCTATATCTAAATCTGAACCGATTTTCTCCAAATTTGGCAGTATTCCTTCATGTAATAAGAAACCTCTTTCTGCCGAATTTCGCACTGATCGGATATAAAATACAGTTTTTACAGCGCTTACAGGTCAAATCGGGGGTAACATATATATGGGGCTATATCTAAATCTGATCAATCTAAATCAAATTTAATAGTGTTCATACATATAATAAGAAACCTCTTTCTGCCGAATTTCATACTGATCGGATATAAAATAAAGTTTTTACAGCGCTTACATGTCAAATCGGGGGTAACGTATATATGGGGGCTTTATCTAAATCTGAACCGATTTCTTCCAAATTTAATAGTGTTCATCCATATAATAAGAAACCTCTTTCTGCTTAATTTCATACTGATCGGATATAAAATAATGTTTTTACAGCGCTTACATGTCAAATCGGGGCTAACATATATATGGGGGCTATATCTAAATCTGAACCGATTTTAACAAAATTCAATAGGGATCGTCCTTGGGCCAAAAAAAAGATATGTGTAAAGTTTCGTCGAGATCGGACCATAATTGCGACCTTTACTTTGATTACAAGAATACATGCACAGACGGACAGACGGACATAGCTAAATCAACTCAGAAAGTGATTCTAAGCCGATCGGTATAATAAACGATGGGTCTATTTCTTCTCCTTTTGGGTGTTACACACAAATGCACAAAGTTATAATACCCTGTACCACAGTGTGGTGTAGGGTATAAATAGAAATATCTCGCTAACTAAGCGTCCTACAGGGAAAAGGACAAGATTTTGTTATAACTCATTTTCCGGAGAAATTCTTTAAATCCCTTAGCAAAACTTAAAGTGGGAATATCTCATTAACTAAGCACCCAAGAGGGAAAATGACAAAATGTTGGGAATATCTTAACTTAGCGTTTTTGGCGAACATTTTGAATTTCCTAAGCAGAACTTAAAATGGGAATATCTCGTTAACTAAGCGTCGTAGTGTGAAAAGGACAACATTCTGTTATCATTTATTTTTTGGGGAAATTTTTAAATTTTCTTAGAAAAACTTGAAATGGGAATATCTCGTTAACTTAGCTTCCTAGAGGGAAAAGGACAACATATTGTTATCACCTATTTTCCGGAGAAATTCTTTAATTCGCTTAGCAAAACTTCAATTGGGAATATCTCGTTAACTAAGCGATCTAGAGGGAAAAGGACAACATTTTGTAATCACTTTTTTTTAAATATCTTTAATTAAGTAAAATTCTAAGACGGTTTAGCCATGTCCAATCAATATTTTTAAATAGCCGCCATTTATAGCATACGTCCGATTTTCTCCGGCACATTGTGAGAATGTTGTTTTCAACCTATATGAAATTATATTTCTCTGATTATTATACTCGTATATTATATTTCAATTGGTTAATTCGAAACAAACTTTAGAATTGAATGTGCTATTCTCTTACAAAAAATGTTATACATTTTTACGGATTTTTATCATATTTATTGAATAACCAGTAAGGAAAGGCAGAAAGTCGGGCGGGGCCGACTATATAATACCCTACACCTCCCTTACAATGCGATAAAGGTCATTGCGAAAATAATTTGGAATAATTGGTAAGTAGGCAGGAACATATTATCTAATTCTGAGCCGATAATCGCTAAATTAAGCAATATTCGTTCCTAAATTGAGAAACATCTTTCCGGAAAATATTAATGATCGAAAGTAAAGTACAACTTCTATAGCGCGTTGATTTCAAATCAGGAGGAACATATATATGGAGGTTATATATAAATCTGAACCATTTTTCCCTGAATTCCCTTGATTCATGTAAAAAGACCTCTTTCTGTAGAATTTCGTACTGATCGGATATAAAATACAGTCTCTACAGCGCTAACATGTCAAATCGGGGGTAACATATATATGTGGGCTATATCTAAATCTCAACCGATTTCCCTCAAATTCGGCAGTATTAATTCATGTAATAAGAAACCTCTTTCTGCCGAATTTCATGCTGATCGGATTAAAAATATAACTTTTACGGCGCTTACATGTGAAATCGGGTGTAACATATATATGGGGGCTATATCTAAATCTAAACCGATTTCTTCCAAATTAAACAGCGTTCATCCATATAATAAGAGACTTCTTTCTGCTGAATTTCATACTGATCGGATATAAAATAAAGTTTTTACAGCGCTTACTTGTAAAATCGGGGCTAACATATATATGGGGGCTATATCTAAATCTGAACCGATTTTAACCAAATTAAATAGGGATCGTCCTTGGGCAAAAAAAAAAGATATGTGTAAAGTTTCGTCAAGATCGAGCCATAATTGCGACCTGTACTTTGATTACAAGAATACATCTACAGACAGACGGACAGACAGACAGACGGACAGACAGACGGACATAGCTAAATCGACTCAGAAAGTGATTATAAGTCGATCGGTATAATAAACAATGGGTCTATCTCTTCTCCTTTTAGGTGTTACAAACAAATGCACAAAGTCATAATACCCTGTACCACAGTGTGGTGTAGGGTATAAAAAGAGTTTCCTTTTTCAAAGTTCGAAGGAAGGTGCACATGCGCATCATGCTTGTAATTATACGCACAAATAGATACATCATAATTACTTTATTATTCTTTTGTTTGCGGAGTTAATTGTTTTGATAATGAACCGATCAAAAAAAAAAAAATAATAATCATCGGTTGCCATCTACATACAGCTTAAACACATATATACATGGATGTTATCTGAGAAATTCATCTATAGTAGGACAGCGTGATACCCATGTACATTAGAAATTTAATTGATAAACTAGGTGGATGCAGAGTGATTAGTAAATAATTTCCTCTGTTAGCTTTAGCTTTTTTGTCACTACGTTATAAATGTAACATTAAAATCACCACCTTTCCCAATTAAGATTTTGTCTTTCCACAAAAGGAAATTGTTTTAATTAGAGGAAAAGAAAATAAAAAGAAACAATAAACTGAAAATTTTGTATATGAACGTGAAACTATTTTGTTATTTAATACAGGGCGGCTAATGAATGTTGCTACAATAAGAAAATCAAATAGCTTTTGTATACCAACCACCATGGAATAGGGGGTATACTCATTCAGGCACTCCGTTTGTAACACCTCGAAATAATGATCAATGATCCCATAACGTATATATATATATATAATCTTAATCGTTGTAAAATTGTAAAAGGATTTAGTCATGTCTGTCCATCTGTTGTTATCTCGCTACGATCTACCATAATTGAGCTAGATGACTGAAATATGCTACAGATAATACTTATAGCTGCAGACAAGTTGGGATTGAATATGGGCAATATCAATTCATTTTTTGACATTGCTCTCATATAAAGCATCTCCCCGATTTGATTTCATAACGCCATAGACTACAAAAATTTTAACAGATCGGCCTGAAAATTGGTATTTTTAGTGTATTTAGAACCTTTCCCAAACTTAACGCCACTTTTACATGTTTTATTGCATTTAAATTTTAATTTTAAACCATATAAGTTTTTAACCATTTATGGTTAGCTCGGCCTGACTTTTATTATGCTTTCATTTTCAGTCCTTACGCCCCAGTATTTGGTTTCAAAGCACTGTGTCCCACATTTCTCAGAATCTCTAACCTTTCATGTTCGGCGAATATTCTTTACATTTGTGTTGCTGCATTAGCAATACATTAATATGTAATGGTTGTTAATTGTTTTGTATTTTTCCATAAAACGAAAATTATTTAACCACCACTGCTGCCCCGGCCACTGCCATTACCCAAACAACAGCGTAAACGGAGAAGAGTTAAGACTTTTGGAGTTCTTTGAGTTGGCAAAAGTTTATTTTAGAGTTAATGCTATTGCTGTTTCTGTTTCTGTTTCTGCTACTGTTGTTGCTGCTGTTTTTGCATGAATAATGTTTTAAAACTTTATTTAATTTTCAGATACATTTACGAGTTAAAATTTTGTGTTGTTATTCCAATCCTATGGCTCGGTTGTTATTGTAAGCAAAGTTTAACGAAGTGTATAATTTTTCTTGTGTTCTTTTTTCGTCCCTGGCAAGATCTTTGGGCTATCTGTGGTGGGTGGTCTATGGAATGCAACATCCTCAGTGAGTATGACAACCAAAAGGATGTTCAGGAGTTAAATATATTTGTTCAACCAGAAAGAGAGAGCGCAAAGATTTTTGCTTAAGTGGATTTACTAATGGATCCAATAATTCATTTAAATTTATTTTCTTAAGCCTTTAAAATAATAATTCAGATTTGAATAACACTTGGTATTGTAAGTTCGAAGGATGAGACAAATTTAAAAATTAACGAAAATTTGAATTGGGTTCACTGAAAAAAAACTTAGTATATCGTAAATGAAATCGTACATTGCATCAATGACACTGACATTGTTTTTAGGCCCATGTGGAGCTTTATTGATACAATGTAAAGAGTTGAATTAAACAAAACATTATTGTAAAATAGTTCAATGTAAAAAAGTTTAAAGTTTTACTGTACTGAAAAATATTCATTGCATTAATGAAAAAGTTACATTGACGAAAAGAAGTACTTCTTTGCTATGTTGGGCAAACACTGGGAGGAATTCAAAAAGGATGAATAATTTGGTCGTTTCTCAATCAGACCAACGAATGCTACAAAGGTTGGCACGCCTATAGGAACGGTTTTGGAGAATTTAGGTTTTCAAATGCCAACAACTTTGGTATTTCTCATCTGTTGTGAAATAGTTGTGTTTTGAGCCCTTCTCTCCTCCAGGAGAGGAGAAAATTACCCGTCATTGAGATTTTCCTAAAGACGGTTACAAGGACCAAAGTATTAAAGTGTGGCCGGCCTGAGGTACTTTATCCAAATAGATGTCTGGTCAGATCAAAACATGTTCTCGCCAAAAAAGAACATGTTTTGATATAAATCGATTTTAAAATTTCCAGCTGAAAATTTTTACCTTTACATTGGAATTTCTTCATTTGAGAAATGTAATTATATTCTAATTTTGCCAAAAAAAAAATCTAAAACTTGCTAACAATGACTCTGCGAACTATAACAAATTTTATTCCACGTTTTGTTACTTTTATATATCCCTAACCTTCAAAAAATATCAGGCAGATCGATCTGATTTTTTTTTTAAGTAGGCAGGTCTTTAGGCAGGTCAAAATAAATTTTCGAAATCGTCACCTCAAAAATCTACAAGTTACATATAGCTTTGGAGTCTTTTTCGGGTGAACGGAATGTCTCAGAGATACATATGTTTTAATAGGTACTCCCAAATGATTTTTGCGGTTCCTGAACAATTTTGTGGGTCGATCTCACATTCTTGAACCGCAATAATAATCAAATTTGTTGGAAATACATCTTATGCATATTAGTTTCTTAGAATTTAAAATGATTCATACTCCCCATAGCATCATCATCGATTTTATATCTTTACGTCATAGAAGCCACAAATTTAGAAACCACACAGTATTCTGCAATTTGTATTTTATTTTAGCCAGAACCATTTCAAGGACAATATGCTCATTGGTTCTTATTTTGACATAGTCCATACAAAGGCTCTATCCGATTGACTTGACTACTTAAACTAATAATTTCTTACATTGATCCAGTCATGGCCTCAAAGTGATGTCAAATACATCTATACTAGATTTCGTAAGCTTGAAGATTTTTCTAATAATAATCTCGGATCAGTCTACTTGAAAGTCTATCAGACTCCTGAAAATAATAAAAAGAGAGATCAGAAACCCAAACGCTATGAACATATTTTTGATCACGACTGCATTGACCACAAACTGGAAATTAGAATGTGTGAATATATCTTAGCCAGCGCATCGTCTAGCATTTTAGCTCCTAATCGACCCTTTAAATATCAGAAAGAATTACATTATTCTGATCGCAACTGTTCAAATTTCTTTAATCTGAGTAGGGTATTATTCAGAGCTCAAGAGCGTCTCGGCAAATCAAAAGGTTTATTATACTATTGCACATTTCATACAAAGATATCTTCGTTCCATGTTTCGCTTTAATCGGTTTAGTTGTTATAGCAGAAAGTAAATATATATATGTAGCTCCTAAGTGACTTTTGGAAGATTGAAGATAGCTTTGGTCACTATAGCACTGACCGCAGCTCAAATCGTGTGTAAACTTTCAGATTCATATTTTTATATGGGCTTAGTTGTCAAGGGTCACCAAACGCGTAGCGGAGAAAGAAATGCTTAATATGTTTTGTATGTTCTAAATTTCGATATAATCGTTTAGTCATGATAATTAAAAGTATAACACATAATTCAAGACCTGATCACGTTCATACATATTGACCACAGCCAAAGTAAGCTTCTTTTTTGTTAAATATATTGTTAATATAATAGAGGGAAATATATATATCTTAAAAAAAATTTTGGTCGTGATTTTTGTGTCCATTTTGACCTGAGGTCGAACGACGCATTTCCTTAAAGATCGGTATATATACATATATACGTAGGTCCATAGCTACTTATAGAATTTTTCAAAAGTCGAAATCCTTTGGTCACTGCTAAACTGACCACAGTCTGAGAATTGACCGAATTGCATATATTAGATATGTTACAGTAAGTGGTGATCGATATATGATATGATATATGAAAAGGCTTTAAAAATTTTAAACCGCCGTTTTCGACCAAAACAAATAACGAAAATTGTTTTGGTCAATGCTACATTGACCACATTCAGAGAACTAAAATTTATTTTCGCGCATATATTTGCCGTTAATAGTACTTCATATATATGCACAGTTTTAATTTTGTATTTTATAAGAGCAAAAACATAACTTAAGTTTTTGACAGCGCTAGAACTGGCCACAGGCCGAAAAATGATTAAGTGAGTAGCACTTGGTTTATACAACAATCATGTCTTTGTGCAAAATGTCAGCTCTCTAGCTCTAACAGGAGCCTCAGGTCAAGCGGGCGATTTGTCACACCCACTTTTTGCAAACATTTTATTTCCAAAACCCTCTCAGACCAAATAGCTTTCAAACAAAAGAAAACATTTTAAAATCGGTCCAGTGGTTAAAGCGACTATAACACACATACAAACAATTTTCCATTTTTATATATATAGATTTTTGTAAATTTTTTCAACATTTCTAATTTTCATTTTATGTTTCATTTTCCTTATTTTTATATTATAAAAAATCGTCATTTCCAGGCAAAAATCGTCATGTCCCAATTTTTGCTCTAAAAATCGTCAAAATGAAAGATAATGATCATTTTTGACAACACTGTATACACCCCATCCTATGGCGAAGGCAGTGTTGCTAATTTAGCCATTTTCCGGTTAGATCTGACCTTTTTCATTTTCGTTTTACCAGAAAAGTTCAAGATTTTCTATTAGCGGGTTTTCTAGCCTTTTTTCATTTTACGTTTGCCACTTTTCCTAGTTCAGCTGGCAAAATTTGTTTCTAGTCTAAGGGTATATTAAAGACTACTTTCAACTACGAGTGAAAGCGTCCAATGTCTTCTAAAAACTAATATCAGCATATCGTACAACATCACTTTGACAGACGACGTACAGTGGTTCAGAATCAAAATCCATCAGCCAAAATTAGGCGGAATGAAATTGGGCCCCAGGAAAATGCACCCCAATATTTTTATGAATATGGGCCCCAAAACATAACATGTCAAACAACCATAATTCTTTTTTTAAGGCGGGTTTTCCTGTCCTTATCGTAAAGACAGGAAAACCCGTGGCGGTGGGGTAGCAATATACATAAGAAATAGTCTATCATCTAAACTCTGTCACAAGTCAGAAGAATCTCAATAGATCGAACACATTATTATTGAAGTTGCTAACACTAATGCTAAGATTTTAATAGGTTGTGTTTATAGACCTCATCGGTACATAGAAATTAATGACTTTCTGAGTCAATTAGAACTCGCTACAATCTCGTACGACAGCATTATTCTATGTGGCGATTTAAACTCAAACATTCTCGTCGAATCCAGCCTAATAAATGCTTTGCTTGGATTAGATCTCAAAGCAACACATTTCACACAAACATGTAGCTCACCACTTGACATCTTCTTTGTCAATAACATGCACAATGTCTTTACATATGATCAAATTTCTGCATCATGCTTCTCGAGGCATGACTTAATTTTCTTACAATACAACTTTAAATTAAAGGATATCGTAAATGAGCCAATTTTTATCGCAACTTTAAATGTGTGGACTACAATGCAGTGCTTTTTGAAATTTATAAAGTAGATTGGGACACTATATCCTTTTTACCCGATGTTGAACTTCAAGTAGATTTTCTCAACGACAATCTTCTTCACATTTTTAATAAAAGGGTTCGAACAAAACAACACGGCAAACCTTGGTTTAATTCAGAAATAAAAGCTGCTATTGTTATTCGTGACCAAGCTTACTAGCGTTGGAAAAGATATAAATGTCAGTATTTACATGCCGAATTTCGCAATGCGAGGAAGATAGTCACAGACATGATATCCAGAACGAAATCTCGGTATTATGCTACACGTTTTCGATCTGCAATTGGTTCAAAGAACACCTGGAAAAATATTAGGGGAATTGGCATTGGAAGACCAAGCCCGTTATATAATTCAATTATAGATGTCGAAAAAGTTAATAGACAGTTTATCAACCTTCCCACTGTGCCTACAAACTTGTCCTATTATCAACAATTTCCAGACCATTCTTTACATGAACCCCAATTTTACTTCGACTGTGTTAGTGAGAATGATGTACTTAACAATTGTCTCAAGGTCAAGTCAAATGCAGTAGGCTTTGACAGCATTCATCCGAAATTTTTACGCATTGTTTTGCCATATTTACTAACCCACATTACGTTTATATACCATAATTACATAAAGCCAGTTTCCGTCTGTTTGGAAATATGCCAAAATAATACCAATTCCCAAAAGCAATAATGATTTTCGTCCAATCGCGATATTACCATTCCTATCCAAGGTATTCGAAAGATTACTTCAAAGCCAAATTACTCACCATCTTCGTGTGAATAAGCTTCTTAGCAGTAGACAATCGGGGTTTCGAAAGAGTCACAGTTGTATTACTGCCCTTCTTGATGTCTCCGAAGAAATACGCAAATCCGTAGATATCAATTTTGTCTCCTTATTGGTTCTCATTCTAAGCGTTTGATACTGTGGACCATGAACTACTATGTGTTAAGTTGGTCAAAATGTTTAAGTTCTCATCAACAGCAAAGAACATGATTATTTCCTATTTGTCTGATCGTACTCAGTCAACTGTTGTAGGCGAAAATATCTCTGTTCCACTACCTGTAAAAAAGGTGTACCGCAGGGATCAATTCTAGGCCCGCTGTTATTTTCGATGTATGTTAATTAAACATTACTCAACAGCTAAAACATTGTCAAATTAATCTATATGCCGACGATGTAAACATTTACATAAGCAGCAGAGTCGATGAACTTAATGAATGCATTCTAAAGCTAAACAATGATCTTCGCCGTATCTATATCTGGGCCACAGCCAATGGTCTTTTATTAAATCCCACTAAATCGAAATGTATTGTCATAGGGCGAAAGACAACTGAAATAATACTTCCTTCATATATTATTCTTAATAACCAAAAAATTGTTACCGTCACCACATGTAGAAATCTGGGTATTGTTTTTAATAGCTCCTTAACGTGGTCAGACCACAGTTGGTCAAACGTATTCGAAACTGCGTGTGCTATGGAACACCCAATTCTATACTCCAACTCGTATACGAATTTTACTGGCCAAAACATACCTTTTACCTACTCTGATGTATGGCTGTGAATTAACTATGTGTTGCGACTCAACAAGCGAACGTAAATGAACAGTAGCTTACAATGCCATCCTAAGATATGTATTCAATCTAAAGAAATACGACCACGTTACAAGCTATTCAACAAAATTATTTGGAGTAGCTTTTTCAGACCTTATGAAAATTCGGACATTAACCTTATTGCACAAAATCATCCACTGTCGCGAACCTGAGTACCTTTTTAGTAAACTCAATTTTACAAATTCTGAAAGAAATAATAACCTGCTATTTACTAGATACCGTTCACAATTATCTGAATGGCACTTTTTTGTAACGTCTTTGGAACATATTGCCAGTGAACTTACAACGAACAAACAATTCAAAACTACTTTTTGATTACTTCCAGTAATTTGATTTGTCAAGTATAACTGTTCTGGTAAATTGCGATTAAAATGTTTCTAAATGTTAAAATGTTTTTATTTTTAATTCCTTGTAACTTTAACTAAGTCTGATGTATTATTATTATTTTATTTTAAAGATATATTTAAACATTGTACCTTACATTTTTTTGAACATCATGATATCTCTTACTTTAGCTATAAGATTCTAAATCTTGTTGCAAGAGAAACAAAAATACTAAATAAATAAAAAAATAAAAATAACGAATTTATTCTTTGAGGTCTTCGAGAAATGTCACACTCAGGAAACTGTTGATACAGAAGAGCGATGGTATCGTTGTTTGAGTAGCACACAGCGCCATCCGTGGACGTGAAAATGGGCCTCATTACTCAAGATAATTTTTCGTTGCAATTCCGGATAATTTTGAATACGGTCTTGCAAGCGCAGGCCATTTCACTAATATTGTTTTCTTTTATTAATGGCATACTCTTTACGATGAAATAAATTTCCGATGATTTCCCTTAAGGTATAATACCAAAATGAAAACTCTTATTGGAAAATACTTTACTTTCAAACGTTTCTGTTGTTGATATGTTCCTCAGAGTGTATTTCCAAAAAAATATTGTGGGCATTAGAAAATATACATATTCTGGAACCACAATAATAATGTAAAGGAGCTCATAATTAGCTGAAGTATATCTTATAAGTATGATATTCTTGGAAATGACAATAGGCTATATTGGTCCAGGTTCCGGCATATTATTTTATCCTCAAGAAATGAATGGAAATGTCAAGCGTATCCCGAAAGAATAATAAAAAATATCCTTTATTAATTAAAAAGCGTCATTTCGGGGGGAAAATATTAATTTCTTATGTTGGGCTCTTATAAATTATAATAAATCGTCATTTATGGCAACACTGGTTGAGGGGTACAACAAGCTAAGCAGCGACGACATATCTTCACATATGCAAAATACTTATATACATATTAAAAAAATTTTGTGACACCTCAAGAGGTCGGAGAGGCCTTGAGAGGTAAACGCAACCGTCGATCAGCCGGAGTTGACGGAATTCCGGATATTGTCTTGAAAAAGACCAATATAATGATTTGGACATTTTTGTCCATAATCTTCAATCATTGCCTAAACTTGGGATATTTCCCCAGGGCTTGGAAGGAATCACCCACGATTCCTATCCCAAAACCTGGTTCTGATCCCAAGCAAAGCAGCAACTATCGACCAATATCCCTACTTTCAGCCTTTGGCAAACTTCTGGAGCACTCCCTGTTGCGCAGAATAAGGGACACGATAGAATATGTCGGAATACTTGCGGACAACCAATTCGGCTTTCGCAAGGGTCATTCCACTTCCCATGCACTCTCAGTGTTATCCGACCATGTAGCCAGGGCATTGAATGAGCGCCATGTGACCATTGCAGTTAGTCTTGATTTTTCCAAGGCGTTTGACACTGCATGGCACGCCGGCATCTTATTCAAGATGTTGACCCGCGGCTTTGGTGGCAACACCTGTCGGATGGTAGCGAACTTTCTACGAGATCGCTCTTACAGAGTTAAAGTTGGTAACGACCTCTCTGAGAGAAAATGTAGTGGCTGGGGTTCCGCAGGGCTCTCTCCTCGGTCCAGTCCTCTACAATATCCTTCTGTGTGACATTCCGCAGCCACCCTCTTTTTTTTTTTTTTTTTTTTTTTTTTTTGCTGCGCTGGAGGTGTGGAATCTTCTGAAAGATGTCTGATTCAGCCCGTACTGAAAAACATGCACGATTCTTACGTACTAAACCACACCCCCCTCTTCGACCATCACTCCTTCACGGAACTGCTGTGAAGTATTACTTCGTGAAGGATGGTTAGCCATTAGGCTATCTACTGCACTCTAAATCGTATTCATTTCTGTGTTTCTCCGTATATTGTCTACTCTATGTAGCTCTAAGATTGTGTTTGTCACTAATTCCGATACATTTCGCCATGTATCCTCGCTTTGTAGCATATACTCGATCACGGTCGAATGTTCCATTGTAGGTACGCCTTCTCGGTCGAACCTAACACCTCAAGAGGTGTTAGGTTCGACCTAACACTGCATGACCTAACACGGCGTGCCATGCAGTGATATTCCTCTGCCCTCCTCCCGAGGGCAGAGGAATATCACGTGATTTGCATCTTCTTCCTCGTCCACACAGTTTGGGCACATAGGCGAGCTATCGTGTCCAAATCTGTGCAGATATTTCCGGAAGGCACCATGATCTGTTAAGAACTGCGTGAGGTAGTAGTTCGTATCTCCGTGTTTTCTGTTTAGCCATACACTTATATTAGGTATAAGGAGGTGTGTCCATCTTCCCTTTGCAGAAGTGTCCCAACGAGATTGCCAAGTGGCGATCGATGAGGAACGCTCTTCCTTGGCAAACTCGGATCTCTGCTTTTTATTCTCTGGCTTTCTATCATAAATCCGTTTCATTTCTATAGCTACAATGTCAATTGGGATAAGACCAGCGACTACACCTGCTGCATCCTCCGATATCGTACGATACCCGGAAATTGTACGAAGACAACTTAGGCGGTATGTGGACATCAGCTTCTTCCTATACAATTTTATGCTCAATGAATGCGCCCATACGGGAGAAAAGGAAACTACTACCGTGGCTAGTAGTTTCCTTTTCGCAAGTCTACGGCCTCCGACATTGGGCAACATTCGTGCCAGTGAGGCTTGCGTTTTTGCGGCTTTCTTGCTTATGTATTCAATATGGTCCTTAAATGTCAGCCTGTTGTCAATCATAACTCCCAAGTATTTGAGAGAGCGACTTGAACGGATAACTTTATCTCCAACGATCACGTTCATATATTCTGTTGCTTTGCGACTTGTAATGAGGATTGCCTCTGTTTTATGAGCAGCTAGTTGTAGGTGTGCTGACTCGAGCCAAGTTTGCACCTGTTTGATAGCCGTGTTAGTGGCTGTTTCAATGCTATCGGTATGTTTTCCGACCGTGATTATAGCGATGTCATCAGCAAAGCCTATAATATTAACCCCATTTGGGAGGGGGAGTCTCAGCACATCGTCATACATGATGTTCCACAACAGTGGGCCCAGGACTGATCCTTGTGGGACGCCGGCAGATACACTGTAGTGCTCCAGCCCGTTGTCGCTCAGGTATATGAGCTTCCTGTTGTCAAGATAGCTCTTTACCATATCTACGATATACTTCGGGGCTTCTGTTCGCACAAGGGTTTCGTAGATGTGCCCCCAATCTGCAGAGTTGAAGGCGTTCTTCACATCAAGGGTAACGACGGCGCAATATTTCTTTGTTCCGCCTTTCCACCTTGCTCCTTCGATGGCCTTCGTCGCCGTATCAACTACCAGCTTCACTGCGTCGATGGTAGACCGCGCTTTCCTGAAACCAAATTGTCTTTCGGATAGAGCACAGTTTTCTTCGACTGCTGACATAAGCCTATTGTAGAGGATTCTCTCCAAGATCTTACCCATGGTGTCTAGGAGACATATGGGGCGGTAGGACGATGGTTCCCCCGGTGGTTTGCTTCCTTTGGGGATTAGCACAAGCTTTTGTATTTTCCAATGGGTGGGAAAAATTCGGTCACGCAAACACCTCTGGAATGTGTCGAGGAAGATTTCTGGTCTACGATTGATTGCGGCCTTTAATGCGATGTTTGGTATTCCATCTGGGCCAGGCGCTTTGTTAGTACCAATTTTTACGCATGCTTCTTCTAGCTCTTCCCGAGAGATATCCGGTATTATTTCGGCATCAAGCATCGACACTGGATTCGTGGTAGGCAGTGGACGTTGTGGGAACAGTGTACCAATTATATCTTCTAACATTTTTGGACAGGTTATTTGGGGTGATTTCCCCTGCATCTTCTTCATTACTATCCTATAGGCAGTTCCCCATGGATCGATATCGGCATCGCTACATATTGTTTTAAAACAGGTTCGTTTGCTATCTTTGATGGCAGTTTGCAAGGATTTTCGAGACTCTCTGAACTCCTCTTGCAGTCTTTCGAACGTAGGTTTCCCTCTTGCTCGCTGCATTCTTCTCCTAGCTTTTAGGCAAACAGACCGCAGATTGCGTATGTCTTCATTCCACCAGTAGCAGGGTTGTCCTCGCTTCGGAAGTGTTCTCCTTGGCATGGACACCTCGCATGCATCAATAATCGCATTTGTTAAATCTTCAGCTTGTTCTTCAGCAGGTCTGGGAGTGAAGTGTGCTGAATCAATTATTACTTCGAATACATCTTTGTCGAATGCAGATGCTCTCCATTTTGGTCCGGAAAAAAGTTGGTTTTGTTTTCCTCTACTGTGCTTTGCTTTGATATCGAGCATTATAGCCTGATGATCACTCAAAGTATAGGTCACTTACCCGCCATTTAGTGACTCGTATTAAGGAGGAACTTGCGAAAGTGATATCTATAATAGACTCTGTTCGCCCTCTATTGAACGTCATTTTCTTGCCGTCGTTTAACAGTTCCACATCCAGTGGAGCAAAGGATTCAAGAATGCTACGTCCTCTAGCATTGGTGTATCTGCTACCCCAGTGTGTTGCCCAAGCTTTAAAATCTCCACCGATGACGATGGGTTTTCTGTTCTTAGCGTCGGTTACAATTTCATCCAATATGGCCTGGAATTCGGAATGTGTTAGGCTAGGTGGGCAGTAACAGCTGTAAAAGTGAATTCCTCCCGCCTTTGCCCGCACAAAGTAAGTAGACTGAGTTATTACGTCTTCGAATGCTTTTTTACCACTGGCCCATATTGCTACTTTTCTCGATTTACCTTCTGCCCATGTACTGTTTTCCGGTGTTTTGTATGGCTCGCTAATTAGAACAATATCTACACCTTTCTCTTTTGTTGTCTGCACAAGAATATCTTGCGCCGCCTCGCAATGGTTCAAATTGAGTTGCATAACTCTCATTTGCTCTTTTTTGTAGAGAGTGCCTTCTTAAACTGTGGACATTTTCTGCTTCCAGCTATGTGTTTTGCGTCCACCGACTCGTCTGATTTGCAAAGAATGCAAAGTAGGTTGTTGGTGCAGTCTTTGGCGTAGTGACCTTCTTCGCTGCATTTTCTACAACACTTCGATCTGTCGACTTTGCTTCTGCAGTTTGTAGATATGTGACCATATCCTAAACATCTGAAGCACTTGGTCAGCACCGTCTTTGGTCGGATTTTGCATACAGACCAACCCACCTTAATCTTTTTATCTTCAGGTATAGCCTTTACTCCTTCTGCTGACAGATTGATTGTTGCGGTCTGGGTTCCTACGTAAGCCTGCCTTAAACTTAGAATATCCGACAGTTGGAAATTCTGCAGTTTCAGCCTCGAGACCACAGCGTTTCGAACATCTTCTTTCGTCGTGACTTCATCTATGTACCTTATTTCGTACACCGATTTCTCTGTCGCGCTCCTTACTGAGGCACTCTCGCCCAGCGAGTCACCAATCGCACTCCTAAATTGGTCTGTCTTGTCACTGCTTCCACTAAGTTGTAAAAGAAGGTCACCTTTTTGCGTTTTCTTAATCCTGGTAACCGCTTCGCCAAGTTCACCTAGGTTAGGATCCGTCTTAACCTTTTTTAGGATTTCGGCATACGACATTTCACCCTTTGTCGTAATGATAAGGGCGTCTGGCCTCGGTTTCCTTGCTTTCTCTTTGGGTTTGACTTTCTCTTGGGATTTGGCTTTCTTTTTTGTCTTCTTCGATTTAACTTTGGACCAGTTACTCTCGTCGTCCTTTGTACCCTCGGTTTCATTGACAACTTTTTCTGGTTCAGCGTTTGCGGTCGTTTTCTCAGGACGTCGTTTCGCTACTGGTGTACCCTCACCATTGTCCTGCTTTCGCTTCTTCTCTCTGGGTTTTACCCATGGTGACGTTTGGGAGGATTTGTCTACACCAGACTTTTCCACAGCATCTTCTCTCAATGTACCCATAGCACATAGGTCATATAGAGCCTTTATGCGCCTTATTGCTTCTCGTGCTGGTTGAGTGATGAATCTTTTATTTCCATCACCGAGCAATTCAAATACAATTCGAATCTGCTCGCCCAGCTTCTCGAAATCAGTTCCTTCTCCGGTTGGCTGGATTGTTATAGCGACTTGCGCCAGTTCTTCTTCTTGTGGGTTCGTAACCGAACTTGGTGGAGACCGTAGGGTCCTGGCACTCCTACCAAATGGGCTTTCCACATCTTCTCCGTTCGTCCTGTTTTGGGGAAACATATTCTATCTGTTGGGCCCAAACTCATGGTCGCTATCTTCAGCCGTAGTTGTGTAGTCGCCTCTTTGACCTCATGGTTATCTTTGCGATACAGGGAGGCCATGCGAGGGTTGACACGAAGCCTTATGAGCGATCGTGTTCAGAGCCAGGTCGGCGTTAGCCAGGAGTAAACTCAACTGGGCCTACACTACCAACTTAATGGTAACGAATGTTGAACGTGCCATGAGACTTGCCAGTGTTTTATTAGGGCGGGGGACATGAAAGCATTAGCCTGCCAGCCATTTCGGCAAAGAGTCACTTCTGCTTACTGATGTTCGGCCAGTTGCGTCAATTCATATATTCGGTTGATCCGGTATACCATAATTAAGACCTTACCGGGCTCGGTCTTAATGCCAATGTCATAGGCTCCATAATCGCGGTTTTGATCGCGTTTTCTCGACGTCACTCCTAGGAGTGGATGTGCACTTAATAAAGGACGGCGCCGTCTCGTCCTGTCGCAGGAGATTCTTTGGGTTTCTAAGGCGTTTTCAGCCTCACCCTCCTCCTCTGCCGCTCGTGGTCGGGGACTGCTTATTGGGTATTCGCAGCTAACCTACATATCTGAAGGCCGTTCGGCTATCCGCCACCTGTCGACCCCCATAGTGGCCTGAGCTCAGCCCTATGCGCAGCCACCCTCTGGTGACTTGCTTTTGATCTACGCAGATGATATACTCATTGCCTCTTCCGGGCCAGTAGCTTCAACTGTAAACTCTAGTATAAATTCTTATCTTATCTTATTCTATTCTTATCGAACTATTTCGACAGATGGAGACTCAGATTGAATATATCAAAATGTGATAGCATTATATTTAAAGGCAGGCGCAAGCTCCTTTATCCTAATGCTAAAAAATATATTCCTGTCATTAGAATAGGAAATGAAATAATTCGGACATCAGCCAGTATAAAATACCTTGGCGTGGTCTTTTCAATGGACTTCAAATTTGTGAGACATATGGATCACATTTTGGCAAAAGTCAATCGCCCTTTACGTCCCCTTGCTGAGGCGACGCGGAGGACTCAGCAAGGACGTTAAACTTTTGGTCTATAAACAGATCATCAGACCCATCATGGCCTATGCCTTTCCATCCTGGTTTGGAATCTCTTCCTGCCAAATGGAAAGGCTTAGGCGATGGGAACGACGAATTCTCGTTACATCCCTCGGTCTTCGAAACACCATCGCGGACGACGGTACGGTACGGAAACCTTCGAATCGGTCTATCTACGGCGCGATTGACTTCGATCGTATTGATGTGTTTTTAACCAAAACAGCAATTCGGCACCTTGAGAGCTCATCCTCTCTAGATAATGAATTGATGAGGACATGCCTAAACCTAGACACCACCCTAGACAGGCTAACCGAATTAAAATACCAGCCTCCTGCTGGTCTTTTAACTCTGAATAGAGACGGCGGGCTATACCGTGGCGACCAATTGCTATTCTATCATCGCCGGATAGGTAGCTACGATTTGGACGACACCGTATATAGTACGCGCCAATAATCGGGACTGCCTTTACACTCCCACCCATTTGTATATATTATTTAAGTGTTATTTTTAAGTCATAGTATTAAGTAAAAAACAATAAAATGATGAGTAATTCCCTTTTTGTAATTCGATTTTGTGGGAAAATATTAAATATATCGACAAAGCATTGTAACTAGTATAAGTGAAATGTAGAAATACATAATTTTAAGAAACTAATTTTATATAACTTGTAAGATACCTAATGTATGTAAGATATCTCGTAATAATGAAAAAATGTTAGCTATAAGCGTATTTACCCATTGTAATAAGGATTTTTCGAATCAATAAACCACTGCACTTCGACAACGGTGGCAGCAGAGAACCACGACGAAAAAAAATAAAACGAAAACATTACTCTCTCTCCCATCACTCTCTTCTCTTGTAAACAATTTAAAGCAAACCAATGGGCACAGATCAAAACAAACAGAATTTAATCACAAACTGGAGTTATTTTTTGAAGTTTTTTAACTGTTTTATTTTGTAAATAAATAATAAACACTTTTTTAAATAAATTAATACAGAAACACAAAGTATTTGCAGTTGTATATTGAAAATTCTTAATATTCCCCAAACCGTCACACAAAAACATTCGACCGCGACGAAATCACCGAATAAAACTGAAGGAAAACAAAGAAAAAATAGTGTTACCAGTGTTTAAATAATTGAAAAATCTTGGAGTACGCCGAAATGTACACACGGTGGTCAGATCTTATAATATTGTCAGCAAAATGTCAAAAAATGCAACCGTGTTAACTAGTGAAATAACTCTTGCTGAAGTTACGGTGACGAAAAGGTGGAACAATTGTCTCAGTCCTGCTCTCTCTCCAGAATGCGAGATAAGTGCACACACAGACCTTAAATTAGACAGATGTGCCGTCCGGACGAAACGTCAAAATCTATCAGTTACGAACGAATAGGAATGAAATGTCACACGCGAAAACACACTTTTCCTCGAACATAGTTAGAACTTTATTTGCACTAATCAATTAATATTAATTTTTTAATTGTGACAATTACAAAAAATTCGGGAAAATCGGTCCGAAATCCGCGGAAAACCTCACTCTTTGAAGTCCTACTCGTTGAAATTTCTATTCGTTCGTAACTGACAACTTACTTGCTCCGGGATGACATATGTTATTATTCATTATTTTTGAGTGCACAGGCTCACATTTAACATTTAGCAAACATAGCTGACATTAACGGCCGTTCAACCTTTGACAATTTTAAAGCAATCAAAATAGTTTAACGGGAGGACGTAAAGTCTACAATGTTTACTCTACACAGTCAACATTTAAATTTACCCTAAGCATCGGTTGCAACTTGCTAATGTTAAACGATGGTATATTCAGATCCGAGTAATATAAGTGATCCAGGAATCGGTATTTTGTTGGTTCTAACGGTCCGAATGTAAATCAGGCACTTTGGGGGATGAAGCCACGTTGTACCGAGGCCGAATAATTGTTACTTAAAAATGATGAATATTCGGATCCGGCTAATAGAACTTTTCCAGGAATCGGGATTTTGTTGGTTCTACCGTTCCGTCAGAATGTTAATCAGGCACTCTCGGGGATGAAGCAACCTCCACGATGTGTGGTAGTATCGAAGAAACTTTGATTTTTGATCAGTAATGCACGTTTGTGTCATAGTGTGATCTGATGAATTCCCAAAGGCAAAGGATTGAATTTAGAGTGATCAAAAAACCGGTTTTTTTGAAAAAATAAAAAACCGGTGGATGGTTTATTTAAGTTATAAAAAAAACCGGTGGACGGTTTTTTTCTTCGAAGAAAACCGGGGAAACCGGTAGAACCGGTTTTTTTCTGCATAACAAATCAGTATGAAAATTGCCGTTTGAAAAACATTTTCCTTTTTAATAACAAAAAAGGCGATTTTTTAATATTAAATTTTTAAAAGCGATGTCTTCTGATCAGGAATCTTGCACAAATTTAGTCCTGTTGGATAGTAGTTATGAGTTGGATTGTGATGAATATTGTCATTTGAGTCAAACGGTCATTTTATCTCATACTTATAACTAATTATCTATTGTATTTAGAAACATTTTCCAAAAGTGTTATCTATAGTCTTTTCTTCAAATTAGCAAATGTATTTTCATTACTTTTTTGTAAAATTAAACTTTTTTGAAATTTTGGTAAAAACCTATGTTTTAATTTTTGATTTTTTTGATCAAGAGAAAGCTTAGATAATTTCCTTTAAAAGCTTAATGGGATGGAACCTGTTAATCTATCAAAATAAATATAAACCTCTGAAAAAAAATTAACGTTCAACCAAACATTTTAGCATTTCAGATGGGAAAAACAACCGTTTGACAAAAA
The DNA here is from genome assembly GCA_963930755.1 of Eudasyphora cyanicolor. Lineage (NCBI taxonomy): Eukaryota > Metazoa > Arthropoda > Insecta > Diptera > Muscidae > Eudasyphora > Eudasyphora cyanicolor. The sequence continues at coordinate 207,509,090 of OZ005737.1, read as the reverse complement.
TGTCAATATTTGACACCCTCCAACTCGGAAAGTCCTTAACCGATTTCGTTGGAATTGTGTCTCATAACTACTATCTGATAGGGCTACTTGGTGCAATTTTCATCCCGACAGAAGACATCCCTTTTAAAAATTAACTCACTTGACATGAAATTCCCCTTATGTAGTTCAGTCAAGAAAATATTAATATTTCGGGATATTAAATAGAATATTTAATAGAGGTATTAACCCTTTATACATATATATTTTATATACACACTTTAGTACAGGTGGGTATATACGAGTATACATATAAATATACAAGAGTATACACTAGTCGGTTTACCCAAATGAAATTTTCTTACTTGTTTTTCTTTCGGTTTGGACGTGGGAGAATGCGTTTACTTTTCACATAACTGCTGCGCGTATGAATCATTTATTTTCTTTAAATTTTTGTAATTTGTATAGAAATTGGTGAATGGCTTCGGATTCTAGCAAAGTTGCCGAGTCTTTTTAGGCCATATAAGGAGATCTTTCATATTATTATCTTAATTTGTGATATTTTGTATATAAAGTTGTAAATAATTTTTAATATTTTAGTGATAATAAAAAAAACCGGAAAACCGGTGGAAACAAACAAAAAAAACCGGTTGCACCGGTTGTTCGAAATTCATGATTTTGAGAAAAACCGGGGACGGTGAAAGCAAAAAACCGGTGGGCCGGTTTATTTTAAACCGGTTTTGATCACTCTAATTGAATTGCGTCAGAATAATATTCTAAACTGATGTGGCCCTTTCTAATCTCGAAACACACCTACGACCTGCTGTCGGTATCGAGACTAGGCGTCTCACTTACCGTGTCTGTAATTACGGGTCACTGCTTTATTGGGCTCTTCGGTGACGAAGAGCAGGAAAAATCTTCTTTGCCCCGCTCTCTCTAAATTGTATTTGAAATTTAACATAAGCATCGCTTGCAACTTAAGAATGCTGAACGTACGTATATTCGGTTCAGATTAATAGAACTGTGTATCCAAGAATCGAGATTTTGCTAGTTCTAGCGTTCCAGCAAAATGTTGATCAGGCACTTTGGGGGATGAAGAACCTTTACCACGTAGTATCGAAGCCGAAGAATTGTTGCTTCAGTTCTATTCGGTACAAAGAAGCGGCTACCCTGGTATTTTCGATCAGTAATGCGCGTTTGTGTCATAGTGTGATCTGATGAATTCTCAGCGGCAAAGGATTGAATTGCGTCAGAATAATATTTAGCATTTTTCATAATATATGTACGTATTTACTGAGTTTTGCCCCCGAAATACCGCAAAAGCCTTTGGCATTGTGCTTTTGCTGAGCAATTCTCTGAAGCGATTGACGTTTTTATTTTTAATATTTATAAATACAGATATCTCGAGAATTATGATTAATCCAATCTGTGTGGGCACTAAAAACACACACCGTTGCAAGAAGTATATTATCGCCACGAAGCTAACAAATCTCGAAACTGCGTATCAGTTGTAATTTATTTGTCGAATACTAAACATTATTCAATGTCAACGCAAATGAAGATAATTTTTCTTAGTATTTTAATATATTACCTGCGAGTGGTTGCCGGTCAAAATGCCAATAAAAGATTGGTTTGTTATTATGACACTGAAAGTTCCATGAGATTCGGTTGGTAGCCTTTGATAAATGAATTTGATAAATCCAAGCTAAATCTAATTCCTATCTGAATTTGCAGGAAATGCCAAATTTTCTACAGATTATCTACACAAAGCTGCTTCTCACTGCACTCATCTGGTATATGCCTCGGCCCATTTGGATCCGAAAACCTACGAGCTTAAAGTTCCCGTGCGCTTTGTAAATCCCAAAACTGTGAAACGTCGCCATCCCCATTTGAAGCTGTTCCTAAGGCTGGGTGGCGATGAGGATGCCAATGATCGACATGACCCATTGAAATACCAACATCTATTGGAAAATGGCAGAGGAAAGCAGTTGAATTTCATCAATAAAACTGTAGAATCTTTACAAATGCTTGGCTTCCAGGGCCTGGATTTGGCCTTTCCACTGCCGCGCGACAAACCCCGGGAGGACAAGAGTGTGGCAATTTTTCTAAATGACTTGGCTAACATGTGGAGCAATTCCAAGACGGATGTCTATAAGCATTATTATACCAAATTTGTAAACGAACTGCAGGAGGCTTTTAATAAAGCCAACTTATCGCTGGCCATGACAGTGTTGCCAAATGTCAATTCTAGCTGTAAGTGGGACCAGACTGACAAAGAGTAATTGTAAATATCTGCAAAATATAATCTACCCCATTTTTCTTTTAGTATATTTCGATGTTGCCAAAATCAAGAATAGTTTTGAATTTATAAATCTTTTTGCCTTCGACTTTCACACACCCCAGAGGAATCCCCGAGAGGCAGATTATTCGGCTCCACTTTTCTTCAATAAAGAGCAAAAACGTTTGCCGCAAGCCAATGTGGATTTCCAAGTCAACTATTGGCTTAATAAGGGTTGCCCCGCTAATAAACTCAATCTAGGAATAGCCACCTTTGGACGAGCTTGGAAACTCACAACTCAATCGGGTTTATCTGGCCAACCCATTGTAGAGGATACCAGAGGGGCGGCTGGCTTTGGAAGAGGAAATTATTCCACCGGTTTCATAAGTTGGACTGAAATTTGCCTTCATTTGCCACCGCAAAGACGTCATGGAGCTTCTCTGCGTCAGATTAGCGATGAGTATGGCAATTATGCCTTCCGAACGGCTGATGCAAAAAATCGCCATGGTCTCTGGATCAGTTATGATGACCCAGAATTTGCGGCGACCAAAACGAAATACGCCAAGGACAAGTCATTGGGTGGAGTGGCCTTATTCGATTTGAGTCGAGATGACTTTAGAGGCCTATGTCGAGGTGGGAATGCAGAGTATCCTATTCTGCAATCGATAAGGAAGACACTGAACATATCAATATTTCCTGAGACGAAAATCGATGCCGATGTTCTAAGGAATCTTAGCTATATCAGCAAATAAAATATTCCTATTTCTATTCTAATCGTTAATTTTATTCAAATAGTCATAATGTTTGACGAAATATTGTAAATATTTTAATATCTTCTTGTATTAATATTATGTGAGAAAGGCGTCACAGCTTGATGATTTATAAACATTTTATACATTGAATCGTTTTAACCATTATGAATCATTTTAGAAATTATTCTATACAAATTATGTGAGTTTTTTACAAATCAAGTGAATGTGCAAAATTTAACTTCATAAATAAAATTTACCAAATATCAAATATTCATTTAATAATATTCGCTATAGGAATATCAATGCCAATTTATATAAATATATCGATCTATGGACTGGTGAATCCAATCTAGGGCAAGGTTCCTTAACAATAGACGCCGCAAGGCTACGGATGATACCATCCTCTACATCCTGTACAGCTACCTGCTGGATGAAATCAACTAATAGACAAAAAACAGCGAGCTGAAACTACTGCTCGACACACATTCCCGCGGAACTCTCAGACAGAATTCAGGGACAGTAGAACCAACAAGAGACCCAAAATTGCGTTAAAGAAAACAACTTAAGGTTCCGCGATAATCGGACATATAACGGAACGAAGTCTGTGTCAAAAATAGTATTAAGCATTATCACCACAGCGTCTCCAAGTTGTTATAACAACAAGCCTTGAGCACTTTAAATCACCGTGACCAGACGGCATTACTCCAGCAAAAATGCAGAAAATGTTGAGATACATTATCCCCCTGGGAGGAGAAAATTTAAGAAAGCTGCATAAGGCTCGCGATGGAGAGATACCAAAGCGGTATTCATACCCAAAGCGAGAAGATATCAGACACTAAAGTCTTTCAGGCCATCTTACTTCTTATTAAAAGGTCTGGAAATACTTTTAGATTTAGATCATTTGAGTAAACCTGGATACAAAACTCCTCTCGGGAAACCAAAATGTTTACAACAAGGACATATCCACAGAATCTGCCCTGCACGAACCTGTGGTCACATAGAATCGTCCCTACATTTCGAGAACTTCACAATGGTGGCCTTTCTTGACATAAAAAGAAGGATTAAAAACATACATACTACAAGAATTTACTACCATAAATGTTAAATCTAGCTTGAATAGACTAATTCAAAGCAGGCTCAACAGAAAACTCATATCAGCCAATCTTGGGTCCACAACAGGATGTAGAACGTTGAGGCTGTAAAGCTTAAAGTGCACAATTTCTAGGAATAATTGTAGATATGAAATTGTCATTCAGACTTAATAAAGTACTGCAACGGGTAGGAAGGCCAACGTCGCCGTATATTCCTGCAGCAAAGCTGTAAGGTCGCATCTCTCTCTCTCTCCTAAAATCGTCCATTGGATATATATAGCAATAGTTCGCCCTATATCGATGGCAATCTGTCGATTACCAATGATGGTAAGAATTCTACAGATTAACCTCCATCACGCTAAAGCAGCCTCAGCGGCTCTATTGCTGCGCCAGTTCACAGGTGCAGTAGACATCGTCCTGATCCAGGAGCTTTATGTAGTATTAGGACGGGTGTGCGGTATCAAGACACCAAACTTTAAAATGCTTGTGACCATCTGTGAAGGCACTCCAAGAACCTGCATTTTGGCCAGAAAAGTATTTTTCTCCTGACTAATTTAAGTGGTAAAGACCAAACAGCTGCTAGTCTGGAGATTGGTAATCGCATATACTGGGTGGTCTCCAGTTACTTTCCTTATGAAGCTGCAATACCAACAGCTCTCTTCAGAGAAGTAGTAGAAGAAGCAACATATGACTAGCTCGCGCTGATTATTGGCGCAGACTCGAATGCTCATCATAATATATGGGGTAGTACGGATATAAACAATAGGGGTGACTCGCATCTTAACCTTGGCAATAAAGCGACCTTACCAATTAAAGACAGACAATAAGTACTAGATGTAACGTTTGCTACTGACCGGGTGTCAGACAAAATTATTGGGTGGAATGTACTGGACGACCACTCATTCTCAGATCACCATTATGTATATAGAGTTCAAACTCGCCGAAAAAGCGCCTAAACCTTGTCCACAGAAATGTGAGGAAGACAAAGTGGTACCTGTATGAGAAGAATTTTAAAAAGGTCCTCAACTCTAAACAGAACTTAATTTGGATATAGCTCACAGACTACCAGATACCTGCAATGTCTATCAAGCCGAAATAATGGCAATATGGGAAGTAGCAAAGTCGCAACATAGTAACCAACACCGGCGTTGTCATTTACTCGGACAGCCAGGCTGCCATCAATTCTCTGGAGGCCACATCCCTAAATTCACAAACAGCCCTCGACTGCCGCAGATCTCTTAACGAGATAGCTGAGCAGTTTAATATACACCTCATATGGGTGCGTGGCATAGGGATATCCCGGGGAATTGCAAAGCCGATGAACTTGCTAGGAAAGGGATAGCTTCACAAATTCTCGAAGAATTTGTATATATTGGTGCGCCAATATTCACGTGCAAGCTTCGGCTTAGGCAAGAGGCAATCAGGCAGTCCAACGAAAGATGAACACAAATCGGCACCTGTAGGGTAGCTAGACAAATCTGGCCAAGGTATGACCTGCGAAGGTCAAAATATCTCCTCGCACTAGAAAGGAAAAGATTGTCTACGTTAGTATCAGTTCTGACGGGACACTGCCTGATCGGCGAACACGCCAGAAGATTGTGTATAAACTCCAATGACTTCTGCAGAAGCTGTGGAGATGAGGAAGAAGTGGAGAGCATTGAGCACTCGCTCTGAGTAAACGACGACTGGACATATTGGGGTCGGCTTTTCTAGGCAGCCTAACAGATCTTTCCAGTGCCGATATTCGTACTATCGACAAATTTGTATTTAGATTTATTTATTGAATGTTTTCACATTCGAATTGTTCAGCTTTTCGATCAACTCTTCCTTTCGAAAGAGAGGTTTTTTCTTTTGTGGTGTATTGGAAAAGATAAGACACTGCGCTCTGAAAGCCATGTAAACACTTACCCTTATACGTATTTCAATCCTGTGCGGGGATATCATCAGAGGGTTTTATACATGACACAGTGTGAGCTTGTAGTTGTGGCGATCATCACATGTATATATACCAATCTACAAAGAAATTTGCATATGGGAATTATATACCTACGAAGAAAGCGTACAAGTCACACAGCCAAAGCTTTAAGCGAGACTTAAATTCAACATTTGTATATCAAACAGGTTGGTTTCGATGAGGGGCATTTCAGCCCGTGGTAACACTAGGGACCTAAACTGGTCTATGTGAGCTGAAGAAAAAAAAACGGCTGCCACCCTAACCTAAAATGATGTCGACAATGCCTATTTGAAGAAAATCTATAGCCCTTTTGGTAGAAATACGAAAATTTCAACATAATCCGGGTTTTATACCCCACTATTATGAACAAAGCTATACGAGTATGCCAGATGCTGCGGCCAGAAGTGTAACACATAGATGGAGTGACCTAAGAGACCCCAAGAATATTTGGCGGAAATCTGTTTTGTGCCATTTTAAGTCATTAGAGCAAGATTCGCCTGTCTGTCACGATAACTTTCGACAGGATTAACCGATTTATTTGAAATTTGGTATGTGTCAATATTTTTTCCATCTCAGACTAAGGTTAAAGATCGACTATGTTGGCCCACTTCTTCGAGGGTCAACATTTAGTGAAATATTGATTATCTCATAACTTCTATATATAATTCTATACTCAGAATATTTCACAATTCCACACACAGTATTACTTTTTTCGTCGCCATCATGTTGAGAACAATTGGCGAAGTTGCCACGCCCCTTTTGGTACCTCCCATACAAATGAACCATTTTGCACAAAGAGTTAACGGCTTATAACTTTGATTCCAGTCCATACAAATACCTGACATTTTGTGAAATGTAATACTTTTACAAACACTTGAAATTTTGTACAGTGTAATGGTTTTATAGTACCTATACTAAATATATTAAAAAAATGGGCGTTATTGCCACGGCCCTTTTGGTACCTCCGAAACAAATTTGCAAATATAAAAAATATCAAAAATTATTTTTTTTAATTTCATTTTTTTTCAATATAATAATTTATTTATTTATTTCATTTATAAATTTATCTATAGACTTTTTTGCAAATATGCATTGTTTTCTTCGTTAGGAAACCAGCTTTCAAAAAATAGAATAAACTATTTTTTTTCGCGAATTTTTTCTATTTTTTATGGTTTGTTTCGTGACAGAAAAAAAAGATTTCCAGCGCTAATAATATATAATACCAATTTCAAATTTAAATGGTGTACCGGCTTTATTGAGCTTAAACTTTATCGAGCTTATGCTCCAAATACTAGGTAAATTCCATGAAAATTGGAATTTTAGAAAAAAATATTTAAAAAAACAGTACCATTAAAAAAAATTTGTTTTGGTTTCATAAAATAGTATTGTTGTAACACCCAAAAGAAAAATAAATACCCCTATCGATCGACTTAGAATCACTTTGTGAGTTGATTTAGCTATGTCCGTCCGTCTGTGCATGTACGAGGGTTGTTATTTATATTTCGGGTCCTGGCAAAACTAGTGTTGCCAGATGCAAACTGGAACTTCCATTGAATTTCGTGAATGTCGCCCAACTTCGGTTGTTTTGCCGGGAACCCTCGAGATTGAGGCATCCTTGAGAATTAGTATGCCAAGCATCAATAAGATATTGCATGTTCGTTTGGTCGTGAAAAACATTTGTTCTCGATGGATCCCACATAGATTGACGAATGTTCAAAAAAAGGCTGGCGTCGATTGAGCAATGCAATGTTGAAAAAATACAACCGCAGTTGCTCAAATGCAGAGTATAACATCGTCACAGGTGACGAATGATGGATCTATGTATATCGATAAGTCCATTCTAAAACATGCTAAGTCGACTTAGCATGTTTTAAGGGAGATTGCAATTTTAATTTCTAAATATTCCAAATTATATTCCGTCAAAATTTGGTGTTTATCCGTCAACCCTATCAAAAGTTAGATTTCAGTAGAGGTCATTCGATTTACATTATAGAGGAATTCCACACAAATTTTAAAAATTCATCTCACTTTGATCGCATTTCCTGAAAAACTACCTTTATGCACTAAGCATAGTTGAGAGTGGAGGTATCGATATGAGCCCGAAACAAAACAGCAATCGACCGTATGGGTCTTTGAAGACAAGCCAAATCCAGCAAAAGTTGTTCGTGGAAGAAGCACATCGATGCAAATGATCGCGTTTTTTCGGATTTAACCGCTCATGTGGCCACAGTACCTTTACACGTTACAACTATCTGTTTGCCAACAGTGTTCGTAGAAATAAGGAAAAACAAAAAGAGAAGCAGACGGATGATTTTGTATCACAACAATGCGAGCTCCCACACATTAGCTAAAACAATGGGCTATTTCAGCACTCAAGATGTCGAATTGATGGGTCATCCCCCCTACAGCCATGATTCGGCACCCAATGACTTCTGCTTATTCCGATGCAGCTTTTGAAGCGCTCAAAAACCCTGTCTCAATCGGAGTTGAAAAACTGCTTCGAAAATTGGTTTGAGCGCATACAAAATTGTATTGATCTTCAGGGAGAATATTTTGAAAAACAATAAACCATTTCAGATGATATATGATTGTTTTTAATTCCTGGACCCAAAATATAAATAACAACCCTCGTATTGTGTGAATCAGCCAGACAGACAGACGGCCGTACGAACATTGTTCAAATGACTTAAATTGTCTTTTAACGGATTTCCTTGATCACTTAACGTGATTCTATTCTATATGTCGATACTTGGATATTCGAACCGTTAAGTTCTTAAGATATTTTATATATCTGCTACATATTGGTTTATACCGAATCAAAATATATTCAATACAGAAAATTAATTGCAATTTTTATAATGGATATAAATGGTGTTTCTCAATAATTCTTAACGACTTCGCAGAACTTCCAAAATAACCAGTTTTAAAAATTCGGTACATTTTAATAGGTGTGATATTAGCAATTGTCTATTTTGACATAATAGAAGATGTTCAGGGGATATGATTCATCGGATTATCGTCATTACGTCTGGATATTACTCAAGTTAGCAAAAAATAAATTAGTGTGAAAGTGCTGATTAAGACAGAAAACATCATTTAAAAATACGAGTACACTGCTATAGCCGTTTCAGGGGTTAGATGCACGTATTCAGTTATGAAAAGTAGAAACATTTTTAATGGACAACATTTACAAAAATGCAAAATCAATGTAATTTTTTTTAAAAAAATGCAATTTCTACGAAATTTTAAAATAAATCTTCTAAAATAATACAATTTTGTCGAAACTTTGTAGAAAAATTCAATATCGATAAAATTTTATAGAAAATTCTAAATTTGTATAAAATTTTTCCGAAAAATGAAATTTCGAGAAAATTTTCTAGAAAACATTAAATTTCGGCAAATATTTTAGAGAAATGAAATTTAAAGAACAATTATAGAGAAATTCAAATCAACGATTTATCTAGAAAAATGCAATTTCAAGAAAATTTTTCAGAAAAGTGCAATTTTGAAAAAAAAAAAATTTAAGAAAAATAAAATTTGTACGAAATACATGATTTCAACAACATTTTTTAAAGACATACAAATTTAAGGAATTTTCTAGAAAAATGCAAATTTTACGGAATATTCTAAAAAAATTCAATTTCAAAAATGTTTCTAGTAAAATTTTATTTTCTATAAAATAGCAATTTGTATTAAAATTTTCTAATGTAATTGCAACGAAATTTTTGTATGAAAATGCAAGGAAAAAAGGCAACTGACGCGATAAAGGGTATTATCTAAAAATTTTTAAAATAATACAATTTTTGTCGAAATTTTCTAGAAAAATTCAATATCGATGCAATTTTATAGAAAAATTGAATTTGGATAATATTTTTCATAAAAAAGAAATTCAATGTATTTTTCTTAAAGAAATGCAATTTCAACGAAATTTTAGAATAAATTTGCTAAATTAATACAATTTTTTAAATTTTCTAGGAAAATTCAATATCGATGCAATTTTATCGAAAAATTTAATCAATTCAATTCAGTTTATTCGTTATAATATTCACAGATTTTTCCTAAGTAGGCATATTACAATAATTTTAAAGAGTTTAAGGATATTTCCTTTTTCTGCTTAGACAATAATACTCGATTTTTAAAGAAGAAGAGTTTGTAATTAATATAGTAAATGTAGGAGAAAATTTAAAAAACCTTTATGAAAAAATTTAATTTGGATAAATTTTTCAGAAAAATTAAATTTCGACAAAATTTTCTAGAAAACATTAAATTTCAGGAAATTTTTTAAAGAAATGCAATTTTAAGAAAAATTATAGAGAAACGCAATTCAACGATTTTTCTAGAAAAATGCATTTTCAACAAAATTTTTCAGAAAAATGCAATTTCGACGAAATTTTAAAGAAATATTAAATTTCTACAAAATCTTGTAGAAACACTAGATTTCAAAAAAATTTTTGTAAAAAAATACAAGTTTTCTAGAAAAATGCAAATTTTATGGAATATTCTAAAAAAATGCAATTTCAATAATTTTTCTAGTAAAATTTTGTTTTCCATAAAATAGCAATTTTTATTAAATTTTCTATTGTAATAGCACAGAAATTTTTGTAGAAAACTGCAAGGAAAAAGAAAAAATGACAACTTACGGGATATAAGTGTTAAACGGAAATTTTCTAAAATAATAAAATTGTGTCGACATTTTCTAGATTTGTCGACATTTTCGATGCAATTTTATAGAAAAATCTAATTTGGATAAAATTTTCCAGAAAATGAAATATCGATGAAATTTTCTAGACAAAATTAAATTTCAGCAAATTTTTTAGACAAATGCAATTTTAGGAAAAATTATAGTTTATTTTATGGAATATTCTAAAAAACTTCAAATTCAAAAATATTTCTAGTAAAAAATTATTTTTATATAGCAATTTGTATTAAAATTTTCTTATGTAATTGCGCGATAAAAGGAAATTTTCTAAAATAATAAAATTTTGTCGAAATTTTCTAGAAAAATTCAATATCAATGCTATTTTACAGAAAATTTTAATTTGGATAAATTTTCCAGAAAAATTAAATTTCGACAAAATTTTCTAGAAAACATTAAATTTCAGGAATTTTTTTTAGAGAAATGCAATTTTAAGAAAAATTATAGACAAATGCAATTCAACGATTTTTCTAGAAAAGTGCAATTTCAACAACATTTTTCAGATAAATGCAATTTGGACGAAATTTTCAAGAAAAATACAATTTCTACGAAATATTTTAGAATCACATTTTTAAAAAAAATACAAATTTCAAGAAATTTTCTAGAAAAATGAAAATGTTATGGAATATTCTAAAAAATTAAATTACAAAAATGTTTCTAGTAAAATTGTATTATCTATAAAATAGCAATTTTTATTAAATTTGTTAATGTAATTGCAACGAAAGTTTTGTCGAAAACTGCAAAGAAAAAAGGACAACTTACGAGATAAAAATGTGTTTTACGGAAATTTTCTAAAACAATACAATTTTGTCGAAATTTTCTAACAAATTCAATGTCGATGCAATTTTATAGAAAAATTGAATTTGGATAATATTTTTCATAAAAAAGAAATTTCGACACAATTTTCTAGAAAACATTAAATTTCATCAAATTTTTAGAGAAATGCAATTTTAAGCAAAATTATAGAGAAATGAAATTCAACGATTTTTCTAGAAAAATGCAATTTTAACAAAATTTTTCAGAAAAATGCAATTTCGACGAAATTTTCAAGAAAAATGAAATTTCTACGAAATATTGTAGAAACACAAGATTTCAACAATATTTTTTAAGAAAAATACAAATTTTAAGGAATTTGTAGAAAAATGCAAATTTTATGGAAAGTTCTAAAAAAATGCAATTTCAAAAATTTTTCTAGTAGAATTTTATTTTCCATAAAATAGCAATTTTTATTAAATTTTCTATTGTAATTGCAAAGAAATTTTTGTAGAAAAATGCAAATTCAATGTAATTTTCTTAAAGAAATGCAATTTCAACGAAATTTTAAAATAAATTTTCTAAAATAATACAATTTTGTAAATTTTCTAGAAAAATTCAATATCGATGCAGTTTTATAGAAAAATTTTATTTGGATAGAAGAAAAAATTTTTTTCGAAGAAATTTTCTAAAAAACATTAAATTTCAGCAAATTTTTTAGAGCATTGAAATTTAAAGAAAACTGATAGAGAAATTCAATTCAAAGATTTTTCTAGAAAAATGCAATTTCAACAAAATTGTTCAGAAAACGCAATTTGGACGAAATTTTCAAAAAAAATGAAATTTCTACGAAATACACGATTTCAATAAAATTTTTTAAAGACACAAATTTGAAGGAAAAGGAATAACAAATTTTTCTAGTAAAATTTATTTTCTATAAAACAGCAATTTCTTATTAAATTTTCTAAGGTAATAGCAACGAATTTTTTTTTTAGGAAAATGGATGGAAAAATGGTGGAAGTTCTACGGAAATTTTTTATAGCAATACAATTTTTTCGAAATTTTCTAGAATAATTCAATATCGATGGAATTTTATAGAAAAAATTAATTTGGATAATATTTTCCAGAAAACTGAAATTTGGACGAAATTTTGTAGAAAACATTCTCAGGAAATTTTTTAGAGAAATTCAATTTTAAGAAAAATTATAGAGATGCATGCAATTCATTGATTTTTCTAGAATTTTTCAAGAAAAATTAAATTTCCACGTAATATTTTAGAAACACTAGATTTCAATTTTTTTTTTTGAAAAATACAATTTTGAAGGAATTTTCTAGAAAAATGCAAATTTTATGAAATATTCTAAAAAAAAATTCAACTTCAAAATTTTTTCTAGTAAAATTTTATTTTTTACAAAATAATTTTTTTTTTTAAATTTTCTAATGGAATTGCAACGAAATTTTTGTAGAAAAATGCAAATTCAATGTAATTTTTTTTAAAGAAATTTTAAAATAAATTTTCTAAAATAATACAATTTTGTCAATTTTCCAGAAAAATTCAATGTCGATGCAATTTTATATATAGATATAATTTGAATAACATTTCACAGAAATATCAAATCTCGAGTAAATTTTCTAGAAAACATTAAAATTCAGCAAATGAAAATTTTAGCGAAATGAAATTTAAAAAAAAATTATAGGGACAACAATTTTTCTGAAAAAAATTCAATTTCAACAAAATTTTTCAGAAAAACGCAAATTGGACGAAATTTTCAAGAAAAATGAAATTTCTACAAAATACAAGATTTAAACATAATTTTTTAAGGAAATAGAAATTTAAAGGAATTTTCTAGGAAAATGCAAATTTTATGGAATATTCTAAAAAAATTAAATTTTAAAAATGTTTCTAGCAAAATTTTATTGTCTATAAAATAGCAATTTTTATTAAATTTTGTAATGTAATTGCAACGAAATTTTTGTAGAAAAGTGCCAAGAAACAAGTAAGAAAGTTTCAGTCGGGTAAACCGACTAAGGTATACCCTCACTTTGTGAGTAATGTAATATATAACATTACACCAATAAATCTGTCAATTTGTGTGGGAGGTACCAGAAGGGGTTTTCCAAATACACATATTTTTCGGTAAACAGTGCATACCATTGCACATAAACGCTTATAGTTCAGCACAATGCAATGTATTTAAGAATGTACTGTTTACCGAAAAATATGTGTATTTGGAAAACCCCTTCTGGTACCTCCCACACAAATTGACAGATTTATTGGTGTAATGTTATATATTACATTACTCACAAAGTGAGTTACGAGCTATGTAATTTGGCATGATTTGGTCATTTTGTGTGGGAGGTACAAAAAGGGGCGGTGTGATAACGCCCACTTTTTACAGGACTATAGGCACTATAACAGCATTACACTGTACAAAATTTCAAGTATTTGTATGCACTGGTATTAAAGTTACAAGCCGTTTACTTTTGGTACGAAACGGTCCATTTGTGTGGGAGGTACCAAAAGGGGCTGTACAATAATGACCATTTTTTACCGGACTATAGGCGCTACAAAAACATTACACTGTAGAAAATTTCAAGCATTTTTATGCACTTGTATTAAAGTTATAAGCAGTTAAATTTTGATGCAAAATGGTCCATTTGTGTGGGAGGTACCAAAAGGGGCATGTCAACTTCACCCATTTTTCTCGAGTTAATAGCGACTAATATACTAATATTATGTGCAGAATTTCAAAAGATTCGAATAAGTAGTATAGAAGTTATTAAAGAATCAATATTTCACTAAATTTTAACCCTTTGTGTGGGAGGTACCAGAAGGAGTAGACCAATATGGCCCATCTTCGAACTCATCTGGAGATAGATCAAAATATTACCACATACCAAATTTGAAGTTAATCGGTTACTCCTTTCGAGAGTTATCGTGCGCACCAGCCAGCAGACACACAGACATACAGACATACAGACAGACAGACAGACAGACAGACAGACAGACAGACAGACAGACAGACAGACGGACGGACATTGCTCATTCGACTTAAAATGACCCAAAACGGATTTCCTCCGAACATACTTAGGGTCTTAGATCACTCCTTCGATGTGTTACACTTTTTTCCGTAGCAAATGATATATACCCTCGTCACACTAAAGTGAGGGTATAAAAAGGGCAACTGACGGGATAAAAGGGTGTTATACGAAGATTTTTTAAAATAGTACAATTTTGTCGAAATTTTCTAGAAAAATTCAATATCGATGCAATTTTATAAAAAAACTAGCGAACCCGGCGAACTTCGACTCGCCCCAATTTAACGCCTTCAGATAAACTCCAGAGTGATAATAAAACACAGATAGTTAAAACTTTAATGCGATTTGTTTAAAAGGAATCGAAATCAGAAGAGAGCGATGTGATAAACAACAAACAACGAAGACAGAAGACAGGCAACGTACAGATGACCGTGCGAAAAACAGGGAAATTCGAGATTAATTCCACAGACTTCCTACGATTTGTCTTGAGATTTATTGATTGTCATCGTAAAAGCCAATCGTACAGGGAACTGAATCCGCTTGAATTGGAATGAAAGATCAGTTGGAATAATCGGAATTCGTGGGATAAGGACTTCCTCTCCTTTGAATTTTCCCTTGATGATCGTCGCCTGAATCACATTGTCCATCAGTTTCATAATGGACAACCGCGAACTATGCACAATTTCGGATGATTCAGATTCCGCAACATGATTATGATCGATTCCACCTTCAGCTGTAAATTATGCGGCGGAGCTCCTGGCACATCAAGCGAGTTCGATTTAACTTTGAATAATAAAATTCATGCTATCGACGTCCTTATTCTTCGCTGCTAATATTGCCCATTCACCAATCTAATCGAGATTTGGAAACACTTTGGTGATGAGTTCCTCGTTCGACGATGTGAACTCGCAAAAATTTGCCGGGAACAATATCAATGCAGTGGAAACATCAACAGTAATTTGGCCATTGCCAATCGCCAACAGTTGTTTCGAGAATTCAAGAGCCGATGAGTCGTTCTGCAGCGCGACTCTCATGTTCGTCGTCAATTTCAACTTCTTGACATTCCGCCACAAAGACCACGATTTCAGGCATGCATTAATTTCATCGGCAGTAGATTTCGGGATGACGGGAAGCGTTTGACGAAAATCTCCGGAGAGCAATATCATAGACTCACCAAATTGTCTCAAATCACGTCGTAAATCCTTCATCGTTCGGTCAACTGCCTCCAGAGCTCGTTTATGCGCCATCGTGCATTCATCCGAAATTATGATTTTGCAGTGCCCGCAATCCAATAAGATAACCTTACCTCTTATACTCAAACTTATTATCTGAAAAAATGTTCGAATTGATAAATATCGCGTTGAATTTTAATTGATCGTAATGCTTGTACCGTTTGCCGATGTGATACGCGAAATCAGTGTAACAATACACAAAACTCGAATGAATTGCAGCAAGAAAAATAGCACATACTCGTACATATGGTGAAATTCATGAAAAATGTCCTGCCTAAAAATAAAGGTTGTCCAATTTTGTTCAAATTTTGTTTATGAATGGTGCTATATACAAATAATATATCCGCCAAGATTTGGAAATTTTCGCTGAATATTGGCAGCATGGGCGGTGGTCCAAAATTTACTCTTCAAGCCATGGTGTTGTTGTTTGATTATTTCTTGTGCTTCAACCACCAAATATAAGAATATTTTATGACACCAATGTTGAGGACTTTTTCATGGGCTTTCGAATGGTTGAATCGTTTTTCGCAAAAATTTGCAATCTGACCTCATAAACGCAAAAATAATCACAAAAAATTAATTTTCGCGGATTCGGATATAATTAATTTTTTTTGAAATATTTTTAGATTAATAAGCTGATTTTCCCCCATATGTGTGCAAATTTTCAAGATGGCGTTTTTTGACACTCCTGAGGAAATAATTTTTAAACATCTCTCTATCTAAAAAAATTGGGTTTAAACATTTTAATGTTTATATTTTGTTGTTTGATCGTTATTAGATGTTCAGCTTTTGCATAAAAGTACCTTATGATATTCTAATCTTTTGATTTTATTCGCTTTTTTTATGTATTTTTGCAATACCACGTTAAATGAGCAAATTTGGAAGGAAGCGAATAAAATCAAAAGATTAGTGTATCATAAGTTACTTTTATGCAAAAGCTGAACATCTAATAACGACCAAACAACAAAATATAAACATTAAAATGTTTAAACCCAATTTTTTTAGATAGAGAAATTTTTAAAAATTATTTTCTCAGGAGTGTCAAAAAACGCCATCTTGAAAATCTGCTCACATATGGGGGAAAATCAGCTTATTAATCTAAAAATATTTCAAAAAAAATTAATTATATCCGAATCCGCGAAAATTAATTTTTTGTGATTATTTTTGCATTTATGAGGTCAGATTGCAAATTTTTGCGAAAAACGATTCAATAATTCGAAAGCCCATTAAAAAATCCTCAACATTCGTGTCATAAAATATTCTTATATTTGGTGGTTGAAGCACAAGAAATAATCAAACAACAACACCATGGCTTGAAGAGTAAATTTTGGAACACCGCCCATGCTACCAGTATTCAACGAAAATTTCCAAATCTTGGCGGATATATTATTTGTATATAGCACCATTTATAAACAAAATTTGAACAAAATTGGACAACCTTTATTTTTAGGCAGGACATTTTTCATGAATTTCACCATATGTTTAATAGAAAACTTTTTTGTTTAATAGAAAATTAATAAAAAAATTGGATTGAAAAAGAGAGCAGTAGATAGGAACAGTAGGCATCAAGAAATAACAATTTTCGATTTTCCCAATTTTCCGACTTTTCCGGAGGGTTTTCCCAAAATTTTCTTTCGTAACAACCTTCTCCAGGCAAATACGAACAACTGAAAAAAAAATTGAGCCAAATCGGTCCAGCCGTTCTCAATTGATGAATTACTATACATTTTTCACACCATTTTTATATATATAGATTTAGTTTCGATAATATTTTCCAGAAAAATGAAATTTCGACGAAATTTTCTAGAAAACATTAAATTTCAGGAAATTTTTTAGAGAAAAGCAATTTTAAGAAAAATTATACAGAAATGCAATCCAAAAATTTTTCTAGAAAAATGCAATGTCAACAAAAATTTTCAGAAAAAATCAATTTTGACGCTATGTTTTAGAAAAATAAAATTTCTACGAAATACAAGATTTCAACAAAATTTTTTAAAGACCTACAAATTTGAAGGAATTCTCTAAAAAATTGTAAATTTTATGGAATATTCTAAAAAATGCAATTTCAAAAATTTTTCTAGTAAAATTTAGTTTTCTATAAAATAGCAATTTTTATTAAATTTTGTAAAGTAATTGCAACGAAATTTTTGTAGAAAAATGAAAGAAAAAAAACAACAAAATTTTTCAGAAAAATGCAATTTCGACGATATTTTCAAGAAAAATTAAATTACTACGAAATATTGTAGAGACACTAGATTTCAACAACACTTTTTAAGAAAAATATAAATTTGAAGGAATTTTCTAGAAAAATGTAAATTTTATGGAATATTCTAAAAATATGTTATTTAAAAAATGTTTTTAGTAAAATTTTATTTTCTATAAAATAGCAATTTTTTATTTAATTTTCCAAGGTAATTGCAGCGAAATTTTTGTAGGATAATTCAATGTATTTTTTTTAGAAAAATGCAATTTCAAGGAATTTTTCTAACGAAAATTCAATATTAGCGCAATTTTGCAGGAAAAATAAAATTTCGAGGAAATTTTAAAGAAAAAATACAATTTAAACGAAATTTTATTTTATAAGTCATATTAGAAAATAAATATAATTTACTAAAATTTTGTGTTGGAAGTGGATATTTTGTACATGGTTGTGGGGAGCCGTATGGTTGAAAGGGTTGCGTAGGCCTGATGTAGTGTTTCACATTTCATGTACCAACATTGTTTAAAATAAGGACATTTAGTACTTAATATTAAGTCAATTTACATAATACAGGGGAAATAGATCACAGTTTAATGACGAAAAGTCATTATTATAATGATTAGGACGTCCGTCCGTTAAGTTATTCACAAAGTACAGTTCGCTATTTCACTCCGATGTTGATGAAATTGGTATCAATATGTAAAATCAGAACAAGTAAAAGCGTTAAGTTCGTCCATGCCGAATGTTATATACCCTCCGCCATAGATTACGTTCAATTTTATTACTGAAAAAATCTTTGGATATGGAGCAAATCATGAAACGATCCTTTTTGTTTAAGTAAATTTTTAGGCCGCAAATTCTTTAGCCAAACTCTTCACCTGAAAAATGTGTTATTTATGGCTTAAAATAGCTTTTTTGAGAGCTACATCTAAACGGGAACTACAACAATATAAAATTTTATTTGTATAAATTTTATATAGATTAATTCTTGCCAAAATAGAATACAAACCGCAAAGTTTCAGCGAAATTTTTTAGAAAATTTGTTTTTATAGCTTAAATAAGCCTTTTTCGGGGCGACATCTATAGGTGGATTATAACAAAATATGAACTGATTGAAAAAAATATGACTGCGATGAATTCTTGTCTTAATTAAATACAAACAGCAAAGATTCACTTAAAATGCTTAGAAAATATGGTGTTTATGGCTTAAATACGTATATTTTGGAGCGACTTCTGTAGGGTGACTATAACAAAATATGAACAGATTTGTAAAATTTTTGCTGTGATGAATTCTTGTCAAAATAGAATTCAACAATACAAAATTGCAAAGTTACTGCTAAATTGCTTTAAAAATGAGGTATCTATGGTTTAAAACCCGTATTTTGGAGCGACCTCTATGGCGGAGCTACATCAAAACATTGACCGATATGGCCCATTTGCAATCCCAAACAAGCTGCAACTATAAGAAATATTTCAACGTAATGTGATCAACCCAGCTCTATTATTACGGACTGTAGCGTGATTACAACAGACGGATTGACCGTCGTCTTAGAATTTTACGACGATTGGAATATAACTTTATGGGGTTTCAGATCTATATTTAGAGGTTTTACAAACGGAGTGACAAAATGAATATACCCCCCCATCCTATGGTGGAGGGTATAAAAACAAGATTGATAAATCTTGACAACATTTGTTCTTATCTGCTCTGATAGGGTGGTGAAGTGTGTTAAAAAGTCGGGACCGCGTAACTTTAGCCCTGCCCTAATGTTTTTTTGTGTAGAAGAAAATTACGGCCATAACACAGTCATTTCCTAGCCAGTACATTTATTACAACAAGTGGACTTATTGAGTGTCGTCCAACAAATTATATCTCCATGGAGAATTCTGAATCTGGCCATCCCGTGTTCTACCTGTTGCATGTTTACAAGTTCATAGCGTTACCTTGGCTTTGGACTATCCAGAATGTTTAGCTTGAAATATATTTTCCTATTTAGCAAAACAATATCAGTGCAAGAATTTCATTATGTCTAAAGATAGGTTCTACAGCTGATAGTTTATACTTCCTGCTGATGAGAACCAACTCGGCTTGTGTTTGACTTACTCCCACTCCAAAGCCTACTTTACACCATAGGAAACATTGTTATTTTACGAAAAGGTATAAATGTATTTATTTTTAAAGTAAATACATTTACTTTAATTTGTTATATTTATACCCTACACCACACTGTGGTACAGGGTATTATGACTTTGTGCATTTGTTTGTAACACCCAAAAGGAGAAGAGGTAGACCCATTGTTTATTATACCGATCGACTTGTAATCACTTTCTGAGTCGATTTAGCTATGTCCGTCTGTCTGTCCGTCTGTCTGTCTGTCCGTCTGTCTGTAGATGTATTCTTGTAATCAAAGTACAGGTCGCAATTATGGTCCGATCTCAACGAAACTTTGCACATATCTTTTTTTAGGCCCAAGGACGATCCCTATTGAATTTGGTTAAAATCGGTTCAGATTTACATATAGCTCCCATATATATGTACCTCCGATTTGGCATATATGCACTGTATAAGCAACATTTTGTAACCGATTTGTACAAAAATTGACAGAGAGTAGTCTCCTGATACACTTAGATACAATACAAAATTTGGGGGAAATCGGTTCAGATTTAGATATAGCCCGCATATATATGTTACCCCCGATTTGACATGTTACCCCCCATTTAAAATGTTAGCGCTGTACAAACTGTATTTTATATCCGATCAGTACGAAATTCGGCAGAAAGAGGTTTCTTATTACATGAAGGAATACTGCTAAATTCGGAGAAAATCGGTTCAGATTTAGATATAGCCCCCATATATATGTTACCCCCGATTTTAAATTCAATAGCTGTAGAAACTGTATTTTATATCCGATCACAGCGAAATTCGGCAGAAAGAGGTTTCTTATTACACGAAGGAATACTGCCAAATTTGGAGAAAATCATTTCAGATTTAGATATAGCCCACATATATATGTTGGCACCGATTTGACATTCAAGCGCTGTAGAGACTGTATTTTATATCCGATCAGTACGAAATTCGACAGAAAGAGGTTTCTATTTTACATGAATGAGTATTCAGGGAAAATCGATTCAGATTTATATATAAGCTCCATATATATGTTCCTCCTGATTTGGTTACAAAGCGCTATAGAAGTTGTACTTTACTTCCGATCATTACAAAATTCTCCAGAAAGATGTTTCTCAATTTAGGAACGAATATTGCTTAATTTAGCGATTATCGGTTCAGAATTAGATATATCCGCATATATATGTTCTTACCCATTTACCAATTATTCCAAATTATTATCGCAATAACCCTTATCGCATTGTTAGGGAGGTGTAGGGTATTATATAGTCGGCCCCGCCCGACTTTCTGCCTTTCCTTACTGGTTTTTATATTGATCCAATGTGAATGAAAGTGCTATGCATTAATACTAAGGCTTACTCATCATCTTCATTAGATATTCTTTCCATTTGCAATCTTGATGTACGAATGCATATTGTTTTTTACCACACCCTAATCCAACCAAGCCCCTTAGCCATCGGTATAACATCATTCGCAATGACGATGATTTCTGTTTTCAAGATTTCATTTGCAAGTAACACAAAAAGAAAAAACAAATCCAAATAAACACATAATTACCAGTTTTCTATAGAAAAATTCTACTCAAAACCAGGCATTAAGTAGTGTTTGTTATTTTTAATTTCTTGTTTTGAAATTGAAACGGAAAAAAAACACAACCAACAAATGATAAGAAATACAAATCACTCAATCGTTGGCATTTCATTTAAATTTAGATTCTAAATCACACTCGAATCTCAGCGAATGTCTCAGTTAAGTTCAGAAACTGGTGAAGATCACAACGCTAAATAAGTAAAACGTCTAGAGCAAAATCAATTGCATTTAAGCCAAATAAAACAACAAAAATGAAATTGTTCGCAGCAATTTTAGTTTTGCTGTGTCTCCATCAAAGTGAATGTGGGAGTAGGATTGTCTGTTATTACGATGCCCAGAGTTCATTGAGAACAGGTATGTATATATTATGATCCTCACTAAAGTGAGGCTATATATAAAATACCTATATAAAGATTTTTTATTTAATACTCCCATTTCTCTTCACATTTTAGGTTTTGCCCAATTTCCTCGAGCCAGTGTGGAATATGGAATGCAATTCTGCACAGATCTCATGTATGGCTATGCCGGTCTGACACGTGAAACCTTTGAAATTGCCAGTCTCAATGTGGAACTTGATATGTTCCACTATCGTCAGATAACTGCTTTAAAGCAGACATATCCTAGCATGAGAATCTTTCTGAGTTTAGGCGGTGACAAGGATAACGATGAGGTAGACCCCATGAAATATATTCATCTCCTGGAAGGTGGCAAACCCATTCAAGACAACTTTATTGAAAGTTCGGTGACCTTGTTGCGAAACAATGGATTTGATGGCCTTGATTTGGCCTTCCAATTTCCACGTAATAAACCACGTAAAGTTCATGGTACAGTGGGAGCGGCTTGGAAAAAATTCAAAAAACTTTTCACCGGTGATTTTATTGTTGATCCCGAGGCTGAGACGCATAAGGAGCAATTTACACAATTGGTCCACGGTTTGAAGACGGCTTACAATAATGTCAATTTGACACTGTCCTTGACTGTGTTGCCTAATGTAAATTCCACATGTAAGTAGAAAATTTGAAAAAAGCAATATTTAAAACATCTGTAGACTTCTAATCTACAAACGGAAGTGTTTCATTCGGATTGAAATATTTGCGTTGTTTTTGTAAAAACATTCATTGAAGGGAAATTAATTCATACACTCTGAAAAAATCGCTTCTGTAGTTATATTATTGGGTCAGAATATTTAATATCGACCTAGGTAGTTTATTTTTGGCTAAAATGTTTACAAGCAGTTACAAATAGGTAAAATAAGATACCGCTATAATTTTTTTGTTGAATTTTCTTTGAAAAAATTAAACAAAATAGTTTTTGTGTTTTACGAAATTTGTAACTGCTCTCGAATGGCTGAACCGATTTTTGCAAAGTTAACTTTGTTTTTAAGAGGAAACAATGCACCATCTTTTGTAAAAAAATGTTGACCACTCAATTGGTCATAACTATTTGCACTATTGGGTATATGAAACCAATGCTTTTCCGTCGTATAGAAAATTTTATTGCCAATCCAGACATGTTGATACACGCTGAAAAAAAATCGCCTCTGTAGTATATTGTCCCAAACATATTCTGCTTGAAACATATATACTTTTAGGGTGCACTCCAAATATATAAATTTGACACATACAAATATTATATGTTTGGGAGGATGTTGTTCTAGACAAAACTATGTTTACATCCTAATATTTATACCCTACACCACACTGTGGTACAGGGTATTATAAGTTTGTTTCACGGCAGATGTTTGTAACACCTTAAAATAACACAGCTAGACCCACCTTAAAGTATACCGATCGACTCAGAATCACTAGCTGAGTCGATTTAACGATGTCTGTCCGTCCGTCCGTCTGTTTAGAGTATTTCGCGGCTGTTAAGATCGCTATTGAATTTGGTTGAAATCGGTTCAGATTTAGGTATAGCTCCCATATATATCTTTCGTCCGATTTGGCCCTTTAGTCCTATAGAAGCTGTATTTTACATCCGATCGTTTTGAAATTTAGCATGGTAAAGTTTCTTGATCCATGAACCAACATTGCTGAATTTGAAGAAAATCGGTTAAGATTTAGCTATAGATCCCATATATATGTTTCGTCCGATTTGGCCCTTTAGTCCTATAGAAGCTGTATTTTACATCCGATCGTTTTGAAATTTAGAATGGTAGAGTTTCTTGATCCATGAACCAACATTGCCGAATTTGAAGAAAATTGGTGCAGATTTAGATATAGCTCCCATATATACATATCTTTCGTCCGATTTGGTCCTTTAGTCCTATAGAAGCTGTATTTTACATCCGATCGTTTTGAAATTTAGAATGGTAGAGTTTCTTGATCCATGAACCAACATTGCCAAATTTGAAGAAAATCGGTTAAGATTTAGCTATAGCTCCCATATATATGTTTCATCCGATTTGGCTCTTTAGATCCAATCGTTTTTATACCCTACACCACACTGTCGTACAGGGTATTATTTAAGTATAAAATGTCCCAAAAGTAAATTTATTTAAACAATTTATACATGAATTACCATATTTATATATCAGAGTTATTCAATATTACGAGAGTGGTGTAGGTGTATAGTCGGCACCGCCCGACTTTAGCCTTTCCTTACTGGTTTTTATTTGCATATGTTATTTCCCAAACAAAGATCTATTTGCGTGAATTTATATCTATTCTTTAATTGTTTTAAGTTTTCAGCAATTGAAAGGTCATTTTTAAATTTTTTAAGGTTAGTAAAATTTTTTTATAATTGAAAATAATGACTGGGAATAGTTATAAAATAAAAATAAGTGGTTTCAAATAGAAGTTAATGCTAAGTATGCCATTTTTAATAGGAAAGCATAATTCGAAAACATGGAAAAAATTAAAACTAAAGTTCGAAAAAATCAGCAAAGTTTTGAAAATCTTTTTTTTTAAATAAAATATATTTGGTAATATTCATAAACAATAATTTTATGTGTACGAGTATTTAAACACATATATTATTTGAGAAAATTAGTTCGCAAATATATTTTATTCTAATATATTAACATATGCGTTCTAAATACATTTTATTGATTTTCAAATAAAATTTATTTGCTCGAAAATATATAATAATTAAAAATGTATGTTCCAGTATATTTTCTTTCGATTCAAACAAATCACAAAAAGGGATTTTGCCCCGTAAAATACTAGCACACGGTAAGGGAAAAAATGACAAATTCAATTTTCTATTGCAGATATCTCGGTAACTGTACAAGATAATTCTTAGGTGTAAAAAGTTTTTTGTAGACCTCAGTTATTAGAACACACACAAAAATTTTTATAAATCGGAAGACAACTTTGAGGCCCTCTAGCTCCGCCCCTGCCTGACAGAGGGGGCCCAAAAATAAAACTTAACTTCTCTAACACGTCTTCATTTACCATGCCAAGTTTGGTCGCAATCGGTTGTTTGGTAAAGAAACGGTCGAATTATTTCCCCTTTTTGAATACGTACCACTGTGCAGTGTTTTGCAAAAACTGACAAAACTTGTCAGACTAGTCTTGGTATTTCGTCCATAACTTTTAGAAATAATATTGAGTCTAACAAACATTTTTTACTGTTCTGGATTTGTGAGAGAGCGACGAATATTCTGCAATTTTTTCAACAAAGGTTTTCTCAAAAAAACAATTGCAAAAAATTATTTTTAAAATTTTCAAAAATGGCGCAAAGTGTCCTCTTCAAACAAAGTAAAATTTGCAAAAATCGTTTCAGCCGTTCGAGAGCAATTACAAATTTCGTAAAACACAAAAACTCATTTTTTTAATTTTGTCAAAAATTAAAATGCTCACAACATTTTTTAAAAAAAAAAATGATAACAAGATCTTTTTTACCTATTTGTAACTGCTTATAAACATTTTAGCCAAAAATAAACTACATAGGTCGATATTAAATATTCTGACCCTATTCCAAATGAAATTTGCAAAAATATGTTGTATAGTTGTTTAATATTTTGATATGGCTCCACCATAGATGTCCCCTCCAACTGTCATTTTTTTTAAGCCAAAAAAACTAATTTCAAAGCAATTTTGATAAGATTCGTCGCAAAAAATTGCTCAAATCGGTAAAATTTTGCTAAAATGCACATGCGAGGTCTGTTCAATGGAAAAGATAAATTCTTTTCGACCTCGACCTTGACACCCCTGAGATATATTTTAGCTCTCGCTAAGAGCTTTCTTTTTGCCATTGACCGATTCCCGATCCGACATACCGTTAAGGAGCTAGAGAAAAAATAATATTTCCGTTCACATTTGAAAATGATGCTAAGTCCATTTTTTTTAAATCCAAAAAAAAAACACTTTCCAGTCGACCTACTACCTTGACACCCATGAGCAATATTTTAGCTCTCGTTAAGAGCTATCTTTTTGCCATTGACCGATTGTGGCTATGTGCCACACAGCAAATGAAACACTTGAATTGTTGCGAGAAAAGTTTGGAGATTCGATTATTTCAAGAAATTGTGATATTGAATGGCCTCCAAGAAGTTGTGATTTAACACCATTAGACTATTTCTTGTGCGGTTATTTGAAGTCATTGGTCTTTCGAAATAAAGTCAATACTGGACAATATTGTACAATATAGAAGGGTATATTGGAAAAAGTGCTCGAAAATTGGGTTCATTGAATTCGTTCCTGCAGAAGAAGTCGGGGAGGACATTTTAATGATGTTTTATTTAGAAATAAATTGTATCGATTTTACTTCACATTAAATAAAAAGCTTTTGAATTTCCTTTAAAAATAAATGTGTTTTTTTCAAAGAAATCATATCACTCTTATTGAAAAACCATGTAGTACCTCCCCCGCAAACGGTTTAAAAAGTAGTTAAATATCGATTCTGTAACAACTTTTACACTACGTATTCGAATCATCTGAAATTTCACACATAGTATTAGTTTATTAGTCGCTATCACCTCGAGAAAAATTGGCGGAGTTCCCACGCCCCTTTCGGTACCTCAAACACAAATGCACCATGGTGCACAAAAAGATAACAGCTTATAGCGTATAGTGGTCGCTGTCAGATGTGCTTATTTCAGTGGTTTTCTCAAAAAATCAAAATGTTCAGTAGAGTCCAAATTTTGTTTCATTTCGCAGTACATTTGTTGGGCAAAATGGGCGCAATTTTTTAATTTTTTTTGGTACCTCCCAAACAAAATTCCCAAAATGAAAATATTAAAAAAATGTTTTTAAGTTTCCCTTATTTTTTTCAAAATAAGTCATAATTTATACGTTACATTACATACATTTATTAATAGATTTTCCAAATAGGCATTGTTTTCTTCGATAGGCTGCTATTTTTCAAAAAATGGTACAAACAAAATGTTCGTAATTTTTATACCCTTCACCATAGGGTGGGGGGTATATTCATTTTGTCACTCCGTTTATAACACCACTAAATATTAATCTGAGACCCCATAATGTATATATATTCTTAATCGTCTTAAAATTCTAAGACGATTTAGCCATGTCCGTCTGTCCGTCCGTCCATCCGTCCGTCTGTTGTAATCACGCTAAAATCTATAATAGCCCCTTAGAAGTATTACAACGTCGTCTGCGTGAAAGACTGGTTTAAGTCCTTCATTGGTGAGGGCTTTTAGGAGACTGTGTATCGTCGTAACTCATAGAAGAAGCGATAAAATGCCCCCCTGAGGTATAACACGATTTACCATGTCTCTAATTTTTACCTCATATGACCCACAAATAATCCACCTATTCCTTAGCATATTGTTGTTCCAGTTTTTCAGTCAACCTGAAACTCGTCTAAGGACTGGACGGTCTGTACATTGTTAAATGCGCCCTCAATGTTTATGCAAACAGCAAGTGTATACATTTCTTTACTGAAGGACTCTTCTATGTGGTGAACTTCCTCATGCAGAGCTGTTTCAACTGATCTTCCTTTGACATAGGCGTGTTGTTTGAATTTTAGCCTGTCATCCGCTATTTTACTTTTGACCATGTCATCAATTATTCGCTCCATTGTTTTTAACAGGAAAGAAGTTATGTAGGCTAATGGGTCGATAAGCCTTTGGGGTCGTATAACTCGCCTTGCCAATACATTTTCATTCTGTAACTGTTCCTCTGTTGGTCCAGCATTACCAGTCGGAAAATGAGTTTTCATCTAGAGCCTTACGGTCTCCTCTATATTTTCCGTCCTTTTACCCGTGTCATCCACCAGTGTTTCGGTTTGGATATAAGTTTTTGACAGGAACTTTTTCATTTTAGACATGCTGTCATTTAGACATGCTGTCTACCTGCTCACAGAAAAGCCTGCAGGAGTTACGTTTCGCCGATCTAATGATTTTATTGTATTCTTTGAGTCTTCTGTGGTAGTCGTCCCAATATACTGACTGTTTTTTACGTCGAGCTCTGTTGTAAAATCTGCGGACATCTTTGCCAATCGAGCGAATTTGTCCTGTCATCCAGGGTTTCTCATAGGCATTTCCTTTCTCGAAGTGGGCAACTATCTTCGAATGGTTTAACAAGAGCCTCGGTAATCTTCTTCACATTGATATCAATGTCTTCTGCACATAGATAATCGGTTGTAGGCTGGTCCAATCGATTTCTAAGTAGATTTCCGAAATTAGTCCAGTCGGTCTTAGCCTTATTACGGAAACTTATTTGGTTTGGCGGTGGCCGTGCAATTTTAAACCTTATATAACGGTGGTCCGAATTTGTTTTCTCCCATTCAATATCTACAACTTTGCTTCAGACACAAAAGCGATATTCCGTACGGTATACCGAGAAAAAGTATAGAAAAAGTGCAAAAAATCTACCTTGAGCAAAAAAATCGTATGGCCATTAAATTATTAATTGACCCAACTTGACTAAACGAATGATGCAGAGTTTCTTATTTTTGGGGCTACTTTTACGTCCAATTCTCAGAACTGAGTCCCAAATCAATGAGCTGAAAAATGTCGTACTGTGTAAGATAGTAATGCACATTGATATCAATGTCTTCTGCACATAGATAATCGGTTGTAGGCTGGTCCAATCGATTTCTAAGTAGATTTCCGAAATTAGTCCAGTCGGTCTTAGCCTTATTACGGAAACTTATTTGGTTTGGCGGTGGCCGTGCAATTTTAAACCTTATATAACGGTGGTCCGAATTTGTTTTCTCCCATTCAATATCTACAACTTTGCTTCAGACACAAAAGCGATATTCCGTACGGTATACCGAGAAAAAGTATAGAAAAAGTGCAAAAAATCTACCTTGAGCAAAAAAATCGTATGGCCATTAAATTATTAATTGACCCAACTTGACTAAACGAATGATGCAGAGTTTCTTATTTTTGGGGCTACTTTTACGTCCAATTCTCAGAACTGAGTCCCAAATCAATGAGCTGAAAAATGTCGTACTGTGTAAGATAGTAATGCAATTTCTAAATACGTACTTTAGCGTTATCAAAATACGCTTTTTAGAGTAAAAAGAATACTCTCATAGAGATAGTAATGCTTTTTCACAATACGTACTTTTCGATTAAAATCTGGAACAAAAAGTTCGCAAGCATTGCACGATTTCCTCGAGATAAGATAGCAATGTATTTTCAAAATACGATTTTTAGAGTAAAAACAGGGCAAAACTGAACAACAAATTTAACTCTCACATAGAGCAGCGATATTTTATTTGTTGTACATATATTTAATTTTTTTGTGGACCAATTTTCTCTTGAACCGCCCAACTTTGTGTCACTACGCTTGCATTTCTTTACTCTTGGATCCAATCCAAATAATCCATTTAATAAATAGTTTATTAACGCATTGTATTTTATTTTCTTTGAAACATTTTAATTAATTTTTTACCTAACTTTACTTTACAGGGTACTTTGATATTCCAAAAATTAAAGACAGTTTCGACTTCATCAATCTATTTGCCTTTGATTTCCTCACACCTGAACGTAATCCCGAGGAAGCTGACTATACTGCTCCCATCTTCCTGAAGGACGAACAGAATCGCTTGCCTCACTACAACATTGACTACCAGGTCGACTATTGGCTTCAAAATGGTTGCCCCGCCAACAAACTCAACTTGGGCATTGCCACCTATGGCCGCACCTGGAAGATGACCTCGGATTCGCAATTATCGGGAATGCCAGTGGTGCCCAGCACAGGGGGGCCAGGTGATGCTGGTGTGATGTCACAGAAAGCGGGTCTTCTTAGCTGGCCGGAAATTTGTGCTTTACTAAAGAAGAGCAACGATTCTGGTACGTTCCGCGGAGCCAATGCTCCATTGCAAAAAGTCATCGACATTGAGCATAAATATGGCAATTACGCCTTCCGACCAGCCGATGAAAATAATGAGAATGGCATATGGATTAGTTTCGATGATCCGGATTTTGCCGGTCACAAAGCCACCTATGCCAGGCAAAAAGGTATGGGCGGTGTGGCTTTGTACGATCTGGGCTATGATGATTTCCGGGGTCTGTGTACGGGTGCGAAATTTCCAATTGTACGCTCAGTACAAACGATTCTCGATTAAATTGTTATGTAATTTATAGGAAGTACATTTCTAAATTGATTAGAAGAGGTCCAGTAATGTAATGACTTGTGGTTGTAAATAACTATATTATATTTAACAAATATATTTTTCTGCTTAGCTTAGAGTGACCTTAGCATCTAGACATGTGTAGATTTGTTTACTCATTCATATGTATTTAAGATTATAATTACAACTCAAGTCGTTTGTTGTGATTTTTAGCAAATAAAATATATTAAAATCTAAATTGTTAGACTTAGTCATGGTTTTATTCGTAAGTATTTCACTTGTATTACAAATCCGTATGGCAGAACAACGAATATTTATTGCAATGGAAATCGTTAAAAACAATCTACAATGGTATGGAAAAACTGGCCTTTATAATAGATTTGTCTTTATAAGTATTTACTTATTTAATATGAAATTGCGTCGTGAATGAAATTCCAAATTCCTTATCTTAATCCAACAAATACACTAGTGTATTTTAACACGCTAAGAAAATACTCTTTGCACAGGAAAGAAATTTGAGACAAGAACTACAACGGGTGAAAGAAAAGACGGATTAAGTCCGGCCATGCCGAATCTTATATACAAAAAAATAGTAATAAAACTAATGATGACACATTCTTATATTAAGTATGCTACCTCGGCATCAATTCAATGACAATTTTCATTAAAATAATGAAAATTTACACGTTTTTTACGAAATTTTCCTTAATATAAAGTTTTTTGAATGTGAATTAATGACTATCTAATCATTAGTTTTGTATACGCGCTTCTTTAAATGTACGCATTTAAATTAAAGAAAAAAATCATTATTTTTGTGCCAATCCGCATTATTTTAAGTAATATTTCAATACTTTTAAGGATTTTCTACATTAACACTATGACGTAGACATGTCATAGTTTTAATGCCGAATCGGACTTAATTAACAGTATGAGATATTTGAGTAATAAATTTAAGGCTACGCTCCCCTTAAAGGAAAGGCTGTCTTGGTAATAAATTTTATGACTATTGTCATTATTTTTAAGAATACATACGAGAGAATTATACAATCCCTCCCTCTCTCGCTCGGAGAATCAGTTTTGTTTGGTAATGTGTGAATCAATAATTGTTATGGAATGCTAGAAGAGAAAATAGAGAACAGTTCTGTTGTTCGTTTT
The DNA here is from genome assembly GCA_963930755.1 of Eudasyphora cyanicolor. Taxonomy (NCBI): domain Eukaryota; kingdom Metazoa; phylum Arthropoda; class Insecta; order Diptera; family Muscidae; genus Eudasyphora; species Eudasyphora cyanicolor. Next base: position 207,477,759 of record OZ005737.1, on the reverse strand, counting down.
CTTTTAAATCGTCAGTTATTTACAAGCGATGGAAGGAAGCGGTTGTCTGCTTTCGGGACGCGGATTGTGAAAAAATTTGGTTGCTGTGAATATGTAAGTATACGTGCATACATACGTGCATATTGCACCGAAAATAATTTTAATATGGGCTGTTAACAGTTATTTTTGTTAAAGCATAGCAACAACAACAAATGAAACCGTCGTGTACAAGTCTGTATGCATGTGGTTATGCCGTCGGCGTCACCATCGATCTCTGTGATAAGGGAGGGCGTGTGTCATAGTTATTTTTGCTGTATGTTATTTATGGCGATGTACATGCGTTTTTGAAGGAGATCTTGTTTGTAAGTCCTGTGAAGAGATTTGTGCCAAATGGATGACAAAAATGTGAGTAATAGATTTTGTAATACTGAAAGAGACAATGGGAAAATGTTTAGGTACGTGAAAAATAATATTATTATCCTGAAATAAACATCTTATTGGCAATTACAAAATTAACAAAACACATTTTAATTGAAAGTATTTATTTATTAAAAATACCAGCGCATAATGCAGAAATGTAAAATTATTTGTGGCAATATAGAAATTTATTATTAATAATATGTTATACATATAACTATCTTTTTTAATTTTTTTAGTAAAATAATTTTAGAATGGGTCTTTTGTGAGAAGAGTGGCAAATTTTACCAAATATTTCAACGTAAGTATTATATATAAACGGCTGAAATATTTCTCTTAGTTTTCAGCGTTTTCCAATTGTGATATGTAAAATTTATTTGCATTTTTTTGTTTATAGATAATTTTATTTGATTTATTTTCAGAAAAAAATTAATTATTTTAATTTTAGATTACGCAATATTTGAAGATAAATGTGATGGATATATGAAAAATGCAGTGCTGAATGCCATTTATAAATTGCAACAAATAAGTGAGATTTGGAAACAATAGATTTGGAAACAATATTTGTAAGTATTATGTATTTCTGAACAAATATATTTTATTTGAAAATCAAGAAATTTAATTTGGAACGCATATATTAATGTATTAGAACAAAATATATTTGCGAACTGACGTTCACATATAAAATACGTGTTTTCACACAAACAAAGTTATTGTTAAAAAGTTTTCCAAATATAATTTATTTAAAAAGATGTTTTCCTTTTTTGAATTTTAGTTTAAATTTTTCCTTGATTTCGTGATCATAATTGCTTCATAAGTACTTCATAAGTACTTCATAATTAAACCTGCTGTTAGATTAGGCCCGTTTGGTCTAATTTTTGTATCGTTTCCTTTATAAATTATGTATAAATATATAAAGTATAAATTATTATGTATAAATATTGCCTTATAATTTGGTCCAAGGGATATTTTTGTTTTACTAAAATCAAAATAATAAGCGTTTTTGCTCAAAAATAATTGTAAATAAGCTGCTTTCTTTTCACGAAGTATTGAATAAAAATAAATATAAAATATTGTCTTCCATATTCATTTTATATGAAAAATGTAATGTTGACCAAATGGACTCTTAATCTAGGATTCGTACAGATTTGCTCATCTAACACCAGGGTTAAGAAAATCATAAGCAGCATTAGCTTTTGTTTTACAGAAGTAATTTTTAATAAGTTTTTGTAGTTTTGTTTGCTAACAAAACTTAAGATTTTAAAATCTAAGTCACGATTGATTTTTTTGAGAAAATTATTTTTGATAACTCAATTTATATGAAAAATGTCACTTTCACCACTTTCAAAACAATCAGTTTATATTATTAATAATATCTTACATAAATATTTTTTTTAACTTTTAGTACAGCACATTTTGTATGGATCTATTATGAGAATTTGTGTCGTAGAAGAGTGACTAAATATTTCAGTGTAAGTAAGTACATTCCAAAGATTTTAATATATCTCTTATTTTTCAACATTTTGTGACAGTTATATGATAAAATTTAGTTTAATACTTTATCGTATATAAATCATTCTGTTTGATTTCTATTCAAATTATTTTTATTTCAGTTCGCGCAATTGAACTTTATTTGGATATATGAAAAATGCAGTGGGGAATTAAAAATTTACAAATTGCAGGAAATGAGTGAGCATACAAACTATGTATATGATATAATAATATAATATTTGTTTTATATAATTTCTATTTAAATTCCAGCCAAATTCTGGGTTAAAAATCATTAAGGTCGGTTCCGATAAAAATTGTTCATGGACAACAAATAGAGAAACGAATCCCGCTACAGAATCGATACATAACAATACAATATTCGAATAAAAGTCAAACTTCATAGTGTGTTGGCCGATTTGTCTTTATATAATTACATATTGTTTTAAATTATAAAATGTTCAAGGTTATCCGTAATATGTATTATATTTTTTTGTATTTTCCAATATAAAATATAACAAATAAAATATTTATTTAGAAATATAAAGTGTTGTGTTATTGAATTTTCTATGAATAGTAAATGATTTCAAAGAAAATGATTCATTTAAAAGAGTAACATTATAATCAATATAATGTAACGAATTTTCCATACATATTTAATAAACTGTATTTAAATTCATGTATGCCTTAAATTAATTACCAGTATATTCTTATATCAAGTACAAACATTTTAAATTTTATTACGATAATGTTTTAAATTATATGATATTTTAATAAAAAAAAGCACGCGCCATACTTAAATTTACGCAAAACTGTGCTTATTTTAAGACCAAACTCAATTAGTTTTATTACCCAAAAGTCTTAATTCTATGAAATGCATCCTCAAAACAAATACTATTCACGTCTTTAAATTAACTATAAAACCTTCTTATTTTTATAGCGATTGTCTTTGGCTCGAAATCATTGCCGAAATCTTAAACTTTACGAAAAATTCATTGATTTTCAGTACGCATTTTTTTCAGTGTACCATCAACCATGGATCGCATCTGAATGGTTTCGGGTACAAATAATGTAATTTTACCAAATTTTGAGGGTTTTGTGGTGTTACGAAGTCTAATCTTGAGGAACCTTTGTATGACGTCAGTTGACATTTGTGGTCTCTATGACGTTAGAAGACAAATCGGAAAGATGCTATATAAGGGGCTAAAATGGTTTGTTGTTTTGCAATCTTGTTTTATGAATTTTTACGAAGAGTATTCAAACAAATCGCGAAATTCAATATTTTCGAACGGTCAGCTTCCAATTTCTACGAGCAAATGAAAGCATTTGCAAGAATTGAAATCTATTATTTCATCGGATTAACATTACTTTTATCACAACATAAACTATATAAACAATTGAATTATTATAAGGTATTTATAGGGAATCACGAATTCTCTCAATTGGCTACCCACACTTAGTATTGCAAAATGTCTGCGAATATAACCCTACCAATAGCCATTTATTTACTATTTAACCATAGACAGTTTGGCATTTACTTTCAAAATATTTTTTAATTTTAATTGTGTTCAGCATTTTTTATTTTCAATATAAATTTAAATTCAAACAAAAGCTGTTTTAGTTACAAATTCCACCAAACATAGACAATTTTCGAAGGATAAAAAGGGTTATATTTCAGAACTTCGCGTATAATGGGTTATATTAATTTGTATACCCTACACCACACTGTGGTACAGGGTATTATGACTTTGTGCATTTGTTTGTAACACCCAAAAGGAGAAGAGATAGATCCATTGTTTATTATACCGATCGACTTGTAATCACTTTCTGACTCGATTTAGCTATGTCCGTCTGTCTGTCTGTAGATGTATTCTTGTAATCAAAGTACAGGTCGCAATTATGTCCCGATCTTGAAGAAACTTTACACATATCTTTTTTTTTGCCCAAGGACGATCCCTATTTAATTTGGTTAATATCGGTTCAGATTTGGATATAGCCCCCATATATATGTTAGCCCCGATTTGACATGTCAGCGCTGTAAAAACTTTATTTTATATCCGATCAGTATGAAATTCAGCAGAAAGAGGTCTCTTATCATATGAATGAACACTGTTAAATTTGGAAGAAATCGGTTCAGATTTAGATATAGCCCCCATATATACGTTACCCCCGATTTCACATGTAAGCGCCGTAAAAAATGTATTTGATAACCGATCAGTGTGAAATTCGGCAGGAAGAGGTTTCTTATTACATGAAGGAATACTGCCAAATTCCGAGAAAATCGGTTCAGATTTAGATATAGCCCCCATATATATGTTACCCCCGATTTTACATGTAAGCGCTGTAAAAAGTGTATTTTTAATCCGATCAGTACGAAATTGGCAGATAGAGGTTTCTCATTACGTGAATTAACACTGCCAAATTTGAGGGAAATCGGTTCAGATTTAGATATAGCCCCCATATATATGTTACCCCCGATTTAACATGTAAGCGCTGTACAATCTGTATTTTATATCCGATCAGTAAAAAAATGTACACAAAGGGGTTTCTTATTATATGAAGGGATACTTCCAAATTCAGAGAAAATCGGTTCAGATTTAGATATAGCCCCCATATATATGTTACCCCCGATTTGACATGTAAGTGAAAGATGTTCCTAATTTTTTTATATAAGCGCTATTTTAGAGACCTGAAAGGCTTCAGCGGAAATGAAAATTAACACATTACTTAAACCAATTATTCCAAGGTAGTACCAATTATTCCAAGGTAGTACCAATTATTCCAAGGTAGTACCTACCTAACATACCCTGCATATATTACTTATATTGTGTACGACCAAAAATCGGACTATTTATTGTGTTAAGGCTAATAATAACCACAGTAAATGCAAATATGTTGAATATTATTATTAGTTCAATTTTTAATTCCACACATTATATTAAACTCCTCTTTGGAATAAGCCTTGACGTGGCGGGGGAGCTAAGTACTTTCGCAAAAGAAAGGAAACTAATTATACCAACTATTCAAAAAGAAATTCTTAATGTACATTACCGAGGTGGTGTAGGGTATTATATAATCGGCCCAACATTCGTTGGCATTTATTTTTTGGAAGATTATGTCTATCAAATGTTAACCGCGGCTACGTCTCAGATGGTCCATCCGTTGAGTCCAATTTTCGATGACTCGTTCGAGCATTTCGACTGGTAACTGGCGAATGATACGCGTAAACGTTGTTCAGGCGTAAGTCTTTCCATGATGAAATGCCAAACAACACTTAACAAAAATAACATGACAGCATGACACGACTCACACGAGATCTATAAAAAAAACTATTGAAAAGGTATCTCTACGTGGATCACCCGTTATATTATTAACCCTTATGGTATCTTTCGATGTATACCCTTATTAACATATTGTGGTATGATGAGGCAATGCTTATTCTGTTTACCAAATCAGTTTCTTTTTTTCACGAATTAAATATTATATTATTTGTTTAGTAAACTGCACAAAAAAACAATCTCTAAATAGAAGATTTCCCCTAAAATAACTTGTCTTAAAAAAGTGTTTTGGGTCAATCTGACCCAAAGATAGCACAAGGGTTAATCGTCGTTAAATTCAAAGTTGATTTAGCCATGTCCATCCGTTGTAACACGCTATAATCTATAATATTTGAGCTAGTTGGCTGATATTTGGTACATACTCGTATACTTCTTATATCTGCAGTTATGTTGGGCTTAAAAAGGCAATATCTGTCCATTTTTTGATAGAGCCCCCATATATGACATCTCTCCGATTTGAGTTCTTAACGCCACAGAGACCACAAACATGAACTGATCGGGCTGCAATTTGGTACACAGAGTTTATTTCTATCACATGCTATACATGGTGGAGGGTCGATCCATGGTGGGGGATTCGACATGGCCGAATTTAATCCGTATTTACTTGTTTTGTTTTATTTTAATTACACTATGCAACAAAAAAATGTTTGTGCGAGACCTAAAAGCTTTTTTGTATAGTTAGAGGCTATTTTATGAAACCAAAACAAAAAAAATTATTGTTTATTTTTTCAATTAACAATAAATTTCTAATTTCAGGGATGGTACCTTTAGTATTTGAACCATATTTTTTGAGGAATAAGCTCGATAAAGCCGTTATATCCAAAGACAAATAGAATATAAGAAGACATTCCTTCAGGCCGAAACGTCAAAATCTATCAGTTACGAACGAATAGGAATGAATTGTAACACGCGAAAAAACAGTATTCCGCGAACATTGATTGTACTTTTTTTTGCACTTATCGATTAATATTAATTTTTTAATAGTGACAATTACAAAAAAATGGGGGAAAACGGTCTGAAAATCCGCGAAAAAACTCACTCGTTGGAATCAAATTCCTATTCGTTCGTAACTGACAATTACTCGCTACAGGAAGGAATGTCTTATTAAATTATATTGTCTTTGGTTATATCATTTAAATTACAGGAAAATATGAGGGCTAGAAATGATCGGTACAGTAGTATTGAAACTTATGTCTTTAGTCTTCTATAACTTCGTTCATCTCAAATTTTCACAGAATATTTTTAAGCGATTCTCTCACTCAACATAACAAAAATTCCAAAAAGGAAAAAGTTTACAAACGTTACCCCCCTTAACGATACTGTTGTTTTACGTTTCAAAAGATACCAGAAGATTCTATAACATTAAAATCTGGATTTGAGGTGACTACGTACTTTGAAAAAGTACGGTTCAATGACCGACGATATTTTCCCCTGCCTCACACTACGTATGCCTGTTGGTGGTTGAATGAGCAATATTGTAAATTTAATGCGAAATATAGTCACAAGATACCGAATAGCCGAATCAGAAGGTCGCCCAAACTAACCATTAAATGGAAGAACTTAACCGAGCATGAATTTTGATAATAAAATGCAATAATCTATACCAAACTGAACATGTTTGATAGTAACATGTTACACGAAAACAGCTGAGCTGCCTACAACAGTGTTGCCAAACATTGACTTTGATTCATTGAGCCGGTGGTACATACACTACACATTAAACCTCTGCATCAAGACATTCATTTCTTCGTCTACAGTAGTGTACACTACTTCACTGCACACTGAAACGTTGTATATTGTACTCGATTGACAGCACCATAGAATGACCGAAAAAAAAACAACAAACACTTCACACTGTTTGATGTTTACAATCTAGTCGTGTACTCTGCTCGTTCGGCTGTTGTATTCTTTATACTCGTTTCAATTCGTCAAACGATGAGTATAATGAAGCGAGTACAGTGCTGTTTTCTATTTCTTCAGTATGTACACTAGTGTATTTACCCCTCAAAATCAATAAATTTCTAAGGTGGTCCGTCGCTCTTTATTGTTGCGTCTCTCTTTGAAATGACAATGAGTACAGTAGTGCAGTGTACACTGAAATCGAGTATTTCAGTTTTTGTGTACAGTACTTGAATGAGTGTACTTCTCCATTGTCTTGTTACTTATTTGTTTTGAAACCTGTTTGGCGGTTACTGTTCTCTTCACTCATTCATTTGTTTTGTCAAAATAGAGTGTGTGGCAGTAAGTATTTGATAAACAACTGAATGTCTTGAAGGCCATTCAAGACATTCATTGCAGAGGTTTACTACACATCCCCAGAACATGACAGAGCCTCCATACCATGGCTCACTGTTTGATAAATGAGCAGTTTTTTTTACAAAAAAATATATTTTGATGATTAATACTCAACACAGCGAACCTCAAGCTGTGAAAGCCTCAAGCCGTCAAAGCGAAATTCTGAAAAACATTTGCCCATTTTAGGTGGAACTTATGTATTCCCTCGAATTAAACTTAGCTCCTATTTTAAAATTTCAAAATGTGATATAGGGTGATCCAGCCATAATGCACTATCTCAGTTGTGAGTCACACGTGGCAAGCCGAGCAAGGGAGTATTTGGTCGATATTTTGTTTCACACTAATTGTCATAGATCCTTCTATCATAAATATTAAGAATACTAAAAACAAGTAAGAAAGCTTCAGTCGGGTAAACCGACTAAGGTATACCCTCACTTTGTGAGTAATGTATGGAATATTAAACGAATTATTCTGTCAATTTGTATGGGAGGTACCGGAATGTTTTTAACAAATACACATATTTTTCTCTGAATAGTAGATTCTTTAAATACATTGCACTGTGCCGAATTATAAGCATTGCACTGGTAACGTTATGAGATATTAAATTTGGTATGATTTGGCCATTTTGTGTGGGAGGTACAAAAAGGATAACGGCCATTTTTTACAGGGCTATAGACACTTCAAAAGCGTTACACTGTGCAAAATGTTGTGGCATTTACGTGCATTGGTACTCATGTTGTGAGCTCTTAACTTTTTGTGCAAAATTTTACCTTTGTGTCGGTGGTGTACAAAATTTCAAGTGCTTTTATACACTGGTATTAATGTTATAAGCTGTTATCTTTTGGTGCAAAATGGTACCTTTGTGTAAGAGGTACCAAAAGGGGCGTGAATATGACACCCATTTTTCACTGGACTCTAGGCACTATGAAAGCATTACACTGTACAAAATTTCAAGTATTTTTATGCACTGGTATTAATGTTATAAGCTGTTAACTTTTGGTGCAAAATGGTGCATTTGTGTGGGAGGTACCAAAAGGGGCGTAGCAACATGGCCCATTTTTCTCTAGTTGATAGCGACTAATAAACTAATGCAATGTGTGGAATTTCAGAAGATTCGAATAAGCAGTATAGCAGTTATTAAAGATTCAATATTTCACAACATTTTAACACTTTGTGGGGGAGGTACTAGAAGGAGTGGACCAATATGGCCCATCTTCGAACTTAGCCGGAGATAGAAAAAAATATTACCACGTACCAAATTTGAAGTCAATCGGTTACTCCTTTCGAGAGTTATCGTGCGCACCAGCCAGCAGACACACAGACAGACAGACAGACAGACAGATAGACAGACAGACGGACGGACATTGCTCATTCGACTTAAAATGACCCAAAACGAATATCCGCCGAACATACTTAGGGTCTTAGATCACTCCTTCGATGTGTTACACTTTTTTTCGTAGCAAATGATATATACCCTCGTCACACTAAAGTGAGGGTATAAAAAATATTATTTTATTTCCAATTAATATCCTGCGTTTAACATGGATCACTCAGCCCAGTTTTCGGCAAAATGCCAACGAAAATGTTGCATTTTTAGATTGACGCGAAAAACGGCTGATAAGATTTTGTTTAGGATCATCCCCTCTATTCGACCATGAATAGTTCAGAATATGAACTTCCCGTGTTTCCATTATTTCGGCTTGATAGACACTGCAGGAATCTGGTAGTCTGTGAGCTATATCTTGACTAAGTTCTTTACAGTGTACTCCGAGGCCAACCGTTTCATCAGTATAGAAGTGGAGATGGTTTATATTATCTGGTATTCTGCCAACCCGTTCATCTCTGGCTGGTATCATAGTGATTTAGTTAGTTTAGTCCACTCGATCGGTTACCATAGCACTACACTTTGATGTCCTATGTGACCAAATTGATTGTCATTTTAATCTTAGTGCCGCTCTGCTTGCAACTTCTCTGGCCACAATATTAATCCGCAGTATATGAAGTAGGGCTTGTAGAGACTCAGTCGCTGTAGCCCTTAAGCCTCCGCTTATGCACAGGCAGGCAGTTTTCTCTGAACCTTTATAGTAGGTTAGTGATGGTTAGTTGCCGTCCGCCATACCACAATGCAGTTTAACAGTATTCAACGAGCTAATGCTATATATATCCAATGGACGATTTTAAGAGTAAGTACGTAAGTCTAAATAATAATTTCCTGTATAGAATTATTCCTAGAAATGTTGCACATGTTGTTCTGAAAAGACTATATCCGTTTTATTTATCCGAGGATGAGGGTCCACATGTGGGACTTTATTCATCCTAAGAAGGAACCAATTATGTCTTGTTTGTGATAACGCCCAAACCGCTGCTTCTGGCCCATCTAGACAACTTGTTCTGAGCCACCTGTAGGATGTCTCTAAAAACGTTTTCGAATTTGCAACTTACTGCGATTGCCACGTAGTCCGCATATGCCACGACTTTGCAGCCAAACCGTTGTAGATCAAATTATTGGGGACAGTACTCCTCCCTGTGGGGTCCCTCTGTTTACAAACCTTGTTAGAGTTGTGGACCCAAGACATACTGTTATTCATCTTCTGAGAGCAGGCTTTCAATTAGTCTAATCAAGCTAGAGTTCACCATTAGATGTGGCAGCGCCGGAATTAGCGCATCTGAGTGAATGTTCTTAAAATTCCCTTATATATATTCCCGATAGGCTAATTGGTGTGAAGTCTTTTAGCCTAGTGTGCGATATCTTTCCCGCTTTTGGTATGAATACAACTCCATTGATTCGGAATTTATGAAAGCCTGATACAACCTTAAATTTACGGTAAACTACAAAAGGAATTTTGAGCACGGATTTTAACATAATAGATTTTGAGGAAAAACTAATAAATCAGTTTTTGGGGATTTTCGAGTTTAGTTTGGGATTTGCGGGATTTTCAGTAAACCGCGTCTGTAGAAGATGTAGCACCTGTGCGTGCTCGTCCAGTTCGTTTGGTGCGAGCATTTGGTCGATATCTTGTTTCACACATAATTGTCATAGATTCTTCTATCATAATAAGAAATTTAAAGATAATTCTCGGAAAACTTTTTGCTTTTTTACAATTAACATCGTGCGTTTTGGTGCGACCACCCTTTATTTGCAATTATTGTATTTTTGACACAGATTATTTTTTGTAAAGTAATTTTTTTTGTAATCAGACGAAAAGACAACAGGTGATCCAAAAGTTTTGTCGCAGTCGGATGTGTGGTTAATAAACGGCCAAATTATTTCCCTTTTTCAATTCCTAGCCCTGTGAGTCGAGAACATATCGGGAAAATGTTGAATATTGTATTTGAATTTTCCTTTGAAAGCTAATGAATTTTGAAGTATTAAATGTAATTAAAAAAAAAACAAATCTTAGTAAGGATACGATGATCTGCAATAGGATGTACAGCTTTTGGAATTAGTAATATGTAGTGTTATCATATGCCACACATATTTTTCTTTTATTTATATACACACAAGTAACATGAAATGTCTGATATATGACAAATGTGTATGTCAATATATGACAAATAGCCACTCTGGAAATACTTTACCCAGAAATAGTTCGGAATGAATAAATGAGTAACCCCATACAAGTGTCCCCATCCATCATCGAAATACCACAAAATAATTATAGAGAAGACCAACCAATTTGACTTATAATATAACATTTAAATTTTTTTCAGTTACACGAAATGATTCATCTCTCAAGAAATTTTTGTGACACAGATCTAAAATTAAATTACAATATGGATAGAGCATTAAATATGTGATTAAATCAGAGTATTTTGTGGTTTGAATATTATTGTCCAGAAGTAACATTTAAAAAAAAATGGTTTGATTTTAACTTTTATTAAAAAAAAGATCAACCAAAATTGCTTGTAAAAATGTGTACTCACTTACAGTACACCCAAGCTACAGTGTCTGTGTCGATTTTTTACCAATTACTCCAGTCTGACCTGTCGGGAATGATTATGTCTGAGAAGGACATTGAAAAAATTGATTGCCTCATTCAGTATAATTGAGTGGCACCAATTTGATGAGCCGTACAAACCTGACTCTCGCAAAAGCGTAGATCACTCTTTGTGGCGACACATTGCTCATAAGCCGTCGTTCTAAGAGGAATATCGGAAATCGGTACAACTTGTACCCGAAAAACCGTGTCAGAGTTCATCAACGCAATCGATTGCGATTTGAGAATGTCTAATGACTCCTTATTTGCGCAGCTGATTACGTTTCCGCTATTCCACTTATCTTCAAGCAGTCGTCGTCTATCAGGATTAATACCCCCTTCTGCAATTGCCTTGTCGATGACAGCCATTTTATGGTCTCCTCCAGACCTTCAAATGGCGATCTATCTATACTTTTCTTCACATTTGGTTTCGGATAGGGGTTCGACCGTCTACATTTCAAAGCCATCCTCTGTTGGCTTTGAAATCAAAAGTCGGTCCATCAAGAGAGGGCAGAGCCCCACAGAGCAAGGTCTTGCCTCTGTCGGCTTTGATATCAAAACGATCGCCATGGTGGTCGTCTCAATTAGTTATGCTGAGAAATTGGTGTAGATGGTGCAGATGAACTCAGGGAACTGGAATATGTGGCTGATGTGGCCCGGCATAAACTCAAAACGCACCAACGCACTGCTGTCGTTGACGTCTAAGTTACCGTGTCCGTCACGACGGGCCGCTGCCTTATTGGAAGGCACGCAGAGGGATTGAAGGTCTTGTATAATGACTTTTGCAGAAGCTGTGGAGATGAAGAGGAGGAAGAATCAACCAAAAAATGTCTGCTTATGTGCCCCGATCTCTCTAGAAGACGGCATGCAACCTTTGGCTCTCATTTCTTTGGGAGTTGGAATCCCCCAACGTTTGACCATTTTAAATCAATCAAATTGGTTCAACTGGCAAGGAATAACTTATGTTTTCCTTTAAGTCCCTTTAAGTTGCAGTGGTAACACAATGGACGGTATAGCCGGAGTGAGTCTGTTATACAGGCTTCCACTCTTAGCCTAAACTAAGACGGACTTCTTAGGCACGTTCGGGTTCTCTCGTTCAACTTTAGTTCCATTTCATCTTCATTTCATTCCTGATCAGATAGCAGAGCATGATCACATCCAATAAATTTAAAAAGCAGCTACATGTTATTTTATAGTATATCAAGCATTTGCTCTCTGGTCTTTGCCCTAACCTTCGAAGTACTTTGTTGGACAAGCGTAAGCGAATCGGTGATTTCCTCTTGCGGTGCCGGATTTTTACTTCTGCCTGTGTTTCCAATGCGGTCCACGTTCTGACCGACTCAATTGATTTCTCAACCATGTTTGATGATGCTGAAATCACAGTGATATCAAGATCCTCGTCAGATAGAGTCAGGTCATCCGGCAACGCGGCAGGGACGCTTTCGTGACTTAGACTCAATAGGGAGTATTCGTTGATTACTGCGGTCAACCGCTGGAGTATCTCATTGTGCTGTCTCATTATATTGCCGTGCAGCGTGTCCAGCTCGTCTCGGTCAGTCACGATCATTGGTCCAGTGTCATTCAGAGTCCGTACTTTGTATGGGTTTATGTGACAACATGGAGCGTTACCCACCAGAATATTGGCGATACCGGGTAGATCGGCGAGTCCCCACCAGAGAAGGTCATAATATCTCAGCGCACTAGAGAAGGAAATACTGTCTACGTGTCAGGACTTTGCTTTACAGCGAATACCCCAGAAGGTTGGATATGGAGTCCAATCTCAGGGTATTTGAGAAACTTGAGAAAGTAGACGCTGTAGTTTTAACCAACTAGCAGACAGAATCCCTAAAGTGGACAAGGAGTATTTCTGAAGAACAGAATGCTTCGACAACTTATATACGGCATCCCCATTAAAGGCGGCGCTCTCCAGATAAACAGCCGCCATCCAAAATGACCAAATTGGCAATGGAAACGCTGTTCCTCGGTCCTTTGCTGACGTTGCTAAGGACAGTTCAGTAGACACCAACAGGGGGAGGAAGCGAAAACATTCCCAGGACAGCTTGTTACTGGTGGTCATCAAGAGGGGACCAGGACCAAGTGGAGAGCGATTGAGAACGCACTGTGCTCTGTTTTCCTTGAAAACTGTACGGTTCAGTATTATGCGCTCAGTTGAGCGCTACCGCTGCGAATTGAAGAAGATTGGTCCAGGAGTGACCAAAAGGAGGACAGTCCGCTTCAGCCCAAAGCACATGCATGGATTCCGGCTATACCACCAAATGTGGAATCCATCACTAAGATGCTGAAGCTCTGCACTCATGGGCTTCCAACTGGAAACTGGAAGGTTGGTCGATTGGATGAGGCGAATATGTCTCGGAGGCACGCAATATTTGTACTGAATGTCCAGTCTCTATTACACCTCGCCAAGATCTGTCAGACTTCCTTGAAATGCCGAAACCAGTTATCCAGACGTCGTTCACTTAATGAGGGACTGTAGCAAAGCAGGTTCTCAATGCTCTCCACTTCTTCCTCATCACCACTGCTCCTACATAAATCATTTCACTCGGTACCTAACCTTTTGACGAGAGCTGCCCTACAGGTGCCGATGTGTGACCATCTTTCACTGAATTGGTTGATTGATTCTTACCTAAGCTTGCATGTGGACAGTGGCGCACCAATATATGCAATTTCTTCGAGATTTTATAATGTGGTCCCTTTTCCAGTAAGTCTTGTCAGTTCCCCGGGATATCCGTATGCCCAGGTACGCATATGTAGTGTATGTTAAACTGCTCAGCAATTTCGATAAGAGCTATTCGGCAATCGAGAACTGTTTGTAGGGATGGGACCTCCAGAGAATTGTGGCAGCCTGACCGTTCGAGGAAATGACAGCGACAGTGTTGGTGACTACGTTGCGACTCCGCAACTTGACGACTTCCGTTATTGCCATTATTTCGGCTTGGTAGACACTACATGTATCTGGTAATCTACGAGCTATATCAAGACTGAGTTCTTTACAGTGTAGTCTGAAGCCAAACTTATAATCAGGCTTCGAACAATTTGTGTAGAAATTGGGACATTTTCTATTTCCTGGTGTTCTGCCAACCCATTCCTCTCTGACAGGTATCATAGTGGTGAAGTTCCTCTCGAAAGTGAACACCATTGGTATATAGTCCACTGCTGGTATGAGTCCTACGAGGAAGAGCTTTTAGCGGACACCGATGAGGCAGTTATAATGACGGTGTCAAATTCCGACAATGGTCCAGCTTCTACAGATGAACATTTATCAATATAAGGCTGCAGAAGCCACATTTTCCAACCGATATTTTGGAAACTTTAAATAGATTAGTGTCTTGAACCTAGATTTATCGCAGCGATTTTTATGATAAACTTTTGCAATTTCGAGCAAATATACTTGTTTCTATTTTGCAACAAGCTGGTGTAGGATATCATTACTCGACTCTGCCTGTCTTAAGTCCTCTATATTTGTTTTTCATAAATTAAGCAGAAATAGCTAAAGTAGTTAAAAAAAATCCTGATGTTTCATTAAAATTTTCCCCGGAAAAATGGAAAACAAAAAATATTGAAAATTTTTCCAAGAATTTCCTTCACTATCTGTATACTCAAGAAATATTATTTCACCGTCTTAAAAATATGTACACGTCTATTACAGCTCATTTGTAAATCCCCATACTTCATAATGATGTCTCAGCTGTTACATATAATTTTGTTTATTTTCTTCATGTGACATCAGTGTTACGGCGTCGACGGCAAGCTTTGTTCGTATTCAAATCACATCCGAGTCAAAACAATGACGTGATCTTCGCGACGATTCTCGTCGATCGATTCCACACCGATTCTTGTTATCGCTTTGCATTGCGTTGGTTTTGCAGTAATCAGCTGAGTTCGAGTCATTTGTGGCTTTGCTTTGCATAGAGCGATCGCCAAGACGACGCCACCGCAACGAAAGCTTTAACTCAATATCAACATTGAGAAGTGTGACTTTCGTTTGTTTGTGTTTTTTTGGCTTTTAATTTAGTTTGATGTTGTTTTTCTTGTTTTGTAACGAAAACAGAGAAGCTAATTAAATGTACCATTTTAAGCTCTTTCCAAAAATTCTCATTTCATTGGTGGAATCGCACAGATCTTTAGTGTCACTTCAACTTTTGGGCATTTCGGTTGCTTCGTCCAAAGAATAAGTAAAATTTTGTAAATCTGCAAAATAGAGTGAGCGCGTGTGTGTGGTGATCACCATGAAATTGTTAATAGTTTTGTTATCGCTTGTCGCCGGCATTTATGGAGCGACGAATAGCACAGCCAATATGGTCTGCTATTATGACTCCGGCAGCTTTATACGAGAAGGTAATATTGTTTGTGGGGATTAGTTAAATTTTGTGAATGGGATTATGTCTTATGAATACTCGTGACTCGAGGGAAATGTCTAATCAAAACACATAACTGATAACTTTTGGATTTCTTAGAAAACATGAATTGATTTTATTTTATTTGGAAACTATTGCACACACATGCCCTATATTAAAGCGCCTTAGGGCAAAAATGTATAGAGTGTGATTTAAACTATCCTACACTGAAAACAAATTTTGTTTTAATATTAAAGACGCCCTTCATCATTAAAATATGTACATTTTGTACTTAAAATATAGATAATTTCATTATTACTAAGTACATTTTTTTAATTTTAAGTACAAAACGCACATATTTTACAGATTATGAGCATCTTTGGCGCAAATCTTTAATTTTAAGACCATTTCTTTTCTGTGTAAGAATAAAATCGGTTCTGTAGTACATTTGGTAGAAAAAAAATTATTCTTTAGAAAATAACCTTTTGTGTATAAGTCTGAAAAAAAAATCGGAAAAATGCAAATATACCCAGAGAAAAGTTATAAGACAGCATAAAAATATTCGCAGATCATAGTATTATTGTTAAAAATCGTTAATTATTACGGTAATCATGACTGTCATGATAATTTGTTTGTTTGTTATACCCTACAGCATACTGTGGTACAGGTTGATTTTTTGACAGATCTTTGTTACACCGAGAATATTAGAGTTAGACCCACCTTAAGGTATAGCGATCGACTCGTCTGTCTGTCCATCGTCTGTCTATTTCTTACGTACAATTCGCAATTTCACTCCTAACTACCTGAGATTTGGCAATAAGGGAAGAATACTATTTAAATTTGTAAAAATCGGTTCAGATTTAGTTATAGCCCCATAGATATGTTCCTTCCGATTTTGACTTTTAGCGGTGCAGAAGCTGTATTTTACATCCAATCATATTGAAATTTACCATTCGACGCTTATATTGAAAATAATATATCTAGAGATGCATTGAACCAAGTGTCATGAAATTTGGTATGAATGCTTTTGACAGCTCTGTGCGAGACTCAACAATAATTGGTAGATATCGGGTAATTGGATGTGATCCCCCCTAAACGACCCCGTTTATGAAAACAATATATTTAGATAATCATTGCACCAAATATCATGACATTTAGTGTGAACGCATTTGACAAAATGGGAGATGTCGGATACGTGGGAGTGAACCAGCCCAAACGACCCCAGTATTGATAACACTATGCAACAAACTGTTTGCCGAAGGGCTGGTGTAATATGAAATCCTAAACACAAAAAAAATATTTAAAACATGCTTGGTAGAATTGACTGCAGTTTCGATAGACACCACTCTATCATCTTCAGAATTCAGTAGCAATAGTGTATGTCTTTAACTTAAATCAGCTGAAATACTTATGGAAGCAGTAAATTGAATTTAACAAGAACTGCTAACCAAACCCGTATTTTGCCGAACTAAGTCAACATACTAAAACTCTCATACCAATACATTTTTGGTTTTTGCTTGGGTTCGCATCGCAGTAGTGATACTGTTCTATGAACCGTACGTTATCGTAGTGTACCGTTCGTCGTGTTCTAAGAACGATACTTTATCATAGTGGTACCGTTCGCGAACAGTAACACTAAAAAAATAAATAACGTTAGTGTTCTCTGAAGGAACCGTTCCTATAACGTACTGTTTTTTTCTGAACACTGAAAAAAACGTAATTTTCCAGGAAAATGGTGAAAAATTCAGCAAAATTAAAAAAATACAAGTAAGAAAGTTTCAGTCGGGTAAACCGACTAAGGTATACCCTCACTTTGTGAGTAATGTAATATATAACATTACACCAAGAAATCTGTCAATTTGTGTGGCAGGTACCAGAAGGGGTTTTCCAAATACACATATTTTTCGGTAAACAGTACATTCTTAAATACATTGCATTGTGCTGAACTATAAGCGTTTATGTGCACTGGTATATTAAAGTTACGAGCTATGTAATTTTGGTATGATTTGGTCATTTTGTGTGGGAGGTACAAAAAGGGGCGGGGTGATAACGCCCACTTTTTACAGGACTATAGGCACTATAACAGCATTACACTGTACAAAATTTCAAGTATTTGTATGCACTGGTATTAAAGTTACAAGCCGTTTACTTTTGGTACGAAACGGTCCATTTGTGTGGGATGTACCAAAAGGGGCTGTACAATAATGCCCATTTTTTACCGGACTATAGGCGCTACAAAAACATTATACTGTAGAAAATTTCAAGCATTTTTATGCACTTGTATTAACGTTATAAGCAGTTAAATTTTGATGCAAAATGGTCCATTTGTGTGGGAGGTACCAAAAGGGGCATGCCAACTTCACTCATTTTTCTCGAGTTAATAGCGACTAATATACTAATATTATGTGCAGAATTTCAAAAGATTCGAATAAGTAGTATAGAAGTTATTAAAGAATCAATATTTCACTAAATTTTAACCCTTTGTGTGGGAGGTACCAGAAGGAGTAGACCAATATGGCCCATCTTCGAACTCATCCGGAGATAGATCAAAATATTACCACATACCAAATTTGAAGTCAATCGGTTAATCCTTTCGAGAGTTATCGTGCGCACCAGCCAGCAGACACACAGACAGACAGACAGACAGGCAGACAGACAGACAGACAGACAGACAGACAGACAGACAGACGGACGGACATTGCTCATTCGACTTAAAATGACCCAAAACGGATTTCCTCCGAACATACTTAGGGTCTTAGATCACTCCTTCGATGTGTTACACTTTTTTCCGTAGCAAATGATATATACCCTCGTCACACTAAAGTGAGGGTATAATAAATATATATACAGTAAAAATATAAATACAAAAAACCAATTTCGGTGCCTAGTAGGTTAATAGAAACTATGGATCGCATGTGAATGGTTTCGATACAAGTAACTAATTATACAAAATTTATAGCCAATTCGCTGAAATTTGAAGTTTTTTGTGGCGTTACGAAGTCAAATCTAGAGGGACCTTTGTATGGGGGCTATATCAAAACATGGATCTATGATTACCGTTGTTCGTGTGAAGGGTATAATAAACACCAGTTACCAATTTTCAGCCTGATCAGTTGACATTTGTAGCATCTATGACGTTAAGAAGACAAATCTGAGAGATGCTATAAATGGGCGCTATATCAAAAAATCTAAATCGACTTAGAATTTTACGACGATTAAGAATATATATATATACTTTATGGGTTTTGAATATACCCTCATCCTATGATGGAGAGTATTTATAATAGTGGTTTTCCGTGCATTTATTGCAAGCGGCCCGCCCGACTTTAGTCTTTCCTTACTGATTTAGAATTAAAATCGGGAGAGATCTTTTGGGGGTATACGAGGGTCGATGCTCTTGTAAATGGTTTCGGGTAGTCAGCTGAAATGAAAACATTTTAGCCCGATCAGTCTTTCGTTTGTAGACAGTTCAAATCGAAGCGAGTTGCTTTATATGGGAACCATATCGAACAATGGCCGTTTTGAAATCCCATTTTTATTCCAAAGTAACCCAAAGCTATAAACAGTATTTGTACCACAATTTAGTTATCATTTACATTATAGCAACGACAGACGGAAGGCCGCCGTGACAGACGGACAGGATAAAATGTTACGACGATTACAAATTATCTTAATAGCAACAGAGTACATTATGTTTTTTGGAAATCACGCTTTTTAAATATTCTGTTGAAAATTATACAGAATATGTGAAAAAAACGTGATTTAGAAAAATTTTTCAGTTACATCGTTTTTAAAATTAAATAATACATTATATACTTTATGGAGTCCCTGATTAAATTTTGGAGGTGTTACAAACGGAGTGACAAAATGAATATAAAGTCATCTTATAGTGGAAGGTATACAAATTTATTAACATGTTGATAAAGCCCCAGTATAAAGGGGACATTCCATTTCACTTCTTCACCATCCAATGTTCACATTCTTCAGCCGATTCTTCGATCAATATTTCTATATAAGCTGCTGTTCGAAAAAGTGCATAGGTCTTATAGTTATGAGCCATTCAGTTTTGGTTTTGGATTAAGTAATCAATATTTCCCTAAATGTTAACCCTTAGTTGGGGAGGTACTAGGAGGAGTGGATCAATATGGCGCATTTATTAACATTACATGAGCTACAAAATATTACAAAAATTGTTAGTCAATTGGTTACTACTTTTGGGAGTTTCAGTGCACATCAACCAGACAGACGGACGGACACTGTTCAAATGATTAAAAATGTTGAAACACTGATTTCCGCCAAACATACTTAGGGTCTTAGGCCACTCCTTCAACGGGTTCACTTATTTTTTTTCTTACCAAATGATATATGCCCCCTCCAGTAATGTGAGGAGGGGACAATTTTCAATAACCATTCTTATCATTCTGTTAAAATTTAATAAAACACATTTTTTTTAAATCCAGTTTTGTTTAAATCCATTTAGGCTATGAATAAAAAACTTTTAAAATGTTTAATATTATTTAATGCATAAAGAATTGTGTCTAGAGATTATATAAATGTTATCATAAGGAAATATGGGTCAGGAGCTTATCAAGCTATTGCTGTTCATGGCAATATATATAAAAACAATCGTGAAATCTCTAGAGCGTCTCGAATGCTGTTGATACCTATTGAGTGGCATGAGAACGTTTTTTTTTTGCAATTTCGCAATTCCATCAAGAAATTCAGTGCAATATTTATTTTGTTTAAATATTATATAAGTAGATTATAAAAATGCGAAATAAATGCATTAAATTCGTTAAGCGGAAAAATGTTTCTAGTACGAAAGAAGGAAATTATGAAGCGATTATGTAGCAATTTTTTTAAATAAAGCAAAGCAGCCAAGTTTCCGCCAATTCGTTTAGAAAATGTGGCATCTTAAGTAGCGACCTCTACACGGGGACTGCCACAAAATGCAGATCGACAAAGTAAATTCTCCCTGTGCAGAATATTTTAGTCAAATCGTCTGGAAAATGTTGCCTTTCACAAAATAGTTTGTTTACTTTGTAGTAGTGTCAGTTACATTGCCCAAAAAAATTAAGACTTTTTGATCGGAACAAAATAGCGACCCAATAATTCTGAAAGGGCGTGATGAGATGATAGTTTTTGTAGAATAAACTTATGGTCCAGCTGGTCTGAGTTTTTTTTACAGTGGGTCAAAGTAAATGCAAAAAATGACGTAAGTTAATTAACGTCTGAGAGATTTCTTATTGTCAGAGTTATACACTGATAGAAAAAGCTTCGTCATTCGAATTTGTTCGTCGCCATGACGAATCTCAGTTTAAGTATACTAGAACAAGAACTATTTAGTGGAATAAAAAAACCCCACAGGGTGATTACATATCATCCCTACGATGAATCGTGCTCATAAATAAAAAAATTATATATACCCTCCTCTCTACGGTGAGGGGATAAATATGGGGATTTATTCGATTTATAATACAAATATCAATAAGTGTATATATAACATATTGAAAAAGGGTAACGCATCAAAGGAGTGGCCTAAGACCCTAAGTTTATGCGGAGGAAATCCGTTTTAGAACACATTAAGTCATTTTACTTATGTCCGTCCATCCGTAAGCCTGACTGGAGCGAACGATAACCCTCGAAACTATAGTTTCCAGAGATTAAACAGAGATTCGTCAGGGCGACGAACAAATTCATCAATAGGATTATCCGTACGTTAGCTGACTTTTGACGAATGACGAAGCTTTTTCTATCAGTGTATAGTGACATTTTATGAGGATCATTTTTGTGAAAGATCTTAGCCCTCTAGCTCCCCTCTTAATGGGTCAATTTGGTCGTTTTATCGAAAAAATTAAAAAAAACCCTTTCAAAAAGGACATGTAAGGATTAAAATACTCTAGGAAAAATTTTGCCGGAAAATTTCATTGGGGGTCGCCGAAAGCACCAAAGTTGTTTATATAGCTCTTTACGTTAAATGCGCGTAATTACGTGTCAGCTTATACAAAAAAATACTATAATGTAAATTTAAAGTCGCGATAAATTAAAATGCAAACACTTTCAATTTTGTATAGTGTAATGCGTTTATAGTACCCATAATCTATTGAAAAATTGGCGTTATTGCCGTACCCCTTTTGGTACCTCCTAAATAAAATGGCCATAATAAAAAATATGAAAAATGTTTTTTTTTTTTAATTTTTCTTATTTTTATAATATCACACGAAATCACGTATATATTTATCCATAGATACCATACAGCTATTTTTCCTCTTTTTTGTCTTAACCAACTCCATTTTACTCGAAAATTCCAAAGCAAAACAAAACCAGTAAGGAAAGGCTAAAATCGGGCGGGGCCGACTATATAATACCCTACACCACTCTCGTAATATTGAATAACTCTGATATATAAATTTTGTAATTCATGTATAAATTGTTTACATAAATTTACTTTTGGGACATTTTATACTTAAATAATACCCTGTACCACAGTGTGGTGTAGGTATAAAAACGTCGGATGAAACATATATATGGGAGCTATAGCTAAATCTTAACCGATATTCTTCAAATTCGGAAATGTTGTTTCATGGATCAAGAAACTTTACCATTCTAAATTTCAAAACGATTGGATGTAAAATATAGCTTCTAAAGAACTAAAGGCCCAAATCGGACGAAACATATATATGGGAGCTATCGCTAAATCTTAACCGATTTTCTTCAAATTCGGTAGCTTTGGTTCATGGATCAAGAAACTGTACCATTCTAAATTTCAAAATGATTGGATGTAAAATACAGCTTCTACAGGACTAAATAGCAAAATCGGACGAAACATATATATGGGAGCTATAGGTAAATCCTAACCGATTTTCTTCAAATTCGGCAATGTTGGTTCATGGATCAAGAAACTCTAGCATTCTAAATTTCAAAACGATTGGATGTAAAATACAGCTTCTATAGAACTAAAGGGCCAAATCGGACGAAACATATATATGGGAGCTATAGCTAAATCTTAACCGATTTTCTTCAAATTCAGTAGTGTTGGTTCATGGATCAAGAAACTCTACCATTCTAAATTTCAAAATGATTGGATGTAAAATACAGCTTCTACAGGACTAAAGAGCAAAATCGGACGAAACATATATATGGGAGCTATAGCTAAATCTTAACCGATTTTCTCCTAATTCGGTAGTGTTGGTTCACGGATCCAGAAACTCTACCATTCTAAATTTCAAAACGATTGGATGTAAAATACAGCTTCTATAGGACTAAAGGGCCAAATCGGACGAAACATATATATGGGAGCTATATCTAAATCTTAACCGATTTCAGCCAAATTCAATAGCGATCTTAACAGCTGCGAAATACTCTAAACTGCAAAATTTCAGAACGATCGGAGTGAAATTGCGACCTGTAGTCGACGAACAACTTTACATGGACAGACGGACGGACAGACATGGTTAAATCGACTCAGCTAGTGATTCTGAGTCGATCGGTATACTTTAAGGTGGGTCTAGCTGTGTTATTTTCAGGTGTTACAAACATCTGCCGTGAAACAAACTTATAATACCCTGTACCACAGTGTGGTGTAGGGTATAATAAATACTAATAAAAAATTATGAAGATGTTACCAAATATTTCGTTTCATAATAAAAGTTTTTAGCAACCAGACTTCGTTAAACATATTTTAATTTATTACGACTTGAAATTTAAATTATACATATTATTTATTTGTATAGGTTGGTTGATAGGTTGATAATTAAGCGTAAAGAGCTATACTTACAACTTTGGTGTCTTTGGCGACCCACCCTGGAATTTTCCGGCAAACATTTTCGTAGAATATTTTAATCCTTAAATGTCCTTTTTGAAAGGACTTTCTTGATTTTAAGAGGAGAGCTAGGGGTTAACATCTCCCACAAAAATGATCCTCATAAAATTCCACTATGTAACTCTGACAATAAGAAATCTCCCAGACATTAGCTTACAGCCTTTTTTATTTAGTATAATGCTCCCTTCGACCAAAAATGTAAATTTTGACCCACTGTAAAAAAAACTCAGACCAGCTGGACCATAAGTTCATTCTAAAAAATGATCTACTCAACATGCCCT
The DNA here is from genome assembly GCA_963930755.1 of Eudasyphora cyanicolor. NCBI lineage: Eukaryota > Metazoa > Arthropoda > Insecta > Diptera > Muscidae > Eudasyphora > Eudasyphora cyanicolor. The sequence continues at coordinate 207,453,807 of OZ005737.1, read as the reverse complement.
TTCAAAATTATAGGGTCGCTATTCTGTTCCAAAAAAGCTGTTGGACAGTGTTATTTCAAAACCAGTAAGGAAAGGCTAAAGTCGGGCGGGGCCGACTATATAATACCCTACACCACTCTCGTAATATTGAATAACTCTGATATATAAATTTTGTAATTCATGTATAAATTGTTTACATAAATTTACTTTTGGGACATATTATACTTAAATAATACCCTGTACCACAGTGTGGTGTAGGGTATAAAAACGATTGGATCTAAAGAGCCAAGTCGGATGAAACATATATATGGGAGCTATCGCTAAATCTTAACCGATTTTCTTCAAATTCGGTAGCTTTGGTTCATGGATCAAGAAACTGTACCATTCTAAATTTCAAAATGATTGGATTTAAAATACAGCTTCTACAGGACTAAATAGCAAAATCGGACGAAACATATATATGGAATCTTAACCGATTTTCTTCAAATTCGGCAATGTTGGTTCATGGATCCAGAAACTGTACCATTCTAAATTTCAAAATGATTGGATGTAAAATACAGCTTCTATAGGACTAAAGGGCCAAATCGGACGAAACATATATATGGGAGCTATAGCTAAATCTTAACCGATTTTTTTCAAATTCAGTAGTGTTGGTTCATGGATCAAGAAGCTCTACCATTCTAAATTTCAAAATGATTGGATGTAAAATACAGGTTCTACAGGACTAAAGAGCACAATCGGACGAAACATATATATGGGAGCTATGGCTAAATCTTAACCGATTTTCTCTAAATTCTGTAGCGTTGGTTCATGGATCAAGAAACTCTACCATTCTAAATTTCAAAACGATTGGATGTAAAATACAATACACGAAACATATATATGGGAGCTATATCTAAATCTGAACCGATTTCAACCAAATTCAATAGCGATCTTAACAGCTGCGAAATACTCTAAACTGCAAAATTTCAGAACTATCGGAGTGAAATTGCGACCTGTAGTCGACGAACAACTTTACATGGACAGACGGACGGACGGACGGACGGACAGACATCAGCTAGTGATTCTGAGTCGATCGGTATACTTTAAGGTGGGTCTAGCTGTGTTATTTTCAGGTGTTACAAACATCTGCCGTGAAACAAACTTATAATACCCTGTACCACAGTGTGGTGTAGGGTATAAATACAATTTCAGATAATATTTTGCGTTTTGAAAGCCTTATAGTTGAGAGAGTTAAAAAGCCCTGTATTAGACGAGACCGGTTGCGGTTTTATGAAAAAACCGGTTATTCGATTTATTTGGTCAACTCAAATGTATGAAAATGATTGAACAATGATTTTAAAAACAAGTATTGTCAAACAAAGCCATAATTTTAGTAAAAATATTTTTTTAGAAAACGCTGAATTGGCAACGAATCAATTTGTAAATCCCCTTATAAATGAAAATATATTATGATGTTTTCAATGACAAATCATTTTTGGTAAATTACATGTGCGCAAATAGTTATACATGCATACTAATGAACCATCTGTAAACATTAAGGTGATTCGATTTTTTTTAATATGGAATTTATAAATGTTTACTACTGTTATACGAGTATCTGCTTGCTGGCTATTCCACCCTAATGTAAATAACAAAACAAGCTAACTGCATTCTTAATAATACATATACAACAATTATGGTCGACTATCCAAAACAAAACAAATTTGAATGACCGGCGCATGACTACAATCCAACCGAATAGTTGTTGCATTTTAAATTGAAACCCCAACTCTCAGCTCATGAGTCACACTTTGTTTGTTGGATACGCCGACGACGGGTTGAGAATAAATAAACAAAACAATACAAAAAATTTAAAATAAATTAAATGCAAACCCACTATTCTCATTTAAATCAACCCGGTTATTATTTTAGCTTAGGTTCTGTTCATGACTATTACTGACGAGTGCTTGATTTTGAAACAACAATTAAGCTTTTCTGTGAATTTATGCCGAGTTCTGATATTGAAATCGAGAGCTTGGTTGAAATTGAGAGTGACCGAGTTCAAGATTAGCGGAAGTCATACAAAATATGATCATATCACAGTTTGATATATCAATTAAATGATCCAAGTGACACTCAATTGTGGTTTGTGGTTTGTTGTTTCCTGATATGCTCGTATCATTATTGGGGGATGTGCTAGTGATGTCAACCACCTTGATTTGCTGATCAATTATTTAGTCATTGATACACTACCCTACAATGTGGCAACTTTTTTCTTCGTTTCAAACAGAGTAGTGATCATATCTGACGAGTAAGTTATAGATCGTCTCAAGTTGTAAATGAGAAGACCACTTTTTGAGTACATCCAAACGATTCATAAAGATGTTCTGGAATCAGCCCGAACACCATTAAATTATTGAACACCGAGTGCAGAATATCGAGAATATTTCTGGTCTTTTTGAATTTCGGAGTAAAAATTACTATATAGCTTTTTTACATATAAAGGGTGGTTAAATTTTAAGGTCCGATGTTGATTTTGAATAAAACTTAAACCAGTAAGGAAAGGCTAAAGTCGGGCGGTGCCGACTATATAATACCCTACACCACTCTCGTAATATTGAATAACTCTGATATATAAATTTTGTAATTCATGTATAAATTGTTTACATAAATTTACTTTTGGGACATTTTATACTTAAATAATACCCTGTACCACAGTGTGGTGTAGGGTATAAAAACGATTGGATCTAAAGAGCCAAATCGGATGAAACATATATATGGGAGCTATAGCTAAATCTTAACCGATTTTCTTCAAATTCGGTAGTGTTGGTTCATGGATCAATAAACTCTACCATTCTAAATTTCAAAACGATTGGATGTAAAATACAGCTTCTATAGAACTAAAGGGCCAAATCGGACGAAACATTTATATGGGAGCTATAGCTTAATCTTAAACGATTTTCTTCAAATTCGGTAGTGTTGGTTCATGGATCAAGAAACTCTACCATTCTAAATTTCAAAATGATTGGATGTAAAATACAGCTTCGTCAGGACTAAAGAGCAAAATCGGACGAAACATATATATGGGAGCTATAGCTAAATCTTAACCGATTTTCTTCAAATTCGGCAATGTTGGTTCATGGATCAGGAAACTCTACCATTCTAAATTTCAAAACGATTGGATGTAAAATACAGCTTTTATAGGACTAAATGGCCAAATCGGACGAAACATATATATGGGAGCTATAGCTAACTCTGAACCGATTTTCTTCAAATTCGGTAGTGTTGGTTCATAGATCAAGAAACTCTACCATTCTAAATTTCAAAATGATTGGATGTAAAATACAGCTTCTACAGGACTAAAGAGCAAAATCGGACGAAACATATATATGGGAGCTATAGCTAAATCTTAACAAATTTTCTTCAAATTCGGCAATGTTGGTTCATGGATCAATAAACTCTACCATTCTAAATTTCAAAACGATCGGATGTAAAATACAGCTTCTATAGGACTAAAGGGCCAAATCGGACGAAACATATATATGGGAGCTATAGCTAAATCTTTACCAATTTTCTTCAAATTCGGCAATGCTGGTTCATGGATCAAGAAACTCTACCATTCTAAATTTCAAAACGATTGGATGTAAAATACAGCTTCTATAGGACTAAAGGGCCAAATCGGACGAAAGATATATATGGGAGCTATATCTAAATCTGAACCGATTTCAACCAAATTCAATAGCGATCTTAACAGCCGCGAAATACTCTAAACTGCAAAATTTCAGAACGATCGGATTGAAATTGCGACCTGTAGTCGACGAACAACTTTACATGGACAGACGGACGGACAGACATGGTTAAATCGACTCAGCTAGTGATTCTGAGTCGATCGGTATAATTTAAGGTGGGTCTAGCTGTGTTATTTTCAGGTGTTACAAACATCTGCCGTGAAACAAACTTATAATACCCTGTACCACAGTGTGGTGTAGGGTATAACAAATTATTTAGGAAATTATTGTTATTTATTTTTATTATGATAATATTGGTATGGTTGAGTTATGTATGGAACAAAATATCGGCCAAATGGCCGCCGCCACCTCGGCGGCACACCTCCATCCGATGGTCCAAATTTTCGATGACGCTGAGGGATAATTGAGGTTCTATGCCGTTAATTTGCCGAATTATTTCATCCTTTAGCTCTTGAATTATTGCTGGCTTATCGACGTACACCTTTTCTTTCAAATAACCTCAAAGAAAGTCAAAGAAGTCCAACGGTGTGAAATCACATGATCTTGGCGACCAATAGACATCGCCACGACGTGATATAACACGGCCATTAAATTTGTTGCGCAAAAGAGCCATTGTTTCCTTAGCTGTGTGGCAAGTGGCACCGTCCTGTTGAAACCACATATTGTCCACATCCATATCTTCCAATTCGGGCCATAAAAAGTTCGTTAGCATCTCACGATAGCGAACACCATTCACAGTAACTGTCTGACCGGCCTCATTTCGAAGAAGTATGGCCCGATGACGTCGCCAGCCCATATGCCGCACCAAACGAACTGGAAGAGCATGCACAGGTGTTTTCACATCTCCTACAGACCGGGTTTGCTCAAATTTGCGCACAATTCTCCCGATTGTGGACACATTTGGTCGATTATGCTGATCAAAAAACATCCCGAAGTGCACGAAATGCATTTTGATTTGAACGCCCGTTTTCGTAAAAGGCTTAAAAAACTTTAACGCGTTGCTCGATTGTGTGTCTTTCCATGGTTCAAATTGAGTTAGTCTGAAATTGAGAAATATCAAATGAAATACAGAAAAAAACTTGACGTTTGGGTGTGGTTCACATTCAACATCGGCCCTTACAATTTAACCACCCTTTGCATATCTGGTGAAGGGGGTGATATGACTTCGTTAGACAACTAGAGAAGTTGGGGAATTTTATTGGTTATAATCCTTCTGAACAGAGCGGACCAAATAGATTTTTAGAACAAAATAGATCCATCTTAAAATAACACGTAACAAAAATACTCCTTCGTGGTCTAACTTTGGATATAGATATAATGTAATAGAACAATCGATAGGGGTATAGAAAAACACGTCGGTGGTGCGGAGCTTAGTTTGATTGATTTAGATCCCAAATTAGTAAAAAAGGCGATTAAACAAGTAAGACAGATTCAGTAGAGTAAACCGACTAATGTATGCCGCACTTTGTGAGTAATGTAATATCGAATATGATAATTTCAGCAGTAGCCACAAAGGTGGAAACATTTTACTTAGTATATAGTTATTATAAAAATTGATTTAAGAACTAAGAAAATTCAGTCGGGTTAGCCGACTAAGGTATACCCTCACTTCATGAGTAATGTAATATGGTACTTCGATTGGGAGATGGCAGAACATTGAAAAAATGTTATTCTTTATCAGTCTATAGTCATTGCATATATTGTTTAAAATACGGTATAGGAAAAAATGTATATGATTGCTGCAGAAGTTATGAGAATGTAGTTTTTGATTCAATCTGTTACTTTGCATTTCTGCTGGAGTAATGCCGCCCGGTTCAGGTGATTTAAAGCGCTCAGAGCTCAATTGCCCAGCTGATTCTGGAGGTCTCAGTCAGCAACCTAGCGACGGTTGATTCTCTTGTCCTCTCGCTTTCTTGTTGGTTCTGCTGTACCTCGAATTATATAGGTGACTTCCTCGGAAAAGTGTATCGAGCCGAAGTTTCAGCGACTGCTCACTAGTTTTTGTCCAGCTATAGACGTCATCCTGCAGATAACCCAGTTTACAGGGTGTAGCGGATAATATCTTACGCAGCTTTGAGGTATCCGAGGTATTTTCCACTTATCCACAGGAGGTGTACCAAGAACGTCTTTGTGCTTCCTGTAGCTCCTTCTTACAGATTTTGAGTTGCTCTTTATCCCTGTCATTGGACTTATTGAATAGCTTCTTCCGCCATTGTTTATTTTAGTTTTACACTTGTACCTTGGTATCTCTCCAGGGAGCTATTTAATGATGTAGTGACATGCTTGAACAGATAATCCAGACCGGCTTTGTCATTCGGTTCGTACAGAAGTTTAGAGTTGAGGACTTTTTTAAAAATTTTCTCATATAAGTGCCACTTTGGCTTCCTCACATTTCTGTGGACGACAGGTTTAGTTACTTTTTCAGCGAGTTTGTGATCTTAGAATTAATGGTCATTCAGTACATTCCACCCAATAAATTTGTCAGAGAGGGAGTCCTTAGCAATCGTGACGTCGTGTATTTCCTATATGTCTTTATTCATACAGATAGCCTTATTGCCTTTGTTGCAAAAAGTTAGGTAGGATGTTAAGTAAAGAAGTGACTCACCTCTCCTGTTCGTATCCGTGTTAGCCTAGATAGGATGATGAGCATAGTCTGCATCGGCGACGATGCTTCTTCTACTACTCCCCTGAAGAGAGCTGGCGGTACTACCATATCATCATAAAGCAAGTAACTGTAGACCACCCAGTACATACGATTATCTATCTGTAGACTAGCAGCTGTTTGGTCATTTCCACTGAAATTAGTTAAGAGAAAAATGCTTAGATTTTTCCTGGCAAAAATGCATGTTCATGGAGTTAAAGATGAACATGTCCACATGTGCAGCAATTGAGCCGCTGGGGTTCCTTTAGCGTAATGGAGGTTAAGCTGTAGAATTCTTAACACCATTCTTAACGTGATGGAGGTTAATCTATAGAATTTGTATCACCATTGGTAACCGGCACATTAATATCCACCCCTACAATGGTGTTATCGAACTCCTCGTCCGTATCATCGAGAATCATGTCCCCATCAGACGAGCCAAAGAGTCCATAAACTCTCCTCAGTCACTGAGAGTCCGAAGTCGTGCTCTCGTCCTCAGATATAGGTGTTACAGCCTTTGTGTTAGGATCTACGGCTTCAGAATTTATGCGCATGGGTGGATACCTCACCTTCTGAAGTGCGAGCTATATCCTGCTTATAAATATAACATCAAGACTATAGTCTCGGAACCATAACGAAGGGTTTCGCTAGCCAGTTGTATATGGGGGCGGAGTCAGCATTAAAGATCAGATTGACCTGCCGTTTTTTTTTTCATCCGCCTTACCACTTTTGCTAATTCCCTAATTATGGGGAGTCTCTTACTCCTTTCCAGAGTTATTAAGCCAGACAGATGGGCTTAAAATTGACTTAAAATTTCCCAAAACTGATTTCCGTCTAAAGTGAGAATATTAAAAAATATTTTCTAAAAAATCTTCAAGCAATTTGGTAAAGCCAAGATTAAGCGGTGTTGAATTTGAACGATAGTTTCTTATATAAAGAATAAGCCACAAGGACCACTTTTTCTAAACGATTAGACTATTTGTGTTGTTATTGTAGCAACAATATGTTGTATATTTGTCCATGAGATGTTGGGTTATCATCTGCTTAGAGGTCTGCTTAATTGGTTTTCAGGTCCAGGAAGTTAGCGACCACGATGGGTAACCATAGAGACCTTGGAACAAGCTGAGTGGGATTGGCTGGGCAACGGAAAGAGAGTTGCGTGTCACATGCTGGGCAGATATTCGTGACATTGCCATCAATTCGAGCCGAGTTTTAATTGAAGCGGCTACACCATCCAGATCTCAGCTCTGCCAAAGGTGCTCTTGTTTGTCGCGGCTGTCTACCTTCTTCTGATGCCTCGGATGGCTGATGGTCTCCGATCACTAGTTGTAAACTGTTGATGCGACTTCGTCAGCATGATAATGTTGGTATACAGAGGTTCTCTTTTATACCTTTGGACCTTGCTCTCTAAATCGTGAAGATCTTTTCTGAGTGGGTGTCTCTCTTCTTCTGGTACCACTGGTGGAGGATGCTACGTGAGAACGACACCCGTTGTTGGTAACTGCTGATTCGACTTCGTCGGCACGCATTTCGTTTAAACCTGCTTGGTACGCTCTCTGATCTGAAGGTACTCTTTTATATCGTTGGACCTTGCGCTCAAGATCATGAATACCTCTCCTGATCTGCCTGCGAGGGTGGAGCCTATCCACTAGTTGCTGGTTGGGATAGATACCCGATAGCAACCCAGGAGGTATGGCTTGTATAACATAAAATTGTGTCTCCGCACAAGTATGATCTTCGACTCATCGTGAAGGTGATCCTTGGAAAACATGAGGAGGCATCCCATCGTGGCATTCTGACAAGTTTGTATGTTTTTCGACTGCCTGTCGTTCACATTCGGTGAACACACTGATGCTGCATAGTTTGCCAATGTTCTGTCTATAGATTTATAGGTGGTTTCTTTGTCGGTTATCCAAGTGCTGCCGGCGAGAGACTTGGGACCTAGTGTCTACTTCTCATTCTGTTGATGTCGGTTATCCAAGTCCATTCTATCTTTGTCGGTTATCCAAGTGCTGCCGGTGAGAGACTTGGGACCTGGTGTCTACTTCTCATTCTATCGCAGATAGCTGTGACATGTGCAGAAGATCTAAAAAGGCTGTTGTATGTGAATCCGAGAATCCTGGTGTAGTTCGTGGTCGGAATTGGTCTGTCGTCGACCTTCACACTCAATACATGTTCATCGCAACTTGCCAAATCAGATACATATATAAGCATGTAACTTCTCACACATGTCATCGATTTTAAGAACAGCCGACAGAATCGTACTCGTACTGTAAAGATCTCAGTATTGATATAGCTCATAGACTACCAGATACCTGTAGTGTCCATCAATCCTAGATAATGGCAATAATAAATAACGTAGTGACCAACACTGGCTTTGTCATTTACTCGGACAGTCAGGCTGCCATCAATTCTCTGTAGGCCACATCACAAACCTCACAAGCAACCCTCGACTGCCGCAGATCTCTTAAAGAGATGGCTAACCAGTTTAACATACACCTCATATGGGTAGCTGCTGAATTTGCTAGGAAAAGGACGACATAACAAATTCACGAAGAATTTGCATGACTTCTGCAGAAGCTGTTTGTTTATCAAATACGTTGGTTTCGATGAGGGAATCTGTGCCCGTGATATCACTAGGAACCTACAATGTTCTATGTGAGCTGGAAAAGCTGGCTGTTACTCTAAACTAAACCTAACGTACTCTAAACTAAACCTAATCATCGGCATACGTAATGATTCCCACACCGTCACGTCGTGGTGGAACTGCAGAAAGGTAGAAGTTAAACAGTACCGGAGATATCACCCCCCATGTTTAACTTTACGGGGTTTTGACTTATTGTTCCTGAATTACACATACGACTGGCGACCACACATATAGTTGAAAATCCAACGTTTCAAACTTGACAGGATGGAAGTATTTTCGATGCACTCACACAAGGCTGCGTTTTTGGCCGTATCGAAAGCCTTCGATAGATCAAGAGCCACAAGGACCGTAAGACCTGGGCTACTATGTGTGGTTATGACGTGCAAGGTAGTAGTCGTATTATTATTACGTAAACCTTGCTGATGATCGGCAATCGGAAAATGTTGACTCAGGCTGGGGAGGATAAATGCCTCAAGTGTCTACGGTACTGGCGATAGAAGGGAGATCGGCCTGTAAGATTCTCCTTTAATAGAATCTTGCCTGGCGTGACCACACTGCCCATTTTCAGGAGCTACAAGAGTGACCAGGTACAAGTTGAAGTCTTTCCTCAGGTACTCGACTCCCGGTATATCCATTTGCTTCAGCATCAGCATGGATATTCAATCTGGGCCTAGTGATTTAGATGCCATTAATCTTCGGAAGACATCTGCAACTTCGCCAACTGTAAATTATGGTGGTACTTTGTCGGCTCTAATAACATGAATACGAATTTTTGTAGTTGGTGTTATTGCTTCTAAACACTAGTATATTCTTGATATAATCCCCATATAAATTTATCTTTTAAATATTTGGTTGCAGTCTGTGCTTGAATTGGACTATAATTTTAGGTTTTTTACTTTTGATTAGAGCAGTATTAATATGGGTTTGACAATAATTTTAATTTCCCCAGCTAATTTTAATAAATCACAACAAAAAATAATTTTATAATACATTTCCTCTACTTACATTTCATCCCATTTCCCACAATAGGATTAGGCAAACTCTTGAATCCTGATCTGGAAATCGCTTTGCAATTCTGTACACATTTGGTTTATGGCTATTGTGGCATTAAACCCGATACCTATCAGGCCTACAGTTTACATGAGGATTTGGACATTAACAAACATCAATTCTCCGAGGTAACAGCGATGAAGAGGAAATTCCCCCATCTCAAGGTATTGCTGAGCATTGGTGGCGATAAAGATGTGGATCCAGATCATCCCAATAAATACATTGATATGTTGGAAGGCGAACGTGTTCGTCAGACGGCTTTCATTAATTCGGTCTATTCGTTGGTGCGTTCCTATGGTTTCGATGGTGTTGATTTGGCTTTCCAGTTCCCCAAGAATAAGCCACGCAAAGTTCATTCCGATGTCGGTATGGCCTGGAAGAAATTTAAGAAATTCTTCAGCGGTGACTTTATTGTTGATCCCAAGGCTGCAGAGCACAAGGAACAGTTCACGACTTTGGTGCGCGATTTGAAGAACGCCTTGAGACCAGATGGTTACCTGCTATCATTGACGGTCCTGCCAAATGTTAATTCGACTTGTAAGTTTTCTTGGGTTATTATTGTTTCACATATCTTGAATAATTTCCGTTCTTTCTTTTCCTAGGGTACTTTGATGTTCCGGCCATTTCCAGTTTTGTCGATTTTGTAAACTTAGCCGCCTTTGATTTCTTGACTCCTGAACGCAATCCCGAAGAAGCTGATTACACTGCTCCCCTCTACGAACTCTACGATCAAAATCGCTTGCCTCACTACAATGCCGAGTATCAAATTTCCTACTGGCTTCAGAACCAGTGTCCCGCCAATAAAATTGTCCTGGGTATGGCTACTTATGGACGCGCCTGGAAGCTTAGCGCTGACTCTAGCACTACTGGTGGTGCTCCGGTCGTTCCCAAAACTGAGGGTGCCGCTGAAGCTGGCATGCAGAGTCAGACCGATGGCCTCTTGAGCTGGCCTGAAATTTGCATTAAACTTCCTAATCCCTCGAATTCATTCCTCAAAGGTGCAGATGCTCCTCTCACACGCGTATCGGATCCCAGTAAACGTTATGGCACCTATGCTTTCCGCCTGCCCGATGCCAATGGCAATCACGGCATTTGGGTCAGTTATGTCGACTCGGAGTCAGCTGCAAATATCGCCAGTTTTGTAAACTCCAAGCGCTTGGGAGGTTTGTCGTTGTTCGATTTGAGCTTTGATGATTTCCGTGGTTTGTGCAATGGTGATAAATATCCTTTATTGAGAGCAGCCAAATATCGCTTGTAATTTTTGCAATGTTTTCTTAATATTTTAAATATTTTTTGTTTTTTTATACTTTAATACAAAAGTTTTTATAATAAAAATCTAACAACGAAATGTGTCGAGGTTTATTCATTGAAAATTACGACAAACAACGCTTTTGTCACAAAAGGGCTGCAACTCAATTTGTTTTGAAAGATCGATTGAAAATATGAACTATATTTGACGAAACCAATAATCGCTTAAATGGACGAACTATAGATTTTTGAATGTGTTAGATATCAGAAATACGGGCGGTTCCAAAAATAGACGACTTATCAAAGAGAGCACTACAAATTTGGGAATTATTTTGCTATAAAGTCCAAGGAAACTATATTCCTAAAACTGCCCTGCAGATCTCTTAACGAGATGGCTGAAGAGTTGAATATTCACCATAAATGGGTGCCGACAACCCTTACGACAAGACAGATGACAGGTGCCCACTAGTCAGGAACTGCATACATTCTAGGCCGCTGTGGTCCTGCCTAAATATACCTATCTGGAATTAGATATATTCAGATTATATTTCTCCCAATAGTTAGTTATATCTAATTATTGGGAGAGATATGATTATATCGTTGGATCCAACTACATATTCGTACGAGGGATATAATAAGGTCTAATTCGACTACTAATAAGTTTGTTTCGTGGCAGATGTTTGCAACATCTACAAATGCTGAAGCTTATCCCACAATAAGGTATACCGATCGACTCAGAATCAGTAGCTGATTCCAATTAACTATGTCGGTCTGTCCACCTTAAATTGTCCGCAAGGCACTAGTCGCTATTTCACTCCGATCTTGATTTAATTTGTCACGAAGAACTCGTCCACATCAGGAACAAATGCTATTGAAATTGATCAATATCGGTTCAAATTTAGATATAACCAAATATTTGGCATCTAAGTTACATCCAATCATCAAGTAATTTGGACGAGTGGAGTCTCTTGGTAAGAGGAAAGGTAGTGCTGAATTTCAAGAAAGTCGATGCAGATTTAGATGTATGTCAACCATGTACATACTTAAATTCCAATTTTGGGCGGTCCAACTAAAATTGTCAGAGAATTGTCTTAATATTTTTTTATTATGTTAGAAGCTTCTATGACAATTATGTGTGAAACTAAATATCGACCAAATGCTCGTCACGGCTTCGGTGACAGACTTCTATCGAATGGTCCATATTTTCAATGACTCTAAGACATACTTGAGGTTCAATCTCGTAAATGTGCCGAATTATCTCATCCTTTAGCTCTTGAATTGTTCTTGGCTTATTAACGTAAACTTTTTCTTTTAAATATCTCCTAAGAAAGATGCCCAACGGTGTCAAATCACACGATCGTCGCGGCCAGGTCCATATCCTCAATTTCTGGCCACAAGACGTCCGTTATCATCTCGCGATAGCGAACACCATTTACGGTAACTGCTTTGCCGTCCTCATTTTCAAAGAAGTACTTCCCGATGACGCCGCCAGCCCATAAACCACACTAAATGAACTGGGCGAGCATGCACAGGACTTTTCACATATCTCACAGACCCGGTTTGCTGAAATTTGCTGACAATTCTCCATTGTTTCGATGGCTGTGTGGCAAGTGGCACCATCCTATTGAAGCCACATATCTTCCAGATCCATATCCTCAATTCCTGGCCACAAGAAGTCCGTTATAGCGATAGCGAACACCATTCACGGTAACTGCTGGGCCCACCTTATTTTTTAAGAAGTACGTCCCGATGACGCCGTCAGCCCATAAACCACACCAAACAAACTGGGCGAGCATGCACAGGTGTTTTCACATCTCTTACAGATACGGTTTGCTGAAAATTGGTTGATTTGATTTGAACGCCCATTTTCGTAAAAGGCTTCAACAATCTTAACGCGCTGCTCAATTGTGTACCTCTCCATGGTTAAGGTGTGACTCACACACTTTATAATCCGCATTTATCATCAGATCTACTTAAAATTTGTTATATAACAAGTTCTTCAGTTAAGAACGAACACAGTTTAGATATACATATACATATATCTATATGCCGAATCGGCATTTTTATAAAAGTTAACAGATAACAGTTTATGGAACTGAAAATAACGTATACACTGTTTTCCTCTCTAGTGCTTGGAGATACTTTGATCATTCCAGTTCGTATCTGGTCCAGTTTTTTCTAGCTACCCTACAGTTGCCTATTTCTGACCATCTTTCGTTGGACTGAGTGATTGCCTCTTGCCTAAGTTAAATTTTCAGTCCCATTCCTAGCAAGTTGTTGTTGTTGTAGCAGCTTGGAGATGCTAAGATGATATCCCCCTTTAGTTTATATCTATTACAGACTTCGTTCCGGCATATATCAGATTATCGCGGGACCCTTATGTTGTTTTCATATACTCAATGTTGTCCGATTGTAAATTAACATTCGTCTGTTAACTGCAGGGATTTTATTTGAGTGTTACCGCCATGGTGTTATGTCTATTTTTAGCTTGTCTCTTAACTTGGGCGATCAGATGTTTTTGTAGTAGTAGGTAGTGTGTCTGGTGGGTTATTTTACCAGCAGAAACTCGAATTATATAAAAGCAGAAACTCGAATATTATAAAATCTTGATGTTAAATTTACCAATGCCCTGACTGGGAATCGAAGCCAGCACCTTCGAAATCCAAGTCTAACACACTAACCACTGAGCTACCGAAGTCCACGCATGTTCATCAGCTTTGGTGCATGTTGAACTGCTTAGCTATCTAGGTAGGAGATCTGCGGCAGTCGAGGGCTGTTTGTGTATTTAGGGATGTGGTCTCCAGAGAATTGATGGTAGCCTGACTGTTAGAGTAAATGATTCATGCTAGTGTTGGTCGCTATGTTGGGAGTCACCCACTTTGCAACTTTCCTAATTGTCACTATTTCGGCTTGAAAGACAATGCAGGTATCTGGTAGTCTGTGAGATATATCAACACTGAGTTTCCTACTGCGTACTCCGAAGCCAACCTTATCATTAAGCTTCGAACCATCTGTGTAGAAGTGGAGATGTTTTCTATTTCCTGGTGTTCTGCCAACACATTTCTCCCTGGCTGGTATTTTAGTAGGGATGTTCCTCTCGAAGGTGTACACATTTGGTTTATAGTCCACTTGGTCGGTTATCATAGCACTACACTGAGATATCCTCAAGTGGCCGTAATGCCGCTCTGGTGGCAGCTTCACTCGCCACAATATCAATAGGCTGTAGATGGAGTATGACTTGTAGAGACTCAATCGTTGTAGTCCTTTAAATTCCACTTTTGCATTTGCAGGTAGTTCTTTGAACCCTTGATAATTGATTGGCAATGGATAGTTTATTAGTAGCCGTTTACCACTCCAAAGTGCCATACAGCAGAAGTTGCGAACTACAGCTATATATATAACCAATGGACGATTTTAGGAGAGAATGCCAACTTTCCCGTAGGAATATAATGCGACTTTGGCTTTCCTTATACGTACACTAAGTCTGAATAACTATTTCCTATCTAAAGTAATTGCTATATATTTTGCACTTTCAGAAAAGACCAGCTTTGTTCCCTTTATCCGAGGAGGAGGGTCACATGTGGATTAGACCTTATTCTTCCTAGTAAAGAGCGTCAATTCTGTCTGGTTTGGGTTAACGCCCAAACCGCTGCTTCTGGCACATTGTACAGAGCCACCTGTAGGATGTCTCCACGCCATCCGAATAAGCGACGACTTTGCAGCCACAGCGTTCTACATCTAACAGGATTGTTCTACATTTAGCTAGATTCCTAATTATTGGAGACCGTAGAGATAAAACAAGGAGAAAATTCCCCAGATTTTGGGTGATTTCCAGCTGATCCAATTTTGTGAGATACTAATTGTACATTACAGACACATACACATTCAGCGAAGGTAATTTTTCTTTAAGGAAATATAATAAAAACAAATAAACAAAATTAATTGCCAAACGCCACTCATTTGTAAATCGAGCCAAACCCAGAGAAAAAAAACTTGAAATGTTAATATTTATAATGCGTAATCTCTGTTTAGCATTTAAATCAATTCATTCGGTGAAGTAATTGCTTACATATTAATAAATAATCATTCGCGTGATCTCTTGATCTCTCGCCTGAGGCAAATATACGAACGAATGGACGGACGTACTTAAGTTCGTTCTTTAAAGCTCAGCTTAAAAATCTCCAGCTCTCAGTGACAAAAAGCTTTGTTTGCAATTACACACATGATCCATCCACTCGCGCGCAATTCATACGTATTTCATTGTTTGTCGGGGGACTTTTTGTCGCTTCGCAGTCCCCTCGACCTACTTGCCGGAGAACTGATCGCTTGACCTCCGAGCCAAACCAAAAATTGATAAAGTCTCTCTCTCGTCGCGGCGGTGTATTTGTATTTGAATTGTAGGCCGCTTGCGGACACAATGATCACAATTCCAACTAAATCAGTTCGCAAAGACGAGTGTCGCAGATAAGACTGTCTGTCACGCGTAGTTAAATAATCTTTGTCATCAATCCGGTCATTTCGTTCGAAGAATAGTAGAGTGATGAAATTCTGGGTAAATTTATTTGCCTTGGCGGCTTTGGGTCACTTGACCCTGGCTTTGGGCCCAAACATGATTTGCTACTACGATGCATCCAGTGAGGATAGACAGGGTAAGTCAAAGGATTATAGATTTTGGTGAATAACAAAGTGTCAACTATTTGTAATAGAGGCAAACTTATTATTATATACATTTGCGGGAAGTATTTAAAAAAAAATTGTCTAAAAAATAAAAAAATATTTTTATAAAAAATATTTGATATTTATATTTGTTCGCTGTAAAAATAAATGCAATTGCATTACTCATCAGGCCAAACATGAACCAAATCTGTTTTAGGGTAAGCAACTGGTGATTAAGCCACATTCAAACATGACTGGTTTCAAATCAAATTAGCTTAATTCACAAAGGCAATACTAACATGATTTCCTTAATTATTTAATAGTCCATGCAATTTTTTTTAAATATATTATAAAATAATATTGCTATGATTATTTGAACAACTCATCAAATCTGTATGATAATTGAACTTAGCAGATTAGAAAAGAAAAATGTTATATAAATGTTTTTTTTGTATACATGGCGTAGTGAACAAATAATAATTCGTGAGAAATAAGACACCAGGACCGCAAGAATTGTAATGAAAAATATATTCACCATATATAAAGAAGAATTTGGTTGTGACAACTGACATTATCGCTTAACCATTGTTATACCCTCCACCATAGGATGGGGAGTATATTCATTTTGTCACTCCGTTTGTAACACCTCTAAATATTGATCGGAGATCCCATAAAGTATATATATTCTTAATCGTCGTAAAATTCTCATCTACTATGTATATTTTTTGTGTTTTCGGTGTAATTTCCTTTAGGTTTGAGTTATTTTGTGAGGTCACATGCTATCCATGGTGGAGGATATACAAGATTCGGCATGGCCGAACTTAACACTTTTACTTGTTTGTACTCACAAATTTATTATTTCACTATTTTGTAAAAAAATATTTTTTGGTGTAGGATATGTTGAACAACTTTATAGAAAATATTAATGCCAATATTTTTGTGGAACATATTAACCCTCTAGCTCCCCACATAACTGTAATTTTTGGCCCTATTTTAACAAATTGTAAAAATCACCCCTAAAAATGGAGAGGGCGGGATGAAATGTTATACAAAAATGTTGGCCATAAAATTTTATTATATATGTCAGGACACACCAACGCCCAAAACTTAACACAAACACCAAAATTCAAATTCCAATCAAAACCCCTCCTTGGCCTGTTCGTGCGGCAATGTTAGTCATACGACCTAGTGGTTGTATGACTAACGATACCACTTAAGAGAGTTTCTGGCTGGAATTTGACCGTTTTTTGGGATTTTGTGTTAAATTTCGGGCTTTGGTGTTCTATTCTATGGCCAACATTTTTGTAGAACATTTTATCTCCGGCCTGCCCATTTTTAGGGTTGATTTTTACGATTTGTTGAAATAAGGCCAAAAATTACAGTTTTGTGGAACATATTACCCTTTTTCAAGGTTAATACGTTCCACAAAAATATTGGCCTTAATATTTTCTATACGATTGCTGAACATACCCTATTCCTAAAAAATATTTTTTTATAAAATAGTGAAGTACTAAAATTTTGAGATACAATGTGGTTTTTGAGCTGTTAAGGATGCCTACACACGATCAGATTGTTTTGATATGTTCACAAAAGTTGTTCGGATTTACCGTGGCTACAATTTTGCCAAATATTGTTAGTTATAAATTACGAGTCACTGTAAAAGATGCTGAAAAAAATGAAAAAAAAATATTTTTTGTTCACTTTTTCAAAAAACTGCGGGAACAAAATTTGTTTTCGCATAAAATGTTAACAAGCTTTGTTCAGCATATTCTTAGTTACATTCTTGCCAAATATAGTTATTCGGTATTACCAAGTCTGAATTTGCTGTTGGACAAAAACTGATGGCACCTTTTTCAAGGGGCTAATGAATTTCAGAAACTTTTGAGGCCCATAAGAAAATTGGTGACTAATTTTGCCAAACCGAGTATAGGGTTATACTACCCTTTGGTAGTAGAATCAACGTTTACAAATCGTTCAATTTATTACGAAAATTCAAGTTCTGTGAGGAATGTGTTTCGTGCACTTCGCTCAACTTATGGTCAACATAATCGGGTCTTACGATCACGTGTTTTTGTTAAGTATTGTTTGGCATTTCATCATGGAAAGACTTACGCCTGAACAACGTTTACAAATCGTTTAACTTTATTACGAAAACTCACGTTCTGTGAGGAATGTGATTCGTGCACTTCGCTCAACTTATGGTCAACATAATCGAGTCAACGAAAGTTGGACTCAAGGGATGGACCATCTGAGACGTTGTTCAGGCGTAAGTCTTTCCATGATTAAATGCCAGACAACACTTAACAAAAATAACATGACAGCATGACAAGACTCACACGTGATCTGTCAAAAAAGGCTATTGCAAAAAGTGTCTCTACTTGGATCACCCTATATTTTCGGACCGAGAGCAATTGGACATGATAGTACACCACAAACCCTCAAAGTTTGCCCGATTTACACTGGCTGAATGCTCAGCAGATTATCGGCGTTTTGTAGGAGAGAGAGGCTGTCGTCAAGAGGGGGGAAAAACTCTCCCGGAACGTTTTGAGTTCTTCGTGGAAGTTCAAACGAGAATTTGATGGTAAGCTGCTGAAAAAACTTGCCTAGTGTAAATCTGGCCTTAGCTCGAATTTGGTACTTTAAAAAAAACAGAAACAACCAAACAAAAATACGGTGACCAGGAGAAACAAAAAAATCGTAATGTTTGAATATATAATTTAATGGAGTGGATCATTTCATAAGTTGAACAATTGGATCTGAATGTTTTAGGCCTTAGATATTGTAAATTTACACCCTCCCCCGTCTGTCCGTCAGTCAGTTGTAATCACCTTAAAATCTACAATAAATGAGAATTTGGTGCATATGTATACTTCTTATAGCTGACTAACCTAACGAAAAGGGCTGACATTTTATTAACATGAGTTTATTTGTAACCGAAACCATTCACATGCGATCCTTGGTTGAGGGTATATAAGATACGGCATGACTGAACATAACACCGTCTTTACTTGTTACACTTTATGTGGTTTTTGACCTCCGGTTACTCTAGTTTTTACTAAAAATAGTCCAACTTCAAAGAAATACATAACAAAAATTCGAACTGTAGGGGTTATCATAAACTAGTGGTGCACTATAATGTCCAATTGGTCTCGTTCGGGAAAGATTTTCTTGTTGCACAGTGTTATAGGTCACAACTAAGAAGAATGGCAACTACAAACATTCTGTTGGCAAGTATTTTTTGGGTGTAATACATATGGGGGATATCAGGCCAAGTGAGTGAAATTTTAAAACTCGATGTCTTCTGATCGGGATGAAACTGGCACCAAGTTTAGTCCTAGTGGATAGTAGTTATAACACAAAATTTAGTGTTGTTGAATTTTCACATTTTGGTAAAACAGCATTTTTTCCCATCCATATAACAAATTTCGATTTCGATTTTCGATAGTTTTTCTTCAATCTTTTGAAAAAATTAAAAAAATGGAAAAATATGTTTTTGAGCATTTTTTTGCGAAAATAAAAATTGTTTTTGCAAAAACAGTATTTTTTGATTTCTATGTTTTTTTTGTACTTTAACAAAAGTTTGTGTCATTTGCTTCATTAGGTTAAAGGACAATTGTGGGTTGCGACATGCTCATATATATCAAAAAAATATGGCGAAGTTGTCTTTTATAGTACCTACAGTCCAATGAAAAAATGGTTTATCCGACAGAACTTTCTTACTAATTTTTATTGTCAAATAAACGAATTTTTGTTTCAATGACAAGCTTTTAAATAAACTTTATTATAATCGCAGGACTGCTAAAATTAACATTTCTAAAAATGAGAGTTAGCATTATTGGCTGCTGATCCGCGCAAAAATTTTAAAACGCATATCACTCAGTCAGTTTAACAATAGACAGGCTGTTTTTGTTTCTGATTTAGCGGTGAAGTATGTGTGAATTGAACACATAAATTAGGGTAGATCGAAATACACCATTTAAAATCTACAGGAGAGTACGAATATGATTTAGATTTTTTTCGAAAAACCCCATAAATAGTGATTCCATATAAATATAATACGAGGGTTGCTATATATATGGATGGCACCAGACAACACTTAGTGTGACATTTCCATTGGAAAGTTTGACATTGTTTTAGCATAAACGTACTCAGAACGTTTTGACGTACGACCATCATTTGTGTTGTTTACAGTGACATTTTCCTGCGATAATTTTTCACAACTTTCGACGTGGATTATCACGACAAGAGTGCATCGATGAACTTAAATCTTTGTATGGTGATGAAGCACCATCCTATAGCACTGTCAAAAACTGGTTTAATAATTCAATCGTGGCCGACGCTCGCTCAAAAACGAAGGTCGTCCAAAAACGGCCGTTGTGCCAGAGAACATTGATGCCGTGCGTGAACTGATAATGCAAGATCGTCATGTGACATACCGTGAGATTCGATATTGCATGAACACCTGGCCGTAAAAAAGGTTTGTTCTAGTTGGATCCCGCACAATTTGACAATCGCTAAAAAAAGTCTCGTGTCGATTGGTGCAAAGAAATTTTGAAAAAATATGATCGCGGTGCTTCAAAACAAAACTGCAATCGACCGTGTGGGTCTTCGAAGACGAGCCAAATCCAACGAAAGTTGTTCGTGAAAGAAGCACTTCGAAGCAAATGGTCGCCTGTTTCTTCGGCAAAACTGGTCATGTGGCGACTGTTCCGCTTGAGCAACGTAGGAGGTCAATTCTGAGAGGTACACCACAATTTGTTTGCCTGAAGTCTTCGGAGAAATTCGAAAAACCAACAAGAGAAGACGAATCATTGTGCACCATGACAATGCGAGCTCTCACACATCGGCACAAACCAGCGCCTTTTTGACCGGCCAAAACGTCGAATTGATGGGTCATCCGCCGTACAGCCCTAACTTGGCACCCAATGACTACTTTTTATTCCCACGCATCAAGAAAAAAATGCGTGGTCAACGATTTTCGTCGCCAGAAGATGCTGTTAAAGCGTTCAAAAACCATGTTTTGGAGGTGTCTCAATCGGAGTGGATAAAATGCTTCGACAATTGGTTTGAGCGCATGCAAAAGTGTATAAATCATGCTGGAGAATACTTTGAAAAACAATAAAACAATTTTTGACGATAAATATTCGCATTTTCATTATTAGGCCAGAAATATATATAGCAGCCGTCGTATATGTATGTGTATGGAATATGTCGCGCAACTTGCTGGCTTTGGACATACCCATAGGATGAAATCTTTTATCTTTTATCCCGGCCGAATTAGAGTTACCTTTTTGACCTCTGTCCAGCTCGAAAACATAAACCGCACATCACTCAGTTTGACAATAGTCAGTCAGCTTTTGTTTATGACGTAACGATGACGTATGTGTGAACTGAACATTTAAATTTAATTGGCGTAAATATACAAATTAAAACCCTCAATAAGAACATGTAACAATGCACAGTGGAGGAATTTTGAAAAAAGCTGCCGTTTCTTAGTCAGAAGAAATAGAAGAGGTACTTAGTTTTTAGATTTGGCTCTCGTATATCAAGCACAAGCGGAACTAATGTGAGCAATATCGGGTAGCCAAAATTATGAAATGTGTTTATAATTGTTAGTTTTAAATGCATGTGAAAGAGAAGAATTGCGTTGCCTTTTTTTAGCATCGGAACCATATAAAGGTTTTTCTAGAATTACAGAACTTTAAATTCAAATACAGCAATACCGCAAAAAAACTAGTAAGGAAAGACAGAAAGTCGGGCGAGGCCGACTATATAATACCCTACATCTCCCTAACAATGCGCACAGGAGCATTGCGATAATATGTATCTTCATCCAGGAAAATAATTGGTTGGAATTCGATTGTAACAATAACAAAATAGTAGTAGCAACAAAAAGTATATTGCATACACCGTGTGTCGGTTGTATTTATATATAAATAGTTGAAACAACAATAATAACATGGATACGATCAAATGAAAGTGCTTGCAACTAAACCGATGGTAGTATCAATCAATTTATGATTGTTTTTTTCATTGACACTCGGTTCGTTGTGGTAACTACTTCTATTATTTATTTATTTATATGAATTACAATACAAAGTAAATTTATATTCTAATTTTAAAGTCCAGGGAAAGGCCGGGTTACACAAACCATATGGCTAAATTTTGCAGCGACAGACCAGAGCCTCTGGTGGGAATCGAACCCACGACCCCCAAACTCATAGGCGAGTACGCTACCAACTCGCCTACTGGGGCGCTCAACTAATGTTAATTATAGTACCATAGATCGATTTTTCGTTATGACAACCAATGTTTTATTCTTGACAATAGAAATTGTATCAATACACCAAAGATTATTATTGCAACGAATAATTGGTTACTACAACAGAAAGAATATTAATAAATAATCATTTTTTGGTTATCCCAATAATTTCCAAAATTTAGAATAATTAAATGTATTTTGGGAAATACAACCGAAAGATTGGTTGCTGTTCTTTTGCTGATTCATGACAAACAAAAAATAAAATTACTGGACAGAAATAAATCTTCAACGGTATATGTAGTCGAAAATAATCTCGTGTGGATAATAATGTGTGGAATGCAGAATATGTTGTGCAAAATGTTTTACATAAGTAAAAAAATAAAAACAACAATCATGAAATTGAAAGCACAGGGTTAAGCGATATTTGCATAAAAGTTTTGTGTTTTTTTTTTTCGTGTACTAAAATTTGTGTCAAAGATTTCCACATCTCATAATAGTGATGAATTTGTAATATGGGATTTTTAATTTTGTTATGAATTGTTTGGTTTTTTGTTCAATAAATAGAATAAAAATTAATGAAAACTGTTTTTAATTAATTGTCGGTAGTATATGACTGACAAATTGTCAGACAACATGGAAGCAGAAGTATACCACAACCAAAATGTTGGTTGTCCTGATGGAATCGCATGACAGTAGACAGAACTACCAAAATTCGGTTGGCAAATAATTCGGTTAAGGCAACCAAACTGTATTATGTGTGTTGGAATAATTGGTTTCGTCCAAAGTACTTAGCTCCATCTCCTCAACAATGGTTATTCCAAGGAGGAGTTGAAGATGTTGGTCATAATAAATTATATCGCTTTGATACAAAATCAGAAGAAAAATATATATGAGGAGTATATCTAAATGAGAACCGATTTCCCAACATTTTGCAGTGTTTATTCAAGTAATAAGAAACCTTTTTTGTCGAATTTCTTACTGATTGGATATAAAATACAGTTTCTAAAGCGCTTACATGTCAAATCGGGGGTAACATATATATGGGGGCTATATCTAAATCTGAACCGATATTCAACAATTTTAATAGGGTTCGTCCTTAGGCCCGATAAGAACTATTGCGACATGAACTTTGATTACAAGAATATATCTACAAACAGACAGACAGACGGGCATAGCTAAATCGACTCAGAAAGTGATTCTAAGACGATCAGTATAATAAACAACGGGTCCATCTCTTCTTCTTTTAGGTGTTACAAACAAATACCCTGTATCACAGTGTGGTGTAGGGTATAACTATTTTCTTTTTAAAAAATAACTTTTTTTGTTGGCACGAAAAAAACCATAAGATGATGCGGGCCAAAAGTTTAACACATCGAGGGAATCAGTTTTGGGCCATTTTAAGTCATTTGACTTTGTCCGTCTCTCTGTCTGGTTTGTGCGCACGATAACTTCCGAGAGGATTAACCGATTGACTTCAAATTTGGTATGTGTCAATATTTTTTCTATCTCGGGCTAAGGTGGTCTTATAACTTCTATACTACTACTCGCTATCATCCTGAAAAAAATTGGCGTAGTTGCCATGAATGAACCATTTTGCGCAAAAAATTACCGGTTTATAACTTTATTTGCAGTCCATATAAATACTTCAAGTTTTATGGAGTCCAATGTTTTTACAGTACCTATAGTCCCGTGAAAAATGGGCCACGTCCCTTTTGGCACCTCCCATATAAATGGACCATTTTGCACAAAAAATTAACGGTTTTTAACTTAGATTGCAGTCTATATAAATAATTCACGCCCCTTTTGGTACCTCCCATACAAACTTCGATTTCTGCACAAAAAACACTTGACATTTTGTACAGTGTAATGTTTTTATGGTTCCCATATTATATTGAAAAATGGGGCTTATTGCACTGAAAAAAAAATTGTCATAAAATTAAAGAATTGCTCCAAAGACGTTCTTAGTCTTCAAAATAACATATTTTTGGCAAAATAATATATTAGAACATATTTTTTTGAGTTTTAGAGAGTATTACTCTCTGAGAGCCCAATTATATGACTCATAATTTTGTGCAAAGAAGGGTAATATGTATATGGTAACCATGTGTATGAGGAGGAATGGCACCGACACCAAAGGGTATTATTATTATTTGATGATTCTTACTCGCCCGGTCGAGCTTAAGGTCGGTTTTTTTATTGAATATGTGTGGTGAATATCGAATTCAAAGAAATTAGTTGTAGTTTTAACACGTACCACAAATTCAAACTAAAAGAAAGAATATGATATCAAAGATGTATAGAGGTAATTCATTAAAAAACACAATTATTTTGGTGCAAAATTAATTTTTTTAAAAAGGAATGTATGTTACTTCAACAAATTTTATTTACAAAACGTTCTATAATACTGACGCCGTTTTATTGCCCCACATAAATTATTTTGCCAACATACATATGTATGTACGTATGTATGTGGGCTTATCATGTTCTTTGAACAAACACACTCCCGCACTAACAAATTGTTTTCATCTGAAATGACCCCGGGTGCAGTAGTGAAGTGTGCACTGTACTATTGAAGTTTTGCCTTGCTCTGCACATTGCACAAATTCTTTTAAAGAGACACAACTCAAAATTCAGTAATTTTCAGAAAACTCAAAAACTATTCTGCAGCTCATGAACTACTTTTCAGAAGCAAAGTGTGTATTACTGTTTGTTGTTATTGTATTTCTGTATTTGACGTAGTGAGTGACGATTTACATTAGGTTACTTGTTGCTGTGAACCGTTATAGTTTCATGATGGAGCGAAAAGAGTAGAAGAGATCAATCACATATATGATTACATACAATCATATATATGATTACATACAATCGTATGTATGATTACATACAATCATATATATGATTACATACAATCGTATATATGATTACATACAATCATATAAATGATTATATACAATCATATATATAATTACATACAATCATATAAATGTTTGCATACAAACATATATATGATTATATACAATCATATATATGATTACATATAATCATATACATGATTACATACAGTCATATATATGTTTGGACATAAGCATATATATGATTTCATACAATAATATATATGTTTGCATACAATCATATAAATGTTTGGGAACATTACCGCTACCCCAAACATAATATGTTTGGGAGCTGCTCCAAACATATATATGTTGCCTGCAAAATATGTTTGGGACAATATATTACAGAGGCCGTTTTTTCCTCCGTGTAGTTTTCAAAAAATGTAACAAACATTTTTTAAGGATTTTATCTATTTTTTATGTTTTTTTTCAAGCTAGCAGAAAATGTGTTTCTAATTGGTTTATCGACAGTTACTAAACTTCCATTTCTATGTGAAAGTGATGCTCTCAGAATTTCTGTTCCTTATTATTTTGTTTAATTAAAATGGGCCAGGGACCTCGCCGGCCTATAAAGCGCACCAAACTGTAACATTCTGTAGGTGTAATTTTGTTTGGCCAAAAAACATCCTATATGTTATTAAATAAACTGTGCAATTTTAGTTGCAATTTCCACTGAAGGAAGCTTTTGCTTAAAATTGTCGTTAAAATAACTTAAGCGACATTAGAGGCCAATCTTCAATCACATAAACGGATAATGGTTTCTTAAGAGGTGTTTATATGTGTATGATTTAACTTCGATGAATGTCTTACTCGTAGTTTTGCTGTTGGCCTTTATATCCTATGTCACCAAAATATACTTGGTTTTAAAAATTTTCCAAAACAAATTGTTAATACTTTTATTTTTGTTTACTTAAAATGCCTCGTTAAAGACAACCTGAGCGACAAATAATTTTAGGGACAAATCTTTGATGATTTTTTGTATGATTTCTGTTCGAAACCTTCATAAGAATGTTATAAATGTTAATCTCATCTTTGTCCTTACACGCTGAAAAAAATCGCTTCTGTAGTATATTGTCCCAAACATATTCGGCTTGAAACATATATATGTTTAGGGTACACTCTAAACATATAGTATTTGGTACACACAAACAAATTTGTATTTGGGAAGATGTTGTTCTAAACAAATCTTTGTTTACATCGCAATATGTGTTTACTTTGGACGATTGTTTTCCGAAGCAAATAATTATTTGCATTTAAGTATTCAGAAAATACCTAAATTGTGTTTAATATTTCAGTTATTCAAACCTAATTTTTTAGAAAATTTGCAGTCGTAAAAAATTGAAATCGTATAATCTTCGATCGAAATATATTACTTGGAGGATTGACAACTAATGATGGCTTAGAATACTCAGAAATTTTAAATGATTGATTTAAAACAGAAGTTACTGCTGCATTTTGTATTATAACTGGGTGTTCAATTCGAAACCAAAAAAAATTAAAACTGAAATTCGAAAAATTCAACAAAAGTTTCGAAAATATTTTTTAAATAAAATATGTTTGGAGAAATTCCTAAACAATAATTTTATTTGTATTCAAACACATATTTTATTTGAGAAACTTAGTTTGCAAATATTATATGTTGTAACATATTAATATATGAGTTCCAAATATATTTTATTGATTTTCAAATAAAATTTATTTTCTCAGAAATACATTATATTTAAAAATTTGTGTTCCAAATATATTTCCTTTCGATTCAAACATATCAAAAAAGGCGATTTTGCCCCGTGTAGGAAAATCGTTATCATTTCTTCACTCCCCGATATTAGTACCAATTGCATTGCCTTCAATCTCTACTAATTTTTTCTCTATTCTCCCCTCTTGTTTCTTCCCAAGGTGCGGCAAAATTCGCCCTTCCTGACATAGAGACCGCCATCCAGTTCTGCAATTATTTCGTTTACGGTTATGCCGGAATCAATCCCGACACCTTTGAGGTCATCAGTCTCAATACTCAGCGTGATTTGCAAAGACGTCATTTTGCCACAATTACAGCCCTGAAAGATCGTTTCCCCAATGTTAAATTCCTTCTAAGTGTTGGTGGAGATAAGGATTTGCAAAGTCCCGAAAAATATATCAATCTTTTGGAGGCGGGACGTGCAAAACAGGCTAAATTCGTTGAGTCGGCTCGTGAAATTGTGCGTAGCTATAATTTCGATGGCTTGGACTTGGCTTTCCAATTGCCACGCAACAAGCCACGTAAAGTGCATTCGGATGTTGGTCAGGCCTGGAAGAGTTTCAAAAAGCTATTCACCGGTGACTTTGTTGTGGATGAAAAGGCCAACGATCATAAGGAACAATTCACCGATTTGGTCAAGGATCTGAAGAGTGCCTTTACGCCCTACAATATGATGTTGTCGCTGACAGTGTTGCCCAATGTTAATTCCACATGTAAGACTTGCCAGATTTTCTAAGGGTATTTTATGTTTCATTAAATATTTTATTGTTTTCTTATAAGGGTATTTCAATGCTCCCGCCATTATTGATAGCTTGGATTTTGTTACATTGGCTGCTTTCGATTTTACCACCCCCGATCGTAATCCCGAAGAGGCAGATTATACCAGTCCCCTTTACGCCCCCGTACTGGAAGGCAATCGTTTGTCCCATTACAATGTTGAAGCTCAAGTTGACTATTGGGTTGCTCAACGCGTGCCCCATCATAAAATCAATGTGGGTGTGGCCTCGTATGGCAGGGCTTGGAAAATGACAGCTGACTCCAAGGACGATGGTTTCCCCATTGTGCATGACACCAGTGGTGCTGCCCCCGCCGGTTATGAAACGAAAACCGATGGTCTCTTGAAATGGTCTGAGATATGTATGAAGTTACCTAGTCCTCTGAATGCGGGTAAAACTGGTGCTGATGGTCCTTTGCGTCGCGTTAGTGATCCTACCAAGAAATATGGTGTCTATGCTTTCCGGGCTGCCGACTCTAATGGTGAACATGGCATGTGGGTGAGCTATGACGATCCTGACACCGCCTCCAATAAGGCCGTGTATGTGAAGAACCGTGGCCTGGGTGGGGTGGCTTTGTTTGACTTGAGCATGGATGATTTTAGAGGCAGTTGTACCGGTGACAAATTCCCCATGTTGAGATCTATTAAATATAGACTTCTCTAGAAGGAATGCGTCAGAGAGAGAGACAGAGAGTGGTTATGTGATTCTGCCTAATTTGAAAAGTTTTGTTTGTGATTATTAAATAAATTTTGCATTTTTATATAAAAATGAAATACGTGGCTGAAGTCATTGGAAAGATAATCCACCCGTTTGTATAAATGCCCATTTTTGGAAGTGCGCGCTTTGTTCCCTGAATATGAAATTAATAATTTTGTTTATTATTTTAAACAACTGTGCCACAGAAGGCAGTCATATGAAAGTATTCTACGCAGCTGTTATCAGCTGCATTATTTAAAAGAAAATAAGACTGTGTTTTGATGCCCTCATTCTTATCAATAGGTCATTTCATTAGAATTTATATTTTCGTATTTATTTTAATTTAATACACAAACAAAAAATATTTCATTATCATTTCTGGCAAAAAAAAATCTGTGGATGTTTTATAGCGCCAAGTGTAACGACCATCTCATCTCAGACCCTATCCTTACAAGGACATTGCTACCTTTTCTTCCGGCTGTGCTCAGGGCTTGGGGTGGTGATCTTGCCAGTAAGAATAGGCCTCGGTCATTCACGATAAACTTTAATATTATAGGTAGCAATTCAAAATTAATTACATTGGCAGATATACGTAGTTGTTATAAAAGAAGCTCTATTGATTAAGTGAGAGGAGCTATAGGTGTTCATGTCTCCTCGTTCGAGTCGAAAACCCTCCCAACCATGCCGACTCAAATATCTGGTCAGCCCACATATACTTTCTAATATGTCATACCTTGAATTTCGTGGATTATTAGATCAAGTTAGAAATTTAAAATATCATTATTAACATTTATTCAAACAAATAAATAATGACAAAAGTAATCCTATGACTCTTTGGAGTGGTGCAAATTCAAAAATATTACATATAGAGTAGTTAATCTCATAAAATTATAATTAAAGCGTTTTTTTTGATGTCGTTAATAAATTTGTTTTTTTTTTGAAAAGTGACGTGAACTATATTCAATAAGAGGTTATATGGACCAGTAACTTAAAAATACTATATAGAAATAATATAATTAATACACACGAAGTGCTTTCAAGGATTCCAAAGATGTCTTAAAATTAATTATTTTATGTGTAGATGTATGTTAAAAGGTAAAAGGATTGTCATTTTAGATAGTGAACGAGGTGATTGTAAAATTATCCATTTTTTTGGAGATAGATTCTCTGCGCCGAGTTACTTATATATAATCAGGACTTAACGAATGAAAACGGAAGATTGTATGCGAAATTCCAATGATATATATATTATACTTGATTTTGACTTCACAGCATTCGAAAATTCGTCAAATAAGCGTCAAACTCCCCCATTAGGGATTTTTTTCTTTGATAAGGCCTTTGTATTATATAATTCGGGAGATCTTGGTTTACGCAGATAGTTTGCTTTATGGTCTGTTCCAAATTTTTCCTGGTAAGTATGAAATCATCCTCTTCAAATATCTTTCATATCCGATTTACGCCCCAAAATTTGTCTGAATGTGGTTCAAAATTAAAGGCTGTGGGATCAATATCCCACAGCTAGGATCTTCTGGGGCCGTCCAATGCGTAAGCTATTAAAAACAAGATTCCTTCTATCACCCTTGATATCCAGGTTCACACACACGGAACTTACCAAATGTCGCACTGCCAATCGTATAAATATTCTCCTGATTCACGACTTTTAATACCAATTGATGTATCCGCATTTCCAAACCAGTAAGGAAAGGCTAAAGTCGGGCGGGGCCGACTATATAATACCCTACACCACTCTCGTAATATTGAATAACTCTGAAATATAAATTTTGTAGTTCATGTATAAATTTATTTATTTATTCTAAATTTCAAAACGATTGGATGTAAAATACAGCTTCTATAGAACTAAAGGGCCAAATCGGACGAAACATATATATGGGAGCTATAGCTAAATCTTAACCGATTTTCTTCAAATTCGGCAATGTTGGTTCATGGATCAAGAAACTCTACCATTCCAAATTTCAAAACGATTGGATGTAAAATACAGCTTTTATTGGACTAAAGGTCCAAATCGGACGAAACATATATATGGGAGCTATAGCTAAATCTTAACCGATTTTCTTCAAATTCGGTAGTGTTGGTTCATGGATCAAGAAACTCTACCATTCTAAATTTCAAAATGATTGGATGTAAAATACAGCTTCTACAGGACTAAAGAGGAAAATCGGACGAAACATATATATGGGAGCTTTAGCTAAATCTTAACCGATTTTCTTCAAATTCGGCAATGTTGGTTCATGGATCAAGAAACTCTACCATTCCAAATTTCAAAACGATTGCATGTAAAATACAGCTTCTATAGGACTAAAGAGCCAAATCGGACGAAACATATATATGGGAGCTATAGCTAAATCTTAACCGATTTTCTTCAAATTCGGCAATGTTGGTTCATGGATCAAGAAACTCTGCCATTCTAAATTTCAAAAAGATTGGATGTAAAATACAGCATTTATAGGACTAAAGGTCCAAATCGGACGAAACATATATATGGGAGCTATAGCTAAATCTTAACCGATTTTCTTCAAATTCGGTAGTGTTGGTTCATGGATCAAGAAACTCTACCATTCTAAATTTCAAAATGATTGGATGTAAAATACAGCTTCTATAGGACTAAAGGGCCAAATCGGACGAAAGATATATATGGGAGCTATATCTAAATCTGAACCGATTTCAACCAAATTCAATAGCGATCTTAACAGCTGCGAAATACTCTAAACTCCAAAATTTCAGAACGATCGGAGTGAAATTGCGACCTGTAGTCGACGAACAACTTTACATCCACAGACGGACGGACGGACGGACATGCTTAAATCGACTCAGCTAGTGATTCTGAGTCGATCGGTATACTTTAAGGTGGGTCTAGCTGTGTTATTTTTAGGTGTTACAAACATCTGCCGTGAAACAAACTTATAATACCCTGTACCACAGAGTGGTGTAGGGTATAATTATACTCGTATATAAATTTGCAATACGATTGTCTATCTATTTATACCCTACACCACTCTGTGGTACAGGGTATTATAAGTTTGTTTCACGGCAGATGTTTGTAACACCTAAAAATAACACAGCTAGACCCACCTTAAAGTATACCGATCGACTCAGAATCACTAGCTGAGTCGATTTAAGCATGTCCGTCCGTCCGTCCGTCCGTCCGTCCGTCTGTGGATGTAAAGTTGTTCGTCGACTACAGGTCGCAATTTCACTCCGATCGTTCTGAAATTTTGCAGTTTAGAGTATTTCGCAGCTGTTAAGATCGCTATTGAATTTGGTTGAAATCGGTTCAGATTTAGATATAGCTCCCATATATATCTTTCGTCCGATTTGGCCCTTTAGTCCTATAGAAGCTGTATTTTACATCCAATCATTTTGAAATTTAGAATGGTAGAGTTTCTTGATCCATGAACCAACACTACCGAATTTGAAGAAAATCGGTTAAGATTTAGCTATAGCTCCCATATATATGTTTCGTCCGATTTGGACCTTTAGTCCTATAAATGCTGTATTTTACATCCAATCTTTTTGAAATTTAGAATGGTAGAGTTTCTTGATCCATGAACCAATATTGCCGAATTTGAAGAAAATCGGTTAAGATTTAGCTATAGCTCCCATATATATGTTTCGTCCGATTTGGCTCTTTAGTCCTATAGAAGCTGTATTTTACATGCAATCGTTTTGAAATTTGGAATGGTAGAGTTTCTTGATCCATGAACCAACATTGCCGAATTTGAAGAAAATCGGTTAAGATTTAGCTAAAGCTCCCATATATATGTTTCGTCCGATTTTCCTCTTTAGTCCTGTAGAAGCTGTATTTTACATCCAATCATTTTGAAATTTAGAATGGTAGAGTTTCTTGATCCATGAACCAACACTACCGAATTTGAAGAAAATCGGTTAAGATTTAGCTATAGCTCCCATATATATGTTTCGTCCGATTTGGACCTTTAGTCCAATAAAAGCTGTATTTTACATCCAATCGTTTTGAAATTTGGAATGGTAGAGTTTCTTGATCCATGAACCAACATTGCCGAATTTGAAGAAAATCGGTTAAGATTTAGCTATAGCTCCCATATATATGTTTCGTCCGATTTGGCCCTTTAGTTCTATAGAAGCTGTATTTTACATCCAATCGTTTTGAAATTTAGAATAAATAAATAAATTTATACATGAACTACAAAATTTATATTTCAGAGTTATTCAATATTACGAGAGTGGTGTAGGGTATTATATAGTCGGCCCCGCCCGACTTTAGCCTTTCCTTACTGGTTTTCAAATGTATTTATACATTTTTTTTTTCCCACAACCTAACGGTTTGAAACTTCAAAGCTAATGAAAATTTTAAATGAAAAATGTCTATATCGATATGAAAATACAATTTCCTGGCCTGTTTTTCTGGGACAGTTTTTCTATTCCCTCAATTTTTCAAAGTATTTTAGGTGTATTTGAACCAACTTGTAAAAACAGATATACAACTTTTGTGAACCCCACACAAGGACTAACATTTTGTAAAAATGGTCCCAACTGTAAAATTGCAGTCCAATCTATGGGAACTAGTGCTTTCTGTGAATCTATCGTATACAAATAACTTTTCTGCCAAGGTTGCAAGACCAAAATTGCGGTTGCATTTTTTGACAATTTGCTGATAAAATTTTAAGATCAGACCACCTTGTTACATAGCTTTAGACATTAATAGGATTTTTCAAAATTCGAATATTTACGCGCACAACGGTGTAAAAAGGGATACATATTGTACCTCATCCAAATAGTAAGAGCTAGAATCGGGAAATATGGCGTGAGGGCAACCCTTGGGACGTAAATTAGAACAGGATGTGATTTTTTGAAAATTTTAGGGGCACACCTGGACAAAAATAAATAAATATGGTACCATCGGTACCATACTTGGGATAAATATGGTACCACTGGTAGCATACTTGGGATAAATATGGTACCACCGGCACAATTAACGCCTAGAGATAGAATCGCGAAAATTTAAACATGTATGTGCTTAGAGCAACGAATCGGGGTAGTAAGCATTTTTCCATATTCGTACTCTTCTTGGCACTTTGTGGTAAGGAGTGTAAAATATGGTACAGAGGGGCAAAAACATGGTGTTAGGGTAGCTCTTGAAACATAAGCTGTGGAGCAAACAGGTTTAAATATGGTACAGTGGGGCAAAAAGGGTTATATATGGCACAGTGGGGCAAAAAGGGTTAACTATGATACAGTGGGGCAAAAATAGTTAAATATGGTATCGTGTGACAAAATGGGTTAAATATGGAATAGTGGAGCAGAAAATTGTTAAATATGGTACAGTGAGACAAAGTGTTAAATATGGTACAGTATGACAAAAAGTTTAACTATTGAACAGTGGAGCAAACAAGGTTAAATATGGTACTGTGGGGCAACAAGGGTTAAATATGGTACAGTGAAGCAAAAATATTTAATTATGGGTTAAATATGGTACAGTGTGACAAAAATCTTTAACCATTGTACATTGGAGCAAACAGGGTTAAATATGGTACATTGGGGAAAAAGGATTAAATATGGTACAGTAGGGCAAACAATTTATCTACGGTACATTGGGGCACAAAGAGTTAAATATGGTAACGTGGGACAAAATGGGTTAAATATGGTATAGTGGGGCAAAAATGTGTTAGCTATCGTACAGTGGGGCAAAAATGTGTTAACTATGGTAAAGTATTACAAAAAGATGTTAAATATGATTTTGACTCAAAAGGGTTAAATATGGCAAATAGTTAAATATGTTAACGTGGGACAAAATGGGTTAAATATTGTATAGTGGGGGCAAAAATGTGTTTACTATGGTACAGTGGGGCAAAAATGTGTTAACTATGGTACAGTGGGCAAAAATGGTTAAATATGGTACAGTAGGACAAAAGAGGTGTTAAATATGATTTGGACACAAAAAAGTTGAATATGGCACAGTGGGGCAAAAAGGGTTTACTATGGTACAGTGGGGCACACATTGTTAAATATTGTAACGTGGGACAAAATGGATTAAATATGGTACAGTGTGGCAAAAATACTATGAAACAAAGGGCTTAAATATGGTACAATGTGACAAAAATGTTTAACTATGGTACAGTGGGTCAATAATTTGTTTAATATAAAACAGTGGGGCGAAACGTTTTTAATGTGGTACATTGAGGCAAATAATTAAAAAGGGAACAGTGGAAAAAAGGGTTAAGTACGATTCAGTGGACCCAAAAGCGTTAAATATGGCACAGTGGGGCAAAAAAATGTTAACTACGGTACATTGGGGCTCAAATAGTTAAATATGATTAAGTGGGGTAAAAAGTCTTAAGTACTGTACAGTGGAGTAAAATGGTTAAATGTGGTAAGTTGGGAAAAAAACGTTATATATAATTCCAGATATGTATATAATTTCGTACTTAAGAAGTACGGTGGAATTAAAGAGTTAAACATGGTACAGTGGTGCATAAAGGTTGAATTTTGAACCGGAATAAATCAAAGATAAGAAACATTTTTTCCAATTATAAAACGTGGGGAAAAATAAGTTAAATAACACTGCGCAACAGTGAAAAAAATAAACGGACTTGACAGTATAGATTCGATTCTACTATCAAAGGGTAGTATAACCCTATACTCGGTTTGGCGAAATTGGTGACCAATTTTTTGGGCTTCCAAAGTTTCTGAAATTCAGTGGGCCCCACTTTGTCCAACAACTAATAATTAGCTAATAATGTAGCTAAGAATATGCTGAACAAAGTTTCTTAACATTTATTGCGAAAAAAGTTGCTGAACATACCCTATACAAAAAAAATATTTGTTACATAATAGTGAAATACTAACATTTTTGGGGTAGAATGTGGTTTTTTGAGCTATTTAGGTAAGACACGTTCCCACACAAGGATGGCTGTTTTGTACAAAAACTATTTTAAAGGAAACTTTACAGAGAATGTTCTCAAAGAAATAACGGGTCCAAAATAATCACTGGTATTGTTACCAGGGTTCTCCAATTTACACCATTTTTTACACAAATTTTAAAAGTAATTCACAGACTATGTTAAAACTTTTCGCATATTTTTATATAGTAAGGTGTAGTACGTTGAACTGCAAAGGGAATTTGAATCCCGGCAATTAGTAACGTAGATGTAGGGTAAACATCAAAAAATCCCATTTTTGGGGATCTTCGAAATTATTTTGAGAATTGTGGGATTCACATTTGGAAATCTAATGATTCGCTTTAATTCTTATATAGTTAATATCAATTTATAATTAGTTGTTAGTGTCTTTACATTTCTTTTTGCATTTGAAAATAGATTTTTTTATTTTCGGCCAGATGTGCCCACTGAGACAAAAGTTAAGGCCATATTAATTTATATTTTCAAAATATAGGCAATGTTTGTATTCTATTGCGAAAAGGTATATGGGTCAGAATATTTAATATCGGCCTATGTAGTTTATTTTTGGCTAAAATGTTTATAAGCTGTTACAAATAGGTAAAACAGGATCTCGCTATAACTTTTTTTTTAAAAAATTTTATGGGCATTTTAATTTTTGAAAAAATTAAAAAAATAAGTTTTTGTGTTTTACGAAATTTGTAATTGCTCTCGAATGGCTGAACCGATTTTTGCAAAGTTTACTTTGTTTTAAAGAGGACAATTATTGTAAAAAAATTTTGGAAATTTTTTAAAAACATTTGTTACGATTTTTTTTTTTTGAAAAAATCTTTTTAGAGATATTTGTTGCCCCCTCGATTTTCTTAAAATTTTCACAGAATATTCGTCGCACTCCCGAAAATCCAGAACAGCAAAAACCTTTCGGGAGACTCAATATTTGTAAAAGTTATGCACGAAATACCAAGACAAGTCTGACAATTTTCGTCTGTTTTTGCAAAACACAGCACAGTGGTACGAATTCAAAAAGGGGAAATAATTCGACCGCTTCTTAACCAAACAACCGATTGCGACCAAACTTGGCATGCTAGATGAAGAGTTATTAGAGAAGTTAAGTTTTATATTTGGGCCCCTTATGTCAGACAGGGGCGGAACTAGAGGGCCTCAAAGTTGGCCACATCGGATGAAGAAAATGTTCAAGCGCGTGTACTCGTGTTTCTGTTCCGATTTATTAAAAAAAACTTCGTAATAGATGTTTCACGTCAAAGAATGAAAGAACCGAGACACTTTAAGAATTATTTCTGCCAAAACACCAGACACCCCCACTCATCCCCTTACCCCTGAAAATCTCCCGCTAAAAATAATGCTGTATCAAAAGTCTTAGAACTCGATGGATTTTTTGGGTGATGTATTGACAAAAATAATCCTTGTAAAAAATCACTATGTTGGTAACCACAATACACTTTTATGGCAGCCAAATTGTTTTTTAAATATATCGTAATTATTGGTTATGAATAGAGTTTTGTGTGGTCTTGAAATGTACCTTTTTATACCCTCACTTTAGTGTGACGAGGGTATATATCATTTGCTACGGAAAAAAGTGTAACACGTCGAAGGAGTGTCCTAAGACCCCAAGTATGTTCGGAGGAAATCCGTTTTGGGTCATTTTAAGTCGAATGAGAAATGTCCGTCCGTCTGTCTGTCTGTGTGTCTGCTGGCTGGTGCGCACGATAACTCTCGAAAGGAGTAACCGATTGACCTCAAATTTGGTATGTGGTAAGATTTTTTTCTATCTCCGGCTAAGTTCGAAGATGGGCCATATTGGTCCACTCCTTCTAGTACCTCCCCCACAAAGGGTTAAAATGTTGTGAAATATTGATTCTTTAATAATTGCTATACTACTTATTCGAATCTTTTGAAATTCCACACATAGTATTAGCTTATTAGTCGTTATCAACTCGAGAAAAATGGGCGAAGTCGCCACGTCCCTTTTGGTACCTCCCACACAAATGCACCATTTTGCACCAAAAGTTAACAGCTTATAACATTAATAACAGTGTATAAAAATACTTGAAATTTTGTACAGTATTATGCTTTTATATTGCCTACAGTCCAGGGAAAAATGGGTGTTGTTGTCACGCCCCTTTTGGTACCTCCCACACAAAGGTACCTTTTTGCACCAAAAGTTAACAGTTTATAACATTAAAACCAGTGTATAAAAATACTTGAAATTTTGTACAGTGTAATGTTTTTATATCGTCTATAGCCCTGTGAAAAATGGACGTTATTTCCACGCCCCTCTTTGTACCTCCCACACAAAATGCCCAAATCATACCACAATTTAATGTCTCATAACGTTTATACCAGTGCACATAAATGCTTATAAGTCGGCACAGTGCAATGAATTTAAAGTATCTAATGTTCAGCAAAAAAAAGTGTATTTGATAAACCCCTTCTGGTACCTCCCACACAAATTGACAGTATAATTCGAGTAATATTCATTACATTACTCACAAAGTGAGGGTATACCTTAGTCGGTTTACCCGACTGAAACTTTCTTACTTGTTTCTCAACTGTTTAAAGATAACCTATAAATACGATATATTTAAAAAAACAATGTGGTTGCCATAAAAGTATATTGTGGTTACCAACATAGTGATTTTTTACAAGGATTATTTTTGTCGAATACATCACCCAAACAATACATCGATTTCCACGACTTTTGACAAATCATTATGTTTGGAGGGGGTTTTCATGGGTAAGGTGTTGAGGTGTTGGGGATGTCGTGTGTTTTGAGAGAAATACTTCTTGAAGTGACCCCTTTCTTTCGTTCTTTGACATAGAACTTCTATTGCAATGCTTTCTACTCGTATACTAAAATTGTTCCCGAATGTACTAAACCTTCCTTCACCCAGCAAACTTTGTGGATAAATACGATATATTTCAAAAACCACTAGGTTACCATCAAAGAGTATTGTGGGAACCTATAGAGATTTTTTACAAGAAATATTTTTGTCGAATACACCACCCAAAAAATCCATCGATTTATATAACTTTTGATATATCATTATTTTTGGAGCGACCTTTTCAGGGGCAAGGTGATAAGAGGGTAGTCGGCCGGAGTGAGAAAAATACTTCTTGAAGTGTCTCCTTTATTTTGTTCTTTGACATGGAACGTATATTTCGAAGCCTTCTATACTACAGTTGTGTTTTAATTTACTAAACTCTTTTTTTACCCAGCAAATTTCGTGGCTACATATCTCGAAAACGCGATGACACAAAAAACTGTTAATGGCATTCGATTCAGCGTGTCGATATTATGCGGCGTAAATTGTTTTCATTGTGTAATTAAATAACAAGTAAGAAAGTTTCAGTCCGGCAAACCGACTTAAGGTATAGCCTCACTTTGTGAGTAATGTTATATGGAATATTACACGAATTAATGTGTCACTTTGTGTGGGAGGTACCAGAAGGAGTTTATCTAATACACTTATTTTTCGCCGAACAGTAGATACTTTAACTACATTTCACTGTGCCGAACTAT
Source organism: Eudasyphora cyanicolor (assembly GCA_963930755.1). Taxonomy (NCBI): domain Eukaryota; kingdom Metazoa; phylum Arthropoda; class Insecta; order Diptera; family Muscidae; genus Eudasyphora; species Eudasyphora cyanicolor. The sequence continues at coordinate 207,415,061 of OZ005737.1, read as the reverse complement.
AAGCATTTATGTGCACTGGTTGATTAATGTTACGAGCTATTCAATTTTGATATGATTTGGTCATTTTGTGTGGGAGGTACAAAAAGGGGCGTGGTGATAACGCCCACATTTCACAGGACTGTAGGCTCTGTAACAGCATTACACTGTACACAATTTCAAGTATTTGTATGCACTGGTATTAATGTTATAAGCCGTTAACTTTTTGTATAAAACGGTCTATTTGTGTGTGATGTACCAATAGGTCATTTGTAAAGTATAATGCTTTTATAGTAACTAGAGTCCAGAGAAAAATGGGCGTTATTGACCCGCCCCTTTTGGTACCTCCCACACAAATGGACCTTTTTGTACCAAACGTTAATATCTTTTAACTTTAATACTTTAGAGTCCAAAGAAAAGTGACCGTTATTGGGACGCCCCTTTTGGTAACTCTCACACAAATGGACCATTTTGTACCAAAAGTAAACAGCTTTGAACTTTAATACCAGTACATACTTTAAAGTTATTAAATGCAAGTTAAATTGATAATAATTTAAATAAAACAAACAAATAAATAAATTTACTAATATTTTTTGAGACTTAAGGTGAGGGAATTCATTAGTCGGTTTACCCGACTGAACTTACTTACTTGTTATCACTTCTTTGGATGCTCTTTTTTGGTGGAGTAGTGTCGAATTCCCCTTTGATAAAATTGGTTGATCTGCTAAATTAGCTACAACTTTTTCAATTATGCACCGATTTTCTTCGAAATGGCCTCACTTTATTCCCGATGAGACTTCACAATTAAATAATGCAAATATATATTTTGCAGTTTCAGTTTACGGTTTTTCTAATGATTTTATTTTAAAGTATTAACATTTTCTCAAACAAGTAAGAAACGAATCCCCCTTTATCAATTTAAATTGCATTTAATAACATCAAAGTATGCTCTGGTATTAGCCAATAACTGTTGCTTCAAAATAGTACATTTGTGTGGGAGGTCCCACAAGGGGCGTGCCAATAACGCCCACATTTCCCTGGATTGTGGTTACTATAAAAACATTACACTGTACACAATTTCAAGTATTAGTATGCACTGGTATTAAAGTTATTAGCAGTTAACTTTGTGTACAAAATGGTCCCTTTGTGTGGGAGGTACCAAAATAAACGGTACACTTCGCCCATTTTTTTCAAGCTGATAGCGACAGATAAACTATTACTATGTGTTATATTACAGAAGATTCGGATAAGTAGTATAGAAGATATTACAGAATCAATATTTCACTAAATTTTAACCCTTTGTGAGGGAGGTAGTGGACCAATATGGCCCATCTTCGAACTTAGCCTGAGATAGAAAAAAATATTATTACATACCAAATTTAAAGTCAAGCCGTTACTCCTTTCGAGAGTTATCGTGCGCTCCAGCCAGAGAAGGACGGACATTGCTCAAATGACTTAAAATGTCCTAAAACGGATTTCCGCCGAACATACTTGGGGTCTAACACACTCCTTTGATGTGTTACACTTTTGACTCGTAGCCAATAATTTATAAAAATAGGATTTTTCGTAATGTCTTGTAAGCAATCTTTGTAACCGCTAATGGTATGGAAACATTTTATTAGAAGATGTAAATTTGATGTGTAAATAATGTGTAAATAAGTCCCATCTCACTAATATACCACAAAGCTCCCCATATATATAGGTATGTATATATATAGCCCCCAAATTTACCTGTATCACCATATTGCATCCAAACGCAATAAAATCTCCTTTCCCAACAGATGTTTATAAAATTAACCCCCATTAACACAAAACAAAATAACCGAGCGTTAGAGCTAACAAAAGTTAAATTGTATGGAATTTGACAGCTTTAACCGATAGTAAGCTTTTAAACCTAGTTTATTTAGTTATTGTTAATGGCCCTAGGAAAGAATAATCTTTGCCAAATTTGAAGAAAATATCCCGATTTTGCATCAAAGCGCTATAAAATGGACTAATGATCTGTCATTAGGAAAACAATATTGATAAAGTAGGCAATATTTCTTCGTATTCTCCTCTGATAGTCTGGTGTAGTATAGCACCTGGTCGTTTCCGCCCAACTTTAGCCCTTCCTTACTGGTGTAATTATGATTTTTCAATTCATTTTCACAGTTTTATCGGATCAAAGTACTTTGCACAAAGTCTGACAGAAGTGGACAAACCTTTAAAATTGGTTTGTCTCCTTTGAATAAGTAAACTTTAATATAAATAGAAATTTCATGCAGCACTTCTTAAAAACACCGCATCTACATAAATGTTATAAACTATTCGGTTTCGGCTGAAAAGCACGTTCATACTCAACGTCGAGTATAAAGATCGAGCGAGAGAGAGAGTGTGAGAGTTCTTCAAACAGCGTTACCAGATGATACGTTTAAAATTATTTTTCAAGTTTTTGCAAATGGAAAGTAGCAATTTAAGTTTTTTTTTCCACAAAGAAGTTTTTTTAAGTTTTGTAAAAATTTAATATTATATTATTGTCTAACTTAAGGTTTAATTTTTAAGTAATATTACATTTTGAAAATGGGATGAATCACTTACTTATTTAGAATAAATTGCTTTAAAATGGATTACACATTTTTTAACGAAACAAACAAATTATGGTCATAATTTGGAAACAAAAATAAAAGCATTTTCAGGGAACAATATTTTTTCAATTTAGGGTACCAGAGATTGCAATTACCGGCGTAAAAAAATCTCGAGATATTTCTTTGGGAATAATTTCTATTTTCGATCCTCACTTTATTTTAGAAATTATACAAGTACAATAATTGTTATCTATATTAATACTCGTACCTATATCGAACATATTTTATTATGATTCGATTACATTCCAATAATTTTATTGTACTGGTCATTTTTTTACCGTTTAAGACCTAAATTATATTAAAAGTTTCAAAGAAAGAAGTATTTCAAAAATTTAAGATTAAATTGCTATTATTTTTAGATTTTTGTATAACATAGAGATAATAAGTTTTTTTTTGTTGCAAAATAGTTTTTTTCTTTGAAAATTTTTAGTTTTTAAAAAAAATATCTGGCAACGCTGTCTTCAAATCACATTCAATGTCAACAATTGTAGGTTTGACAAAACAAACAAAATTCCAGCTAATTTAGTTCTCTGAAACAAGTGAAGTTGATAAGACGCAGAGCTTGAGGCGAAGTAAAAAAAGCTCATTTGTAGGTACAACAGAATGAAGAAATTCTGCCTAAATGTGTTTGTTTTGGTGATTTTGGGTCATTCGACCTTGGCTGGCTTGGGTCCAAATATGATATGTTATTATGACGCCGCGAGTGAAGATCGACAAGGTGAGTAACAAACTCAGTTTCGTACTTATTTAAGGGATTGGCATTCGTAATGCATTCAACGAAATTGTAATTAGTGACTTATGAACATTAAGGTGTCTCGTCAAATACAAGCTACAACATTTTACAAATTAATTTGGTGAGAGGTTATTACTTAGTTTAGATTTGGATTTAAAAACTTCGTGAATTTTTGACTAACATAATATTTGATATTTCGAAAAATAACAAAGTTGTTTTTTACATTAGCTCCACATATGTACATGCGGAAACACAGAAATCACTCCTTACGTTGGCAAATATGTCCGTCCAACAAGCATGATGGTGTAAGCCGGCCACACACTGGATACGAATTTAAATCGTGCGAACACGTCACGTGTCCAGTGTGCGGCCGGCCTAAGGTACCCGACTGTTTGCAAACACAATACCAACTGTTGTTGAGCATAGAGCAATGCGATGTATTCTTACTTAAAGAGAGCAGTAGTGAGTGCATTACAAAAGAGACAAAACAATTGACAAACATAGAAATTAATCACTATTACAACGCTAGTGATGCACTGTGGAGCCAATTAGAAACAAAGTGGTAATAATATGAACTTCTTTGCCGTTGCTCAGATTAGTAATGTAATGACAATCTTAGGATATCCGTGATGGAATGTAAATAAAAATGTTAGCTAATATTCCGTACAATATGCGAATGGTGCAAAATAAAATAAGGATCACGCGCTAATCGCAAACCACAGACGGATGGTGTTACAGGGCCTCGGTGTGATAAATGTATTTTAATACTTTAGGCTTAGGTGAATTCAACTAATTGAGACCCAAACATCAGTGGGTTATCTCGAAGAGTTTCAGAGATATGAACATTTGAAAATTAAATTTTTCACTTTTATCCTACCTGTTCCAAAAGCAATAGGGTTTTTAAGGCAAAAGTCGAGCAGAGCCGACTATATGATACCCTACACCATCGTGTTCGAGCTCTCGATGTGGAATAACACTAATTTGCACACAAATTTTTGTCGAAAACATAACATTTGCTAACATGTAATTTGTTATCCAAACACAAAAAACAATTAAAAAAGTTTCAGTCTGGTAAACCGACTAAGGTATACACCCTCACTTTGTGAGTAATGTAATATATAACATTACACTAATTAATCTGTCAATTTGTGTGGGAGGTACCAGAAGTGGTTTAACAAATACACCTATTTTTCGGTAAATATTCTTTAAATACATTGCATTGTGCCGAAATATAAGCATTTATATGCACTGGTATATTAACGTTAAGAGCAATTCAATTTAGATATGATTTGGTCATTTTGTGTGGGAGGTACAAAAAGGGGCGTGGTGATAACGCCCACTTTTCACAGGACTGTAGGCACTATAACAGCATTACACTGTACAAAATTTCAAGTATTTGTATGCACTGGTATTAAAGTTATAAGCCGTTAACTTTTTGTATAAAACGATCCATTTGTGTGGGAGGTACCAAAAGGGGCTGTACAATAATGCCCATTTTAAGCGGATTATAGGCGCTACAAAAACATGATACTGTTCAAAATTTAAAGTATTTTTATGCAATTTTATTAAAGTTATAAGCAGTTAAATTTTGATGCAAAGTTGTCCATTTGTGTGGGAGGTACCAAAAGGAGCGTGGCAACAATACCTATTTTTCTCGAGGTAATAGTGACCTATGTGTAGAATTTCAGAATTTTCAAGTAAGTAGTATAGAAGTTATTAAATAATCAATACTTCACTTAACGTTAACTCTTTGTGGGGGAGGTACTAGAAGGAGTGGACCAATATGGTCCATCTTCGAACTTAGCCGGGGGTAGAAGCAAATATTAGCACATACCAAATTTGAAGTCAATCGGTTACTCCTTTCGAGAGTTATCGTGCGCACCAGCCAGCAAACAGACAGACAGACAGACAGACGGACGGACATTGCTCATTCGACGTAGAATGACCCAACACGGATATCCGCCGGACATACTTAGAGTCTTAGGTCACTACTTCGATGTGTTACACTTTTGGTTCGTAGCAAATGATATATACCCTCCTCTCTAAGGTGAGGGTATAATAAAATATTTGGATAAAAGCCTTGAAAATTGTATCCTTCTTTTCTACCAAATTGTTTTCCCAACATTTTTGAGCGCAAAAGTTCTATCACATAATTGGTACATTTTGTACAATACATCTCGGAGTCGAAATCGACCATAATTTTTCAACTCCGGACTCCGACTCCGGGCCCTGGACTCCAAAGCCCTGCATTAATCCAAAGCTTTTTTCAAATAGGCATTGTTTTCTTCGTTAAGATGCTAGCCAGCTAAATGAAATATATTTTAGGCGATTTTTAAATATTTTTATGGTTTTTTTCGCGCCAGCAAGAAACGATTATAAAAACATATTTTTTTTATTTCTTTTTTACATTTCTACTTGAAATTGATATTTCCAACATTAGTTGCCCTCATAATTTTCTTTCATTTTTTTCATAGGGCCGTGACTATCGAGTTTATACTTCAACAAATGTGGTCCAAATACTAAAGGTATCTTCCATGAAAATTGGAAAAAATTTCAATTTTAAATTTTTCATAAAAATACAGTTTCGAAAAAGTTGTAGAAAAATGAAATTTTCGACGGAATTTTTAACACATGCAATTTTGACAAAAAATTTTAAATTTTGACAGAATTTTCTATAAAACTGCGATTTCTATCAAATTTTATTTTTGGAGAAATTTTTTAAAAATGTAATTTTGATACAGTTTTTTATAAAAATTAAGTTTTGCTGAAATATTCTGTAAAAATAGCAATTCTACTAAATTTGCAATAATAAATAGGAAATTTTCTACAAAAAAAATCAATTTCTGCGAAGTTGTCAGTATAATGAAATTTTGACGAACTTTTTCTTAATTCCTCTCATTGTTGACTGGACGCTTTAAAGGTCGATGGCCAGTTTAAAGGAAAATGACCCCAGATTAGTCCACTACTGTCCGGACTAAGAGTCAAGGAACATTTTCTGAAAAAATGCAATTTTTTTTTTTTTTTTTTTTTTTTTTTTTTTGTTCAATATTTAACCGAGCCATAGGCCATATATGGTTATAAATACTACAGAAACAAGAAATAATATGGAATGGAAATTTTTCGCAATATATTGTAAGATATATTTGAAACAGCTGATGGGATGAAAAAATTATATAAGAAGAAAATTAAGGCTACTTAATTTTGCATTCCTTAAATCTTTCCTAAACCAATTAGGATAATCTCGAGTTATGCTAAAATATGTGAATCAACCTCCATTATTTTTGGATATTTATCTTTATTTTGATAGATACGGCAGGCGCATCCCACTAATAGACCATAAAGCTCTTAAAGGGAATGGGTTAAGCTTTTGTTTAATCAAAAAATTCAACACCTTCCAACTCGGACAGTCCCCCATCGATTTCGTTGAAAGTTTTAGGTCACAACTACTATCCAATTGGACTAAACTTGATGCAAGTTTTATTCCGATCAGAGGTGTTATTTGAAATTCGATGTCATGGACAAATTTTGGAAACAACGGAAGACTACCGATTTTCATTTATAAATTTAAGACAGACAAAAATATATGAAAGATTTTTTTAAAACTTTATCTCCAACAAAAGTTTTCATTAATGTTTCAATTTTCTTTTTTTTTCAGGTGACGCAAAATTTGGCCTTCAAGATATCGAGTTGGCCATTCAGTTTTGCACTCACTTTGTCTACGGGTATGTTGGCATAGATCCCGAAACATTTGAAGTAGTCAGTCTCAATGTCCAGCGTGATGTAAAAAAGCGGCACTTTTCTGCTATCACCGAATTTAAGGATCGTTATCCGAGCACAAAATTCCTACTGAGTGTTGGTGGCGATAAAGATCTACAGAATCCCGATAAATATGTGAAACTCTTGGAATCTGGTCGTGTTAATCAAACCAAGTTCATTGAGTCTGCCCGAGATGTTTTACGTGCCTATAATTTTGATGGTTTAGACTTGGCTTTCCAATTGCCACGTAATAAGCCCATAAAGGCTCACTCGGAGGCGGGCATGGCCTGGAAGTCATTTAAAAAATTCTTCACCGGTGATTTCATTGTCGATGAGAAGTCTGAGGATCATAAGGAACAATTCACAGATTTGGTTAAAGATTTAAGGACAGCCTTCAGGCCGTATGATTTGATGTTGACTTTGACAGTGTTGCCCAATGTTAATTCGTCATGTGAGTTTGGGAGTAGAGAAATACGATTTTTTCTTACTCTTTATAACTTTTTGTTATTTTTTCCCAGGGTACTTTAATGCTCCGGCCATTATCAATAATTTGGATTATGTTAATTTGGCCGCTTTCGATTTCACCACTCCGGAGCGTAATCCTCTGGAAGCTGATTATACGGCTGCCCTCTTCCCCCTGCCCTTAGAAGGTAATCGTTTGTCACACTATAATGTCGACTATCAGGTCGATCATTGGATTTCTCAACGAGTGCCGCACAGCAAAGTTAATGTGGGTGTGGCCGCTTATGGCAGGGCTTGGAAAATGACACTGGAATCTAAAGCCGATGGCTTGCCCATGGTGCATAAGACCAATGGAGCCGCTCCACCAGGTGTGGAAACTAAAACCGAGGGTCTTTTAAAATATTCGGAAGTATGCGCTCTAACAAGTCCCTGGAAGGTGGAACGCAACGGTGATCAGGCTGAATCGCCACTGCGACGCGTTGTCGATCGAACTCGAAAATATGGAGTCTACGCTTATCGGTCGGCCGATAGTAAAGGTGATCATGGCATGTGGGTGAGCTTTGAGGACACCGATACCGTGACCATCAAAGCGACTTATGTCAAGAATCGTGGATTAGGTGGTGTGGCTTTGTTCGACTTGACATTGGATGATTTCCGTGGCTCATGCACGGGTGAAAAATTCCCTCTTCTGAGAGCTATTAAATTAAAACTTTTATAAAATATTAATCAGTAAAAATGTATCTCAAAGGTTTTGCTATATGATTTGAAAAGAAAAAAATTGTTTTCGAGAGAATATAAACAAATGATTTAATGCTATCAATTAATATTAGTCAACATTTTTTCTACATCTTAAACTGTACTTAAATTACCTTGACCTAATATACTCCAAATTTGAAAAAATGCATAACAACAATATTAATGTTTTGAATTGTATACTCTAACCTTAACAACAGGCTCAAAATTACTTCTACTATACATATATATAATGAAAATCAATAAATAAAATGTTGAAAAAAAATAAAACTGTCATCAATTACACTAGTTTACAAACATTTTGCTGAAGGGCTGTGCATAAAATTTTCTGGTGTAATTTGATATCGAATATTATGGTATTTTTTTTAACTAAATTTGAGTAATCTTCGTTTATTCGACCTTTATTGTTATTTAATTAAATTGTTTTAAATAAAACTCGAGCTCGAGGTCTTGGTTTTTATAAATTTATTTTCTTTTATTCAATATTTCGCCTTTCATCGAAAGGCATCATCAGTGAGAAATGAAATAATTGTATGAGTATTGATCTGACGTCATTGTCGTCTGTTGTCATACTTTTTTAAAACTCAAATTTTTATCGAATGTACCCAAGTATTTGGACCATACTATAAGCACGATATGACCAGGATACGTTAAATTGAAGGAAATTATGAGGGCTACAAATTTTGGAAATGTCCTTTTCACGTAGACACAGTGGTTTGGTAACAGTCGTTATCAAAATTAAAATAAAGTAATTTTTGTTTTTTGTAAAAAGACTTTTATAAGAAAAAAACACTCTAGTAAAGAGGAAGACTTCAGATGTCGACTCCAGTATAGAGGAAGACTTCAGAGTTCGACTCTAGTGTAGAGGAAGACCTGAGAGGTCGATTCTTGTATAGAGGAAGACCTCAGAGGTCGACTCTAGTATAGAGGAAGACTTTGTATAGAAGAAAACCTCAGAGGTCGACTCTAGTATAGAGGAAAACCTCAGAGGTCGACTCTAGTACAGAGGAAGACCTCAGAGGTCGACTCTAGTAAAGACGAAGAGCTCAGAGGTCGACTCTAGTATAGACGAAGAGCTCAGAGGTCGACTCTTGTATAGAGGAAGACCTCCGAGGTCGACTCTTGTATAGAGGAAGACCTCAGAGGTCGACTCTTGTATAGAGGAAGACCTCAGAGGTCGACTCTTGTATAGAGGAAGACCTCAGAGGTCGACTCTTGTATAGAGTAAGACCTCAGAGGTCGACTGTAGTATAGAGGAAGACCTCAGAGGTGGACTCTAGTACAGAGGAAAACCTCAGAGGTCGACTCTAGTATAGAGGAAGACCTCAGAGGTCGACTCTAATATAGATGAAGACCTCAGAGGTCTACTCTAGTATAGAGGAAGACCTCAGAGGTCGACTGTAGTATAGAGGAAGACCTCAGAGGTCGACTCTAGTACAGAGGAAGACCTCAGAGGTCGACTCTAGTATAGAGGAAGTCCTCGGAAATCGACTGTAGTATAGAGGTAAACCTCAGAGGTCGACTCTAGTATAGAGAAAGGTCTCAGACGTCGACTCTAGGATAGGGGAAGACCTCAGAGGTCGACTCTAGTATAGAGGAAAACCTCAGAGGTCGACTCTAGTATAGAGGAAGTCCTCAGAGGCCGACTCTAGTATAGAGGAAGACCTCATAGGTCGACTCTAGTATAGAGGAAGACCTCAGAGGTCGACTCTAGTATAGAGGAAGACCTCAGAGGTCGACTCTAGTATAGAGGAAGTCCTCAGAGGCCGACTTTAGTATAGAGGAAGACCTCAGAGGTCGACTCTAGTATAGAGGAAGACCTCAGAGGTCGACTCTAGTATAGAGGAAAACCTCAGAGGTCGACTCTAGTATAGAGGAAGACCTCAGAGGTCGACTCTAGTATAGAGGAAGACCTCAGAGGTCGACTCTAGTATAGAGGAAGACCTCAGAGGTCGACTCTAGTATAGAGGAAGACCTCAGAGGTCGACTGTAGTATAGAGGAAGACCTCAGAGGTCGACTCTAGTATAGAGGAAGACCTCGGAAATCGACTGTAGTATAGAGGTAAACCTCAGAGGTCGACTCTAGTATAGAGAAAGGTCTCAGACGTCGACTCTAGGATAGGGGAAGACCTCAGAGGTCGACTCTAGTATAGAGGAAAACCTCAGAGGTCGACTCTAGTATAGAGGAAAACCTCAGAGGTCGACTCTCAGAGGTCGTCTCTAGTATAGAGGAAGTCCTCAGAGGCCGACTCTAGTATAGAGGAAGACCTCATAGGTCGACTCTAGTATAGAGGAAGACCTCAGAGGTCGACTCTAGTATAGAGGAAGTCCTCAGAGGTCGACTCTAGTATAGAGGAAGACCTCAGAGGTCGACTCTAGTATAGAGGAAGACCTCAGAGGTCGACTCTAATATAGAAGAAGACCTCAGAGGTCGACTCTAATATAGATGAAGACCTCAGAGGTCGACTCTAGTATAGATGAAGACCTCAGAGGTCGACTCTAGTATAGATGAAGACCTCAGAGGTCGACTCTAGTATAGAGGAAGACCTCAGAGGTCGACTCTAGTATAGAGGAAGACCTCAGAGGTCGACTGTAGTATAGAGGAAGACCTCAGAGGTCGACTCTAGTACAGAGGAAGACCTCAGAGGTCGACTCTAGTAAAGACGAAGAGCTCAGAGGTCGACTCTAGTATAGACGAAGAGTTCAGAGGTCGACTCTTGTATAGAGGAAGACCTCCGAGGTCGACTCTTGTATAGAGGAAGACCTCAGAGGTCGACTCTTGTATAGAGGAAGACCTCAGAGGTCGACTCTTGTATAGAGGAAGACCTCAGAGGTCGACTCTTGTATAGAGTAAGACCTCAGAGGTCGACTCTAGTATAGAGAAAGGTCTCAGACGTCGACTCTAGGATAGGGGAAGACCTCAGAGGTCGACTCTAGTATAGAGGAAAACCTCAGAGGTCGACTCTAGTATAGAGGAAGTCCTCAGAGGCCGACTCTAGTATAGAGGAAGACCTCATAGGTCGACTCTAGTATAGAGGAAGACCTCAGAGGTCGACTCTAGTATAGAGGAAGACCTCGGAGGTCGACTCTAGTATAGAGGAAGTCCTCAGAGGCCGACTTTAGTATAGAGGAAGACCTCAGAGGTCGACTCTAGTATAGAGGAAGACCTCAGAGGTCGACTCTAGTATAGAGGAAGACCTCAGAGGTCGACTCTAGTATAGAGGAAGACCTCAGAGGTCGACTGTAGTATGGAAGAAGACCTCAGAGGTCGACTCTAGTATAGAGGAAGACCTCAGAGGTCGACTGTAGTATAGAGGAAGACCTCAGAGGTCGACTGTAGTATAGAGGAAGACCTCAGAGGTCGACTGTAGTATAGTGGAAGACCTCAGAGGTCGACTCTAGTATAGAGGAAGACCTCGGAAATCGACTGTAGTATAGTGAAAGGTCTCAGACGTCGACTCTAGGATAGGGGAAGACCTCAGAGGTCGACTCTAGTATAGAGGAAAACCTCAGAGGTCGACTCTCAGAGGTCGTCTCTAGTATAGAGGAAGTCCTCAGAGGCCGACTCTAGTATAGAGGAAGACCTCATAGGTCGACTCTAGTATAGAGGAAGACCTCAGAGGTCGACTCTAGTATAGAGGAAGTCCTCAGAGGCCGACTCTAGTATAGAGGAAGACCTCAGAGGTCGACTCTAGTATAGAGGAAGACCTCAGAGGTCGACTCTAGTATAGAGGAAGTCCTCAGAGGCCGACTCTAGTATAGAGGAAGACCTCAGAGGTCGACTCTAGTATAGAGGAAGACCTCAGAGGTCGACTCTAGTATAGAGGAAGACCTCAGAGGTCGACTCTAGTATAGAGGAAGACCTCAGAGGTCGACTCTAGTATAGAGGAAGACCTCAGAGGTCGACTCTAGTATAGAGGAAGACCTCAGAGGTCGACTCTAGTATAGAGGAAGACCTCAGAGGTCGACTCTAGTATAGAGGAAGACCTCAGAGGTCGACTCTAGTATAGAGGAAGACCTCAGAGGTCGACTCTAGTATAGAGGAAGACCTCAGAGGTCGACTCTAGTATAGAGGAAGACCTCAGAGGTCGACTCTAGTATAGAGGAAGACCTCAGAGGTCGACTCTAGTATAGAGGAAGACCTCAGAGGTCGACTCTAGTATAGAGGAAGACCTCAGAGGTCGACTCTAGTATAGAGGAAGACCTCAGAGGTCGACTCTAGTATAGAGGAAGACCTCAGAGGTCGACTCTAGTATAGAGGAAGACCTCAGAGGTCGACTCTAGTATAGAGGAAGACCTCAGAGGTCGACTCTAGTATAGAGGAAGACCTCAGAGGTCGACTCTAGTATAGAGGAAGACCTCAGAGGTCGACTCTAGTATAGAGGAAGACCTCAGAGGTCGACTCTAGTATAGAGGAAGACCTCAGAGGTCGACTCTAGTATAGAGGAAGACCTCAGAGGTCGACTCTAGTATAGAGGAAGACCTCAGAGGTCGACTCTAGTATAGAGGAAGACCTCAGAGGTCGACTCTAGTATAGAGGAAGACCTCAGAGGTCGACTCTAGTATAGAGGAAGACCTCAGAGGTCGACTCTAGTATAGAGGAAGACCTCAGAGGTCGACTCTAGTATAGAGGAAGACCTCAGAGGTCGACTCTAGTATAGAGGAAGACCTCAGAGGTCGACTCTAGTATAGAGGAAGACCTCAGAGGTCGACTCTAATATAGAAGAAGACCTCAGAGGTCGACTCTAATATAGATGAAGACCTCAGAGGTCGACTGTAGTATAGAGGAAGACCTCAGAGGTCGACTCTAGTACAGAGGAAGACCTCAGAGGTCGACTCTAGTAAAGACGAAGAGCTCAGAGGTCGACTCTAGTATAGACGAAGAGTTCAGAGGTCGACTCTTGTATAGAGGAAGACCTCCGAGGTCGACTCTTGTATAGAGGAAGACCTCAGAGGTCGACTCTTGTATAGAGGAAGACCTCAGAGGTCGACTCTTGTATAGAGGAAGACCTCAGAGGTCGACTCTTGTATAGAGGAAGACCTCAGAGGTCGACTCTTGTATAGAGTAAGACCTCAGAGGTCGACTGTAGTATAGAGGAAGACCTCAGAGGTGGACTCTAGTACAGAGGAAGACCTCAGAGGTCGACTCTAGTATAGAGGAAGACCTCAGAGGTCGACTCTAATATGGATGAAGACCTCAGAGGTCTACTCTAGTATAGAGGAAGACCTCAGAGGTCGACTGTAGTATAGAGGAAGACCTCAGAGGTCGACTCTAGTACAGAGGAAGACCTCAGAGGTCGACTCTAGTATAGAGGAAGTCCTCGGAAATCGACTGTAGTATAGAGGTAAACCTCAGAGGTCGACTCTAGTATAGAGAAAGGTCTCAGACGTCGACTCTAGGCCGACTTTAGTATAGAGGAAGACCTCAGAGGTCGACTCTAGTATAGAGGAAGACCTCAGAGGTCGACTCTAGTATAGAGGAAGACCTCAGAGGTCGACTCTAGTATAGAGGAAGACCTCAGAGGTCGACTCTAGTATGGAAGAAGACCTCAGAGGTCGACTCTAGTATAGAGGAAGACCTCAGAGGTCGACTGTAGTATAGAGGAAGACCTCAGAGGTCGACTGTAGTATAGTGGAAGACCTCAGAGGTCGACTCTAGTATAGAGGAAGTCCTCAGAGGCCGACTCTAGTATAGACGAAGAGTTCAGAGGTCGACTCTTGTATAGAGGAAGACCTCCGAGGTCGACTCTTGTATAGAGGAAGACCTCAGAGGTCGACTCTTGTATAGAGGAAGACCTCAGAGGTCGACTCTTGTATAGAGGAAGACCTCAGAGGTCGACTCTTGTATAGAGGAAGACCTCAGAGGTCGACTCTAGTATAGATGAAGACCTCAGAGGTCGACTCTAGTATAGAGGAAGACCTCAGAGGTCGACTGTAGTATAGAGGAAGACCTCAGAGGTCGACTCTAGTACAGAGGAAGACCTCAGAGGTCGACTCTAGTAAAGACGAAGAGCTCAGAGGTCGACTCTAGTATAGACGAAGAGTTCAGAGGTCGACTCTTGTATAGAGGAAGACCTCCGAGGTCGACTCTTGTATAGAGGAAGACCTCAGAGGTCGACTCTTGTATAGAGGAAGACCTCAGAGGTCGACTCTTGTATAGAGGAAGACCTCAGAGGTCGACTCTTGTATAGAGTAAGACCTCAGAGGTCGACTCTAGTATAGAGAAAGGTCTCAGACGTCGACTCTAGGATAGGGGAAGACCTCAGAGGTCGACTCTAGTATAGAGGAAAACCTCAGAGGTCGACTCTCAGAGGTCGTCTCTAGTATAGAGGAAGTCCTCAGAGGCCGACTCTAGTATAGAGGAAGACCTCATAGGTCGACTCTAGTATAGAGGAAGACCTCAGAGGTCGACTCTAGTATAGAGGAAGTCCTCAGAGGCCGACTCTAGTATAGAGGAAGACCTCAGAGGTCGACTCTAGTATAGAGGAAGACCTCAGAGGTCGACTCTAGTATAGAGGAAGACCTCAGAGGTCGACTCTAGTATAGAGGAAGACCTCAGAGGTCGACTCTAGTATAGAGGAAGACCTCAGAGGTCGACTCTAGTATAGAGGAAGACCTCAGAGGTCGACTCTAGTATAGAGGAAGACCTCAGAGGTCGACTCTAGTATAGAGGAAGACCTCAGAGGTCGACTCTAGTATAGAGGAAGACCTCAGAGGTCGACTCTAGTATAGAGGAAGACCTCAGAGGTCGACTCTAGTATAGAGGAAGACCTCAGAGGTCGACTCTAGTATAGAGGAAGACCTCAGAGGTCGACTCTAGTATAGAGGAAGACCTCAGAGGTCGACTCTAGTATAGAGGAAGACCTCAGAGGTCGACTCTAGTATAGAGGAAGACCTCAGAGGTCGACTCTAGTATAGAGGAAGTCCTCAGAGGCCGACTCTAGTATAGAGGAAGACCTCAGAGGTCGACTCTAGTATAGAGGAAGACCTCAGAGGTCGACTCTAGTATAGAGGAAGACCTCAGAGGTCGACTCTAGTATAGAGGAAGACCTCAGAGGTCGACTCTAGTATAGAGGAAGACCTCAGAGGTCGACTCTAGTATAGAGGAAGACCTCAGAGGTCGACTCTAGTATAGAGGAAGACCTCAGAGGTCGACTCTAGTATAGAGGAAGACCTCAGAGGTCGACTCTAATATAGAAGAAGACCTCAGAGGTCGACTCTAATATAGATGAAGACCTCAGAGGTCGACTCTAGTATAGATGAAGACCTCAGAGGTCGACTCTAGTATAGATGAAGACCTCAGAGGTCGACTCTAGTATAGAGGAAGACCTCAGAGGTCGACTGTAGTATAGAGGAAGACCTCAGAGGTCGACTCTAGTACAGAGGAAGACCTCAGAGGTCGACTCTAGTAAAGACGAAGAGCTCAGAGGTCGACTCTAGTATAGACGAAGAGTTCAGAGGTCGACTCTTGTATAGAGGAAGACCTCCGAGGTCGACTCTTGTATAGAGGAAGACCTCAGAGGTCGACTCTTGTATAGAGGAAGACCTCAGAGGTCGACTCTTGTATAGAGGAAGACCTCAGAGGTCGACTCTTGTATAGAGGAAGACCTCAGAGGTCGACTCTTGTATAGAGTAAGACCTCAGAGGTCGACTGTAGTATAGAGGAAGACCTCAGAGGTGGACTCTAGTACAGAGGAAGACCTCAGAGGTCGACTCTAGTATAGAGGAAGACCTCAGAGGTCGACTCTAATATAGATGAAGACCTCAGAGGTCTACTCTAGTATAGAGGAAGACCTCAGAGGTCGACTGTAGTATAGAGGAAGACCTCAGAGGTCGACTCTAGTACAGAGGAAGACCTCAGAGGTCGACTCTAGTATAGAGGAAGTCCTCGGAAATCGACTGTAGTATAGAGGTAAACCTCAGAGGTCGACTCTAGTATAGAGAAAGGTCTCAGACGTCGACTCTAGGATAGGGGAAGACCTCAGAGGTCGACTCTAGTATAGAGGAAAACCTCAGAGGTCGACTCTAGTATAGAGGAAGTCCTCAGAGGCCGACTCTAGTATAGAGGAAGACCTCATAGGTCGACTCTAGTATAGAGGAAGACCTCAGAGGTCGACTCTAGTATAGAGGAAGACCTCGGAGGTCGACTCTAGTATAGAGGAAGTCCTCAGAGGCCGACTTTAGTATAGAGGAAGACCTCAGAGGTCGACTCTAGTATAGAGGAAGACCTCAGAGGTCGACTCTAGTATAGAGGAAGACCTCAGAGGTCGACTCTAGTATAGAGGAAGACCTCAGAGGTCGACTCTAGTATGGAAGAAGACCTCAGAGGTCGACTCTAGTATAGAGGAAGACCTCAGAGGTCGACTGTAGTATAGAGGAAGACCTCAGAGGTCGACTGTAGTATAGTGGAAGACCTCAGAGGTCGACTCTAGTATAGAGGAAGACCTCGGAAATCGACTGTAGTATAGAGGTAAACCTCAGAGGTCGACTCTAGTATAGTGAAAGGTCTCAGACGTCGACTCTAGGATAGGGGAAGACCTCAGAGGTCGACTCTAGTATAGAGGAAAACCTCAGAGGTCGAGTCTCAGAGGTCGTCTCTAGTATAGAGGAAGTCCTCAGAGGCCGACTCTAGTATAGAGGAAGACCTCATAGGTCGACTCTAGTATAGAGGAAGACCTCAGAGGTCGACTCTAGTATAGAGGAAGTCCTCAGAGGCCGACTCTAGTATAGAGGAAGACCTCAGAGGTCGACTCTAGTATAGAGGAAGACCTCAGAGGTCGACTCTAGTATAGAGGAAGACCTCAGAGGTCGACTCTAGTATAGAGGAAGACCTCAGAGGTCGACTCTAGTATAGAGGAAGACCTCAGAGGTCGACTCTAGTATAGAGGAAGACCTCAGAGGTCGACTCTAGTATAGAGGAAGACCTCAGAGGTCGACTCTAGTATAGAGGAAGACCTCAGAGGTCGACTCTAGTATAGAGGAAGACCTCAGAGGTCGACTCTAGTATAGAGGAAGACCTCAGAGGTCGACTCTAGTATAGAGGAAGACCTCAGAGGTCGACTCTAGTATAGAGGAAGACCTCAGAGGTCGACTCTAGTATAGAGGAAGACCTCAGAGGTCGACTCTAGTATAGAGGAAGACCTCAGAGGTCGACTCTAGTATAGAGGAAGACCTCAGAGGTCGACTCTAGTATAGAGGAAGACCTCAAAGGTCGACTCTAGTATAGAGGAAGACCTCAGAGGTCGACTCTAGTATAGAGGAAGACCTCAGAGGTCGACTCTAGTATAGAGGAAGACCTCAGAGGTCGACTCTAGTATAGAGGAAGACCTCAGAGGTCGACTCTAGTATAGAGGAAGACCTCAGAGGTCGACTCTAGTATAGAGGAAGACCTCAGAGGTCGACTCTAGTATAGAGGAAGACCTCAGAGGTCGACTCTAGTATAGAGGAAGACCTCAGAGGTCGACTCTAGTATAGAGGAAGACCTCAGAGGTCGACTCTAGTATAGAGGAAGACCTCAGAGGTCGACTCTAGTATAGAGGAAGACCTCAGAGGTCGACTGTAGTATAGAGGTAAACCTCAGAGTTCGACTCTAGATAGAGAAAGATCTCAGATGGCGACTCTAGTATAGGGGAGGACCTCAGAGGTCGACTCTAGTATAGAGGAAAACCTCAGAGGTCGACTCGACCTCATAGGTCGACTCTAGTATAGAGGAAAACCTCAGAGGTCGACTCTAGTATAGAGGAAAATCTCAGAGGTCGACTCTAGTATAGAGGAAAACCTCAGAGGTCGACTCTAGTATAGAGAAAGATCTCAGATGTCGACTCTAGTATAGGGGAAGACCTCAGAGGTCGACTCTACATAGTATAGAAGAAAACCTCAGAGGTCGACTCTAGTATAGAGTCGACCTTTGCTAAAATCTATATTGTTTTAAAATAATATTTTTTTATTTCCATTTGTGTGTAAGTGCCTATGAAAATATTTCATGGGCTTCACAACTTTATTTTCGAGTCAACCACAAATGCATAACTGTCCTGAGAAATGGTGCAGATATGCATATGTATTTTTGTAAATAAATGCTGAGTAATTTAACCGCATCCGATAAAATAATGTTACAATAATATTGAACAATCGAATTCAAAGAGTAAAAACATTCTTCAATCACTCCTGCCAACGCACGCATCACAATTGGATACAATGATTCTTCAGTGGATTATTGCATTGATTGCACTTGTATCGCCAATTGTTTGGGCCGAAGAATTTAAGGTTGTATGTTTCTTCGATTCCTCGAGTAAGTTTTGAAATCTAGTGGAATTATTGGAGTTAAAGAATTTCAAAAATATTTGTCCATTAGATCCCTCAGGTATAACCGCAAACGATTTGGAAAATGCTTTGGGTGATTGTAGCCATTTCATTTATGGTTATGCCACATTGACGCCACGCTATCACACACTTGCCTTTGATGGAGCCACCCAACGAACTCTTGCTGTGGCAGATGTGGCGAGCTTAAAGGAAAAATTTCCTCGTATAAAGTTTCTCTTGAGTTTGGGCGGTGATCGTGATAGCTGTGATTCACAGAAATATCTAGATCTCTTAGAGGCTAAGCCGGAGAAACAACAGAACTTCATACTTTCCGCTCTGCGTTTGGTGAAACTGTACAAATTTGATGGCTTAGATTTGGCCTATCAATTTCCACGCAATGAAGTTGCCAAAAATCAAGACGATGTGGTACAGTTCTGGCAAGGCTTAAGGAATTTATTCAAAACCAAAGCTAAGGATCAGGCAGTACAAATCAGCAAACATAAGAAGCTTTTTACCAATTTTGTGCAGCTTTTAAGCTCTAACTTTAAACCGCAAAAACTTTTGCTGACTTTGAGCGTTCTTCCCAATGTTGACTCAAGTTGTAAGTTTTTTTCTTAAAATAAGCAACGAAATATTCTAATTTTCATCCCAACACTTTTTCAGGGTATTTTGATATTCCCTCACTGCAGCAACATTTGGATTTTGTTAATTTGTGGTCATTTGATTTCCATAATCCTATCCGAAATCGTAAGGAAGCTGACTACCCCTCACCACTATTGGCCCCTCGCAACACAGGAGATAGCACGTCCTTCAATAATGCCGATGCCCAGGTTCGTTACTGGCTGTCACAAAATATTACCGCAACGAAAGTGGTATTGGGCTTGCCCACCTATGGTCGCACCTGGAAAATGTCCACAAAGTCATCGGATGATGGCATACCTATAGTTAAATATACCGCCGGACCCTCAGGTATCGGTGAAGAATCTCAGACATTGGGTCTACTCAATTGGGCAGAAATATGTGAACTTTTAAAAAATCGTACATTAGTTGTAAGTGGTTCATACGATCACGGACAGTATTTTGTATATCCAGCCTCTGAAAGTTTTCCCCATGACACATGGATTGGTTTTGATGGACCCAATGTGGCGCACTATAAGTCGCTGTATGCCAAAGAAATGAAATTGGGAGGCGTGGCTGAAATCGATCTCAGTTCGGATGATTATCGTGGCAGTTGTACTGGTTTAAGATTTCCCATTTTGAGATATGTGAATGAAATATTTTCAGAAAATTAATAAATTGGTTTATTAAATTAAACATTTTTATACCACTGCTTTATTGGGGGAGATTTTAAGGGGCAAAAATGCAACACATCGAAGGAGTGACGTAAGACCCTAACTATGTTCGGAGGAAATCCGTTTCGGGACACTATAAATCATTTGAGCAATGTCCGTCCGACTGTCTGACAGGTTCACACGATAACTCTCGATAACTCACTTCAAATTTTGTACGTGGTACTAATTTTATTATATTTCAGGCCAAGTTCGAAGATGGTCCATATTGGCGCCCATCTCACAAAGGGTAAACATTTGAGAAACATTGATTATCTGAAAACTTCTGTACTATATACCAGAATCTTGTGTAATTTCATACATGGTAATAGATTAACTGTAGGTGTCACCTTGAGGAAACTGGGCGTATAGTATAGAGGAAGACTATCCCAGAGGTCGGTCTCTAACACAGAGGAAGGCTACCTCAGAGGTCGGTCTCTAACATAGAGGAAGACTACCTCAGAGGTCGGTCTCTATTTTTAATATATAGGAATTTGCATGTATTGGTGCGCCACTGTCCACATGCAAGCTTTAGCTTAGGCAGGAGGCAATCAGGCAGTCCAATGAAAGATGGGCAGAAATCGGCACCTGTAAGGTAGCTAGAGGAAACAGGCCATGATATGATCTGAGAAGACCAAAATATCTCTTATAGTCTTACATATTGAGAGATTGATATAAGCTGTTTCTTCTCAGTTGAAGTCATATTTGACTTATTTTGATTTTTAGAAATTTGTATAAAGTTGTTGTTGTTATAATTTAATGGTTTTCATTATGGACGTAATGAAATTTTTACAGGTGAACTTGCTCAAATTAAAAATATGCTAACTGATTGTGACAGATTTTTTTAAGCCATTTTTTCAAGTTTGAAAAAAATAATCCTCGGGAGCTTAATCTGGCGAATAAGATGCGTGCTGAAGCAATTCAAAGTTTAACTCGTTGGTTCTGGACATCGCAATAGTGGATGTGTGAACTGGTGCATGTCTTGATTGTGAGAAAACGCGGCACCCATCATGCGCACAGCTTCCTCATCATCAAATTTTCCATCAATATACGATATATAGCGCTTTTGGAAATGCCTTTGAGTTCAGCTAGCTCACGAACCTTTAACCGCAGGTCATCCAATAAGATTTTGTGGATTTTTATTCTCAATTGATCGAACACTACGGCGTTCGTCTTGGCAGCTCGTTCGACCCTGTTTACCCTTAAATTAAAAGATTGAATTACATAACGGAGACAATTTTTCCATGTTTACAAATTCAGTGACAGTTCCCTAAGTCTAATCGCAGTACATGCATATTGCACTCTTATAATATCGAGCGGCTTTATATGTAGTATAACATGTAGTGCATCTGTTGGAGCCGTTCTCAGCGCACTAATGATACATATAGCAGCCATTCGTTGAACCTTGTTCAGTATCGCAGGAGCACTTCCAGCGATTCCTCACTGAACGTAGTCCAAGAACTATCATGTTTCTTGATGTATCCAATAGTACTAGGTATTGAGGTAAAATTGTCCGTAACCTTAAGAGTTCGGATGAGTTTTGTACACCAGTACAGAAATCTATTCAGCATTTATTTTGAGCATTTCTTAACTCTTTTTTGTACCGTTTGAGTTCTTCCTTGTATGTGACCCAGTCCTGTGGGACTCTGGTGGCCTTTGCCCTTTGAAAAGCTTCCAACATCACTTCCAGAGCATAAGTGAACCGTTCCAACGCTTCTTCTATATCCCGGATAGTTTGCATTTTAATTTCAGGACTTTTTGCACGAGACCTGTTGAATATGTGTGTACATTTTTCCCAATTAGCATTCTTAATATTGGGTTGGAAGACTATAGAAGAAGAATATAGGTGCATGCCCTATATTACAAATCACAAGGTTACTACTTATAATATAATCAATAAGTAATTCGCCCCTGTCGTTGATGTCAGTTCACTTCCCCACATAGGATGGTGTGCATTGACATCACTACACACAATTAGGTCCTTGTTCTTCTCGTTTGCTGCTCATACCAGTGATTTCAATGCACAAGGTGTTATGTGCGATATAAACAGAGTCCAACCAAACATGAGAGTTTTCTAACTCGAGGATGGCTGATACTACATATGTCTTCACTACTAAAAGAAGGGATATATTAAGGCCGTTCTTGGCAAGTTTACAGGCTCAACGTCTTCCATTACCTGTACCTTGAAGCAGCTTAAACCCTAGCGTCCTGAGCCCACAAACCATATCTCCATTCAACCATGGTTCCTGGATTAGGACCAGGTCAGCTCCTCCTTGCATCAGGAGGTCTTTTAAGGCTGCTAATGCTACCTTAGAGTTTTGGAGGTTTATCTGTAGGAGACTGTCAGGTTTCGCCACAACCGTTACGTTTGCCCCGTCGTCTGTGTCCTCCAGAAGCTCATCCTCGCCGGATTCATCACCACAGGATTCTTCCGATCCCGTGATGACAAGCTTCTCGATACATTCAAGCACATCGGTAAAGGGTGTAACGCAAGTTCCCGCCAGATGCTGCTCTGATACTTGCAAAGAGGGAGGTTCTTCATTAGATACTACACCAGTGTTACCTGGAGGAGTATTTTTCGAATTTCCTCCCTCATCACTCTTGTACACCTTAAGTTGGATTTTGCTGAATCCATATGAAACCATGCCTTCGGACTTGACGAGGTGGGGTAGAGACTCGGCATTCAGTATAAATAGCGCGCCTACGAATCCCATCAACCTCATCTAATCGACCGACCTTCCAGTTGCCAGTTGGAAGCCCGGAATTGCAAACCTTCATCATCTTAGTCACGGATTCTACATCGGATTGTATATCCGGAATCCATGCATGTGACCTGGGCCGAGACGGGATGTTATCCTTGTTGATAACATCCAGCGCCGCACCAGGCCAGATTTCGCCAATTTTTTTCAATGCGCACCGATAAATCGTATTAGTTTTATTCGGCCCTTATACCAGTCTGCGTCATCATAATTGGGAGCCGGACTCGGCAGCTTCTCAAAAACATCGAAGAAAACAGAGCACAGTGCGTACTCTATCTCAGCCCACTTTTCCTTGGGGATGTTGCCGTCTTCCTCTCCCCTCTTGATGACCACAAGTATCAAACTGTCATTAGACCCTTACACCGATGATCACGAGGTCGCATTACACTCCGGTGTTAGGTGAGTTTTTTAAGTAGAACCACTACTTGGTAGATCATTGGGCGTTACCCAGGGTGCACTATGCGGAAGCGATCTACCATTACGCCCCTGTGGCATGAGCTGCGTCGAACATAGTGCCGTCCTGTTGAAACCAAATGTCTTTGGTGTCCATATCATCCAATTCAGAACATTAGAAGTTGGTAATCATCGACGAAGATGGCCCGACCAACGTCATTCTCAAACAAATGTGAACCGATGACGCAGCCTACCCAAAATCCACACGAAAGAGTAACTTTTTCGGGCTACATTAAATGCTCGTGGATTTCATATGGATTGGTATTATCTCAAATTCGACAATTTTATTTGTTGGGTATTCATTAAGAAATGGGCCTCATTACCAACGATGATTTATCAAAATCAAAAGCGCGCGGAACTTTGACAGAGCAGAATACCCATTTTGATAAAACAATGTTCACGTGTTGTTGAACACAATATCCGTAAACGGTTATTTGGCAAAACAGGCTCAACTGTTAAAGTTAGGAAGTACCTTTTAAATGACCCATTATTATCATTTTATCCAACTGGCCCTACAGTGCGTCACCTCAATCAGAGAAAAATTATAGCATCTCCTATCGTTGCAATAAAATACTGCATCTCACATAATATCTGAGTCACATTTTGATCTTTTATTAAACTCCATTAACTAACCACAATATACTGATATTTATAGCAATTCATATTTTATTGCTCTTAGTATGGGAAATTTATCACCCGAACAACGGCCACGTAAGTCATCCAAACCCACATCGAATAGAGCCACTCCGCCCAGACTTCGCTTGCGAACACTTGCAGCTTTCAAAGCAGCCGTCTGCGGTTCTTCGTAGCTAATCCATATGCCATTGTTGCCGAATTTATCGAATGTGCTGTAAGCATAGTTGCCATATTTCTTTGTTGCATCGACCACGCGATGTAAGACGACTGAATTTTCATTTTGAGGATTTGGGGATCGAAACCTCAGACACAGCTCAGGCCAACTGAGCAACCCAGGGGTTTTTGTGTAGAGTCCCGCTGGGGCAGGTCCTTTGGTGTTGGTGATAATGGGACCATTAGCGTATTTAGATTCCTTGGTCATTTTCCAAGCACGACCCCATGTGGCAATACCAACATTCAACTTAGCTTTTGGTACTTGTTGAGCCAACCATTGATTGACTTGCGCTTCGATATTGGCTTTCGGATTCCGATTGTCCTTCGCGGGGGGTGGTTGCATAGGTGCCGAGTAATCCGCCTCTTCGGGATTACGTTGGGGAGTTGTGAAATCAAATGTGGCCAAGGTGACAAAATCCAATTTATTAATAATAGCCGGAACATCAAAGTACACTTAGATAGCATGGAGGAATATAGAAAAAAGTGGATCTATTTAATTTTGTAATTAAGGGAAATATGCATCTTTAATTAACAAAATTAATTGATGTAATAATTTTTTTTCATTAATTCAACAGTTCGTTAATCGATATTCTTTATTTGAAAACGGATTCAATTTTCGAAAATAAACATTAATTGGATTAATAAAAATTATGATTGATAAATTCAATTAATATATTGATTGTTTCAATTAATTTTTATTTACGGGTGTTGTAATTTTCAAAATTTATTTTTTTCGGCGAATATATGAACATTCCGATTTTGAAAATTTATTGAATCAATTAATATGATTTCATCGATACAATCAATCATTTATTTTATCAAATTTTTAGTTAATGATATGTTTAATTCCTATTTATATTCCAAAAGTGGTACAAAAGGGGAGTGGAAACTACTCCCATTTTTCTTGAGTTGATAGCGATGAAGATAGTACTACTTTGTATGGAATTACAGAAGATACTGTAAGAAGTCTAGAATTTATAAGGAATTCAATATTTCACTAAACTTTAAGTCTTTGTGGGGGAGGTACCAGTAGGAGTGGATCAATATGACCCGTCTTAGAACTCAACCTTAAATAGGAAGAAGGATCACCACATATAACATTTGAAGTAATTCGGCCAGTCCTTTCGAGAGTTATGGTGAGCACCAGTCAGACAGACGGACGGATATAGCTCAAATTACAAAAACAAAATCTCCGCATATTTATCTAACCCCATCCCGCCTAAAATATCTTATTTGGCATACATATTTTACTTACAATCTGCAATGACATGAGGTAAAACTGTCAACGTTAACATATAACTGTTTGCCTTAAAACTGGTCTTCAACAAAGTCACCAAATCTGTAAAGTGTTGCTTCCGTTCTTTGGCTTTGGGGTCCACCGCAGAATCACTTGTAAAAGCCTTCTTAAGACTCTTCAAAGTTCTTCCTAGTGGAGAATGAGACTTCTGCGGCTTATTAAGTGGCAATTGATAGGCCAAATCGAAACCATCAAATTTATACTTTTGCAAAATTTTCAAAGTGGTTAGCAGAAATGTCTGCTGTCTTTGTAAGCCCGCATCCAAAAGGTCCAAATATTTTCGCAGATCTTTTGTGTCACGGTCACCGCCTAAACTTAAAAGGAATTTAATTTGAGGATGTTTTTGCTTAAACGAGTGCATTTGGGCAAATTGTTGTTCCTGATCGTTGTTCAAAGGAGTTACGGTGAAAGTGTTGGGCGTAATGCCGACATAGCCATAAATGACATGGGTGCAAAATTGCAAGGCGTTCTCCATATCGTCTGCAGTAAAGTTAGCATCGCCTAAAAAAATCAAATTATTTCATTTTACAAATTGAAAGCAGGTCTTTTCATCTCCTTTACACATATGCACCTGATCTTGTGGCTGCTGTAGTGTCATAGTAGCAAATCATCCTTGGCTGTGCGCACCTTACCCTTTGGCTTAAAGCCAATAGAGACAGTAACAAAAGTACACATTTCATTGGGTATTTATTTTACTTAAATTCAGAATCCACTTTCTGATTCAACTTTTATAATCGATATGTTTCACTTAACTGATGGCAGAAACTCGTATGCATTTTCTTTTATTTCCTACCTGCACATTATATTTTTGTTTAAAAATAACAAACCGCAGCAAATTAAAACCAGTAAGGAAAGGCTAAAGTCGGGCGGGGCCGACTATATAATACCCTACACCACTCTCGTAATATTGAGTAACTCTGAAATATAAATTTTGTAGTTCATGTATAAATTTATTTATTTATTCTAAATTTCAAAACGATTGGATGTAAAATACAGCTTCTATAGAACTAAAGGGCCAAATCGGACGAAACATATATATGGGAGCTATAGCTAAATCTTAACCGATTTTCTTCAAATTCGGCAATGTTGGTTCATGGATCAAGAAACTCTACCATTCCAAATTTCAAAACGATTGGATGTAAAATACAGCTTTTATTGGACTAAAGGTCCAAATCGGACGAAACATATATATGGGAGCTATAGCTAAATCTTAACCGATTTTCTTCAAATTCGGTAGTGTTGGTTCATGGATCAAGAAACTCTACCATTCTAAATTTCAAAATGATTGGATCTAAAATACAGCTTCTACAGGACTAAAGAGGAAAATCGGACGAAACATATATATGGGAGCTATAGCTAAATCTTAACCGATTTTCTTCAAATTCGGCAATGTTGGTTCATGGATCAAGAAACTCTACCATTCCAAATTTCAAAACGATTGCATGTAAAATACAGCTTCTGTAGGACTAAAGGGCCAAATCGGACGAAACATATATATGGGAGCTATAGCTAAATCTTAACCGATTTTCTTCAAATTCGGCAATGTTGGTTCATGGATCAAGAAACTCTACCATTCTAAATTTCAAAAAGATTGGATGTAAAATACAGCATTTATAGGACTAAAGGTCCAAATCGGACGAAACATATATATGGGAGCTATAGCTAAATCTTAACCGATTTTCTTCAAATTCGGTAGTGTTGGTTCATGGATCAAGAAACTCTACCATTCTAAATTTCAAAATGATTGGATGTAAAATACAGCTTCTATAGGACTAAAGGGCCAAATCGGACGAAAGATATATATGGGAGCTATATCTAAATCTGAACCGATTTCAACCAAATTCAATAGCGATCTTAACAGCTGCGAAATACTCTAAACTGCAAAATTTCAGAACGATCGGAGTGAAATTGCGACCTGTAGTCGACGAACAACTTTACATCCACAGACGGACGGACGGACGGACGGATGGACGGACATGCTTAAATCGACTCAGCTAGTGATTCTGAGTCGATCGGTATACTTTAAGGTGGGTCTAGCTGTGTTATTTTTAGGTGTTACAAACATCTGCCGTGAAACAAACTTATAATACCCTGTACCACAGAGTGGTGTAGGGTATAAAAAATAAAACCGAAGTAATGATTAATAATTATTGTACGAAACAAGTAAAGAAAGGCTAACGTACCCTAACCAAATACCCTACAGCAACTGTTTATATATGAACCAATTCGGCGGTTTTCGATTATGGATCCGCTCTTTTCAACCGATTGGAGAATAGAAATGGGAAATACAATTTTATGTAATTAATGTCTCAATAAAACACTGTGCAACATTTTTTTGGCTGAGGATATTTGATTTAGCAAATGCTCTTGATTATTGTAAGATCATCTAACGATATAAAGGAAATCGTTTTAAGACTTTGTACTTTTCTACTAATGCGACCTTGTGCCCATCGATGTGTGGTTTTCAGTCAGAGGTAATGGACTTTATTTGTTTTTGGACGGTTTTTGGTACCTCAGCACGTGATATGTGTCCGTCACCCAGTCTTTGGCACAGTAACGGGGGCTATGCTGTGGTGGACATTTATCTCCCTTACATTAGTGGTTGTAAGTCCAGAGTGTTATGCGTACCATGCTCGTCGGACACGTCGGTTCGCACACATACACTACAACAACTAACTGATACGACTACGAATTCTAGAATAACAACGAAAACGACGACAACTAATACTAGTTATGCACGAGGATCTAATCCAGGCCTTCTCAAATGGTGGTCGGAGGCCCACTGGGGGCCGTAGCGGAAAGCAAGGAGCCATGAGGCCTTGCTAAATATTATAATCATAAAATTTTTTGATTGAAAAATCGGCATGGCGATTTTTTAATGAAATGATACAGCAGGATTTTTTCCAAAAGACATCCGCACTGCAGCAACATTTCATATAAATAGCAACCTCGTCTACGAGGCGAAAAAGTAACGTCAAAGCATTGTCATAATGTATCTCCGAGAATTTAAATGAATGGATTGGAAAGTTTCAGTCGCTCATAGGTTTTTCGAACAAAGATATATGTATTAGCTTTTGTATAAATGAGAAGCCTCCTAATTCCGTCTTCCGACCCTATATAAGAAAGACGAATTGTCGAAATTTTGCCACACTTTCAACAGATCTCTTCCAAAAAGACCTGAAATGAAGATGCAAAATATCGGGAATATAGGAGAAACGGTGGAACGAGTCTCTACAACACTTAATGACTCGTTACAAACCGCATGTCTAAAAGTAAATCCAATGGGCAAATAACACAGTACAACACAAAAAAAAAATAACAGGGTTCTGTCAATGGATTATGGTAGAGGAGACCAAAAAAATATATACGTATATCGGCGTTTTGAGAGATTACATCGGCATTTTATTTGAGGGGGGGTTAAAGTTTTCCCCCCTTTGCTAGTTTGTGCAGAATATCGGTATATAAAACTATGTGTTCTGTTCATCTGAGGTGTAGGGTATCTTTAGCACCCTGGTAGCAAATGTTAAGGCCTATATTTTTGTGGAATATATTAACCCTCTAGCTTACACACATAACGGTGATTTTTGCATATATTTTAACAAATCGTAAAAAATTCCCCTAAAAATGGGTGGGGCGGGGTTGAAATGTTCTACAAAAATGTTGGCCATAAAATTTTACTATCTATGTCAGAACACACCAAAGCCCAAAACTTAACACAAACACCAAAAAACGGGTAGGTTCTCCCAGCTCTGAAGAGACCAAGTCAAGGTTGAAAACTTGATTTGGTTTTGCTACGTCTGTGGCAAGCATACCCTTATGCAACATAGGGTTTCATTTTTCACGAGCAAAGTGGAGGATATATATTAAATTTATTATGAACTGGAAGTTTTTCCAGATTAGCCATGGGTGCCAAAACATATCTGCCGAAAGTGATATATCGGTTTGATGCTGTGGTCTAAAGGTAATAAAAGTTTTGATTTATATTTGATTATACATATATATTTATATTTTGATTTTCAGTTTTCATCTGAAACTGATGAGCATGGCGAACGGTTCCATCAGATATGTCTTCCTATTGAAAAACGCTATAAAGGCAAGAGCATTTTGTCTCTTATAACAGATTTATGTTGGACATTGTTTGATAATGGCGTCGAATTGCCAAGAGTGAAAAGAAAAGTGAATTAAAAATAAATGAACTTATGTATTTAATAAGTATTTCTCCTTGTATATGCGTTATTAATATATTTTATAGACCTGAAGTAAAATTTAATATAAAATAAATATTATTTAATTGTATATTAAAATAATTATTTTTTTGCATCACTCACATCAACCCCGAAAAATCAAATTTTGAAAGACCTTTTTGGTACTAACACTATATAATATCTAAATTAACCCTTAACAGGCAATCTTGAATTTGGCCGGTTTTTTGGTGTTTGCGTTAACTTTTGGGCTTTGGTGTGTTCTGACACATATAGTAAAATTTTATGGCCAACATTTTAGGGGAGTTTTTTACGATTTGTTAAAATATAGGCAAAAATCACCGTTATGGGGGGAAGCTAGAGGGTTAATATATTCCACAAAAATATAGGCCTTAACATTTGGTACAAAGTTGCTGAAGATACCCTACACCTCAGATGAACAGAACACATAGTTTTATATACCGATATTCTGCACGAACAAGCAAAGGGGGGAAAACTTTAACCCCCCTAAAATAAAATTCCGATGTGATCTTTCAAAACGCCGATACACGTATATATTTTTTTGGTCTCCTCTGCCAGAATCCACTGACAGAACCCTGTTATTTTGAAAAAAGTTTGAAATTGTTGTACAGTGTAACAGAGGTATTTCGGATGCAAAAAAGGAATTTTTTGTCAATTACTTTTCCAAAATCTAATGATGCAGTTCTATAGAGAAATGTTTCAATAAGAATAATCCATAATTTGTATTCGTAAAAAATAATATTTTGTCATAGAAAAACTCTAGCGAAATCACCTAAGTATTGTAAAGCGAAAACTAATGAAAATTTGCATGCAACACAGTAGCTTATGCATGTCAAATATTTTCACTGCCTACATTTAAATGTCGTTATTATTGAAATGCAGAACCATTTTTAAACTAAAAAAAGTTATTTGGATTATTTGGTTTAGTAGATATGAAAGAATTAAAATGGCTTTATTAAATTCTGGGTTTGCAGATTTCCTTTTAAAAAAAAGGTCTACTGACTTCATCGAAATGAAGGGCGGGTTACTATTCTTTAAATTTACGCAAAAAATCCACCGCCTTTTCACCGTTCGATGAACAAACATATAAATTTTCTGGAAGAGGATTATGGATTTTATGAGAAAAAATCGATTTGAATTGTAGGGGCAGGGGGCGTGGCCGATTTTCCTATATTCTAGGAAGTATAGGTACCAAATTTAAAGACTTTGGATTGCTGTTTTTTTCTTAATTTAGTCAATATATTACTCGGTGCGAACTTTAAATGTCTAGGACCTCTCCTTATATTTTTTTGCACAAAAATTAATGAAGCCATCCCACTGTGTGGCGGTCGTCTCAATTAGTAATGCTGAGGACATTCTGTAGGAAGTTCTTTAATAAAGCAATGGCCACCAGAGCCCCACTGGACTGGCACACATATAAGGAAGAACTCAAGCAGTACTAAACAGAGTGGATAAAGGCTCAAAATAAATCCATAGAATGATCAGTCGAAGCCTCATGGTTACGAAAAATTTTAATTTTGGGTTCATAAAGAAAGATTATAGTTCTTGCACTAAGCGCAGTGAGTAATAGCTGGAAGTGCTCCTGTATACACATTTCCCAGGCAACTCTGAAGAGGCATTGATTTCTTAAATTGGGGATTATTTTGAAGTGCAGTTATCAGAGGTAGCCGGCTAGATTGTTACCGAATCTAGAATTTCTTGAGCGACAAAAGCTTTAAACAGGACTAGACAATGTCTCGCCGGCGCAGCTAGAGGCAGCGACTGATACAAATGCTCCCTGGTTCAGAGAGAACTACACACGCTGTACACGCAAAGAAAAAAAACGTTTGGGCGTCGTTTATGGCAAACATATTCCTTTGTCTCAAACGCTCCCGTAACGGTTGAAATGTTTGCGGTGAATGCAAAAGTTTATCGTAAACGTAGTTTCTCTTGCGAATATTCTTTCATTCTTTCATTCTAAAGTTTTCGTAATTTACTTTTATGGTAAACGAAAAACGTTTACGGAACCATATTGTATTTAAACATGATTGAATATATTAAAGAGAGTTGAGGTAACAAAGAGCTAAACTTCTTTTAATTTTGTGAGAATGCGGTTTCATAACTTTTTTATTATTTATATGACGGAATAATATGTGCAGATGTATGTGTACAGAATTGAAAATATGCAGATGTGTGTGTATACAACACAAAAAGAAACGTTGCGTACATGTTTGTCCGCGTTTAACAGACGGTGGTGGAAATTTATTTATCTTCATCCCTCCCTCCGCACTGTTATACAATTTCATAACATTTGCAATCGTACTCAGCAACTCAAGATGATTTCATTCAAAGAATTAATTAAACCAAAGAATCTAAATTATCGGAGGTGCGATATCTCGCAAATAGAATGCGGACTCCAATTTGATGTTATAGGTAAGTGGTAAATGAAGTGACGACATGTATGAAAATTACCAGACAGTTAATAGCAAAAAATGGATCGAGCACTGCATGAAAATATTGAATATTTTGTGGATACTGGAAAAACAAAAACAATAAATTTTAACAGAAACTGAGACCATCTATTGCTTGTGTTAACAACTAACTGGTTATTTTTCCAATCGGCTTTAATTGTGAATAAACAAATTAAAATCATTAACAATCAATCATCACACGTTTAGGTACTGAAGCTGCTAATGGTAATTGTGAATAAACAAATTTATTCAGGCACAATACAACTGGATACTTCTGGAAACTGCTGATATTTTCAACACTAAACATTTAAACTTTGTTTTTTTAATGACACTTAATGTTATTTTCTGATGTAGTTTAGTATTCTATTCATGGACGTGGAAACTTTTGAATTGTCAGCATTTGGGTCAGAATATTGACCTATAAAATTCACTTTTGACTAAAAAGTTTGGAATATGGTAAGATAACATCTCGCTTTGATCCATACAATGGACTACTACATCTTTAATATGTTCTAGCATACATGTTTTCTTATTTACAGTTTGTCTGCAACTCAATAAGAAGATAGCAGCCAACTAATAGCAGAAGTGTTTGTCGGGCAGCTCCCGGCTACATTTTACTAAAAATTGTGACATTTTTTATTATAAACATAATTTTATAAAACATATTAAATCTCATAATTCAATCAAATTGTTCTTTTGCGACAATCGTTTTCTCATTTATTGTTAAACTGACATTGCTTGTGACAAACACAATAACCGTTTGCACCAAACGTTTCACTGGGTTTGTAGTAAATATGAATCATTTAAGATAAGTACACTAACCGTTTGCTGTAATCGTTTCTTTGCGTTTTGGGATAAACATAAATCGTTTGCGACAAAAATACACCACAAACAAAATTCGTTTGTCTAATTTTTCGTTTGGGAGTAACGCATTTTTTCTTTGCGTGTTTCAATCAGTTCTACATACCAACATAATGGAGAGAAACCAAGATCTTTATCATCCCAAAAACGGGAAACACGTCCCCTACAGGAGCTAAGGATTTCCGGCCAATCAGTATATCGTCATTTCTCCTTAAAACCCTGCAGAGATTAAAATATAGTTATCTTAGGACTAAAATTCCTTATCTAGTCAGCATTTTTGAAATGGCCCTCTGTATTAAGGAATATACAATTGTATCTTTTTATACCCTCCACCATAGGATGGGGGGTATATTTATTTTGTAACACCACTAAATATTGATCTGAGGCCCCCGGCGTAAAATTCTGAGACGAATTAGCCATGTACGTCTGTCCGTCTATTGTAATCACGCTTCAATCTATAATACTTGAGCTAGGTGGCTGCAATTTGGTACAGAATAAGATGTATTTCTTATATCTGCAGGTATGTTGGTAATATCGGTCCAATTTTGGATATAGCCCCCATATATGGCATCTCCCCGATTTGACTTCTTAACGTCATAGAGACCACAAATGTCAACTGATGGGGCTGAAAGTTGGTAACTGGGGTTTTTTTATACCCGCTATCCTTCACACGAGCAACGGTAGTCATAGGTCCATGTTTTGATATAGCCCTCATACAAAGGTCCCTTTAGATTTGGTTTCTTAACGCCACAAAAACATCAAATTTGGCTGAAATTTGGTATAATGAGTTTATTAGTACCCGTAACAATGGTGGAGGGTATATAAGATTCGGCATGACCGAATCGTAGGTTCATTCATAATATTCCGATTTAGAGACGTATTTCAGCTAGCTTAGGATCAATTGACCTCCATAGATTTGTCAGCCAGAAAACGCGACAAGGGGTGTTCTGTCTCATCTGCTATGATATCTCTCTATGAACAATATTCTGCTTTCTCTGGAGTTGATGAGTGTTAAAGTTTTTGCCTATGCAGTTGACGTGACAATAGCTGCCAATGGGAAGTTTCCGAGTACTTTTAGAGACATCCTACAGAAGGCCTTTCATATAACCGCAATATCCAATTCCAATAATGGTCTTGGCGTTAACCGGACCAAGAACGAAGATGAACTTCAAACCCAACATTCTGGAAATAGCAAAGAAGGCTGTGATAGCGCTATACATATACATGTCAAATGGTAAGAGGAAAACGCTGGGTCTGATCCCGCGTGTAGTTTACTGGTTGTATACGGCAGTATATATATTTACTCCTCTGGTTCCTATAAGGAACATATGGCCTCAAAAAATTTGTTACATTCAATATTATCTTCAGCTAAGATCTTTAGCTCGTTCCACGATTTGTTTGCATCAGCTATCACCATATCCAATTGTCGCCTCCTAGTGTGGCTGGGGCGTTCGCTTCTTCGGCTACCTTGAGGGTTCCAATCGATAGCATTTCTGGTTATGTCATCTCCACTTCCGTCGCTTGATTTCAATATTTATGGGGGTATGCCGTGTTACTAGCCATGGTTCATGAATACTTGCAACGCGTTTACATCTTGGTTGGCAGAAATCCATGCCTCGCATCCGTACAACAGAACTGCCTTCACGCAGCTATTGAATATATCACACTTTGTACGCAGGGATATGTAGTTGGATCTCCACATTGAGTTTAATTGTCCGTACGACTGTTTTGCCTTGTTTATGCGGCTTAAAACATCATCGTGCGGGCACCTGATTTTGTTATTATACCGCCGAGGTAGCAGAAGGATTCAACTTCATCGACGTTTTGTCCGTATATAGTTAATGGCTGAGTGTTTTCTGTGTTTATTCTCATGGCCTTAGTTTTTGAGACATTTACTTTAAGACCGTATTTTGCCGATTCTTTCTCTAACTCTTTTAGTTTTTGCTGAATATCGGAGTGCTTGTGTGTCAGTAGGCAGATATCATCAGCGTTGATCCTCCAGATGTCCATTTAGACCCCATGTGATACCTCTTCGCTCTGTTGTTACCCGTTTCATGATGTTGTCGATTGTTAGGTAGAATAGCATAGGCGAAAATGTTGCACCCGATTTGACATGTAAGCGCTGTAGAAACTGTATTTTATATCCAATCAGTACGAAATTCGGCACAAAGAATTTTTATATCATGAAGGAATACTGCCAAATTCGGAGAAAATCGGTTCAGATTTAGATATAGCCCCCATATATATGTTACCCCCGATTTGAAATTCAATAGCTGTAGAAACTGTATTTTATATCCGATCACAGCGAAATTCGGCAGAAAGAGGTTTCTTATTACACGAAGGAATACTGCCAACTTTGGAGAAAATCGGTTCAGATTTAGATATAGCCCCCATATATATGTTAGCACCGATTTGACATTCAAGCGCTGTAGAGACTGTATTTTATATCCGATCAGTACGAAATTCGACAGAAGGAGGTTTCTATTTTACATCAATGAGTATTCAGGGAAAATCGATTCAGATTTATATATAAGCTCCATATATATGTTCCTCCTGATTTGGTTACAAAGCGCTATAGAAGTTGTACTTTACTTCCGATCATTACAAAATTCTCCAGAAAGATATTTCTCAATTTAGGAACGAATATTGCTTAATTTAGCGATTATCGGTTCAGAATTAGATATATCCGCATATATATGTTCTTACCCATTTACCAATTATTCCAAATTATTATCGCAATAACCCTTATCGCATTGCTAGGGAGGTGTAGGGTATTATATAGTCGGCCCCGCCCGACTTTCTGCCTTTCCTTACTGGTTTAAATTTACGCAAAAAATCTACCGCATCTTCACCGTTCGATGAACAAACATATAAATTTTCTGAAAGAGGATTATGAATTTTATGAGAAAAAATCGATTTGAATTGTAGGCGCAGGGGGCGTGGCCGATTTTCCTATAATCTAGGAAGTGTAGGTACCAAATTTAAAGACTTTTGCCTGGATAGGAAAAATTTAATGAGAGAAATCTATTTGGATTGCTGTTTATTTTCTTAATTTAGTCAATATATTACTCGGTGCGAACTTTAAATGTCTAGGACCACTCCTTATATTTTTTTGCACAAAAATGAATGAAGCCATCCCACTGTGTGGCGGTCGTCTCAATTAGTAATGCTGAGGACATTCTGTAGGAAGTTCTTTAATAAAGCAATGGCCACAAGAGCCCCACTGGACTGGCACACATATAAGGAAGAACTCAAGCAGTACTAAACGGAGTGGATAAAGGCTCAAAATAAATCCATAGAATGATCAGTCGAAGCCTCATGGTTACGAAAAATTTTAATTTTGGGTTCATAAAGAAAGATTATAGTTCTTGCACTAAGCGCAGTGAGTAATAGCTGGAAGTGCTCCTGTATACACATTTACCATGCAACTCTGAAGAGGCATTGATTTCTTAAATTGGGGATTATTTTGAAGTGCAGTTATCAGAGGAAGCCGGCTAGATTGTTACCGAATCTAGAATTTCTGGAGCGACAAAAGCTTTAAACAGGACTAGACAATGTCTCGCCGGCGCAGCTAGAGGCAGCGACTGATACAAATGCTCCCTGGTTCAGAGAGAACTACACACGCTGTACACGCAAAGAAAAAAAACGTTTGGGCGTCGTTTATGGCAAACATATTCCTTTGTCTCAAACGCTCCCGTAACGGTTGAAATGTTTGCGGTGAATGCAAAAGTTTATCGTAAACGTAGTTTCTCTTGCGAATATTCTTTCATTCTTTCATTCTAAAGTTTTCGTAATTTACTTTTATGGTAAACGAAAAACGTTTACGGAACCATATTGTATTTAAACATGATTGAATATATTAAAGAGAGTTGAGGTAACAAAGAGCTAAACTTCTTTTAATTTTGTGAGAATGCGGTTTCATAACTTTTTTATTATTTATATGACGGAATAATATGTGCAGATGTATGTGTACAGAATTGAAAATATGCAGATGTGTGTGTATACAACACAAAAAGAAACGTTGCGTACATGTTTGTCCGCGTTTAACAGACGGTGGTGGAAATTTATTTATCTTCATCCCTCCCTCCGCACTGTTATACAATTTCATAACATTTGCAATCGTACTCAGCAACTCAAGATGATTTCATTCAAAGAATTAATTAAACCAAAGAATCTAAATTATCGGAGGTGCGATATCTCGCAAATAGAATGCGGACTCCAATTTGATGTTATAGGTAAGTGGTAAATGAAGTGACGACATGTATGAAAATTACCAGACAGTTAATAGCAAAAAATGGATCGAGCACTGCATGAAAATATTGAATATTTTGTGGATACTGGAAAAACAAAAACAATAAATTTTAACAGAAACTGAGACCATCTATTGCTTGTGTTAACAACTAACTGGTTATTTTTCCAATCGGCTTTAATTGTGAATAAACAAATTAAAATCATTAACAATCAATCATCACACGTTTAGGTACTGAAGCTGCTAATGGTAATTGTGAATAAACAAATTTATTCAGGCACAATACAACTGGATACTTCTGGAAACTGCTGATATTTTCAACACTAAACATTTAAACTTTGTTTTTTTAATGACACTTAATGTTATTTTCTGATGTAGTTTAGTATTCTATTCATGGACGTGGAAACTTTTGAATTGTCAGCATTTGGGTCAGAATATTGACCTATAAAATTCACTTTTGACTAAAAAGTTTGGAATATGGTAAGATAACATCTCGCTTTGATCCATACAATGGACTACTACATCTTTAATATGTTCTAGCATACATGTTTTCTTATTTACAGTTTGTCTGCAACTCAATAAGAAGATAGCAGCCAACTAATAGCAGAAGTGTTTGTCGGGCAGCTCCCGGCTACATTTTACTAAAAATTGTGACATTTTTGATTATAAACATAATTTTATAAAACATATTAAATCTCATAATTCAATCAAATTGTTCTTTTGCGACAATCGTTTTCTCATTTATTGTTAAACTGACATTGCTTGTGACAAACACAATAACCGTTTGCACCAAACGTTTCACTGGGTTTGTAGTAAATATGAATCATTTAAGATAAGTACACTAACCGTTTGCTGTAATCGTTTCTTTGCGTTTTGGGATAAACATAAATCGTTTGCGACAAAAATACACCACAAACAAAATTCGTTTGTCTAATTTTTCGTTTGGGAGTAACGCATTTTTTCTTTGCGTGTTTCAATCAGTTCTACATACCAACATAATGGAGAGAAACCAAGATCTTTATCATCCCAAAAACGGGAAACACGTCCCCTACAGGAGCTAAGGATTTCCGGCCAATCAGTATATCGTCATTTCTCCTTAAAACCCTGCAGAGATTAAAATATAGTTATCTTAGGACTAAAATTCCTTATCTAGTCAGCATTTTTGAAATGGCCCTCTGTATTAAGGAATATACAATTGTATCTTTTTATACCCTCCACCATAGGATGGGGGGTATATTTATTTTGTAACACCACTAAATATTGATCTGAGGCCCCCGGCGTAAAATTCTGAGACGAATTAGCCATGTACGTCTGTCCGTCTATTGTAATCACGCTTCAATCTATAATACTTGAGCTAGGTGGCTGCAATTTGGTACAGAATAAGATGTATTTCTTATATCTGCAGGTATGTTGGTAATATCGGTCCAATTTTGGATATAGCCCCCATATATGGCATCTCCCCGATTTGACTTCTTAACGTCATAGAGACCACAAATGTCAACTGATGGGGCTGAAAGTTGGTAACTGGGGTTTTTTTATACCCGCTATCCTTCACACGAGCAACGGTAGTCATAGGTCCATGTTTTGATATAGCCCTCATACAAAGGTCCCTTTAGATTTGGTTTCTTAACGCCACAAAAACATCAAATTTGGCTGAAATTTGGTATAATGAGTTTATTAGTACCCGTAACAATGGTGGAGGGTATATAAGATTCGGCATGACCGAATCGTAGGTTCATTCATAATATTCCGATTTAGAGACGTATTTCAGCTAGCTTAGGATCAATTGACCTCCATAGATTTGTCAGCCAGAAAACGCGACAAGGGGTGTTCTGTCTCATCTGCTATGATATCTCTCTATGAACAATATTCTGCTTTCTCTGGAGTTGATGAGTGTTAAAGTTTTTGCCTATGCAGTTGACGTGACAATAGCTGCCAATGGGAAGTTTCCGAGTACTTTTAGAGACATCCTACAGAAGGCCTTTCATATAACCGCAATATCCAATTCCAATAATGGTCTTGGCGTTAACCGGACCAAGAACGAAGATGAACTTCAAACCCAACATTCTGGAAATAGCAAAGAAGGCTGTGATAGCGCTATACATATACATGTCAAATGGTAAGAGGAAAACGCTGGGTCTGATCCCGCGTGTAGTTTACTGGTTGTATACGGCAGTATATATATTTACTCCTCTGGTTCCTATAAGGAACATATGGCCTCAAAAAATTTGTTACATTCAATATTATCTTCAGCTAAGATCTTTAGCTCGTTCCACGATTTGTTTGCATCAGCTATCACCATATCCAATTGTCGCCTCCTAGTGTGGCTGGGGCGTTCGCTTCTTCGGCTACCTTGAGGGTTCCAATCGATAGCATTTCTGGTTATGTCATCTCCACTTCCGTCGCTTGATTTCAATATTTATGGGGGTATGCCGTGTTACTAGCCATGGTTCATGAATACTTGCAACGCGTTTACATCTTGGTTGGCAGAAATCCATGCCTCGCATCCGTACAACAGAACTGCCTTCACGCAGCTATTGAATATATCACACTTTGTACGCAGGGATATGTAGTTGGATCTCCACATTGAGTTTAATTGTCCATACGACTGTTTTGCCTTGTTTATGCGGCTTAAAACATCATCGTGCGGGCACCTGATTTTGTTATTATACCGCCGAGGTAGCAGAAGGATTCAACTTCATCGACGTTTTGTCCGTATATAGTTAATGGCTGAGTGTTTTCTGTGTTTATTCTCATGGCCTTAGTTTTTGAGACATTTACTTTAAGACCGTATTTTGCCGATTCTTTCTCTAACTCTTTTAGTTTTTGCTGAATATCGGAGTGCTTGTGTGTCAGTAGGCAGATATCATCAGCGTTGATCCTCCAGATGTCCATTTAGACCCCATGTGATACCTCTTCGCTCTGTTGTTACCCGTTTCATGATGTTGTCGATTGTTAGGTAGAATAGCATAGGCGAAAATGGACATTCTTGTCTAACTCCAATGTTTATTTTGATTTTTTCGCTTACTAGACTCTCATAAGTAATACGGGAGTTGCGTCTTCTTGTATCGAAGGCTTTCTCGAAATCTATAAAAGTTAGTTATAATGGTGTGCGCCATTCGCAGGATTGCTCCGTTATTATCCGAAGACTATTGATATGATCAATACAGGATTTGTTAGGGCGGAATCCAGCTTGTTCGTTGCGAATGTCCCTTTGGAGTGAGATAAGCGCTTGTTTAGGATGTTCGCTATAGCTTTGTTTA
Organism: Eudasyphora cyanicolor; assembly: GCA_963930755.1. NCBI lineage: Eukaryota > Metazoa > Arthropoda > Insecta > Diptera > Muscidae > Eudasyphora > Eudasyphora cyanicolor. Next base: position 207,374,726 of record OZ005737.1, on the reverse strand, counting down.
CCATCGATAGGAGAGTTTTTCCCCTCCAGTTCCCCTTCCTTCAGTTCCGCATCTAGGGTACTTGTTAACCAGAAGAGGACTTCGGGGGAGATGTTGTCCAAGCACGGAAGTAGTCAGACCGATAATGCTGTACCGCATTGCCGTCCGATTGTTGTTGCTGTAGCAGCTTGGAGATGCTGAGTTATTAATTATTAAGTCTATTTCTACTACAGACTTCGTTCCGGCATATATCCGATTATCGCGGGAACCTTATGTTGTTTCCATCTTACTCAATATAGTCCAGATGTTAATTAACATTTGTCTGTTAATTTCAGGGAATAGATGTTATTTGAGTTGTGCCGTTTCTATTCTCCACTAGAATCTGTTAATAGTCATAATGGTGTTAAGTATGTCTATAGCTTCCCTGTTGACTTGGGTGATCAGATGTTGTAGTGGTAGTGTTTCCGGTGAGTTTTTTAGCCGCAGAAACTCAATTTATAATGAAAACATGAAATATTGATGTTAAACCTTCCAGAGCCCTGGCTGAAATCCACCTTCTCTGTGATACTAAACAAGGTTCAGCGAATTGGTGTAATTGCTGACGAACTTGAGCTATCGATTGCAATAAGCCCGCCTGATCACGGCGGAAATCTTAGCTATTAAAGAGGTAGCGGAATGGATGAAAATTAATGTTCTGACCAAAGTCGGTATCCATATTTTCTTCTGATAGTCGTGCTGCTATCGTCGGACGTCTCACTTATGATGTCTGTCATGTCGAGTCACTGCCTTACTGGACGGCACGCAGAGAGATGGAAGGTCTTGCATAATTACTCTTGCAGAACCTGTGGAGACGAAGAGTAGGAGGAATCAATAGAACGACTTCTGCTTATGTGCCCACTCTCTCTAGAAGGAGACATGCAACCATTGATTTGGGGAGTTAGCTAACTTGGCTGATGTTGGAAGCCTCCTACGTTTGAGCTATTATAAAGCTATTAAGGCCCAGTTAGGCAAACTTAACCGCAACGACCCCGTAGCGTAACGAATCAGCTGATTCAATCTGTCATATGGAAATCAGTGTAAACGATTAGCCAATGGAAACGAAACGTAACCGGACGGCTGAATCTGTTGAAATCAGAATTGGACGTTCCGTTTACGTACAATTTGACAACAGCTGATAACATGTTGTTAAGTATGTCTATAGCTTCCCTGTTGACTTGGGTGATCAGATGTTGTAGTGGTAGTGTTTCCGGTGAGTTTTTTAGCCGCAGAAACTCAATTTATAATGAAAACATGAAATATTGATGTTAAACCTTCCAGAGCCCTGGCTGAAATCCACCTTCTCTGTGATACTAAACAAGGTTCAGCGAATTGGTGTAATTGCTGACGAACTTGAGCTATCGATTGCAATAAGCCCGCCTGATCACGACGGAAATCTTAGCTATTAAAGAGGTAGCGGAATGGATGAAAATTAATGTTCTGACCAAAGTCGGTATTCATATTTTCTTCTGATAAACGTGCTGCTATCGTCGGACGTCTCACTTATGATGTCTGTCATGTCGAGTCACTGCCTTACTGGACGGCACGCAGAGAGATGGAAGGTCTTGCATTATTACTCTTGCAGAACCTGTGGGGACGAAGAGTAGGAGGAATCAATAGAACGACTTCTGTGTATGTGCCCGCTCTCTCTAGAAGGAGACATGCAACCATTGATTTGGAGAGTTAGCTAACTTGGCTGATGTTGGAAGCCTCCTACGTTTGAGCTATTATAAAGCTATTAAGGCCCAGTTAGGCAAACTTAACCGTAACGACTCCGTAGCGTAACGAATCAGCTGATTCAATCTGTCATATAGAAATCAGTGTAAACGATTAGCCAACGGAGAGAATAGTAAAGAAAATAATTTATTAATTATTTGTTGTTTAAAAGTGCAAATAAACATGAAAGACGAATATTTGATTTCATTGGTGCAAATGTTACATTTTAAGAATGAAATTAAATTTCGGTCATAAGACCACAACGAGCCCGTCAACAGCGATCCATTCTTTGGACCCAATTTCCCACCACTCTTGGACACATTTCGACCGGAACTAAAGTTATTGACTTAGACCAAGGATATTCCTCAGGGGAAACGCCGCATCGCCAATAAAAAATGAGGAAAGGCATCAGAGGATGCTGACGATGATGGTTTACTAGGAGGTGCAGGTACTGTACCTAAAATAACTGATTGGCTATGCGGAGAGTACTGGAATATAGCTGTATTTAATTTAAATTAAGAAATGGAAATTGTTTGTATTAAAATAGATTATAAATAAATTTAAGTTTAATGGACATACCCCCATCGTGTTGGCTGCCATAACATCCAACATTAACTGATATGAATGTATAGTTAGCATCGCAGATTCCCATACAATTCGGCATATCCCAACCGTGACCCAAATATCTAAAATTTTAAAGAAAAGAATGTTAATATTTCCCAACTTGGAATCATAGGATAAAGCAATATTTGACATACAGTGGTGTTATTGCCAGTCTCTCTGCCGGTCTAATCCGTTGCTTTGGCGTAGTTAACTCATATTTTATTATTGTTAATAACAAATTAAAAACTGCCATAGGCATTCTAGTGTCCGGCTTTCGCCCAGTCATTGTTTATATGACGTCCACCCCATCTTCTTATCCGACGATATTTTCTTGATTACTTTTATTGTAAATTCTGCACAGATTTAAAAAACACAAATTTATAAACATTCTTTTTAACTTAATTTTTAATAAACCTAAACAAAAAGAAATCGCGGCTTTTTTGTTTACTTATGTGTTGTTGTTGTCGGAACATATGACTCGTTATCTGAGCGTTGGTTAATCGCTCAAAAGGGCAACGTTACGGCAACGGTAAAGATAAATTACGGTTACGTATGCCTAACCCGGCCTTTAAATTGGTTTAACGGGAGGAGCTAGGGATTACTTATGTTTGTGAGTGTCTGGTAGAACAATGGACTGTATACTCTAAGTGAGTCTGTTATAAAGCCTGTCACTCTTAACCTGGTCTAACAAACCTGAGTAAATAGATCTAAAATATGGTACACTCTCTTACATATTAAATTATTATGTATTTTTGTTATAAAATACCGCTAAAGTGCCAACATATATGGTACTCTATTCTAGGGATTTAATTATAATGGACTTTGTAAAAGGGGACTAAAAGGTATATAGGAATTTGTAACAAATTTCAGTCAACTAGTTCAATTATTGTAGATAGTAGCGTGATTATAACTGACGGACGGACGGACATTTTCAAATCATCTTAGAATTTTACGACGATTAAGAATATATCGATTCATTCAAAATGGTCCTCCGAATTTTGCGAGGTGATAGCGGCCATATTGTTAAAGCTCCATCAGTCAAATTGGGTTAATATATTCAGTATGTTCTGCCAAATCATCATACAGCGTTCAACAACCGACATACAAGCGCAAAATCTGAGAATTTGAGAAATATCTAATTTTAGGCCTATGGCACTTGAAAAAGAACTACCCAAATATAATTTCAAGACTGAATTGCTTAAATTGAAGCCAGAATTAAGAAGATCATTAACACATAAATGCTTCTTCCTGAGCACATTTAAAAGCTCTATCGTAAACCCCTTGCAAAACTTTTCAGATAAGATGATGGGGAAAACGTGGGTTTAAACCGAAGAAAATAAATCAATAAATTCTCCGATTTGTTTCGCTAAATGTCTTTGAATCAAAAGTAAGATTTGCTTTCGTCTCCTGAAGATTTAATCTAATTTTAATGGATCGCTTAAATGAAATCTTTAATTTAAAAATTTTACGTGCGTTACCAGAAATTTTTGTGCGATTTTTTGCTCTTCTCTTGGCCACGATTTCATTTATTTTAAATTCCCAAACAAAATGCAATCGATGTTGTTTTGGATGGCTCTGGCCAGGCTTTAAAGACAATGGCATTCAACGCAATCAGCAACACTTCATCTGTTGGCCTTTTCATTTTTTTGTGTTGGTGCTCAGTACCCCCAAATCGTCGTATTGAGACAACAACAGCAACAGCCAGTGAATTGCAACAAAAACACGAAAGAAAGGAGACGTAATGAGCCTTTAAACAGCTAAAAACAAACAATAACAACTTATTTAAAAATATTCTTTGGCGTTTCAGGCTTCTTGCCTTCTGAAGAAGGCAAATAAGTTTGCAGCGATAAAATGTACTCTCACCGTAATGCCATCGTGTACGGTGGCGCACATATTTGTCATCACATGGCAGCCACGACGGTTCACCGTAGACTGGATGGTCCAATCTTGGATACGCCAGCAATACGAAGACCATCGCTTGCTGTGTAGACACAACGATTTGGATGACTATTTAACCACTGTTCAAGTTATTGTGTATGAGAATTATATTTCCCCATTGTCCAAACATATGCAAAGCATTTAATTTGCTTAGCTGGCAAAAAAGCGACCATTTTGGTGGTCCTCAGAAATAGTTAATCTTTGGAAGTGCTGCCGAAAGCTCTATAGCAGTGCAAAACCTAGCGCAACACCACAAAACTGGGCGGCGATTATAAAATACAAGAGATTAGTGTGGCAAGATATTCGGATCTTTAGCCTTTCGGCTAAAGAAAATTATAACCTCGACCCCATATAAAACATAAAACATCCGAATGTAAACAGTTTCCCGGCGCTGCAAGCAAATTAAATCCAGTTATTAGAGGTTAGTTTAGTTTAGTGTCAGGAATTACCAGTTCACATAGACCAATATAGGTCCTTAGTGATACCACGGGAGCAGATGTCCCTCATCGGATCCAAATAGTGTGATACACAAATAATACTAATATCGGTAACGGGCAGATCTGTCAGACTTCCTATAAAAAACGACCCCTGTATAACCAGACGTCATTTACCTAATTAGGGACAGCAGGACAAAGCAGGTGCTCAATGCTCTCCACTTCTTCCTCATCACCACAGCTCCTACAGATGTCATTGAATAAACTTCTGACGTGTTCGCCGATTAGGCAGTGACCAGTCAGAACTGACACAAACGTAGACAGTTTTTTCTCCTCTCTATTGCAACGAGATATTTTGACGTTCTCAGCTCGTATCGCGGTCCGATTTGTCTAGCTACCCTAGAAATCTCGATTTCTGTCCATTTGTCATTAGACTGTCTCTTGCCTAAGCCAATGTTTGCATGTGGACAGTGGCGATCAATATATGCAAATTTGGAGAAAGCAGGTTCATCAGCTTGGCAATTCTCCGGGATATACCTATGCCCAGGTACCCATATGAGGTTAAACTGCTCAGCCATCTCGCTAAAAGATCTGCGGCAGTCGAGAGCTGCTTGTGAATTTATGGATGCGACCTCCAGAGAATTTATGACAACCTGACTGTCCGCGTAAATGACAACTCCAGTGCTGATCATTACGTTGCATTTCAGTCACTTGGCGACTTTCTATATTGCCATTATTTCGGATTGATAGACTCTACAGGTATTTGGTAGTCTATAAGATATATCAAGACTGCGTTCTTTTTGCAGGATAAAACGAACCCAACCTTTTCATAAAGCTTCGAACCATCTGTGTAGAAGCGAAGATCGTTTATATTTCCTGGTGTTCTGCCAAACCATTCCTCTCTGGCAGTTATCTTAGTGGTGAAGTTCCACCCGAAGGTGTACACTGTTGGTATATAGCCCACTCGGTTGGTTACCATTGTACTACATTGTAATATCCTCAGGTGGTCGCAGTTCTTATATCTATAGGTTGTTCAATTATAATGCATCTCCGGTGTTAACTTATCTCGCCCCAATATCAATGAGCAGTAGATACTCAAACTCAGTTGATTAGGTCCTTAACGCTCCGCTTATGCATAGGCAGGCGGCTTTCTGAACCTTTAACAATTGGTTTGAAATGGATAGTTTATTAGTTGCCATCCACCATACCGCAATGCCATACCCCAACGCGATCCTGCAGTTTTCCTGCAGGAATATAATGCGAAGATTTTCCTACACGTTCCAGACCATTAAGACCGAATAAATATTTCCTAGAGCGCCAAAGTAGGTGAGTTGGTAGCGTGCCTATGAGTTTGGGGGTTGTGGGTTCGACTCCCACCAGAGGCTCTGGCCTGTCCATGCAAAATCTAGCAATGTGGTCTTTGTAAACCGGGTTTTCCCTGGACCGTAAAATTAGAATATAAATATACTTTGTATTGTAATTCAAATAAATAACACTTTCAGAAAAGACCACTGCTGCTTTTGGCCCATCTAGTCAATATGTTCAGAGCCACCTGTAGGTTGTCTCTTAGGACGTCGATGAATTTACCTGTTACTGCGATTGCCATGTCATCCCCATATGCCACGATTTTACAGCCACAACATTTTAGATTTAACATGATTTCATTCACTGCTAGATTCCAAATTAGTGGATACAGTACTCCTACTTGAACGGTCTCTCTGTTCACAAACCTTGTTGCAGTGGACCCGAGACTTGCTGTTCTGCGTCTTCTATTGAGCAGGCTTTGAATTAGTCTAATCAAGCTAGAGTTCAACTTTAGATATGACAGTGCCGCATCTGAATGAATGCTGTTAAATGCCCATTCTATGTGAAGAAATTCCACCATAGTAAATTCCTTGAAACGTAGGGAAGATTCGATGATGCCCACACGTTCGTGCAGGGCAGATAATATAAACTCTCCCTTATTGCAAGCATGTTGATTTTCCGACAAGAGATATGTATCTATGTTTTCTCTAATGAATCTACATGACTTTCCAGACCATTTAAAAGGTATGGAGATAAGCTAATTAGCCGAAGGCCTTTGGCCTAGTGTGTCATGTCTTTCTAGCTTTGAGTATGATATTCTCTTTAGTATCCCTCCATCTATTGGGTGTATAAGAGAGCATAATGCTGCCTTCATATACGACCATTTTCTGCATTTCTATTGGCGACATTCTATCTGGACCAGGGGATTTGAACGGCCCAAAGCTATTAAACGCCCAGCTTATTATCGTTCAACCGTATTTATCGTTCAACAATTTAGCTACGTTTGACATCCACTCGCTTTCTTGTTGGCCCTGCTGTTCCTCGAGTTCTGTCAGGGAGTTCCCCGGTAAATGTGTGTCGACAAGTATCTGTAGTAGCTTTTTTTTGTCCATTTGTTATACTTGTTCTGCAGATAGCCCACTGTGCAAAGTGTTGTGCGGCTTCTTAGACCTTTTTCTGTGAAGGTATACTAAGAACGTCTTATCGCTTTCCTAAGTTCCTTCTTATAGATTTTTATTAGCAGCTTGTAGGCATCCATAGCCAGTACCTGGTTTAGTTACCCTTGAACCTTGGTTTTTGTCAAGCTTCCCCAAGGGAACTATTAAAAGTTGAAGTGATGTGGTAAACCAAATTGGCTTTGTCTTTCGGTTTGAACAGACGTTTTGAATGGAGGACCTTTTTAAAAATGTTCTCATACAGGTGCCACTTTGTCTTTCTGTGAACGCCAGAATATAATGGTGATCTGAGAATGAGCACATAGAGAAAGATCCATCGCAAACTATGAATAGGGTTGTGCAGATCATGAACTAGCTTAACTGAACGGGCCACTTTACTGAATGGTACTAACTAATTCACACAACTTGTTCATTTTAGCTCAGTAGTTCATCAGGTCTTTTTTCTTCAACCACGTCATTTCGTTCTCTCTTCTTAGCGGTTATGTGTTGTTTTCATTTTGATGTCATTATGAATATAGGACTCTACCTAATCAAACGCGTCATTCCATTTATGTTCCAATCAGATTCCCTAAAAAGCGGCTGTTTTGAGCTGGTGAGATAAAGCTGATGAACTTAAAAGCTATTGAACTAAAGAGCTGTTGAACTAATGTGAGGTGGTGAGCTATAGAGCTGGTGAACTGAAGAGCTGTTGAAATAAAGTGTTCTGGTGAGATAAAGCTGGTGAACTAAAAAGCTGTTGAACTAAAGAGCAGTTGAACTAATGTGAGCTGGTGAACTGAAGAGCTATTGAACTAAATTGAGCTGGTGAGATAAAACTGGTGATCTAAATAGCTGTTGAACAAATGTGAGCTGTTGAACTAAAGAGCTGTTGAACTAATGTGTGCTGGTGAACTGAAGAGCTGTTGAACTAATAAGCTGTTGGACCATAGTAAGCTGGCGACCTAAAGTAAGCTGCTGAAATAAATGAACGAACTAGTTCACTCAATTGAACTGAACTTTAATCAGCTATTACTTAAAATAACTAAAATGTCCAACAGGGAGAGAGAGCAGTATGCCAATACGAGTACAGCATGTTACCTAGAGACACATGGCACTCTACACCTACCTAGTTTATTTTCTGAACCTGGAGATAATCTAAGCAAATCCTGAACAGAACAACGAATAGACATCAAATGGACTACAATAACTACTTATTGTTGCGGCATAAACAATTAAATTAATCTATTAATTAATTACATTTTTAATTTTCCATAGCATGTACTATATTTGCCTATTTTTGGTAGTAGGTATTAGTAGAACTAATATGATATATTAGTAGAACTAATAAGAGGATAATCTATGAGCATCCCATGAACATATCGCAAGATAGGACACCTTGGTCATTGCACCCCTCTTCCCCCCAAATAAAAGAGAAGATCTCAAGAACAGTACTGAGGGACCCCGACAAACATTCCTGCACTCCTCACACACGAAATCTATGCATGCGAGTGAGTCTACCACTGTCCTGTTGTCTGTGACTCATGTTCAACTGACTCCACGTAAGTAAATCTGGCAAAAATGATCTTTGCTATCGATGAATACTGATTCCTTTGGTTTTGTGTGTCTGTCTGTTTAGTTGGTTCTTGGTTCTGTGGGGGACAAAATAAAGATCCTTAAAGTGCTTCTTTTCCTACCCTTCGCTGCATTGCTGTAGCATCACCATAAGCGAGCAAAAGCAAAGCGAGCATCAAGTTGCATGCAACATAACAATTTTTATGTTAAACTTAATGAGATGATCTCTAAAAAAATGCAAGCCAGCACTGCGATGGTACAGAACGGAGGATCGAGAAGAGCCACCAGATGACGACAACGAAATCAATTGTGTTGCACTCCAAAGCGACAACAAACAGTTTGTTTAAACTTTCAACGCTTTTGTAGTCAAAACAACAACAATAAACTTATGTGCACAGTGGTCTGTATATACGGTCTTTTTGTGGTATTAGGCTTCTCTAATCCACAAAATGACAATTAAATCAATATTAGAGGAAAGGGTTTTTTCGTAGATATGTGCATAATTTCTTTTTACAATAAACCTTTAAATCCAAAGAGCGAGCCGTGACAAACTATTCAGTTCCACTGTGGAAATCAAATTTGAGTAAGAAGCAGTAGATGCATATTCAGATCTGCCAAAATCTGGACCTCATAATTGGCTCAACAAGCCAGAGGAGAGACACTATTTTATAATCTTGAAACAGTACCTGCTGGGATGTTGCAATAGTAGCAATACAAAAAAGAAAACCTATGTTGTCTAGAAGGCAAATTGGTAACATCTGTAAAAAGTTGAAAAATTACCTCTAGTCTTCCGAACTAGTCTCCTTCACTCCATGGACTAAAGAAGGGCGGCAGCCTGTGATCGATGGTCGATGCGGTCGATGACACGCCAATTCCGAACTCCTACTACATACTTCCTAGTCTATTTAGATCTATCAATGATTATGAAAAGTAGGAACGCGTCCGCGAAGCACTAGACTTGAAAACTGCGAACTACCGACTAATCGCAACGTTTTGACAGACGAGATCGATAAGTATGTGGGTTACAACCAGTTTCCGTGACTCTGTGGAAGAGAATACCTGGGTATTCAGAATATTCTGTTCCATATACTTCACTTTATACCCAAAATCCGATGATATGAGTAAGTGAATCTTCTCGCTGAAAGCTTTCAGGTAACTGAGCCTTCGGGGCAATATGGAGGCAATACGTTGGCCTAATTCGTTGATACTGAAATCCCGAACTGAACGACTTGAGCCCTATGGCTCACTTCATTCGGTGTTAAGGCGACGATATGGCGAGATGTTAGTTATGCGACACCTCAAGAGGTTGAAGAGACCTTCAGAGGTAAACCTGAACGTCAATTAGCCGTAGTTGTCCAAATAGCGATTTGAAAAAGACTAAACCACTGCTTAAAATTGGAATATTTCCCCTGATGACTGGAATTTATCACTCACGGTTCCGACCTATAAACCTGGTTCTAATCTCAAGCACTTCAGCAACTATGAACCAATATTCCATCCTTCGGTCTTTGGCAAACTTGTGAAACACTTCCTGCTGCCCAAAATAAGGGACATAATAGACGATAACCAATTTGGTTTTCCCAAGGAACTTTCAAAATCGCTGTCTGCTTATATAGTCAGAACCTTGTATTTGGGACATGTGACAATAACTGTTAGATTTTCCAAGACGATTGAATTTGCTTGGAACGTTGAATTTGCTTGGAACGTTGGAATCCCATACAAGACGTTCACCACACCTGTCGAATGGTTGCAATCTTCCTTAGGGATCGTACATGCAGAACGCAAATGTGGGTCGTTACCGAACACTTATCGTACATAATTACACAGGGCTCTGGTTCAGTACTCTAGACTATTCTTCTGCGCGATATTATGGATACCGGGTGATTTGCTTTTGCTCTACGGATACGATATACTTGTTTTGTCGCGGTCTGTAGCTTCAACTGTAATCTCTTAATAGTTATTATCTTTTACATTTGTTGAATTTTATCGACAGATGGAGACGAAGATCAAACTTATTGAAATTCAACAGCTTCATATTTAAAGATAATCGTAAGCATCTTTTTTTGAATTCGAAGGCATATACGAAGCGGTCATAAAACCGACTTGACGAATAGATGGCGGCAGTAGTTAAAAAAATAAATACTTTTTACACAACGAATCATTTTAAAGGTCTCAGTCCAAGACGAACGTAGTGGTCGACGAATTGAGGTGTCCGCATAAGAAACGGTTAAGAAAATGCTCAAAATGGTATTGGATGATCGTTGGCCAAAGATGCGCGATTTACCTGAAATTGTAGGAATTTGAAAAAGAGATCTACATTGCGTCGTTTGTTTGAGATAAGACATGGGTCTACCACTTCACACCTGAGGCAAAGTAACAGTCAAAGCAAAGGAATGGTATAGGAGAATCGAGTGCAAAGAAGGCGAAAGCAGGACCATCTGCAGTCACGGTCAGCGCGACGGTGTTTTTTGGATGCGAGTGGTATAATTTTATTTTTATAAAAGGAATCTCCTTTCTCCTTTCCTTGAGAAATAATGCAAATGTTTCTCAAAATTGTTGTGTTTTCTTTGTTAGAAATTTTTAGAATACTAATCTATTCCTGTCATTAGCATAGAAAACGACTGAATTCGGACCTCGGTATGGACATTATCTTTTGGCCGGACGTATATAGCTCGCGTTTTGGCCTTGCTGAGGGGACCTTGATGACTCGACAGACGATATAGTTCTCCTGATCCACAAATAAATCTTAAGATCCATAAGGAAGTATGTTTTTCCGTATTGGTGTTGAATCTCTTCCAGCTGAATGGAAAGGCTTAGACCTTAGAAGCAAAGGAGCAATTCGACATCTTTGGAGATCATACTCTCTTGATAATGAATTATCAAAAATTATCCGCGTTTGGGCTGATGGACAACCCTAGCAGATTCTCGAATTACCGTTACACCGAAAAACAATGTTCTTTTTGGTGTGGAGTCCACGGTCAAGGAATCAGCAACATGCTGCAAAGAGTGGTCGAAAATTGCACCTTCCGAATGGACCAGCTACAGCGTAGTGAAATGTAATTGTCCCGATATCAAATTCTGTTGCAGAAGTTAAATATAAAATAAAAAAAAACATTAACGAATCACCGCATATAAATAAATATTTGTGATATAACCTAAATATTGCTGGAAAGATACTACTGCATCGATTTATTTTAAATACATGTTGTTCCCAAACACTGTGTCATCCAGCGCAATCTGAGATATTTGTCTGGTCGGTCAAAAGGCTTATTGTCAGATATGTGGTGGCAGTCATCTCTACCTTTACATGAGATTACTGCATAGGCCGAGGACAGACAGTGTCATCGTTGTCGTCTTCTTTCGTATGTCGTATGTGAACCACACAATCAGTGATACCACCACATTGGTACTTACGAACGATATGTATAAATATATCTTAAGACAATTATTTTCTTATTTTCATAGCGCCAGTCGCACAACGAGTGAGAATCCTTGCCATGCCACCCCTCCACCCAAACCAAGCAGCAGAACCCCCTTGGCGCTGACCAACAAAAATAAAGATCTGTAGCTTAAACGACAAAACGTAGAACGAAATGGTCCGTTCTGCTGGTCCTCCCGATCAGCCCAAAAAAATACGTCCACACACAAAAATCGATCGTTAAAAGAGACAATAATGTGCAACATCTTGTTTACAACATGTTCCCCAATTTTTCAGTAACTACAACACATTGGCCAGCAACGGAACGAGCCCGAGATGGCATTGTTGCTTGCCACAGACGCTGCTACAAATGCTATGCTGATGTCGATGCTGTGGCTGTGGCTGCTTCTTCTGCTGCTGATGATGATGTCGTTGCATACACGTAGTAGGTACGTTAATTTACTTACGATCGATATGCAACCACAGAAAAAGAAGAATAAAAAACAGCAAAAAACTAAATTGTATCTCACTTTGACTGTTCTTTTTTGTATGTGTTTCGGATTGTCCTGTGGCTTTGACTGCGGATGCTGTTGCATTTAGTGGCTAATGACATACCTGGGATTCCATTATGGCTCAATTGTAGACATAATTATCTGAGATGAACTTAATAAGATCATGTAAACTTGACTAATCAGTTGGTGAAATCAATAAGGACAATGTGAAAATATTTTTTGCAAAATACTTGGGCCAACTCAAATCTAAACACTGAGCCTATTTGGGAGATCATTCACCGGCGGTTAGAGGGCTGCGTATAAATTCCATGTTATAGAATTGAACTGCAACAGTATTTGTAAAGGCACTAGGTGTAGCCAATGCGCTTCGCAGCAAACAAATTTAATTTTTCTGAAATATGTTTCGTATATGTATGTCGTTTCTATCAAATGAAATGTTTAGAGAAATTGGAAGACGATCATAGAGCTTCATTTAAGCATATGAGTACAAACACAAATATTTTCTCTATAAAGACCCATATTGCGTATGTACCAATTTTCAAGATCATTGGTAAAAATAGTTTAATAAAGGAATGACACCACTTCCACTGATCTGAATTCCTACATTTGTTGGTTGGGTCTCGCCTCGTGTTGATTGATGTGATTCGTCGTGAGGTTGAATGGGTTTAGTGGTGATGAATGGCATTCGTCGTGGTGATGAATGGAGTTCGCCGCGGTGATGAATGGGAATCGCCGTGATGATGAATGGGATTCGTCGTGCTGATGAATGGGATTTGTCGTGGTGATGAATGGTATTCGTCGTGGTGATGAATGGGATTTGTTCGTTTGCAAAAACATTACTTGATGAGACTATTTTTGATTTAAAATATCAGAAGTAATGAATACTTCTCGTTCGTTTGCTTTAAGCCTTTCCTGATAAGAACTTCATACGTTTCGAACCGAAAAATCACAACTGAACCTGGCAAAGCAGTCAAGTAATTTTATATTCCTTACCGTTTTTAATGGTCTAAAACCAGAAGAATATTTACTGACATTTTTAAAATGTAAATAGTCGGGGGCATGAATTCATTGTGGTGATAAATGGAGTTCGTAGGCTGATGAATGGAGTTCGTCATGCTGAGAAAGGAGTTCGTCGTTGTGATGAATGGGATTCGTTGTTGTGATGAATGGCATTCATCATGGCGATTAATTCGCTTCGTCGTGGTAATGGACTTGATTTATCGTAGAGATGAAATGTGATCATCATGAGGACGAAAGTTTTTGGAAACAAAGATTCGTCAAAGTGACGAATAAATTCATCAATAGGATTATTCCGTACGTTAGCTGACTTTTGACGAAAAAATAATCGTGATGATGTACAAATTCGTCGTCATGACGAAGCTGAAGAAAAAATCGTATGGCCGTTAAAATATTAATTGAGCCAACTTGACTAAACGAATGACGCAGAAGATCTTATTTTTGGGGCTACATTCACGTCCAATTCTCAGAAAAAGGTCTCAAAATCAATAAGTTGAAAAATGTTGTACTGCAACAAAAATTATCTAAATCAGTGCATAGTTTTTATAGTTCCCACAAAGAGGTCCATCTCAAATAATCTTATCTAAGCCAAATATACAACATTCTCTATAATTTTTAACATATTGAAAGACGTCTTCGAGCATTTGCTTTATATGGATTTTATAGACAGCACTAAATTGTATTTAAGATAAATAGTAACTCAATTCTCCTTTATTTTCACTTTGAATGTCACAATACCGTTTTGTATAAAGTTAATAGCTTATAACGCTGATACCAGTCCTGTAGTCCAGTAAAAAATGGCTGTTATTTCCACGCCCTTTGCTAACATAAAACAATAAATGGCCAAGTCTTATTTAAAAATTTAATAGAGCATAACTTTGATAACACTATGCGTAGATAGGGCATCCAACACTGAAAAAAAAATTGTCATAAAATTAAAGAAATGCTCCAAAGACGACCTTAGTCTTCAAAATTAGTACATTTTGTAATTAAAATTAAGAAAATTTGCTTAAAATTAAGTAAATTACTTAATATTATTGGAATTATCTATATTTTAAGTACAAAATGTACTTATTTTAAAAACTAATGACATCTTTGGAGCATTTCTTTAATTTTATAACATTTTTTTTCAGTGTACTTTATGAATCCAAAAGAATTTGTTGGTGAAGGATAAGTCCATAGAGACGTGATATCCATTATAACGGCTATACATCTTGGGCATATCACGTAGATATAGTGGTTTGATAAGTGTCGGTAAAACAATTAGAAAAATTTATATTTTTTAAAAAATAGTAAAAATAAAAAATAATTTAAAAAAATCGTTAAAATTTAAAAAAAAAATCGTAATAAAGAAAACAATGCCTAACTTTTTGTGCAAAATTGTCCATTATAAAGCGTGATCCATTTCGAGGTTCCCTACTTTTTTAAAGAAAAAACACAGAAAATTCAAATTGAATGGGGAATGTTTTATTATCATTTGAAAGGACATTCTTTGGCATTTATTTTTTGAAGATTGTCTATCAAATGTTGGCCGCGGCTACGTCTCAGATGGTCCATCCGTTGAGTCCAATTTTCGATGACTCGTTGGGGCATTTCGACTGGCAACTGGCGAATGACACACGTGATGTTTTGCTCCAAGGCCTGAATCGAAGCGAGTTTGTCCGCATAAACTTTAGGCTTTACATATCCCCACAGGAAAAAGTCTAACGATGTTATATCACACGATCTTGGTGGCCAATCGACCGGCCCAAAACGTGAAATTATCTGCTCACCGAAGTGTTCTCTCAATAAATCCATTGATTGATGCGATGTGTGGGAAGTGGCGCCGTCTTGTTGAAACCAAATGTCGCCGAGATCACGAGCTTCAATTTCAGGCATCAACTAGTCGGTTATCATGGCACGATAACGGTCGCCATTGACGGTTACGTTCTCACCGGCATCATTTTTGAAGAAATATGGACCGATGATTCCGGTACGTCGGATCGGGAATCGGTCATGGCAAAAAGATAGCTCTTAACGAGAGCTAAAATATTGCTCATGGGTGTCAAGGTCGTGGGTCGACTGGAGAGTTTTTTTTTGATTAAAAAAATGGACTTAGCGCAATTGGCGAACGATTATTTTGATAATAAAACTGAATAATTTGTAAACGTTGTTCAGGCGTAAGTCTTTCCATGACGAAATGCCAAACAATACTTAACAAAAATAACATGACAGCATGACACGACTCACACGTGATCTGTCAAAAAAATATATTGAAAAAAGTATCTCTACTTAGATCACCCTATATTTGCATTGACTGGAATCAAAGTTATAAGGCGTTAACTTTTTGTGCAAAATGGTCCATTTGTATGGGAGGTAGCAAAAAAAGGCATGGTAACAACGTCCATTTTGCACGAAACCATAGGTATTGTAAAGGCATTACACTGCACAAAATTTCAAGTAGTAGTATGGACTAGAATCGAAGTTATTAGCCGTTAATTTTGTATGCAAATGGTCCATTTGTATGAGGTACCAAAGGAAAACTTCGCCAATTTTTCTAGAGGTTATACCGACTAATAAACAAAAACTAAGTGTGAAGTTGCAGAAGATTCCAATAAGTATATAGTATAGAAGATATTACGAGTAAAGAATCAATACTTCACTAAATTTTGATCCTTTAATGGGAGGTACTCGTAGGAGTGGACCAACATCTTGCATCTTTGATCATAGCGTGATACGAGTATAGAAAAAAATACTAACACATACCAGATTTGAAGTCAATCGGTTACAACTATCGAAAGTTATACAAACGTAACCGTAACTCCCCCGTAGCGTAACGAATCAGCTGATTCAACCTGACATATAAAAATCAGTATAAACGATTAGCCAACGAAAACGTAACGTAAACGGAAGGCTTACGGCCTGTTTCTGTATTTCTAACGAAAGTCTTTCGTCAGGAATTTGGTTTCTCTAACTTTCTATCGTTCGTTCGCCTGGCCTTACGTCAATGACGTTAGCAATTTACCAATTGGAAAATAATGTAATTGGCAGATCAATAATTTCACAACTTCCGGTCTAAAAGAGCACACATTTTTGTATGGTCGACCTTTGCATATACATCTCTGTACTATTCACACTAGCGGTGGCCAAAAAAGCAACCCTGGTGGTGAGCTGAGCTGAACCAAGACTCATTTCTTTCTCTCTCTCACGTCTCTCTCATTGTGCACTGATCATTTTATTTCCATCTTAGCGAGCAGCGAATATTGACTTCTTTATGCTTAAATATGTACACAATTTTATTATTATTTAATTGTTTTTACCATAATTATATTAATATCTACTTATTTTTTGCTTTTAATAATGTTTATTTTGTCATTGTTCCTATCAGTCGACAAATAAAATAATGTGACTCCATCTGACATTTGTGTTCGCCGAGATGACAGCAAAGTGAAATAGAGAAACCAAAATTTGCACAGAAATGATTACGTTTTCGTACGAGTTCGTTATGGTACTACTTCTCGTTGTGATGATAGTTACTGAAACCCAAATCAGATGTATGTCGTCTGGCAGGCGAACTAAAGCAAAATTTTAAATTACAGAAACAGGCTGTTAATCTGCTGAAATTTTTTATATATATTTTTTTTTAGTTGAAGAAACTCTTAAAAATATTGCGTTGATATTTACGATAAATCGGAGCAAAACTAACAAAAATACAGCAGTCTAAGCAACCGCGCCTCATACGTGTCTCAGTACATCAGAAAAACTTTAAAGAGTTTTTCCCAAAAGCTACGTTTTCAAAATCGGTGTCCATCATAACTTCAAAACTATTTCTGTACAAAATTTACGAGGTAACGCTGAAGATATTTTGTATACCCTCACTTTAGTGTGACGAGGGTATATATCATTTGCTACGGAAAAAAGTGTAACACATCGAAGGAGTGACCTAAGACCCCAAGTATGTTCGGCGGAAATCCGTTTTGGGTCATTTTAAGTCGAATGAGCAATGTCCGTCCGTCTGTCTGTCGTAATGTTTTTATAGTGCCTACAGTCCATTGAAAAATTGGCGTTATTGTCACGCCCCTTTTGTTACTTCTCCCACAAAGGCACCATTTTGCACCAAAAGTTAACAGTTTATAACATTAATATCAGTGTATACAATTACTTGAAATTTTGAGCGTTATCACCACGCCACTTTTTGTACCTCCCACACAAAATGGCCAAATTATACCACAATTTAATATCTCAACGTTAATATACCATAAACGGTTACAATTCGGCACAGTGCAATGTATTTAAAGTATCTACTGTTCAGCGAAATATAGGTGTATTTCTTAAACCCCTTCTGGTACCTCCCACAAAAATTGACAGAATAATTTGTGTAATATGGTATGTGGTAATATTTTCTTCTATCTCCGGATAAGTTCGAAGATGGGCCATATTGGTCCACTCCTTCTAGTACCTCTCCCACAAAGGGTTAACATTTAGTGAAATATTGATTATTTAATAACTTCTATACTACTTATGTGAATCCTCCGAAATTCTACACATAGTATTAGTTTATTAGTCACTATTACCTCGAGAAAAATAGGCGAAGTTGCCTCGCCCCTTTTGGTACCTCCAACACAAATGGACAATTTTGAACAAAAAATTAATAGCTTATAACTTTATTACCAGTGCATACAAAGACTTGAAATTTTGTACAGTGTAATGGTTTAGTAGTACCTACAATGCATCGAAAAATGGGCATTATTGACACGCTCCTTTTGTACCTTCCACACAAATGGACCATTTTATTCCAAAAGTTAACAGCTTATAACTTTAATACCAGTGTATTTATATACTTGAAATTTTGTACAGTGTAATGCTTTTATAGTACCTAGAGTCCAGAGAAAAGTGACCATTATTGGGACGCCCCTTTTGGTACCTCTCTCATTTTTTACCAAAAGTAAACAGCTTTGAACTTTAATACCAGTACATAATTTAAATTTATTAAATGCAATTTAAATTGATAATAATTTAAATAAAACAAAAAATAAATAAATTTACTAATATTTTTTTGAGACTCAAGGTAAGGGGATTCATTAGTCGGTTTACCTGACTGAACTTTCTTACTTGTTTAATATTTTTTTTGCAAAAATCGCGTTTTTCACTTCAAAGTGTTCCCAAAATTTGAAAAATAAAAATCTTAAAAAGTCCTCCCAGCGTTACCTGGGGAAAACGATTACCTAACGAAATAATTTTTATTTTTTTTGATTTTAGATAATCGATCACCGAATTATAATGGACCCGCAATTCAACCTTTTTCCGAGGCGATTCCAAATAATTGCGTTGCCATATTTTTTGATATTTATCATATTTCTTCACGAAATTTTTACGCAGTATACTTCGAAAGTTATACTATAGTACACACTGTGTCTTCACAAAAAGTGACAAACATTTTTCCTTTGCATTCAAGGGGGTACCCTTCAGACAACGTAAGGGTTAATTTAAGACCAAGTATCAGTAGAAAATGTTCTATACATATTTTTAAAAATATTTAATTTTCTAGAAAATTTTGTGGAAAATCGGTTTCCAGTAAAACTCGATGTTTTAAAAAAAAAATTTTTCGAAGTTATTGAGGTATTATTTTAAGACAGAGTTTAAGTAGAAAATTTCAGCAAAATGTATTTTGAACACAAAATTTTAACAAAATTGAATTATTTTTAGAAAATTTTGTCAAAAATCGATTTTCATTGAAAATCGATGTTTTACAGGAAATGTTGTCTTAGAAATTGAATTTTTCTGAAAATTTTGGTTTGATTTTTTTTTAAATTTCTTCAAAATTGCAATTTTTATAGTTTTTTTCGTCCAAGATTTTTTAAAAATTTTGTCACAAATATTTTTGATGGAAAAAATTCAATTTTACATTTTTTAGAATTTTTTTTTTTTTAATTTCATTTATATTTTATTTATTTATTTATATGAATTACAATACAAAGTAAATTTTAATCTGAGTTACAAAGACGGTATGGCCAGATTTTTTGCAGCGCAGACCAGAAAATAAGCTGGGAATCGAACCCACGACCCTCAAACTTATAGGCGAGCAGGCTACCTACTCACATACTGGGGCGCTCTTTGAATTTAATGTTTTAAGAAAATTTCTTTCAAATTTAGAATTTCTTCGAAATTGAAAATTAAAAAATTATTTTATCGCCCTTTAATAAAGCCAACGACCATTGATCAGGGCGGTTGCCACTTATCACTTATCAGGAGTTGTCGATCTTTAATACATTCAGTGGCCATTAATTCGCTCATAGACCCTTTAAAAGAAGTCGTCGGACCCACATTTAATCCGATCATCAACCTTAACAACGTCAGTGGCCTTTAATATGTGGTCATCTAAAAATTCGATTGCGTTGAAATTTTTAGAACAAGTAAGAAAGATCAGTTAGGTAAACCGACTTACGAATCGCCTCACCTTCATTCCAAAAAAAAATATTCCTAATTTTGTACAATTGTGTGGGAGGGGGTGTGGCAATAAAGTCCACTTTTTACCGGACTCCAGGTACTATAACAGCAGTACAATGTACACAATTTTAAGCATTTGTATGTACTTTTTGTACAAATGGTCCCTTTGTATGGAAGGTACAAAAAGAGACGGGGGGCAATTCACCCAATTTTCTGAAGCTGATAGCGACGGGTAAACTTTTACTATGTGTGGAATAACAGAAGATTAGGATAAGAAGTCTAGAAGTTATTAGAGAATCAATATTTCACTAAATTTTGACATTTTCTGCGGGAGGTACTAAAGGAGTGGACCAATATGGCCCATCTGCGAACTTAGCCTGAGATAGAAAAAAATATTATTACGTACCAAATTTGAAGTCAATCTGTTACTACATTGTGCTCCAGCCAGACAGACAGGCGGACGGACATTGCCTAAATTAATTAGAATGTCCGGTCTTAGGCTACTCCTTCGATGTGTTACAATTTTGGCTCGTAACAAATGATATATACCATCCTCTCTAAGATTAAGGAGGGGATAAAAATGTTATTTCATCGAAATTTTTTAGATAAATTCAGTTTTAAAGAACTCCAAAATACAAAAATTAAGCCAATTATTAAATTTGAACAAAAATAAACACTACGTAAAATACCGTACTATACTATTGTCTTCTTGAAACTTATAACATTTCGAATGACTTTTAACATTTGAACCAGTAGCACAATAGGGATTCTGCAGCACTTGAAATAAAACAAAAATAAACCAAAGTTCATAATAAACTTAAAAAATCGCAGCAGCTATCACACAGAAGGCAATCAATGCTAAGACAATAACTTAATTTAAACACTCGCTGGTCCAAAAAACTTTGCGTAAAAGAGTTTTTCTTTTGCTACCAGTGGCGACGGTGAATCGTCGCAGTATGGCACCCCATTAGCTAAACTCTACCGAAAAAGTGCAATCGAAACGAAAATGAAAAAAAAACATGAAAGAACGAACAACAGCTTACGATACATTTTGCCGGTGGTATGTCAGAAATGTTCGAGTCGCAACAAGCGACACATTCAATGTTTGTGGGGGAGCGGTAAGCAACAGAAACCGAGCAACAATCGCACAACAGGTAAACTCAGTTGCCACAATAACCGCCTGGCCAAGTCATTTAAATCTTCATAGAAGTGAATACTCACTCGAACATTGCACTAAACAATTGCTAACAAAACGGCTAAGCTCTAAGCGCCAATTACAGAAATTTCAAATGAGTCTAAAAGCACCTTTGCCTAGTCAATTGATTTTTAAACGGCTTAACTGCAAAGGCCCGGGAAGCGGGGACGTGCAAGAGGCAATAGACCATTTTGAATAAATAAGTCTAAGCCTAATGTTTTGACAAAAATAGATTTACGCTACATTGTTTGAGATTAAACCACATTATGCCTATATTGGTTTGTTTTGTAGCCGACCTAAAGGTTTTCACACGAGGTAGGCACTTTAAGTTGGGAGAATTTTGGAAGAACAAGTAATACCTTCAAAATCAGAGGGCGGTACCAGAAGGGGTTTAATAAATGCACCAATGCTTCAGGGAACAGAGTTCACATCAAATCATTGCACTATAACGAATTTTAATTACACCCGACACCGAACACTGTGTAACAGGCATAAAAAAGAAGAGATAATATAATATTTTATTGTAGCAGTCGGCATAGAAACACTGTTTGAGTAGATTTAGCCATGTCCGCCTGACTGTCTCTCCATATAATGGGTTTTGCAATAAGAGTGATATGATTTCTTTGAAAAAAATTGTTAAAGAAATTCAAAAGTTTTTTATTTAATGTGAAGAATAATCGATACAATTAAGTTCTAAATATAACGTCATTCAAATGGCCTCCACGACTTCTTCTGCAAATGGATCATTTTGTACCAACAGTTACCAGCTTATAACTTTAAAACCAATGCATACCAATACATGAAATTTTGTACAATGTAATGCTTTTATAGTATCTAGAGTCCAGAGAAAAATTGGCATTATTGGCATGCCCATTTTGGTACCTCCCACACAAATGGACCGTTTTGTTCAAACAGTAACAGCTTTTAACTTTAATACCAGTGCATACAAATACTTGAAATTTCGTACAGTACTTGAAATTTCGTTACACTGTAAAAAGCGGCCGTTATTGGCACGACCCTTTTGGTATCCCCCACACAAATGGACCATTTTACAGCAAAAGTAAACAGCTTATAACTTTAATACCAGAACATACTTTAAAGTTATTAAATGCAATTTAAATTGATAACAATTTAAGTAAAAAAAAAAAATAAATAAATGTTTTTTTTTGGGACTCAAGGTGTGGGGATTCATAAGTCGGTTTACCCGACTGAAATTTCTTACTTGTTTTTATTTAGTATAATACTCGCTTCGACCAAAAAATTAAAACTTTGACCCACTGTAACAAAAAAAACTTAGACCAGCTGGACCATAAGTTTATTCTACAAAAATAATCTACTCAACATGGCCTTTCAAAATTATAGTGTCGCTCTTCTGCTCCAATAATTCCATAGATATCACGGCTTTAAATTTACATTAGAGTATTTTTTTGTATAAATTAGTTAGCATGTAATTTTGCTAATTAAACGTAAAGAGCTATGATTACAACTTTGGTGTCCTTGGCGACCCCACTGACATTTTCCGGAAAAATTTTTCGTAGAATATTTGTATCCTTAAATGTCCTTTTTGAAAGAACTTTTTTTAATTTTTTCTCGAAAAATGGCCAAATTGATCCGTTAAGAGGGGAGCTAGAGGGTTAAGATCTTCCACAAAAAAGATCCTCATAAAATTCCACTATGAAACTCTGACAATAAAAATTCTCTCAGACATTATCTTACTATAATGCTACCTTCAACCAAAAAATGAAAATTTTGACCCACTGTAAACCAATAAGGAAAGGCAGAAAGTCGGGAAAGGCAGAAAGTCGGAATACCCTACACCTCCCTGACAATGCGATTAGGGTCATTGCGATAATAATTTGGAATAATTGGTAAATGGGTAGAAACATATTGTCTAATTCTGAAATAAATAATCGCTAAATTAAGCAATATTCGTTCCTAAATTGAGAAACATCTTTCTGGAAAATTTTAATGATCGGAAGTAAAGTACAACTTCTATAGCGCTTTGATACAAAATCAGGAGCAACATATATTTGGAGGTTATATATAAATCTGAACCGATTTTCCCTGAATACTCATTCATGTAAAAAGAAACTTCTTTCTGTCAAATTTCGTACTGACCGGATATAAAATACAGTCTCTACAGCCCTTACATGTCAAATCGGGGGTAACATATATATGGGGGCTATATCTAAATCTGAACCGATTTTCTCTGAATATGGAAGTATCCCTTCATATAATAAGAAACCTCTTTGTGTAGATTTTTTTACTGATCGGATATAAAATACAGATTGTACAGCGCTTACATGTCAAATCGGGGGTAACATATATATGTGGGCTATATCTAAATCTCAACTGATTTCCCTCAAATTTGGCAGTATTAATTCATGTAATAAGAAACCTCTTTCTGCCGAATTTCGTGCTGATCGGATTAAAAATACACTTTTTACAGCGCTTACATGTAAAATCGGGGGTAACATATATATGGGGGCTATATCTAAATCTGAACCGATTTTCTCCGAATTTGGCAGTATTCCTTCATGTAATTAGAAACCTCTTTCTGCCGAATTTCACACTGATCGGTTATAAAATAAATTTTTTACGGCGCTTACATGTCAAATCGGGGGTAACGTATTTCTTCCAAATTTAACAGTGTTCATTCATATAATAAGAGACCTCTTTCTGCTGAATTTCATACTGATCGGATATAAAATAAAGTTTTTACAGCGCTTACATGTCAAATCGGGGGTAACATATATATGGGGGCTATATCCAAATCTGAACCGATTTTAACCAAATTAAATAGGGATCGTCCTTGGGCCAAAATAAAAGATATGTGTAAAGTTTCGTCGACATCGGACCATAATTGCGACCTGTACTTTGATTACAAGAATACATGCACACACAGACAGACAGACAGACGGACATAGCTAAATCAACTCAGCAAGTGATTCTAAGTCGATCGGTATAATAAACGATGAGTCTATTTCTTCTCCTTTTGGGTGTTACAAACAAATGCACAAAGTTATAATACCCTGTACCACGTGTGGTGTAGGGTATAAAGAAAGTCAGACCAGCTCGACCATAACTTTATTCTACAAAAATGATCTACTCATAATGCCCTTTTAGTATTATAGGGTCGCTATTCTTTTCCAATCAAAAAGTCATAATTTGTTGGACAGTGTAATAAATAAATAGTGTTTGGTGAAAAACTAAAAATTCCGTTTTTGTTGATTTTTGAAGTTATTTTGAGAATAGTGGAAATATTATAAGGAATTAGTCTCGATTTCTTATGTCAAAACGTACTGGTATATCTAATGGCAATTTTTTTTGCGTAAATATAATCGACTCAGAAAGATGTTCTGAGTAAATCGGTTATTACCTTATTATGCATTATTAAACTCCCCTCTAGGACTGAACGTACTTGTGGCTACATCCATGGGCGCCAATAATGAAAAAAAAAACAACTGTGAATTAAAGTAAAAATTCAGTAGTTGGATTCGTTTCTCGCTGTTACTTGTGTGTAGTCGCTTGGTTTGTGGTAAATGATTACTTTTCTCATTGCTTGCTGTGAATTCATTTAAGTCTTCCTTGGCAATCGGCGTTAAAAGGCCAAAGCGATTTCGATTTGCGACTCCATGGGCATTGGACTGTGACAGGACGGTTTGTGTGCGCAGTAGCAACTATATTTCCCTGCCGAACTGTTGTTCTTATTGCGCATGAGCAGCCGGCAAATGGAATTAATTTGGGAACATTTCGTTTAGTATAATTAATTGCTATAGCAATTGGACATTGTGTTGTGGCAGAGTTTCTGCATAGTTTGTGCAGATCATTTGCAGTTCATATTGTTCTGAGTCCTACAGATCCATATTGAGCACTGCACCACAGCGAGGAGATATGAAGAGTTTTGTTGAAATTGAAGTTTTTACTAAATCTCAAAATTCTCTTAACTGAATTTCAAATGTTGCATTTTATATTTCTTTCCAAAAATCTTAGTTTTTTGATAGCACAACATTTGACACTATGTCAAACGTTCATCCACCCTCTGGCCATATCATAAGGCAGGATTTTTATGATCTATTAGATCATGTTCTTTACGCAACAAAAACAATAAACATTATCATCGAGAATGGGCAGAAGAATATATATGTAATGGTAAAAGAGCAAAATAACAAACAAAATATAAACAAAAACACATTAAACTCATTATTATTATCGTAAAGATACAAATGTTGGAAATTTATTTGTTTATTTTTTCGTTCGACAAAACGATTCTAGTGTGGCATCAACAATAATAAACATTCTATTAAACACACACATAGAGAGACAGACTCACGTCCAACTAGACATAACCACATTGTGAATCGAAGCAAAGGGGTTATTAAATTAGTCATTTAGGTTTAGTTTAAGAGAGGCAGTCCATTGTGCTACCACAGGGACGAAAGAAACCCATTTGATTGCTTTAGAAAGCTCAAGAGCTGGCTGATTGTAACCTATTACGGGCTAATACTGACTATGGAGGTGTCTCCCCCGAAAATTTATGATTAACCCAAAAATAAAAAGAAAGAAACCCCAGTGGCGGCGGTAAGTGTTGGTTTACTCGAGATTCATATGTCGTCGTTATCGAATAATCGTGACCAAGTCCGTTCTACGGGTTTGGTTGCCTCGGATCCCGTAGTCGAAACAGATACAAGAGCACAGCTAGCCTTGGCAAAGCAAACGATGAAGAAGTAAAGCAGAACCCACGGGGGACTACGACTCCGAGTCATCTAATGACAAAGATGTAATTATTGTAACGAACCCGAAGAAACTGCCTAGAAACAAAAAAGGAAACTTTGGAAGCAGAACCGATAGAATATACATATATATAAGAATATGACACTTATAACTCTACCGCATCTAATGAGACCGGTAAATGAGTCAGATATTCCGAGAAACAAACACTGTGTAAGAGTCTAAAAAGAGAAAGGGTTTGCTCTTCAAAGAAACCTAACCAATCCACCCCTCCAAAAAGGAGTCTCTAATTTGAGTTCACCTATAGTGTATGTAAAGCTTAAGGAGAGTTCAACAAATCTACTTTTAAAGACCTAAACTATAAAGAGGACCAAACAGTAGCGCGTCTGTTAGAATTTCCCAAAACCAAAAGAGCAATGTCGAAAAGTTGGTCTATACGAAAGTATTGGAGAATGCAAGGATGGACCACCAATCTAAGTAATGAGCTGCAAGTTTGAGAAATCGGTTTGATGATGAAGCCGGTATCTCAACACCGCGCCGATGCCTTTAAAGGCTAGCGGAAGGCGCAGTGCTGAAACTCACAAAGATGACTGTCTATTTCAAAGGCTGGACCAGTGAGTTCTCGTCAGAGCACATATTAGGCATAATTGGTAAACAAAATCCGAAACTTGCCGTGAGGAACTGGGAAGTCTTTCATAGAAATGAACATCCAAGGGTAGTCTTGTTAGAGTAAAAGAAATAACGTTCCGCGTTTTCTGGGTTATCTTTTTCAAAATTGGATAGAACTCCGATTGACAAGGCAGCTAAACCAAGCCGTAACCCAAAGGCGCCGCTGGAGCCGTAACCCAACAATTGATGTGGTAATCGATAACACCACCAGCTTACCAATAGCATCGCCAATTTTGCAGGATGTTGCCAGCAAAGGTGGTGATCAAAATAAACAGAGCGACACAACGAATCAAAATAATGTGTGGAGGACAAACAATAACTCCAACTCCCAAGAACGAAATTTGCAAGTAAACAAAAAAGGTACTGATCAACTTTTGGATCAACAATAATCAGAGACAAGGTAAACCGTGGTATGCCTCAGGAAAGCATTTTATCTCCTCTTTATGTATGGGTAACGACGATACACAGTCTGTAAAGAGCCCTCACCAATGAATTACCGAATTATTTAGAAGAGTTGAGGAATCACTTAACATAGCATATAGCGGGGTACAACGAAGGGGATTGAATGTTAACCCGTAATTGACGATTGCGCTTTTCGACGATCCTCGATTTCTGTATACGACAATTTCTATATCTAAAATGTAGAATACTTGGGATTAATTTTGGATCGGAAACTCAGTAGGAAAGATCATATACAAGAAACAGTTACCAAGTCCCACAGATATTGGTCAAATTGGGGACTACATCCAAACATGACACACTGGCTTTACATGAGCGTTATTAGTATAAATAATAACCCAAGCCTTAGAAGTGTGGTGGACATTAATGGCACATAACGTCGCTTGGATGACCAAATGACGGAACTGAAAATTTTTCGAAAATTGAGTTAAGGCTGCCATTGTACTTGCCTAGTGATAGTAAAAAGTGTGTATACTTTTTTAGCATGTATATATTACAGTTATCTCCAAAAACTGCAAAAAACTTCCGATGTATCTGGCAATATTTCACTTAAAATTGATTTTTTTTTTTTCAGAAATTAACTTTAAAAAAGAGGAAGTTTTGTATATAATAAGAAACACAAACTGGAAATTGTATAATAAAGATTACGCCATGGGGAAAAATCAGTATTTTCTCAAAAACAGAAAATCTGCTCTCCTGAACAATTTCTAAAATGTTAGTTACGTCAGTTGGTCCTCCAAGCGACGATATGTGCAATGTAAAAACACTACTACTCGAAACTAGTAAGATGATGACAGTACCGGGACAGTCAAGCTTACAAGCATATCTGCATCGCATATGAATAGCAAATAACGACGAAACGATATAACCTATCTGTGGCAATGTCTAGCTTTTGCACATGCGCGATCTTGATATTTTGGCTCCGACACATTACCTGATCTGACTCGTCTCCGAATGTCTGACTGGAATATACTGAGGAAATTTGTCTCTTGTAACAATTTTCTATAACTCGTAAGGTTTTACAAATATAATAAATATGGAGCGCATAACAGGCCGATTTACTGGCTTAAGTGTATGTTCACGGACATGAGACGTTTAAACGTATCCTCATTTTTAACGTAAACTAACCTATTAAAATGGAAAAGAATTTCATATTCTAGCTTTGCCATTGTCGAAAATGAAGCCATGTTTTTTTTTGTAAAAAAATGTGTAATTTGGAGAAGCGTTGCAACAGAATTAACAAAAATTATTGAAACTTTTTTTTTAAGTTTCTTCCGATGCGAGTATAGATATGTTATAATTTGTTCTACTAACTCTCTCTGTATCTGCAAAAGACTACATATAATTGTTCGCAAGAAATTTGATATGTTTTGAAAACATAAATTGACATGGCGATAAGATATCTCATTGTCTGATTATATCTGACCCAATTTTTTTACATACTTTTCGAACAAGACGAAAAAAACGTCTACTAGCGCTTAATCATTTTGTCATAGGTGGCCGTCTTTGTAGCAACCAACCATCTGGTTACGAAACGGATGAATTATTTCCCTATTTATGAAATTCCTTCCACTGTGCACCGCCTGTAGCTCCACCGGCGAAACATTTTATGTTCGTGGCGACTTCCAAGTTGCTCGCTGTCGACCTCCATTTAATGGTGAAACTTCAACGGGATCCCCAATGTGTATCCAGGAGCGCCATCAGGAATTTCTAACTGGACGTTTTCTAAGAGCTTTCATCTTTTTTAACGTACCCACTAGTCTTACACACCCAGGAAAATAATTGGTTGGAATTCGATTGTAACAATAAACCAGTAAGGAAAGGCTAAAGTCGGGCGGGGCCGACTATGTAATACCCTACACCACTCTCGTAATATTGAATAACTCTGATGTATAAATTTTGTAATTCATGTATAAATTGTTTACATAAATTTACTTTTGGGACATTTTATACTTAAATAATACCCTGTACCACAGTGTGGTGTAGGGTATAAAAACGATTGGATCTAAACAGCCAAATCGGATGAAACATATATATGGGAGCTATAGCTAAATCTTTACCGATTTTCTTCAAATTCGGCAATGTTGGTTCATGAATCAAGAAACTCTACCATTCTAAATTTCAAAACGATTGGATGTAAAATATAGCTTCTAAAGAACTAAAGGGCCAAATCGGACGAAACATATATATGGGAGCTATAGCTAAATCTTAACCGATTTTATTCAAATTCGGCAATGTTGGTTCGTGGATCAAGAAACTATACCATTCTAAATTTCAAAACGATCGGTTGTAAAATACAGCTTCTATAGGACTAAAGGGCCAAATCGGACGAAACATATATATGGGAGCTATAGCTAAATCTTAACCGATTTTCTTCAAATTCGGCAATGTTGGTTCATGGATCAAGAAACTCTACCATTCTAAATTTCAAAACGATTGGATGTAAAATACAGCTTCTATAGGACTAAAGGGCCAAATCGGACGAAAGATATATATGGGAGCTGTATCTAAATCTGAACCGATTTCAACCAAATTCAATAGCGATCTTAACGGCCGCGAAATACTCTAAACTGCAAAATTTCAGAACGATCGGAGTGAAATTGCGACCTGTAGTCGACGAACAACTTTACATGGACAGACGGACGGACATCGTTAAATCGACTCAGCTAGTGATTCTGAGTCGATCGGTATACTTTAAGGTGGGTCTAGCTGTGTTATTTTCAGGTGTTACAAACATCTGCCGTGACACAAACTTATAATACCCTGTACCACAGTGTGGTGTAGGGTATAATGACTCGACATAAAACAATCTTCAACATTTTGTTCAAGAATGGTATAGGTAATCAAAAATAATCTCGTCTGGATAATAATGTGTGGAATGCAGAATATGTTGTGCAAAATGTTTTACATAAATAAAAGTAACAATAATGCAATTGAAAGCACAGGGTTAAGCGATATTTGCTTATATTAAGTTTTGTGTTTTTATCGTGTACTAAAATGTGTGTCAAATATTTCCACATCTCATAATAGTGATGAATTTGTAATATGGGATTTTTAGAGTTGTTATGAATTGTTTTATTTTTTGTTCAATAAATAAAATAAAAATTAATGAAAACTGTTTTTAATTAAGTATAGTATATGACTGAAAAATTGTCAGAACAACCAATTTTTTAAAACAGTTGGTTGTGGCAATTGCAATAGATAATTTAAGCCACCATTTTCGTAGTTGGCGCAACAAAATATGATTGTTGTCAACATGGAAACAGAAGTATACTACAACCAAAATATTGGTTGTCCTGATGGAATCGCATGATAGTAGACATAACTACAAAATTCGGTTGAGGCAACCAAACTGTATTCTGTGTGCAGTTAAAATTTTCCGTAGCCTTAAGGCTTCGGATGAGCTTTCTGCTCCGCTACAGAAATCTATCGAGGATTTTTTAAACCTTTCTCAACTCTCTTTTGTACTGTTTGAGTTCTTCCTTGCGGATGCCCCAGTCATAGGGAGCTCTTATGGCGTTTGCCTTATTAACCAGCTTCTTGTAGTACTTCCTCAACATAACTAAAAAAAAAACGTTCGGCGGTCGCTGTTTACCCATTGACCGTAAATTTGAAGATGAGAAAGCTGTGGGCAATATGGGTGCCGCGTTTGCTCACAATGGAACAAGCACGTGAAGATGTTTCAATAGTCGCAATAAAGCCGAGTTTTTTA
Source organism: Eudasyphora cyanicolor (assembly GCA_963930755.1). Taxonomy (NCBI): domain Eukaryota; kingdom Metazoa; phylum Arthropoda; class Insecta; order Diptera; family Muscidae; genus Eudasyphora; species Eudasyphora cyanicolor. The sequence continues at coordinate 207,343,850 of OZ005737.1, read as the reverse complement.
ATCGATTGTAACCATGGATGAGTTATGGGTCCAGTACTTCACATCTGAGATAAACAGTCAAAGCAGTGGACTGGAATAGGAGAATCGTGTCCAAAGAAGGCGAAGACAGTTCCATCTGTAGGCAAAGTCAAGGCGTCTCTTTTTTGGTGTGCACGTGGGATAATATTTATTGATTATCTTCAAAAAAGAAAACAATCAACGGCGAGTAATATGCTAACTTATTGCAGCGTTTATGATTCATGAACTAATTCTAGGTCCATCGGTATACAAAACAATGGGTATATCTCTTCTCCATTTGGGTTTTACAAACTAATGCAAACTACTAAAACTAATGTGATAACCCTATCCATTATATAGTGTCTACATTTATCACCCACTATGGGTGGGCGTTTAATAATAGCAACAATACTCAATTATTCTATGTCTACGAATCGTTTAGTATTCCAATCGTAATGATTTCATTCGAAATATAACTAATCAAGTAATCTCGGAACAAGTCCAACTAAATGTTGGGGAAGGGGGACAATTGGAGGGATGGATGTATGGATGATGAAGAGCCATAAATGATTTTTATTGATATTTAAAAATGAATTTAATTAAGCAAAATAAAATTGAGAAGAGAAAGAAGAGGCATTACACAATATTTTATTATCCTGATTTACAATTAACTGGCGCATGGCTGTCTTAATTTATACTCGAACATGACAGGGAATGGGGAAGGGCGGGTGAGGGGTGGATTGGTGAATGCAGTGCATTTCATTTGTTTAAAATCGTCGCGTCCGATTGTAAAAACCGCCCGTCTCTGGATAGGCGACTCTTGCATTTAAAAGGGGACGTATTCCTGGGTTGTTTTTCTTTTTTGACCAGAATGACGGCGGTCGGTGCGACTCTGATGTGATGAGCAGCAATGAAATGAGACTAGAAAACATCCTAAATGATGTTCGACATTTGCTGCTTAACCACAATGTCGGAAAACAGAGCGTTGTTTATTTTGCTCGTAAAGATTTGTGGGGTCTTCTCCAATAGTTTGGGCAGGCAACTTGTCGGGAATGTTTTTAAAATTGAATGAATGAATAAAGCATGTTCATTTTCCTATGATAGGGATTAGTTGGACGACTACATCTGTTTGTTTTTCTTATTAAACAATAAAATATCAGGTCTCCAAGATTTCGTCACGCGGAGCTCCAACAAAGTATTCGCCTTGATTCAGTTTTTAGGGTTTTCATGTTTCCAATTTATAGCAGCTTGAGACGTTTTTGTCTATTTAGAATTTCTTTTATGACCATTCTTCACCTCGGTCGGTCTGGACACCTTCACACTTGGGGGCGCTATACTCGTATATTGGCCAAGTAGTAATCTCGTTCAAAATCTGTCTGCTTACAGGCCAAATGTGTTGTTGATGTCGTTAAAACGGTGTTGTTGATTTTACCGAAATCTGTTTTCATTTTTGTGGTCAATGTGTTTAATGATGTGTTTAAACAAAAAATATTTCGTTCTTCATTGTCTTAATAAACAGTAATATTTTTTGGATTAATATGTTATATTATTTTATACGAACAAGAATATGAATTTGTTTAGAGTTTTCTAAAATTAAGAGCTGGCAATCCGAAGGCGTCAGAATACGATTTTTCGGAAATTTTAATGTATTTATTATTTGAAATCAAAAATATAATATTCATATAAATATTTAATAAAGACTAGAGTAAATGTATAGCTTATTGTTTTTTGGTTGGTTTCTTATAAAATTTATTAGGATTTTTTTAATGTTATCGAGAATATACGTTAGATAATAGTTCGTAGCAAATGATATATACCCACGTCACACAAAGTGAAGGCATTATAAGACGCACACAATTTGGGAATTAATTACTAACTAAATATAACTTATCCAGTGACTGATATTAAAATTACAGATACTGTACCTATAATAAATTTTGTTGATATTTTGTAAAAAAAAAAGGGAAACAACTTCTAGAAAGTCATTTGGATGCAATTTTTTAAAAAATGCAAAATTTCGTAGAAATTACTTTTTTTCAACTAAATTTCAAATTTTTTTTTTAAATGCGTTAAGTTGGATGCTTCTAAAAACTTCATTATTTTACAAACTTCGTTACAATTGAATTTTAATAAAACTTCACTTTTTTAGAAAATTTTGTTAAAATTCAATTCTACAAAATTTCGGTAAAACTAGATTTTTCGTTGAAATAGATTTTTTCTAGAAAAAATTTTAAATTTTATTATTATACAAATTTTTTTACAATTGAATTTTCTAGAAAACTTCACTTCCCATAAAAAATTTTGTTAAAGTTAAATTTTACAAAATTTTTCTTAAAAATGTTGTTGAAATTGAATCGCATTCCTCTAGAAAATGTTGCTGCAATCGCAGTTTTCTACAAAATTCCTTGAAATTGAAAATTCTATAAAAATTCCATTTTTTGATGAAAGATTTGTCAGTCACGTCATCGACCCTTAATACGATATCAACGAATTTTTGGAAACAAATCAATTTCAAAGAAATTGTCGACAAAAATTCACTTCTAAAGAATTTTTCGGAAAAAATCAATTTCAAAAAATTTTTCGAAAAAAAAGAGTTTTTCGAAAAAATTCAATTCCAAAGAATTTTTCCAAAAACTCAATTTCAAAGAATTGTTGAAGAAAAATTCTAAGAGTTTTTCGCGAAAAATGCAATTTCAAAGAAATTTTCTAGAAAAAAATAAAATTTGTAAATAAATGCCATTTTACCAAAAAATTCCTGAAAAAATCAATTGTGATGAAGTTTTGTAAAAAAAATGCCAACACATTCTAAAACTTCAATTTTGATGCATTTAGAAAAATGCAAAATTTCGTAGAAATTAATTTTTATTTTTACAAAATTTCAACTAAATTAAATTTTTCTAGAAAATGTCGGTGAATGTTTTTAAAAATGTCTTTAAAATTTCATTGTTTTACAAAATATCGTTCCAATTGAATTTTTCTAGAAAACTTCACTTTTTTAGAAAATTTTGTTAAAATTCAATTTTACAAAATTTCGGTAAAACTGATTTTTTTAAAATTTCGTTGAAATTGATTTTCTTTCGAAAAATTTTGAAATTGCATTCCTCTAGTAAATGTTGTTGAAATTGCAGTTTTCTACAAAATTTCTTGAAATTAAAAATTCTATAAAAATTGCATTTTTGATGAATGTTTTGTTGATCCGGTCCTCGACCCTTAATTCGGTTTCAAAGAATTTTTGGAGAAAAAGAATCAATTTCAAAGAATTTTTCGAAAAAGTTTAATTTCAAAGAATTTTTTGAAAAAAATCGATTCCAAAGAATTTGTCCAAAAACCCAATTTAAAAGAATTGTTGAAGAAAAATTCTATATCAAAGAGTTTATAGCGAAAAATGTAATTTAAAAGAAATTTTGTGGAAATATTAAAATTTGTAAAAAATAATAATTGAATTAGCTCCAGCTCAATCAATTATTATTTTCTTAAATTAAAAATACAGGTCGAAATATATACATTTGTAAAAAAGTAAATTTCCACTATTTTTCTAAAAAAAATAATTTAATTCAACAAAATTTTATAGAAAAATGAAATTTTGACAATTAGTTCTTGAAAAAATCAATTTTCATGAAATTTTGTACAAAAATGCTAACAAATTTTGATGCAGTTTTGTAGAAAAATGTAAAATTTCGTTGAATTAATTTTTTTTACAAAATTTAATTTTTCTAGAAAATTTCGGTGAAACTGAATGTTTCTAAAAATTTCTTTGAAATTTCATTATTTTACAAAATTTCGTTGCAATTGAATTTTTCTAGAAAACTTTACTTTTTTTAAACAATTTTGTTAAAATTCAAGTTTTCCACAAAATTTCGATAAAACAGAGTTTCTCTGGAAAAATTTTTGGAATCACATTCCTCTAGGAAATGTTGTTGAAATTGCAGTTTTCTACAAAATTTCTTTAAATTGAAAATTCTATAAAAATTGAATTTTTGATGAAAGTTTTGTTGATCCGGTCATCGACAATTAATACAATTTCAAAGAATTTTTGGGAAAAAATGTCATTCAAAGAATTTTTCAAAAAAGTTTAATTTTAAAGAATTTTTCGACAAAATTAAATTCCAAAGAATTTTTCCAAAAATTCAATTTCAAAGAATTGTTGAAGAAAATAGTTTTTCGCCAAAAATGCAATTTAAAATAAATTTTGATATTTGTAATAAAAAGTAAATTTTAAGAAAAATTAAATTCTTGAATATACCAATTTTGGTGAAGTTTTGAAAAAAACTGACAAAAAATTATAGAATAAGCCAATTTTGATGCTGTTTTGTAGAAAAATGCCAAATTTCGTTAAAATTAAATTTTTCCGGAAAAAATTTTCATGTTGCATTCATCTAAAAAATTTTGTTCAAATCACATTTTTCTACAAAGTGTGACCAAAATTGCAATTTTTTCAACAAAATTTTACAGAAAAATGCAATTTTGATAAAATTTTCTGGAAGACTGCAAATTTTCATGCAAATTACATTTTGATTAACTCTCTACAAGAATGTAATTTATAACATATTTTATACAAGAATGCAATTTCGACAACATTCTGGGAAAATTATTTTTTTGAAAAAAAATATTTTTCGTAACAGAAAACAAAAACAACGATCTCGAACTCAATAGTCAAAAACAAAACTATGAAAAGTCACAACAGATCGAATAACAAAAACAAAAAACAATGACGTAATTTTTTTACATAAACGTGCAATTTGATAAAGTTATTTGAAAGTATTTGAATTGGTAATTTTTTGCAAGATTTTATTGAAATTGCATTTTTCTTGAGCATTTCATGAAATTACAGTTCTCTAGAATACAATACCAATTGAAATATTTTCCAAAAAATTTCATTAAATTGGTCTTTTAATGAAAATGTTTCTTTGAAATTTCATTATTTTACAAAATTTCGTTACAATTGAATTTTTTAGAAAACTTCAGTTTTTTAGAAAATGTTGTTAAAACTAAATTCTACAAAATTTTGGTAAAACTAAATTTTCGTTGAAATTGATTTTTTCTAAAATTTTGAAATTGCATTCCTCTAAACAATTCTGTTGAAATCTCAGTTTTCTACAAAATGTTGCTGAAATTGCAGTTTTCTAAAAAATTTCTTGAAACTGAAATTCTATAAAAATTAAATTTTTGATGAAAGTTTGTTGATCCGGTCGTCGAACCTTCATACAATTTCAAAGAATTTTTTGAAAAAAAACTCAATTTCAAAGAATTTTTCAAAATATTAAATTTTAAAGAATTTTTCGAAAAAAATCAATCTGAAAGAATTTTTCGAAAAAATTCAATTTCAAAGGATTTCTGGAAAAATGTAATTTCATTAAAGTTTCTAGAAAAATTAAAATTTGTGAAAAAAGGTAAATTTTATTTTTTTTTCTAAAAAGAGAATGAAGTGTTGTAAAAAAAAAATGCCAAAAAATTCTAGAAATGTCAATTTTGATGCAGTTTTGTAGAAAACTGCAAAATTTCGTTAAAATTATTTTTTTTAGAAAAAAATTTCATGTTGGATTCTTCTAGAAAATTTTGTTCAAATTAAATTTTTCTACAAAGTGTGCCCAAAATTGCAATTATTCAACAAACTTTATTAAAAACAAAAGTAACATTTTTATAGAAAAATGCAATTTCCAAAAAAAATTCTTCGAAATTTTCAAGAAAAATTTATTTTTGATCAAATTTGGTACAACGTAAAATGTCCTAATTTTAATTAATTTTCTAGAAAAATGCAATTACAAAGTCATTTTCTATAAAACGATTTTTTAGAAAAATTTATTCAAAGCAATTTTGGGAAAATGCAATTTTAAGAATTTTTTGACAAATTTTCTTTACAAATGTAATTTCCACCGTTTTTTAACAGAAATTCGATTTTATCTAAATTTTGTAGAAAAGTGCAATTTCGACGAAAGTTTCGAGACAAATGAATTTTAATGAAATTTTCTCGCAAAATGCAATTTCAATGAAACTCCCTAGACATTTTATAGAATTATGCAATTACAACAAAAATGTACAGAAAAATAAAATTAAAAAAAAAACATTTTTGGAAAAATGCAAATTTTCATAAAAATTGCATTTTGATTAACTCTCTACAAGAATGTAGTTACTAGCAAACTTTATACAAGAATGCAATTTCGATAACTTTTACCTTTTGTCAATTGTCGAAAATTACATATTTAGAAAATATCATCTTTTCTTTAAACGTGCAATTTGATGAAGTTTCTTTTTATTGAAATTGAATTTTTCTGGAAAATTTCGTGAAATTGCTTTTCTCTGGAATATAATACAAATTAAAATATTTTCCAAAAAATTTCATTAAATTGTACTTTTATTGAATAACTTGTCGAAACATTGACAATTATTATTGACAATCACAAGCACAAAAATTGACTTTTTTGTTATAGCAAATTGTTTGACTTGGATTTTTCCAAAAAAATCGTCAAAATTGCAATTTGTTGTAAAATTTATTTGAAACTGTTGTATTCTACAAAATTTCGTTGAAATTCTATTTTTCTCTAAAATTTCGATGTACTGTATTTTTCTACAAAAAAATTTTGAAATTGCATTTCTCTAGAAAAATTTTGGAAACTGCATTTCTCTAGAAAATTTCGATGAAATTGCATTTCTCAACAAAATTCCGTTCAAATTGTACTTTTCAAGAAAATTCCATTTTGTTCTTAAATCTCAGTTTTCTAGAAATATTCTTTGTATTCTCAATGAAAATTATATTAAAATTTCTTGTTTATCAAATTTCAACAAAATTTAATTCTTCTAAAAAAATTTCTTGAAATTTAATGTTTCTAAAAATTTCTATCAAATTTTTTTTACAAAATTACGTTACAACTGAATTTTTCTAGACAATTTTGTTAAAATTTAAGTTTTCTAAAAATTTAGTTTAAACGGATTTTTTTTAAAAAATTTCGTTAAAATTTGTTTTTTCTAGAATAATTTTTGAAATTGCATTCCTCTAGAAAATGTTTTTGAAATTTCAGTTTTCTACAAAATTTCTTGAAATTGAAATTTCTATAAAAATTTAATTTTTGATGAAAGTTTAGTTGTTCCGGTCATCGACCCTTAATACGATTTCAAACAATTTTTTTCAATTTCTAAAAAACTTTCTGCATGAATGCAATTTCGGTTTACTTCTTCTCAATTGTCGATAATGCCATATCTAGAAAAATTCATTTTTTCGGCGTAATTGCCAATAAAGTTAAAGTTTCAACATTCTTTGCAACTCGATGAAGTTTTTTGAAAGTATTTGAATTGGTAATTTGTTTAATCAAAATAACGCATTATTTTAGGATAGATTTTTAAATTAAATTAAAGAAAATGCCAATAGTTATAGTCATGTTTTTCCTAAATGCAGAATAACTATTTTCTATATTTTCTTCTTCTTTTCCCATGTATTTTCCTTCAGATACATTATTTAACTGTTTTAAAAATAAACAATTTAAAACATGAATTGCAATTCGACTAGTTTGTCTCAGATTATGCCGTGCCAATCTTATGGCGATTTCTCTTCTGCCGAAACGTGCTACATTTTCGTTGCCCCTTTCCTGAAAACTCGACTCTTATACCACATTTCGGAATTTTGAAATAGAAGCTAAGTTTACTTCGAGGTACTACATCAGCTTCACCTAAAAGGACAAATTTTTTTTCGCAATGAAATATAATTCCTGATAACTTTTTTTGCTCCAAGGGGCAATTTTATTGAACATTTATCAAATTGCAATTTTATTGAGAATTATGTCGGTTACTTCCACTGACGAACTTCTTACCCATATCGGGAACAGCTTAGTATAGATGCCCTTACGCAGTACCTTGGTACCGTTATAGGCGGCGCCAAAACATTGAAACGATTCATGAATTATTCCATGACGTAATCAATGAACAGAGATTTTATGTTTGTCAACCCTTTAGGATTTGCAAAAAAAAAAAACACGACATTCAAGCAATCAACCCTTCTTCATTGGAAGCAACTCAATCATGTCCCAGAAGAAGAAAAACGCAGGAATGATGTGTGCGAAAGTGATACATCATCATGATTGGCTAATTTGACAGATGAGCTATGAATACGAATGCGCCAACATTTCCCAAACGTTGTCTTTTTATGAAAAAAAAACACAGTTGATACACGAGCTAAATCCTTTTGTTTTTCTAAACAGCTGAGATTACAGAATGAATTGGCAAAAATATGAGGAAAATTTAATAAAAAAACGCAGAAACATATCATTGTTTGACAAACAGAGAGGGGAAATTCAATGAAAAAAAAAACTAAAACCGTCACATCGGGGGTTTTCAGATATTGAAGGTTGTGTACAAAGAAACCCCTTGCCCAGATGTTGGTCATAACCCACACCCCAAAGAGATGATCGGAAGAGGAGTCGGAAGAGATGTCGTTACTTTGCAACGTTTTATTTCCAGAACAGAATTCAAACTGACACTCAACAACGGATATTGCGTGCCATGCCGAGATATGTTATTTTGGAAATGAAATCCAACCAAAACAATTGTCCAGGACTCAAAGCCGACCATGAAGATGATGCTGATGATGAGCAGGATGAATACTTGGATGGATGTACAAAAATATTGATGGTGGTGGCAGTGGTGGTACTCGTAGTGGTGCGGCTGAAGACATTTAATGATAAAATGCCACGGCGCATATAATTGATGTGCGTGTGTTACGCTCTCAACGCAAAATATATTAAAAACGTCTATGTCCGTCTGTCTACCCATAGGTTTGGTTTGCGTTTTTTATACTCCGTTTTTATTTCTTGTTTTTTTTCTTCTGGTGCCAAAAGAAAAATCACACCAACTCTCGCCGCCGTTTCGTTCGAATGTTCTCAAACAAACATGGAAATGGAATGGAAGGAAAATTAAATAATCAGTTCAATATCAGAGGAGTATTAATTTGTTTTGATGTTGTACGCGTGCGCACGCATGTTTAGGCGACAACCTGCTGGGCATATACGCTTATACGCTTTGTTCGAACATATGTGCGTTACGAGTATGTTCTTGTTTATACTCGTAGCAACAATATTCGAATACTCGGGTGCAGCTTCTCCCCTTCCCGTTTGTCGCAATGACTTGAGTACGAATGAGTATGTGATTGTTTGCAGTTAGTGATGTTGAAAACGAAAAAAGCCGGGTTACATACTCATATTTATTTTATCCACATTTATTAATATTATTTCGAAGGATTGAATATAATGTAAATATCCATTGTCACTTATAAATATTCTCCAAAGAAGACCGGATGTTCATCATTGAAACCAAGCACTCTACCATCTGAAGAAGTCACTAGTACGGATATCGATATCTTCCTCATATATCTGCAGACCTCAGGTTCAGGTTGAAAAAAAAATGGTCACGGGTACGTAATACAATAATTTCACTTGAAATTTCTCAGTCCAACCAATATTAAAACCGAGCTAGATTCTACCTTAAGGGAGTCTGCTCCTTCGTTTACAGCTATAAAATAGTGGGTGGCAGAGTTTAAACGCGGCCGTATTAGCTGCCAAGACAAAAACCATAGTGGTCGACCAATTGTGGTTTCTACGCTACAAATGGTTAAAAAAATCTACAAAATGGTCTTGGATGACCGACAGTTCGTGAGCTATTTGAAGTCATAGGCATTTCAAAAGTGATGAAGAGGTGGAGGTTGCGGTTGATGGCTAATTTCTGGAGCTTATCATAAATAGGGATTCGAAGCTATTGAAAATCGCTGGAAAATGTGTATCGAGTTAAAAGGAGATAATGTTGAGAATTAAAGAAAAATTGTCCCATATTTGTTGTATTCTTTTTGTTAGGTCGGCTCATTTTTTAGATAAGCAATCACTGTTGTTTAGGATAGGATTTTCTTTCCACATCTCTGCAGAACGTGTACCAGGATCGTCTTTCCGCAATTCTACCTTGTGGCTTAAATTTCTGATTTTTAACGTGTTCATCGGAAAAATGCCGGTACAATTCCTTTGCATTCTCGATTTTAGACAAATTTGATGAATAATTCATCAGCAGTCTTTCTTTCAAAAACACAATATCTGTCTTAATTTATAAATGTAAGGCAAATTAAGTGAGTAGTAAAAAAAGCTCATCTACCTATAAATATTATGACAGGCGTTTAAGTCAGCGCCTAGGATCATGTCACGTTAATTAAACCAAGAATCTTTAGAAGAATCCAATAATTTCCTTTCATCCTCAGAATTGAGTCCTCAGAGGCTGAGGACTTGTATAACTCACCCTCTTCTGACGTATAGACATACACGTTAACTCAGTTCTCGATGTGGTCGGAGCTAACAGTTGCTTCAGGTTTATACTATCGAAGCCTGTGTCTCAGGATATAGTTAGCCTGAATGACGCATGGAAAATGCTTGGCCTTTAGCATATCCTACTCGTACCTGCGTTCTTACACTTCAGATATCCTACTTTCTTACATGTTAGATCAGTTTACGCAAGTTGCAGTCCGAATTGAGAGTTCTGCAGAAGTTTCTTTCCTGGCGCTGAGATCGTCTCCAAGTTGATATCAAGAACATATTAGGCATGTTTTCGTTACAAGCTAGCACTTTTAGTTTAGCACTTTGCAACGAAAACAACTGCCTTCCACTAACTGGCACATAAGCAATAAGTGGCGGATTTTCACTATCTGGTAGCAATGGTGTCATGAGTTGCGAAGAAAGAACAGTGCGAAACAGACAAAAAATTCGTGAAAAGTATTTATAAAACATATATATTTACTATTCTATGTTCAATTGTTTATACTCTTTTTGCAAATATTAAAATAATTTCCCATTTTTGTTCTTCTTCTTCCCGTTAATTCACAATAATTGATAAAATCTCTCCAAAAATGGGATGCCATATTGCTAAATATAGGGTGCCCAATCTGGCAACATCATACTCGATTAAGACAGGAACACAAGCACCAAACTTCATCGGGAACTAATAGTGCTTAAAAGTGCTTAGCTCCCCATACAAATTAAGCACGTATGGTGTAACGAAAACACGCCTATTATCTGACTTTATTTATTAATGTGGGTCGAAATAAAAAATCGGTTCATCTGCAGCACATGTAAATCCGCCACCAAATAAAGGCCGGGTTAGGCATACGTAATCGTAATTTATCTTTACCGTTGTCGTAACGTTGCCCGTTTGAGCGATTAGCCAACGTTGAGAAAACGAGTCATATGTTCTGACAACAACAACACTTAAGTAAACAAAAAAGCCGCGATTTCTTTTTGTTTAGGTTTATTAAAAATGAAGTTAAATAGAATGTTTATAAATTTGTGTTTTTTTAAATCTATGCAGAATTTACAATAAAAGTAATCAAGAAAATATCGTCGGATAAGAAGATAAGGTGGACGTCCTATAAACAATGACTGGCGAAAGCCGGATACTAGAATGCCTATGGCAGTTTTTAATTTGTTATTAACATTAATAAAATATGAGTTAACTACGCCAAAGCAACGGATTAGACCGGCAGAGAGACTAGCAATAACACCACTGAATGTCAAATATTGCTTTATCCTATGATTCCAAGTTGGGAAATGTTAACATTCTATTCTTTAAAATTTTAGATATTTGGGTCACGGTTGTTCCATACAATCGATTGCATGGAGTCACAAGCTGGGGAAAACAACAATTCGAAATATTATTTTAGAATGCAGTGAAGTTTTGTGGCGCTTGCTTTCGCCGATTTATTTAAGTGAACAAACTACACAGCAGTACAAACACAGTGCCAATGATTTTCAACGAATGTGGGATATGCCGAATTGTGTGGGAATCTGCGATGCTAACTATACATTCATATGAGTTAATGTTGGAAGTTATGGCAGCCAACACAATGGGGGTATGTCCAGTACTCTCCATTTGGCCAATCTGTTATTTTAGGAACAGTACCTGTACCTCCTAGTAAACCATTATCGTCAGCATCCTCTGAAGCCTTTCCTCATTTTTTTATTGGCGATGCGGCGTTTCCCCTGAGGAATATCCTTGGTCTAAGTCAACAACTTTAGACGAGCTCAGAGACAACATCCAACGCGAAATTGCCAACGTTCCGGTCGAAATATATCCAAGAGTGGTGGAAAATTGGGTCCAAAGAATAGATCGCTGTTGACGGGCTCATGGTGGTCATATGACCGAAATTGAATTTCATTCTTAAAATGTAACATTTGCACTTAACCTGGAATAAATTTGAACTCTATATCTTAAATATTCTGTGTTTTATTAATATATAAATTATGTCCTTAATGGAAAACCCTTTACTTATGCCTATTTCCATTGAAGAGGGACTCAGCCAAATCCAATCTCTATCTATAAATAAGTCCACGTTTGTAGAGACGCTTATATTGCTGTCAAATTAACCCACAATGAAGAAGATAGGCGCAATGATTGTCTCGTACTGTCGTCAAAAGAATCCTGAAGCAGATTATACATTTAATTTTTAATGGAGTCAGCCGCGATCTTCATAAAACTCACCTGTAACGCCCAGCTCCTTGCCAATTTGCTTCCAAGCTTCTCGCTTGTTTTTCAGATATCCTATATGCTGGATTATATTTATTGTATAAATACTCGTGCGACTGCACCAATGAAATCAAATATTCGTCTTTCATGTTTATTTGCACTTTTAAACAACAAATAACAAATAAATTATTTTCTTTACTTTTCTCGGTGAACATACAATTGTAATTGTAAACAACAACTACATGTTGAACGTCCAATTCTGATTTCAACAGATTCAGCCGTCCGTTTACGTTTCGTTTCCGTTGGCTAATCGTTTACACTGATTTCCATATGACAGATTGAATCAGGTGATTCGTTACGCTACGGGGGCGTTACGGTTAAGTTTGCCTAACTGGGCCTTAAGTATATGTCAGCGCCCAGGATCATATCACGCTGATCCGAGGATTTTTGGAAATGAATTTCCTTCGATATGCAGAGTAGTTCGTCGGTTTTCTAAGTATCCGATATACTTTATACAGTATCGTCTCGGAAGCGTATTGCGTATTGAAAAACGGACTCTCCGCAAGGTATGGTTTTACACAGCTTACCCTTTTCGGACGGTTTGTCATACGCATTACCTTAGTTCCCGCTTTAGGGGATCTTCATCCTACATTTAGTCTGAATTATAAAGGAAAAATACGTGGACTTTAGTATTTCCTAATCTAACATTTCTTCGTTTTAGATATTAAATTTAGATATTTTACCAATTATGCTTTGGCAGATCTGAATTGCAGACATTCCCCAAGACCAGGAGATCAGCAGAATTAGATGAATGTAGTACTACGATACTTGGTAGGGCGACTTATTAATGTTATCTACTTCGATATGATAACGACTGAATGCAATCGATTTTCAGAAAGTCGAATATCTACTCAAATTTTCGTAAACCCGGTTTTCTCAATCCCATCATTCATCCATACATCGCTAGTAACAAACACAACACATGTTAAATTATGAATATGAATTGTTTGGCTATCTTGTAAAATATTTTGTAAATATGTTCTTCGGTATTCATACACACAGATAAACAGACAGACGGACGAACGAACGAACGAGTACGGCGAGTAGTCGTAATCATGCAACACAACAAAATAGTGCTGACATCCATGTGAATTATTGCCACGAACTGAGAGTGAGTCTCGCAACATTAACAGCCCCAACTGAAGCCAACGAAAAAGCATTGAAAGGTAAACAAAACGATCGAATTGTTATTTTGAGGTATAGATATGTGAGTCACGTGAATTGGCAGTGCCATGATTTATCCAAGAAACTGAGTGTCATAAATTCTGAAATAACTGATGGCATGGTCATTCGTTTTTAACTATTTTTGAAGCGCTTCCAATAAACAATAGGATACATGGGATTCTGGAATTATCTAGTGCCCTAGGGATATTTTTTGAAATTTTGAGGCGATAGACTGAATTTTGGGACGGCAGTATAAATCGTTCACCAGGATTGCATCTTGAAGATTCCTGTAGGGATTTCCGTCATTAACTTATAATACTGGAATCGAGAGGAGAGGATTTTTGAATACGGTAATTCCTGAAATGAAGTCAGTCACTTCCCGAAAATCCATTTATTTATTGAAACTTGTTGATACTATATTTTGCATATACAAACATAAGGTAGCGCCGTACAGCAGATGAATATATATATATATATATCAATCTTAAAAATCCCCAGTTACGAGAAGTTCCTTTCAAACTAAATTACCTGTCATAATCAATATCGCCTCCAAACAGTCGAATCGCAAAAAAATAAACCCATCATTTCTTAACATACTAGTCAATTGCAATACAACTTCTCTCACATATAGTTAACAAGTTAAAAACTTGAACGTCCAACATTATATAGCCGGGGAGCTACGTGGCATCGAACCTCCACCTCGGTTGTAAAGGATTTATAAATTCCGACGCGGGGGTGTTTTCGCTCGACAACAACAACGTACAAGCACAAAGAAAAATCCGACGCAGAAATTTCACAAGCTCAGTAGAGCTATGAACCAAGTGTGTGGAAGACATGTACGGCATTGTGGGATTTCTGGTGGTGCAATAAACTCGCTGGCAATACGGCGAATGGGGCGGCTTTACCATTCTGTTCTTAGGTCTTAGGTTAAGTCATAGGGGAAGCGAGATTAACCATCGCGCATAGACCAATTGAAATTCATAGTGCTGCTGAGGGCCCAGTTGCCCCTCATCGTAACCAACCTATTTTAAGTTTAGGTTAGGGTGGCAGCCGTTTTTCACCATCCCTCATAGGCCAGTTTAGATCCCTAGTGGTACAACGGGATGAAATGCCCCTAATAAGTTCAAGTATTTACTTGCGAGTTTGCCAAGATTACCTGGTGTTATTTCTGTTCAGGAAACATGGTTTAAAGATGAGATAAAAGAAATATATAATATACGTGGATACAGAGCAATACATTGTTGCAGATCTGATAGTTATGGTGGTACTACAATTTATGTACGGGAAGATATTAATTATCACATTGAATTATGTGAGAGTAAAGATTTCATTGATTCTATAGTTATAAGATTACACAATTTGAAACGGTTTGGTAAGCCTTTGAAGTTCCTCTCTTTCTACAGATCCCCAAAATGTAATATAACTTCTTTCCTTTCATTTCTGGAGGGAATGTTGATTCAGCAGGGACGATACCCATGATTTTTTTTGGTGATTCCAATATTGATACATTAAATACTAACTCGAGTCGAGAACTTTTAAATGTTCTTGCCAATTATGGTTTTAAAAATTGTCATAACCTGATTACCCGTCCAAAGAGCAGATCATCTAACGATCATATTTACTACAATTTAGAGGAAAGCTAAGCATGCATTCTGTGGAGTGTGAGTTATCAGATCATAACCTAATATATCTAAGTGTTGAAATTCCATTTGAAAATATCAGTATTATTCACGAAACATATTCATGCTTTAACCAAGGTGATATGATCCAATATATACAGAGATATTTACCTTCACTAATTGTTACGGAAGATCCCTCAAGGGATATGAGTTCCTTGATAGCATTATTTAAACATGGTACACAGGAATCTACCGTTAGAAAAAGTCGCAAGCTATACAATAGGCATCAAATTACGCCATGGGTTAACGGAAATTTGAAGAATTTGATTGATTTTAAGGAAAAACTGTTGAGGATGAGAAGGAAAAAACGTGACAATTCTGATATAGAAAAACAGCTCAAATTCATAAGTAAAGTGATCAGAATTCCCTGCAAACAGTCGATGAATAACTATTATATAGATAATTTAGAAAATATGCGGCATGAAACCGGTAGATGTTGGAAGTTTTTGAATAAAACACATGGAAGAAGCAAGGAAGGAAAATCCGTTAAATTAAAGGATAATTTTGGGAACTTACTTCAAAATGATATTGATAAAGCTGACTTGTTTAACGAGTATCTTTTAAATTCAGTGAAAGATTTGAAATCATCAATTGACCAAAACCACAATGATCACTGCAATTCAATGGGTACTCTTGTTCAACAAAACTTTAGGTTATACCTAAGGAGTACTACAGTTGATGAAGTTAAGGAAATTATTTCTAATTTATCTCTGAGGAAAAGTCCAGGATATGATAATGTTTCACCCATAACTGTATTCAATTGCGCTGATATTATTTCACCATATTTGGTACATATTTTCAATCGTATGTTAATAAATTGCACATATCCTGATGTTTTGAAAATTCATAGAGTGGTACCAATTCCCAAGGAATCTAATGTAAACACAGTAGACAAATACAGACCAATCGCTGTTTTGCCTATATTTAATAATATTTTTGAAAAAATTGTCCATAATCAAATTTCTACATATTTGGAGAGTAACAACCAGCTTAGCAATTTTCAATTTGGGTTTAGGAAAGGCTGTGGAACGGAAGAAGCTGTTATAATTGATTGATCACAATGTTTTATCAGTTAAATTGCAATATTATGGTATACAGGGGGATGCATTACGAATCATAGAAAGCTATTTGACCAATAGGAAACAATATGTAGATGTTAATGGACCCAAAAGCTCGTATGGTCTAGTTGAATACGGTGTGCCCCAAGGTAGTGTACTTGGACCATTAATTTTTAAAATATATCTTAATGATATCACCAATCTCGGTTTAAGTGGTAAACTATTTATATATGCTGATGACATCTGCTTAATTTATCCATACAAGCATGAGACAGTTGCCAAAACATATATGGAACGTGATGCAGCCTTAATAAGTGAATTTGCCAGAATCAATAAACTGTTTTTAAACGCAGATAAAACTAAAGTTATCCGTTTTAAACCGTATTATGATCATAATAACAATTTTAAAATTTTTATCGACGGCAAGGAAATATCTGAAGTTAATTCACTAAAGTATTTAGGAATACACTTACAGAGCAATCTTTCATGGGATTTACATATACAGTTCCTGAAGACGAAATTATCAAAAGCTGTGGGAATTTTGTACAAATTTAAAAATAAGTTTCATTATGAAACAAAATTCTTCATTTATCAAGCACTTGTTCAGAGTAATCTAAACTATTTGACGGTATTATATGGGTATAGAAAGAGCGGAGAATTTAGATCCTTACACAGAATGCAAAGTAAAGCATTAAAAACGGTAGCGAACCTACCCACAACATATTCAACTATTTTATTGTACAAACAGGTATTTCCCTCTGTGTTACCACTCTACGGTCTGTACAAGATGCAGCTGTTGGTATATGTCTTTAAATGTATTCGAAATATAGGACACCATACAATTACATTACAACTAACCAAAGTACCTTTAATACAAGAAATAACACTAATCTTAGAGTTGCTAGATGCAGACTTGAGCTTACTAAACAAAGAATCGAGTACATGGGCAGCCATGAATTTAATAAACTGCCATACAACTTAAAAAATATAAATAGAATTTCGTTATTTAAAACTCAATTAAAGAAATATTTGCTACAAAATATTTATCATATACATTTTTATAACTTCATTTATTTTTTTATTTTCTCATTTAAAAAACTTGATATCATTGATAAAAACATGTCTATAATTGCCAACTTGCCTCTACAATGTCTATAAGACGCTGAGGCTTTAATTTTGTAAATTGAATGCTAGTTCTAATACTTTTTATTCATATTTAACTATGTAATTAGTATAAAGCATTGAATATAATAAAGTTTATAAGAATTAAAAAAAAAATTATCGATATTAGGAATATCGGTACCGGAAGTATCTTTTAGCCTGCCAAGAAAGGCCGACACCCCAGTATATCCAGACTTCGTTCGCTCAAAGCGGGACAGTCGCACAGCAAGTTCTCAATGCTCTCCACTTCGTCCTCATCCCCACAGCTTCTGCAGAAATTATTAGAGTCAATATCCAATCTTCTGGCGTGTTCGGCGATCAGGCATTGTCCCTTCAGAACTGATACTAACATAGACAATCTTTTTCTCTCTAGTGCGACGAGATATTTTGACCTTCTCAGGTCATATCTTGGCCAGAGTTGTCTAGCTACCCCACAGGTGCCGATTTCTGTCCATCTTTCGTTGCAAATTCTTCAAGAATTTGTAATGTAGTCCCTTTCGGCTTTGCTTTTCCCCTGGATATCCCTAGGCCCAGGCACCCATATGAGGTGTATATTAAACTGCTCAGCTATCTCGTTAAGAGATCTGCGGCAGTCGTTTGTGAATATAGGGATGTGGCTTTCTGAGAATTGATGGCAGCCTGGCTGTCGTTACTATGTTGCGACTGAGGAATATATGGCGACCCGTCCTAGACGTTATTCTAGATTTAGGTGAATTCCTGCCGTTAGGCTTAACTCCACCGTGCTCTTAACACCCGGGTGAATATGATGCGCCGACCAAGTCTCCACACAATTTGTGCATTAATACCAATCAATTCCGTACTTTTGTACGTACTTTTTTCCTCGCATTTGTTTAGAGTCACGTTAGTAAATTTGCCAGTTACTGCAATTTCAACGTCATCCACATACTCCATGACCTTGCAGCCATAACGTTTTAGATCGAACAGAATTCCATTCAGCGCTAGTTTCCAAATAATTGAAGATAGTGTGCCTCTGTTTATAAACCTTGTTAGAGTAGTGGCCCGATTAATCCATGTAGTAAACAGTGTAGCAGACATCTGCATGATCCTCGCTGATATTTTCTGATTAAACAGTTCCGCTTTGAGGAAATCCCAAACTAATAGGGGTTTGACACCCTGCTTTTTATACCCTACACCACACTGTGGTACAGGGTATTATAAGTTTGTTTCACGGCAGATGTTTGTAACACCTTAAAATAACACAGCTAGACCCACCTTAAAGTATACCGATCGACTCAGAATCACTAGCTGAGTCGATTTAACGATGTCCGTCCGTCCGTCCGTCCATGTAAAGTTGTTCGTCGACTACAGGTCGCAATTTTACTCCGATCGTTCTGAAATTTTGCAGTTTAGAGTATTTTGCGGCTGTTAAGATCGCTATTTTTATTTAGAATGGTAGAGTTTCTTGATCCATGAACCAACATAGCTGAATTTAAAGAAAATCGGTTAAGATTTAGCTATAGCTCCCATATATATGTTTCGTCCGATTTGTGTCTTTAGTCCTATAGAAGCTGTATTTTACATCCGATCGTTTTGAAATTTAGAATGGTAGAGTTTCTTGATCCATGAACCAACATTGCCGAATTTGAAGAAAATCGGTTCAGATTTAGATATAGCTCCCATATATATGTTTCGCCCGATTTGGCCCTTTAGTCCTATAGAAGCTGTATTTTACATCCGATCGTTTTGAAATTTAGAATGGTAGAGTTTCTTGATCCATGAACCAACATTGCCGAATTTGAAGAAAATCGGTGCAGATTTAGATATAGCTCCCATATATATCTTTCGTCCGATTTGGTCCTTTAGTCCTATAGAAGCTGTATTTTACATCCGATCATTTTGAAATTTAGAATGGTAGAGTTTCTTGATCCATGAACCAACATTGCTGAATTTGAAGAAAATCGGTTATGATTTAGCTATAGCTCCCATATATATGTTTCGTCCGATTTGGCCCTTTAGTCCTATAGAAGCTGTATTTTACACCCGATCGTTTTGAAATTTAGAATGGTAGAGTTTCTTGATCCATGAACCAACATTGCTGAATTTGAAGAAAATCGGTTCAGATTTAGATATAGCTCCCATATATATCTTTCGTCCGATTTGGTCCTTTAGTCCTATAGAAGCTGTATTTTACATCCGATCGTTTTGAAATTTAGAATGGTAGAGTTTCTTGATCCATGAACCAACATTGCCGAATTTGAAGAAAATCGGTTAAGATTTAGCTATAGCTCCCATATATATGTTTCGTCCGATTTGGCCCTTTAGTCCTATAGAAGCTGTATTTTACATCCGATCGTTTTGAAATTTAGAATGGTAGCGTTTCTTGATCCATGAACCAACATTGCCGAATTTGAAGAAAATCGGTGCAGATTTAGATATAGGTTCCATATATATCTTTCGTCCGATTTGGTCCTTTAGTCCTATAGAAGCTGTATTTTACATCCGATCGTTTTGAAATTTAGAATGGTAGAGTTTCTTGGTCCATGAACCAACATTGCCGAATTTGAAGAAAATCGGTTAAGATTTAGCTATAGCTCCCATATATATGTTTCGTCCGATTTGGTCCTTTAGTCCTATAAAAGCTGTATTTTACATCCAATCGTGTTGAAATTTAGAATGGTAGAGTTTCTTGATCCATGAACCAACACTACCGAATTTGAAGAAAATCGGTTAAGATTTAGCTATAGCTCCCATATATATGTTTCATCCGATTTGGCTCTTTAGATCCAATCGTTTTTATACCCTACACCACACTGTGGTACAGTGTATTATTTAAGTATAAAATGTCCCAAAAGTAAATTTATGTAAACAATGTATACATGAATTACAAAATTTATATATCAGAGTTATTCAATATTACGAGAGTGGTGTAGGGTATTATATAGTCGGCACCGCCCGACTTTAGCCTTTCCTTACTGGTTAATTATGTTTTTATTGAAGCACTATTGGTGTTTTGTTGTCAGAGGTGTTGATAGAATCGCCTTTTGTTGTCGGTATTGGTTTCCAGGCCAATGAAGGTGGCTGCTTCCACTGATGGGTCCAAAGACCTGGGAACAAGTTGAGTAGGTTTGACAGATGTAGTTGACTGTGGACCCTGGTTGCATGCGGTACAAGTGTTCGACGTGTTGTTATCAATCCTTGCCCAATGCGAATTGAGGCGGCTAACCAGCCTGATCTCTTGTCTGTCGCGCTATTTCCGCTTCCTCCGAAGCCACTAATGAAGGTTGACCTTCTAGTACGACATTCAACCTGTAATTGTTCTTGGCTTCAGCGACTGCGTCAGAGAGTATGTCGGCAAGGCTTGCCTGGTATGATCTTTGATCTACAGGTTCTATCTTGTAGCGTTGAACCTCGCGCTTTAGATAATGAAGGTATTTCTGCTTGGGAGGTGGCAACCTATCCACAAGGTGTTGGTAGGGATAGATAGGACGGTAACAACCAAGCAGATCTTCTTCGCCAGCAAAAAATTGTGTCGTCGCACGGGTTTGACCGCAGTCCTCAAGGCGGCATTTTGGCAGGTCTGCAGGTTCTTCCACTGCGTTTCGCTTACATTCGGTGCTGCATAGTTAACCAGCTATCGCTTTGTAATATATCACCAAGGTTTCTTTTTCGGTTCACCAGGTCGACATTCAGCCTTCCACATATGTCATCGATCAAGGAGCCCGAAGAAAAAATCGTACAGTCATCAGCATATGATACGATTTCTACGCCGTCAGGTGGTGATGTAATTGCAGAAACGTAGAGGTTAAACAGTGCCGGAGATATCACTGCATCTTGGGAAACTCCCTGTTTCATTCAACGGGTTTTGACTTCTTGTTTCTGAATTCCACATACGACTGGCGCCCACGCATGTAATTAGATATCCAACGTTTCAAACAGTTCGGGAGGGACGTGTTGGCGATGTTCTCAAAAAGCGTGGCGTGCCTGACAGATGGAAGGCCTTCGATAGGATTTCTGATAGATTCCTGAATTATACTAACTATTGGTGACCACATTTATGGGATATCACTCAATGTCCTTAATTAGAATAGACCACCATAACCGCCCTGTTGCACGGCCTTTCTGGTTAAGATTTTCATTGATATCTGCAGTTATAACAAGCAAAGTAATTCTGTTTAGATAAACCACAGTGATGGTCGGCAATTGGAAAGTGTCCAGATAGGTTTGGGAGCAGAACTGTCTCAAACATATTCGTTACTGCTGTGAGAAGTGAAATAGGGCAGTACAATTATCTGTTATTAAATTTTGTCCTGGTTTCAGTAGCGCGTCCGCCCTACCTACTACGCAGACATCGCTGACTATTACAGTCACCAAGAATTTAAGTCAAGTACTCAACTTCCGATATCAGCATTTGTTTCTACATCGACATAGATTTTCAATCAGAGCCAAGCGCTTTAATTTAGCCAAAACAAAACAGAATGTGTTCCCTATATTAGGAAGTATAAGACTTCATATGTGGATCGTCTTCCGCTTACTGAAGCCGAGTCTTTGGTGGAAGTGAAAAATGTCTAGGTATAATAGAAAATAGTCCCTCGGACTTATTAATGTATTGGACCGGGTAAGGAAAGCCAACGCCACCTTATATTCCTTGTAGAAAAGCTGTAGGGGCACGTTAATAGTATGCTGGGGGCTCTCGTCTTGAATCGTCCCCGGGATATACAGACTGATAAGTGATCCATCACCAGTCAACTGTGATCCATCACCAGTCAACAAAGTTTAGAGAACCGCCTGCCTGAGCATCGTCTATATCGACAGAGTCTCTACAAATCGTCAATTACTATTGTGTCTAGAGAAATAGCAAGCAGATCGACGTAACGATCAGACTGTACATCAATGTGCAGGTACATCAGCGAAGCTTTGAGGACTACAGTGACAGAGTCTCTGAACGCCCTAATGCTAGTTGATATTGTGGCTATAGAAGTTCCAACCACTGCTGCGTTCAGATTATACTGGTTATCAATGTCGAACAACTAGGGGTACTTGAGGATATCACATTGCAGTGCTATGGAAACCGATCGAGTGGACTTTACCGCTAAGATACCTGACCGGGTTCGGCAGAATACCAGGAAATACAAACTATCTCCACTTATATAAAGATGGTACGAAGGCTAAATCCTAAAATTCACAAACAGCCCTCAACAGCTGAAGATCTCTTAAGGAAATGGCTGAGTAGTTTACAATATACCTCGGATTGGTACCAAGGCATAGACGTATACAGGGAAATTGCAAAGCCGATGAACATGTTAGGAAAGAGACGACATTAGAAATTTGCATATGTTGGTCCACACAGTCCACATATAAGCTATGAGTGTTTGTTCTCAACTCGATTTACGATCACTTTTGTTACACAACTTCACCGCAGTGTTCTCATCTTAACATTTTACGATTCACTTCATTTGGGAAATTAAAACCAGAATTGTTTCATTTCAGATTGTCTTGTTTTTCTTTCCTTCGATTTTTGTCGATTTTATTTTATTGCACTCATGCAACATATGTGCAAACAATCATTACGCTTTAACTATTTTATTTGTCTTCTTTCCGCCGCCGACTGAACTAAAACTGCATTTGCATTCGGTTGGCTTGCATGACAGACCTGCCTGACATTCGAAAACATTCAATTTTTATATGTTTCCCAGCAAGAGATTTTTTGTCTGCCCATTTGTGGATGCAGTGCCGACTGAATGTTTTGACCAACTGGTAATATGAAGCATGGTCATAAGTCAAATTGAAAATTAAGAGAAATAAAATACATATATCTCAGGCAAACAAGTGTATGTGTTTTTAGTGTGGTAGAGATCGACTTAGTGGGAGTACTATATAATTTTAAAAACATTCCCCTACTTTGAAGGGAACGAACAACAAGTGTCGGATTTTAACATTTAAGTATTATATATTATATCTTACATCTACTCAAAGAAATGTTATGGCCATAAATTTATATGGGAACCATATTATGGCCATAAATTTATATGGGAACCATATTATGGCCATACGGACCATATTGTGGTCATACGGACCATAGTATTTTATTGTCATACACGCTGAAAAAAAATCGCTTCTGTAGTCCCAAACATATTCGGCTTGAAACATATATATGTTTAGGGTACACTCTAAACATGTAATATTTGGTACACACAAAAATTATATATTTGGGAAGATGTTTTTCTAAACAAATCTTTCTTTACATCGCAACATGTATATATTTTGGACGATTTTTTTCCGAAGCAAATATTCATTTGCATTTAAATAAGTATTCAGAAAATACCTATGTATTTACTTATCATGTCGTAAAAATAATAAACAATAATAATTGAAATCGTATAATCTTGAATCGAAATATATTACTTGGTGGATTAACAACTAATGATGGCCTGGAATACTCAGAAATTTTAAATGATTGATTTAAAACAGAAATTAATGCTGCATTTGGTATCATAACTGGGAGGTTCAATGCCAAATTAAAAAAAAAATTAAAACTGAAATTCGAAACATTCAACAAAAGTTTCGAAAATCTTTTTTAAATAAAATATATTTAGAGAAATTCCTAAACAATAATTTTATTTGTATTCAAACACATATTTTATTTGAGAAACTTAGTTTGCAAATATTATATGTTGTAACATATTAATATATGAGTTCCAAATATATTTTATTGATTTTCAAATAAAATTTATTTGCTCAGAAATGCATAATATTTAAAAATGTGTGTTCCAAATATATTTTCTTTCGATTCAAACATATCAAAAAAGGCGATTTTGCCCCGTGTACGGACCATTTTATGGTCATACGGACCCTTTTATGGTCATACGGACCATTTTATGGTCATACGGACCATTTTATGGTCATACGGACCATTTTATGGTCATACGGACCATTTTATGGTCATACGGACCATTTTATGGCCATACGGACTATATGATGGACACACGGACCATGTTATGTTCATACGGACCATATTATGGTCATACAGACCATACCATGGTCAAACGGACTATACCATGATCAAACGGACCATACCATGGTCATACGGACCATATCATGGTCATACGGATCATATTATGGCCATACGAACCATATTATGGTCATATCAACCCGTATCATGCTCTCACGGAAATTCTTGATGTTATTCGATGTTTGGTTCAGTCTAATAGAAAATTCCCTATTCATTTCAACTAAATGTAGGGTCGACACTAAGCATAACCTTCACATTTGCATTATAGGAACTTGTTCAATCTTTTTTTCGCTCAACATTAGGGTGAGGAGTCCATGACACCACCAGAGCCGCTGTAGCTGTCCATCCGTTCCTCTTGCTGAATAGCCACGCAAGAGTCGTTAATTTAAGGAAAACCATCCTCATTCCCATTCAATCGTTGTTGCCGCCACCGCTGCATGTGGCATGTTTGGCTAATAAGTCGAGACAACAGTAACAAAAATTGCAAACAAATGTCCGTTTATTTTATTTCGGTTTTGTTCAGATTTCGATGTAAAAACAATGTGAAAGAAATTATTATGCTTTTTAATTGATATTTCTGGATTTAGTACTGTTGGCGGCGATTTATGACAATTTTAATGGTTGCCAATGAACACATGTTTTAATTTATTTGAATTTATTTCATTTTCTATGTGTGGTCAATAAAAGACACAAAGTCCAACACATCCCAATTCCAGAGTAGAGGGGGACAATAAGAGATAAATAAATTACCACCGCCAATTTCAAGCGGCACGCGTTAGATTCACTAAGTTGTATTTATTTTCCGAAATTCGTTCTTTCATGGCCACAGTGGGGCAAACAGAGATAAATATGAGTCCACGGTGCAGGATAACTCTTTAAACAGAAACTGTAGATAAAAATTTGTATTCGAAATGCACACTTTAGGAGCGCAATGGGGCAAAGATGGTTAAATATGGTCCCAATATAAACTAGAGATATAAAGATTTTCCAAAACTCGTGCTTTTAAGGGCACAGTGGACAAAAGTGTAAGGTATGGCCCCAGAGTGCAATGGTAGTTCTTGGAACAAAAACTATATAAGTAGAGGTTTTCTTAATTCATACTTTTAGAGACGAAGTGGCCCAGATGTCTGTAGTTTTCTGCACTAATAACACATCTCAAAAGATCACAATGTTCAGGAGAGCCAAAAAAATCTCGCAGAACATTTGATACAGGCATCTAAAGTTTACTATTAAATGGTTTATAAATAATTTATTTATATACCACTGATATAAATTGATTAAAGTCCAGGTTTATGAAGAAAACAATTAAGAGAATGTGTTATGAAAATTAAGGTCCAGTGTTGTTTTGTATATTTAATATCTTGTCATTATTCTCCAACACTGTGTTTTTGTGACATGTGGTGGACATAACCTATACATGTCTACATGTCGTGGACAAAAAGTTGCATGTGGGCATAAAGTTGAATGCAAGTTTTATAATACTGAAGTGTTCATTAGAGAGCGTAATTTATGTGCTATTAATATCTCATCAGCATTTAAGAGCAAACTAGCAAACTTGTCGTTTTATTTACAATATTATCCGTAACTGAAAAGTTCATTATTTTTGACATATATTGGAAACGAAACATCTGATCTATGCCGAATTTACGCCAATTAAACGAGCTACAAATTAATTAAATATAGTGCTTACATCGAATCAGTTGTTTAGGGACAGTTTACAAAAATTTTAAATAATATGATATTTTTACAAAATCAGACAGAAGAAATACGAAAAAGGTTAGGTTAGGTTAAAGGACGCGCAGCACACTAACTATAGCTGGCGTGCACTGATCTGCACATAGCCAACAGTAGTCCTCGGAATCAAGATGCCATTTTGGTGTTAGTGATCTAACATAACAATGACCTGCGAGTACGCCCACCAACAGGCGAATATCCCTCTTTGTGAGGTTCAACAAATCGTTGGTTCGGGTTTGTGATATGACTGGCCAGAGAGGCCTCCTGACCTTACAGTCCGATCTGCTTGATCATTTCTGGTTAGCTAGATCTCTGTAGAGGCGCTCTATTTTGCCGAAGAATTCACACAGTGAAGGGTATAGGGATTGTCCAGTATACAATCTTTCACCACTTTGGACTTAATAACGTTTGACATCAGTGCCTTCAAGCGGCCTGACTGCCAACATAGACCGTTATGCACTCGTCCTGTCTAAAATTCCCTTGGTTAATTAAACGCAAGGTTTCCAGGATGGCAAAAACCTCAGCCTGAAAACACTGCAGGTATCAGACAACCTGTAAGATCTACTTATGCCAAGAGATTGACTAAAGATGCCTGCCCCTGTGCCTAAATCCATTTTTGATCCATCTGTATAAATTTAGAGGGAGATCACCGCCCAACCATTCTACCCTAGAGGGTATCGTCGTGTCCAACCTGGTGGAAAAGTTGAGAACTGGCGACAAATAGTCCGTTTGTCCTGCTATTTCCTTCAGATTGGTCTCGGCCGATGCCTCAGTCAAGATTTTCGAGTGACCCCAGTCTGAGTTGCGCCACATATGTGACTCGCGGAGTCTAATTGCACACTTTGTGGAGCCACACTTAATAAATTGACCTATCGGCCGAAGGTTCAGTAAAATATTTATTGCCACCTGTAGTGTACTCCTTCTCGAGCCGGTTATGAACAATGATGCGATGCTTTGAACTTTCTCTTAACATTTTAGCTGATATCTACATTCAGTCACTTTCCACCACACCACGGAACCATAGGTGAGGAGAGGACGTACAATCGCTGTGTACATCCATTGGATAGCACTTGGGCGGAGCCCCCAGCTTTACCTATGGAGCTTCTACAGGAGTAGATTACGTTCAATCCCTTTTTGACTCTTTTCTCGGTGTTCCTTTTCCAGATTAGCTTCTAGTCAAGTATGACGCCAAGGTATTTTGCCTCCGGGGACAATTTCAATTCCACTCCGTCAAGAATGGGTTTGTGGAAAGGTTTGATCTTATTCTTCCTAGTGAATAGTACTAATTCCGCCTTAGTCGGATTTATTACTAGCCCGTTTGCCGTTGCCCAACTAGATAGTTTCCTAAGAGCACCTCGAATAAGATCAGTAATGGTAGAGATAAATTTGCCCCCAACCATGATAACAATATCACCGGCATATGCGACAACTTTCACTCTTTCCTTCTCGAAGGATCTGAGTATCCCGTTTATGACCAGAAGCCACAGGAGAGGTGATAGTACCCCTCCCTGTGGGTTCCCCTGGTCACAATCTCCCTAATAGAACCCTCTGACAATGTTGCGTTGACGATCCTGTTTTTCAACAATGAATCAATCCAGTCAACCAGCAGAGGAGGTGCACCCACATCCACCAAGGAGTCGTGTATGGCCTCCAATTTCACATTGTTAAAGGCCTCTTCTAAAGGGTTTTCCAACAAGAGGAGTTATTTTTATATTCAACGAAAAATACAATTTTTTGAGATAAATGATCGGATGTTTATTTCATAATAAAGAGGAAGGTATGCCGTTAATAATGAAAAAAAAAACATCAGCCATATGGCTATCACGACCACGCTTACAGGACCATATCCTTTTCATAAAATTTCCATAACCAAATAGCAAAGCGGCTGCCCTATGTCATCGATAGCCACACGAATTCTATCTTTGAGGTCTTCAATCGACGCTGGCCTGTCGTAGACCTTATCTTTCACGTGACCCCAAAGAAAGAAGTCGCAAGGTGTTAAATCACAAGATCTCGGTGGGCAATTGTGATCGAGAGATAACACGGTCCGGAAACTTTTCCCGTAACAGAGCAATGGTTTCGTTGATTGTGTGGCACGTAGCGCCGTCTTGTTGAAAGTAAACGTTGTCCAGATCAATACCATCCAACTCCGATCATAAAAAATCATTAATCATCTCTCGATAGCGCAATCCATTCACCGTAACTGTTGATCCAACCTCATTTTCGAAAAAGTAAGGTCCTATGACCCCGCCGGACCATAAACGGCACCAAACAGTCACACGTTGAGGATGGAGAGGCTTCTCAACAATAACTCTTGGGTTTTCCGAGCCCCAGATGCGACAATTTTGCTTGTTGACATAGCCACCTAGGTGGAAATGGGCCTCATCAGTCAAGATGATTTTTCGATGATTTTCGAATTTTAATAATTTCAATGCGTTGTTGAATCGTGTATCGTTCCATTTTTATACCCTACACCACACTGTGGTACAGGGTATTATGACTTTGTGCATTTGTTTGTAACGCCCAAAAAGAGAAGAAATAGAACCATAGTTTGTTATACCGATCGTCATAGAATCAATTTTTGAGTCGATTTAGCCATGTCCGTCTGTCTGTCTGTCTGTCCATGTATTCTTGTAATCAAAGTGCAGGTCGTATTTATGGTCCGATTGTGATGAAATTTAGCACAGTGATCTTTTTTGGCCTAAGGACGATCCCTATTGAAATTGGTCAAAATCGGTTCAGATTTAGATATAGCCCCCATATATATTTTACCCCCGATTTGAAATTCAAGCACTGTAGAAACTGTATTTTATATCCGATCAGAGCGAAATTCGGCAGAAAGAGGTTTCTTATTACATGAAGGAATGCTGCCAAATTCGGAGATAATCGGTTCAGATTTAGATATAGCCCCCATATATATGTTAGCCCCGATTTGACATCTAAGCGTTGTAGAGACTGTATTTTATATACGATCAGTACGAAATTCGACAGAAAGAGGTTTCTATTTTACTTGAATGAGTATTCAGGGAAAATCGATTCAGATTAATATATAACCTCCATATATATGTTCCTCCTTATTTGGTTACAAAGCGCTATAGAAGCTGTACTTTACTTCCGATCATAACAAAATTCTCCAGAAAGATGTTTCTCAATTTAGGAACGAATATTGCTTAATTTAGCGATTGTCGGTTCAGAATTAGATATATCCACATATATATGTTCTTACTCAATTACCATTTATTCCAAATTATTGCCGCAATGACCCTTATCGCATTTTTAGGGAGGTGTAGGGTATTATATAGTCGGCCCCGCCCGACTTTCCTTACTGTTTAGTAATGGCGTCGTTTCTACTTGTCGACCGAAATACCGGGTGATTCAATATATCACCTCTTGTTGGAAATCCCTATATATCCAAGAAGGCAGCTATAGTGAATTCGGATTTTCCTAAATTTCGCTCAATGTAACCAACCACGTCATGTAGAGCACTCTCAACAGAGCGACCCTTGATGAATGCATGTTGACAGTTACTGATTAATGATGGGTGTAATCGATCCCTGATATAGGTGTCTATCAGTATTTCCAAAGTTTTAAGACAAACGATGAGAGATTTGTCGGTAGTCCTTAGGCGTTGAGTGACTGAGTTTTCCCGCTTTGGGGATGAAGGTATAAAATTCCTAAGTAGGCAATGCCTAAAAATTCGCGACAGCATATTCATTGCTGTTGGACCTGCATTTTGTAACATGGCTGGTGATATGCCGTCTGGTCCTGTTGATTTATAGGGTTCAAATGAATTAATAGCACACAGCATTTGCTCATCGGTTGCTAGGTCATTAACCATCGAAGACGTGCGTTGTGGTATACTTGATCCGGTGCCGAAGTTCGGAATGTCCTCTTGGACAAGGTTCGAGCACCCGGGAAAGTGTGTCGTGGCCAAGAGGACCAGAGTTTCCGAGCTAGACTCGGCCCAAGTTCCATCTTCCTTCTTAATGCTGCCAAGCGCCTTCGGGTCTTTTGATAGCAATCGTCGCAATCTGGAAGACTCATTAACACCTTCTATGCTTTCACAGAAGTTGATCCAGGAGACTCGTTTAGCCCGCTTGACCTCATTTTTGTACTTAATGAAAGATTCCTTGTAGCAATCCCAATCTGCACTAGTTTTGGTCTTGTTGGCCGTATTATACAATCTTCTGGCATTCTGCCGTAAATTACGAAGGGCTTTGGTCCACCATGCAGGTTGGGACCTTTTACCTGGATAAGTAAGGGGTCATGTTTTCTCAAAATTAACTAGCAAGGTTGCAGTAAAGTCATCAACTGCTGCTTCTAGCTCGGTGTTGTCGGCGAAGTTATGCTTCAATGAAATGAGCTGCCTATCAACAAGTTCATTAAACTGATCCCAGAGTTACAAACATAAATTATTTCGTCCAATTTTTAAGTAACGTGAATCGTAACTAAGAAAACAAGTCATATATGAAATAAATCTATGGAATAATAAACAACTATTAAGACTATTTAAAATCGCAGTTCGGACAAATTGTGGCAGATTCTTCTTTTCTGCATTTTCAAATACTAAAATTGTTGTCAAGGTCAAAATATACAAGCTATCAGGCTGAAATTTCGCTCGCATTATTTTTTGGCCGGAATAAGCTCACGCTACCAACTGGGACGCTCAAGCCGTATCTAAATTATTAGGGACAATTTTCTATTTAGGATTATACCTAGTAACATTTCACTGTCAGAAATGACTGAATCAGTTCCATTTAGTCGAGCAGAATTCTGTCTTGTTTGGGTTAACACCCACTACACTGCTTCTGTCCCATCCTGTCAATTTGTTCAGAGTCCTTTCCAAAACGTTCCAGATCTAATAGGCTTCCATTCAGCGATAAATTCCAAATCTGTTTACTAAGAGTGTAAAAGCTATAAAACGAGACAACATCCGAACTAGATTCAAAACATATTAAGCAATGGAATAAAATCAGGCACATTTCTCATCTACTGTCCTACACAAAATGTAAAGTCAGTCCGTGTACAATTTTGAAACACCCACAACATTTATATTGAACTGAAAAAAACTCTTACTAATCTTACAAATCAAATAGAGAAAAATTCAATATCCGTTTGTAATTTTTCATTTTCACATGAGAATTTTCTACAAACCAGAAAAAAAATCTGAAAAGACTACACACTCACAATCGACGACATCCATATGGACGAAGCATTGCAAAGGATTACCTCTTTCAGTGGCGCCATGACCAGCAACTTTTCCGAGGCAGTCATTTACAATTCCAACCAAGATTCGGAGGTATGTTCAAAACGACATTGTAACGAATCATATTTGATTCAGTGTGGAAAACATAATGATTCGAATCAATTTCCTTTTTCTTCGTTTTTCGTTTTCGGCTTCTTGGGAAGGAATCAACAGAGTTGGTCTTTGGTCGTCGGTCTTCCCTCCACTACTCGTACTTATAATACTTTGAGCAACAATCAATGTCATCGTCAAATCATCAACTTTGGTTACTTAAACTCTTTGAAAGGCGGCATTTCAATTCTTTGTTCGTCTGTCCGTCCATCCTTCTGTCGGTTCACTTCATTTGTTTTCTTTGCCGCATTTTAAAGGATTTCAGGCATTACAAGTAAAAAATTGTTTAAAAAATTTAGATGGAGTCTGAGGAATGAAATTGAAAATACAATGGTTTTGAGTGACATGCCAATCGTGGGGTTTCTACTGAAGATTAGATTGGACGCATCTGATGAACTCGTCGCCGTCGTTGTATTAGGAAATGAACAAAAAAAAACTCACATTGTATTGAAATTTTGCAAAGTCATCGAATATGAGCCATACGCATTTCTCGATGCGTAATGGACTTCTTTTTTTTACACATTCCATACAATTTTGTGTAACACAATCACTATTGGCATAATGAGCGCCAGCGTCAGCATCATCATCAGAGACGTCGGCATTGAAGTTATTGTTCTATGGCCGAATACGGTATAATTTCTAAATGGCTTCTCCAGGAGTAGAATATCGAGTGCGTTTTTGAAGCTGTAAAGAATTTTGTAAAATTTAAGATTTTTGGACTGATTTTCCGAGATTAAGCAACCAAAAAGAAAGACTAAAGTCAGACGGTGGGCTGGTTTCGCAGTAGCGCATTCTGTCAATCCAAGTTTCCAAGACCTTGGTGACAGTATCTGGCTCTATCTTACGAATGGCTTGCTCGGTATTCATCATAAGGGTATGGATCTTTAAAAGAATGCTCGCATAACATCGGTCCTTTATGGTAACCCACAAGAAAGTATAACGAAAATCGTGGCTTCGAGGTGTCTAATTGACATCGCCGAGGCGGCTAATAACACGGTCACCGAACCGAACCCGCAAAATATAGATTGTGGCCTGGGTTGTATGGCATGGCGGGTCATCCTGCTGAAACCAAAGATCGTCCAAGTCAATGTCTTCAATATCCGGCCACAAAAAATGGTTTACGTTGCCTCTGTGGCGCCCAAAGTTAACCGAATTGGCGTTTCCAGCAGCACTTTCAAAGAAAAATGGTCCAATGATGCCAAAGTGCAGTGACTTCTCGACAATCATGTGCCCGTTTTTCGATATTGTTTGTTAGCATAGCCGCCGAAATGAAAATGAATATCATCAGAGATGTTTCTCTAGAAAAATCGTTGTCCATCTCGAGCTGTTCTAATGCCCAAAACTGCTATAAGGCCCATTTCTGAGCAGGGGCGGTGGGTGTCTCATTTCGGCTAAAACTACCTTTCAATAAAAGCAAAAAGTCTTCTCAGCATTGACTTTGAAAATAAGTTTGCATTATTTCCAAACGTTGTTCAAGCTATCAAGATTTCGACGGGATAGAGCTGTCACTGTCCAAATAACATATGGTTCATAAGCCAACCACTAGAGACGCAATCGAGTTTTTGTCGTCAGCAGACCGAGGTCTAAGTCCCGAGATATATGCATCTGAAAATTTAATATTTATTTTTTTATACCGAATATATACCGATTTCTTTCAATCAACTTCTCCATATCCATATCCAACTTATCCATATCCAAATTTAAGGATTCTATGTTAATTAGTTTGGTTTTTAGAATTAATTTTTGTCGCGCGGTGTTATATGAGCAATTCCATGTTAAGTGATCACAGTATTTTTGGCCCATATCACGGATTTTAGTGAAAATTTGCATACAAATTATTTCGAAAGAAAAAATAAAAAACGGGCCTACTATGAAGATTTTAAAATTTTCGAAGTTGTGAATTTTGAGGAATACTGGGTTTATTAAAACAACTATATATTTTTATCGGCAGTGGCTATAAATATGGGACTTTTTGCCAAATGTTAGTAATTACTTGCACTCTTAATGAAAAATAGAAAAGAAATTTAAAAATATTTTTTTTTCTAAATATTTTTACAAAATTTATTAAAATTAATTTTTTTTTACAAAAATCCCCTAAATGGTTATTCTAATTGTTGTCAACAACCGATAAAAATTATTTCGAAAAAAAACAAGCCTACTATGAAGATTTTAAAATTTTCGAAATTGTGAATCTTGGGGAAAAATGGGTTTATTAAAAAAATTATATCTTTTTATTGGCAGTAGCTATCAGTATGGGACTTTTTGCAAAATGTTAGTAATTATTTGCACTCTTGATGAAAAAGGGAAAACAAATTAAATGTTTAAATTCAACGTTACAGTAAATGTACAAGGCCATGTTCTTTTACCCTAAAATCTGTTAACAATGTGGCAGTGTAGATCCTAAGTTTTACAACCGACTAAACTGGAAAAGGAATAGAGGGAAACCAAAAAAATCCCATTTTTGGAAATTTTCCGATTTATTTGGGAATCGAGGGATTGAATTAAACACAAATATACAAAAGAAGTTTTGTAAAAAAATTTGTTGTTGACGGCGTTATGATTCTTGAAAGTATAGATGCCCTGAGGCACGCTTAACCGTTAGAGGGTTAAGAGCTATTGAAACTTTATTCTACGTCCGATCTTTATATATTTTTGCAGAAATGAGGTTTTTGATCCAAGTTGATGAAAGCTGTTAGATTATGTATAGTCGCATCAATTTGTTCCTCCTTGATTCTTGATCTATGAAAGAATACGGTTCCTTTTAAGGATATAGTTTCATATATAGTTTATTATGACCAACATCTCCAAACACCTCCTAGGAATATGCCTTGACGAGGAGATGGAGCTAACTACATTGTTAACTGTAACGAAACCAATTATTCCAAATTGTATTGTCCCTTTTCAATTTTTTTATCTCTTTTCTTACAGGTTTATAATCGCAAAGTTAGAATATGAAAATCTTTACTATTCTCATACCCTCCACCATTGGATAGAGGGTATATTCATTTTGTCACTTGGTTTTGTAACTCCTATAAATATTGATTCAAGACCCCACAAAATATATATATTCTTAATCGTCGCAAAATTCTAAGACGATTTAGCCAAGTACGTCCGTCCGTTTGTTGTAATCACGCTACTGTCTACAATAATTGAGCTAGATGACTGAAATTTGGTACAGATACTTCATATAGCTCCAGGTAACTTGGGATTGAAAATGGCAATTTCGGTCCATTTTCTGTATAGCATCTCCCCCATGTATAGCAACTCCCCGATTTGACTTCTTAATGTCATAGAGACCACAAATGTCAACTGATCGGGCTGAAAATTTGTAAATGGGGTTTATTTATACCCGGAAATATTCACACGAACAGTGTTAGTCATAGGTCCATGTTTTGATATAGCCCCCATACAAACGTCCCACTAGATTTGATTTCGTAACGCCACAAAAACCTCAAATTTATACGAATTGGGCTGTAATTTGGTATATTTAGTTTATTTGTTCCCGAAACCATTCACATGTGATCCATGGTGGAGGGTATATAAGATTCAGCATTTCCAAACTTAATCCGTCTTTACTTGTTATACCATCCACCTTAGGATGGGGGGTATATGAATTTTGTTACTCCATTTGTAACACCTCTAAATATTGATATGAGACCCCATAAAGTATATATATTCTTAATGGTCCTTAAAGTCTAAGATGATTTTGTCATG
This sequence comes from Eudasyphora cyanicolor, assembly GCA_963930755.1. Taxonomy (NCBI): domain Eukaryota; kingdom Metazoa; phylum Arthropoda; class Insecta; order Diptera; family Muscidae; genus Eudasyphora; species Eudasyphora cyanicolor. Next base: position 207,308,477 of record OZ005737.1, on the reverse strand, counting down.
TCTGTCTGGCCATCCGTCTGTGGTAATCACGCTACAATCTATTACACTTGAGCTAGTTGGCTCAAATTATAGCTTCAGGTAACTTGGGATTGAAAATGGGCAATATCGGTCCATATTTTGATATAGTCCCCATATATAGCTTCTGTCCGATTTGACTTCTTAACGCCATAGAGACCACAAATGTCAACTGATTGGGCTGAAAATTGGTATCTGGGATTTATTTATACCCGATACCTTCATACGAACAACGGTAGCCATAGGTCCATGTTTTGGTATATCCCACATACAAAGGTCCCCTAGATTTTACTTCTTAACGCAAGAAAAACCACAAAACTCAACGAATCGGGCTCAAATTTGGTAATATGAATTTATTTTAGCCCCAAACAATTCACATGTTATCCATGGAGGAGAGTACATAAGATTCGGCATGGTCGAATACAGCGCTTTTACTTGTTTTTAATTTCTATTTATTCCAAGTCATAATTTTTTTCTCAATTCATCAAGCAAAGATTAATATCAATTATAAAGGAATATTACGAATATTTAAACTTTTTGTAAAGATTAACATTGAATTCTGAGAAACATATAACATAATAAAACTTATAAAACTAAACCTATACCTTAACATTAAGGTATTGATATAATTCGAATACTTGAATTCAATGTTTGTTTCGTAAATAATAGTCCCGAATAAAAAGTATTAGGTCGGAAAGAAAGATTTGTTTAGAACCACATCTTCCCATATACATATTTCAAGCAGAATATGTTTGGGATAATATACTCCAGAAGCGTTTTTTTCAGCGTGTTTCATAGCTCTCTATGGGAATTTTAAAGTATTGGAAAAATGAAAAAAACTCTTAAAGAATTTTAAAATACTGACCACAATTTTAGAATTCGGAAATGTTTTTTTCCCGTATTCGGTATTACATATTATCGTACACGCTGAAAAAAATCGCTTCTGTAGTATATTGTCCCAAACATATTCGGCTTGAAATATACATATGTTTAGGGTACACACCAGATATATTATTGACACACACAAATATTATTGTTTTAAAAAAAATATGTTCCCTTTCTAATATTTTTTTATTTGGAACTAGTATTTTCGCAACAAAGATTAATTTGTATTTACGTATTTTGGTATTCTGTTTTCAGATGTTCAAAGAGAATTTTTTTATAAATTTTATATGTTTATAAAATGTAAAATTTAAAAAGTAAAATATTTCGTAAATATAAATTGCATTTACGGATTGAAAAAGATGATGAATTGGATTATTTATAAATTAAAATACATTTTTAGTTATAAAGTTTAACACGAAAATTAGGAAAAATTAAATAAAATTCGAATAAGTCAGAAAAGTTTTAAAAATCCTATTAAATAAAATATATTTGGAAAACTTCTTAAACAATAGTTTTGTATATATTTATTTTTAAAAGTCAGTTTGCAAATAAATTATGTTCTAATATATTAATATATGCGTTCCAAACAAAATTTTTTGATTTTCAAATAAAATTTATTTGTTAACAAATATATAATATTTAAAAAATCGTTTCCAAGTATATTTTCTTTCAGTTCAAACATATCAAAAATGACGATTTTCCCGCGTGTATCTTTGTATTTTTTAGGAGGCTTCTGAAAATAGAAAAATAACGATTATGTGAGTCGTCCGTGGGCTATACAACACTCGAGATTATATAAGTACGGAAAATTTCTAGACCTCTAACTCTTATAGGAGCAGCAGCAGTCAAGCGGTCAGAAGATACTTAATATTATTTTAACGTAGTGAAAAATTTTAAATTGCTTGGGTCACTGCTACACTAACCACAGCCTGAGAATTTACCGAATTGAGAACGTTATATACATAGGTTACCACAGTAAGTGGTGGGCGATATATTTTAAAAAGCCTTTAGAAATATTAAGACGCTGTTTTATGGTCGGCTTGACGTCAGGCAGGACATCACATAGTTGTTATCGCATCTTCTTTGAGGTCAGTATATATAGATTTTTACATTATTAGTCCTTAAAGAGAGAAGTCAAAGTGGTCTTTATCCCCAAGGCGGGAAAAATAAACCACAGTACGACAAAGGACTATAGACCAATCATAGACTGATCGTTTCTGTTGAAAACCATGGAAAGACTAGTTGATCTAACACTGATAGAAAAAGCTTCGCCATTCGTCAAAAGTCAGCTAAGGTACGGATAATCCTATTGATGAATTTGTTCGTCGCCCTGACGAATCTCTGTTTAATCTCTGGAAACTATAGTTTTGAGGGTTATCGTTCGCTCCAGTCAGGCTTACGGATGGACGGACATAAGTAAAATGACTTAATGTGTTCTAAAACGGATTTCCTCCGCATAAACTTAGGGTCTTAGGCCACTCCTTTGATCCGCTACCCTTTTTCTATATGTTATATATACACTTATTGATATTTATATTATAAATCAAATAAATCCCCATATTTATCCCCTCACCTTAGAGAGGAGGGTATATGGGCAAATATCAAAATTTTTTAACACAGGGGTAATGTATGTTTTTTTACCTTTTCTCGTTTGTTATTATCTAAAAAACTTTAGAAGTTATAAGCACATACATTTTAAAATTGTGGAAAAAGTCCTAGAAATGTTCATATCTGTATCCATTCTTTTATAAGTTGTGGCCAAACTATTTATTCTGAAGTTACTGGTCAGTTACAAAAAACACGAAACAGGGGCACATGGAGGAAGAATTTTTCGTGAACACTGTTCATGTGAGATCTTTCCGCAAAAAATTATAGCTCATAACTTTTTGAAATGCGATTTCAAGTGTTTTTTGACCGCGGTCATCGCGGCCCGCGATGTAATGAAATAACACTAAAGAAGCGGTTATAGCGGCTTGAAATACCTATAAATCTATATAGGTGTCGTTGATGTGCTCTTAATGGAACCACCGCTATAGCTTCCCAAACCTTTGTTTAACGTGCGTGAATTATTTTTTGATAGTGTATTTCGCGGAGCACATCGACAGTTATGTATAGGTTGAGCTGAATTAATTTTCCCAGATGGCTTTTGAACTGGTGAATCCAAAAATCAGGGGGCCGTAACAAAATAATGAAACGCTGAAATTTTATTCTCTTTTTTCAATTTTTGCAAAAATTGCAAATTTTGTCCTTGGCATTTTTAATAGTTTAAACGTCTGAAATTAATTTCTATGTTCTTCGGGCGTACTGCTGTGGTGCACTTAACAATCATGGATACTTATTTGAAGATTGAAGTCTTGTACGCGAAGAACGTGACACTTTTGTCTCAGCAATGATCGTCAAGGCACACCCAGTGCGGGGTACAGATATGGCGGTAGTGTATATGAAATAAAAGGATTTTTAACTCTCTATTCCGAAATCGGAGGGCCGTCATTTTATTTTGATGATTGTGCAAATTATGCACATTACAAAAATTATATTTCCATAAAAATAATGTTCGTATGAAATCAAAAAATTTTTTATTAAAATAAAACACATATGATGTGAACTTTGAATTTTAAAACAAACATAACTTTTGAACTAATAGCGATATTTTCCTCATTCCTTTTGTATGCCACAGAAAATTGCCTCATATAATCGTGAATTAGACTTATATCTTTCCGATTTTCATATTTCGCGGTATTCGATATATTACATCATTTTTCAATTAAAAATTATTTTGATTCGTTATATTTATCCGAATAATGAAGCTAGAGCGAATATTTTGTCATAGGCTGATATAAATGCTAATGTTCTATGATTGTAATTTTAGTTTTCCAAATTCCGCTGAAAATTGCATTTTATATAATAACTTTCGCGGCCTTTGATGAAATTTATTCACAACAACGGTTTTTGAATATTTATATTTTTATCTTCGTCTGTTGTAAAAGCCGTTGATGTGCTCGCCAAAAATATCTTGAAAAAAATGTACTTCAAAATTAAAAATTTTTGATATTTGCCCATATATCATTTTTTATTTATGAGCACGATTCATCGTAGGGAATGTAATCACCCTGTGGGGTTTTTTTATTCCACTAAATAGTTCTTGTTCTAGTATACTTAAACAGAGATTCGTCATGACGACGAACAAATTCATAGATAGGATTATCCGTACGTTAGCTGACTTTTGACGAATGACGAAGCTTTTTCTATCAGTGAAACGTGAGGGTAAAATAACACCAAACAACTTCAGTACGGCACAACACGCCTACCTGAAAGGTTAATCTGTGGAAACGGCCTTACATGAAAGATTTATCGAGGACTCCCTTCATTACAAAGATTACACCATGGTGGCGTTCCTCGATGTGGAGGGCGCTTTTAATAATGTTAAAATAGTATCAATACTCAATGCACTTGACAGCATGGGCTCACACCCAGGTATAACCAAGTGGACAGGTAACATGCTCAAAAGCAGAATCATAAACTCAACCATGGGCAATGGTTCGGCAAGAAAGCTAGTTACGAAAGGTACTCCGCAAGGTGGAGTGGTCTCACCGATATTATGGAATCTAGTGATAAACGAAATCCTAATGGATCTCGGGAATACAGGAATTAAAATCATAGCGTATGCAGACGACGTCGTGATTTTGATTAGAGGCAAATTTATTCCTAAAGATCACTAAAACGATTATCACGTTGGGCAGAAAAATGGACTAGGAATTAACCCAGCGAAGACGGAACTAGTCCTCTTTACTAGAAGAAATAAAATTCCGAACTATCAAATTCTGAACTATCGAAAGAAGCTAAGTACTTAGGCACCACCCTAGACTACAAGCGGTCCTGGAAAAGAAATTTGGAGGAAAGGGGAAGAAAGCGTTATGCGGCTTCTATGCCTGCAAGAAAATGTTTGGACGCAAATGGGGTTTGCAACTGAAAATGATACACTGGATGTATACATCGATCATAAGACCGATACTCACTTACGAATCAGTTGTATGGTGGAAATCGGTAATGAAGAAATCACATCTCTCGCACCTAGCCAAAGTACAAAGACTGATTTGCGTCGGGATAACTGGCGCCCTCAGATCTGCTCCACAAATGACACTAGAGGCGATGCTGAACCTTCAACCAATCGATATATACATAAAGTGTACCGCAGCGAAAGTGACCCTTCGGCTAAGGGAATCAGGAATAGCCATCAATACCACACATGGAAATGGCTCAATCCTGGAAAGCATGCGCATAACATACAAATGAAAAATAGGCCAACGGACTACTTGGTACCAAGAACAATTCGAGGTAAAAATTTTAATGTAATGATTCCTAGCCGTGAAGGTTGGGCATCAAATAGCGTCATAGAGGAAGATGAGATCTCAATCTTCACGGACGGATCGAAAATGGAGACGGGCACGGGATCAGGAGTATGTATATTCCGATACCCTTAATCTCAGAACCTCCACCAGACGCCCAGATGAATGCACGGTCTTCCAGGCAGAGATCTATGCCGCGAAACAGATTTTGGAACGGGATATTTCTCCGAAAAAATTCAAGATCTAGGTCGACAGTATGGCAGCTCTCAAGGCCTTGGGCTCTAGAACTATCAAATCACGCTGCACGATGGACTGCTTTCTAGCCTTAACCCATATTCAGGCGCACGAAATCACGCTCTGCTGGGTGCCAGGACATAGCAACATACAGGGCAACGAATTAGCAGACGAATGTGCCAGGATAGGATCCGGTGCGCGAAATGAAACCGCGACTCTGGACGTGCAAATTCCGTTCGTGGAACTTAAAAACCAAACAGACGAACGGGGAGCAGCACTAACCAGATCGAGGTGGGATATCGTACAAAACTGCAGGACTGCAAGCACCCTTTGGCTATCCATTGAATTGACCCGTACCAAAGAATTGCTGTCCTTCAGGAAGAACACACTTAGCATCCTCACAGGAGTCATCACAGGGAACTGCGTGATAGGCAATATGGCTGCACGCATGAAGCTTCCTCACGAAGACTTCTGTAGAAGCTGCTTGGATGAAGAAGAGGAGGAGTCAGTACAGCACTTGCTATGCTCATGCAAAGGACTGCAAGAGTACCGTTTGGCACAGGCTCTTCAAAAACCTAGACGACCTAGCAGATGCTCCGCTCAAACCCCTTCTCAAATTCATCAGAAAATCTCTCTGGTTTAGTAAAGCCACAAAGACAAATGAAATCACGAGTCACTAGATTTTCTCTCCCTCTTCCTAAACCTTCTCTCTCCCTGTCGGGCGTCCCTTTCAACCTAACCTAACCTAGTCCCTTAGGAACCATTGAAATCAGTGAAAAAAATGAAAATTGTTTTGGTCTCTTATATTCATATTTTCATAGGATATAAAGTTTCAACTTTATATCCTATAAGAGGACAAAAATAAAACTCATATTTTTGATAGCGCTAGAACTGACTACGTGAGTAGCCCGTACAACACTCCTGTCAATGCGTGTGCAAAATTTCAGATTTCAAGCTTTAACAGGAGCCTCAGTGGTTAAGTGGTCGCAAATCACTTGATGGAAAATCGAAAATCAAAGTAGCCTTTGACACTTCCCAGACATTGGTCTATCTGTCCACCAAGTTTCAAGAAAATCGGTTCTGCCTCCTATTGTAACACCATTTATAACTTAATCAGACCAGATTTTCTGTGAAAAATTATAAGAAAATCGGAATTGCATTTCTTAAAGTTCGCCAATGTTTCTCCTTATGTCAAAAAACTTGACCAGCACTTTTTCTTGAAGATTAGTTGGAAATTCAGGTTTTGTATCCCTTAATCAAAGTCTGAACCGATTCCATTAAAACTTCACTTCAGATCAGTTTAAATTTGTAGTCACTATGGCGCGCAATGAGAGGAATTCTAGTCGAATTCAACATAAAGGAAATTTTATTGCCAATTCAGATGTGTTAACGAGGATGAAATCGATGCACATTCTGCTCCAATATTTACAAAAAAACAAGCACAGGGTCGGGGAAAAATTAAATTTTGAATTGCATATATCTCGATAACTATACGAGATAATTATTAGATGTTAAAAGATAATACTCAGATGTAAATAGTTCTTTCTAGTCCTCGGTTAATAAAACACACGCAAAAAGACATTTTTGAATCGGACGGTAAAGACGAGTAATACACGTGCTTAAACTATAGCTTCGCCCCTGTATGACAAAGGACGTGAAAGCGAAAGATACACTTGCTTAAACATTTTCTTCACCCGAGGTGGCCAATTTGAGGCCTTGTAGCGCCACCCCTGTATGACATAGGGGGTCCACATGTAAAACTTAATTTCTCTAATACCTCTTCCATTACCGTGCCAAGTTTGGTCTCAATTGATTGTCCGGTTAATAAACTGCCGAATTATTTCCCTTTTTTTAATTTCTCCCACAGAAAGAGAGGCCAATTTCTTGTTGATTTTTATTTTAAAAAAATTATATCATCTTTTTCGATAATTTTTATTTAAATCTTTAATTTTAAAAAATTGCCCCCCTTCGATTTTGTTCAACATTTCCACAGAATATGCACCAGACTGTCACAAATCCAAAATTGGTTTTTTGAGTACTAAATACTCGTATATATTGGTAAATAAAATCTCATCAATTGCCAGACTTGCCATACAAAAAATTTATATTTTTTTGCAAATATAAATTCAAATGGACATAACGTTTGTCCTAACTGTAGAAGAAAGTAGTAGAAATTTTTATTATTTATGCAGAAAAGTTTATGTGAAAGAAATCGATATATATTCAGCCCTGATATTGACAAAAAATATTAGGGTCGGGGAAAAAAAATAAAAATTGCTCCATATTAACTTGTTGGATGTTTTTATTAATTGAGCTCGAGGTCAAATAAAAACATCCAACAAGTTAATAAACAGAAAGGTCGAATATTAAAAACAACAATAACAACTAAATTGGTCCATATATTTAAATAGTCAACATATAAAACAGCTCTAGTTGTAATTCTTTATGCCATTGGGTTACATTTTTCATATAACCTTTAAAAATTTAATTGGCGTTCTCGATGAAAATTTAGTTGCAATGTCAATACATAAAGTAAATAACTTAAATACCTTTTTGCGTATATGTATATGCTAGTATACAATCATATTAGAACCATGACATAATTCCAAGTGCCTCAAAATAAAAAAGAAAATGATATCTGGCACAAAACCTTCCTGGAATGAAATTAAGAACTCAAGCCACTACCACTACCATAACCATCACCCATTCCCCCTCTTCCCAATTTTCGTAACAGTGGTTAAACAAAGTCTATTGTTCACTTTTTATTTGCACTTATTTTCACAAAGTCATTCCAAGTGATCCATCTTCTTTTGCTTTTTATACAGAGTAACTTTTTTTCAATTTCATTTATAAATTTGAAATTTTAATTTTTTTCTTACGGATTTATTGTATTGTTAAGGGAGGGGAGGGATGAAGGATGAATACGCTGAGCTATTAGGCAGGGTTTCGTAAGTAAAGTAACTATCTGCAGAAGTGCGGCGGCAACAGTAGCACATGTCAACATTTGAATTTGTTCAAACACAAAAAATGCTGTTGTCACTTAAGCCGTAGCAAAGTCATTCCATTCTGCTCTGCAACGCCACCATAGGTGATCGATGACAATTTTATTGGCCCAACCGACAAATGGCCAGAACATTTTTATTGAGACATTAAAGCTGTGAGAATGATGAATGAGACCGCAGAAAAAAAGAAATGAATTAAGGGTTATTATAGGTATGAGAATAATAAATGTGGATAAAAAGTTGAGTTCCAAAAAGTCGGATGGAAGACAAGGAGATCATTCAGGAAAGCATGGGAGATTTTTGACACGGAGATGGACGTTGGCAATATTTGATTGCAGTCCTCAAAAATAGGAACTCATTTTCAAGATACCTTAACTTTAGCAACTATTGGCGTCAACTGAAAAACTGAAAACTCTAGTCAAATGCCTAAATTTCAAAGCAATTGGTGTAAATTTAAAAGTAGGTAATATTGCGTCAAGAAATCGAATCGGGAGAGACCTTCATATGCGGTCTATATTAAAACATGGATCTATCACTACCGTTGTTAGTCTGAGTAATATTGTGTATAATTTAACTCAATCCCAAACATCCCACCCGACTGAATAGTAGGATATACAAGGCTCCCGCAGCCCTTCCTCTGAATAAAATCAATCACCTCAATAAATGGAATAGAAATCTGCCTCTTATCCTATACGGGCGTTACATGCTTTGAAATTTACATCCAAAATTATGTACATATATTCCTAGCCAATATTTATTTTAACTAATATATCATCCACATTTTTTCTTTATCTAACCCATCTTTTCTTAGCGTAAAAAACATTAAGTAATTTAATCTCTGTTACATTTCCAGATAAATTTTTAAGACATATATAATTACCACATCCTGAAGGAAAAAACATCAAGTTTGGCACGCTTACTTATTGCGGCCGCTTCGTGAGCGTCTCCTCATTATGCAAATGTGCTATGAATCCATTGTAAATCTCACGTATAATACAGCATTCTTGAATTAATCTGAATTACTGAATACTCCTTCATCCGCACGAGATTTGTTTGTGAGAAATCTTAACCAACTTTTTCTTCCGTTGTCTTCTTTAGCTACTCCGACAAAACAATTCATTCACTGGGATTCCTTTGGCTCTCGTATTCCCGCATTTCCAAGACAGGAAACGTGCCCAAGTTGCGGTTTATTTTGTTGATTACGTATGTACTTTTAAAACCGTATCAGGAATAAAGGAAACAAGGATAACACATAACTGCAACAGCAGACGAAACAACGTCGCAACATCGACGACGAAAGAAACAAATACTGTAACTATAATCTTCATTTTGTTGTTTACTCTTGCGAAATATACATATATATGTACTCGAACAATACATAAATAAGTATGTATATAAATGCATATACATAGGTATATCCTATGTATACATCTTACATTACAAGACGACGAAGAGCCAAATTGCATATCCCTAAGATGCGGATGTGAAATTATAAATGTTGAGAATTTTCTCATTGTTTCTTCTCGGAAATCACTGTGGTTCAAAATAACATATTTTCAATAGATATTAAAAGATAGTATTCAATAAAAAAAACAACAATTGTCAATTACTACCAAACCGCTATGCATCAAATATAACAGGTTTATCAAAAATTCTTAAAGATTGGTTAAAAAATAGACAATGCACTGCTTAATATCAATATATACTATACTATATACTATGTTTAAATTTCCTAGCTGCAGAATACAATTACAGACCAACATATGGACATGACTAAAACAACGAAGTTGAGCATCTCGTACAGGGTAAAGTGTCTGAGAGAAAACTGAGCTTCAATTAGAGTACTACAGAACGTTTTGTAGAAGGTCACAAACTACCCATGGAAAAGAGTCTGTAGTTCGCCCAATACTCAATACCTTTGTGCGGTTCTGTGGTGTGGTGGACAGCAATTGATAAGTGATCCATTGTCAACCAATTATCAAAGGTTTAGAGAACTGTCTGCCTAAGCATAAGATGAGCTTTAAGTAGTGAAGTGACTGAGTCTCTACAAGTCGAGGTCCATCTGCTGCCTATTGATATTGTGGCAATAGAAGTTGCCACCCGAGCGGCATTATAATTAAATCCTTATCAATGTGGAAGTATGAATAAGAACTACGCCCACATGAGGATATCACAGTGTAGTGCTATGGTAGCCGACTGAGTGGACTATATACCAACGGTGTATAGAATCCATCTCCACTTCTATACAGACGGTTCCAAGCTTGATGATAAGGTTGGTTCCGGATTACACTGTAAAGAACTAAGTCTTGATATAGCTCACAGACTGCCAAATACCTGCAGTGTCTATCAATCCGAAATAATGGCAATAAGGGAATTCGCCAAGTGGCAGAGTCTCAACATAGTGATCAACACTGACGTTGTCACATATGGTGAAAAATCGATGTTTGACAAATTTAATGCATAATGCCATTTAAAATGTAACTACCGATTAATTTGACTTGTGATTTGAGCCCTTTGGACTATTTTCTGTGGGGAGCCATTAAGGATAAATGCTACGCAAAGCATTCAAAGCCAATTGAAGTGGAGATTCCTGTTACACTATGCAGCAAAATGTTTGTCCCAGGGATGTGGATAACAGTTTCTGGTGCAATTAGGTGTCACAAACACGCAAAAAAATATTAAAAAAAAATTTTACACTAAATTTTTTTTTTAAATTCCAGCTTTCATGGAAAGTAAAGGGTCCGCTATCTAACGTTTTTTTTTTCAACTAGTGCTTATTTCGTGAATGGTAACACTTAGCTCATGTCTGATTTAATTAGTTTTATCCTTCCGCTGAACGAATATGGTTGTGTATACGCTTGAACAACGCTGGGAGCGATCGACTTACAGAAGATGCCGATTTTGCCAAAAAAAAATCAGCTCATTTTGATCTTGGCGGGTATGTAAACAAGCAAAATTGTCGCATTTGGGGCACAGACAACCCGCACGCATACATTGAAAAGCCGATACACCCCAAACGAGTCACTGTTTGGTGCGGATTTTGGTCCAGGGGCATAATTGGGCCATTTTTCTTGGAAAATGAGCAAGTGGCCGTTGCAGTCAATGGCGATCGTTATCGGGCCATGTTGAACGAATTTTTGTTCACAAAAATTGAAGAGGAGGATATTGGCAACATTTGGTTTCAACAGGACGGCGCTACGTGCCACACAGCCGAAGCTACACTCGATGTTTTGCGCGATGTTTTCAAAAAAAACAGTTATTTGGCGGACCCTTATATTCAGTATTTGAACCATAATTTGGACCAAGTATAAGCCTGATTGAGCCGTGATATGCCCCAAATTAAAGGGAATTATGAGGGCTATATATGCTGCAAATATATCATTCACGTAGAATCTTTGGTTTAGTAACAGTCGTCAAAAATATGAAAAAAAAATGATTTTTTTTTTAAATAAAAAATAAAAAATAGAAAAAAATCATAAAAATTATTTTATCACATTTTTGAAAAGCCAGCATGCTAACGAACAAATCACTGTCTATGTAAGTTATGAGCCATTTTGAAAATGTTAGGGAAATTCCAAAAAATCTTGTTTCATATTTTTTTCGTTTTTAAATGATGTTTTTGCTTATATTGAATTCGCCATATGTGAGAGAGACATATAAGAGACATTGCACATGCATTTTATTTTATGAGGATTGATGTCAGACATTATAAAATTATAGAGAGGACGAGGTTTTATGGCCGTTCGTAACCTCCATAAAACATGATATGCAATGTGAGAGCTATATTGGATGAGATCCGCTCAGATAGAGGGTAATTCAACAATATTTGTGTTTTTTTATTTATGAGGTTTCCATTCACTTACGCCTTTTAGGGGCATGGACATCCCAGTCGTATATACAGGTAGTAAAATTATATGTACGCAATACAAAGTAGTACGCGGCAGTCTTGAAAATATTGGGTGTCTACTTTTGAAGCAAACTATATGTCAGCTACAGGTACTGCAACTTATGAGCTTAAACCCGAAATTTATGAATGAAATTTCTTATTATTAAATTCGTATAATTCAGCGCCTTAAAGAGATAAGTCGATTTTCTGAAAAATATTAACAAGTTATATCTCGAAGTATGAGTAAAAGGCAAAGAACTTTTCAAGGTGTAAATGATCCCGACAATTTCTGCTACAGCTGCGGAAAATATGTAATTAAAATAATCGACGTGCGTTTGGTAAAATAATAGAAGAAATATATGTGTAATATTTTGGTATACGAGCTAAAAATATGAACGAACCTGGGACACCTTGTATTTTGTGTAATTCGTGCCATGTAAATCTTACTCGATGGAGTAGTGGAAGCATGCGGTAAGTACTTTTACAATTAATGTATTACAATGTTTTGTGGAATAAAACGTTTTAATTTTAGACATCACGTGCAATTTGGAATGTCCATGATTTGGAGACAACCATTCATTCACGATACGGACAGCTATTTTTGTCTTAGTAAACAGATTGGAGTAGGAAGGAGCATTCGCTGGAATTGCGCTAAAGTAAAATCTGCCACTTTGCCAGTTGAACATTCGGAAACAATACCAATTCTCACGTGTCAAAGTATAGCTAACAGCCTAATTACGGAAACATCATCAAGTTCAACTGATTACTCAACTCTGAGCTATTTAAGTTTGAGTCAGAAGTCATCGCTTTTAACTCAGTTTCAACTCATTGATCTAGTGAGAGATTTGGAACTGACCAAAGATAAGGTAGAACTACTTGCATCTGGAATGAAACAGTACAATATTTTGGCCCCAGATGTTAACATATCATATTATAGAGTCCGTGATATACCTTACAAACAATTTTATACAACTGTGGATAACAGATGATTTTGCAAGGACATTCCCGGATTGTTCGAGGAACTTAATCAAACATACAATTCAACGGAATGGCGGTTACTTGTTGACAGCAGTAAAGAAAGTTTGAAAGCAGTACTTTTACACAACGAAATCAGAAACTGTCGATTCCCATTGCTCATGCTGTCAACACTAAGGAATAATACGAAACAATGGCTAAATTGATAAAATACATAAAATATGAACATGACTGGAAAATTTGTTGCGATTTAAAAGTATTTGGTATGTTATGCCTCTGGGATAGCCGATATTTTGCCACAACGGCATATTAAGCTGGGGCTCTTTAACATTTTTGTAAAAGCCTTAAGGAAAGATGGCAATTCACTCTCATATTTAAAAAGTTTATTTAAAAGTCTTTCTTTTCAAAAAATCGAAGAAGGAGTTTTTGATGGGCCTAAAATAAGGAAACCGATGAAAGATGTGAATTTCGAATCATATTTGACGTCGGATGAAATTGCAGAATGGAGGTCATTTAAGCTTGTAGTATATCTATGTATTCTTCCAACTTATTTTTCGCTTTATGTATTCCAACAGGTGTAAATATGTCCCTCAAAATTCATTTCTTGCATTCTCATTTAAACTTTTTCCCCGAGAATCTTGGCGACGTAAGTGACGAATATGGCGAAAGGTTTCACCAAGAATTGAAGTCCCTCGAGCGGCGTTACCATGGGCACTGGGATGAAAGAATGATGGGAGATTATATTTGGTTCCTCATTAGAGAAACCGATTCCGAAATCTACAAACGCCAACAAAGAACTCACAATTACTACTAATGAAACTTGTTCATGTAAATAAACTCAAATGTACATAATATAAATAAAAGTAATAAATAAAATCGCTATTTAAACAGAAATTTAAAAAAAAAAAAGATTTTTTGAAATTCTCTTAAAGGACTATAATTTCTACATTTATCCATAGATGTTCAAATAGGCATTATTTTCTTCGCTAGGATGCAAACTTTTAAAAAAATAAAATAATATATTTTTTGATTTTTTTCTATTTTTTATGTTTTTTTTTGTCCCAGGATTTTTTTTTTTTTTTTGAAAAAATCTACTTTTTCCTGTTACTAAACTATAGTGCAAATACTAAGGGTTCCTTCGACGATAATAGTATTTTTAATAACAATATTTAAAAAAAAATGTATCCATAAAAAAATTTTTGGTTTTGATTTTATATAACAGTATGCCACAATCTATACAAAAAAAATAATTTTTAGGTCTAGGACACAAAATTGTTTTTTTTTTTGTTGCATAGTGTTATTAGAAATTGTTTCTTGAAGAGCTATTTGCATTTTAGGATATTGAAAAAAAGTGGTATATGGTTTGGATAGTGCTGAGTCAATTTCTAACTGAGACTACTGTGTGTGTTACGTAAGATATGTACAGACGATTGCCAGATCGGACAACGTTATCAACCCTGTTAAAGTGTTGTTGATGTACGGACAATGACAGATTGTTAGGCAAATGTGAATTTAGAATAACTTAAGCCAAACCCTTTCCATCGAACTCTTCTGTTGGGACGCTCAACCCCTGAAATATCAGCAAACTCATCCGCTATGATGGGGAATGCTTTGGAATTTTTGATTCTTTCAATAATCTGTCGGTGTATAAGAGTGTGAAGCTATGTACCCACGATTGCCAGATCGGACAAGGTTATCAACCCTGTTAGATTACTGCAAATGTACGGACAATGACAAATTGTTAGGCAAAGATGAATTGTCAGTTCAGACGATTGTAAGATATGCCAATAAAATGTTTCTCTGGTAAAGGCGCCATTGTCACATGCATAAACTACACACATCTGACATTCAAAAGTGTCTGCAAGTTATCTCACAATGGCAATGTTGTGCGTTTGCACTTTGAACTCCTCCGCACGGGCCTACTGTCTACATTAGTGTCAGTTCTGACGGGACACTGCCTGATCGGTGAATACGCCAGAAGGTTGGCTGTTGAGCAGTGTTGCCAGACGAATTTTACCGAAAATCGTCAAAATGGGGGTAAAAAATCGTAAAAATAAATTTTCGAAATCGTCAACACAAAAATCTATTAGCAACGTAAGCTGTACGTTACTGGTAGATTTGAGTTTTTTTATTCAAATGATTTTTTTATATCAAATGATTTTTGGGGTTTCTCAAGGTGAACTTAAAATAAATTTTGTTGGCGGATCTCACATTCTTGAACGACGTTAATAATTAAATTTGGCGGTAACATATCTCATACGAGTATATATTAATTTCTTACGTTTGAAAATAGTCTTACTCATATATTATTTATTTCTTTACGTCATGAAAGCCTCTAGCTTTAACTTATTGGGACGAAGTTTTACAAAATGCATATAACCATTCACGTCAACAGGGTCCAGTGACCCTGATTTTTCTTGTTATGTTATTGAGTGCGGTCCGTAATATTTGAGACATTTTCTAACATTTCTGATTTATAAGAACAATTTGTGAAGTTTTCCTTACTTTTTTCATATCATAAAAAATTGTCATTTCGGGGCAAAAATCGTCAAATCGTCATACAGTAGACAGATCAATCCAATCATATAAATGACTTGACACAAACGGCTAGTTTACTAGTAGAAACATACAAACAACTATCTGTCAATGTATCACTGGAGCTCCTAGAACGAATATCATTGACTCGTAGCAGGCCCTACTTCCACTACTGCTAATCCGCAGTGCGTTCAAACAACTAAATGAGAAAACGGTATTAAAGGCCGGGTTAGGCATACGTAACCGTAATTTATCTTTACCGTTGCCGTAACGTTGCCCGTTTGAGCGATTAGCCAACGTTGAGATAACGAGTCATATGTTCTGACAACAACAACATATAAGTAAACAAAAAAGCCTCGATTTCCTTTTGTTTAGGTTTATTAAAAATTAAGATAAAAAGAATGTTTTTAAATTTGTGTTTTTTAAATCTGTGCAGAATTTACAATAAAAGTAAATCAAGAAAATATCGTCCGATAAAAAGATGGGGTGGACGTCCTATAAACAATGACTGGGCGAAAGCCGGACACTAGAATGCCTATGGCAGTTTTTAAATTGGTTATTAACATTAATAAAATATGAGTTAACTACGCCAAAGCAACGGATTAGACCGGCAGAGAGACTAGCAATAACACCACTGTATGTCAAATATTGCTTTATCCTTTGATTCCAAGTTGGGAAATATTAACATTCTATTCTTTAAAATTGTAGACGAATTTGGGTCATGGTTGTTTCATACAATCGATTGCATGGAGTTACAAGCTGGGGAAAACATCAATTCGAAATATTATTTTAGAACGCAGTGAAGTTTTGTGGCGCTTGCTTTCGCCGATTTATTTAAGTGAACAAACTACACAGCAGTACAAACACATTGCCAATGATTTTCAATGAATGTGGGATATACCGAATTGTGTGGGAATCTGCGATGGAAGTTACGGCAGCCAACACGATGGGGGTATGTCCATTAAACTTTAATTTATTTATAATCTATTTTAATACAAACAATTTCCATTTCTTAAATTCAATACAGCTATATTCCAGTACTCCCCGTTTGGCCAATCAGTTATTTTAGGTACAGTACCTGTACCTCCTAGTAAACCATTACCGTCAGCATCCTCTGAAGCCTTTCCTCATTTTTTTTATTGGCGATGCGGCGTTTCCCCTGAGGAATATCCTTGGTCTAAGTCAACAACTTTAGACGAGCTCAGAGACAACATCCAACGCGAAATTGCCAACGTTCCAGTCGAAATGTGTCTAAGAGTGGTGGAAATTTGGGTCCAAAGAATAAATCGCTGTTGACGGCTCGTGGTGGTCATATGGCCGAAATTGAATTTCATTCTTAAAATGTAACATTTGCACTACACCTGGAATAAATTTGAACTCTATATCTTAAATATTCTGTGTTTTATTAATATATTAAAATCGTATGTCCTTAATGGAAAACCCTTTACTTATGTCTATTTCCATTAAAGAGGGACTCAGCCAAATCCAATCCAATCTCTATCTATAAATAAGTCCACGTTTGTAGAGACGCTTATATTGCTGTCAAATTAACCCACAATGAAGAAGATTGGCGCAATGATTGTCTCGTACTGTCGTCAAGAGAATCCTGAAGCAGATTATAAATTTAATTTTTAATGGAGTCAGACGCGATCTTCATAAACCTCACCTGTAACGCCCAGCTCCTTGCCAATTTGCTTCCAAGCTTCTCGCTTTTTTTCAGATATCCTATATGCTGGATTATATTTAATGTATAAATACTCGTGCGACTGCACCAATGAAATCAAATATTCGTCTTTCATGTTTATTTGCACTTTTAAACAACAAATAATTAATAAATTATTTTCTTTAATTTTCTCGGTGAACATATAATTGTAATTGTAAACAACATTTAGTATCAGCTGTTGTCAAATTGTACGTAAACGGAACGTCCAATTCTGATTTCAACAGATTCAGCCGTCCGTTTACGTTTCGTTTCCGTTGGCTAATCGTTTACACTGATTTCCATATGACAGATTGAATCAGCTGATTCGTTACGCTACGGGGCGTTACGGTTAAGTTTGCCTAACTGGGCCTTAACATTGACTGCATCTCGCTTTGGGCGAACAAGAACACAATCATAACAGGTACACTTTAATACTAAAGAGAGAAGGATATCAGGCGGTAACAAAGTACTAAAAGCACCTCATATGGGTGCGTTACTGGCGAATGCAGAACTGATCAAGCGATGACCTAGAAATTTATAGTTAAAATTCATTCATCTCCAATGTTGGAAACTACAGCCCAAACAGGTCATAATCCAGCGGTCAAACAGAAGAAGACTGTACTATGCCATGAAAATGTGGAAATATCTCATATAATTCAAAATCGTAAAATTACCTATTACTCAATAGATATAATAAAAAGTACCTTATATATATTGCATCAATTGCCATAAATGTCGATTACTACTGCAGAAACTCCGAGGAATAGGTAGTCAATATAGATACTACGGATTTGGCCGTGTTAATATCTGTATTTATGGTACATAGCTAATAACTTGACATGAAGACCGAGACCACTATAGAATCTGATATCACTCGGTAGGGATAATATGCTCAAGGAGGATAACTTGCAGGAACACATGCCCGATGATTTGGCATGAAGACCGATGTCTGTTGAATACTATATGCCGACGGGACACATGACTAGATTCGGCGTAGTGTAGATGATTATTGCAAATGCTGCGAGGTCTACGGGGCATCGTGACCGACGCAGCTGAAGCTGTGGCAACAAGCAAGATGAACATCTTTATTGCTCGTCATCAATCGATAGAAATGATATGTACGCGCTATATTTATCCTGACGGACTACATAACCTACGAGATGACTACACCCTCAAAAGAGATGACTACATGCCCGAAGACTTTGCATCAAGATCTAATAATACAGCAAAGCTGTAAGGACGAAAAATTTTTTCCAACAAATACTCGTACCACTCAATGTACATCATATCTCTCCTGGCAGGACCCATGACAAAAAACTCGGCATCATGTTTGATGACTACTGGGGCCAAATCACGCCAATCTCATTATCGCTAAAAGAGTCTTTCGCATTCCAATTGAGTTTGTATGGTTAATTTTTATTTATTTCCAATGTTTAATTTTTCTTATTAACAAAAATAAAATTGTTTTTCGATTGAAAAGTTCTCGATATCGAATGACGTGTGTAGCTGTTATCACTCGAGACACATAAATAGTGCATAAAAAATTGCTTTTTTCGAGGTTTTCCTGATTATGCGGAATTCAAGCTCCTATAAGAGGACCTCTTCTCTAAGAAATAATAACTATTTCACAATTGCGACAATGGTCGTTGTATTGAAGTTTTAACCGCTTTGCATGATCTCCAGCAGTTAGCACAGCGACTAGTCGTGACAAGTTCCGTCTAATTTGGCTGATCAGAAACTTTGTTCTGATCAGAAATTCGGCATGCTTCAGCCTTATCCCACCTGGTCTCTGCTTGTTTCAAGTTGTAATTGAAGATATGCTTTTTAATGACTTCCAGAGGCCAGAGAGGACTGACTCCATCTTTTGGTTGTTAGAAGAGGATCCTGCTCCAGCTAGTTCGTCTACCTTTTCATTCCCCTCAAGTCCCCTATGACCAGGGATCCAGTTGAGAACTACTCTTGATATACCACCTAGCTTAGCAAGTTCTTCCTTACAGTCTGTTGCAAGTTTTGATGTGGCGATGTTGTTTTTTTAAATCGAGGAGAGCCGCTTGACTATCGGCACATATTCCTATGCGACCGGTTGTATGAATATCCTGTAGTACATTACATGCTTCCTCTATGGCCAGTATCTCCGCCAGAAAAACACTGGAATATTCCGGAAGAGAGATTGATATGTGCGCTTCCTCGGAGAAAACACCTGAACCAACTCCACAACTCATTTTGGGGCCGTCCGTGTATACCTTGGTGTCGTGTCCCGCCAACGGAATTCCGCTATCCCATTCTGTTCTGCTAGACTGTTTGACTTCAAATGGCTATTCGACGGTCTTGCTGTAGTCTACTGTAGTTATTGTTCCTCTTGGGAGTTTATGAAGGATACGAGCATGTCTGTATGTTCTATCTTTCCAAATTCCAAGAGCTAGTAATCTTGAGGCCGTGCTTGAGCACTAGCTTTAATGTGGAGATCTATTGGCAATATGTGCATTATCGTGTTAAGGGCTTCGGCACGACAAGTACGCATTGCTCCTGTCACCCCGATGCATGCAGATCTTTATATGCTATATACTTGCTTTTGTGCGGTTTAATTTTCCGTTACAGGCCACCACACGAGTGACCCAAATGTGAGTATCGGTCTGATTATGCTTGTGCACATCCATAGTACCATATTAGGTATGAGGCCCCAACGGCTGCCAAATATCTTGCGACAGGCGTAATATGCAACAGTTGATTTCTGAATCCGGTGCTCCAAATTACGTTTCCCTGATAGTTTTGAGTCCAGGATTACGCCTAAGTACTTGGCATGATCCGATAGTCGTTTTCTTGACCCCGTAACTGTGGCTTAAAGGATCCATGTTTGGTTCTTGTGGTAAACACCACCATCTCAGTTTTTCCCGGATTCACTCCCAGACCACTACTTGTGGCCCAGTTATCAAGAGACTCCAGGGTTCCGTTCATGATGTCACTCAACACGGACGGAAATAAACCAGAGACAAGTACTCGTATCACCACATCGTCCGCATATGCTATCACCTTAACCTCCATGTAGTCGAATTTCAATAGTATTTCATTGATGACAAGAAGTCATAGCAAAGGCGAGACTACCCCACCCTGTGGAGTGTCCCGATTGACAACTTGCAGCATTGTGACTATCCAGCTCTTGAGGAATGGATCCACTCCAATGTTACCTAGTGCATGTCCTATTGTTGAGGTATGTACGTTATTGAAGGCGCCTTCTATATCTAAGAAGACAGCTAAGGTGTATTGTTTATGTTCAATGGACCTCTCAATTGTCCTGCCAACTTCATGTTGGGCTGTGTCTGTCGAGCGTCCCTTGGACAGGCATGTTGGCTATTTTATTTGTTTGTCTGAACTATTCTCGTATATACACATCGATAAGTCTTTCGAACGTCTTTAACAGAAATGATGATAGACTAATTGGTCTGAAATTGAGTTTGAAAGCCAGCATAGGGGTGATAATGCAGGAATCTGAGAATATGCAGAGAGATTTTTGAAACGAATACTGATCCTGCCGAACCGCTAATCTCACACAAAGGGTATGTTGGGCGGAGGAATAAGTCGATGTAAAAAAACCCACCACGAAGTAATGCTAAAGCGTTTCCCGCGTTGTGATTTCGTAGCTGATATTACGTGATCACTACGCCCAATAAAATGTGGACGCACGGGAGTACGACAATATGAAGATTCAAAGGTACGAATCTAATTTGCTACACCGCAGACGTATAAACTACACCGGGAAGAACATACTGCGAGAAGCTAAATGTATATCTGTTCTATTATTCTCTTATGAAGATGGTTAAACAACTACGGGAGGAATACCTCGGGAAATTGCAGAGCTGATGAACTGTGAAGGTTAGGGATGGCTATAAGTATGTATATCAGAATAAATTCAAGCATTCTTTCAGCACTTGCCGTGAGCCATAATATCATGACCAAGCAAGAGTAGCTATATATATTCTCGTATGAAGATGGTTGATATTCCGGGAAATTGCAGAGCTGATGAACTGTGAAGGTTAGGGACGACTAATAAGTAGATCAGAATGAATTCAAACATTCTTGCACATTTTCTCTTGCAAACTACCCCTACAAATGGAAACAATCTAACATTCAAACAGAAAATGGTCGAACATGGGCACTTAGAGAGCCTCGAGACTAATCTGCTTTACATAGCTGTACTTAGTAGGTCTGTTGACCTGAAATCAAAATCATAAAAAAACCAGTGGCTCAATAGGTGTTGCATGGACTAGCTTATATCGATCGTATACTGATATATCGATCATATCCTAAGGTAGTCAAAATATCCTCTGTCCCGAAGTTGAAGAGGTGGTAATCAAAAAATCTAAAAGCATTCGAAATACTTAATACTCGTTTTTCCGCGTTAATATTGGTTTGGTTTTGGAATTAAAACTGATTTTTTGATCATCTCTTTTCCTAGTTAATGTTCTATGTACGCGTATAAACATATTTATATTGCTGAAACACGAGGACGAGATAGAAGGTTCGGAACTTCTCTCATGTAATATGTCTGGGAATTTTGGATAATGGCTTATTTGAAGGCCTCAACGACTTGTCGATACGTTATATGTCTCATAATTTGTTTCTGATGAGGGGTTACTGCATACGTGCTACCGTGTGTACACAGAGTGAACCGAGTCTCCAAATATCACTCTAACATAACACAACCTTGTATCTTGCAACTAAATGAACCAAGTGAACCCCAAGTCTTGTCTGGCAATTACTACTGTAGGTATAGGATAAACAGTTACTTGAAAGACGACTTTGTGTCAATTCCGGAAGTTAATATACCAAAAAAATTTTTTAAATTTCTTCCACCTTTGTTTCGCCGTTAAGGAATTGAATTGAACCACTGTAACAATTACAAAAAAAAAACTAAATAAAAAACTTTTATTAAGTGTATATACCAAAGAAAGGAAACCGAGAACAAAAACCATATCAAACAACTTGTTCATCTTATTTCAGATGAAACTTTCCTACTACGGCTGCATGTATTCGTAGTTTCTTCGAGTTTGAGATGTACTCACATGTACATATTACTATGAAATGAAAATTCTTAATCTTGAGTTGCACGCATTCCATACACCTGCAATGCATCATCAGATACACCTACATATGTATATGTGGAAGCATGCGAACTCTGGGGGAGTAATACTTACAGTACCCTTCGCTTTTTATAGTTTATTTTCTTTTGTGCGATAATCCCGCAACTGCGACGTATGATACAGTTGCCACATACACAAATTTTCTAGATACCCGAAGGAGGAGATCGACAGCAGATCTCATTGAAAACAATAACACATATGCTTTCACGAACGGGGGGGAGAGGATATATGTGAAAAGGACTTGCTGGCGGAGTTTATTTCACATGCTTGTGAAAAATAATTATACTGTAGTTGAGCTATGTTTTCGAGGAATCCTCTTTTGTTTTTTAGCTCCTTTTTTGCCTTTGTATTGTTACGTGGATATTTGCCATTAATTCCTATGTATCAGGACATGTATATAAGATAAATTAAAACTTTTTTTAATTAAATGAAATCAGAGATTATATAGAGTATAAGCGCATCAAAAGGGTATAGAGATTTTTGTAAATCGATGAATATCTTTACGTACACTAAGAAAATGTGTTCGTTACATTTGAGAAACATTCCTTACAAATTCGTATTCACACTAAAATCATTGCTTTGACATGAATATCTCTATATACGAGGGCGGTCCCAAAATAAGCCGTCGTGAAATATAGATGACGCTAGTATGAGTAGTATAAAAAAAATTATAAAATAAAATACTGGGTTGTAGAGTTTAAACTGGGCCGTACGAGCTGCCAGGACGAACACTGTAGTGGTCGATTAATTGAGGTGTCCACGCCAGAAATGGTTAAAAAATCCACAAAATGGTATTGGATGACCGTTCGTAAGCTAGCTGAAGTCATAGGCGTTTCATAAAGCGCTATACATCGAATATTGACTGACAATTTTATGATTAGAAAGCTGTGCGCAATATGGGTGCCGCGTTTGCTCACAATCAAGACAAAGCACCAGTTCACCATCCACAATTCCAATGACCAATATCAGTGAATTAAAGTTCAAATTGCTTCAGAAAGTAGCTTTTTCGCCAGATTTAGCTCCTTCGAATTATTTTTTGTCTGCAAACTTGAAAAAATGGATTGGGGGAAAAAGATTTGCCGACAATGAAGAGGTGGAGGTTGCCGTTGCGGTTGAAGGCTATTTTCAGGAGCTATACAGTTCTTACTACAAATAGGGTATCGCAGCTATTGAAAATCGCAGGAAAAAGTGTATCGATCTAAAAGATTATGTTGAGAAATAAATAAGCATTTTCCCATATTTGTTGTGTTTTTTTTGTTAGTTCGTCTAATTTTGGGCCCCTCGTCTGTAGACATAAACGTTGCAAATTTCTTTGCAAGAGCATAATGTTTGTAAACAAAACGAAATAGTAAGCGTGGTATTATTAAAACATCTAATATTTCAGAAATTATTGATCGCAGAAAGACAACATTTTATATGTAGTTTATAGGCACTAATATTAACAAGTAGTGTTTCAAAAGTTTTAGTTGGAAGGAGAAAATCCGACCAATGTTATAGAAATCATTTGGCTTTAATAAAAAATTTATTAAAAATTACATAAAATCATGCAAATTACCTTTATATTGGAATATCTTTGAACACTACCAACATTTTTTGCAGCCGCTCTACTCTGTATAGAATGACAGGACTATTTTAAATAGTTTTATTAATGAAAATTTTGCTGGCGAATCTGCAAGTAGTTGCTAGTTGGTTACTTGACGTGCATTTTTCGTGTTGAAATAACAGAAGTGAGGTAATAATTCGTATTCGTTTGGAAGAAGTTTTGCCTCTTAGATTTGGATTTTTAACCGAAAAATCACATCTAAACCTTGCTGAATGATCGGTGTAGCATCCGTGAAATAGCAATACGAGGAGCTGAGTTCTCAAGTAATTGTATTTGCTGCAACTTTTGTTAAAAATCTTTGCATTATATAAAACATAATAGAGGAAATTTCTATGAAATTTTCTATAAATAAAAAATTTCTATGAAAACTTTCTATAAATAAAAAATGTCTATGAAATTTTCTATAAATAAAAAATTTCTATGAAGTTTTCTATAAATAAAAAATTTCTATAAAAAAATGTCGCCATAAATATAAAAATTCTATGAAATTGTCTATAAATTGAAAAAATGTCTAAAATTTCTATATGGGACGAAATTTTCTATATTCGTTGCAGACGCCAGGAATTTCATAGTTTTTGCCCTATAACTTCGCTGATATTGATCTTAGAAATATTATTGTTGTTAGCCAATTTATATTGTGTATCGAGATTTATAATACTATATTCATAGAATTTTGGAAACTTTTTTAGTTTGCATAAAAATCGACAAATGGAAAGACTGACGGACGGCACGAAAAAACACGATTCTTGAGGTATATTGAGTGATTTAAAAATATCAACGAAACTTCATGTATAAATAATACATACACGGGGAAAATCATAATTTTTGATATGTTTGAATTGAATGAAAATATACTTGGAAACGATTTTTTTATGTATTATACATTTGTTAACAAATAAATTTTATTTGAAAATTAAGAAATTTTGTTTGGAACCCATATATTAATATATTAGAACAGAATTTATTTGCAAACTGACTTTCACAAATAAAATATGTGTTTACACACAAACAAAGTTTATTTTTAAGAAGTTTTCCAAATATATTTTCTTTGTATTTCCCATCCAGACATGTTGATACGGATGAAATCGGGGTATATTGTGCTCCGATATTTACATAATACTAGCACACGGTAAGGGAAAAAATTAAAAATTAAATTTTTAATTGCAGATATTTCGGTAACTATACGAGATAATTCTTAGGTATACACAGTTTATTTGTAGACCCCAATTAGTAGAACACCCTAGGGATGTAACGAAATTGACTTAAGCGAATGCGAATATTGAATATTTTCCATTTTTTTTACCACCTGGTACCACAAGGACAAGAATATTTTTCAAGAAGATATAACACTTTTAACAAATGAAAGCGAATACTGAAATATATTTTTGCGAAAGCGAATGCCGGAGATAAAGAAATGGGAAATTGTGGTCAAAATGCTGTATGAAATTTGAAATGAAGGCAAATAAAGTACCATTCATTCAAATAACGAATTTTTACAAAAATCTTTATTTTTATAGGGTCCAAAGGCGCTGGTGACATCTTTACAGAATATCACAGAACACCTCAAAGAAGACTCTGTAAAACATAAAATGTCCATTTCCATGTAAATTTTAACAACGAAGACAAAAAATATTTCAAGCGTCTATATCTATTGATATGTATTTTGGTCCAATTTGGGTTTCATTTCTATCTTCTCAACAGTTCACATTTCGGCAAACTGTACTATAAATGCAGATACAAATATATGCCTAACTTTGGGCCGTCCTTTGATCATCTAAATATTGAAATATTTTGTTTATATTTTGGATACAAAATACTGAATATGTCCTTAACAGATTGGCATAACCATTTGTATACCCTCACTTTAGTGATACGAGGGTATATGTATATTATTTGCTACGGAAAAAAGTGTAACACATCGAAGGAGTGACCTAAGACTCCAAGTATGTTCGGCGGATATTCGTTTTGGGTCATTTTAAGTCGAATGAGCAATGTCCGTCCGTCTGTCTGTCTGCTGGCTGGTGCGCGCGATAACTCTCGAAAGGAGTAACCGATTGACTTCAACTTTGGTATGCGGTAATATTTTTATCTATCTCCGGATGAGTTCGAAAATGGGACACTCCTTCTGGTACCTCCCACACAAAGGGTTAACATTTAGTGAAATATTGATTCTTTAATAACTTCTATACTACTTATTCGAATCTTCTGAAATTCTACACATAATATTAGTATATTAGTCGCTTTTACCTCGAGAAAAATGGTTGAAGTTTGCATGCCCTTTTTGGTACCCCCCACACAAATGGACCATTTTGCATCAAAATTTAACTGGTTATAACTGTAATACAAGTGCATAAAAATGCTTCAAATTTTCTACAGCATAATGTTTTTGTAGCGCCTATAGTCCGGTAAAAAAATGACATTATTGTACAGCCCCTTTTGGTACCTCCCACACAAACGGACCGTTTCGTACCAAAAGTAAACGGCTTGTAACTTTATGACCAAATCATACCAAAATTACATAGCTCGTAACTTTAATATACCAGAGCACATAAACGCTTATAGTTCGGCACAATGCAATGTATTTAAGAATCTATGTACTGTTTACCGAAAAATAGGTGTATTTGGAAAAACCCCTTCCGGTACCCTCCACACAAATAGACAGATTTATTAGTGTAATGTTATATATTGAATTACTCACAAAGTGAGGGTATACCTTAGTCGGTTAAATCGACTGAAACTTTCTTACTTGTTATAACCTCACTTTAGTGTGACAAGGGCTGAAATCACATTTATATCTCGTATATGATGTGAAATGGCAAATGTAAACAGAGAGCGCATGAATGATTTTGCCGCGAAAATTGTTGGTGGTTGAGTACTTGTTGGAGAAGAGTAGTGTGTTGCATGTATTCATGCGCAGCGCTGCCAGTTTAGGGGATTTATCCCCAATTTGGGGATTTTTCTTCGCGAATGGGTATATATTTTTTGGTTTGGGGATCCGGGGATTTGGCGGGGATTGCAATTTTTTATAATTACATGTCTTTATTTATGTTAAAATTTGTATTTTCTGTTAAATCTATTTTTTTAGAAAATGCGTCCGTAAAATTTTTGTCAATTGTGTGTACAAAATAGCTTGACTCGCAGTGTACTAGAGTACGACTTAAATAGACAACCTGTAATAATTGCCAATGCGTATTTCTGTAAATATTTATAAATCTTAATTGAAACCAAAAGTAGTTTATAAAACGGAAAGAATTCTTCCGAACCGACATTACGAACAATTTAAGCTAATGTTGTAGTAAAGTTTACTTGTAACAGGATTCTGCTGGTCCAACCCAATTTTAAAGAACTGGAATCGCTAGTATTAACCCTTTGATGTACTTTAAAAAAAATCAGTGTCTTATCAATTATTTAGTCCATTGGCAGAAATGATAAAACTTTTAATACCAAAAACATGTACAAAAGATTAGATGATGTAGATGAGATGAAAGATTTTGAATCAGATATATTTGATATTTGATAATTTGACAACGTACATTTTGTAGAAACAAAATGAATTTTAGTACAAATTACATTGAATTTTAAAATACATCATTCACATAACGTCGGCTTAATGCTATTTTGGTCCATACGCCATTTTTTCCTATCTCGCCTAGTTTTCGAGATATTGGTAAATTTATTTTACTCTGAATAACGGGAAATTATTTCGATATTTTTGTTCTATGTCTCAATTTTTCTACCGCCCTATATTTTTCACTCAGTATTTTACATTCTTTCGATCACAGTATGTAAATTAGTGTCCATCCATACCGACCCTTTTTGTGGTCCATGTAATACAAATACGAAAAAATATTAAAATAAAAGTGGATATGGACCAAAATGGCAAGTACAAAAATTGTTATAACTTGCTTATTTTTGGATGTACTGGCATAGAAATGCATGAGAATCATACAAACACTGTTGGGAACCCTATGAAATGAAAAGTGTGTAACTCTCCAGTCCCGTTTTTACTCAAACAATAAATTGCGTTTTTCTCCGATCATACAAAATGGCGTATGGAACAAAATAGCATTGAGCCGACGATAAGTTAAAATATTTTCTGGGGATTTTTTTGGGGATGAGAAATCTTTTTTTAGGGATTTAGGGGATAAAATATACAAATTTGGGGATTCGGCACTAAAAAAAAACTGGCAAGATAAGGTGATTTTGTTCTTTGCATATTCTTCCATACATACATACATTTATGTATGTGCGAAATAGTATAGGTATTTGTTTGTGCATAATGTAGACTCCAAATATATTTGGGAGACAATTGTCGTACTCAACTTGAATTGTGAAACAGAGTTATAAAGGAGAAATGGCGTGCTATTTCCGAATTAATATAAAACCTACTGAAATGAAGAATCGAAAATAGGTACTATACAGACGCTGTTACGAATAGTAATAAAATACTTGCAATATTAGTATTGTACGTCACAGTAGGTAAAATGACGGAAATGCCGAAGGGTTGGCAATACTTATTTGTAGCTTGCAGATAAAAAAATATATCGAGGGCTTTCCAACAGAGGAGGCACGCCTCCCTGGGTTGCGTAGAGTGCTTCTAGGGTAGGCGTGAGGATTTAGGGAGATTTTCCTAAAGGTGTAAGAATTTAGAGTAAAACAACAAAGAAAACTGGAATTTGTAAAGTGTTTTTTATAGATGCAAACTTAATAAAAATTAAAGTGTACAATGTCTGTAAAATCCTCATTTGAAAAATGTGCCTAATGTAAATGTTCAAAATATAGTTGTAGAATACCTCGATGCCTTCTCAGATATAAAGACGAATTCTTCGCAAAGTAAATTGCTCCGCAATCAATTTGTAGACATTATGATACTGCCAGATTCTATTCAGGAAGAAGCAACTGAATTAAAATGCAACTCATGTGCCACTCAGGCCAATTATGAGAACAAATTTTTTCGTCGCTTTTAAATATAAATTCAAAGTAACGGTCTTGCTTAAATATCGATAATGATCTTAGATGTGCCCGATCGAAATACATATCACCAATAAAACATCTTGTGATACATGTGTGTCAATGATTTTATTGAAAGTTGTGCTATTTTGGAAATTTATTTTTGTTTTGGACTGTTATGTTTTGTTTAAATTATTAGGATTTACACACATTTAAAATGTTTATAGAATTGCTTGCTGTCATTCAAAGCATTCAGACGTGTAAAATATCAGCTGTTTGTGAATAAGAATTATTTGCAAAAGATAAATTATAGTTTTGCCGACTATGAGTTCAAAACGCAAAATATTCTGGGGAAATAATCCCCGATATAAAAAGCAGAGACCTGTGACCAGCACCAGCAGTAATAGATATCAATCTCTATCTGATTTGGATAGCGATGGTGACGATACAAGTGTTTGCAGTGTCGGAAACATTGAAGGACGAGAAAAAATTCCTCCAATTACGGTCGATAATTGTCATAACTTTACCCAGATTATGGACCTGCTTGGGACAACCTGTAAGTATAAGCGTATGTCTATTGGGACAAAAGTACTGCCAAACACACTTGCGGAGTATGATGAAGTCATCAAGAAACTTAAGGCAAAGGAGCTAAGATTCTTCACGCATCCAGTTGTAGATACAAAGAAGTTCAAACTAATGCTTTTCGGCCTTCCGAAACTAGACATTAAAAACAATATATGATGAGTTCAAAACGGAATTCAATATTGAACCCATAACCATAAAAGAGGTCATGACGGCACGTTCTAATAAAGATGATGCCCTATATATGGTGGAATTCAACAGAAGCCAAATATCGAAAAGAGAAGTACGCAAAATAAAGGTTATATATCGTGTTGTCGTTCATTGGCGCAACCCTCTTCGGCGTGCGAAAGGCCCAACACAATGTACAAAATGTACCATGTATGGTCATGGATCAAAAAACTGTCATAGAGTGCCCATATGTCTGGGTTGTGGTGGAACTCACGATTATGCAAATTGTCAAATGAACAAATCATCTAATGCGGGACCTGTTGTATATAAATGTTTTAATTGTGTTCAAAAGAACATGTAAAACATCGAGCTGATGATCCGAAATGTCCTTCCAGACAGGAATATTTAGATGTTAGACGAAAAGTCACTAATAAACAAGCTCCAACAAGAAACCCAAGAAATGTTGTACTCTCTTCTGATGATGAGAGTTTATTCGAAGCCAGTGGTCAAACCACAAAAAATTCTTTCGCTATTCCAAATAGAAAAGATCTCAATATGTCATATGCTAAAATGACAAAATCTGGTTCACAAAATGATGAATGTGATGATTTGTCAAACGAAAAGATTCTTGAAATCTATTTTGAAGCTCTCGATGCACTACAAAGATGCAAAAACAAATATGATAAAATGCGAGTTCTTGGAATGATGTTAAAACATGTCATATAATCCCAAAACTATTTCGAGACTAAATGTCATGCACTGGAATGCAAGAGGCATAACAACTACTGCATCAGTCCTTCAATTAGAACACTTACTACACCAAAACAGAATAGACATACTTTTTATTAACGAAACATTTTTAAACAGCAGTCATAAAGTAAAAATACAAAATTATAAGGTACACAGAGAAGATCGCCCCACTCATGGAGGAGGAGTTTTAATAGCAATCCGCAATTCTATCCCTCATCATCGTATTTCAAAGTTCACGACATCTACAATAGAAAATGTTTCAATTATTATTCACATCAACAATAGCCCAGTCAGATTTACTTCTACTTACTGCCCAAAATACACATCAAGTTTTTTAGATGACGTCAAAAAAATTACATCTGGTACAGGCGAGTACATCATTTTTGGTGACTTCAATGCCCATCACTCCAGCTGGAATTGTATACAAAACAATACGGCGGGTAACAAATTGTACAATGATCAGCTTAACTCGAACTACTTCATACATTATCCTACTTCTTTCACGCGATTTGGAGAAAATTCCACTCCCACACAGCCATCGGTTGTCGACATTGTCCTTTACAATTCCTCTTTATATATTTCACCAATTGAGACCCCTCGGTATATCACCTGCTTGGCAGAAAAAACTCTCGAAAACAACACTATCGTTAATCGGCCAAAGAAACCAATTTAGACGAAAATTACAAAGAACCAACAATATTTCTGAAAGAATTACTATCACATGCATTTTAAAACAGCTGAGAACTTTGATAGATCAACACGTGTTAAATGACAGAAATAACAGCTGGTCCAAATTTATCCAAGGGTTGCCACCTGGAAGCAAAAAGTTCTGGAAGTTGACAAAAGCAATGAGAGGAAGTAAACCGCAAATGGAACGTTTGACGGTAGATGGCGCTGATATTTACGATTGTAATGAAAAGGCTAATATAATTGCAGATTTCTTTGAAAAAAATCATAAAACTACACTTAATATGCAATCAAAAATTGAAAATAAGGTAAAAACACACGATCAATGGTTGCTACGTCAATATATCACAAACGATGTAAACTTGACAACCAAAAATGAAATAAAATTCTTTACGGAAAATCTTCGGAATTCGAAAGCCCCCGGAATTGATGGTATAAAACCAATTATGTTGAAGAATCTTCCCGACAGTTTTTTTATTTCAGTCACAAATACTTTTAATTGGTGCCTTAAAAATGGATACTTCCCAGATTTATTTAAAAAGGCAAAGGTTATACCCATTTTAAAACCCGGAAAGGAAATAAGATCACCAAAAAGTTACCAAACAATCAGCATGTTAAATTGCCTTGACAAAATCTTCGAAAAAGTAGTATTACATAGAATTACAGAATTTACAGATTGTAATAATTTATTGAAGAAAGAACAGTTTGGATTTAGAAAGGAGCATTCAACTGTACACCAAGTAAAAAGAATTACTAATTTTATCGAAGACAATAAACGGAAAAGGAGAAGTACTGGAATTGTGTTTTTGGATATAGAAAAAGCTTTTGACACAGTTTGGCATCGCGGTCTGGTTTTCAAATTAAGCACGATGGGATTTCCCATATATCTGCAGAAAATTATAAAAAGCTTTTTAACAAATAGAACAATGGTGGTTGCTGTTAATAAAGGCAAATCAACGGAAAGATTAATCCAAGCTGGGGTACCTCAAGGATCCGTTTTATCTCCAATATTGTTCTCACTGTATACCTCAGATTTTAAGGTTCTGAAAGAGCAAAACACTGCACTGTACGCCGATGACACAGCAATAATAACTAGTGGAAAATTGTCAAATGCAATCATTAAGAACATGAAGAAATCTCTGCTACATGCAGAAAAATACTTTACAAAATGGAAAATAAAAATCAAAGAAGAAAAAACCCAGGCAATTATTTTCCCATTTAACAAATCTCCGAAAAGAATTCCTACAATTTCTTTGAATATTCATGGGACTGAAATACCGCTTCAATTAGATAAAAAAAATCACCTTTAAAGATCACATCTTTAAAACATGTGAAAAGGCTGTAAGATGCGGAAGAGCACTTTTTATAGGAAGTCAAAGCTAAATTTGAAAAACAAACTGCTTTTATACAAAATGTGTATACGACCCATAATGACATACGGATGTCAAGTCTGGTATATGAAAGCTGCTAATACCTACCGCAAAAAACTCCAAATAATTCAAAATAAGAATTTAAAAATAATATTCAATTTACCAATACGCTACTCAACTTTTCAACTGCACAGAAAATACAACGGGGATACATTTAATATGGTCATACAGAATTTAAACAAAAGCTTTGAAGATCGAAACAGATTTTCTAACTATGATTTAATAAGAAATTTACAGATGTAACTATCTTCCAAATCTTCGCCACGAAGATGAAAGAAGTTGTTACTATCAATATTTCTTTACACATAAAATAGGGTTTTTACTATCTTTTTTGCCTAAAATGTAACATAACTATAAACGACTTCTCTAAGAAAAATAAGATATAATTTGTTGCAATACTTTTAGTAAAATCTCAAGCAATGTAAATATTAAAATTTATTTTAAAATTGTATTGATGATTGTACAAATATAATAAAAAAAAATGTTTATAGGATGTTTTTTGAAAATATTGCAAAATATTTTTTGCACCAAAGTATGAGGGCTACAAAATATGATCCAAGCTCGATAAATTAAAGGTACACAAATGCTGAAAAATCATTTTCAAGTAGAAACGGAATTTTAGTAACTGTCGTTAAAACAATTCGAAAAAATGTAATTTTTTCCAAAAAAAAACATAAATATAAAAAAAATGGGAAAAAGATTTTTTGTTCCATTTTTTAAAGCTAGCATCCCAACGAAGGAAAGAATGTATTATTGCAAAAAGTCTATGGATAAATGTATAAATTATGATCCATACTGTCAAAATTGGGAAATTCAAAAAAATAATTTATCTTATTTTTTATTTTGGCAATATTATTTGCGAAGTACCAAAAGGACGTGGCAACAACGCCCATTTTCTAATATATACGTACTAAGTGTTTGTATGTGCAGGAATCGAAGCTATAAGTCATTAACTTGTTGTGCATTTGTATGTGAGGTACCAAAAGGGGGCGTGACAATAACGTCTTTTTTTCACGGGACTGTATGTACTATAAAAGCATTACACTTCACAAAATGTCAAGTATTTGTATGGACTGCAACCAAAGTTATAAGCCGTTAACTTTTTCTGTAAAATGGTCCATTTGTATGGGAGGTACCAAAAGGGTCGTGGCAACTTCTCCTATTTTTCTCAAGATGATAGCGACCAAGAAACTAATCGATGGCTTATATCCTAAATGGGCTATATTCAAAAATCCATTTTTTTCAGGAGAGCAAAAATAATGTTGACTTTTATTATTTCGCGATAATTTTTATATAGTATGAATTATGTATACGAACCTTCAAATTCTTAATTCATATCATATTTAATTTATAGCGAAATAATAAAATTAACCAGATTTTTTGCTAGATTTTTAATATAGCCCATTTGGAATATAAGCCATCGTAATACTATGTGTGGGATTGTGAAAGATATTTTGTATACAAGTTATGAAATAACCTACAAACCAGGCAGACACACGGACAATGCTAAAATTACTTGTAATGGCCCAAATATACATATTGAAATATATATTGAAATTCTCGTATTTCTACCAAATATATATATTAGGGCGGGTTGATTTGTATGGATGAAAAAAAAATTAAAAATCGTATAGCAAAACCGTAATCTACATTAAATTCTAAGAAAATGCTCCGAAGAAACCATTGGTCTAAAATCAAAACCTAATCCTCGCCTCTCGACTTGAAAATTTTTTTCCTCTTCTTTCGCTTAAATTATTTTCTTTTCGAAGATGGGCCATATTGGTTCACTCCTTCTAGTACCTCCCCCACAAAGTGTTAATATTAAGTGAATTATTGATTATTTAATAACTTCTACTTATTTGAATCCTCTGAAATTCTCCACATAATATTATTTTATTAGTCACTATGACCTCAAGAAAAATGGGCGAAGTTACCGCGCCCCTTTTGGTACCTTCCACACAAATGGACCATTTTGCTCCAAAAGTTAACAGCTTATAACTTGAATACCTACGCACAAAAAAACGTGGAATTTTGTACAGTGTAATGGTTTCATAGTACCTACAATCCAGTGAAAAATGGGCGAAGTTGCCACGCTTCTTTTGGTACCTCTCACACAAAATGGTCAAATCATACCACAATTGAATATACCATAACTTTAATATACCATAGCATATAAACGCTTACAATTCGATACAGTGCAATATATTTGAAGTTTACTGTTTAGCGAAAAATAGGAGTATTTGTTTCATACCTTAGTCGGTTTACCCGACTGAAACTTTCTTACTTGTTATATTATAGTTTATGCAATACAGGTTTTGTCTTGAGACTAATCAAAATATTCAATTATCAAAAAAGCAGTTGAACCCCAATTTGCATCTCCTAGGATTTGCGTTCTATATAAAAATAGTTAGAACACGTTTCACGTTTTTATTTGCATTATAAAATAAGAATTGTTTATCGAAACAAAAGAAGGTTATTTTATAAATACTGAAAACAATTTTTTAGTGCATTTTTTTTTTGTATTTCCAATCTTTTTTTATTAAATTATGAAGGAAATTTTTTATCTATGTTCCTTATGAAAATATTAAATATAGAATTATATACAAACTTTTTTACTTGGGTGAATATTTTTTTAGTGAAAATAAATTTTGAGTATAGAAAAGATATAAAGTGCAAAAGAACTACCTTACTAAACAATTTTATTCAGAAAATTCGATTCCTTTTTGGAAAAATGCTATTTTTTCTAACATTTATTTTTTTTTGGCAAAGGTGGGCATGTACATTTTCAAGTCGAGAGGCGCGAATTAGAATTTTATTTTAGATACATGGTTTATTCGGAGAATTTTCTTAGAATTTTATGTAGTTTAAGTTTTTGCTATACGATTTAAAAAAAAAGAAAATCAACCCGCCCTAATATATATATATATAATTTCTACATTTATCCATAGATTTTATTCCAATAGGTTTTCTTCGTTAGGAAGCTAGCTTTAAAGAAACGATTAAAAAAAACAGAATTTTGTTTATTAGTTTCTAATATGGTCAAAATACTAATGGCAACTTTAAAGAAAATAAAAATTAAGTAACAAAATTTACCATGCAATTTTTGTTAATTTTTTTCATATTTAGGTCACCTTATTACACACAGCCCTTCGACAAACTTTTTCTCAAGTAGTGTTATATAGATGGGAAAAAAGGAACGTTTGATCAAAATTCAACACCCTCCGACTCTGAGAGTCCTTTGCCGATCTCGTTGAAATGTTGTTTCATAACTACTATCCAAGTGGACTAAACTTGGTACAAGTTTCATCCTGATCAGAAGTCCTCAGTTTCAAAAGTGTAATAGTATACGGGTCAGCATAATTAATAGCGACCTATGCAGTTTTTTTTTGGCTAAAATGTTTATAAGCAAATACAAATAGGTAAAACAAGATCTCCCTAACTTTTCAAAAAATTTTATGGGTATTTTAATTTTTGAAAAAATGAGATTTTGTTTATTACGAAATTTTAACCGATTTTTGCAAAGTTTACATTGTTTTAAAGAAGACACTTGCGCCGTTTTTTGCAAAAAAAATTTGTTTGGATTTTTTTTTTTAAATTGTTTACGAAAGTTGTTTTTGAAAAAATCTTTGTAGAAAAAATTGCTTCTTCACAAATCCAGAACAGTAAAAATTTTATGGGAGACTCAATATTTGTAAAAGTTATGGACGAAATACCAAGACTAGTGTGACAATTTTCGTCTGTTGTGCAAAACACTGCACAGTGTTACGAATTCAAAAGGGGAAATAATTCGACCGTTTCTCAACCAAACAACCGATTGCGGTATATGAAGAGATGTTGGAGAAGTTAAGTTTTATATTTGGGCCCCCTATGTCAGACAGGGGCGGAGCTAGAGCGCCTAAAAGTTGGACACATCGGCTGAAGAAAATGTTCAAGCGCGCGTAACTCGTGTTTCTCTTCCTATTTATTGTGTGTGTTCTACTAACTGAGGTCTACAAAAAATTTTTTTGCATCTAAGAATTATCTCATATAGTTACCGAGATATCTGCAATTGAAAATTGAGTTTTTCATTTTTTCCCTTACCATGTGCTAGTATTTTGTAAATATCGGAGCACAATATGCACTGATTTCAGCCGTATCAACATATCTGGATGTGCAATAAAATTTCCTATATGACGAAAAAAATTGGTTCGATAGTCATAGATAGTGAGGATATATATACAGTACATAAGTTATGACCACTTGAAATTATATATATTTATACTTTTTTCCTAATAAAATTTACAAAAATCTGATTTTTTTAAAATAACTTCAAGTCGTCATAACTCATGTACTATTGGGTATATCTATCTTCACTATGTATGACTATCTTCATTAATACATTGACTTTCCTCATTAATACATTGTGTTATTTTAAGAATGTAGTGAAATTAGTAGCAGTTTTATACGAATTTCTTCGAATTTATTCTTCTTTAAAAATTAATATTAATCAAAAATACTCAATGCATGACCAGCACTTACGATAGATTTAAAAAACCATTTGATTGCCATAAAAGTGTATTGTGCACGCTGCAAAAAAATCGCTTCTGTAGTATATTGTCCCAAACATATTCGGCTTGAAACATATAAATGTTTAGGGTACTCTCTAAACATATAATACTGGGTACACACATAATGTATATATTTGGGAAAATTTTATTCTAAACAAATCTTTGTTTGCACCCCAATATGTTTTTATTTGGGACTATGATTTCCGAAACAAATATATATTTGCACTTAAGAATTCAGAAAATACGTTAGTTGTGTAAAATTTTTTTACTAATTCAATGTTATTTTTTTGTAATTTTTAATGTTCGTAAAAATACAAATAAAAATAAATGAAATGGTATAATCATGGATCAATATAAATTACTTGAAGGGTTGACAAAACATGATGACTTGGAATACTAACTCAGAAATTTTAAATTATTGATTTAAAAAGAAGTTAATGCTACATATGGTATTGTAACTTGAAGGTACAATTCCTAAGGAAAAATTTAAACTGAAATTCTAAGAAGGCAGCCAAAGTTTTGATAATCTATTTTTAAATAAAATATATTTGGAGAAATTCCTAAACAATAATTTTATTTGTACTTGAACACATACTATATTTGAGAAATTTAGTTTGCAAATATAATTTGTTGTAATATATTAATATATGCGTTCCAAATATATTTTATTGATTTTCAAATAAAATTAATTTGCTAAGAAATATATAATATTTATGTTCCAAATATATTTTCTTTCGATTCAAACATATCAAAAAGCGCGATTTTGCCCCGTGTGGGGACCTATAGTGATTTTTTACAAATAATATTTTTGTCGAATACATCACCCAAAAAATCTATCGAGTTCTACGACTTTTGATATATCATTATTTTTGGAGTGGGATTTTCAGTGGTAAGGGGGTGAACGGGGGTGTCGGGTGATTTGGGAGAAATACTTCTTGAAGTGTCACTATTCTTTCGTTCTTTGACATGAAACTTCCATTCCGGAACTTTTTATACTAAAAATTTTCCTGAATTTACTAACCCTTCTTACACCCAGCAAACTTTCTGGATAAATACGATATACTTAAAAGTATTGTGGGGACCTTTATTTATTTTTTACAAGAAATATTTTTGTCGAATACATTACCCAAAAAATCCATCGATTTATATGGCTTTTGATATATTATTATTTTTGAAGGGGGGTTTTCTGGGGCAAGGTGATGCGAGGGGTAATCGCTCGTTTTGGGAGAAATATAGCGTGATCCATTTCGAGGTTCCCCACTTTTTTAAAGAAAAAAACACAGAAAATTCAAATTAAATGGGGAATATTTTTTATCATTTAAAAGAACATTCATTGGCATTTATTTTTTTGAAGATTATGTCTATCAAATGTTGGCCGCGGCTACGTCTCAGATGGCCCATCCGTTGAGTCCAATTTTCGATGACTCAGGTTGTTCAAGAGTAGGTCTTTCCAAGATGAAATGCCAAACAATACATAACAAAAATAACATGACAGCATGACACGACTCACACGTTATCTGTCAAAAAAAGGCTATTGAAAAAAGTATCTCTACTTGGATCATCCGTTATAACATTACATTAGTTAACCTGTCAATTTGTTTTCAAAACGTTGTAAACGTTGTTTAGGCGTAAGTCTTTCCATGATGAAATGCCAAGCAATACTTAACAAAAATAACATGACAGCATGACACGACTCACACGTAATCTGTCAAAAAAGGCTATTGAAAAAAGTATCTCTACTTGGATCACCCTATACTTCTTGAAGTGTCTCCTTTATTTTGTTATTTGATATTGAACCTCTATTTCGAAATTTTCTATACTAAATATGTGTTTGAATTTACTAACCACTTTGTTTACCCAGAAAACGTTGTGGTTACATATCTCGAAACCCCGATGTAACAGGAAAAAACTGATAATGGAATTCCAATTAGCGTGTCGAAATTTGCGGGGAAAGTTGTTTTCATTGAGGATACGTTTTTAAAGTGAATTTTGCACACACACAGTGTTATTATACCTGAGAATATGACTATCATTCCCCATTACTAAATTTGCATCACCTTAATTCATATTTTATGTCATCTTTGTTTTTTTGTGGCATTTTTGGGATATTTTTTTTATACATTCTTCACATATTCTTAACCACATGTTATAAAACTCCCACAACTATCGTTTTAATATCATCTCTTTGTTTTGCGTTTTATTTTCGAACATTTTAAACGATTATTTTAAGGCCATATTTCATCAACATCTGTTGTCACCTGTATTCTCTGTCCAGAGTGAGAATCAGAGTTCAGCGTCAGCACTCTTTATGTCATCCATATCCAACAACAACAAGCGACAACATAAGTGGTAATAACAAAAGTGACCATATTCGGGAGCCCATATTGGAATATATTTTCCATTGTGAAAAGTCATATGCAAAAAAAGAATTATCCATACCATAGAGAACAGGCGTTTTGAACATGAGCGGAACAACAAGAAGTTTCGTGAGGGGCCAGCGAAGAAACAAGGAGGACAATTTCAGTAGAGTAAACCGACTGAAATAAATCCTCACTTTCAGGGAAATATGTATGTATATGTATGTAATATATTCCCCCTTTTGGACGTCAAAAGGGGGAAAAGGAGTACCACTACAAATGTTAGGAATCTTAAAACTTGATGTTATGTTAGCTCTTGAGACATAAGCTAAGCATAATAAGAAGATTTCAGAAATAAGAAATTTTCTGAAATAATATATGTATGTACATTAGGGCGGGTTGATTTTTTTTTCTTTTAAATCGTATAGCAAAAACGTAAACTACATAAGATTCTAAGAAAATTCCCCGAAGAAACCATGTACCTAAAATAAAATCCTAATCCGCGCCTCTCAACTTGAAAATTTATATGCCCACCTTTGCCACAAAAAAATAAATGATAGAAAAAAAGGCCTTTTCCAAAAAAAAAATCGAATTTCTGAATAAAATTGTTTAGTAAGGCAGTTCTTTTTCACTTTATATTTTTTCTAAACCCAAAATTTTTTTTCATTAAAAAAAATATTCACCCAAGGAAAAAAGTTTGTATATAATTTTATATTTAATATTTTTATAAGGAACATAGATAAAAAAATTTTCTTTCATAATTTAATAAAAAAGATTGGAAATACAAAAAAAACAAGTAAGAAAGTTTCAGTCGGGTAAACCGACTAAGGTATACCCTCACTTTGTGAGTAATGTAATATTGAATATTACACAAATTATTCTGTCAATTTTTGTGGGAGGTACCAGAAGGGGTTTAAGAAATACACCTATATTTCGCTGAACAGTAGATACTTTAAATACATTGCACTGTGCCGAATTGTAACCGTTTATATGTACTGGTATATTAACGTTGATATATTAAATTGTGGTATAATTTGGCCATTTTGTGTGGGAGGTACAAAAAGGGACGTGGTGATAACGCTCATTTTTCACTGGACTATAGGCATTATAAAAGCATTACACTGTACAAAATTTCAAGTAATTGTATACACTGATATTAATGTTATAAACTGTTAACTTTTGGTGCAAAATGATACCTTTGTGGGAGAGGTACCAAAAGGGGCGTGACAATAACGCCCATTTTTCAATGGACTGTAGGCACTATAAAAACATTACGCTGTACAAAATTTCAAGTATTTTTATACACTGGTATTAATGTTATAAGCTGTTAACTTTTGGTGCAAAATGGTGCATTTGTGTGGGAGGTACCAAAAGGGGCGCGGCAATAACGCACATTTTTCACTGGACTGTAGGCACTATAAAAGCATTAATTACACTGTACAAAATTTCAAGTATTTCTAAACACTGGTATTAATGTTATAAGCTTTTAACTTTTAGTGCAAAATGGTGCATTTGTGTGGGAGGTACCAAAAGGGGCGTGGCAATTTCGCCCATTTTCCTCGAGTTGATAGCGACTAACAAACTAATACTATGTGTGGAATTTCCGAAGATTCGAATACGTATAATATCAGTTATTAAAGAATCAATATTTCACAACATTTTAACCCTCTGTGGGGGAGGTACCAGAAGGAGTGGGCCAATATGGCCCATCTTCGAACTTAGCCGGAGATAGAAAAAAATATTACCACATACGAAATTTGAAGTCACTTACTCCTTTCGAGAGTTATCGTGCGCACCAGCCAGCAGACAGACAGACAGACGGACGGACATTGCTCATTCGACTTAAAATGACCCAAAACGGATTTCCGCCGAACATACTTGGGGTCTTACGTCACTC
This sequence comes from Eudasyphora cyanicolor, assembly GCA_963930755.1. Taxonomy (NCBI): domain Eukaryota; kingdom Metazoa; phylum Arthropoda; class Insecta; order Diptera; family Muscidae; genus Eudasyphora; species Eudasyphora cyanicolor. Next base: position 207,266,788 of record OZ005737.1, on the reverse strand, counting down.
CTTTGATGAGTTACACTTTTTTCCGTAGCAAATGATATATACCCTCGTCACACTAAAGTGAGGGTATAAATATTGCACTCATGCTATAAAATAACTACTGAATATTTTCTCAAATTGTTTTTTTATTTGAAAGTACAATCCTTCTTGTTAATAATGGAAAATAATTTCATTCAAATGGCTGCCTCGGCTGGCCATGCAGTAGCCTACACGATCGGTCCAATTTTTAAGCACATTATCGATTGTGTGCAGCTGTATTTCACCAATGGCTTCACGAATATTGTCCTTTAAAGCGTCAATTGTCTCTGGCTTGTCGGCGTAACACTTATCTTTGAGGGCACCCCACAAATAATAGTCCAACGGTGTCAAATCGCAGCTCCGAGGTGGCCAAACGACATCAGCTCTGCGGCTGATAATGCGATCTTCAAAAACAGGGCGCAAAACATCGAGTGTAGCTTCGGCTGTGTGGCACGTAGCGCCGTCCTGTTGAAACCAAATGTTGCCAATATCCTCCTCTTCAATTTTTGTGAACAAAAATTCGTTCAACATGGCCCGATAACGATCGCCATTGACTGTAACGGCCACTCCTTGCCCATTTTCGAAGAAAAATGGCCCAATTATGCCTCTGGACCAACATCCGCACCAAACAGTGACTTTTGGGTGTATCGGCTTTTCAATGTATGCGTGCGGGTTTTCTGTGCCCCAAATGCGACAATTTTGCTTGTTTACATACCCGCCAAGATCAAAATGAAAAAATCAAATGAAAATAAAAAATGAAAAAAAAATTGAAAATCAAAGTTTTCAAAGTACTGTCGCAATATTTCACAGCGTTGTTCAAGCGTATACACAACCATATTCGTTCAGCGGAAGGATAAAACTAATTATCTGTCAAATCAGACATGAGCTAAGTGTTACTATTCACGAAATAAGCACTAGTTGAAAAAAAAACGTTAGATGGCGGACCCTTTAGAACGCAAATCAGAGGAGATGCAAATTGGGGTTTAACTGTTTTTTTGATAATTGAATATTTTGATTATTCTCAAGACAAAACCTGTATTGCATAAACTATAATGTAACAAGTAAGAAATTTTCAGTCGGGTAAACCGACTAAGGTATACCTCACTTTGTGAGTACTGTAATATGAAATACACGAATTAATCTGTCAATTTGTATAGGAGATACAGAGGGGGATTAACAAATACTCCTATTTTTCGCTAAACAGTAAACTTCAAATATATTGCACTGTATCGAATTGTAAGCGTTTATATGCACTGGTTAAATTGAATAGATCATAACTTTAATATTATGATCTATTAAATTTTGGTATGATTTGGCCATTTTGTGTGGGGGGTACCAAAAGGGGCGTGGCAACTTCGGTCATTTTTCACTGGATTGTAGGTACTTAGAAACTATTACACTGTACAACATTTCAAGTCTTTTTGTGCATAGGTATTGAAGTTATAAGCTGTTAAATTTTGGAGCAAAATGGTCCATTTGTGTGGAAAGTACCAAAAGGGGCGCGGTAACTTCGCCTATTTTTCTTGAGGTGATAGTGACTAATAAAATAATTTTATGTGTAGAATTTCAGAGGATTCAAATAAGTAATATAGAAGTTATTAAATAATCAATAATTCACTTAATATTAACACTTTGTGGGGGAGGTACTAGAAGGAGAACACCAATTTGGCCCATCTTCGAACTTAGCCGGAGAAAGAAAAAAATATTACCACATACACAGAGCCGAAAATACAATGATTTTTTTAACCATGTGTCTGGTTAAATTTTTCATGGTAAATGTTTGATTACGAAGACAAAAATAACCTTATATAAGTTCAAATGTACATGAAAAATGTTTAAGTTAACATTATATATGGTTGGTTTTTTTGAAAGAGAGGCAGAAAAATGTGCGAGATAAGCAACAACTCGGCTCTGTTGTGGTCGACGTTTTTCAACCAGGGATGGAAAAGTCAGTACTTTAGTACTTTTTTCAGTACTTTTCCACTTCCAAAAGTACCGAAGTACCCCCACGGTTATTTTAGTACCATTTTATTCTATCTATTATAAATTTAGAGACAGGGAGGCAATTCTACAAAGATTTGATTTGAGAAAGAGATTTGTAATTAGCAAATGGGTTCGTATTTTCACATTATTACGTACTCCCCAGTTTTCTAATATTTTTATTTTTGTTTTCTTGATTGGGGCGTAATTTCTAAGACACTTTTTGTATCGAAAATGATCCCAAATTTGGGGCGCCCTTTATTTTCAATTTATGTTGCATTTTCCCGGAGGCCAACTTTCGACCGCCATATTTTTCATTGATGAAATATAGATTCTATAGAACTAAAGGGCCAAATCGTACGAAACATATATATGGGAGCTATAGCTAAATCTTAACCGATTTTCTTCAAATTCGGTAGTGTTGGTTCATGGATCAAGAAAATCTACCATTCTAAATTTCAAAACGATTGGATGTAAAATACAGCTTTTATAGGACTAAAGGGCCAAATCGGATGAAACATATATATGGGAGCTATAGCTAAATCTTAACCGATTTTCTTCTTCTTGGTTCATAGATCAAGAAACTCTACCATTCTAAATTTCAAAATGATTGGATGTAAAATACAGCTTCTACAGGACTAAAGGGCCAAATCGGACGAAACATGTATATGGGAGCTATAGCTAAATCTTAACCGATTTTCTTCAAATTCGGCAATGTTGGTTCATGGATCAAGAAACTCTACCATTCTAAATTTCAAAACGATTGGATGTAAAATACAGCTTTTATAGGACTAAATGGCCAAATCGGACGAAACATATATATGGGAGCTATAGCTATATCTTAACCGATTTTCTGCAAATTCGGTAGTGTTGGTTCATGGATCAAGAAACTCTACGATTCTAAATTTCAAAATGATTGGATGTAAAATACAGCTTCTACAGGACTAAAGAGCAAAATCGGACGAAACATATATATTGGAGCTATAGCTAAATCCTAACCGATTTTCTTCAAATTCGGCAATGTTGGTTCATGGATCAAGAAACTCTAACATTCTAAATTTCAAAACGATTGGATGTAAAATACAGCTTCTATAGGACTAAAGGGCCAAATCGGACGAAAGATATATATGGGAGCTATATCTAAATTTGAACCGATTTCAACCAAATTCAATAGCGATCTTAACAGCCGCGAAATACTCTAAACTGCAAAATTTCAGAACGATCGGAGTGAAATTGCGACCTGTAGTCGACGAACAACTTTACATGGACAGACGGACGTACGGACGGACGGACGGACGGACGGACGGACATCGTTAAATCGACTCAGCTAGTGATTCTGAGTCGATCGGTATACTTTAAGGTGGGTCTAGCTGTGTTCTTTTCAGGTGTTACAAACATCTGCCGTGAAACAAACTTATAATGCCCTGTACCACAGTGTGTTGTAGGGTATAAATACCTTTTCAGTCTAAAAAGTACCATTTTAGTACTTTTTGAGAAATTGAATTTTCCATCCCTGTTTTCAACTGCTTTGTGTTAGACGAAGTTGAGTATTAAGTTAAACGAAGTTGAAACGAATGCGACTGTCGTCATAAGAGAATTTATCTCGCTCATTCAAAACACCACCAAATGCCAGCTTCGGTGCTTGATCGAGTGCGGGAGTTCAGTTGGTGTTGAATAGTCGATGGGACTAGTGCTGTTGTCGGAAGCTGTTGGTATAGAGGTAAGTAGTAAAACATTTTGTAAAGAACTACATTCATAAGTATGTATGTACATATGTGTATTTAAAAAGTGAAATAATAAAATATGTGTGTTAAAAATGTTAATAGTGTTTTGTGCCTGTTTAATTATAGTAAAGGCGAATGTAATATTAATATTATTTTTTGTGATTATGCCATTAAAATTGTGAAATTCAGTGGTTAAGAGTGGAAAAAAATATGTACACGCTGTCGCATTAACTGAGCATGAAAAAATAACCAACAACAATGTATGTACGTAAGTATATGCAGCAGCAAGCAAACATACGGAGAGAAGTGATGGGTATGTGTTCATCTTGTCTTTTCGTTTGAACACTTGTGGCTGCTACGCCGTACATACATACGTTAGTTTTTTTTGTTGTGCGATGTTGATACTGTTAAATGTACATACATACATATGTTGTTAGAAGTGCTTTCGTAATACCTACATACATACATATAAACGATGTTTTTGTGTTTTTCTTTTCAGTTGTTTCTTTTTCTGTGGCTTGCGGCTGCTTGTGCTGGGAGTCCGGCCTTGAATCTGTTGGTAAGTTGTGCCAATACTAGAAACTGTTGATAAGCTGTACCAATACTAGTTGTAGTGTGCGAAGTAATTACAGGAAAAGTTGTATGCATGCATACATTTGTTTTTTATACCCTCATTTTAGTAATACGAGGGTATATATCATTTGCAACGGGCCAAAAGTGTAACACATTGAAGGAGTGATCTAAGACCCTAAGCATGTTCAGCGCATATTAGTTTTGGGTCATTTTAAGTCGAATGAAATATGTCCGTCCGTCTGCCTGCTGGCTAGTGCGCACGATAACTCTCGAAAAGAGTAACCGATTCACTTCAAATTTGGTATACGGTAATATTTTTTTCTATCTCCGGTTAAGTTCAAAGATGGGCCATATTGGTCCATTCCTTCTGGTACCTCCCACACAAATGGTTAACATTTAGTGAAATATTGATTCTTTAATAACAACTATACCTTGGTCGGTTTACCCGACTGAAACTTTCTTACTTGTTTTTAATATACAATTCAGTGCACTTCCTTGAAGTATCATCCATTGACTTACCCAATCCTTGATTTTTATATCTATTCCGATTATGATTTTGGTGGGACATCGGCTTTCTATCAGATTGCCTTTGTTATTAATCTCCTCTCTCCTATAAGTTTGCCGTAAGATCGGACTAAGCTCAGTACCCCAAACTAAGTGCCTAACCGTCCTGGGCCCTTAATAATCGAAAGATTCAGGGAGTTTACGTGGACGGCACCTTTTGAGCGGGGACTGATCACATGTTGGCCAAGCACAGAAACGTAGGCACTTAACTTATAGTCACAGAGCAGATTTTTCCATCAGATCAGTTCATCGGTAAATGCTTATGCTCTTTGAAGTACAGAATTTAGGTAAAAAGTCAAAAGATCTTCTTAGAATTGCACCCTTTTTTACATTTATACTTACATTTTCTAACCTTTTTGTTTTTTTCTTTTCAGGTGTTTCTTATACATACATATATATTAACATATATTTTGTAAATAAAATAAAAAATAAAAATGCGAAAGTTAAATTTTTCTTGTTTTATTTAATATAAATATTAAAAATTATTGAAACAACTATGTTTCTGGTTACGTGAAGTAACCACTAAATAGTTAAATTAACAATAAAAAAGGTTTCAATAACAATCTTCATAGTTAATAATATTAACAATTTCATTGTTAAATTGAACATGCATTGTTTCAATAAATTAACTATAAAATGTTAATATTAACAATTTTCATGGTTAAAAAATTCAAAAATGCATTGTTAATGTAACAATTATTATTATAATATTAACAATTTTCATGGTTAAAAAATTCAACCATGGAATAGTTAAATTAAATATTATTATTGTTAAATACCAGTCAACAAGAAAATGTTCAAATTAACCTTATATAACGTAGACTCCAAATCATGTTTATTTATGGTTAAGTTAACCTTATATAAGGTTAATTTTTGGCTCAGTGTACCAAATTAGAAGTCAATCGGTTACTCCTTTCGAGAGTTATCGTGCGCACCAGCTAAGCAGAAAGTCAGACAGACGGAAGGACATTGCTCATTCGACTAAAAGCTATCTACATATAACGGATAACCGTATCACTAAAGTGAGGCTAAAAAACATAATATATTTCAAAAAAAGAAAATAATTTTAGCGAAAGAAGAGGAAACAAATTTTCAAGTGGAGAGGCGCGGATTAGGTTTTGATTTTAGACCCATGGTTTCTTCGGACAATTTTCTTAGAATTTAATGTAGATTACGTTTTTGCTATACGATTTTTATTTTTTTTTTCATCCATACAAATCAACCCGCCCTAATGTACATATTTTCCGAAATTTTAAGTAAGTAAAATGTCGTTAAAGAAGAAATGGATTGACGGTCTAAAGCAAATGTTTATAGATAAGATATTATAATGTCGCATTTTCCAATTCCTAAATTCTGGTATTCTATTGTTGGGACCGTCCTCGTACATTAATTTCCTGTAGATTTAGACAAAAAAGGGTGGTCCAACCAAAACGAAGGATGTTAATTGTATGTATGTATATAAAACAAAAATTTTTCAGAGAATTATCTTAATATTTTTTTATGATAGAAAACAAAATATGGGCCAATTGCAAAAAGCTTCACGTTAAGGTGTGACTCACAATGAACATAGTACATTAAGGTTGGACCACCCTTGAGAATTCACACAGGAATACTAAAGTTACACGTATTTTAAAACAATATTTTGAGGTCATGTATCACCTTTCCTGTTTGGTAATAAAACTCCTTTTCCATTTAAAACTTAGGCTGGACCATATATCTTTCCAAACTTAGAGCATTGAGCCGACTGCTTAAGAAACTATAAATTTAATTCCAATTCTTCGAAATTTTCAAAGTGTGCTTAGATTAGCCAAAAAAAAAACATCCAAAATTCTCTTGAACCCCTTCACTAAGCTACGCTCAGTGTCAACAGACTCCTCAAAAATAAATAAATCCATAAAATATCTCCAATGGATTCTTGTGTTCATAACCTGCCTCGTCCGTAGGTTGGTCGATGGCGGAGCGTTCTTCTGCTGTCTGTAATCGAGCAGGACACCCATATAACAGTAAATCATTTGAATTTTTAAGAGCATAATGTGTGGTCGGTCCATTGTCACCCGCAGCAATGCCAGTCAACCAACCAACAGTGGCAGTACCACACCAGGAGCAGCAGCAGCAGCAGCAGCAGTTGCAAACAACCAACACCGAATCATAATTTTTTTGTACATTCTTTTCAACAGATTTTTTATTTCCAGTTTCTTTTTTTGTTGCACTCGTCAAGAATTGAACAAAAGTGGCAATCTATGAGTACACGAGTCCAACAATGGAACTAAAGTGGCAGTAGCAACACAAGGAACGCCTTTTTTTAACGAACATGTTCTTACCTTCTACATCAAACACAAACGCTCCCTAACAATAGAACAACTTCAGACAATGCCAGTGAACATTGAAGGCAGCCATTCGGCCTGTTTCCGTTCCTGCTCCCCAAGTTCTTTAGATCCTCTCCATCTATTTGATTCTTTGAAAGAATTACAAACATTATTTATAATAATAACGGTGAAATATTATAATCATATGCAGTAAATTTGTTAATAGCATCGAATGTATCATACTGCACATACGATTATTCTATACTCAGATAGTCGTATTGGTACTCTCAACTCCATCTACCGGACTATGTACGGGTATCTCGACTGTTCTGCAGTTGAGGTACAGGAGTATCAGAATACATTTGATGTGAACAACAGTACTGGCATACAATATTAGAGACACGTTGGAATGACATACAATGTTAAAACCAAAAATTTTGGTATAACTAGTAATGAAGGGCAAAAGTCGGCGGAGCAGACAATATAGGATACCTACCTGTACCACCCTATCAGAGCAGAATAAGAATAAATATTGTTATGTTCTGCACAAAAATGTGTATCTTATAGCATTTAGATTCAAAATCTGTATAAACCAAAAGTGGGGGATAGATCTAAATCTGAACAGATTTACTTGAAATTAGACGTTGTTAATTTTTGGTTCAATAAACTGAATAAACTTCTTACAAATATCTGTTGAGAAATATGGATTTTATAGCGCTTAGATGCAAAATCGAGATATGTGTATAATTGAGGGGCTATATCAAAATCTAAACTGATTTTCTTCTACACTGTCAAATTCAATAATTAACGGATTTAAATCCTTTACAACAATAACAATGAACCCGTTTTTGAAACTGCTGAAAATAAAAACATTTTGAAAGAATTCATTAAAAATGTTTAATGATGCCAGCAGATCAGATTACGACTACAAGATCTCACAGCAAATGACGGAAGAAATAATCACGGTCAATGAAGTTGAATATGCAATAAAATCCCTCCGAGAACGGAAAGCTACAGGTCCGGATTAAAGATAAACACGCAGAAAACTTAATTTATGATAATTAGCCGAAAAAATAGCCACATACATAGCTAACATTTTAAAAATGGACAACACTCCAATCGAGGATTTGTCGAACTTCAAATATCTCGGATTTTTATTGAATGATCAATGGGATAACTAAAAAGAAATTAAATGTCAAATAGAAATGACAAGGGATGCCGTTCTTAAATATAAAAAACTATTAATCAGCCATGACATTAATGTCTCAACAAAGATAACGTTCAAAAAGCCTACATTTGGTCAGTATTGATATATGCTGTGGAAGTATGGACTCTAAAATTTGCAGATGTTCTGTTAGAAATGTGGATATATTGATATCAGCCACATAAAACATAGAAAAAACTTCATATCTCGGGCATATAATGCGAAATCCCAAATTCTCCATGCCAATATAGAAGGAAAACTCACCAGTGGAAGAAATGAGATGTCTTGTCTTCTAAATATTCAAAACTGGACAGAATTCCGAAATGCAGAAAATCTAATCAAAATGATGTACGAAAAAAACGTTAAAAATTTTAAAAGAGCAGCTGCTGCTCTACTCTCTAGAAGTTTTTTCCTCTGCTCTGCTTCCAAGAAGTTTTTGTAGCAATGTAAATAATACCACTTCAGATTGTGAGTGAAAAGCTGGGTCACCAATATAGTCGCCGATGTAGTAATAAGACGTTCATATTTACATTTAACAACTATCTAAATCTATTTATTATTACTACGAGTTAAACTAGTTCACAAAATCGTACGAAGTATTACTAAATGTGCTACCGTTGACGGCGAAGGAATGACAGCTGTTGTTTTCTCCTCCACTGGTTAGTTACCAGGTTGCCAGATTGTCTGTCATTCGAACACGGCGGTCTTGGTGCTGCCACAGATATATAAAAACCATAGACGACTATTACCAAATTCAGATGCAGTATTTTCCAAAATATAAGTATTTCCTAAGAATATTTTTTCTATTTCCTTTATTTATTACGGGTAGCTTCCTACCCGTAGGGCTTCAACAATGCTTCTGAAACAAATTCTACCTTGAGGAATACTTTTAATGGCTTGTATTTATCCTTTGGAGTTCGTCTCCATATCATTTTCGGGCGTCCTGGGCGTCTGCTACATTGAGGATTTCTTTCTATGATATTCATTTAAGTAAGTGTATAATTTCTATGTCACTTTGGTGGGTAATGGGAATGGGACTACGCTCATTGGTCTAATCCCGCCTCTTTTTAGCATGATCACAGATGCATGCTGAAAAAAATCGCTTCGGTAGAATACTGTCCCGAACATATTCTGATTGAAACATATGAGGGATTTCATTTCAAGTGAGTGAATTTTTAAAACCGATGTGTTCGGATCGGGATGCAACTTGCGTCACGTTTTGTTATATTAGATAGAAGTTATGGCACACAAATTCGAGGAGATCGGTTAAGGTCTGTCAGAGTTGGAGGGTGTTTCATGAATTTGAAATTATGTTTAAAAAATTAGTTAAATTTTCACAATTTGTCGTAGCATACGCGATTTTTTATTTGCATATGCATTTTTCATTCAAGATATTCACATTATATTTTGTACATACTTTTCTTTTCATTATTTTTGCATAAAATGCATGTATGGATTATGCAGATTGCATCGAATTTAGAATCTAAAATTATACCTAATCCTAAAATATAAACTTCTTCGAATGACTAATAAAGATTACATAAAAGTCCTCTGCCCAATAATTAGATATATGGATGGGAAATATGACATTTTGACTAAAATTCCAAAATTCCACAACCTCCAACTCGGACAGTCCTTAACCGATTATTGTTTGACACCTTGCAGGTATACCTCTAACAGTTTACTTGACTGAGATTTCCCTGCTTATTATTTATTAATTTTCCCTTTTTTAGAAAACTAATTTCAATATTTTCGCCATATGCTGTTTGATTTCAAACACGTTATATATATGTTATAAACCTATGCAATATACTTATATGGCTGGAAAAAAATAAAACAAGGAGTTGTTGCAGAGAGGAATGAGCCAAAGCACGTTTAGCCCGCAGATATATTATACATCTTCGGAATATACAATAATTTACTATGAATTTACAATACAACACTGGCGACGGACAAGATCTGCATACACATATGAACCGCAATTCACCAAAATACTAGCAAGCAATTTGGTTACACGGGTGGGCAATGTCCTACCGTAACCAGGACGGCTTAAGGATAACTAACTACTCTCGCACTCTACATTGTTAGTTTCCATGAATGCGTTCAGAGGCACAAAATGAAATCCTACTAATAATCATTAAATATCGTATTGCAATTCAAGTAGTTTTGTTGTTGTTCTTGCACCCCTTGGCATATTTTTTCTATACGATTTTTTTTGCTGAAGTTTTTTTTTGTTGAATTATGAAACAAAAACGTACATTCTATTTCATGCAAAATTCATATTAATACAAATTTGCTCAAGAACGAGAATAAAAAGTATCAAATTTTTCATATGTTTTTTTTTTCGTCGCATTTGGTATGTCTGCATAGGCACAGATACAGACAGAGTAGTGGTATGTATATCATGTAACATCTTTGGAGTCTTTTTTGTTTAATATTTTTGATTGAGCAGACAAAACAGACAACAGATCGAACAAAATCAGTTCTTGTTGTTATTGGACGATATTGGAAATTAATATGCCTTTGTTGATTTGTATACTGGTGGTGCCGTTTATAACTGTTCTCATAAAAAGGGATTGTGATTGGATCCTAACATGGTCATTAGGGTTCGCGGTAAGCAATGTACCTAATACGAGGGAATAAAGTTCGGTAGCATTTTCGTGGACACCACCGAAGGTTATCCGATTTTTTCACAATAAATTATTTGAATTTTAAATACATATTTCAAGGAAAATTTCTCGTGTTTGATTTGCTCTCCCCTTTAATAAAATGTTTCGAAAATGCACCAGTTCAAACATCCACTATTGCGGTGGTATTGAATAGATTGTGGGCCATTGACATAGGCCATATCTTTCACGTAGCCCTAAAGATATTATATCGCTATCTCTGTGGCCAATTGTGATTCCCGAAATCACACGGTCAGTCAACTTTTCACACAAAAGAGCGATGGTGTCGTTGCTTGCGTTGCACGTAGCTCCGTCTTGTTAAAAATAAACGTAGTCCACATCAAAATCTTCCACTTCCGGTCATACAAAATCAATAATTATTGTTCGATAGCGCAATTTCTTTACCATAAGAGTTGTTTCAGCCTCATTTTCGACCCCGCCAGACCAAAAACAGCACCAAACACTCCACGTTGAAGAGATGCTTTACAGCAATAAAGATTGTGCTTTTCGAGAAAAAAATTCACCCTTTTCTGCTTGTTAACGTAGGCTCCGAGGTGAAAATGGAACAGTGCTCTATGAAAGAATACTTTTGTTAAGGCAGCCTATATACAAGGTGGCGCAAAAGTAACCTTTCGATGTTTTTTGTGCTAAAGTCACCGACCGATTATTGGTCAAATAAATAGTCAGCACTATTCCGCGTTCTGGAGCAGTGTAGAGTAACATTGTTTATTAACGTGTATTTCGCATGTGTTTACTACACAAATATCAACATTAGGCATTAGGGGCCAATCGCAAAATTTATAGCATTTTCTGATAGGAGGATTACTTTTGCGCCACCTGTTATGTATGTTATAGGCTAGTAAGGATGCAGATAACCGATTAATATATCTGTAATTATAGAATATTAGGATAAGTTATATAGAAGATAATAGAGAAACAATAATTCACTAAATTTTAACCCTTTGTGGCAATTGTACTAAACGAAGCGGACAAATATGGCAGATTTTCGAACATAGCCTGACATAGAAGGAAGTATTATTGTCGTCTTGTGAACAGCTCTGCCGAAATTCGCCTTCTGCGCGATAGTAAACAAGATCCAGCGAATAAGTGCGATATGTATCTCTTGTGCGCTGAGAACCACCGCAATTCCGACACTAAATGTTTAACAACGAAATGTTTACAACAGCCGCTATACATTATATCAGTGCAATATACCGCGTGTACTGCGATTAGGCTTAGGAAAGTGTCAATATGGCCAGGAAATGGCTACGGATATAGTGTCATTCTTGACACAATGTCTTTCCTTTCTGCACCGTTGATTACACTATAACTGAACCACTCGATGACACTCTTATAATTGATAAATCAGAATGGAATGGTCGTATCGCAGGACATTTGGAACTATACAGGCGGTTCCAAACTCAAAACCCAAGTGGGCATTGGTATCTTTTCTGAGGAACTTGTGCTATCACTTGCAAAAATACTGGCTGATGACTTTACATAGTTTAATAGTAAAGAGGAACAGAATGAATGATAATAAATGTGCCGACCAAAGTCGGTATAACTATTTTCTCTGATAGTCAGGCGTCTATCTGGAAAATATAGGGTGATCAAAGTAGAGATACTTTTTTCAATAGCCTTTTTTTGACAGATCACGTGTGAGTCGTGTCATGCTGTCATGTTATTTTTGTTAAGTATTGTTTGGCATTTCATCTTGGAAAGACTTACACCTGAACAACGTTTACAAATTATTCAGTTTTATTATCAAAATAATCTTTCTCCAATTGCGCAAAGTCCATTTTTTTTTTAATCCAAAAAAAAATACTTTCCAGTCGACCCACGATCTTGACACCCATGAGCAATATTTTAGCTCTCGTTAAGAGCTATCTTTTTGCCATTGACCGATTCCCGATCCGACGTACCGGAATCATCGGTCCATATTTCTTCAAAAATGATGCCGGTGAGAACGTAACCGTCAATGGCGACCGTTATCGTGCCATGATAACCGACTATTTGATGCCTGAAATTGAAGCTCGTGAACCCGGCGACATTTAGTTTCAACAAGACGGCGCCACTTCCCACACATCGCATCAATCAATGGATTTATTGAGAGAACACTTCGGTGAGCAGATAATTTCACGTTTTGGGCCGGTCGATTGGCCACCAAGATTGTGTGATATCACACTGTTAGACTTTTTCCTGTGGGGATATGTAAAGTCTAAAGTTGATGCGGACAAACCCGCTTCGATTCAGGCCTTGGAGCAAAACATCACGCGTGTCATTCGGCAGTTACCAGTCGAAATGCTCGAACGAGTCATCGAAAATTGGACTCAACGGATGGACCATCTGAGACGTAGCCGCGGCCAACATTTGATAGACATAATCTTAAAAAAATAAATGCCAAAGAATGTTCTTTCAAACGATAATACATTCCCCGTTCAAATTGAATTTTCTGTGTTTTTTTCTTTAAACAAGTAAGAAAGTTCAGTCGGGTAAACTGACTTATGAATCCTCTCACCTTGAGTCCTAAAGAAATTTGCGTAGATTTATTTTTTTTTTTTGTTTTAATTAAGTTATTATCAATTTAAATTGAATTTAGTAACTTTAAAGTATGTACCGGTATTAAAGTTAAAAGCTGTTTGCATTTGGTACAAAATGGTCCATTTGTGTGGAAAGTACCAAAAGGGGCATGCCAAAACTGTTACTTTTCTCTGGACTCTAGATACTATAACAGCATTACACCGTACCAAATTTCAAGTATTTGTATGCACTGGTTTTAAGTTAAAAGCATTTCAATTTTGGTACAATAAGGTCCATTTGTGTGGGAGGTATCGAAAGAGGCGTGCCAATAACGCCCATTTTTCTCTGGACTCTAGGTACTATAAAAGCATTATACTGTACTGGAATTAAAGTTATAAGCTGGTAACTTTTGGTACAAAATGGTCCATTTGTGTGGGAGGCACCAAAAGGGGTGTGCACATATCCACTGCTCTCTGTACTTTAGGTACTATAAAAACATTACACTGTACAAAATTTCAAGTATTTGTATGAACTGATATTAAAGCCATAAGCAGTTTACTTTTGGTGCAAAGAAGTCCATTTGTGTGGGAGGTGCCAAAAATGGGAGTGGCCACTTCTCCCATTTTTCTTGACGTGTTAGCGCTTAACAAACAAATACTATGTGTAAAATTTCAGAAGATTCGAGTAAGGAGTATAGAAGGTATTAACCCTGCAGCGAAGCGGACCAGTTCATAAATAGTTCTACACTGGTCCATGAGAATGTATGAACTAGTTCTACATAATACCCTTTGCCCAGCAAGCAACTGTTTCTTTTTTACATAGGCTTGTCCTAGGAAGAATCAATTGTCTCCAGCTGCATTCGTTTGGATTGAACGTTTTGCGTAAAAATTGTACCTTGTAAACCGCATCATTTGCAGAACTGTATCGGGTTTTTACTTCAGAAACCGCTTTAGGGGAGAGGTTAAAGTTTGCCAATTCAGAGACGATGTCATTTGTATTCAATTTTGGCAATCCATAAATGAAAGTTGTATATAACCGGTTTTCTTTCGAATTAAATGAGTGAAATTCAATTTTATTTTCTTTGAGTGCCTTTATACAAAACTCGTACTTTTCTTTAGTTTGTGGAAATATTTTAGTTCCAATAGAAGTCCGTTTATAAACACAGTCGTTTCCCAAAATGTGTTGAATTTCTCTAAGAGAGAGATTCATGTCTGCAACAATAGGTGGGGGCCGGTATATTCTTACCGCTGGTGTAATATTGGTTTCTTGTAATTCGTCCGTGTCTTCCATGCTGGAAAGGCTGCTAAATCTGTTGTGCCGCGATGAGGTTGCTGCTCCGAGAGATCCGAAGCGAATTACCTTTGGTTGAACTTTTGCCCTTTTAAAAGGCGTATTGCCCTTTTGGCGTCCCGAAGATTTTGCCCCGCGGGGCATTTTAATATTGTTTTTACTATAATTGTTCAATGTATACAATCGTATGTTCGAGAGAGAAAATACGAAAGAGATTGTTAATAAATCACAAGAGTGTAGCACACTGAGTTGAAGAAATACTTTGAATATTCTATTTGCAACCGTACCGAACGTACCCTAACCTAACCTAACCTAGTATAATGCAATTTTGGCTATATGTGGGTTATTGTAGAAGATTTATTTATTTTCAACAAGTTTTCCAAAAATTCGTGCAAATTGAATGAAAATACCAAAAATATTTACGTATATCGTATGATGTTAGACCATTGAAGAATTTTTCACATGGTGGTTTGGGTTCAGAAATTCGAAATATTCGCGACAATATGCACAAAATTACTTTCAATGGCCATCTCTACATATTTACCATATCTACTACATATTTTGTAACTTATTGGTAATGCATTATTCAAGTACTTAAAATCGTGATAACATAAGCACATATTTATGTGGTATGCCTATGCTACAAATAAGTACTTATTATGCTACTTTATTGTATGCTTTTGGGAAGTACTTCCCTCCAATGACATCCCCATGTTGAAATAATGAGAAAAGTGGCTAAATAATAAGTACTTACCATTATCGAACTTTGCTTACTCGTCGGATTATTTGGTAATGAGAAATTTTGCTGGGGTACGAGTATTTCGATAAAAAAACATGTACTTTGGTTTCCGTTATAAACATTTTTCTAGCTGAAACATTTATGTGTTATTGCAACTGAATTCGAACCCTGGATGTAGGTGCTGGATTATGTCATATTTCGAGATTTGCACCTAAGATTTGTTGACTCAATTTTTGTAGCTGTCACTGCTATCATATTGGCAGTTGTGACAGAATGATTGTTACAACCCTTATACTTATCTGTCGATCTATAGATGGTCACATGAATTAAAATAATGATTCCATCAACAAAAAAAATTGTGTTGAAAATATTAACGGTCACAACCGAATCATAATCTTAAATATTTGAATGAATATTTTCTTTGTGACATGATCGATATTACTATTACGAGTATTCTCTAATTCTAGAGCGCCTCATTGACACTTCAGAATTCATATTATTCGAAAATAATATATGTACAAGTTTTTGAGCAAAAGCAACAACAATAAACGTTCCCTACTTTCCCATTAGAATGAAATCACTTCGGATAAAACTACGCAATTGCAACATATGCGATTTGTGGTTACTTCGGCATTTACGTTTGAAGGATATTTTATTGTTCTCCGCCAACAAAAAACAAACCAAAAACCTCAGACGCAAAAAAACGTTTTTATTTTATGATTCTTTAACAATAAAAAAGGAAAGGAGGAATCCAAATTAAATGGGGAAGAAACTAATAACAAATAGCAAACATATTGCAACATTCATTGCAGAACCTCGACAATAATACAACAATAATACTTGTAATCATAATGCCAGAATGAAATTGTAATTTCGCAAAACATGCCGCATGTGCCTCAATATGTTTTGTGGCATTTCTCCACAAAATATGTGTAGCATACAAAGACAGCGACTGCGAGTGCTGCACCATAAATGCTCTGGCGCTGTTGCTGTTGTTGCACATGATGCGATCCAATGTTGCAGTGATCCCTTGCGATATGTTATGTTACGGATACGATGCGATATGATATGGGAGTGTCGAGCGAATTACAACAAAATTTTAAATTTCTGACTGAATGCATTAGAGGACAGCACAATGCACAGTGTTTCGAAAATACTTACACATTAGTGAAATCGAAGAGCAATGCCTCTTGACAAGGCTGTTTAGACATTGTGGGTTCTTCAAGTTCATAGCTAGACATTTCGACTTTCTTTGGCATCATTAAACCTTCACTTTAGGATATGTAAATAGTTCTACGCCCGAAACGTGTAAAACATCAAAGGAGTGACATAAGACCCTAAGTATGTTTGGTAAAACCGATTTTATAGTATTTTAAGTCATTTGAGCTATGTCCGTCCATACATTCTCTGCCTGTTGGTATAGCTAGGTCACACGACATCTCTCGAAATCAGTGACCGGGTAAGATGGAGGATGGGTAAATTCTTTAGGTACTTCCACAACAAAGGATAACATTTCGTCGGCTCAATGCTATTTTGTTCCATACGCCATTTTGTATGATCGGAGAAAAACGCAATTTATGTTTGAGTAAAAACGGGACTGAAGAGTTACACACTTTTTATTTCATAGGGTTCCCAACAGTGTTTGTATGATTCTCATGCATTTCTATGCCATTACATCCAAAAATAAGCAAGTTATAACCAGTAAGGAAAGGCTAAAGTCGGGCGGTGCCGACTATATAATACCATACACCACTCTCGTAATATTGAATAACTCTGATATATAAATTTTGTAATTCATGTATAAATTTTTACATAAATTTACTTTTGGGACATTTTATACTTAAATAATACCCTGTACCACAGTGTGGTGTACGGTATAAAAACGATTGGATCTAAAGAGCCAAATCGGATGAAACATATATATGGGAGCTATAGCTAAATCTTTACCGATTTTCTTCAAATTCGGCAATGTTCGTTCATGAATCAAGAAACTCTACCATTCTAAATTTCAAAACGATTGGATGTAAAATATAGATTCTATAGAACTAAAGGGCCAAATCGGACGACACATATATATGGGAGCTATAGCTAAATCTTAACCGATTTTCTTCAAATTCGGTAGTGTTGATTCATGGATCAAGAAACTCTACCATTCTAAATTTCAAAACAATTGGATGTAAAATACAGCTTTTATAGGACTAAAAGGCCAAATCGGACGAAACATATATATGGGAGCTACAGCTATATCTTAACCGATTTTCTTCAAATTCCGCAGTGTTGGTTCATGGATCAAGAAACTCTACCATTCTAAATTTCAAAATGATTGGATGTAAAATACAGCTTCTACAAGACTAAAGGGCCAAATCGGACGAAACATGTATATGGAAGCTATAGCTAAATATTAACCGATTTTCTTCAAATTCGGTAGTGTTGGTTCATGGATCAAGAAACTCGACCATTCTAAATTTCAAAATGATTGGATGTAAAATACAGCTTCTTCAGGACTAAAGAGCAAAATCGGACGAAACATATATATGGGAGCTATAGCTAAATCTTAACCGATTTTCTTCAAATTCGGTAGTGTTGATTCATGGATCAAGAAACTCTACCATTCTAAATTTCAGAACGATTGGATGTAAAATACAGCTTCTTCAGGACTAAAGAGCAAAATCGGACGAAACATATATATGGGAGCTATATCTAAATCTGAACCGATTTCAACCAAATTCAATAGCGATCTTAACAGCTGCGAAATACTCTAAACTGCAAAATTTCAGAACGATCGGAGTGAAATTGCGACCTTTAGTCGACGAACAACTTTACATGGACAGACGGACGGACGGACAGACATACTTAAATCGACTCAGCTAGTGATTCTGAGTCGATCGGTATACTTTAAGGTGGGTCTAGCTGTGTTATTTTCAGGTGTTACAAACATCTGCCGTGAAACAAACTTATAATACCCTGTACCACAGTGTGGTGTAGGGTATAATAATACCCTGTACCACAGTGTGGTGTAGGGTATAAAAATTTTTGTACTTGGCATTTTGGTCCATATCCACTTTTATTTTAATATTTTTTCGTATTTGTATTACATGGGCCACAAAAAGGGTCGGTATGGAAGGACACTAATTTACATATTGTGATCGAAAGAACGTAAAATACTGAGTGAAAAATATAGGGCGATAGAAAAATTGAGACATAGAACAAAAATATCGAAATTATTTCCCGTTATTGAGAGTAAAACAAATTTACCCTACCAATATCTCGAAAACTAGGCGAGATAGGAAAAAAATGATTGCAGATTCTGAAAGAGCATGCTTGGAACCCATATTATCAACTCCTAACTCAAAAAACACAAAAATGAATGGCGTATGGACCAAAATAGCATTAAGCCGACGATTTAGTAAATTATTTAATCCCTTATAACTTCTATACTACTTACTCGAATCTTCTATAATTGCACACACAGTAATAGTTCTCGTTACCGTTATCGTCTAGAGAAAAATGGTCGAAATATCCACTCCACTTTTCGTACGTGCTGTACCACGACAACGTAATAGCGCATGCATTTTTACAGTGCTTCGTTCTTATAGTTCATAGAGAAGAATTCAATGCAAAATGGTCGTAATTACGAAGACCTTTGTGCAAGGTCTAGCTATGAACTTTTCTGTTCATTAAGGGCAGGATCTGACCTCAGATTTTTACTTTTATATGGAAATAGTCGGTAACTTTAACATGACATTGTCATTGCAAGTGGTGAATTGCCACTTTGTAGTATATCCAAGAACTTGTGTAAAAGAATATGATACGATCCTTCAATATCAGACACAGCATAAGTCACGGTTAAAACCAATTTCGTGTTTACTAGTTAATCTTTGAACAATGAAAACTGGTCCCAACTGGCTTCCTAGTGAGAAGTAGATAACCCAACTGTCCCCCTACTAAGGATAGCAACTGTGTCTTTACTAAGGAGTAGGTAATTGGTCGTCTACTAAGAGTAGATAACCCAAGTTCTCGTCTACTAAAGAGTAAATAACCCCTCTAACTGGATAGTAAGAAGTAGATATCTCTGATGCAGACTTATGTAATATAAGTCAGTAATATTGATGCATTTAACGTTAATACGAGGTATCAGATGCCGCAAGGCTAAGGAAGATACTATCCACATCAACCTGTACAGTGGGTTATCTGCAGAACGAGGATAACAACAACGAGGATAAACAATAGCGAGCAGTCACTACAGGTACTACACATTTACCGAGGAACTTCCTGAGAGAACTCGTGGAACAGCGGGACCAACAAGAAAGCGTGTGGCCTACAAGAATCGCTAAGTTCTTGACCGATAAATCCAGACTAACCTGGGCGATTGTCATCTTTGAGTCGTTCAAATCACCTGGTCCTGATGGAATATCTCCAACAGGCTGGAGGAGATATAAGAAGAATACATTAAGTTATCGTATATCCCCAATACATGGAGGGATACCAAAGTTTCATAACCAAAGCGGGAAAGATTTCGCACACTAGGCAAAATGACTTCACGTCAATTAGTCTATCCTCATTCCCTTTGAAAGGGCTGGAATGACTTTAAGATTGTTTAATTAGAGAAAACCTGGATACAAACCCCTTGTCGGGAAACCATGTTCCGTCTTGCGTGAACATTTTGGCACTATAGAATCGTACACGCATTGCAAGGAATTCACGATTGTGGCCTTTCTTTATATTGAGGGGCTTTCAACATCATTCACTCAGGAGCGGTAATTGTGGCGCTGTCGCATCTAGGGTTAAACTATATTGAGATTAGACTAATTCTGCGTTTAGTCAATAGAAGACGCATAAAGCCAGTCTCGGATCAACAACGCTAACGAGGTTTGTAAACAGGAAGACCCCACAAGGAGGAAGCTGTGTCCACTAATATTAAATCAAGCTATGAACGGAATCCAGCTGGATCTAGAATGCTGTGGATACAAAGTCGTGGCTTATGCGGCCAACGTTGCAATCGCAATAATTGACAAATCGCCAACGTCATCATAGACATTATACAGGTGGCATTGAATAAACTGGCTAGATGGACCAGAAGCAGTAGGAAGGGTGTTAACCCATCAATACATAATTGATATCATTTACTTGGAAGTACAAGGTTCTACATGTGGACCATCCTCGGCTAATGAAACTGAGCTAGTCTTTTCTGAAAGTGCAAAATTTCTAGATATGAAATCGACCTTCAGACCAAATATAGTCTGAAAGTGTAACGAAAGCCAACATCGCTTTATTTTCCTTTTGAATTGCTGTAGGAGCACGTTGGGGCCTCTCTCTTAAAATCGTCTATTGGATAATTAGCAGTAGTTCGTTTAATATTGTACGGCATTGTGGTGTAGTGGACTGATAAGCAATCCATCACCAATCAATTAGTGAAGGTTCAGAGAACTGCCTGCCTAAGCATTAGCGGAACTTTAAATAATACAGCGACAGATCTCTACAAGTCCTATTGCATCTACTAACAATTGATATTGTGGCAACCAGAGCGGCTATGGATAAACAGTCTATCAATGTAGACGTACGGTCACATTACGATATCACACTGCAGTGCAATCGTAACTGACGGAGTGGGCTATATACCACCGGTATACTCGTTCGAGATTAACTTTAGCACTAAGATCAGCAGAAGAATGGGTTGGCTTAGGGTAAGCCGAAATTATGGCAATGAGGGAAGTTGCCAAGTGCCTGAGTCGCAACATTTAACCGGACAGTCAGGCAGCCATAAAATCTCTGCAGCCTACAGCCACAAACATCCCTCGACTGCCTCAGATCTTTCATCGACACGTCTCAGAAGTTTAACATATCTCATATCGGTACTAAGTGAGGAAAATACTGTCTACGTAAGTGTCAGTTCTAATGCGACACTGTCAGATTGGCGAATACGGCAGAAGGGAATTGAATCCAACCACTTTTGCAGAAGCTGTGGAAATGAGGAAGAAATGGAGAGCATGGAGGATATTTTTTTTAACATCCCGCACTAAGTAAACTACGTCTTGATATACTGGGGTCGGCTTTTCTAGGAAGTCTGGTAGATCTTTCCGGTACCGTTATTCATACTATTGATAACTTTGTTTTTAAACAAGTTGGTTTCGATGAGGGGCATTTGTCTCTGTGTTATCACAAGGAACCTATATTGGTCTATGTGAGCCGGCAAAGCTGGCTGTCAACCTAACCTAAACTTACCCTAATTAACAGACACCAATCAATCGCTACGTGTTCCGATCAGTAACAGGTCCCAATTTAACTAGCACCGGAATCAGTAAACTTAGGTGAATTGGCAATTAATTTCCTGTAGCGCATCTACTGTCCAGGTTAAGCCCCTTCTGGTACCCTCGCAGACATTGAGAAATTCATAGGAAAATAATGTCCCATAATTCCTGTAGCATTTATTTCAATCTCTTACGGCCAATTCCACAATCTCCGGTTATCCTACAGTTATAGCTGTCAAATTGTATGAAATTTTTATTTTTAACTGTGAGTTAGTTCTAACCGCAGGTTGTGAAATTGGGGGTTAATCCTATAAATAAAAATCGCTTATTTGCCTGTTTGTTGGTAACACCTTCACGCCTAAACTGCTGAACTGATTTTCACGAAACTGTATGGACAACTAGACCAGTGCCTGGGAGGTGTCATAGCCTACTTTGATTTTCGATTTTTCGCCAAGTGATTTTCGACCCTTGACCTGTAAGAGCTAGAACGCTGAAATTTGGCACACGCAGGAGTGTTGTAAATATAAGCCTGCGGCGACTCATGTAGTATATGTATATATTTTGTCCTATATATATATATATTGTCCTTTCATAAGACTCTTATCAGATACAAAGGTAAAACTTAGTAATACACGCAAAGAAAAAATTCGTTTCAGCGAAACGAAATATTAGACAACTACAATTCTCGTTTGCCGGAACTGAAATTTCGTTTGTTGTGACAGAAACTTATATCGCGTATCCGAAATTTCAGTCGTCGTAAACGAGAATTGTAGTCCTTGCGTGTATGCATCTTCAAGCTTACAAAGTTTGGATCACGGTGTTAAAAGACACCCCAGGCAACGTCGGGTATTTAAATTCTAGTATTATATATTTCAGGTTACTTTTTCAATGAATATAGTCTGACAAAGATTGCACCACAAAGTAAAGGGTCCGCCATCTAACGTTTTTTTTAACCAGTGCTTATTTCGTGAATGGTAACAGTTAACTCATGTCTGATTTGACAGATAATTAGTTTTATCCTTCCGCTGAACGAATATGGTTGTGTATACGCTTGAACAACGCTGGGAAATATTGCGACATTACTTTGAAAATCATGGTAATGTTGCAGAATGTGTTTTTTCACCGTTTTGAGAAGAAGAGAAGCACCGAGAAGCACTCATTTTGATCTTGGCGGGTATGTAAACAAGCAAAATTGTCGCATTTGGGGCACCGAAAACCCGCACGCATACATTGAAAAGCCGATACACCCAAAACGGATCACTGTTTGGTGCGGATTTTGGTCCAGAGGCATAATTGGGCCATTTTTCTTGGAAAATTAGCAAGGAGTGGCCGTTACCGTCAATGGCGATCGTTATCGGGCCATGTTGAACGAATTTTTGTTCACAAAAATTGAAGAGGAGGATATTGGCAACATTTGGTTTCAACAGGACGGCGCTACGTGCCACACAGCCGAAGCTACACTCGATGTTTTGCGCCCTGTTTTTGAAGATCGCATTATCAGCCGCAGAGCTGATGTCGTTTGGCCACCTCGGAGCTGCGATTTGTCACCGTTGGACTATTATTTGTGGGGTGCCCTCAAAGATAAGTGTTACGCCGACAAGCCAGAGACAATTGACGCTTTAAAGGACAATATTCGTGAAGCCATTGGTGAAATACAGCTGCACACAATCGATAATGTGTTTAAAAATTGGACCGATCGTGTAGGCTACTGCATGGCCAGCCGAGGTAGCCATTTGAATGAAATTATTTTCCATTATTAACCGGAAGGATTGTACTTTCAAATAAAAAAAGAAATTTGAGAAAATATTCAGTAGTTTTTATACCCTACACCACACTGTGGTACAGGGTATTATGACTTTGTGCATTTGTTTGTAACGCCCAAAAAGAGAAGAAATAGAACCATAGTTTATTATACCGATCGTCATAGAATAAATTTTTGAGTCGATTTAGCCATGTCCGTCTGTCTGTCTGTCCTTCTCTCCATGTATTCTTGTAATCAAAGTGCAGGTCGTATTTATGGTCCGATTGTGATGAAATTTAGCACAGTTATCTTTTTTGGCCCAAGGACGATCCCTATTGAAATTTGTCAAAATCGGTTCAGATTTAGATATAGCCCCCATATATATGTTACCCCCGATTTGACATATAAGCGAGAGAGTTTTCTTGTTACGTGAATGAACACTACCAAATTCTGAGAATATCCGTTCAGATTTAGATATAGCCGCCATATATATGTTTCACCCGATTTTACATGGAAGCGCTGTAGAAACCGTATTTTATATCAGAGAGAGTTTTCTTATTAGATGTATGAACACTGCCAATTTCGGGGGAAATCGGTCCAGATTTAAACATAGTCCCAATATATATGTTACACCCGATTTCACATGTAAGCGCTGTAGAAACCGTATTTTATATAAGTACGAAATTCGGCAGAGAGAGTTTTTGTATTACATGAATGAAAACTACAAAATGCGGGGAAATTCAGTTCAGATTTAGATACAGCCCCCATATATATGTTAGCCCCGATTTGACATCCAAGCGCTGTAGAGACTATTTTATATCCGATCAATACGAAATTCGACGGAAAGAGGTTTATATTTTACATGAATGAGTATTTAGGGAAAATCGATTCAGACTTATATATAACCTCCATATATATGTTCCTCCTGATTTGGTTACAAAGCGCTATAGAAGTTGTTTACTTCCGATCATTACAAAATTCTCCAGAAAGATGTTTCTCAATTTAGGAACGAATATCGGTTCAGACTTAGATATATCCACATATATATGTTCTTACCCATTTACCTATTATTCCAAATTATTATCGCAATGACCCTAATCGCATTGTTAGGGAGGTGTAGGGTATTATATAGTCGGCCCGCCCGACTTTCTGCGTTTCCTTACTGGTTTTTTATAGCATTTTCAAAAAAAAAAGTTATTTCGCGGACCCTTTATTACATTTAATAATTCATTTTTCTCAAATTGATTAGGTTCAGACGACTGTTTTTTTTTTTAGATTTACTTGGCGTTTAATTTTAAGTTAATAGCCGACCCCCTCAGTTCTTGTTTTCATCAGATTTATGTTGTTCGCTTGTAAGTACAAAACACTGTGGCATAATCTGTTGTGGATGATGATGACGATAATGATCATCATCATAATCATTGCCCCCATAAAATGTAACAACATTTACGGGTACATTGTGCGGAAAAAATAGTAATTACAATTTCAGCACAAAGCAAAGTATACCACCAAAAAACAACAACAAACGAGGATTGTGCTAAGAACTAACATCGAACAAATGTCTATTAGGGATTAGTATTGGGGAAAAGTACGAGTAAGTACACAAGTAAGTAAGTACTTACATGACTGTCTACCTTTGCTCATAAGTGAATGAATGCCACCACATTCTCATGCCGCATGCCGCACGTATTTAGTGGTAGTTCCATCGGTCCGACCAGTTGTCGGGCCGTCGTTTTGTGGTGGTGTTCCATTGTGATTGAAATTGTTTTTCGTTACTATTTTTCTCGGTAAACATTTGTTAATTTTTTGAGGTTTTCCACAGACCCCACAGACAATAAGTACGTATTACAAAAGAACATACTCGTACTCGTAATACATGGGAAGAAAACACATTGTATTTCATGAGCACTTTTTTTGCTGTTAATATTTTCTGGTTTTTATTTCGGCTAAACGAAATCGCCTTAAGTATTTTCTGTGAATTGTAAGTTTGTTCAACTCTTGGATCGCTGTTGTGGCACCTGTCATAGTCGGATTCTACTGGGTTGCTCGCTCTTCCCAACATACATACGAGTATATGGAAGGGTAGAAGATTCCATTACCAAGATATGAAATCAATGCCAGAAAACCACTTTGTAATGACTACTGATTTTACACACTCTATTAGGATTATGATGGCAGTGCTACATTCATCCTGACGTTGGTACAAAAGGATATAGAAATAATTTATATAGTTCTACTAGCGGACCCGGCGAACTTCGACTCGCCTCAATTTAACTCCTTCAGATAAACTCCAGAGTGATAATAAAACACAGATAGTTAAAATTTTAATGCGATTTGTTTAAAAGGAATCGAAATCAGTAGAGAGCGATGTGATAAACAACGAAGACGGAAGACAGGCAACGTACAGATGACCGTGCGAAAAACAGGGAAATTCGAGATTAATTCCACAGACTTCCTACGATTGGTCTTGAGATTTATTGATTGTCATCGCAAAAGCCAATCGTACAGGGAACTGAATCCGCTTGAATTGGAATGAAAGATCAGTTGGAATAATCGGAATTCGTGGGATAAGGACTTTCTCTTGAATTTTCCCTTGATGATCGTCGCCTGAATCACATTGTCCATCAGTTTCATAATGGACAACCGCGAACTGTGCACAATTTCGGA
Organism: Eudasyphora cyanicolor; assembly: GCA_963930755.1. Lineage (NCBI taxonomy): Eukaryota > Metazoa > Arthropoda > Insecta > Diptera > Muscidae > Eudasyphora > Eudasyphora cyanicolor. Next base: position 207,240,551 of record OZ005737.1, on the reverse strand, counting down.
TGATTCAGATTCCTCAACATGATTATGATCGATTCCACCTTCAGCTGTAAATTATGCGGCGGAGCTCCTGGCACATCAAGCGACGTCGATTTTACTTTGAATAATAAAATTCATGCTATCGACGTCCTTATTCGTCGCTGCTAATATTGCACTAATCTAATCGAGATTTGGAAACACTTTTGTGATGAGTTCCTCCTTCGACGATGTGAACTCGTAAAAATTTGCCGGGATCAATATCAATCCAGTGGAAACATCAACAGTAATTTGGCCATTGCCAAGCGCCAACAGTTGTTTCGAGAATTCAAGAGCCGATGAGTCGTTCTGCAACGCGACTCTCATGTTCGTTGTCAATTTCAACTTCTTGACATGCCGCCACAAAGACCACGATTTCAGGCATGCATTAATTTCATCGGCAGCAGATTTCGGGATGACGGGAAGCGTTTGACGAAAATCTCCGGGCAGCAATATCATAGACTCACCAAATTGTCTGAAATCACGTCGTAAATCCTTCATCGTTCGGTCAACTGCCTCCAGAGCTCGTTTATGCGCCATCGTGCATTCATCCCATATTATGATTTTGCAATGCCCGCAATCCAATAAGATAACCTTACCTCTTATACTCAATCTTATTATCTGAAAAAATGTTCGAATTGATAAATATCGCGTTGAATTTTAATTGATCGTAATGCTTGTACCGTTTGTCGATGTGATACGCGAAATCAGTGTAACAATACGCAAAACTCGAATGAATTGCAGCAAGAAAAATAGCACATACTCGTACATATGTTTAATAGAAAACTTTTTTGTTTAATTGAAAATTAATAAAAAAATTTGGATTGAAAAAGAGAGCAGTAGATAGGAACAGTAGGAATCTCGCAAGAAATAGCATTTTTCGATTTTCCAAATTTTCCGACTTTTCCGGAGGGTTTTCCCAAAATTTTCTTTCGTAACAACCTTCTCCTGCCAAATACGAACAACTGAAAAAAATTGAGCCAAATCGGTCCAGCCGTTCTCAATTGATGAATTACTATACATTTTTCACACCATTTATATATATATAGATTTGCAAGACACAGTACAAAAAGTGTTGATAGGTATTCTAAACAAAAGTTTTAAAGAATTAATTATACAAATTATAAATTTATTATTTCTAAACAGGAAGTCGGGATAGTTTGAATATATTTAAATAATTCCCAAGTTATCATTTAAAGAAAATTGTTTTCCTCTAATAGTTCCTAACACTTCATTACACAAATCACTTAACTTATAATCGAAAATAAATGCTTTGGAAATTACATTTAATATCACATTAGTTATCATATTAAATTTAGCACTTGTTATTATTTGAATATGTCACCGCAAACATGCAAATGTTCCAATTAAAATATTATATATTTTAATTATAATAATTAATTTTTATTTATAAAATATTTTAAATGATTTCCTTTTCAACTTAAGTATGGAAATATTGCGATAATTCTTTATTTGTAAATATTTATCTAAGACCCTTAGAAACTATAACCATAAGTCCAAAGGAGAAATTTGTTTTCAGTTAAATAGATAAATACAACAATTAGTAACAAGTGTGTAATGAAAGACCAAAGTCTGGAGGGTCCGATTGTATGCTGCACCAATTATTATCGCCAAACTAAACACGTGAGCTGTATCTCTCAGAGCGTAAAAAAGTGAAATGCGAAAGAAACTTTGCATAGGGGCTATATCAAATCGTTCCACTGTAGTTTGCAACACCTTGAAATATTAGTCTGAGACCCTATAAAGTGTACATATATCGTAAAGTGTTGATCGTCATAAAAATTAAGGACGATTTAGCTATCTTTGTCTGTATGTTGAAAGCACGCTACAGTCCGTAATCGTAGAGCTATATTGATCAAATTTGTTAGTAATAGTTCTTGTTTTGATATGGCTCGCCTATAGAGCTCGCTCCCAAATATCTTTCTTTGAGACACAAAAACGTTTCTAACCAATATAGCTGAAACTTTGCAGTTTGCATTCTATTTCGATTACAGGACAAAAATTAGCCAAATCAGTTCATATTTTGTTACAGCACCCAGATAGATGTCGCTCTTAAATATCCACATTTTTCAGAAAATTGGGTAGAAATTTTGAAGTTTGTTCTTCAAATCCACCTTAATTCTGCACCAATTCACCATATCGGCACATGTTTCGATATATGTAGCTTTCCTACAAAATTGTTACAATTTAAGTGAGTGGTACCAGAATCGGTGTGGCATTTATCGGTATCTCCTTTTCAGAGTTATCATTCGCATCATTCAGTCAATTAGACAGACGAACGGACATTAATTAAATTTTGTGGGAAAATATGTAAGTAATTTTTGGAAATAGAACAAAAAAAATTTAAAATATGTTTTTCAGTATAATCAAGAACTAAGCAAATTCCTTTTGGTGTACTTAATATAATACACAAAAAGTGATCACTTCAAATATAATATATTCTGAGTTTTTGCATTTGTTTGTAACACCCAAAAGGAGAAGAGATAGATCCATCGTTGATTATACCGATCGACTTGGAATTACTGTAACGTGACGGGTTTTACTAGTAAAAATCTTCATACATAATTTCTTTATTTTATTTTTACAGTATTTACCTCACAGTTAAGGGCCACCCTTTTACAACGTCGCAGACGAACATACATACATACTACATTACAGTCAACGAGTCAACATATCGCTCACTCACTTCAAGAGTGTCATAACTCAAAATTGAAAATTGTCAGGATGTGTAACTTTAAGTCCTTATAAAAAAATAAATAACATGAAATAAGATGTTTAAAAAAGGTGGAATAATCAGAAATATGATTGTTAACTAAATTTCGTTGAGATTTATTTATGGATATTTGCAAAATTAGCATTTCTGTAAGGCAACCTCAACAATATTTAATTTTGAGTTATGACTGTCTTGAAGTGAGTGAGCGATATGTGCATACGCTTCCAATACAGTACGATTTTCAGTCCAGTGCATATTCATTTATGTCATACCTGGTATAATTCTCGTTCACTTTGTATAGTGGACCATATATGTGTTCCACCTTTTGCCATCATTCGGGACTGAGCCATCACTCCGATCGTGAGCAAATTACAATACGAAGTAACGCGCCGCGAACGGCCAGCTCGACTTCGGAAGTCTTGTAGCTGGAAATTTTTAACGCCTTCGGGCAAATACATTGGTATCACAGAGACTTCGGTTTACTGTTTAAACCACAGAGACTTCGATCTACTGTTCAAATCACATAGACTTCGGCCTACTGTTCAATCCACAGAGACTTCGGTCTACTGTTCAAACCACAGAGACTTCGGTCTACTGTTCAAACCACAGTGACTTAGGTCTACTGTTCAACCTACAGAGACTTCGGTCTACTGTTCAACCTACAGAGACTTCGGTCTACTGTTCAACCCACCGAGATTTCGGTCTACTGTTCAAACCACAGAGGCTTCTGCTTACTGTTCCACCACAGAGGCTTCGGCTTACTGTTCAAACCACCGAGACTTCGGTCTACTGTTCAACCTACAGAGACTTCGGTCTACTGTTCAACCCACAGAGATTTCGGTCTACTGTTCAAACCACAGAGGCTTCGGCTTACTGTTCCACCACAGAGGCTTCGGCTTACTGTTCAAACAACAGAGACTTCGGTCTACTGTTCAACCCACAGAGATTTCGGTCTACTGTTCAAACCACAGAGGCTTCGGCTTACTGTTCTAACCACAGAAACTTCGGTCTACTGTTCAACCCACAGAGATTTCGGTCTACTGTTCAACCCACAGAGACTTCGGTCTACTGTTCAACCCGTCGTTAGTCCAGTAGTATGTAATTAGATAAATAGTTTGTAAGACGAAGAAAACGAAGAAACCGATCCCGAGAAAGCCGAATGCAGCAGCAAATCCCGAACCAACCCGATTTCCGATCGTACTGCGTCCCAATGCTGAACCGTTTGCCGCAGACACATTAAGTTGAGAGGTTGGCCGAACCTCGAACCGACTCGGTTGCCGATCGTACTAGGTCCCGATGCTGAACCGGTTGCCGCAGATACATTAAGCCGAGTCCTTAACCGAAACCCGAACCGACTCGTTTGCCGATTGTACTAGGTCCCGATGCTGAACCGTTTGCCGCAGATACATTAAGCCGAGTCCTTAACCGAAATCCGAACCGACCCGCTTACCGATCGTACTAGGACCCGATGCTGGACCGTTCGTGGCGTATATCCCACGTCGAGGACCTAACCGAATCCCGAATCGACCCGCTTGCCGAGCGCACCGAATACCGACGCTGAATAATTTTCAGCATACTTCTATTAGCGCTTAGCCGATCCGACATGTCTCCGTAATCGGCTGCATCCAAATAGCAGCGAATAGCGAATAGCTCCCGATTAACTTAACTAAAGTTTCCGATCAACTTAAAATGATTATATGTACAGTTCCCGATTAACTAAAATCGGTTGTCAAAACTATATCCAACTCGAGTAATTTGTCGCATTTCATCCAAGTAGATTATAACTTATATAACAACAATAAACAACTGAATTGTATTATTAACCCCAAAAAGGGAGAACTACTTGTGTTGTTATTTCGTAAGGTTTGTGGGCTCTTATGGAGACCTTGGACACGACTGAACTTAACTCAGCCGAAGACAAAACCACGTTACATCACTTCCTGCGTCGATTTAACCATGTCCGTCCATTCTCTGTAGATGCATAGTCGTATTCAAAGTGCAGTTCGGATTTATGGTCCAATTGTGATGAAATTTAGCACAGTACTCTATTTTGGGGCAAGGACGATCCCTATTGAAAGTGGTGTCAATTGGTTTAGATTTACATATAGCTATACATCGGTATCCGATCGGTACGAAATTTGGCAGAGAGAGTTTTCTTATTACATGAATGAACACGGCCAAATTCGGGAAAGATTTCGATATAGGCCACATATGTATGTTCCCCCAATTTGGTAACAAAGCGCTATGGAAATTGTACTTTACTTTACATTGCAACATTTGGCAGAAAGAAGTTTCTAATATTTGGAACTAATACTGCTTAAATTGGGGATATTCGTTTAGATTAAGTTGTATATGTTTCTGCCTATCTCCGATCTTTACATTAGGTGCTACGTACTTTGTTAACTGAAACGAAACCAATTATTCCAAATTATTATCACAATGCCCATTTTCGCATTGTTAGGTAGGTATAGGGTATTATATAGTCGACCCGCCCCCCCCACTTTCTGTCTTTCCTTACTGGTTTATTTTGCGTTTACATTCTACGTTCACTCAGATTTGGTCGCATTCCTTTTTCTTTTGCAAATCTCCAACGTCATCTGCAATTAAAATTTTCACACACTTTTCGCAGCATTTGCGGCTGTATTTCGCTTATAACTTGTCACTTTACATAACCCCAAAGAAAATAATTCTATATACATATATATTCCTTCAGTATAGGCGTCCAAGAGCTAAGGATGATTTTTGTACTACCGAATTCTGGTAGATAGAAGTTTATAAATTCAAAAAAGAAAAACATAATTTTGTTATTTATTTTTAAACTTTTTATTCAGGGTTTTCCAACAAGAGGTGTTTATTTGGATCACCCGGTATTTCGGTAGCTGTCACTTTTGAAGCTTTTATTATTTCATATTTAATAAAAATGGAACGATGTACGATTCAACAACGCATTGAAATTATTAAAATTCACTACAAAAATGGTGAAAATCTTGCAGTCACAGTTCGCAAAACTAAAGCATTTTTGGGTCATCGTGAAGCACCTTGTCGGACCGCAATACAGAAATTGGTGGAATAATTCAAACTGTTGGGACAAGTTAGTGATGTGAAGAATAAAACCCGTGCACGTCGCTCGAGAACAACTGAGAATATTGCTGCTGTAGGCCAAAGTGTTGAAGAAAACCCAGGTTTGTCCATTCCTCGTCGTTCTTTGGAATTGGGGATTCCACAAACGTCATTACACCGTATCTTGCATAAAGACTTGGGTCTTAAGGCTTATAAAGTTCAGTTAACACAAGAACTCAAGCCGGCCGAACTTCAACAACGTCGTGTCTTTGCTGATTGGGTCCTTGAAATGCACGATAATGCTCCGGAATTCCATCAAAAAATCATCTTGACTGATGAGGCCCATTTTCACTTCGGCGGCTGCGTCAACAAGCAAAATTGTCGCATCTGGGGCTCGGAAAACCCAAGAGTTATTGTTGAGAAGCCTCTCCATCCTCAACGTGTGACCGTTTGGTGCGTTTTATGGTCCGATGGGGTCCTTGGACCTTACTTTTTCGAAAATGAGGTTGGATCAACAGTTACGATGAATGGATTGCGCTATCGAGAGATGATTAATGATTTTTTATGGTCGGAGGTGAATGGTATTGATCTGGACAACGTTTACTTGTCCAGATCAATACCAACGAAACCATTGCTCTGTTACGGGAAAAGTTTCCGGACCGTGTTATCTCTCGAAGAGGTGATCACAATTGGGCACCGAGATCTTGTGATGTAACACCTTGCGACTTCTTCCTTTGGAGCCACGTGAAAGATAAGGTCTACGCCAACAGCCCAGCGTCGGTTCAATACCTCAAAGATAGAATTCGTGAGGCTATCGAGGACATAGGGCAACCACTTTGCGACTTGGTTATGGAAAATTTCATGAAAAGGATATGGTCCTGTAGGCGTGGTCGTGGTGGCCATTTGCCTGATGTTGTGTTTTCATTATTAACTGCATACCTTCCTCTTTATTATGAAATAAACATCCGATCATGTATCTCAAAAAATTTCATTTTTCTTTGAATACCAAAATAACACCTATTGTTGGAAAACCCTTTACATTTTTTATCTAACAAAAACGATTTTTTGAAGAAAATTTAAATTTTAAATGAATTATTTATAAGAAAATTCTTCCTGATATTGGTAAATAAGAGAGGGGCCTTAACGATTGAAAAAGTTCTTGGTTCAACATTTTGTTGTTGCATTTATTACAAAAAGTTATTAAATTTTAATGCTTTTAACGGATGGAGTGGACCAATATGGCCCACCTTCGAACTTAGCTTGAGGTAGAAACAAATCTTATCACATACCAAATATAAATTCAATCTGTTACTCCTTTCGAAAGTTATCGTACGTAACAGCCAGACATACGAGGTATGTTCAAAAAATTTAAATTTTGTATTTTTTCAAAAAGTATTTATTTATTCATGAATATCTATTTTGTCCCCTTCAAAGTAATTCCCCTCTGATATAATACACTTCTGCCAACGTTTTTTACAATCCTCGAAGCACTTCAAATAATCAGTTTTTGTGATCTTGTTCAGCTCCTCCTTCGATACCGTCTTTGTCTCCTCAATCGTGGCGTAGCTTCGTCCTTTCATGGGCCTTGTCAGTTTTGGGAACAAAAAATAGTCACAGGGGGCTAGGTCAGGGGAATACGGTGGCTGCGGCACCATTACTGTGTTGTTTTTGGCCAAATATTCGCGCACAAGCAACAATGTGTGTACAGGGGCGTTTCATGGTGCAAAAGCCAGTTTTTGTTCTTTCACAAATCCGGGCGTTTTTGGCGGGTTGCTTCGCGCAATTTGCGCATAACTTGCAGGTAATATTCTTTATTGACCGTACAACCCTGTGGCAAGAACTCATAATGCACCACGCCCCTGCAATCAAAGAAAACTGTGAAAAACTGTGAAAACCGGGCGTCCGGCACGCTGTTCGTCTTTCGCATCTTCTCGGCCCTCTAAGATTGTTTTGTACCACCGATAAACGTTGCTTTGGTCCAAGGTAGCTTCACCATATGCCGCAGTCAACATTCGGAATGCGTCAGCGCACTTTATTTTGTTTTTCACACGAAATTTGATGCAGATTCTTTGATCCATTTTCTGAAATAGATAAAAATCGAAGACAAGTTAAAACACATCCAAGCACAACAGCTGTCAAAAATTAACTAAACATTCATCAGAATTCGTTTTAGAGGTACGGTTCCATCGGCAAAGTTTCTTATTTTGATCCCTAGAATACGATTTTCACTGAGCAATGGGCGATTTTTAAATCGACCCGCCCTAATATACATATATGAAGGTTATATCTAACTCTGAACCTATTTTCTCCAAATTCAACACCGTTTGTACTTGATGCATACAAGTTGTATGTGCCAAATTTCATGAAGATTTGTCCAGAATTGCGACCTCCAACAGACATTCATAGATAGAATCAACTGTTGATTCTTTAAATTTAGTCATATATTCCATTATCTACCCAAATAAGTGGAAAATATGCACTAAGTGCATTTCCGAACATCACATGTTTTACCTCAGGAATAACCTTATTTTGATATTATTAATACATATTGTCCAATATAAAAGTGTACAACAAATTCGTCTCAGATGTCATCTTCAAATTACTACGATTCCCGTGGTCCTTCTGTTTACGTCCTTGTATGTTTGATTTCCAAACACTCCCACTGAGATCTATGAAAAATAATCTACAATAAATTTTTCATTTGTTCACCAATTTACAAGCTAACTGGAAATGCAACAATCAGCACAGCCTCTGCTAACAAACACCACCGATGGATGTCTGGGGCAAAACTCAATTAAATCGTGTCTTCCTGTTTCCAATTGCCAATCGTAGATGGCAAAGTAAACGTCTGTTTTTCTTTGGTACGAAAATTGCGTTGATTTGCTATTTTTTTCTTTTGGTAGTTTTGTTTTGACGCTCTTAACAATTACAATTAAAACGTTCGATAATATTGCAGAGGAAAATCTTTCAAATCGATTTGTTTTCATTGATTTCGTTGATTGTACAATCGTAATGCTTAAATGTTATGCCCCCTCTCGACTGAATTGTGGTTGATGTTGTTGTCTCAAGACTATCTTAACTATTGATCGCCATCCCACTACTTTGTCTTGTGCGGTGGCTGTTGCTGCTGCTGTGGCCACAGTTGTCTTTCCACTCACCATTCACCAGTCACCTGTATATCCTCATCTTGGCCACAATAAAATGTTGACCACAACAACATTACCTAACCACTAAAGTTTTGGCATTAAACCAAAACCAAAAGGAGCTGAGCAAACATGTGAACAAATATTTGAACAATTGGATACAACAATAACAGGAACACCACTAACTGGGAAATTCTATGAAATTGGTGGAGGGGGGGTGGAACTTTCAATTAATGTGCAACTACTTTTAAGTGTTTACAATCAGACGGTTGGAGACGGAATTCAATAGGCATCGACTTGGCGGTACTCTACTTAGGAATATTCAAATGGTAACATACCAATCAATTTTTCTCATAATAAAGACCTATAGTAGACCTACTGTAGGAGTCTGCATATGACATAACTCTCCCAATTAACGGACAACACTCGCTGAAGAAAATTGCGCAAATGTCAGGTGCCCTTAGCCATGCCAAACATATTATTATTCAAATATAAAATTATCTCCACATAAAATATAAATTAAAAAATCGTGTAAATTTATCTGTACATTAATGATTAGTACCTACAACATCGTCGTTGTTCCTTCCACCCGCAATTCATGCACTGTTACAACATCATCGTGAGCATTTTGATTCTACGGACTTGGGAGCTTTGAATCCCATAGTCGAACATGAATAATGAGCACACCTAGCCTTTGGTAAAACAATTGATAGGGTATAACCCAACCTACAGGTAACCCAACCGCGAAAGCACCCAAGAATGAAAAGACCTTCTCGTCTTCCAGAATTTCGGAGAAACCTAACCAAACCAATGAAAAAGGAGTATCTAGTCAGAATCATTCAAGTATTGGCTTTGCAACAGTCGATTATGGAGAAGGCAATCACATCATCCGCTAAGGATAAGTTTTCAAAAATAAGAACCAACAAATATGGATGCTGAAATTTGACATGGAAAGAATAAGAATCTCCAAAGGAATATTGTCGAAGTTTGGATCTATAGGCAGCCAAAGAAGCACGTCTTTGAATCTGGTTGAACCATCAATCGAATTATTGAGCTGCAAGTTTTAGAATGGCGTTACGATGTTAAATCTGGCATCAAAATGCTGCATCGGTGCCTTCGTAAAACTTGGGTGGGCTCAAAGCTGAAACTTCTCAAGTTGACATCACAACGCTGCGTCGGCATCTTAGTAAAATTAGTGGACACGAAGCTAAAACTAGTGAGTTAGAGTCATCCCTATACTCATAGGTTAGTCCATATAGGTCAATTAAGGTCCCTGGTGCTACCACAGGCTCAGATGCCCCTCATCGAAACCAACATGTCTGATACACAAAGCTGTCAATAATGATAATACTGGTACCGGCAAGAGCCATCAGACTTCCTACAAAATGCGGGACTGTAACAAAGCAGGTACGCAATGCTCGCCACTTCTTCCTCATCACCACAGCTTCTGCAGAAGTCATGTGAATCAATTCCCAACCTTCCGGTGTGTTCGCCAAACAGGCAGTGTCACGTCAGAACTAACACTAACGTAGACAGTCTTTTCCTCTGTAGTTCGAGAAGATATTTTGACCTTCTTAGATCGCATCTTGGCAAGAATTGTCCAAGTACCGCATATGTAGGTGTCGTTTGCTGCCCGTCTATCATTGGACTGGCTAAGCCAAAACAAATTCTTCAAAACATTTTAATGTCGTCCCTTTCCTAGCAAGTTCATCGGCTTTGAAATTCCCCGAGACATCCCTACGTCCAGGTACCCATATGATATACATATGTTAAACTGCTTAGCTGTCTCATTAAGAAATCTTCGGCAGTCGAGTTCTGATTGTGAATTTAAGGATGTTGTCTGGTAATGACGATGCCAATATTCTCATTACCAGACAATCATATCATATCAGCGCAATCTTAGCATCATTAGCAATTAAAATGAGAAACTAGCCTCAGGAAGTGGTAAGTCTTCCGGAAAAAAGAAACTCCTAGGGGTGATCTCCTCTTGGTACGCATTGACCGGGAATCCAATGATAGTCTTGTCAAAATTAAGGGTAAATCAATCTTCTTGTGCTGAACTGTCTGCTTCAAAATTGGAAAATCTCCGCTTTGCAGGGCAGTTCAATCGATCAGAACGAATCGAAAGGAAATCACCTGAAGCGGAAAACTTATCAAAGTGTTTGATAATACCCCTACTTTACGGGAAGCTCCGGAGGAAGCAACGAAGGTGGCGAAGATTGAATCAGTTAGTAAATAATGAATAAGGAGTGGTCAATATTAGCACAAACTAGATAGAAGTAAACCTTGGCAACCACCAATGTAGGTAACCAACAAAGGTAACCAACTCACTGTCAAAAAAATATATAGGAGCCAACAACTTCCAAGAAGCAACTCTGGTGAGGAAGTGCGATTTCCATATATACTCATAAAGACAACACTCTATGACAATGCATGAAGCCGTATGCTCATCGCCATTGGCAATGAAAATCCCGGGGGCACTCTGAGATATAGAGACGAACTCGAAGAGTATCTCACTCCCTAAAAAGCGGATCAGATAATATCTCCAACTCTCAGGAAAATCAATGATAGAGATCATTGGCTGGTAAACTCTCATGAAGATAATAAATAAATATTATAATCATATTGCTTTGATCCAAAAACGTTGAACAACTCGGGAAAAGGTTATGTACTATACAAACTTATTTACGTCAACACTGGGAAATTGTCAGTGGAATTGTACTTTATGCCACACAAACGTATGATTTCTCTGTACTCTACACGGAGAAAAAAATATGTTAAAAATATGTTTGGATGCAATCATAAATATGTTTGGGACGGGCACAATTATATATATGTTTGTGGGTAAACATATTATGTTTGCACACAATCATAATATGTTCGGGGCAAAATTCTAGCATATTATAAAACGATATGATTGTGTCCTAACATATTTTTGGCAAAAAAATATATTAGAGCATATTTTTTAGATTTTTAGAGAGTATTACTCTCTGAGAGCCCAATTATGTGACTCATAGAGCATCCACCATCACCACTGTGCTAAGCCATCACAGCGAACACACGCACGCACCCACATACAACCATTGACAGCCACAGCCAGTCAGAATGAATATATGGCTATGCTTATACTTTCTTGTTTCGGGTGTAACATGAAAGTAAATTAAAATACACGCTGTGCATATAATTCTCGTTGACTCTATATAGCCAGTGGTATAAGGTGTTGACGTTTTTCAGTCAATGGGGTGGATCAACGGAGCTACCAACCAAGTTGAAAGAAAAGTGGCATAGTCCGCAGTCCGAATAATGGAGAATTAATGGAACATTAGACTAGAATTTTATAAATATATTATAGGTGCGTCACAAAGGGTTCAGACTTTTGATAAAAAACAACAATATACAATCATATACATGATTAAATGCAATCATATATATGATTACATACAATCATATAAATGTTTGGACATAAGCATATATATGATTACATACAATCATATAAATGTTTGGGAACATTACCGCTACCCCAAACATAATATGTTTGGGAGCTGCTCCAAACATATATATGTTGCCTGCAAAATATGTTTGGGGCAATATGTTACAGAGGCCGTTTTTTTCCTCCGTGTACAGATGGCAACATCGGGTGCAATTGTGCTGAAACAAGAAAATGGGAACATATACCTTTCTTTCAACTCACCGTCAAAATAGAAACAATAGAGGAGACTATAAGGCTCTTTAGCAGCATCAAATATGTTATATCTACTACCTACTATACAATGTGGTTTTAGGTGTGATAGAAACCTGCTCCCAGCTTCTTTTGACTCATCTACATCACTACCTACACTGTTGAAGGAACCCAATAATGCAAATAGTAAATAACTGTGTGTTGCTCACAATATTGGGGGGGGGGCTTAGACTCTATGATAAGGTTAGAAGTAGAGTGACAGCGTGTATGTGAGGTTCACTATGTCCCTTGTGATATCTTATACATTAACATTTGGAACAAATCTACATTCGTTGACAATGTTGAAGATATTATATATAACTAAATGTTCATAAATCCTTATTGATAAGATCCAAGAGTGGCGGGTTCCGTCGAAATCTCCTTTTCTCGGATCACCGGTACATAATGTTTCAAATTGCTGAGAAGCATTTAGACCAAGGCAGCTAGATGTCTGTGGAAATTCACTTTGTTGGGAAGGACATCCACTCTACACAAGTCATCTGTAGATTCTGATGATAATCACAAAAGTCGGGAAGTTTTTCTGTTAACATGTAGATATCGTCCAATGCAAATGAAGAATTTCCTCTGAAACAAATCAAAGCACTGTTGGGCGATCAGACAAAAATATATATCGTCTATTGCAAATGAAGAATTTCCTCTGAAACACTCACCTGTAAATCAAATCAATGTTGGGCGATAGAAACTATAAGGCTCTATAGGAACATAAAATATGTTATGTCTACTACCTATTAGACAATGTGGTCATAGGTGTGATAAGAAGCTGCTCCCACCTACAACATCTGTTGAGGGAAGCTAAAGTGCAGACAATGATGTACTGTAGGTCTCCCACAATATTGTATGGAGTAGTAGTACTGGCTTTGACTAAAGAGTCCGGGAGGAATAGGTCCTTATACTCATATGCTAGGTCAGAAGTACAGTGACAGCGTGTATGACAGGTTCACTAAGACTACTCGTATGTATTCCATTATTATACCTTATACTTTAATATTGGGAACAAAGCCACCGTCATTGGCAAAGTTGAAGAGGGTGACGGGTTTCTGTCGAACACTACTTTTCGGATCACCGATACCTAATGTTTCAAATTAAAGCCACTGCCAAATTATACCATTGATGCAGGATGTGAGGGGACATGTACTTTGTTGGGAAGGACATACAGTCTTGAATCATCATCATCAGTAGATTCTGACAAAAGGCTCAAGGAATACAACAAAATCATTAGAAAGACCCTCAACTCTTAATCGAAGCACTGGTGGGCGATGCGGACCAAAAATTGGAAATAACAAAGGAGACCTTAAGGCTCCTGATGAACACTCACTTTCCGATGGGAAATGCTAGAGCCATAGAGATACAGCAGCATAACAAAAATGTGTTGATTAGCTAACCTATTTGCACAGATGGTACGGCCACAGGCACCATAAAAAGATTCTCAACTTTTAAGCCAGCAGAACCTGTTGGAATCTTTTCGGCACTCCTCCAGAATTAGGTGGCTCTGGCATCAACCTCTTAAGGGTCTTCCAAAAGTGACTTCTGAATTTGACTGTTGATACCGGTCATATTATTGAAGCTACTCGTATTCAGCCGGTGTTACCAAATCTACATGGTGGGATGACATTGTTTTATCCAATCCATCTTCAGCGATGAGGCCTATTTCATGAATTATGGGTACGTCAACCGATAAAATTGTGGAATTTGGGACGAGACCAATACCCATGAGATCCAACAACGTACAATGCATCCCGAAAAAGTCACTGCTTGCTGTGGATTTTGGGCTTGCCAGGCCACTATCGTCAACGGCAATCGCTATAGGTTTATCATTACCAATTTATTTTGGCCTCAGTTGGATGATACGGACACCAAAGACGTGTGGTTTCAAAAGAACGGTACTACATGCCACATTAGACATGATTTACATTGTCATCTCACGTAGAGGTGATGAGAACTGGCCACCAAAATAGTGCGACTTCGTTAGACTACATATTTCTTGTGGGGTTTTCTTAAGTCGTAGGTCTATCCGAATAAGCCAAAATCCACAGCAGCCCTCAAAGCCAACATAACCGATGAAATCTATCAATTCATGGAAAATTTGACATTTCGGATGCGCGACACCCTGTGAAGCCGCAGCGTACATTTGCACGATGTTATATTCTATACATAATGACATCGATTGGTTTTTCAAATGAAACGAAAAAGTTCAGTGATATCTCACACATACTTTCTTTTATATAAATTTTAAGATAGGTAGCGCTTAATGAAAGACCCTTTATGTAGTTGCATGATAGGTTCGCATCCGCTTGTCTGTTTACCCTAAGAGATATGATCTTTTTATACCCTCCAGCATAGAATGGTATATTCATTTTGTCACTCCGTTTGTAACACCTCTAAATATTGATCTAAGACCCCATAAAGTACATATATTCTAAACGTCGTAAAATTCTAAGACGATTTAGCCATGTCCATCTGTCTGTCCGTCCGTCTGTTGTAATCACGCTACAGTCCGTATTAATAGAGCTAGGTTGATCAAATTTGGTAGAAATATTTCTTATAGTTGCAGGTTGTTTGGGATTGCAAAATGGGCCATATCGGTCAATGTTTTGATATAGCTCCCCTATAGAGGTCGCTCCAAAATACGGGTTTTGAGCCATGGATACCACATTTTTAAAGCAATTTAGCTGAAACTGCAGTCTGGATTCTATTCTGACAAGAATATATCACAGCAAAAATTTTACATATCGGTTCATATTTTGTTATGGTCACCCTATAGAGGTCGCTCCAAAATATACGTATTTAAGCCATAAATACCACATTTTCTAAGCATTTTGACTGATTCTTTGCAGTATGTATTTAATGAAGACAAGAATTCATCGCAGTAAAAATTTTTTAAATCAGTTCATATTTTCTTATAGTCGCTCGCTATAGATGTCGCTCCCAAAAATGCTTATCTAAGACATAAACAACACATTTTCTAAGATATTTAGCAGAAACTTTGCAAATTGTATTCTATTTTGGGAAGAATTCATCTCAATAAAATTTATACAAATCAGTTTTTATATTGTTGTGGCCCCCGTGTAGATCTAGTTCTGCTAATAAAGCCATAAATACCAAATTTTTCAGCGTTCGTTTTTATACCCTACACTACACTGTGGTCCAGGGTATTATGAGTTTCTGCATTTGTTTGTAACACCCAGAAGGAGAAGAGATAGACCCATTGTTTATTATACCCATCGACTTCGAATCACTTCCTGAGTCGATTTATCCATGTCCGTCTGTCCGTCCGTCCGCCTGTAGATGTATCGTTGTAATCAAAGTGCAGGTCGTATTTATGGTCCGATTGTGATGAAACTTAGCACAGTGCTCTTTTTTTGGCCCAAGGACAATCCCTATTGAAATCAGTCAAAATCGGTACAGATCTAGATATAGCCCATATATGTATATATGTTACACCCGATTGGACATGTAAGCGCTTTAGAAACCATATTTTGCATCAGATCAGTACGAAATTTGGCAGTGAGAGTTCTCTTATTACATGAATGAATTCCGCCAAATTCAGTTTAGATTTAGATATAGCCCCCATATATATGTTTCACCCGAAATTTGGCAGTGAGAGTTCTCTTATTACATGAATGAATTCCGCCAAATTCAGTTTAGATTTAGATATAGCCCCCATATATATGTTTCACCCGATTTGACATGTAAGCGCTATAGAAACCGTATTTTATATCCGATCAGTAAGAAATTCGGCAGAGAGAGTTTTCTTATTACATCTATGAACACTGCCAAATTCTTATCGCAATGCCCTTTTTCGCATTGTTAGGGAGGTGTAGGGTATTACATAGTCGACCCCGCCCGACTTTCTGTCTTTCCTTACTGGTTTTTTAATAATTTGCTTAAACAAAGAGGATCGTTTCATGATTTTCTCCATATCCAAAGATTTTTCCTGTAATATAATTGAATGCAATTCATGCTGGGGGGTATATAAGATTCGGCATGGTTGAACTTAACGCTTTTACTTGTTTGAGTCTAGCTTCTCGTTCTTCCATTATTCTGTATTTCTAACCATTTTTGAACAAACAAATGTTAAGTTAAGTACAGAACCATAGTTAGATCTCCGGAAAATGTGGAAGGTTTCCTTATATGTGAAGACGTCATCTAGCTGGACCTCTAAAATAATTGTAATTCATACGTTCGTCCTGGTATTTCCCTAATCTACTGTCCAATAATTAAAATCAGTGTTATGCCATGTCTAGCCATATTATCTATTTGTCTTTCAATGTTAATTATGAGTATGTTTGAGACGCATAACTCTGATTAATTCTTATGTCCGATCCCTCATGTCCTCTATTGCGTTCGTGATACATGCACAGACATTTACCCATTTTATCAGGCATTATTACATAGCTCCAGATGGTCTGGAAAATACGATCCTGTGCTGCTATGCAATAGTTGATCTTAAATTAGGAAACACCTCATGTATAGACGCTCAGTACATTTCACAAAATAGATTGTGACAAAATATTCAATTTGTTCTGAATTCTGCCATTATAAAAGATATGATTCTTTACTCCACACTTCTGTTAGTGTCTACTTCCAACCATTTTTGATTCACAAACCTCGAGATGTGGCCAATATCGAGACTTCAGAAACATTTTATAGATTTACTTTTATACTTTCTAGGTTCAGGGCCTTGTAAAATGTTCAGTTTGGATCGGCCTAACTGACCCATTGAGTGCAACTGCTACATTCAATAATTTCCAGAAGTCGAGATATGGTCAATATCAAGTCATCTGAATTATGCTGTAGTTCCCGTTTGTCAACATTCTGCCCATTCTACTTCGACTAAATTTTGCGGTTTATGTGGCCAGAGTATATTGTCTGGTATCGATATGTTTGTTGGTGACGCATAGGATCAATAGAATGTGTCTATATTTTAGCTCTTCTAAAAAGCCTTCAGTTTAATCCATCATGTCCTTGATTGCCTTATTGACACATGCTCAGACATTTGCTCTTCAAGGTCCCAGGTTTTAACCTCCACTACATTACCATATCCTTGTCACAAATACTTTTTCTTCTTAACCGGTATGTACTTCCTCACATCCCTTAGGTTTTCATGTGACCATTGAATTTATCGGCTACAACTCCTTTGTGCGTTCTCCTGATTTTGTTGGCCTATTCGTCAAGCCCTGCAAATTGAGTACCTGCTGTGGGTTTTAGTAGGAGTTATCATGTGGCAGATGTGATCACTACACTCGATTAGACTTTTTTCTTCTCATGATGATAACGTACTGGCAATGGGTCCTTCTGTTACAATTGATATGAGTTCTTTTCATGTATTCTTTTTGGTTCTCTTTGATGTTACAAGTTGGAAAGCTTTAGCAGTAGATATTCTGAAAGAACAGTTCTTGATAACTACTGAATGCCAAAAATTATTCATAATTCCACATTTTGCATTATGGAACTGATCCTTGAATTACCATATGTGTAAACTGTCTCCTTCACCTTTAAGTAGGGTGTCCAATTCTGATCAATCCTTCCCAGTTTAACCGCTTTTACAACGGTGTCTTATCTCAGTCTGCTCCGTAGTCTGCACCGACAGACAGAATCACCGATTACGACGACAACAACGACCACTGACCACTTTGGTGGGGGCGTGTCACAAAAATCATCGTTATGAAATTAATTTCTCTGAAGGAAAGCAAATCATTGATACTCCTCGTACTATTGCAGCAATTTTTATTCATTTGTGGATTTCTTGTACATTTCATTTACTTCTCTAGAAAACGGCGTCGACGAAGACTTCGATGACTGGGAGTCTTGGGAGGCAGCAACAAAGTGAAGATGCCGTTGCCATTGCGTGTTAAGCCTCAATTGTGTCTATGATAGCCGCTGCTGGAGTCGCAGTGGATGCCCTCTATTTTGGCGGCCGGGATTCCTAGATTTTCTAGTCACCCGGTTCGGTGTATGTGTGTTGATTATGAATGCAATTTGTTCAAATTTTGGTTGGTTGTTTCGGCACCGATCGCCTAATAAATTATTAATTTGATTTTGTTCATTTGTAATTGAATTTTCTTAAGTTAAGATTAGAGGTTAAGTTTGCTTGGCTATTCATTCGGTCGCTAGATTTACTAACGATTAATTTCAGCTAAGAATTTACGTATGTTGTAGCATCCAAACTCCACCCAAAAGAGTAAAGGTGTTTGAGGTCATTTATGGTATAGTAAATGGAAAATCTGGTGAGGAAGTAGTGGTTTTGAAAATCCCACAACTTTTCGAAGGAGTTTTCTTTCAGCAATATTTCAAAATAATTTTAACTTCAAGAATATCAATATATTTATCATATGGTTTAGATTTTTAAATATGGAACTAATGTTCATACAACATTTCGAAATGTTCATAATCCTAAAATCTATTTTACCATGGTTAGCATTCAATACTATAACATTAAAAATCTCTGGAATGACACTAAGATGCTAAATTGTAGGATGAATTAGTAGCTAAGATGTTAAGTGATTTTTTAATAATATTCGACTATGTGCATGAACTGGGTTTATAATAGCTCAAGTTGATTAAGACATTTGCCGTGAAACTAAAAACAATAACCTGTTTCACCCACTTCTTCATACTAGGTAAAAATACTAAATATCAGCACAATCGGTAGTAATTTGTGATAAATAATGTGTGTCAATGCAGCATTTTACTTGTATCAATTGTAGCCCAATCCATTGGTATTTGTATTTTCTACGGGGGCCAAGAATTCGAACCGGTTGTGGCCATTATATGGGGGCTATATCCATCTAAAATCGGTTCAGCCGTTCAAGAGCAATTCAAAATTTCGTAAAACTCACAATACGAGTAAAAAAGATAGTAATAAAATTAAAGACGACACATATTTAAATCAAGTATGCGACCTCGGCATAAATTCAAGAACAATTGTCATTAAAATAACAACAATTTACATGTTTTTAGGAATTTTCATTGATATAAAGTTATTTGTATTTGATTTATAAAAACTGTAATATTTAGTTTTCTGTACATCCATCATAAAATTTATATTTTTAAATTAAGGAAATAATCATTATTTTTGTAACAAGCTCCATTATCTTAAGCAATATTTCAATACTTTTAAGGATTTTGTACATTAAAATAATGATACAGACTAGCAATAGTGTTAAAGTCGGATCGGACTTAATTATCAGTATGCAGAATTTGAGGAATAAAATTAAGGTTGTGCTGACTTAAAAAAAAAGTCGGCTCTTTATATTTTATGACAGTTGCCATTATCTTAAAGAATACTTCCTAAAATGGCTCTATATGAGAGATAATTATACTTCCCGCTCTCAGAGTTAATTATACGCTCTCTTTCTTTCTCTGACCATTTGGGTTATATGTTAACATTTGAGTTTAAGCAGAAGGTTGTGTTTCAGACTATAGAGAAACTGTTGTTTGTTTATTTTTGAATGGTCAGTTTTTCAGAAATATTATAAGAAAAAGGTAGTGTTTTTTTGACGCGCACTGTGACTGTAATACTTAAATACCAAAATGTAGTTTTACTTAAAAATATTTTACATTTATTCATAGTAACAACAACAAAAGAAAATTCAAGGGTTGGGTACAAAATAGCGGCGATTGCTCGATATTTCATGTATACGCGTGTATGTGCTACTCTGCCGTCGACGTCACCGTCTACATTTATTGGAGAAACTTCTATTTCTTGTAGGTCGTTATTATCTTAACTGTTATTGTGTTGTACGTACTTATATGAGGACGATGTTCTTGTCAATAAGTCCGCTGAAGAGTGATTTATGCATAATTATTTTTCTACGTAATGTTCTTAATTCTATGATAAACAAACTAAGAACGTTTAGTTGATTAAATTAACTACAAAAAATTTATTTATAACTGATTGTCTTTGGCTCAATATCATTGCCGAAATCTTAAAATTTAAGACAAATTCTTTGATCTTCTCTACACTGAAAAAAAAATAGTAATAAAACTAATGATGACACATTCTTATATTAAGTATGCTACCTCGGCATCAATTCAATGAAAATTTTCATTAAAATAATGAAAATTTACACGTTTTTTACGAAATTTTCCTTAATATAAAGTTTTTTGAATTTGAATTAATGACTATCTAATCATTAGTTTTGTGTACGCGCTTCTTTAAATGTACGCATTTAAATTAAATAAAAAAATCATTATTTTTGTGCCAATCCGCATTATTTTAAGTAATATTTCAATACTTTTAAGGATTTTTTACATTAACACTATGACGTAGACATGTCATAGTTTTCATGCCGAATCGGACTTAATTAACAGTATGAGATATTTGAGTAATAAATTTAAGACTATGCTCCCCTTAAAGGAAAGGCTGTCTTGGTAATAAATGTTATGACTATTGTCATTATTTTTAAGAATACATACGAGAGAATTATACAAACTCTCCCTCCCTCTCTCGCTCGGAGAATCAGTTTTGTTTGGTAATGTGTGAATCAATAATTGTTATGGAATGCTAGAAGAGAAAATAGAGAACAGTTCTGTTCGTTTTCTTTTAAATCGTCAGTTATTTACAAGCGATGGAAGGAAACGGTTGTCTGTTTTCGGGACGCGGATTGTGAAAAAATTTGGTTGCTGTGAATATGTAAGTATACGTGCATATATACGTGCATATTGCACCTAAAATAATTTTAATATGGGCTGTTAACAGTTATTTTTGCTAAAGCATAGCAACAACAACAAATGAAACCGTCGTGTACATGTGTGTATGCATGTGGTTATGCCGTCGGCGTCACCATCGATCTCTGTGATAAGGGAGTGCGTGTGTCATAGTTATTTTTGCTCTATTTTATTTATGGCGATGTACATGCGTTTTTGAAGGAGATCTTGTTTGTAAGTCCTGTGAAGAGATTTGTGCCAAATGGATGATAAAAATGTGAGTAATAGATTTTGTAATACTGAAAGAGACAATGGGAAAATGTTTACGTACGTGAAAAATAATATTATTATTCTGAAATAAACATCTTATTGGCAATTACAAAATTAACAAAACACATTTTAATTGAAAGTATTTATTTATTAAAAATACCAGCGCATAATGCAGAAATGTAAAATTATTTGTGGCAATATAGAAATTTATTATTAATAATATGTTATACATATAACTATCTTTTTTAATTTTTTTAGTAAAATAATTTTAGAATGGGTCTTTTGTGAGAAGAATAGCAAATTTTACAATATATTTCAACGTAAGTATTATATTATATATTATATTTCTCTTAGTTTTCAGCGTTTTCCAATTGTGATATGATAAAATTTATTTGCATTTTTTTAGTTTATAGATAATTTTATTTGATTTATTTTCAGAAAAAATTTAATTATTTTAATTTTAGATCACGCAATATTTGAAGATAAATGTGATGGATATATGAAAAATGCAGTGCTGAATGCCATTTATAAATTACAACAAATAAGTGAGATTTGGAAACAATATTTGTAAGTACATATTATGTATTTCTGAACAAATATATTTTATTTGAAAATCAAGAAATTTAATTTGGAACGCATATACATATTAATGTATTAAAACAAAATATATTTTCGAACTGACGTTCACATATAAAATTCGTGTTTTCACACAAACAAAGTTATTGCTAAAAAGTTTTCCAAATATAATTTATTTAAAAAGATGTTTTCCTTTTTTGAATTTTAGTTTAAATTTTTCCTTGATTTCGTGTTCATAATTGCTTCATAAGTACTTCATAATTAAACCTGCTGTTAGATTACGCCCGTTTGGTCTAATTTTTGTATCGCTTCCTTTATAAACGGTAATATACATATGTATGTATAAATATTGCCTTATAATTTGGTCCAAGGGATATTTTTGTTTTACTAAAATCAAAATAATGAGCGTTTTTGCTCAAAAATTATTGTAAATAAGCTGCTTTCTTTTCACGAAGTATTGAATAAAAATAAATATAAAATATTGTCTTCCATATTCATTTTATATGAAAAATGTAATGTTGACCAAATGGACTCTTAATCTAGGATTCGTACAGATTTGCTAATCTAACACCAGGGTTAAGAATGCCATAAGCAGCATTAGCTTTTGTTTTACAGAAGTAATTTTTAATATGTTTTTGTAGTTTTGTTTGCTAACAAAACTTAAGGTTTTAAAATCTAAGTCACGATTGATTTTTTTGAGAAAATTATTTTTGATAACTTAATTTATATGAAAAATGTCACTTTCGCCACTTTCAAAACAATCAGTTTCTATTATTAATAATATCTTACATAAATATTTTTTTAACTTTTAGTACAGCAAATTTTTTATGGATCTATTATGAGAATTTGTGTCGTAGAAGAGTGACTAAATATTTCAGTGTAAGTAAGTATATTCCAAAGATTTTAATATATCTCTTATTTTTCAACATTTTGTGACAGTTATATGATAAAATTTATTTTAATACTTTATCGTATATAAATCATTCTGTTTGGTTTCTATTCAAATTATTTTTATTTCAGTTCGCGCAATTGAACTTTATTTGGATATATGAAAAATGCAGTGGGGAATTAAAAATTTACAAATTGCAGGAAATGAGTGAGCATACAAACTATGTATATGATATAATAATATAATATTTGTTTTATATAATTTCTATTTAAATTCCAGCCAAATTCTAGGTTAAAAATCATTAAGGTCGGTTCCGATAAAAATTGTTCATGGACAACAAATAGAGAAACGAATCCCGCTATAGAATCGATACATAACA
Organism: Eudasyphora cyanicolor; assembly: GCA_963930755.1. Lineage (NCBI taxonomy): Eukaryota > Metazoa > Arthropoda > Insecta > Diptera > Muscidae > Eudasyphora > Eudasyphora cyanicolor. Next base: position 207,217,100 of record OZ005737.1, on the reverse strand, counting down.
ATACAATATTCGAATAAAAGTCAAACTTCATAGTGTGTTGGCCGATTTGTCTTTATACAATTACATTTTGTTTTAAATTATAAAATGTTCAAGGTTATCCGTAATATGTATTATATTTTTTTGTATAAAAATATAATACAATATAAAATATAACAAATAAAATATATATTTAGAAAGATAAAGTGTTGTGTTATTGAATTTTCAATGAATATTAAATGTTTTCAAAGAAAATGATTCATTTAAAAGAGTAACATTATAATCAATATAATGTAACGAATTTTCCATACATATTTAAAAAAACTGTATTTAAATTAATGTATGCCTTAAATTAATTACCAGTATATTCTTATATCAAGGACAAACATTTTAAATTTTATTACGATAATGTTTTAAATAATATGATATTTTACTAAAAATAAGCACGCGACATACTTAAATTTACGCAAAAATGTGCTTATTTTAAGACCAAACATAATTATTTTTATTACCCAAAATTCTTAATTCTATGAAATGCATCCTCAAAACAAGTACTATTCACGTCTTTAAATTAACTATAAAACCTTCTTATTTTTATAGCGATTGTCTTTGGCTCGAAATCATTGCCGAAATCTTAAACTTTACGAAAAATTCATTGATTTTCAGTACGCTTTTTTTTAGTGTATGCTTTTTTAGTGCAAAAATGCATTTTTGTCAATTTCCACATAAAAATGTATGAAAAATGTTTTTCAAAAAATAAATGAAGAATAAATAATAAGAAGAAGAATATCTTATTTTTCCCGTTAAGTAACTTTTTAGGGAAAAATAAATTTCATATTAAAAATTCGGACTCATACCTTAATCGGTTTACTTACTTCACTTTCTTACTTGTTTTTATGTGTAAATTAGTACTTTTTATGTTTAATTCAATGGTTTATTTTCAAATTTAAATTAATAAAATTTTTGAGTGTCTAAAAACTCATTTTTTTGCATGTGAAATTGATAAATGTAATTAATTAAGCACAAATGTTAAACCTTTTGGAATTTCGTAATTCCACGACATGAAATGAGCTCGAAAAGTAGGTTTTCGAAGTATTTTACTGTTTTTGACATTCGCTAATAACTTTGACTGAAGTTTAGAGGTTTTTCGAATTTCTGATAATATTTTTTTGATTTTCTCAAAGAAATCATATCTTGTAATTTAGTTCATAGCTATAGATTTTTCGAAATTCCCTCACTAAGTGACGATCAAATTCTTATTCATAAGTCTGTATACTGTCAAAACACCAGTGACATATTGAACCCCACATATTTTTTTATTTTTTCACTAATTTAAATATATTACATTGTGCTGTAAAATAATACAAAAACGATGGTCGTTATTGTGTAGAAGTAATTTTATCAATTAACAATATCTCTCGATGAGTAGAACAGTAGTAGGTCCGAGTTGCAGCCGTTGTGACCAGTTCACAGAGACCAGTTGAGGTCCCTAGTGCTAGCATCGGGTCCAGTATCGTCTTAGCGGAACCAGCCTATTCGATACACAAAAATATCAATACTACGAATATCGCTACCGTCTATATATTTCTGCCTTCCTAGAAAGACCGAACCCAGAATATATAGACATCACATACACAATGTAAACTAAGAACAAAGCATGTGTTCAATGCTTTCCACTTCTCCCACTCTCCATAGATTCTCATTTTCCAACATCCTGTCGTGTCCGCATATCAGGCTGTTCTTCATCTCTTGTGCTAAGAGATATTTCGAGTTCTCTGGTCCTGCCGTGGCCAGATTTATATCAAGCTATATCTTCGAACCAACAGCTTAGAAGTGTAGATAGTTATAATTTCCCGGAATTCTGTCAATTTATTTCTCCCTGTTAGGAATTTTATTTGGAAAGTTCCACTAGAAAGCGTACTTCTTTGGTATGTAGCACATTCATCGGTTACCATTGCACTGCAATTTGATCGTAGTTCCTGGTCTCCCATTTGTTAGACAATTTAATCCTAATGCCGATCAGGTTGCAACTTCTCTAGCCACAATATCAATTGACAGTAGATGGAGTAGGACTTGTAAAGACTTTGTTGCTACATGCTTAGGCAAGTTGGGAAAACTACTGCTATATATCCAATAGACGATTTTAGAAAAGAGGCCCTAGAGTGCCCCTACAGCTGTCATACAAGAACATAAGGCGACATTGGCCTTCAGTTCCATTTATCCGAGGAGAGTCCACATGTGGGACCTTAGCCTTCTTAGTAAGGAGAACCAATTATGTCTTGTTTGGGTAAACGCCCAAACCGCTGCTTCCGGCCCATCTAGCCAATTTGTTCATAGCCTTCTGTGGGATATCTCTGAGGACGTCGAGGAATTTACCAGTTACTGTAATTGCCACGTCATCCGCACGTTCTAGATCTGGAGGCAGTACTCCACCTTGTGGGGTCCCTCTGTTCACAAGCCTTGTTAGGCTTGTGGACCCATGACTGCTATGCTTCTTTTATTGAGCAGGCTTTGAATTAGGCTAATCAAGCTTGAGTTCACCTTTAGATGTGACAGCGCCGCGATTACCGCATCTGACTTAACCTTGTTAAAAGCCCCTGCTATGTCAAGTAAGGTGAATTTCTTGAAATGAAAGAACGATTTGATAGTGTCTAAAAGTTCGTGCAGGGTAGATTCCCCCTTGCTGTAAGCACTTGCTTTCCCATCCGCAATTTTGTATCTAGATTTTCTCTTATGAATGAATATTTCCAGCAGGAACGAGGATAGACTAATTGGCTTGAAGTTGTTTGGCGTAGTGGGTGATAACTTTCGCTCTCTGGGTATGAATACCACTTTGGTGTAACTCCATCCTTTGGGTATAAAGTAAATCTTAATCCATCCTTCATATATTTCTGAGGGTTAATGTAATTTTCTATTGGTAAAATGCCACCAGAACCAGGTGATTTGAACTGCTCCAAGTTATTAAACATTCACCTTAGTCTGGATTTGTCGTTCAGCAATTTACCGATGTTTTGTTGGAGTTCTCCGGGAAAATTAGTGTCGAACAGTATATTTGGTGACTGCTAGCTTTTGTCCAGTTGTTATCTTTATCTTGCAGTTATCCTAATGTATCGGGTGTTGTGGATAGAATCTTATTCACTTCTCCACAGAAGATATTCAAATAACGTTTTTGCACTCCTACGGTTCTTCTTATACCTTTTGAGTTGTTTTTTATTGGCATTCCTATCATTAGTGACCACAACAAATTTGGCCTTGTTGAATAGCTTGTGAGAGGTCTTTTTAATCTGTAGCTGGGACGTTCATCATTGTGATTTACCTTTACACTTGTACCTTGGCTTTGGCCAATCTTTGTTAAGAGACTAAATTATCCTGATCGACGTAGTCATTCGGTATTTATCTACATCCACTTAGGAGAAAAGATCAACATCTTATATGGTCATTGCGATTTAGTTTGAGCTACGAAGAACATATCTATGGAAGGATTTGTTGTACTTATTAAGGGCTATATTTTGGTAAAGGACCTGTCCTGCCCCAAAAAAAACTGTTAAACATGGCTATTTAGAGTTGCTAAGGACTACTGATGCCTTTTTTAAAAGTAACAGGAAGGATAGTATAATATCTGTTGTATAATATTGTTCTATGTGGAAGGGCAGAACAACATCTGCTGAGCCTACAATTACAATCCTACGATATGCAGAACTACAAAAGATTCATAAAAAATCCGGTATAACAGCAGATCAGTTGTTTCTGTAAAATGAGCCCAATTTATTTCCCTACAAACATTCAAATACTAAGCATCTAGCGAAAAACAATAAATCCGTAGCGTTTGGATAACTCTCCCATATATTTAATCGGTTGTAAAACATGAGTGGAACAATAATTACAATCACCACCACCTCAGTGTGTGTTGTTGCAGTGCTTTCAACATCGCTCGTTCCTTTCCAAATGCATGTTGTATCAGAAACGATGACGACGACCACGACGACGGACATATCACTTGAGCGCAGCGGCGGCGACGGCGGCATATGTTACTTTCATTAACAATATCAACGACAATATTCCTGCGCAATATCGTTTAATTGTATCTGCATAAAGCCCAAGCACAGCTTAGCAAACACAGCAGTGCAGGTAAACCTGAAAAAAATAAACAAAAAAAAACCCGGCAACCAAAAAAAGTGGCGACAGCCGGCAAAGTGCCACATATTAATACGCTTAGAAGGAAACACAGCTCAAACAAAACGAAGAAACCAAAAAAAAAACGCTGAAAAGCACTCTACACAATAACCGCACAAATCGCGACAAGCAGCAATTGCTATTCAAACACACAAAGAGGGTAATCGTATGTAAACTCCCCAAACCCCTCTTTTACTAAAGAAAAAAAAAAACTAAACAACGACATCGGAAGACTTAAGCTCTAAGGATCACTTAAGATGGCACACAATAAAAATTGCTACAAGCTCTCAAACATTTTCAAGCCAATAGCCGAAAAAAGGTTTCGTTATTTTTTTATTCTTGCAATGCGCAAACGCGCACACAACATTCCCACACGCGATCATAGCAGCAGAATGGAGGAGCAGTGATCGGTGAGGATTTAATTCACAGCCATGGCAACGGCAGCAGATACGTACTGTATGTGAGCACAGCTATGAAGGAACCCTTTTTGCTTAGGCCACACTAATGTTCTATGATCGTGTAGACAGCCAGACAGACGGACGGACGGATGAAGATCGCGTTTAAGCGCGACTCAATTACCTTTATTAAATGATCTACCTAGGCGCTGAGTATACGAGGCTCGCCCAAAAAGGAGGAATATAGACAAATCGTGTGTTGATTAGGCCCGAGATTTTTCGGCGGATTAGAGTTAAATAAGTAAAATTATTGTTATACCCCCAACCATGGTAATATTGCTATTTAGGTGGCACTACCTCCTGATCAGATCAATTGAATAATGCAGTACATATATACCAAATCTAAACCTGAACCGACCTTGGACCAAAAAACGATGTGCAGAATCTCATTACGTCGGGCCATAAAAAGATCTGCACTTTGATTACTTAAGTGGGAAAAGATATCGCACATTAGGCCAAAGGACTTCATGCAAATTAGCCAATCATTTTGGATTCTTTTATTAGAGAAAACCTGGATACAAAACTCCTGTCGGGGGAACAACATTCTTACAACAAGCTCAAATTTACATAATCCACCCTGCACGAACCTGTGGGCACTATCGGATCGTTTTCAAAATTGCAAGGAATTCAATATGGTGCCCTTACTTGGCATAGAGAGGGTTTTTAACAGGGCGGTAATTGCGGCGCTGTCACATCTGAAGGTGGACTCTAGCTTGATTAGACTAATTCAAAGTCAGCTCAACAGAAGACGCATAACAGCAAGTCTTGGGTCCACAAATCTAACAAGGTTTGTTGACAGAGGGACTTATTTAGAATTTAACAACATTCACTCAAATGCGGTAATTGCGGCGCTGTCACATCTGAAGGTGGACTCTAGCTTTATTAGACTAATTCAAAATCAGCTCAACAGAAGACGCATAACAGCAAGTCTTGGGTCCACAAATCTAACAAGGTTTGTTGACAGAGGGACTAATTTAGAAACTAGCGGTGAAGCAAATCTTGTTAGATTTAGAAGGTGGTTGTAAACAAGTTGGATGGGCCAGAAGCAGCGGTTTGGGCGTTAACCCAAACCACAATTGGTTCAATTTGCTAAAAGGTACATGGTCCCATGTAGACCCTCCCTGGATAAATGAAACGCAGCTGATCTTTTCTGAAAGTGCAAAATATCTATAAATAAGTATAGATAGGAAATTGTAGTTGGAACGTGTATGGAATGCCAACGTCGCCTATATTCATGCAGGAAGGCTGTAGGGTCGCGGTTGGGCTTCTCTAATAAAATCGTCCATATAGCAGTAGTTCGTCCAATACTGTCGTACGGCATTGTGGTTAATCAGGTGGATGACAACTGACTAACTAACTATCACCAACCTACTGTAGAAGGTCCAGAGAATTGCCTGCATATGCATAAGCGGAGCCTTAAGGACTACATCGACTGAGTCTCTACAAGTCCTACTCCATCTACTGTCGATTGATATTATGGCGGTAAAAGTTGCCAACAGAGCGGCATTACGATTAAACTGTCTATCAATGTGGAGGTATAAGAACTACGGCCCAATGGAGATATCACAGTGTAGTGCTATGGTAACCGACCGAGTGGACTATACACCAACGGTGTACTCCATCGAAAGGAACTTCACTACTAAAATACCTGCCAGAGAGGGATGGGTTGGCAGAATACCAGAAAATAGAAACCATCTGCATTTCCTCAGAGACATCCTAGAGGTGGCTCTGAACAAGTTGGCTAGATGAACCAGAATTGGTTCTTTTTACGAGGATGAAAGAGGTCCCACATGTGGACCCTTTCCGGATAAATACAACAGAGCTAGTATTTTCTTGAAATGCAAAATATTTAGGAATAATACTAGTTAGATAGGAAATTGTTATTCAGGCTTAATGTACTGGAACGTGTAAGGAAGGTCAATTTCGCCTTATATTCCTATAGGAAGTCCGTAGGGTCGCTTTTGGGTCCTCTCTACTAAATTCGTCAATTGGTATATACAAGATGGCGCAAAAGTAATCCTCCTATCAGAGAGGAATGTGTTTAGCAGAATACCAGGAAATAGAAACCATCTGCATTTCTATACAGATGGTTAGAAGCTTGATTGGAAGAATGACTTTGAACTACGCTGTAAAGGACTTATTATTGATATAGTTCACGTACTAGATCCCGTGGTGTCTATCAAGTCGAAATAACGACAATACGGAAAGTCCCCAAGTGGGTTAGACGCAACATAGTGCCCAACACTGGCATTGTCATTTACTTGACAGCCTGACATTAATTCTCTGGAGGCCACATCCCCCCAGATCTATGAAGGAGATGACTGTGCAGTTTAACAGATTCCTTATATGGGTATGTGGGCATAAGGATATTCCGGGGAACTGCAAAGCCTATGAACTTGCTACGAAAGGGACGACTTTACAAATTCTCGAAAAATTTGCAGACAAATATGGCCAAAATCTGACCAAATATAGTCAAAATATCTCCTCGCACACGACTGTCTACAGTCTACGTTACTGTCACTTCTGGCGGGACATTGTCTGATCGGCTAACATGCCAAAAGGTTAGTTTAGGTTATTGGGGGATGACTCCGGAGCCCGCCCGGCGACCAAACTAGACCATGATTGATCCATTGTTATTCCTCATTTTTGGTTTCTTTCTTCTTCTCGTCTTCTTCTTCTATTGTACTGCACTTTTCACTGAAATACTTTTATTTCAGTGAAAAGTGCAGTCCAATTTTCTAGAATTCCCTTTCCGTCTACATACTTTGAGTAGTTCTATAGGTGCCATCTCGATGCCTTAACGAGGGCCAACATTTTATCTGGTTCGATTCCTCGAATTTCCGTCAGAGTCTTAAAAGAAAAAGACCCGAGTATCTTTTTTCTTCTTAGGCTTAAGGCAGGGCATTGACAGAGGAAGTGATAACTATATTGCGAGTGTTCCTTCGCGCCACACCATCTACATATGTCATCATTTCTAATACCGATTCTTACCATGTGTTTCCAAGGGTATTATGTCCTGTTATCACGCCAATAATTGCCTTCAAATTGTCCCTGTTCATATTCAACATAAACTCTGAATTTCGCTTTGACCTTTCGTTCCATAGTAGTTTGGTCTGCTTGCCAAAAGGTTGGGAATTGACTTCTGCATTGGTTCTGATGAGGGGCAACTGATTCCGTGGTAGAACTAGGGACTAATTGGTCTATGTGTGCTGGCAAATCCAGCTGCTACCCTAACCCAAACGTAAACGATTCACATTGGGTTGAAAAACAAGAGAAATAATTCTTTCACTTCCAAACCTGTCAACCGATTGCATTGAATAATTTACAGTGCAGTGGGGATAAAAGAGATTAATATGGAACCCAATCCAAGTTGCAATTGTTAGATTCGTGAAATTTGATTTAAGGGTAGCCCTTGGGACGTAGACTCGACACTGGGAGTGATTTTTGTTGTTGACAATTTTAGGGGAACTGTACCCCGCCAAAATTTAAGGGCAAGATTTAGAATCGCGAAATTCGATGCGAGGGTTGAACTTAGGATATAGTAAAAGTACATTCGTACTTCTAGAGGCACAGTGCAAAAGTGTTAAATATGGCGCAGTTGACTAAAAATTTTAATATATGGTCCCATGGTACTAGGAACGTAATCTACAAATAAGAAGTGTTTTTTTTAGAAATTCATACTTTTAGAGGCACAGTGCGGCAAAATCGGTTAGATGTGGTTCCAAAGTATGAAGGCAGTTCGAAAGTTCTGACTTGTAGGAATACAAAAAGGGATAAATATGGCCCAAGAGCGCGAAGATATATCTTGGAATATAAGCTATGCATTTTGTATATTATAAAGGATTAAATATTGTACAGTGGGCCACAAATAATTAAATATGGCACAGTGGGGCAAAAAGGTATACATGTAGTACGGTGTGAAAAAAAGGGTTTAATATAGTACCAGGGTGCGAGGGTAGGAACATAAACAAAAAATAAAAGCGGCTTTTGAATTTTAAACTATAACAAGTAAGAACCGTAGTAAGTTTCGCCGGTCCGAATTTTATATACCTCCCTTCATGTATTGAATTATATTACCGGAAAAATGTTTGGATATGGAGCAAATAATGGAACGATCCTTTTTGTTTAGGCAAATTATTAAAAAACAAACACTGGTATGTTTTAGCCAAATTCTTCAGGCCGCAAATTCTTTAGCCAAACTTTTCATCTTCCCTCTACGCGGGGACTACAACAACATATAAACTGATTTGTTTAACTTTTACTGTGATGAATTATTGCCAAAATAGAGTACAAAGTGCAATCTTTCAGCTAATTGCTTAGAAAATGTGGCGTTTATGACTTTAACCAGCGTATTTGGGATCGACATCTATCTATATCGACTATTACAAAATATGAACTGATTTAAAAAATTTTTACTGTAATGAGTTATTGTCTAAATAAAATGCAAACTGCAAAGTTTTATTTAAATTGCTTAAAAAATATGGTATTTAGTGCTTAAATAAGCTTATATTGGAGCGACCTCTATAGGGTGACTATAACAAAATATGTATCGATTTGTAAGATTTTTGTTGCTATGGCATACAAACTCCCAGTTTCAGCTAAATTGCTGTATAAATGTGGTATTTATGGTTCTAATACCGAATTTGAGAGCGACCTCTAAAGGGGAGTTATATCAAAAAATTTACCGATAAAAAAGTTTTGAATTTCCTTAACAACAAGTAAGAAAGTTCAGTCAGGTAATCCGATTAGCGAATCCCCTCACCGTGAGTATCAAAAAATATTAGTAAATTTATTTTTTTTTTTTTGTTTTTTTTTTTTTTTTTGTGAGAGGTAACAAAAGGGACTTCCCAATAACGGTCTCTTTTCTCTAGACTCTAGGTACTATAAAAGCAATACACTGTACAAAATGTCACGTATTTATATGCACTGGTATTAAAGTTATAAGCTGGTGTAAAATGGTCCATTTGTGTGGGAGGTACCAAAAGGGGAGTGCCACTTACGGCCACTTTTCTATAGACTCTAGGTACTATAATTTGCATTGGACTGTACGAAATTTCAAGTATTTGTATGTACTGGTATTAAAGGTAAAAGCTGTTCACTTTTGGTACAAAAAGGTCCATTTGTGTGGGATGTACCAAAAGGCGCGGTGCAATAATGCCCATTTTTCTCTGGACTCTAGGTACTATATATAAAAGCATTACACTGTACAAAATTTCAAGTGTTTGTATGCACTGGTAATAAAGTTAAAAGCTACTAGTTTTTGGTTCAAACTTGTCCATTTTTGTGGGAGGTACCAAAAGGGGGGTAGCAACTTCGCCCATTTTTCTCGAGGTAATAGTGACTAATAAACTAATACTATATGTAGAATTTCAGAGGATTCAAATAAGTAGTATATAAGTTATTAAATAATCAATATTTCACTAAATTTTAACCCCTTGTGGGGTAGGTACTAGAAGGAGTGGACCAATATGGTCCATCTTCGAACTTAGCCGGAGATAGAAGAAAATATTACCACATACCAAATTTGAAGTCAATCGGTTACTCCTTTCGAGAGTTATCGTGTGCACCTGCCAGCAGACAGACATACAGGCAGACAGACGGACGGACCGACATTGCTCATTCGACTTTAAATGACCCAAAACGGATATCCGCCGAACATACTTAGGGTCTTAGGTCACTCCTTCGATGTGTTACACTTTTGGTTCGTAGCAAATGATATACGAGGTATGTTCAAAAAATATCGGGAATTTTTAATTTCCGCGGGCTACGTGTATTTGATTTTTGATATTTTTGTAGCGTTATGTTGGTACTCATGTCCCTTACTTATGCTGACAAGATTGGCCATTTTGAATGTTTAGTTAACTTTTGACAGCTGTTGTGCTTGGATGTGTTTTAACTTGTCTTCGATTTTTATCTATTTCAGAAAATGGATCAAAGAAACTTCATCAAATTTTGTGTGAAAAACAAAATAAAGTGCGCTGACGCATTCCGAATGTTGACTTGGCATATGGTGAAGCTACCTTTAACGTTTATCGGTGGTACAAAATGTTCTTAGAGGGCCGAGAAGATGCGAAGGACGAACAGCGTGCCGGACGCCCGAGCTCACAGTTTTCTTTGATTGCAGGGGCGTGAGGAATATTACCTGCAAGTTATGCGCAAATTGCGAGAAGCAATCAGCCAAAAACGCCCGGATTTGTGGAAGAACAAAAACTGGCTTTTGCACCTGCACACACATCGTTGCTTGTGCGCGAATATTTGGCCAAAAACAACACAGTAAAATTTTTGAACATACTGTGTACCCTCTTCTCTAAGGTGAGGGGATAATAAGTGTGTTTTTTTCAATGAAATCATGTCACTCTTAATGGGACACCCGATATCACCGGTACGCTGAGAATTACACAAAATGAGGCACTAAACATTTAATGCCGCTAGATATTATAGCAGTGCTATATACCGCATGTACTGCGATTATACTATGTTCAGGAAATAGCTACGGACATAGTGCAATTCTAAACAAAATGCCTGGCCTTCAGGGCACTGTTGATTACACTATGACTGAGCCACCCTTTAACAAGAAGAATCTCACTCTTATACCTAATAGATCAGAATGGAATGATCGTATTCCAGGACAGAGGAAATTCATTAACTTATATACAGACGGTTCCAAACTGGATAACTAAGTGGGCTTTCAAGTCCCTGGAAACTATATTCCTAAATTAAAAAACTGCCTTCGACGGTCGCAGATCTTTTAACGAGATGGCTGAACAGTTCAATATTCACCTGATATGGGTGCCGGGCCACAGGGATATACCTGGGAAATGCAAGGCAAATGAACCTGGAACATGTAGGCATGCCTCTAGCAACCTACAAGCTCCTCTTGAGAGATAGTGCACTTACGGCAACCAATAACAGGTGGTCACTAGTCACCAAAGCACTGCTGCCGTTGGCGAAAACGGACGTCTCACTTATTGTATCTACTATGATATGTCTTGTTGGACGGCACGCAGAGAGATTAAAGGACTTGCATAATGGCTTTTGCAGAAGCTGTGGGGACGAAGTGGAGGAGGAATCAATAGAACACCTTATGTGTGGCGCTCTCTCTAGAAGGCAACATACAAACATGGGCTCTTTTTTCTTAGAGGAGTTACCTAACATGGCTGATGTTGGAATCCGCCAACTTTTTATATTTAATAATAAATCAAATTGGTTCAACGGGAGTGGCTAGGGTAAACTTAAGTTTTCCATTACGTCCCAGTGGTAACACAATGGACTCCACAGTCTAAGTGAGTCTGTTTTACAGGCTGCCACTCTTAACCTTACTTAACCGATCAATATTTCAAGGTGTTGAAATATAACCCCTATCATATGGTGGGGGTATACTATGACCCAAATCTATATCATTTTCCCCATAAGGAATAATTATATGTTTTTGAAAAAAGAAATACATATATATTTGACTTTAAATGAAGGATGGGCGCTGCGAAGCCCACTGGGATATAGCTACGAGGGCGGTCCCAAAGTTAGCCGACAAGACACATAGATTGCGGTAGTAGTTTGAAAAAAATACTTTCGTGAAAAGTGGCAACCTTCTGAAACATATGTTATATGTATAATTTCATTTCAAAGGTCTCTGTCCAACAAACATTAAAACGAGATAGATTCTACTTTGGGGGAGTCTGCTCCTTCGTTTACAACAAAAAAATAGTGGGTGGAGTTTAAATGAGGCCAAACGATCTGCCAAGACGAACACCGTATTGGTCAACCAATTAAGTTGTTCACGCCAGAAATGGTTAATAAATTCACAAAATGGTATTGGAAGATATCATAGGTATTTAAAAAAGGGTTATTATACATCGCAAATTGACGGAAAATTATATGATCAGAAAGCTGTGCGCTATATGGGTGCCGCGTTTGCTCACAATCAAGACAATGCACTAGTTCACACATCCGAATTTTACGATGTCGAAAATCAATGAATTAAAGTTCGAATTGCCCAAGCACGCACCTTGTTAGCCAGATTTAGCTCCTTCGGATTATTTTTTGTTTTCACGCTTGAAAAAAGTCTCGGCGGAAAGAGATTTGCCAGATTTGAAGAGGTTGAGGTTGCGGTTGATGGCTTTTTTCAGGAGCTAGACAGTAGAATGTAGATTACATTCTATATAAATAAAGCAGTTGACTATTTTATTGCATCTTTGAAAAATTGACTAAAATACTTCAACTCAAAGATTTAAAATTCCCGTAGACTTCCTTTTCTTCCCTCGCTACAGTTTTGGGAGAAGTTGCACTACAAAAAGAAGGCTGCAGTCATTGTCTGATTTATAACTTGGTAACGCCAATGTTTTGTAAAAAATTGTTTATTTTAAGAAAGAGGAACAAAAAAAAACAAAACCTCACAAATGTGTTGAATTGTTGAAAATATTTTATGGTTGGTGCAAAGACAACAGAAGAAACCATCGAACAAAAAAAAATTGGTTTGAATGGACACACAACAACAACAACATCGAGCATAAATAGGAAAATTATGTAAAGGAAAATGAAAATTGACGGCGTTTTATTTGTGTAAATTATGGTTCGATAAAAATGATTTCGTGTTTAGGCTGTTTTTCTGTAACATTTTGCATTTTGCCATGTACGAACATGGAAAATATGTCCCACAGCAACAGCAACAACAACATGAGATAAAACACAAGATCACATGAAGTGGTGGTGACACTGGTGATCATTCGATTTGATAAATGGACTCGGGGCCCCCATATACATAAGTATACTCGTACATGTGTATGACCAAATGGCTGCAGAGAAAGTACAACAAATTCAAAGAAATTTTAGAGGATATGATTTGCGATTAATTACAAATAAGTAATTATTATAGTGAAATGAAATATAGACTTAGGATTTAATAAGAAAAATCCTTGAACTTTAGTCCCTCTTAAATCCCTGTATTCAGCATAACAGCTTTTAAACATCTATCCTTGAAGCCTGAGAAGATTATTGTTGATCTCCTCAAACCACAGATTGAAACAAATCCATCTTTTGTCCAAATGATTTATGCATCTCCCAACCCGGCTAAACAACACACACCCTCAATATGTGTTCAATCCATTTTGCGAATAATTATAGTTTTGATTTTGCAGTTAAAGATCATTTCATTTTCTACCTTTTTGCCGCCAGAAAAAAAATAACAACGTAGATTGTGATTATGATTATTCGTAAATTATATTTAATTTACAGTTAAACGATCACGTACATAAAACGTTTTAACGCAGTTTTGATTCGATGTGATACCATTCGAATTTGAACACTCGACGCGATTCTGAGCGAGTCACTCACGCATCGCCGGCCCAACACTCGCACATCATAAACGAAAATTAGATTAACAAAAAATTAAAAACAGCGGAGTGATTTGTCCGTGCGTTTTTTTTTTTGGTGAAACGACAGAGTTACGATTTTGATTTTTATTTTCTTTGAGAATGAGACGCATAGCCCAGCAAAATATTTGGGCTCGGATTCCGAGCCCAGCGTTTTCCTATTGCCGTTTAACAGGTGCTACCTCAGCCTTTATGCTCTTTCCAGAATGTTAGGTTTGAAGTACAACTTTCTGTTTACTAAAATACATACGAATTTTGCGCTTTCAGAGAAGGGAATACCCCCAAGAAGACAGGTGTAACTATTGGTACCTTATTTCTCCTGGTGAAAAGAACTAATCGTAGTTCCGTCTTTGACTGGTTAATACCAACGCCTTTATCTGAAGCTCATCTTGTTGTAGTTTGAAGCTGCTGCTGTAGGATGTCTCTAAGAGTACTCGGAAACTTCCTCTAACAGCTATCGCCACGTCTTCTGCATACACAACACCATCATCTCCAGAGATATCTGAATAATGTGTATGGAGAAATTCCATAGCAAAGGAAACAGAACACACTCTTGTGGCGTTCCCTGCTGACCAATCAATGGAGTTCAGGTGACCATAAGCAAGCTGAAATGCGTCTCTTAGTCAGAAAGTTTTGCAGAAACCTATGTATATTGCTAGGGTGCTAAAGCCTTAATTAGCGGCTGGATGTATGTTATTGAGGGCCTCTTTACGTCTAAGAAACCTACCATGCTATATTCCTTAACAGTGAGAGATCCTTCAATATAGCTGACTAATTTGTACAGGGCGGTTTCGTTAGATTTGTTGTTGATCGGACGGTAACCTGTGATCAATTTTAGTCCCAACGTAGCTATCGATATCCTTAGCTCCTACATGGGATCCTGTATCCTTAGCTCCCGCTTTTGGGATGGAAAAACCTTGGTTTGGTTCCATTTTGTTTGCTATGTAGGCCTGATTAATACTACATGTGTATATCTCTCTGAGACATGGAGCAAATGTATCAGCCATTGACTGTAGCTCCGCCGGCGAGATTTTGTCTGGTCCTGGTGACTTAAAAGGTTTAAAAATGTTGGTAGTCCAAAGTATTCTAGATTCGATTACGTTCTCGGTGGCGACCTCTGATGACTTTATTTGAGCACTAAAAAATGAACGATCTAATCTAGATTCTACTTTGGCGGAGTCTACTCCTTCGTTTACATCTATAAAATATTGGGTGGCACGGGCCGTACAAGATGCAAAACGAACACCATAGTGTCAATTGAAGTGTATACGCCAGAAATTTGATGATGAGACTGCTGTGCGCAAAATGGGTGCTGCGTTTGCTCACAATCAAGACAATGCACTAGTTCTCATATCCACTATTGCGATAACCAAAATCAATAAATTAAAGTTCGAATTGCTTCAGCACGCACCTTATTCGCCAGATTTAGCTTCCTTGGATTATTTTTTGTTTACAAACATGAAAAATGGCTCGGAAAAAAATTTCCCAGCAATGAATAAGTGGATGTTGCGGTCGATGGCTATATTCAGGAGCTAGACATTTCTTACTATAAACTAGGGATGTAACGAATATTCGCATTCGCATATGCGAACGCGAATTATTCGCATCATTTTAAAATTCGCATTCGCAAAAACCATCTTTGGATTATTCGCTTTCGCAAAAATATATTTCAGTATTCGCTTCCATTCATTAAAGTGTTAAATCACCTTATTCCCTTCACACAATTTGAAGATATGTGTGTCCTTGTGGTAACAGGAGGTAAAACTATGGAAAACAGTCTTAATACTTGAATATCCTGGAAAAGTATCAATTCAGTTCCTTAAATTTGTTGGTACTAAAGGCTCAAACTATTATTCGCATTCGCTTTCGCAAAAATGCATATTTCACTATTCGCGTTCGCATTCGCATTCGCAAGAAATATATTTCAATATTCGCATTCGCTTTCGCTAAAGCCACTTTCGTTACATCCCTACTATAAACAGGGTATCAAAGCTATTGAAAATCGCTGTAAAGGTGATTATATTGAGAAATAAAGAAAAAAATTCCGAAATTTGTTTTGTTTTCTTTGTTAGGTCGGCTAATTTTGGGACCGCCCTTGTTTTCAGCTCTTCGTCTTCCATAACATGTACCTTGAAGCAGCATAAACACTGGCATCTCTGCCCACAAAGCTTATCTCCTATCAACCATGGTTCATGGATTAGGACAGGTCAGCCCTGCATGCATCAGGAGGCCTTTTAAGGCAGCTGAAGCAGCCTTAGAGTGGGGAAGGTTTATCTGTAGAAGTCGGACCATTGTCAGAATTCACCATTGTCAGATTTTCTAGCTAGAAATTCATCCTCACCGGATCCATCCCCACAGGATTCTTCCGATTCCGTGATGAAGAGATTTCCCACGCATCCAAACACATCGGAAAAGGGTGAAACGAAACTTCACGCCAGATGCAGCTCTGACACTTGCAAAGGGAGGTTCATCTGTAGATACTACAACAGTGTTAAACTAGTCTATGTGAGCTGACAAATAAAAAACGGCTGCCACCCTAACCTAAAACCGAAACCTATCTGGAAGGGTTTTTTTTAATTTCCTCCCTTATCGTTTCTGTACTCCTAAAGTCGGATTTTGCTAAATTAATATGATACCATGCTATCGGACTTGACGATGTGAAGTAAAGACTCGGCATTCAGTATAAAAACTGCATGCCTCCGAAACCCATCTGCCACTTCCAATCAACCGACCTTTCAGTGATGAACGGATTCCACATCGGCTGGTATAGCCGGAATCCACGCATGTGCGCTTGGCTGAGCGCAGCGGTAGCACTCAACAGAGCGCATATTATTAAACCATATTAGTTTTATGCGGATCCGGCAGCTCCTTAAGAACATCGAAGAAATCACAGTACAGTGCGTACTCTATCTCACTCCACTTGCCCCTTCCTACCCTCTGTTGATGAACATCAGTACAAAGCTGCCCTTAGTAACGTCAGCAAAGGACCGAGGAGGAGTGTTACCACTGAACACTTTGGTCCTTTTGGAATCCAGCAGTTCATCTTGAGCACGTAGCCGTTTATTAGGCTGCTACTGTATGGAAGTTAATGCAGTATCCTGTTCTTCAGGAATATTCCGTACCAACTTTAGGGATTCTCTAGATTACCCTAGACTGCAAACCATACACCGATGGGCACGCGGTCGCATTACACCCCAGTGTTGGGGGAGGTCGTTTTAAGATGAACCACTGTTTTTAGACCAATTAGCGTAACCAGGTTGCACTACGTGGAAGCGGTCTAGTATTGCAGCTTATCTAAAGATAATCATTATTTTGGACGAGCAAAAACATAAAACTATGACGTGAGCTTTTATTCCGCTACGTCCTGAAAAGTTTCGCTGGGTTAGAAAATTTCGTCACTTGGTCAAAACTAAAAACTGACCTCAATTATCGATTTAAGTTTATTATTGGTTTTGTTATATTTCTGTTATTTCACATCAAAAGGTATTTTACGAAGACAATTCTGGGCTGTGGCAATTCGCGTGTCTTTTTCGGAATTCTTTTGGCCGAAGCCAAAACAAAATGTACTAAAACAGAAAGAAAGAAAGCCCACAAAGTTACTGCGAAAAAAAATGAAATATTTGTTTGATTGTATGTTTGTGACTGGCAATGGACGATGGATACATTCCCATTTTTTTGGAACTTTTTGGACAAACGGCATTAGATTATGGGTTATTATCTCAAAACAGATCCAGACAGACAGACAGAGCAAAGGAAAACACAACAGTATCTCTGTTTTCAGGTTAATTTTAATGTTTATAATTCCAAATTTAAAAAAGAACGAACGTTTAGCTGATTGACGGTTTTATGTGCCACAATTCGACAAACGGGTATTTAGGTCCAATTCGTTCGATGTCCGTTGTCCATTTGATTGTCGGTCTGTCCATACCTGCGATACATATGTTCCATTTACGTTTCACTGAGTAGAGGTCCTTTCTTTTTGGACTTTTACTTTGTGTGCCATGGTATAGTTGTCCAATGGCCAATCTTTTTCTTGGGTGGAGATGTGAGATACTCTTGGCCGAGAAATGTGTGTTATAACTGTTTTCTGTATATTGTTTATTGCAAATCAATAAATCAAACAATTAAATTGAGAGATAATGAAAGGTGTCCACAAAACTCCATGTGAATTGTGAAGATATTTGCCGAATACTGCGAATTTCACGAGATTAGCATTGAAAGTTGAATGTTGAACTAAGTGGCGTCACTCCAATGACTGCACAAAGACTTCGGTTATGGATTCCCAAATGAAAAGCCATTTAAGAAATAATTATAGACCAATAAAATGCAACCCACAATATTCAATCATATGAGAAATATTCTGCTAAATGAGCTATTTCTCAAATAACCGTCTTCCTTAATATATTGAATTTATCTTATCAAACACTCAAATTGCCAAATTTTGATATCGTTTTTTTAATTTTTTTTTATATTCCGTTTTTCTTGGCATGAACCTTTAGTATTTGGACCATATTTTTTGAGTACAGGGTTTTCCAACAAGAGGTGTTATTTTGAATCACCCGGTATTTCAGTAGCTGTCATTTTTGAAGCATTTATTCATTGATATTTGACAAGTAGAAACTACGCCATTGAAACTATTAAAATTCACTACAAAAATTGTGAAAATCTTGCAGTCACAGTTCGCAAAACTAAAGCATTTTTGGGTCGTCGTGAAGCACCTTGTTGGACCGCAATACAGAAATTGGTGGAAAAATTCGAGCAAAACTAAAGCATTTTTGGGTCGTCGTGAAGCACCTTGTCGGACTGCAATACAGAAATTGGTGGAAAAATTCGAGCTGTTGGGACAAGTTAGTGATGTGAAGAATACAACCCGTGTACGTCGCTCAAGAACAACTGAGAATATTGCTGTTGTAGCCCAAAGTGTTGAAGAAAACCCAGGTTTGTGCATTCCTCGTCGTTCTTTGGAATTGGGCATTCCACAAACGTCATTTCACCGTATCTTGCAAAAAGACTTGGGTCTTAAGGCTTATAAAGTTCAGTTAACACAAGAACTCACGCTGGCCGAACAACGTCGTGTCTTTGCTGATTGGGTCCTTGATATCCATGAAAATGATCCGGAATTCCATCGAAAAATCATCTTGACTGATGAGGACCATTTCCACCTCGGTGGCCACGTCAACAAGCAAAATTGTCGCATCTGGGGCTCGGAAAACCCAAGAGTTATTGTTGAGAAGCCTCTCCATCCTCAACATGTGACTGTTTGGTGCGGTTCATGGTCCGGCGGGGTCATTGGACCTTACTTTTTCGAAAATGAGGTTGGATCAACAGTTACGGTGAATGGATTGCGCTATCGAGAGATGATTAATGATTTTTTATGGTCGGAGTTGGATGGTATTGATCTGGACAACGTTTACTTTCAACAAGACGGCGCTACGTGCCACACAAGCAACAAAACCATTGCTCTGTTACGGGAAAAGTTTGCAGACCGTGTTATCTCTCGAAGAGGTGATAACAATTGGCCACCGAGATCTTGTGATTTAACACCTTGCGACTTCTTCCTTTGGGGCCACGTGAAAGATAAGGTCTACGCCAACAGCCCAGCGTCGATGCAAGACCTTAAAGATGGAATTCGCGAGGAATAGGGCATCCACTTTGCGATTTGGTTATGGACAATTTCATGAAAAGTATATGGTCCTGTAAGCGTGGTCGTGGTGGCCACTTGGCTGATGTTGTTTTTCATTATTAACGGCATACCTTCCTCTTTATTATGAAATAAACATCCGATCATTTATCTCAAAAAAATACATTTTTCTTTGAATATCAAAATAACACTTCTTGTTGGAAAACCCTTTATAAGCTCGATAAAGCGACACCATTTAAATTAAAGGAAATTATTAGGGCTAAAAATTTTAAATATGTCACATTAACATAGGAACGGAAGTTCAGTAACTGTCGTTAAACAATTTGAAACAATTCCATTTTCTTTTTTAACAAGTAAGAAAGTTTCAGTCGGGTAAACCGACTAAGGTATACCCTCACTTTGTGAGTAATGTAATATTGAATATTCCACGAATTATTCGGTTAGATTGTATGGTAGGTACCATAACGGGTTTAACAAATACATCTATTTTTCGCTGAATAGTAGATA
Organism: Eudasyphora cyanicolor; assembly: GCA_963930755.1. Lineage (NCBI taxonomy): Eukaryota > Metazoa > Arthropoda > Insecta > Diptera > Muscidae > Eudasyphora > Eudasyphora cyanicolor. Next base: position 207,196,980 of record OZ005737.1, on the reverse strand, counting down.
CTTTAAATACATTGCACTGCGCCGAATTATAAGCGTTTATTTGCACTGGTTTATTAACGTTATGAGATATTAAATTTTGGTATGATTTGGACATTTTGTTTGGGAGGTACAAAAAGGGGCGTGGTGATAACGGCCATTTTTTACAGGGCTATAGACACTTCAAAAGCGTTACACTGTGCAAAATGTTGTGGCATTTACGTGCATTGGTACTCATGTTGTGAGCTCTTAACTTTTTGTGCTAAATTGTACCTTTGTGTGGGAGGTACAAAAAGGGGCGTGGCAATAGCGTCCATTTTTCACAGGGCTATAGACACTATAAAAGCATTACACTGTAGAAAATTTCAAGTATTTTTATACACTGGTATTAATGTTATAAGCTGTTAACTTTTGGTGCAAAATTGTGCATTTGTGTGGGAGGTACCTAAAGGGACGTGGCAACTTCTCCCATTTTTCTCGAGTTGATAGCGACTAATAAACTAATGCTATGTGTGGAATTTCAGAAGATTCGAATAAGTAGTACAGCAGTTATTAAAGATTCAATATTTTACAACATTTTAACACTTTGTGGGGGAGGTACTAGAAGGAGTGGACCAATATGGCCCATCTTCGAACTTAGCCGGAGATAGAAAAAAATATTACCACGTACCAAATTTGAAGTCAATCGGTTACTCCTTTCGAGAGTTATCGTGCGCACCAGCCAGCAGACACACAGACAGACAGACAGATAGACAGACAGACAGACAGACAGACGGACGGACATTGCTCATTCGTCTTAAAATGACCCAAAACGAATATCCGCCGAACATACTTAGGGTCTTAGATCACTCCTTCGATGTGTTACACTTTTTTTCGTAGCAAATGATATATACCCTCGTCACACTAAAGTGAGGGTATAAAAATCGCGATAAAACCATAAGAAATCGAAAAAATTCGTTTGTTATATTTTTTAAAAACTTGCATGTATAAGTATAGGGAGCGCGGTAATTTGCTTATTTGCCTTAGCCTGCAGTGCAAAAAAGTAAATTCCCACGCTCCACCCTTTATATCAGTAGCTGCGGGCCAAAAGTGTAACACATGGAAGGAGTGACCTAAAAAATCCCAAGAAAATTTGTCGGAAATCCGTTTTTGGCCATTTTAGGTCTTTTGAGCAATGTTCGTCCGTCTGTGTGTCTGGCTGGTGCTCACCATACATTTCAGGAGTAACCGATTGACTTTTAATTTGGTATCTGTAAATAGTCTTTTCAATCTCAGGCTAAGATCAAAGATGGACCATGTTGGTCCACTCTTTCGAGTACCTACCCCACGAAGGGTCAAAATTTAGTGAAATATTATTTATCTCATAACCTCTATACTACTATCCAGAATCTTTTATAATTACTCAAATAGTATTTGTTACTTTGCTGCTTTCATTTTGTTAAAAGTGGACGAAGTTCGTATATTCTGTACAAATGGACTATTATGCACAAAAAGTTAACGGCTTATACTATTATTTTTTTGCGATTCATTAATTAATTTTTATACCCTCCACCATAAGATATTCACTTTGTCACTCCGTTTGTAGCACCTCTAAATATTGATCTGAGACCCCATAAAGTATATACTATTAATCGTCGTAAAATTCTAAGACGATTTAGCCATGTCCGTCTGTCGTAATCACGCTTCAGTCCGCAATAATAGAGCTAGGTTTTGTAATCACGCTACAACCTACAATACTTGAGCTAGGTAGCTGAAATTTGGTATAGATACTTCTTATACCTGCAGGTAATTTGGGGTTGAGAATGGGCTATATCGGCCCACATTTTGATATAGGCCCCCTGTATAGCATCGGTCCGAGTTGACTTCTTAACGCCATAGAGACCACAAATGTCAACTGATCGGGCTGAAAATTGGTAACTGGGGTTAATTTATACCCGCATCCTCACACGAACAGCCATAGGCCCATGGTTTGATATAACCCCCATACAAAGGTCCCTCTAGATTTTACTTCTTCACAAAACAACAACAACCACATATTTCAACGAATCGGGCTAAAATTTTGTAATATGACTTTATTTGTGCCCGAAACCATTCACATGCTATCCATGGTGGAGGGTATATAAGATTCGGCCAGGCCGAACTTAACGCTTTCACTTGTTAGTGTTTTTTTTTTTGCGCAGGCAAAATCGTTTTTATTGAAATTTTTTCTTTAATTGTTTCAACGACCGTTACTAAACCACTATTTGTATGTGAAAGCGATGTTCCCAACCGTTGCAACGGGCAACAACGCGTTGTTGCCCTCATAATTTACTTTCATTTAAAAGGTATCGCGGATCTGTGGGGCTTATACTTCAAAATATGGTCCAAATACTAAAGGTATCTTCGATGAAAATTGGAATTTTAAAAAAACTTTGCCATCAAATTATTTTCTATTTTGGTTTCATAAAACAGTACGCCTCAATCTACACAATAAAGATGTTTTTAGGTCTCGGACACATTTTTTTTTACCAAAATGTCAAAATTTGACACCCTACAACTCAGAGAATTCTTAACCGATCTCGTTGAAATTTTGTGTCATAATTACTATCCAATAGGACTAAATTTAATGCAAGTTTAAATCCGATCAAAAGACATCGCTTTTCAAAATTTACCATGGTGGCATTTCTTGACGTAGAAGGGGCTTTTAACAATATTCACTCAGATGCGGTAATTGCGGCACTCTCACATCTAAAAGTTAACACTAGTTTGATTAGACTAATTCAAAGTCTGCTTACCAGAAGACGCATAACAGCATGTCTAGGGTCCACAACTCTAAGAAGGTTTGTAAACAGAGGGACCCCGCAAGGAGGAGTACTGTCTCCACTAATTTGGAACCTAGTGGTGAATGAAATCCTGCTACATCTAGAACGTTGTGGCTGCAAGGTCGTGGCAATCGCAGTGAGTGGCAAAGTTGCAACCAAAGCGCCAATAACATTAAACTGCCTATCAATGTGGAGGTACAAGAACTAAGGTCACATGAGGATATCAAAGTGTAGTGCTATGGTAACCGACCGAGTGGACTATATACCAACTTTGTACACCTTCGAGAGAAATTACATCACTATGATTCCCGCCAGAGATGAATGGGTCGGCAGAATACCTGGTAATAGAAACCATCTCCACTTTTACACGGATGGTTCGAAGCTTGATGAAAAGGTTGGCTTCGGAGTACACTGTGAAGAACTTAGTTTGGATATAGCTCACAGACTACCAGATACCTGCAGTGTCTATCAAGCCGAAATAATGGCAATATGGGAAGTCGCCGAGTGGCTGAGTCGCAACATAGTTACCAGCACTGGCGTTGTCATTTACTCGGACAGCCAGACTGCCATCAATTCTCTGAAGCAACATCCCTAAATTCACAAACAGCCCTCGACTGCCGCAGATCTCTTAACGAGATGGCTGAGCAGTTTAATATACACCTCATATGGGTGCCTGGGCATAGGGATATCCCGGGGAACTGCAAAGCCGATGAACTTGCTAGGAAAGGGACGACATTACAAATCCTCGAAGAATTTGCATATATTGGTGCGCCACTACCCACGTGCAAACTTTGGCTTAGGCAAGAGGCAATCAGGCAGTCCAACGAAAAATGGACAGAAATCGGCACCTGCAGAGTAGCTAGACAAATCTGGCCAAGGTATGACCTGAGAAGGTCAAAATATCTCCTCGCACTAGAGAGGAAACGATTGCCTACGTTAGTACAGGTTCTGACGGGACACTGCTTGATCGGCGAACACGCCAAAAGATTGGGTATTGACTCCAATGACTTCTGCCGAAGCTGTGGAGATGAGGAAGAAATGGAGAGCATTGAGCACTTGCTTTGCGACTGTCCCATTTTGAGTAAACGACGACTGGACATACTGGGGTCGGCCTTTTTAGGCAGCCTAACAGATCTTTCCAGTACTGATATTCGTACTATCGATAAATTTATACATCAAACAGGTTGGTTTCGATGAGGGGCATTTCAGCCCGTGGTAACACTAGGGACTATGGTCTATGTAAGCTTGTAAAAACAAGTAAGAAAGTTTCAGTCGGGTAAACCGACTAAGGTATACCCTCACTTTGTGAGTAATGTAATATCGAATTATTCTGTCAAATTGTGTGGGAGGTACCAGAAGGGGTTTATCAAATACACCTTTTTTTTGCTGAACATTAGATACATACTTTAAATTCATTGCACTGTGCCGACTTATAAGCATTTATGTGCACTGGTATAAACGTTATGAGACATTAAATTGTGGTATGATTTGGGCATTTTGTGTGGGAGGTACAAAGAGGGGCGTGGCAATAACGCCCATTTTTCACAGGGCTATAGACACTATAAAAACATTGCACTGTACAAAATTTCAAGTATTTTTATACACTGGTTTTAATGTTATAAGCTGTTAACTTTTGGTGCAAAAAGGTACCTTTGTGTGGGAGGTACCAAAAGGGGCGTGACAACAACACCCATTTTTTCCCTGGACTGTAGGCAATATAAAAGCATAATACTGTACAAAATTTCAAGTATTTTTATACACTGTTATTAATGTTATAAGCTGTTTTGTTTTGGTGCAAAATGGTGCATTTGTGTGGGAGGTACCAAAAGGGACGTGGCGACTTCGCCCATTTTTCTCGAGTTGATAACGACTAATAAGCTAATACTATGTGTGGAATTTCAAAAGATTCGAATAAGTAGTATAGCAGCTATTAAAGAATCAATATTTCGCAACATTTTAACCCTTTGTGGGGGAGGTACTAGAAGGAGTGGACCAATATGGCCCATCTTCGAACTTAGCCGGAGATAGAAAAAAATATTACCACATACCAAATTTGAGGTCAATCGGTTTCTCCTTTCGAGAGTTATCGTGCGCACCAGCCAGCAGACAGACAGACAGACGGACGGACGGACGGACATTGCTCATTCGACTTAAAATGACCCAAAACGGATTTCCTCCGAACATACTTGGGGTCTTAGGTCACTCCTTCGACGTGTTACACATTTTTCCGTAGCAAATGATATATACCCTCGTCACACTAAAGTGAGGGTATACAAATACGGCTGCCACCCTAACCTAAACCTAAAAAACAGTACATTTAAATTGACGTTATTTGCCACGCCCTGTTTGTTAGTCGCACATCAAATTACCAAAATAAACAAGTAAAGATTGGGTTAAGTTCGGCCATGCCAATCTTACGAGGGCGGTGCCAAATTTAGCCGACCTAACAAAGAAAACACCACAAATTTTGAAATTGTTTCTTTATTTCTCAACATAATCTCCTTCTAGCTCGATAAACAGCGATTTTCAACAGCTTCGATACCCTTTTTATAGTAAGAATTGTCTAGCTCCTGCCGAGCCCGTTTTTCAAGTTTGAAAACAAAAAATTATCTGAGGGAGCTAAATCTGGCGAATTAGGTGAGTGCTGAAGCAATTCATACATTGATTTTGATCATCGCAATAGTGGATGCGTGAAGTAGTGCATTTTTTTAATTGTGAGCAAACGCGGCACCCATCTTCCTCACAGCTTTCTCATCATCAAATTTTCCGGCGATGTATAGCATTTTGTTTTCAGCTAGCTCACGAAAATTCAACCGACCATTTTGTGGATTTTTTTAACCATTTCTGCCGTGGACACCTCAATTTGTCGTCCTCTTCGGTGTTTGTCTTGGCAGCTCGTACGGCCCCGTTTAAACTCTGCCACCCAATATTTTATAATTGTAAACAAAGGAGCAGACTCTAGCTCGGTTTTAATATTGGTTGGACTGAGACCTTTCGAATGAAAGTATTGTATTACATATCGGCGACCAATTTTTTCCATGTTTTCAAATTCACTGAGGTTGTTTACTTTTGAGTGTTGAACAAAAAAACTAAACAACGTGGCACCGTCAAACTTAAAATATATGTTTTAAATGTTTGCCACTTTTACCGAAAGTAATCTTTTCAAACTACTACCGCCATCTATATGTCAATTTGGCTAATTTTGGGACCGTATATAACTTACTTTCGCAAAATTTATCATAACTTATACATATTTATCCATAGATATTTCTTCATATTTGTTCCCTGCGTTAGGATGCTAGCTTTTAAAAAAATTAAATAAAACTTTTTTTTCGATTTTTTTCTATTTTTATGTTTTTTTCGCACAAGTAAAAACTATTTGTTTGGAAAAAAAATTATTATTTTTTCTGATTTCTTTAAAGACTGTTGTGAAACCAGTACATTCTACATGAAAAATACATTGCCAACATTTGTATACCATCCACCATAGGATGGGGGTATATTCATTTTGTCATTCCGTTTGTAACACCTCTAAATATTGATCTGAGACCCTATAAAGTATATATATTCTTAATCGTCGTAAAATTCTAAGACGATTTAGCCATGTCCGTCCGTCCGTCTGTCCATCTGTTGTAATCACGCTACAGTCCGTAATAATAGAGCTAGGTTGATCAAATTGTGTAGAAATATTTCTTATAGTTGCAGGTTGTTTGGGATTGCAAATGGGCCATATCAGTCAATGTTTTGATATAGCTCCCCTATAGAGGTCGCTCCAATATACGGTTATTGAGCCATAGATACTACATTTTTAAAGCAATTTAGCAGAAGCTTTGCAGTTTGTACTCTATTTTGACAAGAATTCATCACAGCAAAAATTTTACAAATCGGTTCATTATTGGTTACAGTAGTCACCCTATAGAGGTCGCTCCAAAAGATACGTATTTAAGCCCTAAACACCATATTTTCTAAGCATTTTAACTGAATCTTTGCAGTTTGTATTTAATTAAGAGAAGAATTCATCGCAGTCATATTTTTTTGAAATCAGTTCATATTTTGTTATATTCCACCTATAGATGTCGCTCCCATAAAAGCCATAAACGCCACATTTTCCAAGAAATTTTGCTGAAACTTTGCAGTTTGTACTGTATTTTGGCAAGAATTCATTTCAATAAAATGTATACAAATAAAATTTTATTTTGTTGTAGTCCCCGTGTAGAGGTAACCCTCAAATATGCAAATTAAGCCATAAATACCACATTTTTTAGGTGAAGAGTTTGGCTAAAGAATTTGCGGCCTAATAATTGCACCGTTCGTTTTTTAATAATTTACTTAAACAAAAAGGATCGTTTTATGATTTGCTCCATATCTAAAGATTTTTCCAGTAATAAAATTGAATGTAATCCATGGTGGGAGGGTACATAAGATTCAGCATGGCCGAACTTAACGCTTTTACGTGTTATACCCTCCACCATAGGATGGGGGGCGTATTTATTTTCTCACTCCGTTTTTAACACTTGATCTGAGACCGCATAAAGTATATGTATATATGTTAGGCCGGGTCGATTTGTGGGGAGGCAAAAAAAGTCGCCATTGCTCAGTGAAAATCGTATTCTAGGGATCAAAATAAGAAACTTTGCCGAAGGAACCATACCTCTAAAACGAATTCTGATGTCCCGGAATTTGGGTCGAACTTTTGGGTAGTGGCAAATTTTAAAAAATCCCACTTTGACCCATTTAGACTGCACCAATCGAGTCCAAACGTATGACCGACCCCCACTAACTTTGGAGGCCCGACCCACCCATGCCAGTGGCACACCCCCTGGAACCCCCTGGGGTTCCATACATTTGGACTCGATTGGAGCACTCTAAATGGTCAAAGTGGAATTTTTTCCGGGACATTTTAGAGGTATGGTTCCTTCGGCAAAGTTTCTTATTTTGATCCCTAGAATACGATTTTCACTGAGCAATGGGCGATTTTTATATCGACCCGCCCTAATATATGTATATTATTAATCGTCGTAAAATTCTAAGACGATTTAGCCATGTCCGTCTGTCCGTTCGTCTGTCCATTTGGTTGTAATCACGCTACAATCTATAATAACGAGTTTTTCAATAGGGATGATATGATTTTGAAGTGACGATTCGGCCATTTGTAATATGTCATGATCTGTGATTTGTTTTTCATTGTATTCAGTAGTGTTTACAATTTCATCATGGAGAGATATACGCAAGAACAACGTTTAAATTATTCAGTTTTATTCACCCTTATCGGAAATAAAATTCCAGGCGGAATTTGTTCCCTTTTCAATGTGCAATTTAGGGATCAGGGAACGAATTCCGTGTGGAATTTTATTCACGATAAGGGTGAATATCGAAATAATCGTTCTCCAATTGCAACTTTTCGTGCGCTAAGTTCATTTTTTTTAATGAAAAAAACACTTTCCAGTCGTCCTACGACCTTGACACCCATGAGCAATATTTTAGCTCTCGTTAAGAGCTATCTTTTTGCCATTGACCGATTCCCGATCCGAAATACTGTTAAGGAACTACTAGAGCAAAAATAAACTTTCCGTTCACATTTGAAAATAATGCTAAGTCCATTTTTTTTTAATCCAAAAAAAAACGACGTACGAACTTGACACCCATGAGCAATATTTTAGCCATCGTTAGGAGCTATCTTTTTGCCATTGACCGATTGTAGCTACGTGCCACACAGCAAATGAAACAATTGAATTGTTGCGAGAAAAGCTTGGAGATTCGATTATTTCAAGAAATTGTTATATTTAATGGCCTCCAAGAAGTTGTGACTTAACACCATTAGACGAAAATTGGGTTCATCGAATTCGTTCCTGCAGAAGAAGTCGTAGAGACCATTTGAATGACGTTTTATTTAGAACTTAATTGTATCAATTGTACTTCACATTAAATAAAAAACTTTTGAATTTCCTTAACAATAAGTGTGTTTTTTCAAAGAAATCATATGACTCTTATTGGAAAACCCTGCACTTGAGCTAGGTGGCTGAAATTTGGTACATATACTTCTATATACATTTCGTAACGCCACAAAAACCTCAAATTTCAACGAATTGGGCAGAAATTTGGTACAAAGAGTTTATTAGTACTATTCACCTGCGATCCTTGGCGTAGGGTATATAAGATTCGGCATGGCCGAACTTAATCCGTCTCTATACTCCAAATACAAAGGGTACCTCATCAACATAAACATTTTTTTAAAATATTTTTTCGTGTTTATGATACCAGATTACCCCAGAAAATGTTATGCTCAGCCCTGTGGCAACATTTTTGTTTTCTAGTGTGACGAAACTTACTTCTTGGTTCCGACATTTCAAATATTTAAAAAAATTATATTTTCGAACACTGGATTTTTTGTATTTTTGGTAAAATCGTCTACAAATAATAAAAGTTGAGGTTATAGAACGACCATCAAACGGTTGCGGTTCAGTCTCTGTAATTGCAATAAAACGCTATTTACAGTTTCCGTTCCCCCATTTTGAATACATTTCAATAGAAAAAACACTTGCAATTCTATAGTTTTAATAATAATTTATTTTTATTTGATTTTTGTTGTTCTTGTTTGTTTGTTTTTTTATTTTAATAATAATAATATAATAATAATTAATAATAATAATATATGTTAGTTGTTGTTGTTGTTACATCATTATAATAATAATCGTAATATTAATGATTTATAATAATAATTTATTATTGTTGCTATTGTGTATTTTTTTTGGGGGGGAGGAGGGTAAGGGCAGGAGCGGGGGGAGCTTATCATTTGATGTTGTTTTGTTTTTTCCATAGTTATCTAAATACGAAGCATTTTATTATTTATAATAATTATATTATTAGATTTAGGGCTTTTTTGTGTGTGTTTGTTTCTTTGTTAAATATTAATTATAAATTATTATTTATTGTTATTGTTGTTTGAGGGTATAAATATCGGATGTTGAATGCGCTCATGATGATGTGTAATAGATGCGTTTTTTCTGTGTTCTCTTGTTTTTGCTTTATCAATATGCAAAATCAGTTTTTAATAATGTTTGTGTGTGTGTGAGTTTTTTTTAATATTTTTTGTATTTATAATTGGGTTTTTGATTGTGGTTTGGTGTTGTTTATGTGTCTGGTAGTATAGATTTTTCTCTGGGTGTAATGAGGATAGAGGAGTGTCGAGAGTTTTGATGTTTTCTGTTGTTGTTTTTGTTGTTGTGAGGGAAGCATGTGAGATTAGTTGATTTGTTGTTTATTTTATTTCTCTTACAAATAGTATTTTATTATTGTTATTTTAAAAATTATTAAATATTTGTTTTAATTTAAAATTTACTTTATATCTGGGTAATGCTAGAAAAATGTCTAAAATTATATATGTTGTATAAGCCTAAGAATGCTAAATGTATTTTGCATTTTGTTTTTTTTTGTAATTTATGCCTACTATATAATGAATATTTCTATTTATAATACTTAAGGTATATATTTTTTTAATTACAAACAAAAAATTAAAAAATTAATGTATTATATATATGTTCTGTTTTCCACAAACTTTCGAGGCATTTCTAAGGATTTCTCCTAAGCTAAGAATAAATTCATGACCAAATATCGTTTTTTTTTGTTTTCTTAACAATGAACTCTTGTTTAAATCAGCTCAGTTCGGTAATAAAGCGCCTATATATTTAGATTTATTTCAAAAAAATCATAAGTATTAACACAAAGTCTTGTTTAAGTTATGTACATTTAAAAATTAAATTTATTTCAGAGCTGCTTATTCTTAAATCTCTTTGAACAGGCTAGACTCCCTCCTTTCTGCGATATCAGCATAATGATAAAAAAACGTCAAATTTTCAGCCAAAGCTACCACTATTTTCAAATTACTACTTAAGCGACTTTCAACGCCAATAAGTAGACTAAACCGTTTATTTACAAATTTTTAAATTTAATTTTATTTTTAATATAAAAAATCGCAAATGAAAAAACTCTTCTTTTTTAATATTAAAAAATATACTAAATAAGAAATATCGATTTTTCTTAAAATTTTTCCTATTTACAAAAATTAGCAATTCTAAGCTATGTATATATCCTCTTTTTATTATAAATATATCAATTTAAGCTGTTTTTTTATAATTCTTTTTTCTCTATTTTCTCTACATCGTACAATTTATTGGTTGTTGGATTAAAGTCGGCAACTATTTTTACGTTTTTTTAAAAACTATTGGTTTTTGCGTCTTCATTTGTTGTATCTCCTCTTTTTGCAATTTTTTTTTTTTTTGCAAATTTCACCACATTTCTTACAATTCTGATTGCACTTTGAGATCATTGTTTTTTTTTGTAGAAAAAAAGTATCTATGTAAATACCTACATTAGACTTTCTTTATGCAGTACCGTCGGAAAATCTGGAATTTCATACTCATATTCCACAGTTGCGGAAATATTTTCTCTTCGTACCTCTTCAATTGGCGCTGCCGAACAATACGGAATTTTTGTAGTAGGCAGCAGCTGCCTGTCGCTCTGCCAGAGGGCTTTTCACCTCGCGGTCAGCACCAGCGGAACGGGTCTTGCGTTCCAATTCAATCTCCTGAGCCAGAGATTCTGCAAGAAAAAAAAGAAAAAAGAAGAAAAATGGGAAAATTAGAATTTATTCAAAGAATATATTAAAAAAAACTATTGAAATATTTCTACTGATGATTCTGCATAAAACCTACAGCTCCTAGCTTTATATTAAGGGGTTCTCACGGCAGGATATAAAATAAATCTTACAAATAAAAATAAATCTTACAAATTAAACTGCCCTTAAGGGGATTGTACAATAAATCGTAGGATTCAAACCCACTATCAAAGCTTAGACTATGACAGTTAGAATCAGAAGTCGAAAAAAGCTACGAGTCGCTGATTTAGCAAGAACGCATCTTTAACTGTTAGATCAAGGATCCAAACGATTAGGAAGTGAGAAACCATATTTTGACATGTATCTGAAGGTGTGTAATCACGGCAGCTTGAAGAATGGCAAAAGAAAACCGAGTAGAAGCCAAAATTCCCAGAAGAGGTTTGGTGTGTCCGATGAATGTCAAGGAAAAATGAAAAAGTTATAACTCAACTCCCAAATTTCGGTATGTTGATTAGGATCTGAAGTCGAGCATCATCTCAAAAAAGTTCCAGATATATAACATAGTAAGAACACACCTCTCGCTATTATATCAAATCTCCAACCTATTGCGAAGTGATGATCCTTCTTCTAAGTATTTTCATGGTGTGAAATCGCAGGAAATTTAAGAAGAACAAAAGAAAACAGAGCATTATACCAAATTACTAGGATTTAAGGAGATATATTCGATGACTGTCAAAGAAAATTAACATGTTCTCACCCAGCCCTCAATTTTCAGTCGGGCGACATAGCAAGAAAGTAAATCCTACTATCACAGCTCGATTTCCGATCCTAATCGTGTGAGTCTGTCTAGATTAAGATAAGAAATCGAGCACCATTTTAAAAGGAGATGAGTAGATAACATAGCAAGGACACACCTATCCCTGTTGGATCAAAGATCCAAACGATTGGGGACTGAGTAACCTTCTTTTAACAGTTTACTCATCAAGGTGTGGAATCTTGGGTGCTCGAAGAATGACAAACGAAAACAGTAGAATATAAAATTCTTAGACTGTAAGGAGGTGTGTTCGAGGATTGCCAGAGAAAAATTAAAATGTTTTAACACGACTCCCAATTTGCGGTCGGAGACTTATCAAGCAAGCAAATCTTACTACCAGAGATTAAAAATGTACGATTAGGATCTAAAAGCTCCGGAAAGATATCTTAGCAAAGACACAACTCAATGTAAGATCAAATGATTAGGAAGTGCAGAACCTTATTTTAAATGTATCTCAAGGTTTGAAATCACGGGAGCTTGAATAATGATAAAAAAAACAGAGTAGAATACATAATTTTTAAAATACTATTTCCCAATTTTCGGTCAGACGACTTAGCAAGGAAGCAAATCTTGCTACCAGAGCTTAGACTCAGTATCTAAAGTCAAGTACCATCTCACACAGCTTCAAATTACTGGGGATAACTTAGCTAGGAGAATATTTGGACTACTAGATTAAATAACAAAACGAGACGGAAGTGAATATCTTAACATTCCTCCCGAAACACAGGCTCACAGTAAATCTAGAAACAGTAGAGTTTCTGCTCACATGGATTACAGTAATTTCTATATGAAAATAAAGGTACTGATAACATAGTAAGAACATAAAGTGACCCTACTTGGCGTTAGCCGCAACTTTGTATGTAACTTAACTTGCTTAGAGAGTAAGCTACATGTCTAGAGACAATCGAATTTCGCGCACATGGATCCAATGGATTTATATATAGGAACGTAAAGGAAGATAACCTAATAAGAACTTAAACTGAACCTACTCGTTGTTATTCGCAACTCACCCTGCTTAAGGACTGTCTCAGCTCCCAATTTTCGGTCAAACGACTTAGCAGAGCTTAGATTCTAATGATTAAGTCAAGTACCATCGCACAAAGCACCGAATTATTGGGGATATGACGCAGCTGGAACACTAATCGCACTAACACATTAAAGACCCAAATGGTTAGCTACTGAAGAATCATTATCTCAAGGTGTGAAGTTGGAAGAACTAGAAGAATACCAAATGGAAACCGAGTAGAATTCCGAACACTACGCAGAAGAGTACTACAGACATAGCGCTATTAAACATGATTATGGAAAATTTAATGCAATTATCGCTCCCGAAACATAGATGTCAAGTATGTCTAGGACAGTCGAGATACGACTCACTTGAACTGACTCACAAGGAAGAACATAAAATGACCCTACTTGATTCTAATCGCGACGCTTTGCGTAACTTTGACTGCTTAGAGGCTAAGCTTCAAGCATTACCTGCAAAGAGTATAATAAAGAGAGAATATCATTGGAATATAGGGATCAACAAGTGAAAAACGAGCAGAACCCAACATTTAAACTCGAAACCCTGACTCGTTGGACTAAATGGGAGTTAGAGGGCAGATATATCTACATGGAACCATGATTTATGCTCAAAATAATTTATCCTACTGAATTCAATAGTAACATGGATCCCATAACATTATGATACTGCTCAAAGGGGTGTTAGGTTAGGTTTAGGTTATGTCGGCTTAGATGTCCCTCATCCAAACCAACCTGTTTGATACACAGGTTATCAATAATACGAATGGATACCGGCAAGGTCTGTCAGACTTCCTAAAAAGCCAACCTCCGTTCATCCAGACGTCGTTTACTCAATGCAGAACAATAACAAAGCTGGTGCTCAATTCTCGCCACTTCTTCCTCATCTCCGCAACTTCTACAGAAGTCATTGGACTCAATTCCCAACCTTCTGGCATGTTCACCGATCGGGCAGTGTCACGTCAGAACTGACACTAATGTAGACAGTTTTTTCCTCTCTAGTGCGAGGATATATTTTGACTTTCTTAGGTCGTATATTTGCCAGATTTATCTAGTTACATGTGTCGATTTCTGTCCATCTCTCATTGAATTGCCTGTAGCCTAAGCCAAAGCTTGCTTGTAGTTCTAGATGTTTTACAGTATCAAGTACCAAAAAATCCGGTCTCTATAGCAAATAGTTTATTTACACTAAGCGAAACTGCTACTACATGCTCAACAGAGACTTAAGCTTACAAAAACATCTGCACCGCAGTTAACGACAAGGGCATTCAGAAAAGACATAGTAAATATGGATCATTTCCATCTTCCGCACGTGCAAGATACCAATATTTCGGGTCCGACACATTACCAGATCTGACATAGTAATCGGTAGAGTATCTGACTGGAAGATGCTGAGAAAAGTACGAGAACATCTGCAACGCATAGCACAAAGAGTTAACGACGAATGCAAGACATGTAGGGAAGACGTCGAAGAACTGGAACATTTTCTATATCATGCAAGATACCGACACTTTGGGTACGACACATTACCACATCTGACTTAGCTTAGAAGTTCTGACTGGAAGATACTGAGAAAATTACGAGAACATCTGCAAACAGTTAACGACGAATGCAGGACATGTAGGGAAGACGTCGTGGAGCGGGTCTGACACATTACAAGATCTGACTTATCTCAGGGGATCTGATTGTCAAATACTGAAGAAATTACAAGAGCATCTGCACCGTATAGCACAAACGTTTAACGACAAAATATACTGAGGAAATACGTGTCGAGCACCGATTATCTAGGGTTAAAATAAATCAAAAATAATGAGCGTTTAGCAGGCCGATCTACTAGCTTAAGTGTATGTCTATGGACATGACAGCCTAACCATGATAACCTAACCATAACCTCATGATACGTAAAGTACAAACTTGTTAATACCATTAGATGACAGAGTTCATGATGAACCAGGATGAATTTTAGGGTTTCTTCCAGGTCATTTGGACTTTATTACAATACATTCTAAACCACAAACTATGCTATAAAACGAACTAAGTTCGGCTGCGCTTCAGAAACTAGATCGCCTATCGTTAAAATTAATATTTAGAATTCATAGAAGCAATCTTCAACTTACCAGAATAGTTCTGCCAAAATGCTCCGGTGGCCATCAAATCAATTCCAGGATAATTCCATTGGCCCTTGCCATTGGCTGCTGCTGCAGCTGCGGCGGCTGCCGCCACAGCCAAACTATTCTCAGCCGCATGCGATGAAGGCGGACGATTACTTTCGCGATCCGAAGAACGACGTTCATCATGATCGTCGCGTTCATTTAGGCGATCCGTCGACGAATGGCGTTCACTGTCGCTATGATGATGATGATGCGATAGCTGCTGCGCATGTGGTGGCAAATCTTCGGCGCTGCGCGACTCATGATCGGATTGAGGTTCACGCTTAAAACTAGGACTTTCCGAAAGCGGCCTCAGATGCTGTTGTTGCTGCTGCTGCTGTTGTTGAAGTTGGTGGTGAAGACGACCGCTGCTGTCACTGCTGTCTGCGGCGGCATGATGCAAGTTGTTGTTATTGTTGGTATTATTGTTGTTATTAGTAGTAGTAGTGTGGGAATTTAAAGAGGAGATTGATGATTTATCAGACTTTTCACTTTGTTTGCCATCCTGATCTATGAGGGTAGAGGGAAAGTAGAAGAAGAAGAAGAAACAGAGGACGCTGTGTTGGTTAAAAAGGAGGTTACACAGAGAGAAACAAAAAAAGTTATACACGCATTAGGGCGTACTTAGTTTGAAAATTTTATTTTATTGTAATTTATTAAAAAAATCTTTTAACTATTTAATTGAGTTATCTCTATTGAAATAATAAATAAAAAAATAACAACACTTACCTTGCTCCGATTTACGGGTTAGATCTGAAATGCTGCCACTGTGTTTGCTGTGCATTGACGCTGAGTCAATGGAGCGGACATCATCATTGATGTTGCTGGCATTCACCGCCGCCGCTGCTGCTGCTGCTGCCACAGAAGAATTATTGTTAATGTTGCTATTGTTGCTGGTGCCGTTGGCATTGCTGTTGGAATTGTTGCCGCCGCCGCCGCCAGTCGCATTGGGCGATTTACGTTTGCCACCCTCCATTTGCTGCTGATAACGAATGCGCAATTTACGTTCACGTCTATAGCGTTTTTGATATAAAACTAAAATGATATGAGGGCAAAAAACGAAGAACTTATGTTGAATGCAATTCGATACTTTTTTCTGTTTTGTAGAATGAGAAGGATGTTGATCATAATGGTGAGGATGAGGAGTAGCGGAGAGCGCAAAGGACCAGTACATGGACAAATCAACATAGAAATATTGTTCAAAATGTTCAACGTTCAGACACACAATCGATCATATTTCTTAGGTAATCAGTAAAAAAGCATTCTTTTCTTAAGATGCCAGTATAATTTATCAGTTTTTGATATTTTTGATGTAAACATTTGAATGTGTGTGGTCAGATTTTTTTTCATTTTATCAATGGAATGTGACAGGCGACCGTTATTGATGGACGGCATCATGGAAGAAATAGTATGGATGAATATACCACACTCTTCTGGCAGGTTTAACAGAGCAAATTGTTGGGAAATAATATAAATATCTACTACCATACTATTGCCGACCGTTGAGTACCGCTACTATATCCAAATATACCTTAATAAAACTGTCAATAAATCAAAAATATAGGACAACTATCGCTAACGAAACACATACTTCGAGAAAAAGTAGAGTCTTTCTTCTTTTCACATAGATCACATACTTTCACCTCTAGGTTCTGACACCACTTGTAAATAATCGCAACTCTATCTGAATCTGCCTATAGACTGCTGCATGTAATGCGGAAGGCGACCGTTTTTGATAAAAATGTTAATGGAGCTATGATTATCGATAAAAGGGGGATGGACATAATGTGGAAAATGTACAGGACCATCCCCGATACCAAAACTATCCACTATGGTCTTCTTTTAGGTCTTGCTCTATTGAAAAGTTGACCATCCGCGTCCTCCTTTTTTTAGAAATCGACCACGAAGACTTCCTTCAGACTCGACCACTGGGATCTATTATTCAAGACTCCACCATCAAGAGAGTTGAATACGTCTTTCGCTATTCAAAAAACAGGCATTTGTTATATTCTACACTATAACACTGAAGGCATTCTCCATTCCGGAGTTGAACCTTGGGGAATATCCCTAATCAAGAGCCCACCTCTGAGATCTTAATTTATTCAAGACAGGACGTCTTTTACCCTTCCTTAGCCAACAACCGATCAGTGAAGTATTTCTCACTCCAGGTTTCGAGCTCCGCTCAAAAGTCGTCCACCAAAGTATTCCTTCTTTTAGAGTCGGCCATGGAGGTCTTGCTCTCTTTAGGTTGCGGTCATGGGGATTATTATCAATGAATCCTCGGCATCGAAGGCCTTCCTTTATTTTTGTGCCAGGCCTTAGAGTCAGAGGCCTTAATCTATTTAAGACTCTACTACTGTATCTTCCATATTTTGACGGAATCTTTCTCTATTCAAGAGTCGTTTGAGAGTTCAAGAGTTGTCCATGAATGTTCCCAATCACGGATATCTTTCTTTATTCAAGAACAGAAGACTAAGATCTTACTCCATTCAAGACTAGACCTTCCTTCAGGCTACCTTCCTGCCTTTCTTCAGGTTACAAAAGTCGTCTAAGAAAGTCTACCTTTTGATGAAGACTTCGTCATGAAAGTCTCCATAAGAGTGAAGTCTTCTTTAATTCCAAAGTCAACCACGGCTGACTTACTTTTTTGCTAGAGTCGGTTAAAGTCGACAACAGGATTTTCGAGGTCTTCATCTATTCTGAACTCGACTTCAGGGGTTCTCATCTATTCAATACTCCTTCATTCCGGCCTTATCTTATCCATACTATCGCTGAAGACTTCCTCTATCCAAAGATGGAACCCTCTGGTTTTCTTATATTCACTAATCGACGTCAGGGATTTCGCTATGGCAGACTTCAGAAACGTAGTCTGCAGCCACTTGAGTCTTCTTTTATTCCAAAGTCAACCACGGCTGACTTACTTTTTTGCTAGAATCGGTTAAAGTCGACCACAGGCTCCTCATCTATTCAGAACTCGACAGCTGAAGTCTTTTTCTAGGTCTTCTTATATTCTGAACTCGGCTTCTGGGGACCTCATCTATTCAAGACTCGTTCATCGAGGTCTTACCTTGTTCCAGACAATCGCTGATTCAAAGATCGACAGTAATCGACATCAGGGATTTCGTCAATGCTCCTGCACAGAGGATTTACTCTATGAGAGACTAAATCACTGAAATCTTACAGGGTCTTTCTCTATTTAAAAGTCAAAGGCAGACCATTGAGATGTTATTATTTTCAGCACTGTACCGTTGACCATTCATATCTTCCTCTATTCAGGAGTCTATCCCTGCGAACTTTCTTTGTGATGAAGAAAGTTCTCCTCTTTTCAACAGTCGCTCATTGAAGTCTTCATTATTTCAGGTTGTGAACTTCATTTCATTCATTTCAACGTGCAAGAGTCTCTAAGTCTCTGTAGGGGCCTCTGTAGTTTGGGCGACTTTTACTCAAAAGTCGCCCAAAACTGTCGGACTTGAAGGTGAAAAAATTGAACCACCGAGGTTTTCCCATATTGCGCACTTCGCCTCAGTCATTGAGCCCTTCCATCCTACAAGTCGTATCCTTTACTAGAGTCGGCGGTCATTGATATATTTGTCTTTTCAAGTCTTTTCACTGAAGCTTTTTCCTGTTCTTGAGTTGATTGGGGACTGCCTCTTTAATGAAGCTTTCCTCTGTTCAAGATTTGATCACTGAGATTTTCTTTACTTCAGGTCTTAACTACCGGAAGCGTAATGTTCAAAGCTGGGCATTGTTACTTTCAATAGTCGTTCATTGATGTCTTCCTATATCCATGAAGTCCTTCTTCATGCAGAACTGGGCGCTGAAGTGGAACTCTGAGAACTTCCTTCAATCAAGACTGGACCACTCAGATATTGCTATACCCTAAGGTAAGCGCTGTAGTTTTCCATTCTTCCTTATTTCAAGAGTCGACCTCAGAATTCGTCTCTTTAGAAGACTCTACCACTGAGTTTCTCGAGCACTCGGAGCACTCCCTGCAGTTTTTACCCTACTCTAGAGTCGAGCCTTGAGGTCTTCATATTTTTCATAGTCAACTATTGAGGATTGGCTTGCTCAAGAGTGAACCGTTGATGGTCGACCATCAGATCTTCCCCTTTTCACGAGTAGACCACGTAACCTTCCTCGGTTCAAGAGTCGATCACTGAAATATTCCTTTATTCAAGTCTGGGCTAATGGGCTCGTAATCTCTAAATCATTACTCTTTGATGTATTCTTCTTTTCAATAGTCTACTGAGATCTTCTTCTATTCATCACTCGACAACTGAAGTTCTACTCTATGCAGAACTTGATACTGATGTACGACTAGAGCTTTCTTCATTCAAGGCTTGAATATTGAGGTCTTCCTCTATTTTAAGGTTGACACTGTAGGTTTCATCGCATCAACACCAGACTCTGAGATCTTCCTTATTTCCAGAGCTGACCACGGATTTAAATCTCTCTACTTCATTCAAGTCTGGACCTGCAAACTCTTCCTATATTAAAAAGTCGACCACTAAGGGGTTCATCTTTTCACGAGTCCTCTTTTTCTGTCAGTGCATAAGATATTCTTCTACTCATGACATGACAACTGAAGTTCTACTCTATGCAGAACTTAATACTGATGCTTTCACCACTAAGAGCTTCCTTCATTTAAGGCTTGAATATCGAGGTCTTCCTCTATTTTAAAGTCGACACTGTAGATTTATTGAATCATCACGCGACTCTGAGATCTTCCTTATTTCCAGAGCCGACCACGGATTTAGTTCTCTATAAAATAACTGAGATCCTACTTCATTGAAGTCTGGACCTGAAAACTCTTCCTCTATTAAAAAGTCGACCACTAAAGCCTTCCTCTTTTCACGAGTCCTCGTTTTCTGTCAGTGAATAAAATATAAACCCAAATAAAGATTATGTTTGGTATTGTCATGACTGCTGCTATGTCCACTTAAAAGCTAATAAGAAATAAAATTTCTCACAAAAAAGTCTTACTGTCAAGCACCATCGTTTTGTAGAACTCAAATGTTATGGGAAAATGTTATAGAATACAAATCAAATCCTGCCAATACCTTTTAAACCATTTCCAAATTCGTGATGTATTTTTTCTGCATAATTGTTGCTGTAGGATGTCAACAAATGTAAAATTTCGCAAAATCTCATAGATAAATCTCCCCACACACAATAAAAGATTTCTTTGGAATCGTGCGATAGAATTCATTTGAAATCGAATAGAAGGAAACAAAGCGAAGAGAAAAACGCTAATCTTTGATAAATTTTATTGGCTTTTTTGTGTGTATTAAACCCCTTCGATTTGGCCTACGATGCGTTGCGGTGCGCTGCGCTGATGGCGTTTTGCTTCAATGACTCGGCTATGGAGGCCTCTAATATAAAATGACACACCTAAATGGCATAATCACTCAAGTGAAGCTATTTTGCTTTTTCTGTTTTTTCTCTAATTTTCGCAAAATCAAGCTCTAATTCTATGAACGTATGTACGTACTGAATAGTAAATGACAAAATGCGGTGGGATCGCAGCAAAACAAACAATTATCCCTCCAATATACAAATGGAAAAAGTTCAGTTCTATCTGTCGGTTCTGGAAAAGAAGGAGGAGCAGCAGCAACAATGAATATGAAATGAAAAACGCTGTTTGAGTTTCCATTTCCAATTGCCATTGTTTCTAATTTCTGGTTTAATGGATGCATGCAATTCCATGGGATCGTTCGTGTTTTGGGGATGGGATTGTGTCTTGTTAGTCATTATCGACAATTGCATAGTTGAGACATTTCTCCACCCCCATTTTTCATTGAGCGCTTGCATTGATTGTTATTGTGGAGCATTTTTTTTAGTTCGATACAATCTCCGGTTAGAGCCATAATTGCAATTTAAATGTAGAAGCTTTGTCATTTAAATCAAATCAAATATGATTGCAATAGTTACTCATGCTGTGCGATTCGATTTTTGTGAGAATAGTCGCGTGTTATCCTGCCTCGTTTTTCTGCGGAAACGAATTAAATTATCTTTAGATATTAGACAATCTCTGTTAAGGATGCGGTCACAATGAGCGTTTTCAAAAGCTTTCGTGAAGCAATGTCATGCTTTTTTTCAGTACAGCTTTGGAAATGTGCGAGAAAATGTGGCTTTGGCAACCAAAACTAACCTTTGGAAACGTGCGACAAAAAGTCTCTGGTGTGACAGAAGACTTTCTCATCAGTAGTGAGAGTGTGGCGAGGAACTAATACAATTTTGAATCTTGAATACACAAGAACATGGCTTGATTTTTTAATTAACTCTTCAAATAATTATAAATGAAATCCTTCAAAATTTAAAAATCGATAACTGCTTTTTTTCTCTGGTGTGACACAAGCCTTTGTTATTTTATTTAACTCTTCCAATAATAACAATCCAAAAACCCTTCAAAATCAATAAAATTTAAATATGAAAAATCTCTAGATTCCTACATTTTGTTCTGTTATTTTAATTTTATTGTAAAACAAGCGTCTTAAATTTCAATTTGCTTGCCCTGTGGCCAGGGTCACAACGAAGAAATAATAATATTTAATATGTGTTTCATGTGCTACAAAATGCTTTGGGCCCTTTAAAAGGGATTGTATGTTGCTGTGGTACGCGAACATGTCATTGGAATTGTCCGTCCTTCCTATGCGCGATGCTATCCGTCTGTCTTCTTTGGAGACTAAAACTCCATTTGTCCATCTCTTTGCCTGTCTTTAGATGTGTTCTGTCTCATGTTTGTTCCTTTTGCCTCGTTTTTCTCTATCCGTCTCTACTACCTTTACCCTTTCTTAAGTTTCTTTTTATGCAGAAAAATATACAATCGCATTCGAGTGTTACTAACTAATCAAATGATATTAAATTTATTTAAATTATGATTTCTGTTGAAATACGAATACTCCAATGGAATGTAAGAACAGAAAAGAAACTGAAGAACAAGACAACAATGAAAAAGTTAATCAATGAAAACATCGAACAGTTGCCAAAGCCAAAAAACGAAGGAGGAGGGAAAGTATTCGAACTTGAAAGGATTTTGAATGGAAGTTTTTAACACTGTCAATAACAGTTGAATAACGGATATATATTTGGTCCTTCGAGGCGACCCGTAAAAGTGAAAAGTTATAAAAAATGCAAATTTTTTTGGAAATCTTAATTTAGGTCCATGTTTTATGATCAATTAATAAAAAAGACGCCAAAAAATTAAAATTTTTAAAAATAAATATGCCAAAAATATGGGAAAATTCTCAATTCGGTAGATCCCTGTATCCAGATTGACCAAAAAATACAGAAATATGTCTGGAGAAAAGCATTGGTCCTTCGATCTGGATCATATGCTAAAAATATCAAAAATTTCTCAATTTGGTAGAATTTTGAGTATAGATAGACATTTCTAGAAAATATTGTAAACATCCATCCGCAGCAAAAATAAGAAAATGGTCCTTCGAGCTGACTCATAAAATGGAGTAGTAATCAAAATTATTTAATTTTCTAGTTAAAAATCGGAATACATTACCGCTACTCATAACATACATACACGTATTTCAGGGATCAACATCAGATTCAAGATGTTAATACTGAAATCTTATTCATTTCGAGAACCGACTCGTGAGTCTTTCTCTATTCAAAAGTTAATTATGGAGAACATCATATATTCACAGACAGTCCTTTATTATATTTAACACTGCTCCATCGGAAAAAAGAATCGGAATACATTTCGAGAACCGACTATAGAGTCTTTCTCTATTCAAAAGTTAATTACGGAGAACATCATCTATTCACAGACAGTCCTTTATCAGATCTTATTATATTTAACACTGCGCCACAAGCCATTCACGTCGTGTATTGAATTACTGATCACAGAGATCTTTCTTTGCTGAAGATGTTGCCACGGAAGCCACTATATTCAAAACTAGATCCCTAAAGCCTTCCTTTACGCACGGGTCGGTAATTGATCTCTTACGTAATTCAGGATGTGAGCTCCATTTAAAAGTCGCCTAAGGAAGGCTTTCGTTATACTAGAGTTCGACAAGGATGTCTTCCTTAGTCTAGGTCGCAACCACTGGGGTCTTCTTTTACTCAAAAATCGTCCACGGATTATTTTCTTCTTTCTAGAGTTGGCCTCCGTCTATTCAGAAGTCGATCACTGAGATCCTCCTTTATCAGAATTCGACTGGGGAGATCAATTTCAATTCTGTAGGTCTGCCTCTAGTCCTTCCTACTCCTTCCATTCTATTCAAGACTGGATCACTGAAGCCTTTCTCTATGCACGGGTGGGTCATTGAAGCCTTTCGTAATTCAGCTTGTGAGCTCCATTTAAAAGTTGCCCAAGGAAGGCTTTCTTTCCTTATACTACAGTTGGACAAGGAGGTCTTCCTCAGTCTAGGTCGCAAACACTAGTAACTTCTTTTACTCAAAACCCGTGCACGGATTATTTCCCCCTTTCTAGATTTGGCTATCAAAGTCTCCGTTTATTCAGAGGTCGACCGCCGAGATCCTTCTTTATTCAGAATTCGACTGGTTGAGATCTTCTTCAATTCTACAGTTGTTCATGACGGTCTCCCTCTAATCAGAAGTCGATCACAAAAATCCTATTCTATTTAGAATTCGACGCTTAGCTCTTCTTCTATTCAGAACTCGGTTGCTGAGGTTTTATTTTATTTAAGTCTAGTTTATTGAAGTCTTACCTCATTCCACACTATATAACTGACGCTGCCTATTTTCAAAAGTCGCTCACTGTAGTCTTCTTCACTTAAGGTTGCGAATATTTTCCTGTATTCAAAAGTGAAGGTTCTCCAATATTCTTGAGTGGACTATGAACGTCTTACTCATTTCAATGATGAAAATGTCCCAATAGCTTATAGAACATTGAATACATATCTGTATTTTATCAAAACAATAAAAATATAACCGATGTTCAAGAATCTTAGAAACATGCTACATTTTTTAGGAATAGGAAAAATGGCCCTTCGAGCTTGAGCTGGCAAATACCAACAAGAGTTCCAACAAATCTATGTATAAATATGTATTCAAGGGTTTAGTAAAATGCATGACAGAACTCTGAATCTAAATTTTATGGAGCCAAGATTTTTCATGAATAGAAAAAATGGTCCTTCGAGCTGGACAAAATTCCAAATACCAACAATAGCTTCAACAAATCTCAAATACAGAAAAACAAATTTGTATTCCAGGGTTTAGTAAAATTAATGGCAGAACTCTGAATACAGGTCTCAGTTTTATGAAGGCAAGATTTTTCATGCATAGGAAAAATGGTCCTTCGAGCTGACATAAATTGCAATTGCCAACATTAGTCTTAACAAAGAATAACCTATGGAAAATATAACCACTACTTCTAACCAAGTCCATATCCACGACCTATTCCCACTTCTTAAACGACTCTCGTTTGGATACATACATACCTCACAACTTGTACCCACTTTCATAAGCGCACAACAACAAACCGATTGCATATCGAAATGTTGGCATGAATGTGGCATCGTTCGTATATATTGATTTGTATGTGTTTTTAAAAAGGACACTTTTTTCCCTACTTAAGATATTGAATAACACATTTAACATTCAGCGTGGAACTTTCAATTCAACCAGCAAATCAGTTAGAAAGGTACAAGACAAACGGCACAACAAGAGGCAGACAGTCGTCGGCAGACAGACAGACACACAAGACTGACTTTTCGTACTCGCCAAAGGAGCAGAGCAATAAAGATATGTATGTTTTGTGTAGCAATTCTGTTTTAACGTTTCTCGTTCTGTTTTTCTGTTGATGTGTTTTTTATTTTGCGATCGATGATATCAGGTGTCATTATGGGCCATTATTTGAGTCAATTTGAATTATAAACACTTGAGTGGAGAGGGAATACAATGTTGAATAACTATGACAGAGTAAATGCATTGAAAAACGAATGATTTTTACCTTTTTTTGTTTTGATTGGCAGAAAGGAAGGGAGAGAATTAGTTAAGAAATAGTTTTTGATTTAAAGCAATGGTCATTCGCTGAAGAGGACTAGTTATAATTTGAATTAAATATTTTTATTTATATTGCAGATGGTTTCATTAAACAAGCAATCACACAATTCCCTTACAGCATAAGGATAAAAGTAAGGTAATATCTCTGACGTTACAGATTTATAGTAATGGAGATTTAGAGGCAGAAAAATGTGTCGATTGAACTTTCTAAGATATTAGATCCATTTTAATAAACTCTAATAATAAACTCTGTAATAAACAATCACAAAATTCCCTTACAGCGTAAGGTAAGGTCTGCGACGTTATGGATTTGGAGTAAAGGAGAAATGGAAGGCAGACAAAATGTGTTGATGAATCCTTCTAAGAAATTAGAAAATAGGAATGTAATTTAAATATTACTTATCGGAAGGTCTATTCCTTGAATATTCCTCGGATAGCTTACAGCCAAGCATAAAATTCCCTTACCAAGTAAGGTTGATGGAAAGACAAATACAAAAGTAATTATTGGGGGTAAGCTTATTATAAACTCTTTCATCAGCTGATAGCTATACATACAGAGGAGTTTAGACAGAAGATAACAGTTACCAATATGCTTACAGATGAGTTAAAAAGTAAGTGGTTAGAGAAATAATATTGAGGGATGAAGGCAGGCTAATAACAAGATGGGATTATTACGGGACCTACAACGGGAACTAACACTGATTGAAGTATTTATTAGTAGTTGTCATGATTGTCGTTGCTTCAATATTAAATATCAGCTAGAAGTAGCTATGTTAGAAATGTCTTCTTTTTCATATGTTTCAAAGAGATGCTTCTCTTCTTCCCCTTTCACACTAAAATCCTGTTAACTTCACTTTGGCTAACTACTCGCAAAGAAAACTAATGTATTAGCATACCAACTAGGCGGACACAGCATGCCGTCGGTCTTTTTGAAGATGTACGAATACTTTTGCCTTATTTAAAATGCAATCTTAAAACGTGTTCTTTTCTGGCAGTTTCATTGTTGCAAAGTTCGATTGGTTTGCCCTTTGGTTTTTTTTGTCTTGCTCAAAATAGGATTTCATTGGCTGGAATATGTAAATTTTATTTGTTACTGTTGCCACATTGAACTTACCTCTTAACTTCCGTTCATCAACTAATTGCCTTTCTAATGAATCTTTGACTTCACGTTCACGTAAAACATCCATTTTTAATTCAGCTGCAGAAAGAGAAAAACAAGAAAAATGGAAGAAAGAAAAAACAGACAATGTATTAGAACTCTTAAGAGATAAGAATAAATTTAAAACTAAACATGAAATTAACTTAAAGAAAAAAGAAATCCTATATAAGCTAAAAGCCTAAATAAGACAACAACGGAAATATTACTACAGTTTTTTAGAACTTACCTTTCTCATAAGTTATTTGTCTCTCCTGCTGCCGGGCATTATCGGCCGCCACTTTTAACAAACTCTGAATATTTCTCAATAAAGTCTCGGTGGACGAAGGTAGACCGGGATCCATGGCCAAGGGACCCAAGGTTATGGCTCCAGCAGCCAAGGCAGCCGCTGCTGTTGTGGCATCAGTGGCCGCCAACTGCAAAGCTTCATTCGGCGTTAAAGCTCCACCATTGCCAGCTCCTGGCACTCCCACCGCCGGCCCGTTAACGGCGCCATTAGCCACAGCAGCAGCCGCCGCTAATTGAGAATAATTTAAAGCACGTTGATGCTGCAAGACTGCAACGGCGGCGGCATTATGCGAAGGTGAACCATGTTGCAAAACAGGATGGGAAGCTTCGCGATCACTTAAGGAAACAGAGCCTGCCACTCTATCGGCGGCGGCCGCCGCCAAGGAAGAGGCATTGTGGGGCAAACTGTGCTGGAGGTGGCGCTGGGAGGAGGGTGAGATGTTATCACGTTCTACATCACTTAAATCTGAGAGGAAGAAAGAACAAAAATAAAAGCAAGAAAAAAGATTTAATAAAGAATTTTTAAACATATTTAACATATTTTAAGGTTTAACAAATTAAAAATACCTACCTTCTTCATCTTTCACCATACGATCTTCGACATCGGAGACATTATCATCACTCATATTCTCAATGTCTTCATCGTCCATATTACGATCATTGCCGCCGGCCATATCACCGCCACTGCGACCACTATTTCGTTCTATGCTATCATCTCGTACTGAATGCGCCGGTGAATGCATATCACTGCGTTCACTACGCTCATCACAATTGCTGCCCTGATCGGTGTTGCCACCCGATTTGGAAAGATTTAACACAGGACTTTGACGATTGGGAGAACCTAAAATTGTGAATTAGAAAAAATACGAAATAATAGCAAAAACCCCTATCATAAATCCAGCAAAGCCAACTTACAATTGCGTGAACTTAGATCTCTAGGTTTCGGTTCCACACTACTAATGCCGCCGGCAACTGGTATGCCACCCATTTGCTGCCGTTCATCAGTGCGTTCTTCACGAAGTCTAAAAAGAGAAGATACAATATTTCACAATAAGGAATATAAAAAGATAATAGAAGAAATTCCCTCAGGAATAAAGTAAATAATTTTGAGATCAATCATTTTCCAGATATTTGGTGAATAGGAATAAAAATTATAACTGTGGAATTTATTCTGTAATAAATTATGTCCCCTCACCTTTCCAAATGTTTCACAATATCCTCATAAGCTGCTCGACAATTCTCCCATATACCCGAACGGGCCAGAGCATCCATATTGGCCGCCGACATACCACTTTGGGCAGCGGCCTTAAGCATTTGACTATCGGGTCGGCCATGTAGACCATGTGGTGGCATACCGGGAGACATTAAAGCCGAACCGGGATGATGATTCATTTGCATGAAGGCCATGTGATTGATGGGCGGGGGATTGTAGCCATTCGCAAGGAGTGGTGATTTCATATCTGAAAGGAAAAAATCGGGAAATTTAGTTTTTAAGTTTAGCAAAAATTAAGATAATTATTTAATTTAATTCTATATCTTTTATCTATGAGGATTATTGCAAAAAAAAGTCACGAAAAGGTAATTAATGTTTGGGACAGGTTATTTGACAGAATTTCTTCGAAAAAGTCCTCTTTTACTGAAGAGCTGTGAAAATGTACTCTTTTATAGAAGACTTAAGATAGGGAATTATTTTGCGAAAGGCCCTGTGGGAGGTTTACTTTTGCAGTAGACCTGTGGGAAGGTCTTTTTTTTCAAGGAGAAGGCATTCTTTTACAGAATATCTTTGCAAATGTCCTCTTTTACAGAATAACTTTTGGGATGTCTTCTTTCCCAGAAGATTTTTTCGGAGGTCTTCTTATACAGAAGACCTTTAGGGAGGTATTTTCTGCAGAATACATCTTTTAAGATCTTTTTCTACGAGTACAGAAGGCCTTTAAGAAAATCTTTTTCCATAGAAGACCTTTGGAAAGATCTTAATCTACATAAGACTTTCGGAAAGGTGTTCTTCTACAGAAGACCTTTTGGAAGGTCTTTTTTACAGAATATCTTTGAGAAGGTCTTCTTTTACGGAAGATTTGGGGTGTTATTTTATACACAAGACCTTTGTAAATGTTCGCTGTTACAGAAGATATTTGAACAGTTCTTCTTCTACAGAAGTTCTTTGGTAATATTTCCGCTACAGAATACCTTTGGGAGATGTTTCCTTTGCAAAATACCTTTGGCAGGGTCTTCCTTTGCAAAATACCTTTGGCAGGGTCTTCTTTTGCAGAAGACCCTTTTAGATCCACTTTTATGTAAGACCTTTGGGAAGTATTTTCTACAGAAGTCCTTTATAAAATTTTCTTTTACAGAAGGTCTTTGGGCAGATCTTTATCTACAGAAGATCTTCCTCTACATAAGACATTTGGGAAGTGCTTTTTTGCAGAGGACCCTTTTAGGGGCTCTTTTACGTCAGACATTTGTGGAGGTATTTCCCACAGAAGACCTTTGAAATGTTTCCCTTTACAGAAGATGTTTGGGCAGATCTTCTTATACAGAAGATGTTTGGGCAGATCTTCTTATAGAAAAGATCTTTGGGCAGATCTTATACAGAAGATCTTTGGGTAGATCTTATTCTACAGAAAATCGATGGGCAGATTCTACAGAATATCTATGGGAAGATCTTCCTTTATATAAGTCTTTTAGAAAGGTTTTCTTTTACAGAAGACCTTTGGGAAGGTCGTCTTTGCAGAATATTTTTGAGGTCATTTTTACGGAGGAACTTTCATTGGGCAGATATTCTATACACAAGATCTTTGGGAAGATCGCCCTGTACATAAGACCTTTGGGAAGAATACCTTTGGGAAGGTCTTCTTTTACAGAGGAACTTTTGGAGGCCTTCTTTCTCAGAGGACTTTTTTGGCGGGTATTTTTTTACAGAAGACCTTTGGGGATGTATTTTGTATGAAGGACTTTGTACAGAATACCTTTTGGCAGAACTTTCTGCGGAAAGATCTTCATCTACATAAGACCTTTGGGAAGTTCTGCGTTTACAAAGGAACTTTGGGAAGGTATTGTTTCACAAAAGCCCTTTGGGAGGTCTTCTTATACAGAAGAAATTTGTAAATGTTTTCTTTAACAGAAGACCTTTGGGAAGATATTTCTCCACAGAATTATTTTGGGAAGGTCTTCTTTTGGCGAAGATCTTTGTGAAGGTTTTCTTTTACAGAAGACCTTTGGGATTGTTTTCTTTTACAAAAGTTCTTTTGGAAAGTTTTACAACAGACCTTTAAAAATATGTTATTTTGCAGAACACCTTTGGGAATATTTTCTTTTAAAGAACATTTTCGGAAGGACCTCTTTAACCTTTGATAATCTCTTCTTTTACACAAGACGTTTCAGAAGCTTATTTAGAGAAAACTTTTGGAAAGCCCTTTTTGTTCAGTATTCCTTTGGCAAGTTATTTCGTTATCTTAGCCAGGCATTCTCAAACGGAAGACCTTCTTTTGCAGATCTTATTCATCTAAACAAATTTTTAGGAAGATCTTTGTCTATGTAACACCTTTGGTAAGGACTTCTTTTGTACATACATAGAAGATCTTTGGGAAAGTGGATCCTTGTCGCTTATCTCCTTCTCAAAAATCCTTACGCTGGATAACGTTATGGATTGAATTAGATAAGTTGGAGAAGTCCAACTTCAGGTCTGACTAACTTATGTTCGGGGAATACTAAAATTTGTTGAGGATTAAAGCTTTCAAACCTCTCTTAGTTAAAGTTGAATAAATACTCGACAAATTTGGGATAATGTCACCTCCTCAAAACGATTGTGTATTTTTATTTGCATGGAAATGTTTGTCCACAAAAGTCGTAGTCGTAGTCGAAGCACCAAAATTCTCCAGAGAGAGAGATCTTAGCTTAAAACTCAATAGCGCAGATTTTAATGGAGATAATATAGATAATTTAATGGAGTATTACAGCATACAGCTAGATTATTCGTTGCTATCTTCTTTCCTGTATGATGTGATCATATAAGTAACTATTGATTAAGTTTTTCAATCGCCTTTGTGTGTGGTCCTATTACAAATCTTTGTCCTACACAGAAAAAATATACATTTATTAATCCCAAGATCTTTGCCAATCATCAACTGTCATCTAAAGACTTCCCTAAAAGCCATCGATACGAATCGAAACACATTTCCAATCCGGAGATACAAGTTTGGTTTGCTCAACAAAAGCCCCTAAACGCCAACAAACCTTCGCATTTTCCTCCATCCCGAGAAATCGGTGCAGAGCAATAACATGTATTTGCCTCTCATATGAATGTTAATTTTCTTCTCCACTGCCAAAGCACTCGAATACTGCAGCAATGTAATGTAAACTGCAATTGTCGTTGCCAGCAAGAAAGCAAATCAAATCCAATATAGCAATTGTGGCAATACAATGCGATGCTATGCAATGCAGCAATACAAAGTTATGGTGTCTTTCTGCACGATTTCTTGAGCTATTTCTCTAAGGTTTATTTGTCTGCGGTATTTTCTGTGCGAATTCGTTTTGCTTGAATCTGGGTTTTCCTGTTTTCCAATTGAGGAAAAAATTTATGTTCACAGAAATACATGCCCCTTCGCTGCCAGGAATTATGATGGTCATACAGACGTATGTTGCCATCCAAGTGAATGGAATTGTGCGGAAAGTTGAAGTGATTGCTTTGAGATGGACTCCGCCATGAATTATCATTGCAGTTGCACTGCATTGCACACCAGAGTGAAATCCAAAACCAAAAAACGTTTAAATTACTACAAAAGCTAAGAGAAACAGACCATCTAGCCATTCATTCGACTTTGAATGTTTAGTACGTATGCAATTCTGTCCGTCTGTCTGACTGAGAATAATGATAATGCCCGGTTTTGTTTCTTTTTGCACTAAACCATTGATGATTGTTTCATATGTCTGTCTGATTGTCAGTTGGTTGGTTTCTTGAGAAACCAAAAAACCAATGATGATTTGCAGGAACCAGGAAAACAAATTGGCAAAGCTTTAAGCGAATTGTTTTTCTCGGCTATGATTTGTACTGCCAAATGCTTTGCAGTTATTGATTCTGCTGAGAAATTTTTTTAAGTTTGCGGCGTCAGCCAATCAAGTAATTTTCAAAAAGCAATATTCAGACAAACAAAAAAAATTAACAGGAATTTAAAAGAATTCGTTCTTAACACCCAGACGGGAGTAGAAACAAATGTTTTTAATTTAAAATAATTTAATTATTTAAAATGCTTTTCGCCACAACATGTATCTACTACTAGAAAACCAAAGATAATTTCCATTGGCAATTATAAAACCTCCTATTCTCTATTCCATTTGTGTCATTCGCCGCCGCCGCCGCCACCACCATCACCAACCAGTCCTGGCCAGATCATTCAACCATATTTTGCGGTTTCAGAAATGACCCCTCAAAAAAACTGCGCAACTTTCAGTGCTGGCAAAAATCCCCTCCAACCAAACGCAGACCAGAAACAAACACAACACGCATGTCTCACATTTGAAATAAAGGGGGCTGTAACCCTGAATTAACACAAATGTCAACGGAAAGGTTTTTTGTTGTTGCAATGAAAATTGTAAATGAAAAAAGAAACAAACAGAAATTACAACACAGGCTTAATTACACTGTTCAACAATAAAACTATAATTTTTACGTAGTAACAATTTCATTATAGAAGAAGACCTGTGAGATATCATCTGATGTAGAAAACATTTGAAAATGAGCTACGTTACAAAATACTTAACTGAAGCACCTTTTCTATGTGAAACGTTCCGGCAGACTTTAGAAAGGACATTTCGCAAGACTTCTTCCTTAAAAGTCCTCAGGGAAAGGTCTTCTTCTGAAGTCCTATGGGTTTGCTTCACCTTCAGATGTTCATTGGGAAGATATTATATTCTTCCCCAGAAGAGCTTTGTAATGGTATTCTTTTACAGAAGATATTTGGGAAGGTCTCATGGTCTTCTGCCATAGACGTCCTTGGGCGAAGGTATTATCTTGGAAGTTCTGTGGTAGAGCTCATCTGCAGATGTTCTTTGGACAGATATCCCTCCACAAAAGACCTTTGGGATCGAATCCTTCTACATATGATATTTAGGGGATTAGGGGGGGATTTTATTCGACAGAGATTTTTTGGAACATTGTCTATAGAAAAGAAGTCTGAATATACTGGGGTTTGCTTTTCCAGAAAGTCTGACAGATATGGCCGGTACAGATATTCGAACTATTGATAACTTTGTGTATAAAACGATGTTCTGATGAGGGGCATCTGGAGCCTTGTTAGTACTGGGGACCTCAGTTGGTGTATGTGGGCCGGTAACTCCGGCTGCCACCCTAACCTAACCTATAGAAGACCTTTGGCAAGATACTTATCTGTAGAAGTCTTTTGGGAAGGTTTTAATTTGCAGAGTAATTTAGGAAGATCTTCTTTCGCGGAAAATTTATAGCAATGTCTTCTCATGCAGAAAATCTTTAGGAAATTCCTTAAATAAAGAATCTGTTGTTGGTAAGGTTTTCATCTTAAGAAAACTTTTGGAAAGTTTTTCTCCAACAGAAGATCTTCATCTGCATTTGGATAACGAAGGTCTGCATTTGAGTAATGTCTTCATCTGTAAAAGAGGTTTGAGGAGGTCTTCCTCGAATATCTTTGGGAAAGTTTTCATCTCTGCATGATTGTTTGGAGGTCTTCTTCTACATCTTGTGATCTTTAGTAAGGTACTCATCTATGTATATAAGACCTTTGGGAAGGTATTCATATGTGGTAGAATTTGTTGAAGGTCTTCACCTGCGGTTGCTTCTTGGAAACTTATTTTCCCACAAATCCTCTATAGAAGATATTTGGGAAGGCAGTCGTCTAAAGAAGCTCCCTTTGAAACGGCCTTCTTTCCACAGAAGACCTTTGGAAGGTCTCCTTTTATAGACGCTTTTGGAGGATCCTTTTTTGCAGAAGACCTTTGGGGAAGTTTTCATCTAAAGCAGAGCTTTGGGAAGGAAAGACATTTGTGAAGATCTTATTTTATAGCAGACCTTAAAGAATGTGGTCGTTTGTTTGTTATGAACTTCTGGGAAGGTCTTCACCTATAGAGTATCTTTGTGAAAGTCTTCATCTATAGAAAAACATTTATCTACAGAAGTCATAGATTTCATATTATTTTTGTATTTATTTTTGATTTCATCTATAGAAGACTTTAGGAAGATATCCATCTATAGAAGGCCACTGGGAAGATCTTAACCTAAAAAATCTTGAGAAGGTCCTCATATATAGCATCCATTAGGAAGAACTTTGAGTATGCATTAATCTCTATAAGACTTTCTTAAAGGTTGTTTGTCATAGAAGACCATTGGAAAGGTCTTTCTTTTATAGAAGACCTTTGGAGAGGTGTTCTTTTACAGAAGACCTTTGGAAAGGTCTGCTTTTATAGGAGACCTTTGGAAAATACTTCTTTTATAGGAGACCTTTGGCAAGGTCTTCTTTTATAGAAGACCTACAGAAAGGTCTTATTTTATAGAAGACCAAGAGAAAGGTCTTATTTTTAGGAGACCTTTTGAAAAGTCTTTTTTTTATAGAATACTTTTGGGAAGGTCTTCTTTTATAGAAGATCTTTGGAAAGGTCTTCTTTATAGAAGACCTTTGGAAAGGTCTTCTTTATAGAAGACCTTTGGAAAGGTCTTCTTTATAGAAGACCTTTTGAAAGGTCTTCATTTTTAGAAGACCTTTGAAAAGTTCTTCATTTATAGAAGTTCTTTGGAAACGTAGAAGACCTTTCGTAAGGTCTTTTTTATAGAACCCCTTTGGAGAGGTCTTCTTTCATAAAAGACCTTTGGATGATATTCTTTAATAGAAGACTTATGAAAAGGTCTTCTTTCATTATTTATAAAAAACTTTTGAAAATTCTTCTTTAAAAAGGTCTTATTTTATAGTAGACCTTTAAAAAAGTCTTCTTTTATACATAGTAGACCTTTGAAAAGGTCTTCTTTTATAGTAACTCTTTAAAAAGGTCTTTCTTTATAGTAACCCTTTGAAAAGGTCTTCTTTTATAGAATAGCTTTGAAGAGGTCTTCTTTTATAGAAGACTTTTGAAAAGGTAGTCTTTCATAGAAGACCTTTGGAAAG
The DNA here is from genome assembly GCA_963930755.1 of Eudasyphora cyanicolor. Classification (NCBI taxonomy): domain Eukaryota; kingdom Metazoa; phylum Arthropoda; class Insecta; order Diptera; family Muscidae; genus Eudasyphora; species Eudasyphora cyanicolor. The sequence goes on along the minus strand of OZ005737.1, from coordinate 207,162,051 downwards.
GTCTTCTTCTATTGAAGACCTTGAGAAATGTCTTCTTTTATTAAAGACTTTGAAAAAGGTCTTTTTTTGGAAGACCTTGAGATAGGTCTTATTTATTGTAGACCTTGAGAAAGGTGTTCTTTTATTAAAGATTATTTATTTGGAAAGGTCTTCTTTTATAGAAGACTTTTGGAAAGGCCTTCTTTTATAGAAGACCTTTGGAAAGGTCTTCTTTTATGGAATACCTTTGGAACAGTCTTCTTTTATAGAAGACCTTTGGAAAGGTATTCTTTTGGGAAGGTCTTCTTTCATAGAAGACCTATGGAAAGGTCTTCTTATATAACAGACATTTGGAATAGTCTTCATTTTTACAAAAGCTTTGGAAAGGTCCCCTTTATAGAGATAAGACATTTGGCCTTTATAAAAGACCATTGGAAAGGTCTTCTTTTATAGAAGACCTTTGGAAATGTCTTCTTTTATAGAAGAACTTAGGAAAGGTCTTCTTTTATAGAAGGTCTTCTTTTATAGAAGACATTTGGAAAGATCTTCTTTTGTAGAATATCTTTGGAAAGGTTTTCTTTTATAGAAGACTCTTGAAAAGGTCTTCTTTTGTAGAAGACTTTAGAAAGGTCTTCTTTTGTAGAAGACCTTTAGAAAGGTCTTCTTTTCTAGGTCTTCTTTTCTAGAAGACCTTTAGAAAGGTCTTCTTTTATAGAACACCGTTGGAAAGGTCTTCTTTTATAGAAGACCTTTCCAAAGGTCTTCATTTATAGAAGACCTTTGGAAAGGTCTTCTTTTATACAAGACCTTTGGAAAGGTCTTCTTTTACTCTTGAAAGGGTCTTCTTTTGTAGAAGACCTTTAGAAAGGTCTTCTTTTAAAGAAGACCTTTAGAAAGGTCTTCTATTATAGAAGACCTTTAGAAAGATCTTCTATTATAGAAGACCTTTAGAAAGGTCTTCTATTATAGAAGACCTTTAGAAAAGTCTTCTTTTATAGAACACCTTTGGAAAGGTCTTCTTTTATAGAAGACCTTTGGAAAGGTCTTCTTTTATAGAAGACCTTTGGAAAGGTCTTCCACATATCGAAAGGTCTTCTTTTATAGAAGACCTTTGGAAATGTCTTCTTTTACAGAAGACCTTTGGAAAGGTCTTCTTTTATAGAAGACCTTTGGAAAGGTCTTCTTTTATAGAAGACCTTTGGAAAGGTCTTCTTTTATAGAAGACCTTTGGAAAGGTCTTCTTTTATAGAAGACCTTTGGAAATGTCTTCTTTCACAGAAGACCTTTGGAAAGGTCTTCTTTTATAGAAGACCTTTGGAAAGGTCTTCTTTTATAGAAGACCTTTGGAAAGGTCTTCTTTTATAGAAGACCTTTGGAAAGGTCTTCTTTTATAGATGACTTTTGGAAAGGTCTTGTTTTATAGAAGACCTTTGGAAAGGTCTTCTTTTAAAGAAGGTTTTTGGAAAGGTCTTCTTTTATAGAAGACCCTTGGAAAGGTCTTCTTTTATAGATGACTTTTGGAAAGGTCTTGTTTTATAGAAGACCTTTGGAAAGGTCTTCTTTTATAGAAGGTTTTTGGGAAGGTTTTCTTTTATGAAAGGCCTTTAGGGAGATCTTTATCTTTAGATAAAGATTTAAGATTTATCAATTCTTTAATATAAGTCCGCTGTCTACTGATGAAGACGTTCCATAGAAGGCATTTGAAAAGGCATTCATCTGAAAAAGCCCTAATTAAAAAGGTTTTTGTTTATAGAAACCCTATAAGAAAATTCTTCTTGAGTGAACCACATATCGAAAGCCCTTTTTCTTTTATAATAGACAGCTATAGATGTCCTTTGGAAAGATTTTCATTTATGAAAGGCATTTGGGAAGGTTCTTATCTGTAGAAGACCTTTATCTTTAGAAACCCGTTTCAAAATGATTCGTCAATCATTTCGTAGAAGTTTTTTGTTTTCATCGATAGAACTCATATAGAATGGTCTGCTTCAGTAAAATATATTTGGGAAGCCCTTTTTGGGAAACTATTATTTCATAGTAGACAGCTATAGACTTTCTTTTGGGAAGGTTTTCATTTATGAAAGGCTTTTAGGAAGATCTTTATCTTTAGATAAAGATTTTACATTCATCAACTCTTTAATATAGGTCCGCTGTTTACTGAAGAAGGCATTTGGAAAGGCTTTCATCTAAAAAAGCCCTAATTGAAAAGCTTTTTGTCAATAGAAACCCTATTGGAAATTCTTCTTGAGTGAACCACATATCGGAAGCCCTTTCTCTTTTATAGTAGACAGCTGTATATGTCCTTATCTTTTGAAAATTTAAAAAATCCTTTGTGAAGGTCGTCTTATATGTATATGTAGAAGATGCTTGGATAGCTGGCCTTCTATAGAAAAGTCTTATTGTTGAAACAAGTTTTCGAGAAATTAAAAAATCCTCTGTGAAGGTCTTCTTACATAGAGGATGCTTTGAAAGCAGGACTTCTATAGAAAAGTCTTATAGTAGAAATGCGTTTTTGAAGATCTCTTTTTCAGTAGAAGTTCTTTGCAAATATGTTAAGGTATTTGTATTGTTATTATTTTTTTTTTTTTGAAGATATAAGAAAACTTATTCGATTTAAATTGTTCTCTAGTGTGACCGTAGCTTTGCAAAATGTTGCTGATCAGTGTTGTGTTGTACAACACAAAAAATGTGACAAAATATTTCAATACAAGTACATAACTCTAAGAAACATACAGACAGACGGACGGACAGAAAAAGGGATGGACGGACACAAAAACCACTACAATTGGCAGATACACTCTTAAAAATTTAGGGTTATTACAGAAAAATGTTGGTTGTGAATAACATAAAAACAACAGACATTTATTAGACTTAAACATAACACCAGCAATTATTGTTCCTACCAATAGCAACAGAAGCAGTAGTAGCAGCAGCAACGGCAGGGGAGCGAGTAGAGAGGCTACCTCAAGAACAACAAAAATGCATGCGTCGTTGCTATTGCTGTTGTTGCCGATGATGGATATGTAAGTGATGATAATTTTGTTGTTTATCAGTTTTTTTTTCTGGTGTTTTTTACTAAAAACCTTTTACAGGTGAACTTTTTTTGTTGATGGAAAATGGTCTATGCGAAAAAAGGGTAGCAGACAAAGATGTATGATTTTTGCGTATGTTAACCTATGCCGCTTTGGCCTCAAGAACAAAAACATGATGTCTTCATTTAAAGAGAAAAGCATTTGTAGAGGTTGTAAATATTAAAAATTTAAATTGCATTTATGCGAAATGTAAGAATTATTTATTTAGATATATTTATTGTAGTATCTTTTTTCCTATTATGGAGGTTTTTGAGTTATTTTCATAGGTTAAAAAGGTCACATTATTTTCGAGGAAAAATTGGGAATGGGTGGAGATTTCATCATATACTTTAAAGAATATGAGGAAATATTATCTTTCGACGAAGAACGAAATATTGAAAATAAATAATAAAAAAACACATACATACCAACATAGATCTCAAGCTGATTATATATAATATATTAAAATGGTATATTGGAAATCAAGTCAGCTGCTTTACGCTTTTGGAAAGAATTCAAAGCCGTTCAAAAAAGGGTAATTTTTTCAGTAGTTCTTGAAAAATTAATACAGACCAATTTTCACAAGAAACTTATCTCTTTCGGACTTATATGTGTGCAATTGATGACTTATCCTGGGACAATGGAATAATTCTCGTTTGCCCCAAACATCTACCGACTACATATCTAGCTGGTAGTAAGGTTATATTGTTCGCCAAAAGGCAAATTTTCGATGTACTCATTGATTTTGAAGATACTCGTTGTTATTCGATGTTCTGAAGTTAACCTGGGACAATGGAATAATTCTCATTTGCTCCAAACATATACCGGCTACATATTCAGTCGCTAATAAGGTCCTATAATTCTCCTAAAGATAAACTAAACTTTGTATGCCAAACCGACATTAAATTTCGTTCGCTAAGCATAAACCTGCTTTTAAAAAAATATTTAATGGATTTGTTTTTTTGTTCACTCCAAGAGTTTCGTAATGTTTTCAATTTTCTGTAATACTTTTTCATGTATCGTATTTTTTGATTCTTCAGTTTTGGCTCTGACAGCCAAACCACGCCCCCTTTTATTGAATATTCACATTGCGAGTGAATGACCAGAAATCATGGAATGGGAAATCGAACGGATTTGTAGTTTTCACTTATTGTAAATGGTTTTGTTCTCGACACGCTAATGTATTCAATGATTTGTTGAAATTCTTTTATTTTTTTTCTCTGTTCGAAATACATTTATATTGTGTTCATTTCACATTCACAACAACAACAACAGCAACAACAACAACAGCAACAACAACAACAAAGAAACAAATTATGAGATTACACTCGTAAACAGATTTCTGTGGTTGATTTTCTTTTTTTTTTAATTTTTTGGTGAGTTCTTAAGAAGTCCCAGTAAGACGGACAAAACAGAAGAGAATTCCAGAAATCTGACAAGTCATGGTGGCTATTTTGTCGGTCTGTTTGTGAGATGGCTCTAAAGTGAGTGAGTGATCTGGTAAATGAGGCGTTTTAACAACACAGCGCGCAGGCTTAGCTATGAAATTCTAAGCGATGACTGCTGCTGTGATGACGGCGGCATAGGCGGCTTCCTTTTCACAAAAGCCTCAATAATGTTCTTCTTTTCTCTCACAAAGAAGGCGTTGAATTTCAAATGATATGCAAGATTTCAAATTTGTATCAAAATCGAAACCCAAAAGATATAGATTTTGTTTTGTTTTTTTTTTTGTTAGTCTTCAATTCGAAAATCTACTTACCACTAATGTGTCCGTTCTCATAGGGATATTCACCATTGTCCAGGCGGTGTTTCTTCAATTGCGGATGTTGTGAGAGATGTGTGGGCGGCAGTGAGAGTCCCACAGGTCCACGTTTTGGCGGTCTTCCCGGCCTGGAACTGCGGAATTGCAGAGAGTTACTGTTGGGTTAAACATTGAATTGAAGGATAAATGTCAAAAAAGGATTAGTAACGCAAATGATTGTTGTAATTGTGTCCACAACTGGAAGCACTGTATTTATTACTCTTTCTTTTTTTTAAAGTTAACACATTATCATACATATTTTTAGCGATTTGTTTTTCTCAGAAAATGAAATAATTTGTTTAATTTTTGTTATTTCACAAGGAAATTACTGTGTATGGAAATTTGCGTTACTTTGAGAGTTGAAATGAAAAATAAAATAACGAAAAACTTAAATTTAAAAGTTTTTAGAGCGAAATTTTGTATGAAATTTTATGAATTTATTTGTATTTTTAGTTATGGCCGGCCCTATGTTCCACATTGGAACCATGAGAATAAATATATATATATATATACCTATATATATGTATTTTCAGTTGCTACTAAAATTTAGATGCAAAATCGAGTAAGTTCTAAGAAATTATTTATTTATTTATATGAATTACAATACAAAGTAAATTTATATTCTAATTTTACGGTCCAGAGAACGGCAGGGTTACAAAGACCATATGGCTAAATGTTTGCAGCGACAGACCAGAGCCCCTGGTGGGAATCCAACCCACGACCCCCAAACTCATAGGCGACTTCGCTACCTACTGGGGCTCTCCCCAAGAAATTATTGATATCAGTTCAATAAATTATTGTTGCCACTACAAAAATCTAAACCTTGGGAACATTTTCTATGTTTCTCAACATAATCTCCTTTTAGCTCGATACACTTTTCTAGCGATTTTCAATAGCTTCGATACTCTGTTTAAGTATGTCTCTGTTTAAGTAAGAATACTCTGTTTATAGTAAGAATTGTCTAGCTCCTGAAAATAGGCATCAACCGCAACCTCCACCTCTTCAAATCTCTGGCAAATCTTTTTCCGCTGAGCCATTTTTTCAAGTTTGGAAAAGAAAAATAGTTCTTGGGAGCTAAATCTGGAGAATAAGGTGCGTGCTGAAGCAATTCGAAATTTATTTCATTGGTTTTGGCCATCGCAATAGTGGATATGTGAACTGGTGCATTGTCTTCATTGTGAGCAAACGCGGCACCCATCTTGCGTACAGCCTTCTCATCATCAAATTTCCCGTCAATATGCTACGTTTAGCACTTTTTAAAACGCCTATGACTTCACGAACCGTCAACCAAAGGTCATCCAAACCTTTTCTGGATTTTTTTTAACCATTTCTGGCGTGGACACCTCAATTGGTCGACCACTACGGTGTTGGCCCCGCTGGTACGGACCATTTAAACTCTGTCACCCAATATTTTATAGTGGGAGCAGACTCTCATAAAGAAGAATCTAGCTAGGTTTTAATATTGGTTGGACTGAGACCTTTCAAGTGAAAGTATTGTATTACATATCGCTGACCGATTTTTTCCATGTTTACAAATTCACTGAAATCGCCTTAAAACTTAAAACATATGCATTTAGAAGATTGCCACTTTTCACGAATGTATTTTTTTTTTCAAACTACTACAGGGTTTTCCAATAATAGTGATATGATTTCTTTAAAACAAAAAACACACTTATTGTTAAGGAAATTCAAAAGTTTTTTATTTAATGTGAAGTACAATCGATACAATTAAGTTCTAAATAAAACGTCATTCAAATGGCCCCCACGACTTCTTCTGAAGCAACGAATTCGATGAACCCAATTTTCGAGCACTTTTTCTACTAAATCAAGTCGAATGTCATGGCACGTTCAATATTCACTTGTAAAGCTTGAAGAGACTCTGGTTTATTTCGAAAGACCAATGACTTCAAATAACCCCACACGAAATAGTCGAATGGTGTTAAATCACAACTTCTTGGAGACCATTTAATATCACAATTTCTTGAAATAATCGAATCTCCAAACTTTTCTCGCAACAATTCAATTGTTTCATTTGCTGTGTGGTACGCAGCCACAATCGGTCAATGGCAAAAAGATAGCCCTTAACGAGAGCTAAAATATTGCTAATGGGTGTCAAGGTCGTAGGTCGACTGGAAAGTATTTTTTTTTTTTTGGATTTGAAAAAAATGGACTTAGCATCATTTTCAAATGTGAACGGGAAGGTTATTTTTGCTCTAGCTCCTTAACGGTGCGTCGGATCGGGAATCGGTCAATGGCAAAAATATAGCTCATAACGAGAGCAAAAATAGTACTCATGGGTGCCAAGGTCGTAGGTCGACTGGAAAGTGTTTTTTTTTTTATTTAAAAAAAATGACAGCCCACGAAACGTTGCAATTGGAGAACGACTATTTTGATAATAAAACTGAATAATTTGTAAACGTTGTTCTTGCGTATATCTCTCCATGATGAAATTGTAAACACTACTGAATACAATGAAAAACAAATGACAGATCATGAAATATTACAAGTGGCCGAAACGTCACTTCAAAATCATATCATCCCGTTTGGAAAACCTGTTATATGGGGGCTATATTTAACTCTGAACCGATTTTGACCAATTTCAATAGGGGTAGTCCCTGATATAGCTTATTTTTATCTCCACCTACAATTTCTCAATTTATCTCTTTTTCGACAATTTTCCAAAGATTTTCAATGGGATTCAAGTCGGGGGTTGAGCTGGCCACTCCATAGCGTTGATCCCTTCCTTTCTAAATCAATCTTTGAATCAGTTCGCTGTATTTTTAGGGTCCTTGCCGTGTTGAAATTGCCATAGTAGAGCCATATGCCGCTCAGCATAGGGAAACATGACATTCTCCAAAATTTCGCTGTAAATAAACCTGTCCATAATGCCCTTTGTTTTATAGAGGGGTTCAACCCCGTTACCGGAAAAGCTTCCACAGACCATTACATTCCCGCCTCCATGCTTTACAGACCCTTTGCAGTACAAAGGATCATATCTTTTATTAACAGGAATGCGTATTCGATTGTTTCCCTCCGAATTTTTTTATTAAGCTTTGATTTGTCTGGAAATGAAATTGGTTTCCATTTTTCTACGGACCAGCTGTATTATTTTTTAGCTTTATTTAAGCGAGACCTTCGGGTTTTAATCGAAATTAATGTTATTTGTTTAGCGATAACTTTCAAGTCTGACATCATTGTATCATACGCATACCTGTTAATAAAATAGTTGATCCTTTATACTGTAAATGGTATGTAAAACAAGTAAGAAAGTTTCAGTCGGGTAAACCGACTAAGGTATACCCTCACTTTGTGAGTAATGTAATATTGAATATTACTCGAATTATTCTGTCAATTTGTGTGGGAGGTACCAGAAGGGGTTTATCAAATACACCTATTTTTCGCTGAACATTAGATACTTTAAATTCATTGCACTGTGTCGAATTATAAGCATTTATGTGCACTGGTAAAAACGTTATGAGATATTAAATTGTGGTATGATTTGGGCATTTTGTGTGGGAAGTACAAAAAGGGGCGTGGCGATAACGCCCATTTTTCACAGGGCTATAGACACTATAAAAACATTACACTGTACAAAATTTCACGTATTTTTATACACTGGTTTTAATGTTATAAGCTGTTAACTTTTGGTGCAAAAAGGTACCTTTGTGTGGGAGGTACCAAAAAGGGCGTGGCAACAACGCCAATTTTTCCCTCGACTGTAGGCAATATAAAAGCATAATACTATACAAAATTTCACGTTTTTTTATACACTGTTATTAACGTTATAAGCTGTTAACTTTTGGTGCAAAACGGTGCATTTGTGTGGGAGGTACCAAAAGGGACGTGGCAACTTTGCCCAATTTTCTCGAGTTGATAGCGACTAATAAGCTAATACTATGTGTGGAATTTCATAAGATTCGAATTAGTAGTATAGCAGTTATTAAAGAATCAATTTTTCACAACATTTTAACCCTTTGTGGGGGAGGTACTAGAAGGAGTGGACCAATATGGCCCATCTTCGAACTTAGCCGGAGATAGAAAAAAATATTACCACATACCAAATTTGAAGTCAATCGGTTACTCCTTTCGAGAGTTATCGTGCGCACCAGCCAGCAGACACACAGACAGACAGACAGACAGACAGACGGACGGACATTGCTCATTCGACTTAAAATGACCCAAAACGGTTTTCCTCCGAACATACTTGGGGTCTTAGGTCACTCCTTCGATGTGTTACACTTTTTTCCGTAGCAAATGATATATACCCTCGTCACACTAAAGTGAGGGTATAACAAGGAGGCGGCAATGTAATGGTCCGGGATGCTTTTACGGAATTCCAAAATGGAGGTGGGGAGCCGTTGATAGTTAAAAAGTTATGACTTTTACAGAAGTTTACAGGGCAGTCGCAGAGCCAAAACGGCTAAGAAGCTCTGCTTTAGACTATGTATTTTGTAGTTTTCCCTAGATAACGTTTCTGTGAAATATATTTCCTTATTACAACTAAAAATTCCCGTATTTAAACTGCTTTTTATTCTGAGAAGGAATGGTTTGTAATAATAAGAAGTCTGCCAAGTTTCTCAAAGCTATCTTCTCCTTAAATATGCTGAGAAATTCTTGTATTAAAGCAAAAAAAAAAAACTTAAGTAGCCAACGGATTAATATTGAACACTTGCAGGTACAAAAGAAACACAACATGATCTCAAATAAAAAAACGCAAATTTTGAATTGAAACTCTTCTAATTCAGCCACAGTAGGAGCCCGTGACGCAGAGATAGGAAACAGTACCAACTAATACAGCTCCACCTTCTCAAAAGGTGTGATTTTTACACAAAACCCCAGACTTAATTGAGCAGAAACGATGAGAAAACAAGTGCTCCCCTAATAGATTCGCACTGCGGGCGGCGGACGCTGGAATATTCCTCAAATTACAATAATAATTTCTTGTTATTATAATTTCAAATACAAAAGCAAATTGAAGAGCAACAGCAGACAAAAGCAACAAAAAAATAAACTAATTACAAAATTACTTGGGTTTTTTTTTTGTACGATTAAAAATTATTAGAAGAAAACGTAGAAGAAGAAAAAATCTAAAACAAAACTTACTAATCATTAAAAAATAATATTTCATACCCAAGACTCAAACCCTTTTGCCATGGAAATATATTAGAGAAGAGTATTGAAATTTCAAAATTGTCTGAAATGTCGATAATGATGTACGAGTACTCCACACTCCGCATTTCAACAATGTTGTGGAGATTTATAAATTATTTGAACAAATTGTGCATGAATTTTGTTTAGTTTTTTTCTCTGTTCGTTTTCTTTGTTTTATTTAATAATAATTCATTATTAGTTTGTGCTGAGCTTTGTTTTCAAATCCAATTTGTTTTTCTTTAGACAGCTACAGATATATGTGGTTGTTGGTGTTGCTGTTCGGGTTTCTTATTTTGCTTAGTGTCGATTGAAACAATTTTCTTTAATTTTCATTTGTTTCAAGAGAAGCGAATAAATGAGTTATTAACACGCCAAATTAAATTAGGCTTAGGATTTCAATGGCAAAGCAAACCGTGGGAGGGGAGGAAACAAAATCCAAGCTTGTTCGAATTGAGTCAGTCAGCCCGCGGGCGGGGTGAATTGATGTGAGAAATAGTGGCCGGATGATACAACAGTGAGCGTCAAAAAAAGGAAAGGCAAATAAAGAGAAAATGCAGCAGAATAGCAAAATTTGCGAAAACACAATTCAACTTTGAATGACACTTCCACTTTTGCGCACTGAATGGTAATGCAGAATGGGAGCACATAACACCAACCTATTACACAGACCTAAATATGAAATGAAAGCATTTTTTTCATTTGCAAACCAACATCTTATTCGAAGATATTTATGAAAACCCACTTCATTGATTATTAATATTGATTTTTAATTAAGATTACACATATTGACTATATAAGATTTTTTTCTTTAATTAATATCAATTACAAATGCATTATTGTTTTTATAACGCGAGAGTATAATATGTGGATTTGTATAAATATTAACTTTGTGTTACTCATCCTGTTACAATTAAATTTCCCACGATTGGCCACACATGAGATTAAGTGGCAATTATCCAAATGAAGTAAAAAGTATTTATTTACTATAGATATTTATAATGAATATTAAAGGGTCAATTAAACAATGTTTCAACCTGTTTCTTTGAAGTGTTGATATAATCAAAGCTTGGTACGGTTTAAAAAAATATTTTTGTATGAGAGCGTCAAAAAAATTCCAGTCTTATATTCCCAATTATATTCAGTATAATTCGAAAAAAAAAAACGTACGAACACGGGCGACCTAATAACACTAGTCTAAACACGGTCTTATTTTGTCTTTTGTTTATACAGGGTATTATGACTTTGTGCATTTGTTTGTAACACCCAAAAGGACCCAAACACCCATTGTTTATTATACCGATCGACTTGTAATCACTTTTTTTTAAAATAAAATTTGATTGTGTCAAAAAACGCCAGTTTGGCAGCCCTATCACTGCTAACTTAACATCAGAAAACGCGCGACAAAATAGAGCTAGTGTAACCAAGGCTTTGCATATACGAGTATTGTCCTCTAGATTCACTTCAAAGGCATCTCTTTTCACTTCAAAGGCATTTCTAAAATGAAGTTTGATTGAGGTTCAGTACTTATGATGCGACGTCTAAAAGGTAATGCGAAATAGAGTCAAATGCTTCTCTGCTATAGCAACTAACTTCAAAAGTCTTAATCATTAACTATCTGCATTTTTTTCAAATTCTTATTTGCCCCTGCAAATTTCAATGATTTCAATCTCTTCTTGACCCCCCACAAACAAAACTAAAACAATTCATCCAACCATCCATCATTGATAATAACACTACATTTTTTCTTTGAGTGTATACACTAAACACCGCCGCGCGTAAAAGCTTCTGTAATTCTCGGTGACTCGGTGGAGTGAATATATATGTGTATGTACATATGTGTATATGTACTACATATATTATAATAATTGCCTTGCCTTTGGGTATTTAATTACATTTTTATGACTACCAAAGCTACTTGTATTTGTTGTTACCATAAATTTGTTATCGATTTTTCTATTCAATGAATTATGATGGCTGACTTAGCGCTCGCGCGCAAATATAGCTGCACCAACTATTTTTATTGCACCAAAATATGAATTACGATGAAAATTTATAGCATTTGTTCGCCTCGTTTTTTATTCTGCTGCCTATGAAAATTGTACGACTTTTGATTAATGACTAAATTGCGGTTAATTCATAGAAAAACTTCAATTGAAATGGAGTTTTGTTTATAGAGTGCTATAGGATTTGAGGTTTGCCTAAAAGCCATACAAATGTTTTAAGTCAAAATATTTTGTTAGCTTAAAAAACTTTTTTGTTCATTAAAATAATAATAACGGTTTTTTGATCCAAAAAAATATTAAACTAAACCAAAGATCTTTTTACTTTAAATGATTATCAACTTATCATTATTTTACCGTATTGTTGTTCTAAAATAATTCAAAGATTTTATTCAGCTTTTCTGTATTCCAAAGAACATATCCTTTGGTTAAAATAAACGTTTCTTTAATTTTAAAATAATATTTCTTTGGAATGAAAAAGTTTCTTGGCCATAAATATAACATTTTCTTTATTCCAAACAAACGTTTCTAATTTTTAAGAAATATTTCTTTGTAACGAAAAACAGTGTCTGCCTTTAGAGAAACGTTTTCTTTATTCCAAAGAAATGTTTCTTTATTTTCAAAAAATATTTCTTTAGAATGAAATATTTTGTTAATTAAAAAATCATGGAATTGCTCAGAATAACTTGTCTACACCAAAATAAAGAAGATAATATTAAATTCAAAGAAATGTTTAACTATTTGTATCTTTATATCTAAGAAAATTTTAGTGGAATAAAACAAATTGTCGTTGGTTGAAAAGTTATTCCTTCGATTTTAAGCCTTTTTTATATTTTTAACAAAAGCAAAATTTTCTTTATAGAAACCTTCTTTATTGCAAAGTATATTTTCTTTATTCTTCAGAAATATTTCTTTGGAATAACGAACCTTTTCTTTGGAATAGATTATTAGCTTTATTGCAAATAAACTTTACTTTATTCTTTAGAAATGTTTCCTTGGAATAAAGACATTTAACTTTTGATTAAAAAATATTCCTTAGCTGAAAAACATAAATTTTTTTTATTCCAACGATTTTTAAACTAAATATATTTTTCTTTATTCCAGGACATGTGTCTTTATTTTTAACATAAGTTTTCTTTTTTCCAAAAAAAACTCCTCTCTATATATAAGACATTTTTCTTTGGAATAAAGAAAAATATCTCTGGTTTAAAAGTAGTTAAACATTCCTTTCACTTGAAGAACTTTTTCTTTATTTTTATGAACAAAAAATTTAACTTTCTTTATATCAAAGAAAATTTAGTTTATTAAAAAGAATAACAAATAAGGAACATTTTCTTTTGAACCGCAAATTTTGTGAAGAAACCATACTTAATATTAAAGACATATTTCCTTGGAATAAAGAAAGAAATTCTTTTGAGTAGAGAAAAGTTTCCTTAGCTAAAAAACATTTTCTCTATTCCAAAAAAGCATTTCTTTAATTCAAACATGTTTTTATTCTAAATAATTAATATACTTTTAACAGATATTTCTTTGGAATAAAAAAGTTTCCTTGCCAGGAGCATTTTCTTTATTCTGAAGAAAATTCTTTATTTTTAGGATATATATCCTTATTTTTAAGAAATATTTCTTTATTATTGAGAAATATTTCTTTATTTTTAAGAAACATTTTTTTAATAATTTTAATTTTTCTAATTTTAAACTTGGTAAGAGAACATAAACTTTATATTTAAGAAATATTTCTTTGAAATAAAATATTTTTTCTTGGAATTAGGAAAAATGTCCTTACACAGGAAAAACGTTTACTAACTTTAAAGACAATGCCAATGATATCGAGCCAATGGCAAATAATCTATAAAATAAGTACATTCTACACTTAATATTAAGACAATTTAATAAAAATTAAGTGGAGTTTCTTAATATTAAGTAAATTATTTTTAATTTAAGTAGGAAATGTACTAACTTTAAACCAAACTAATCATTGGCTCGAAATCATTGCCGCTGTCTTCAATTTTTTTTAGATGAAAAAATGTCTATATTTCAAGAACATTTTCTTAATTTTTAAGAAATATAACAGCGACAGAGAAATTTTTTTTATTTTTTATATTTTTTTTAATCACAGAATCTCATAATCTTATACTATAATACAATTTTCTTTATTCCAAAAAATATTTTCTTAATTTTTAAAAATATTTTTTTGGGATAAAAAATGCCTTTAAAATAATGAAAAGTTTCCTGGCCAAATATTTCTTTGGAACAAAAAAGTTTCTTTGTCAAGAACACTTTCTTTATTCCCAAGAAATGTTTTTTTTATTTTTAAGAAACATTTCTTTATTATTAATAAGTACTTCTTTATTTTTAAGAAATATTTCTTAATTTTTTCGATTTATTTCTTTATATTAAAGACATATTTTTTTATTTTTAAGATATATTTCTTTTTTTCTGAAATATTTCTTTATTTTTAAACAATATTTCTTTAATTTGCAGAAATGCTTTTTAAGTGATATGTCATTGGGACAAAGAAAATTTGCTTTGCTCATACTTGGCAAAAACTTTTACTTAATACCAAAAGTTATTTCTTTTATTTTTAATACATTTTCTTTTTATTCGAAGATACTTTTCGTTATATTCTAAAAATTTTTCTTCAGAATAAAAAAATTTTTTGGAATAAATTTTCCTTATTCCAAAGTATATTTTAACTTGTAGAAATTTTTCTTTGGCTGAAAAAATTACATATTACTCTTGTGTGTTGTATTTTAAGGATAGTTTCTTTATTTCTAAGTAATATGTAATTGGGACAAAGAAAATTAGTTTTGCTTATAAATACTTGGAAAAAACTTTTACTTTATTCCAAAGGTCAATTCTTTTATTTTCTTTAAATAATATATGTTCTATTTTATTTTTAAGTGAAAATCCCTGAAGATGGTCGTCGAAGACGATCGAAATATCGAAAATAAATAAAAATAAAATATATAAAAAGCAACACCATCAGTTTTCAGTTTTTAATTTATATATGACCTCGAGCCAGACAAAACTTTAAAAATTAGAAAATAAAAGGTCAAAAATACAAAAACCAAACTTTTCTTTTATTTTCGATACATTTTCTTTTTATTCGTAGATATATTTTTTTATATTAAAGAAATTTTTTCTTTGGAATAAGGAAATTTTTCTTTAGAATAAGAAATTTTTTTCAAAACATTTATCTTATTCCAAAGAATATTTTCTTAATTTTTAAGGAAAGTTTCCTTGGCTGACAAAATTACATATTTTTCTTGCGTGGTGTACTTTAAGAAGAATTTAGCTTTCTGGTTTAACTTAATAAATTATTCAGATTGTTCTCCATAATTTTGTTTCTTTTCACTTCTAATGAATTAAGTTTTTCTCTTTGAATTTCTGATTAATTTAAATAAACTGTCTCCAAGACAGTATCCAAGACAGTTTATTTAAATTAATGTCAGTTTTCTAGCAAACTAAAAAATATTAAATTCTATTTAAAAATGCCTTCTGTATGACACTAAACAAATATTGTCTTGGGGAAAAGTGTTTCTTCGAATTTATTTATGCAAAAAACAATTTAACATTAAAACTGATAAGAAAAGATAAGACTTTTCTGTTTTCTGCCGACACTCCTGGAAAAAAACAAATTTAAATCAACGTCAATTGTCAGTTAATCAAAAGTTGTGGAATAAGAGACCCAAATATGCTAATAAATTCTTTTCACGGTATTTAAAAATGTTCCCTTCATTCTTTGGACTTTTGACATTTTTGTCCAAAAATGGTAATAAATCCTTTACACGGAACTTAAGAATTCTTTAGACTTTTGACATATTTGCCCGTGATTTTACAAATATTTGAAAGACCTGATTTTTAAAGATTTTTTTGGAAAATGGACAAATTCGTGCCGAGTGGAATTATTGCAAATTTCAAAAAATTTTTTATCCATGTATATTGCATTCCTTCTGTCCGCTGAAAGATTATGTTAAATATTTATTTATGACAAAAGAGGATATTACTCTTTTTTTCTGCCTTCAAAATGTTTTGTAAATATTTGGAAATATTCATTCTTGCTTTCATTATGAATAAAAAATAATATTTACAAAATAAAAACAAGAACAACAATACAAATATATTGTACTGGTAGCATTTGTTGCAGGTTGTTGTTGCTCTGGTTTTGTGATAATGTTTTTTTTCCTGCTCTCGTACTTACTTACATGCAACATATTTGTTTACAGAGATAACAATGGTACAATATTTGTTGTTATTTTTTTATATTAATATTTAAACGTTAGACATTTGTTGGTGGCTGTTTCTGTTGTAATCTTAAGTTCAATGTTGATATGGATAAAAATGCAAGTGGATGGACGGACGGACCCCTGGACTGTGACTAATGTCGGGCTATTGTTAAATGTCTGGCAAATTGAAAAAGAAAAACAAATGTTGCGAGAAAAAATTCCAGTCAATAATCTGTGGGAGTGACTATCTGTTACTGAGTGACGTATCGTAAACTATTGCGAAATTTCATTCCGAATAACCGCTTCTTCATAACAGAGATCACTATGTAATGCTAGGGCCAATGAGGAGTCATTGATATGTAATGTTAAGGGTAAGGAGGAGTCATTAATAGGTAATGCTAGAACTAATCAGATGAGATTACTGGGTAATGTTATGACTAATGAGATCCATTGGTAAATAAGAAAAATAGTAATAAGGTGTCATTCATCAAAGTATTGCTAGATGAAAAGAGGTGTCATTACTCGGTAATGATAAGTGGTATGAAGTGTAATTACTAGAAAATACGAAGTGAAAATAGGCTTCACTTCTATACAATGGCAATGGTAATGAGATGGCATTACTAGGTAATGTGAATGGTAATGACGGACGGACGGACTGTGAGAAATTTGCGGAAATAGTTAGATGTTTGGCAAATTGAAAAAGAAATGCGGAGAAAAAATTCCAGTCAATAAACTGTGGGACTATCTGTAACTGACTGACGTATGTTAAACTGTTCTGAATACCAGAGATCACTTTGTAATGCTAGGGGCAATGAGGAGTCATTGATTAGTAATGCTTAGTGTAATGATACACCTCATATATATAGCTAATGCCAGAACTAATGAGGTGTGATTACTAGGTAATGTTATGATTAATGAGAATCATTGGCAAGTAATGCAAAAAGTAATGGGATGGCATTACTAGGCAATGCTAGGAATAATGAGGTGTCATTAGTCGGTAAAACTAAGTGTTATGAAGTGGCATTACTAAGCAATGCTAGGGCTACTGACATGTCATTGGTAAGCAATGCAAATGGTACTGGGGTGTCCATACAAAGTAATGGTAGGTGTAAAGAGCAGTCATTAGTCGGTACTGCTAAGGGTTATATGAAATGTTATTACTAGACAAGTCTAAGTGTAAATAGGCGTCACTATTAGATGAGGTGACATTACAATGCTAATGAGATGGCGTTACTAGGTAATACCAACGGTAATGAGATGGCATTACTAGGTAATGTCAATAATGATGAGATGTATTGATTACAACTGCAAATAAGAAAATGTTTACACACAAAAGAACTATGACAAATAAGATAACTTTAGATCCTGAGAAGAGACTGACATCTGACGTCTTCTAACTAATTGAAAATCATTGCTTACAGCTTTCGGTTCTCTCCAAAATATATTGAAAACTCTACTACATTTACTTGTCTTCTATCAAAAGCTAAAATCTTCAGAAATCATCTCTTAAATTATTTCCAGTAATATATGATGTGTGGACGTAATGTGTTACACACTGAGACATCAGACGAAGGAAGGAATCACAAAGACTTCTAAACTGTTTTCAGTTTTGCTCTAAAATTGGACAATTAACAGGTCTCGCCGATGCATTTTCTTGTAGAGCAATTTTGCTGCTGCTGATATCTGTTTTTTTTTTTTGTTCTGTTCCCCCCAAAACATGTTTTAGTTGTAAAGTTTTCCTTTTTTTTGTTGGTTTGCAAAAATAATAATCACTTGGCATTAATCGATTTTGTAGTACTTGCGTTTATTTGAAAAGGCAGAGCAGTGAGATCCAAACAGCTGCTAACAGGTTTTGAAATTAAATTGACCAACAGACAAAAAGGCTTGGGGTAAGCAAAAATTAAAATCGTCGTCGAGGAGGTAGCAAAACATAAGACAGAAACTAGTAATTTTTTTCCTTAAACTACAGCTTCTTATTGTTTTATTTTTTTGTGTTAAAAGACAATGTTGGACAAACAGAAAAATTGCATTAAAATTCGTTTGTTATTGAAACTCCAGTCCGCCGCAATTGAAAAGGGAGCAATTTTAGGATGAATACATGCAAGTTTTGCTTTTTAATAATTGTTTATTTTTTTGTATTTGATTTACAATATCTTCATTTAATGTTCTCCTCTGCTTATGTAGGTAGCTCTTGTTTTCATAAGCAAATGAGGTCAAACCAGAAGCCTGAACTTGTTACTATGTTGACTGCACTACTATGTTATCTTGCCATAAGAACAAATACATAGTTGGTTGTTGGATGGCGGCGCTCCCTAGCCCATAATTAGGGAAGTACGAGTAAGTAAAAACAACTCAACATCCACCATCCAGCCCTCGGGTGCCTTATGTCGTCAGCTTCCCCCAGTTACCTCAAGATTAGACAAATAATAAAAATAAAATGTTATCTTGCCAGATAGCTATGCAATAGATACAGATCGCCCAGTAATAAAACAAAAAGAAAAAACTAAATTATTTGCTCTAAACAAATAAGCAACTAAAGGCAACAAAATAGTAAAAACGCTACCAAAGTCCCGCACAAATTCAGTAGCATATTTATTTAGAAATTACTTTAGACAAAGTCGTAAATTTTTATTATTTATTTATTTTTGTTGTAGCTTGTTTTCAAAAACCACAGACAGTTTACTAAGCAAATATTAAGAGAACAGAAATAATGAAAATATTTATTTAAAAAAAAATATATATTTTTATCTTACTGCTATTTGTTTTCTAGTGGATGTATGCAAGTTTTTTTCTGTAGAAGATTGTATTTTCATTATTTCCTGCAGTTAAATTGGATTTTTTTCTTCTTTTTTTGGGGAAGCAGAAAAATAAACAAAGAGCTAAAGAATTGCTATATAGTTTTTAGTTAAATCCATAGCTAATTTAAATTAAATTCTTAAAGAAAGTAAACGTTTATAAGCAAGGTGATGAGAAATCTTGCCGGTAATTCAATCTTCTGGGAAGAGTTAAATGTGTTGAAATGGAAATTTCCTCATATGGTTGTGACAACTGACATTTACGTCAAGTGATTTTTTTCTATTGAATGTACCACCTTTTAATAATTACGCAACGATAAAATGATTGTAGTAATCACGTTGTTCTTCAACACATCACTTATTGGTTACAGCAACAAAAATTATGGTAGTGACACAAGCATTCAGCTGTAAACATTCTGTGCATGGAACACCACCCGAAAATAATTTTCCCAATAGAATTACTGTACTTGTCTCTACAAGCTTATTTACTGTTCTGATCAACAATGAACTGTACAATTATTGCTACAACCATTTTACAGTTCTGCTGATCAATTAATGATTACATCAATAGAAACCAGTAAGAAAAGACAAAAGGTAGGACGGGTGCCGACTATATAATACCCAACACCTCCCAACAATGCGAAAATGTGCATTGCCATAAGAATTTGCAGTGTTCATACATGTAATAAGAATACTCTCGCTGTTAAATTTGGTACTGATCCGCTAAAAAATACGGGTTCTACAGCGCTTACATGTCAAATCAGGTGAAACATATATAAAATGTCAAATCAAGTAAAACATATATATATTGCGACTATAACTAAATCTGAACTGATTTTCCCCGAATTTGGCAGTGCTCATTCACGTAATAATAGAACTCTCTGCCAAATTTCGTACTAATCTGATATAAAATACAGCTTCTACAGCGCTTACATGTCATATCGGGGGAACATATGTATATATGGGGGCTACATCTAAATCTTGACCGATTGTGACCAATTTCAATAGGGAATGGATGGTGAAGGGAGTAATGAGGTGGAGAGTGAAAATGCTCCCAAGAGAGTTGATGCTACTGAGAGTCCGGAGAAAGGACAGAGTGCATCGGGAAGCAGGCAGAATGTAGGTGATCTACCTCTGGTGCCTCTCTTCTCGGATGGCAGTGAGAGCGGAGGAGTAAAGTCGGCCACAGGAGGACAGAAGCGTTGAGGGAAGCAGACGAAGGCTCTGGCCAAGGTGCCCTCGAATGAGAGGCAGATAGAGCCGTTAACGTCTGATAGTGAGGTGACTGAGATTCGGGCTCAGAGGGCATCGCGCATGTCGCGGCGCTCAGGATTGGGGAATGCAAGAGCGGAGAGTCTAATAGGAAAAATGAAGATGATCACTGGGAGAGTGATGTCCACTCTCATCGACATCTTTAATGTTGAAGGAGCTCTGGTGAGGGAAATGGTTGGTTTCGCAGGGGAGTACGAGACGATGTTGATGTCGTTGGTTGCTGAGAATGAGAGATTCAAGGGGAGGCTGGAGGCTAGTCCTCCCTTAAGTGGTGTCTCTTCGGTGATGCCCCCAGTGTGTGTGGCTCCCGTGAGCGCTGCTTCTGCCCCTGCGAAAAGTGAGTCTGTGCTAGCCCCACTGCCGGTGTTGCGTGCTCCGGTTGAGACGTGGGCACCGAAGGTAAAGAGTACAGATACCGCGATGTCGTCTAAGCAAGTGATAGAGAAGGTAGTTAAAGAGGTAGGCCCTCACTTGAATGCGAGAGTTTTTCAAGTGGGACAATTGAAGAGCGGGTGGTGCGGTCATGAGAATGCCCTCTCGTGAGGAGAGGGAGAAGGTAGTCTCAAATGAGAAGTTCAAGGAGGTGGGTTTGGAGGTGTCTGCTGAGGACAAATTGGGACTGCGGGTAGTTGTGGAAGGAGTGGAAGCTCGTTTCTCTCCCGATGACTTCATGAGAGAAATGTTCGATAAGAACTATAAACTAGTTTACACGAATGAGGTCTTTTTGCTCAGGGACGATCCCTATTGAAATTGGTCAAAATCGGTCCAGATTTAGATATAGCCCCCATATATAAAGGGTTTTCCAAAAAGAGATGTTATTTTGGTATTCAAAGAAAAATTCAATATTTTGAGATAAATAATCGGATGTTTATTTCATAATAAAGAGGAAGGTGTGCCGTTAATAATGCAAAACAACATCAGCCAAATGGCAACCACGATCACGCTTACAGGACCATATCCTTTCCATGAAATTTTCCATAACCAAATCGCAAAGTGGCTGCCCTATGTCCTCGATAGCCTCACGAATTCTATCTTTGAGGTCTTGAATCGACGCTGGGCTTTTGGCGTAGACCTTATCTTTCACGTGGCCCCAAAGAAAGAAGTCGCAAGGTGTTAAATCACAAGATCTCGGTGCCCAATTGTGATCACCTCTTCGAGAGATAACACGGTCCGGAAACTTTTGCCGTAACAGAGCAATGGTTTCGTTGCTTGTGTGGCACGTAGCGCCGTCTTGTTGAACGTAAACGTTGTCCAGATCAATTCCATCCAACTCCGACCATAAAAAATCATTAATCATCTCTCGGTAGCGCAATCCATTCACCGTAACTGTTGATCCAACCTAATTTTCGAAAAAGTAAGGTCCAATGACCCCGCCAGACCATAAACCGCACCAAACAGTCACACATTAAGGATGGAGAGGCTTCTCAACAATAACTCTTGGGTTTTCCGAGCATCAGATGCCACAATTTTGCTTATTGACGTAGCCACCGAGGTGGAAATGGGCCTCATCAGTCAAGACGAGGCCCATTCGATCGTATTTTTGATCGTTTTTTATCGTTCGATGATCGTGTATCGTTCCATTTTTAGAAATGGCGTAGCTTCTTCTTGTCAAATGTCAAAGAATAAAAGCTTCAAAAGTGACAGCTACCGAAATACCGGGTGATTCAAAATAACACCTCTTGTTGGAAAACCCTTTATTTTGGCAAGAATGCATGTCATTAAAATTTATATAAATCAGTCTATATTTTGTTGAGACTCCGTGTGGACGTAGCCCTTAAATATGCTCATTTAAGCCATAAATACCACATGTTTCAGATGAAGAGGCTAAACAATTCTAGGCCTAAAATTTGGCTAAAAGTTTCAGTAATAGAATTGAATGCAATCCATGGTGGAGGGTATGTAAGATTCGTCATGGCCGAACTTAGCGCTTTTACTTGTTAATTTGTATTCTTTTTTTATTAACCTATCTTTTATTTATAGAATTATAGCAAAAATTGATAAATTTCCTCAGAATTCTTATGATTTTTGTCTATTTTTTATTCTAAACTTAAAAGAGGCATTTAAAACTTCTAAACATTTTATCTGGCTATAATTTTTGTCATTACTGTCAAATGCAATAAAAAATGATTTTCAACTCCCATCCAAAGTTGCCACCCACAAACAAATCACACTGAATGCCGCCATAAACATAAAACGATTTCTATTTTTATATACGACGAGTACTGCGAGCACTCACTCGCACAAACGTCGATAAATTAAAAGCCTTGACCCGATCACTTTTGTTGTTGTTGACGAGAATTGTTGTTGTTGCAGTGCTAAATCGCACTTGTCATTTTAGATTTATATTGGTTTAAACATCATTTGTCACAATTAATGTTTAACTAAACTTTGTTCTTTTTCGCTCTCTTGTATCTTCTGTCGCTGTGTCCGTCCTTCCGTTCGTCTGTCTTCTTTTGGTTTCAGTTCAGTACCAAACAAATTTGCATTTTTTGCGGTTTCTTTGCCATCAAAGGCCACCTAAAAAAGGTGAGAGGGGGGAGAGGCAGAGAGAGGAGGGTGTGGATAAGAAATCAGAGACAACAAAACAGCCAATACAGAATTAAATGACAGTTAAACAAAGTACACAACATTTACTTACGTATGAACGGATGAATGGACGGACAGACAGACGGACGGACCGCAAAAAGCATTTAAGCCGCATTTAAACTTAACAAACTGTAACGAGAACCAGAACCAGAGCCGCAGAACTCTCGGAATTGAGCTAACCAACCAACTACAAATGCGGTTGATGGCGTTGCTTAATACTGCTGGCTGATGGTGGTCTGGACCAAGCCATTGGATGGATGGCTGCAGCGCAGTCCAACAAACAGACAACAAAAGTGAACCTCGAGCCATGTGTCACTTGTGATCAGATCACTTCCCAGAGATCAACTTGAAATGCAGTCTGATCCACAGGAGAACAACACACTCAACAGTAAATGCCTACTTAGAGTTTTTTTCTTTGGCCAAAGTACAAACGAGATCGAGAGCAACTGAAGGGACAGATGAATGATCTGTCCCGAAAAGCGAAATCGAACATAAAACACACGCCAAATTGTGGTTGTGTCGATTGGCATCGGTTTTTCAGTTTACTTCTCTTTGTATGGAGGGAAATTAAGTGATTAATTGAAGGGAAATTAAAGGAAGGGATCAAAACGAGGACACTTTATAGGGGAGAGAGAGAGAGAACAACTTCTAAACTTTTGTTGTCAAAAACATCTGCAATTTAAAACAAAATTTTTTGAAAAGTTTTAAATTTTGCAAATTCTAATTAATTTGTTTAAGGCTTCAAATAATCGAATATTATGGCAATTTTAATTCTGGAAAACATTTTTGCTCCGTTGACGTGAAATAATGTAAAATAGGTTCACCTTTTTTTAATTTAACTTAACTCAAATTTCCAAAATGAGTTAGAAAATTGCAGTTTTCGAGGTAAGGTCAGAGAAAATGCTGCACTTTTTTCAGAATCGAAATCGCCTTTAATCTTCTGTTCATTATAAAATGGATCCTTTCTGGGAATCACACCCAAAATAGACAAATTCAAATGAAATTAATTTCTCACAAAATTATGTACTTTAGTACATTAGTTTTGTAATGACTACACTGAAAAAAATGTTGTCATAAAATCAAAGAATGGCTCCAAACACGTCATTAATCATTGAAATAATACATGTTTTACTTAAAATTAAGAAAAATTAATTAATAATAATTAAATTACCTATATTTTAAGTACAAAATGTACTTATTTTAAAGACTAATTACGTCTTTGGAGTCATTCTTTAATTTTATGCCAAAATTTGGTTTCACATAGAATGTGTGTCTAGCCTCTGCCGCATGAAGTTCCAATTTCCATATTACATACATTTCTCACAAAGTGAGGTTTGACTTTAGTCGATTTATTCCATTGACATTTGATCATTTCTTTCAAGTTTAATTTGCTTCTTTACTTAAAACGTCCTCCATCTTTATAGTTTTTTTTTAAATTCTCCCATTTCCCTCCCATTTTATGCATTAAATATGAAAATCGATTTTTTTTTTCAATATTTCATGCTCTAATTATTGTTTTGTTGATATTATCCTTTTTATCTTGACCTCCTATTTCCTTTCTCTGCCCTTTGTTAGTTATGTAGTTGAAAAATCGATTTTTTTTAATTTCTTTCAATATTTCATGCTCTAATTGTTATTGTGATGGTCTTATTTATTCTTGTTCCTCTTGACTTTCCTTTTGTTATTCCTAATTTGATCTGCGTCTGCGCAACCCTTCAAATAAAATTTCAATTTTTTTGTAGTTTGTTTCTTTTTTGGCGCTTTAGCTTGTTGTGCAAAAACATTTGTCAACACATTAGCGCCCTTTCTTCAAATTTTTGGCCCAGGGTCTTGATCGCACACGATCTGGTAATTTTCTGTACTTACACTTCCCATTCGGTGTTTTGGAAGGTTTTGGTCATTGTTATGTTCACTTTTTAGGTCACTTCCGTTTTCATTTTAAAATTATGTGTTTTGTTCAAATATTTTATGCGGGTTGCCCGACGTTTTTTTCGCTCTAAAAACTTTTAAGTATTTTTTTGTTATCGATTTCATTCTTTTTGTGTGTTTGTGTGTGGTTCTTATACGTTAGTTTGTCTGGTAAATATTTGAGAAAATGGTACGAGTTGTCTTACCTCTCTGGTGGTTTGATAGATAGGCATCTGTAATTAAAAAATGAAGAAGAAAAAGTAATATTATATTAATTATGTTTAAAAGAAATACTCAAGCAAAAATAATACAGTTAAAATTCTATTAAAAATATCAAAAAATTCCCTTTAATTATATAATTTGGAAACCAAATAATTAAGTGAGTCTCATCACATTTTTTCTAAATATTCGTTTAAAGAACACAACACAAATTTTTCTTGTCCCCAAATAAATTAGGTAGCCTTCATCTTCTTCTAATATAATTTCTTTACACCATCAGCGGTTTCAAAAGTATCTCACAAGACAGTGCGAAAAAATCATATTTTTAAAAAGAAAAAATAATTATTTTTTTAGAGACCGTCTGAACAAAATTTAAAAATTCAACACCCTCCAACTCGGGCAGTCCTTATTCGGTCATGTTGATATTTTGAGTTATAACTGCTATCCAATAGGAATAACTTGGTGCAAGTTTCATCCCAATCAGAAGACATCGCTTTTAGAAATTGACTCAATTGACATGAAATCCCCCATATTTAAAAAAATTTAAAAATATGGATAAAGCTGGATACATTTCAACAATTTTTGGTTGGTGGACTGTTTCTGGGACTGGTGGCCTTTATGACATAAATACGACAATCTGGAGCGACCTCTATATGTTGATTATATCAAAACATGTATCGATGTTGTTAATTTTTATTGTGAAGAAAATTTTGCAGAATTTAAGTAAATATAAAACACAAACTGCAAAATTAAGCCTAATGGTGTGGGAAATTTGGTATTAATGGTTTAAATAAGAATATTAAAGAGCGACCTCTATACGTGAACTATAATTGAGTATGAACTAATTTTGAAAATTGTTGTTGTAGTCAATTCTTGTCAAAAAAGAATACAAACTGCCTAGTTTCATCAAAATTACTTAAAAAATGAACTTTCTGTGGCTTAAGGAAACATGTGTGGAAGCGACCTCTATATATGAAACATTAACAATAAACGATTCTGCTAATTTATAATCACAAACGATTTGCAACTGCAAGAAATATTTCTTCCCGTTTTGATCAACCTAGCTGTATTATTTCGAACTTAATTGGCGCTCTCAACAGACAGACTGACATGACTAAATCTTCATAAGGCAAGAGGCAATAGCTAG
Source organism: Eudasyphora cyanicolor (assembly GCA_963930755.1). Taxonomy (NCBI): domain Eukaryota; kingdom Metazoa; phylum Arthropoda; class Insecta; order Diptera; family Muscidae; genus Eudasyphora; species Eudasyphora cyanicolor. The sequence continues at coordinate 207,135,896 of OZ005737.1, read as the reverse complement.
ACAAATCTGGCTAAGGTATGACCTGATAAGGTCAAAATATCTCCTCGCACTAGAGAGGAAAATATTGTCTACATTAGCATCAGTTCTGACGAGACACTGCCTGATCGGCGAACACGCCAGAAGATTGGGTATTGACTCCAATGACTTTTGCAGAAGCTGCGGAGATGAGGAAGGAGTGGAGAGCATTGAGCACTTGCTATGCGACTACTAGCAAAATAAGTGGAAATGTTGTCAAGATTTAGCAATATTGTTCTCCTAATAATAATGATCTGCCAAAAAAAATATTGTATAGCTCTTAGATTAAAATTAGGGATGCAAGTATTTACCAGGGCTATACCTAAATCTGAAGCTATTATCATTAACTTTGGTAAGATTCATTCTTGTTTAAAAAACTGAATTTTAAATTTTAAAAATATACTAACATATCGTTATTAAAGCGGATTGTGTAGCCTTGGATCAATCGGTTATCGGGATATAGTTTTCAATAGTTAAAAAAACAAGTTAGGTTTTTGGTATAATAATCTGTTGTCTGCTAAATTTTATAAAGTTCGCTTCAAAAATGCGGATCTACAGACCTTGTATGCAAAATCGGGATATGTGTATATTTGGGAGCCATATCTGAACCTGAACCGATTTTCTTCAAATTTCACATGGTTTATTGTCGGCAAAAAACAACTTTTCTATATTAAATTTCGTAAATATTTTTTCAGAAATGCAGATTCTATAGTCCATATATGCAAAACCGATATGGCCCCCGGATTATATGGGGTCATGTCTAAACCTGAACCTACACCAATCGTAGACATATTTTAACACGAAGTGTTGCCTGGCGTCATTTGACATTTCCATTGGAAAGTTTGACATTTTTTAGCATAACTTCACTCAGACCGTTTTGTCATTTGAGCGCGAATTGTTTTGGTTCCAGTGTGTTGAAAATTCACCTCCAAAACATGGTTTTTGAACGCTTCGACTGCTGCTTCAAGCGTCGAAAAACGTTGACCAAACAGTTTTTTCTTGATGTGAGTGAATAAGAATAAGTCATTGGGTGTCAAATCAGAGCTGTACGGCGGATGACCCATCAATTCGACGTTTTGGCCGGTCAAAAAGGCGCTGGTTTGAGCCGATGTGTGAGAGCTCGAATTGTCATGGTGCACAATGATTCGTCTTCTCTTGTTCGTTTTTCGAATTTCTCCGCAGACTTCAGGCAAACAAATTGTGGTGTACGACTCAGAATTGAACGTCCTACGTTGCTCAAGCGGAAAAGTCGCCACATGACCAGTTTTGCCTTAGAAACAGGCGACCATTTGCTTCGAAGTGCTTCTTCAACGAACAACTTTCGTTGGATTTGGCTCGACTTCGAAGACCCACACGGTCGATTGCTGTTTTGTTTGGCTCATACACATAGATCCAAGATTCGTCACCTGTGACGATCTTATAAAGATCTTTTGAAGCACCGCGATCGTTTCTTTTTCAAAATTTCTTTGCACCAATCAACAAGAGCCTTTTTTTGAGCGATTGTCAAATTGTTGTGATAATCCACGTCGAAAGTTGTGAAAAGTGATCGCACGAAAATGTTGACGAGTTAACTTCATATTTTTGCCAAATTGATTTTTTCAAGTCACTGTAAACAACACAAATGATGGTCGTACGTCAAAACGTTCTGAGTACGTTTATGCTAAAAAATTTCAAACTTTCCAATTGAAATTTCAGATGGCGCCAGGCAACACTTAGAGTTGCCTTGGCCAGAAATATATATAGCAACCCTCGTATACTCGTATTTGTAGTGTCTTAGATCACTTTTTCAATGTGTTACAAACTGAATGTCAAACTTTGTATACCTCCATTCTATGGTGAAGTCAATAAATGTCGGGGCTTGTTCAACAGATTAGTAAGCGAATAATACCTCACCTTAGCGTACAACATTTCTGCTGTTTGAGAATAACTATTATTGGAATTTTTTCCCACTTAAGATTTCTAATATATTTTGTATTTTTAGCTATTTTTGTACAAGGAAATCGTTTGCTTTTTTTCTTTAAAAAGTTTTTTGCTTTCCTTCGCACTATATTGGAAAACTTTTTGCATTTTTCTGGCATTTCAGACGCATAAGAAAAAGTTTTGTGAAAATTGTATTTACATTTTATACAAAGGGGGACTAGGATGAGGAATGATAGTAGTCATGAAATCAAACAAATCTTTATATTTATACAATAAATATTAATTTGGACGAATCCATTACAGAAGGAATGTTTTTTTTTAATCTTCTGAAAGAAACAAATTTTCAAATACCAATTTTTTTAATTGGTTTACTTTTTCCCTATAATATATTTTAGAGGGTTTATCGGTAAAAAGTTGAGTTTTAAAATTTTTAAAAAAAAACGGATAAATATGTTTCAATGATTTTTGCCTTTATTGAACTGCCTCAACATTCCGGTTAATTATGGCCTCGCAGTAGCCCATTCTGTGTCGACCAAATTTTTCAACACATTTTCAATTGTGTGGCCCTCTATGGCAGCAATTTCGTGCTTCAAGTCATGAATTGTCTCTGGATGGTTGGCGTTGCACTTATCTTTAAGGGCTCCTCACAAAAAGTGGTCCAACGGAGTCAAATCGCAGCTGCGAAGCGGCCGTAGTTCAAAAAGCAACAGTTAAATGGGCCACCCGCTATATGCATATATACTAAAATAATATTTTGAACGACTTCATAATATTTTATATATGTACAAAAATTAAGGATTCTATTTTTTTTAGTCATCTGGATCAGAATTTTTAATATTATCGTATGAATTTAATTTTTGACTGAAAATTTTTTTTATATTTGCTAAATTGTAAAATAAGATCCCGCTATCATTTATTTTCTGAAAAAAAATTCATAATTTTATGGGGCGAACGTTTGTGGGCGAAATACTAAGCCAGTTCTGGCAATTATGCACATTTTTAATCTGTTTCTGCACATATGAATTTCTATATTCCTTTGTATGAAATTTAACACGCAGTGTTTGCAGAAACAAATGATAAACGACAAAAATTGCCAGACCTACTTTAGTATTTCCCCCATAACTTTTACAAATATCGAGTCCCAAGAAATCGGATTATATACCGATAATTTTTCGAAAAAACAATATAGAAAATGATCCTTTATACATTTTATGTAAAATGTGGAACGAAGTAAACTTTGTTAAAATCGGGTCAGTCTTTCCAAAGCATTTAAAAATTTCGTAAAATTCAAAAATACATTTTTTTAATTTGGAAATTTCAAATCCCCATAAAATTTTCTCAACATTTATCTACTTTTAGACCGAAATAAATTTCGTAGATTAATATTAAAATTTCTGACCCACTTGTTATCATTTTTTTTTCCTAAAAAATATTTTTGTTTTCATCTCTATAAAGAGCTAAGATTGAATTAAGATCTTTGTTTCTGAAAACCTAATTCTATCTTATTATTTTTTTAATTGTTTTTGTAATATTTTTTTCTTTCCTCCTTCAGATAATTAGGAATAATATAATATAGCCATTTTTCAGTCTATCTACTTTTTTCTCATTTTATAAACTCAATCTTCCCAAAATAACTGCCTTTGATTTCTTTTTAAGTTTTTTAAACCAACACACATTTTAGCATACTATATTGCAGATTTATTTCTACTGAAAAGCAATTTTTTTCGTAGGTTTGTATTGCGTATTTCCGTTCGATGTCATCGCATTTAACAACACAACCCCACAATTGCAACGCATTGTTTTCGTTGCACTTTTTTTGCTGTTCAACCAAATTGCATGTATCCACAGACATATGGAGTTATGTACCTGGTATTCACATACATACATATATGTACATATGCATTTATATATAGCATGTGCTGCATCTAAATATAAGTTCTGTTTGCATTCAAGCACTCACAAAAGTTGTCCAACTTTAAATGTGAAACGTTTGTTGTATTCTTTGTGCTGATAGACAGAAAATAGAAACAAAACTTCGTTGGACAAACATTGTGAGAAAGATTGTGGAGGGAGGGAAGGGGAGGGGACTACTTAGTAGGTACTCACCCGTGCCGTATGGAAAATGGAAAGGGAGGGCCTTTGAATGAATGCTAAAATGATACACCCATTCGTAGATGTACATATGCGTCTAACAGAGGCGTAGGATGGTTTTTTATTTAGAAGGAGGTATAAAATACACGGTACAACAATTTAAAAAAATGATATACGCGTATTGTCGTTTTCTAAGATCACATCGGACATTTTTTTTGGGAGGTAAGGGGTAATCTCTTTCCGGTTCGAGCAGCAAATCGGTATATGAAACTATATGTTCTTTACATCTGAAGTGTGAAGTATGTTCAGCAACTTTGTGGAAAACATTAAAGCCAATACCCCACCCCCCCCCAATATAACGGTAATTATTGGCTATATTTTAATAAATCCTAAAATTTAGAAATGGGGAGGCGGAGATGAATTCTTTTACAGAACACAAAGTGTCAGAACACACCAAAGTCCAAAGCTTATCCCAAACACTTACAAAGAATCAAATTCCAGTCAAAAACACCCTTTTGAAATATTCATGCAGCAATGTTATTCATACGCCCCAGTGGTCGGAGCAATAAATATACAGTAAAGAGGGATTTAACTGGAATTTGACTTTTTTGGTGTTTGTGTTATGTTTTGGGATTTGGTGTGTTCTGACATATATAGTAAAATTTTATGGCCAACATTTTTATAAATATATATATATTTTCAGGAGAGGTGATCAAAGTTTTATGAAATTTTAAAATTTGTATAGAATTCCTTTCCTTCCACATAGCTTTTGATTGGGTTGGATGATAAATACTATAATTTGCAATATTTAGAAATTAAAAATACAATGTCCTTAAAAATATGCTAAGTCCACTTAGCTTATTTTGGAATGAAGGTATCGATATAAGTCTTGAATTGACTATTCTGTCTCACGTTTTACCCCTTCCGCTGGCTGAATGAACGCCAATGCAATTGTACAATCAATTATTTTTTTTTTCTTATAATTACTTTCAAGTTATTTATTCACTCAGTTTCAGTTTACATTAGGAATCATGTCAATTGGATTTTGCTTTGAAAACTATTATTTATTAATAGTGAAAAAAAAACAAAGCCAGCTCAAGTTATCGATTTCATTTAACGTTGCTCAATAAAAAGTTTTTTTTTTCTATTTTCTTCTGTGTGTTTTGAAAACTACTCAAACGGAAACAGGAAATGAGAAAAAGCGAAGGAAGACAGTTTATACGGCTTACGTAACGAAATTTTGTATTGTTTTGTAAACGCACCACGATTCCTTCATTTCCGTTCTAGGAATAACATTTTGAAATGTTTTGCAATTGAGTAATAGATGACAGTACATAGTTGCACTAGTACTTGCATAAGTTAAATATGAAGTTGCAAATGAAGACAAAGAGAAAACATAAAGGAAAAAGAAGGAAAGAAATATTAAGGAAATTGCAGTATATACAATAAATTGGACTTTGATTTTATAGAAATTATTTGTAAACTTTAAAAGAAATAATTTAAAGAAATTGATAATATTTCTAAACTGAAATTATTTCTAAGCCTTAAAATTGTTTATAAATTGATGTAAATTAAAGCTGCACTAAAAACTATGTTCCTAATTTTAAAGAATTTTTTTCAGGGGTTTTTTCTTAAATTAACAGTTGATTAAGTTTTCTAAAATGTATAGTTGAACTAATAAAAATTCTACAGACCACTTATTTAATATTCAATAAAAAGTTCTTCCCCTAAAACTTAACTTTTGCAGCAATGAGAAGCCAAATGAAATATGAACATTAACAAACAGGCAAACAAACATGTAAATAATATGGCTCATTAAATTTCAGCTAATAAACATATAAGCACATATAATCCCCACCATTTCTCCCAATTTTTGCACAACAAACATTCAAACGAAAATTGTTAAAGTGGCCGGGTACTCGTACTAGAAAATCTACAAAAACCACTTAAACTTGGTTATCCACAACATTAGCCAACTACTACTACCACTACTACTTCTGCTAGAAAATCCCCACTTTTGGTTGGTAGCTAACCCTCTTTGTCATGTGCTTACTTTGGGATCTCGCAGACCCTCCTTGCCCTCCATCACTACTCCATTCTGGCATTTGACTTGACTTTCTTTCCTTTCCTTTCATTCTGGCCAACAAACCGAGGTTTAAACGACGAAATGTTTTTGGTTATTGTATTACATAGTCAGGCAATTATTCAAACCAGTCCGACAAAGAAAAGTCTTTGCTGACAAAAGGGAGTGGAGCAACACAAAAAGAGTTTCCAGTTTTTTTTCCTGTGCTCCAAAAAAGGCCAAAATGGACTGAAAACACGACCCAAACATTCAGTACAGAACACACACACACACTCAGGAAGAGAAATATGCACACACATTTAATGTTGGAGGGAAAAGTCATATGCGAAATGTTTAATTTTTTCACATCTACAGAAGGATGGATACACGCAGAGAAAAAAATCTTCCACTAAAACAAATTTGAGTCTTCTTTCTACGGAAAGAGACAATTATATTTGAACTGTTTATTTTGAAAGTGGCGTAAACGCCATACTGCTTTACTCGATTCATCACAAGAAAAAGGGGGTTAGTAAAACAAGAATGCGAAAATTTGCACTTAATTTAGAGACATTGAAGTCTTGAGATTAAGTGATTGTAGTTAAAAAACAGAATGGCGTTTACGCCACTTTCAAAATAAACAGTTCATTTATTCGAAACATATCTTCTTTTAAACAAAACTTTATTTTGTTTCGATAAACGGATTTTCTGTGGAAAACATTTTTTCTTTGTGTGCAGACTTGAGATTGAAACTGTTTTTCTGTAGGACTCGGATATGTTTTCTATTAACGTTATGGCTTTCATAGACAATTGGTTTGTGAAAAATTGAATTTAAATAATTTTAGCTTAACAAAAAAATAATTTTGAAATTTGTTAAAGAGAAATCTGGTAATCTCAGGTAATATTTTTGAAACCAAAATATGAAATAAACTCTTTAATTAATGGCGTTTTCTTTTCTGCAAAAAAGTGCAACAGTTTCGTTGCCCTTTCCTTATTACTGGACTTTTATACCACATTTGGGAATTTTGAAAAATGAGCTATGTTTAATTCGGGAATCTACATCAGTTCGAAATAAAAAGGCAGATATTTTTTAGTAGTCCACGTCGCGGGGTAAAATTTTTTCAGAACCATCAGTTTGGTATGATAAATGAAACGTTTTAGATGTCCGTTGAGATCAGAGTTTAATGGTGTTTTCTTTTCTAAAAAAAGATGTTGCCCTGTCAGAGAGCAGCATAGTAATAATGTCGCCTATGCCCTCCTGTATTGCTACATTTTTTATAGTCAGAATCGATAACAAAAATGCGAAAAACCAGCCTTCTAACTCACTAAAAGTAAACTAAAAACAAAGAATACTCCACGGCGCCGCCTAAATAAAGCATCTGACCAAACTTCATTATAAAAAAGCACGCACGGACACACGCGGGTATTTAGGCTATTCGCTCGACGCCGAAAAAACATCTGTTTCGTAGGGCAGCGTCCACCCCTTCGATTAAATACAGGGCTGAAATGTTGCATTTTTGCCCCGTGCAAGTGCGACATTTTTCACAAATGACAACGAAACCCTTTCACAGTGCAGCATTTATTTTACAATCGAAGACAAAAAGGCATTTTTGGGGCGAAAGGCATAACAAATGTAGCATTTTTTGGCACAAAAGAAAACACCATAAATCTCATTCTACTAAAAGAGTATATGTTGCATACTTTAAGGAGTTATGTGTGTAAGCACAGTGTATGTTCAAGTTAATTAAATGGCACCGAGTTCGTATCCCAAAATATATGTTTCTTTAAATTCAGTTATTAAAAGCCAACAAGGAACAAAGAACACACATTCCAAGGAAACAGAAAAACTATTAGTGATTTTTTAAATAAAGCTTATCTTGTATACTTTGGTGTTACACTTGGTGGGTCAGGATCAAACATGGGCACCGAATCAGTCTGTACAGTATATTTAGGACCGTGGACTACCTGGAAGAGAAAACGTTCGATGGTTTGGATAGAACCTAAAAACCACTGTTTCTGTTTCTGCCCAGTAATTTTTACTGGAATCAATCCAAACAATTCGTCAGAGGAGAGGCGATCCCAACATTTCACAAGCTACAAGAGCTCTGCGGGAATGAGTATTCCCTCTAATACCATTCTTATTCTAATGAAGGTGACATTGACTATGAGGGGATGTCGTCAAATCCTCAACGTTTTATCCAGGATGAGTTAGATGACCCACCCAGATATCTCAGCTGTCAAAAGAAGCTTCTGAATTGCTAGCTTCTAGGTTGAACGACAAAAAATACTAGAACAAGAAATCAAAATATTCCTTTACCGCACAATAGAAAATTATCTTCTACGCTTTGTCTCTGGACATGACAATATTATATTTTGTTTCAAAATGAAGTGACACTTGGAAAAAGTGGCACTTCCTATATATTTTCCAGATGATTGGCGCCTATTTATTGGCAACTCAAAGCGAAGTTTGAAAGGTGTCCTTCTACACAATGTGAACAATTATGAAAGAAAGAAATATGGATAAAATCATATTTCACCTCTATATCTTTGCGAATCAGTTTATAAATTTTTTACAACAGGGACATTACAAAAGTAGACCGACAGAGACAGCAAACGACGCCATATTTTTTGCCGCTCTTTTGACATTTCTCTTCAGTAAGGTTTGACATTTCATGATGGAAAGATATACGAGCCAACAACAAGTCGAAATTATTAAAATTTACTACCGAAATTCGGAGTCAGTGGCCTCAACGTTAAGAGCGCTACGTCCAATTTATGGTGAGGCTCATTTCTGGCTGAATGGGTTCGTCAATAAACAAAATATGCGTTATTGGTCAGATAGCAATCCACACTTACTCCATGAGTCATCATTGCATCCCGAAAAAATTACGGTTTGGTGCGGTTTATGGGCCGGCGGCGTCATTGGGCCTTACTTCTTCCGTGATGATCAAGACCGGCACGTTACTGTGAATGGGAATCGCTACCTTTCAATGATAAGCGAATATTTTTGGCCCCAATTGGATGATATGAACTTGGAGGACATGTGGTTCCAACAGGACGGAGCCACAAACCACACAGCGAATGCCACAATCAATTTATTGGAAACCAAGTTTGGAGAACGTGTTATCTCACGAAATGGTTCAGTCGATTGGCCGCCTCGGTCGTGCGATTTGACGCCGTTAGACAATTTCCTGTGGGGCTACGTCAAGTCTATGGTCTATTCGTACGAATATCGAACGTGAAAGTGCAGCAGTATCGGCCGATTTATGCTTGAAACCCGTAGAAACCGTCTGGACTTCTGCAAGCGTGCCCGTGAGGCCATGCAAAAGAAATCGAGTTCCATACATAATGGCATCGAACGTACTTTCACAGGAATAAAGAATTTCATTGATATCCAAAACTGTTTTTGTTTTATTTAAAAAAACTTTTGTAGCGCTCTTATAGTTAAACCCTGTATAAAGATATGAAATTGCCTCAGTTGAGTACGGAAAAATTTAAAGCAGGAATATTAGACGACCCACAAATAGGACAACTCATTTAGGATCCCGTTTTTGTCACTTCGATGGACGAGGCTGAGCGAAAATTCTTCTGGGCAAACACAAACCTGAAAACCATGTTGAACTGGAAAACGAGATGCTTGACACGTTTAAATTCTATTTACGCACTCACTTATACAGTTTTCCTGAAAATTTAAGAGACACCAGTAGTGACCAAGTTGAAAGATTTCAACAGGATATTAAAACTATGGAGGACCGCTACAAGAGATGATGGGATACACACATGAGGGCAGATTACTGCTGGATTTTAAAAAGCGACTATTCTAATTTACATTAAAGAAAATCACAAAAAAGAAACTACCTTAGCGTTCAGTGAATATACAGAATATAATTTGGAATATTAAAAATGCAATCTCCCTAAAAACATATGTATGTCCTGAAATACCTCAAAATTGTAAATATTTCAGTATTTATAATAAGAATGGAAATGAATACCTGACGTATAAGTTATATTAATATCAGTACTGTGTGACGTATACGTTTTGTGTTAACAATACGCCTAGAAATCTATTTTTTACTAATTTGAAAGCCGTCGAACTAATTTAATTGCAGATTACTTATTAAAGCTTGTGTATATACGTTCACTTTACTCCTCCGTTTTTATTTTTCCTCATAAAAAAACAACAGGTCTTGCTCCGTAATGCATCAAAATTGCACGTTTTCTAGTTTTAGACAATTAAAAACTAAATCGTTATAAATTTGTATGTACTTTGAAATTTTTTTATTACAAATTAAAGTTTTTTAATGGTATTTATTTTAATTTCCCTCTGCAAAGAACTACTGGCCTTGTCCCGAAATACTTTAAAATTTTATATTTTCTAATTTTAGGCAAAAAAACGAAGTCGTTGTACCTTTGTAAATTTTTGATATATTTGACAAAGTATTAAAAAAATGCAAACTATTTCACTATTTGTTAATAAGAATGGGTATTAACACCTGTAGTTATATTAATACCTCCAATTTGTGACGTATACTTTTTATTTTGTTATCAGATATCAGTTATCAGAAAATCGTCGAACCAATTTTATTACAGATTATTTATTAAATGTATTTTTACCTTTCCTACTCTCGGAACTACTGGCCTTTTTTCAAAATACTTCACAATGTCAATTTTTGTAATATAAGACAATAAAACTTAAATCGCTGTACATGTCGTATACGTTACATTAACTTCTGAGTTATGTGGCGAATACGTTATGTGTTACTGATTCGTCTCATGTAACTTTTGTTATATTTCAATATTTATCAATAGGTTTTCCTATCAAAAATCTAAGAATATTACTTGAGGCTTCTGGAGAAATGGAAGTGTGAAAAAAATGTGAACATACTTCTCCAGTGTATGATAGGTCTACCAAATCAACGATTCAACGAATTTAAATGGTCATTATAAATTAGATTGAAGAGAAGAGAAAACCTGGGGAGGAAGAGATCTCTTCTCTTGTCTCAGAGTTTTTTTTTGAGGCAAAAGAGCCCAAAATAACTCTTTCATTTCCGAGAACAAAATAAAGATAAATCTTGAGAGTACTCGACCAGCAAAAAAAGAGTCAGATTGTATATTTGTGAAGAAATATGACTATACAAATGGCGTATACGTTATATGAATTGGTGTCATATGTGACGTATACATTTTGCGTAACTTATAAGTATATATGTATATGGCAAATTTTTGTGAGTTATATTTCGCCTACTAAACTGTCTAATAACCGCTGACTTTACTTCATCGATACCTTTATTCCAAAGTGTGCTAAGTCGATATAGCATGTTTTTAGGCTATGCAATTGTAAATTTTAAATATTCAAATTATATTCAGTAAAAATTTGGTGTTTTCCCGTCAACCGAACCAAATCATAAAATAGTACAAGCCATTCGATTGACACAATAAAGAAATTCCGCACAAATGAAAACAATCCATAAAACGTTGATCACCTCTCCTGAAAAACTACCTATTTCAACTTAGTCTGTTTTGGAATGAAGCTCGACCTACTGCTTCAATTAAATTAATTATTTTAACAGCGATTTAGTTCTTTTCAAGAATAAATATTATGATATGAACTGTGAATCAGCTTTAAACAATCAATCTTATTTTACGGGATAGAAGGACACATTTAAATTCTTATGTATGTAATTTGTAAATTGGTAATTCACTTTGATATAATAATTAATGATGCATTCCCACACTTATTACTTCAAATGTATTAGTTTCTTCTAAAACTATTTAACTAGTCTTTTAGGTCCTTTCAAGAATCGGGTTTAATGTAATGCTCTAAGCAGTGGATCTGCTTAAAATATCAGTCTTGTTTCTCGGATAGATGGATACATTTCAATTCTTAGCTAACTTGCAAATTGGCAATTCATCCTATAATTACTAAATATTTTGAGAAAAAATAATTAATAACCATATGACAGAATGCCTCCTGTGAAAAGCGCTATTATTTTTAATCACTTTTCCTCCCCCAAACTATTTAACCATCCTAGTGGCCCTGCCAAGCATTTCAGACGATCATTTCTCCCCCCTATACGTTACAAGAAACCACCATCACATCTTCTTCCAACCAACTTACCTGGCTGTGGTACAGTCACGATACAGCACATCGAAGTCCTTGCAACACAAGAGCTTACAACGATTCACCCCCGGTTGTATGGCACCCAAACCGCGCAATATTCGCACCTGTTCCACATTGCAGACCAGCGGCACAATATCGAGACGCTTCAGTTTCGTATAGACTGTATGTAGGCCACCAACCAAATGCTTGAGAAACAATTCGAATGCCTGCGGCAGACACAGCATTGTCTCGCCGCTGATGATGAAGGCGGCCACTTTCTGGCCACGATACTCGACCAGTTTGCATTCGTTGGCACTGGGATCGGAGGTGGAGATCGGCGGTGGGCTGTTGTAGGTGCGTGGCGGGACATGATGATGGGCCGCTGCCATCAGTTCGAGCGGTGAGGCGTGATGCATCATTTGCAAGGAGTTGAGTAGGCCCAGCGAATGGGGTGGCAGACCGTGGGGCATACGTGGTGGCAGACCTGCGGGCAGGCCATTGGGAGTGGGTACACCACCCATGTGCGGCGGTGGTGACAGCTGATGTTGTTGCTGTTGCATTTGTTGCATCATACTGTGATTGAGGGAAGTCACAGGACTCACGGCATTCGGATGACGGGTGGGCGATGAGGCAGGTGAACAGCTGGAGCCACGACCGGCATGGGAGGAACGACCATTGGGTCGATCATCGCCGCGTTCGGTGCCGCGACTGCTGCTGCTGTCACGTGCTCCATTCTGTTGTTGTTGCTGTTGATGCTGCTGCTGCTGTTGTTGCTGCTGCTGATGATGCATCAGCATTGTGGCCGAATTCATGGCGCTGCTGTGATATGGAGGATACGAAGGACTAAGCTTTTGATGCAAAGGACTTTTGTTGTTATTATTGTTATTGTTCATTAGCAGTGTGTTATTGTTATTAATAGTGTTCATTGCTTTTTCGTGGGCATTCAAATAGAATTCACGTTTAACGCTAATCAAAGCCGTTGTGGCTGCTGTCGGGTCATTGATTTTAAAACTGTCACCCTGTAATTGATCTTCACTGTTGTTGTTCTTGTTACTGTGCATAGTCGTTGAGCAAATGCATTTTGTTTAGAATTCTCTCGGGATTTTGTATATAAAATTTTTTATATTTTTTTTTACAAATAACACAACAATTCACTTGTTTTCAATTCAGTTTGTGTTGAGTTTTTTTTTATGTTAAAATTCTGAAAATAAATACACATACATAAGTAAATTATTAGTTTTCATTTTACATTGGATTATTTTAAAAATAAAATACTGTTGAGTCCTTTCGTTTTGTGATTTTTTTTTTCAAATATTTAATGGAACCGATAGAAATGCTTTGTATGATGAAATCTGTTTTTATTCAAAATCTAAGTTTATTTGGGGTATTGAGAAAGACGCACGTTAAAAGCAAAGCAATTTTTGAATATTTTATGGAAACTCCAGAATTTGTTGAATCTTCTGAGTATCAGGCCACATGAGGCCCACGCTTCGATAAAATTTTGTTTGAGTTAGCAACTAAGTTAGTTAAATCTAAAAAAAGTCGAATTTCTTGGTTAGGCAAGGTCTTATGTGAAGATTTGGCTGGAAAATGGTTTTAGTTTATGTAGAGGAGGCGTTTTCTATTTTGACCCATTTTGATACCAATTGGGACATTAAAAATTAGATTGAATAGAAGATTAAACCTGGATAGGAAGTGATTGCTTCTCTTGTCTGATTGCTTCTCTTGTCTCAGAGGTGTCTTTGAGGCAAAAGAGACCAAAATAAGACTTTCATGAGCGAGAACAAAATAAATAGGACTCTTGTAGTTAGTCGACCCGCCTAAAAATATTCTGATTGTAATGTTCATGAAGAAATAGAACTATTCAAATGGCGTATACGTTATACTAATTGGTGTCCTATGTGACGTATACATTATACGTAACTTATACGTATATATGTATGTATCAGATGTGGGGGTATATTTCACTGCCGAATAAAAGGAAGTGATTTATTCTCTTGTCTCAGAGTTTTTTGAGGCAAAAGCGCCCAAAATAAGACTTTCACGTCCGAGAACAAATTAAAGAACACTTTTGAGGGTATTCGACCCGCCTAAAAAGATTCTGATTGTATAGATCGGAAAGAAATAGGACTATACAAATGGCGTATACGTTATATTAATTGATGTAATGGGCGACGTATACATTATGCATAAATTATTGTATATATGAGATTTGTTTAGGTGTCTTTCAGTGCCGAATAAAAGCTGATTTTTCATAAACAACTTTTCCACACACTTATTAAATTAATTCTCTAAATTTATTCCAAACGATTTTATCAGCTGCTTTGTTATTTTCAATAACCTATTTTAGTGTGATGATATAAACTCTGTTTCAGCTTTAAAAATCAGTCTTATTCTCTGGAACAGATTGCAATACTTAGCTTATTTGCAAATTGGTAATTCATCGTCTCATCAGTAGACAATTTGGGAAAGTTAACCATATTTTTTCACACAAACTCGATTAATTGTATTAGCTTATTTCTAAACTATTTTAATAACTGTTTAGATCTATTCAAGAATCGATTTTAAAATTGAGATTCGAGAATTTGTTCAATCTCGTGAGTATCAGGACAGTCGATCAAATTTTGTTTGTGTTAGCAAATCAGTTGATTAAATCTCTAAACGTCGAAGTTCTTTGTTAGGCAAAGCCTTATATGAAGATATGACTGAATGCAGACGAGGTGTTTTCCATTCTGACCCATATTTGTACGAATTGTATAACAGTTTCCCAGATAATGGTGGTCATTTGCACGATTATCTTAACACAGACTGAAAAAAGTGTCCTAATGTTAAAGAAAATTAAATTGATTAGGCTTCAAAGCCAGTAAAACAATAATATAAACGCATTTCATAGCATTTACTTAATACTAATTATATTTTCATAAATTCATGTACAGGTTGAAATTATTTCAATATTTTATTGTCTTTGGACCTAAATCAATGCCAACATTTTTTCAGACCACTGACAAAGTAATATTATATGATTTGTAAATTGTGGGAGCTGAATCTTAAGACTAAAGGACGCTTTATTAAAAATAATTTAAAGTTAATACAACCCGTTTGCAGAAATTGACTGATAGGTGCGAATAGTGTCACTATTATTACAAGGTAATTTACAATAGAATAAACCAATTGCCGATTCGAACTAAAGTCTCAAAATTACATATTTGTGTTTCCACTTAGGCTCAAGATCAAGAAGTCCTAAAATTACTCTCTTCCGCCTAGATTCTAAAATTGTCTAAATATATGTAATGGATAGTAAAACTATGATTTTTGTTTCCTACAGAAATCGATAAAGTTTTTAAAAAATCATCTGCACAATATTTGTATACAATTTTAGAAAATACTAGCAGATTCCAGTGGCCTCTGTCCTGTCCTATTGACAGGAATTCATACATTCTGAGTTTTAGGAAAATATTACAAAAAAACTTTAAACGAAATAAACCAGGGATATTTTAATTTTTCCTTGCCGTAGTTCACAGCTTTTTTTATTTTTCAAGATCTAAAATGAAAAATATCTAAGATTTCTTAGACTTTTTTGTACGATAATTTTTAATGGCACCTGTTCTGTAATGAATCTCAAACGAGAAACTGAAATTGAATTCTGTAATGAAATTCATTGGTATAAAACCAAAGCAATGATATTTTACCTATTTGAATTACTTTATACATTCTATAAGGAAAATTTGACTAACTGTGAAAAAGTTGAATTAATTTTGTGCAAATGTTTTTTTCCGGTACATATGTTTCGCTTAGCTGCATTACACTTAAGTGCCTTTTGTCCTTAGCGTTTTTTTACATGACTGCATGTAAAAGTTAGACAAAAACACGGCAAAATATTTCATTACGAATTTCATTCGAATGTTTTTTTTTCCTTTTCAAGATCAGAAATGCAAAACATATTGTGATATATGAAAATTTTTAATTCGAGTTCTGAAACTGAATTTTAGTTATTTGAATTACATTTTACTTTCCATAACGAAAATTTAACTAACTGTGTTGAAAGTTGAATTAATTTTGAGTAATTGTTTTTGTCGATACACATGTTTCTTTTAGCTGCAGTGCACTTAAGTGTCTTTTGTCCTTTGTGCTTTTTTTTCATGGCTTCATGCCAAATATTACACAAAAACAAGGCGATACATTTTGTTACGAATTTCATACCAAGGTTTGTTTTTTCCGTTCCAAGATCTAAAATGCAAATCATCTTTTGATATACTATAATTTTTTATGGCTCCTTTTAGGGATAAGTAACATATAGGAGGTTCGAGTTCTGCAATGAAACTCATTTCTTTTATTTAAAGCAACGCATTTTTAACTATTTGAATTAGATTGTAGTTTTCATAAGAAAAGTTGAACTAAATGGGAAAAAGTTGAATTAATTGTGGAAAATTACTCTTTTCCGGTGCATATGTTTCGCTTAGTTACACTAAAACACATTTCATTACGTATTTCATACGAATATTTGTTTTTTTTTTCTTTTCAAGATCAGTAATGCAAAACATCTTTTGATATATAATATTTTTCATGGCGTATTTTAGGCTTAGCGGAAAATATAAGAGGTTCGACTTCAGTAATGAAACTCTTTGCTTTAATTTAAAATAATGACATTTTATTTGTGCTTTTTTTCCAAGGCTGCATGTCAAAGGTTATACAAAAGCAGGACTACACATTTCATTACGTATTTCTTACGAAGGTTTGTTTGTTTACTTTTCAATATTAGAAATTCAAATAATAATAAAATATCAGAAATATATATATGATAATTTTTGATGACGCCATCAAGTTCTGTAATGAAACTCTTGGCTTTCATTTAAAGATGTAAAAGTTTACCTATTCGAATTACATTTTACTTTCCGTAAGGAAAGTTGAATTAACTGTGAAAAAGTTTAATTAATTTTCAGAAAATACATTTTTCCGGTATACATGTTGCATTGCACGTAAGTGCCTTTTATGGTTTGTGTTTTTTTACTTGACTGCTTGCGAAAGGTCATGTTATGATCAAATTGAATACAGAATAAGCATCAGCATTTCGCTTTAGTGCACAGAAGGCAGTTATGTGAATCGGATAAGGCGCAAAATCCCATGCAAAAGTCAACGAGGCGGCTAAGCGAATCAAATTAGTTTTTGCTGTGATTTTGATTAAGTTATGATCAAATTGAGTACAAAATCGGCATCAAAATTTCGCTTAAGTGCATATACTCGTATGTATGTGAAACGGATAAGGGAATTTGGTAATTTGTCTCTTAATTTAACAAAATGCCTTACAAGAGTAAGCGAGGCAACTAAGCAAAAATTGCTGTATATAAATGTTGACTGATTACTTCAATCATATTACTGTTGTGCATATCCATTGCTGGTCAGCGCTATTGAATTGATAGTACTATCAACAACAAAAATGCTGTTGACGATAATTTGCAAACGTTTCTCTACTTCTTCATAGATTCTTCTTTTTTAGATGTAAGCAATCTCCAAAGAGTTTCATTAAATCCAATTATGTATCTTTTCTTCTGAAATTATGAACAAGTTATAATTTTTCTATGATGATAAAATTTTATCCAAAGTGGGAAAAAATTGAGACTGAAGTTATTCCGTTGAAGTATAAATTGTATTAAGTTATTTTTGCCGATACCTCCATTCCAAAGAGGAGAAGAGAGGCGATGAATGTTTCGGTATCTGGACTTAGTTCGGTGAAATACGGATGTGGTTGGTAGTTCTTTTTACGCTGGTTTTAATACTTCCATAAGTATTACAAGCTGATTTCGTTTAAAGCCATACATTATTGCTGTAGAACTCTGAAGATGAAAGAGTGGCGTGCTCTATAGAAATTGCTGTCAGTTCTGCCAAGCAATTGAAATTCGCCACAATATTTTGTATTAGTTTCTATTACATTTTTGCAATAGACAAAATGTAAATAAACATATGGTCTCGATTTTTACTAAATAACAAAATAAGTTCTAACTGAATACATAAGCAAAGACCAACAAAAAATAACAACGTGTTTTATACAATTTTTAAATTTGTACGGAATTCCTTTATAATGCATTCCAATGGAATTTATTATTTTGAGCATAACTTTTAATTGGATTGATGGATAAATACCAAACCAATTATAATTTGGAATATGTCGAAATTAAAAATGCAGTATCTCTAGAAACATACTAGGTCGACATAGCATACTTTAGAATGAATGTATCGATATGCATCAACAGGGACGCTACAAAAGTAGACCGACAGGGACAGCAAACGACGCCATATACTTTTGTAGCGCTCTTATAAAAAAACCCTTTACATGTCTTTCTATAGCCATTGGAAATAATTACACGCAAAGCAGTAACTATCTATGGTTATTATTAAAAACTTGAAGCACATTTTAAAAATATTTAGTATTTAAATATTTAGTTAATAATATATTTTATTTAAAGTCTGGGTAGATGATTTCGAGGTATGTACAGGGTCTCCCATATTCGACGGACCCATCTGGCAACGCCATAACTTTTGACAGAGATGTCAGATCGCTTAATGACATACCGCGTTTGAAGCGTCAGTCCAAGCAGATTTTTACCATGGAACAATACACGCCACGCGAGCGCTCTGAAATAGTTGAAATTTACATTCAACAGAAGAAGTCAAGTCAACGTGCTTTTAAAATATTAAAAAATGTGAGAAGTGCGCCTTCCAAGAACACCATTAAGCGTTTATACGAAAAATTTTCGACTGGTGAGGCTCTTTCTAATCCGAAGAGGCCAAATAAAAGTCGACCAAGGCGATCGGCCGAGAATATCGCTGCCGTACGAGCCAGTGTTGAGAGGTCCCCAAGAACATCCCAAAAACGCCGTTCTCAGCAGTTGGGCATGGCTCGGTCCACTTTACAACGGATTATTCGCGTTGATTTGCATTTGTTCCCGTACAAAATTCAATTGACGCAAAGATTGTTGCCTGCGGACAAGCCTCGTCGATTGGAATGGGCCCAACGAGTCCGTGGGTCCGTCGAATATGGGCAACCCTGTATATATTTGCGCAATAATCACAAGACTCTTAAAAACAAAAAAAATATTTATTAAAAATAAAGAAAGAGTTTCTTAAATATATATTGAAAAAATAAAGAAATAATTCTTTAAATTAAAGGAACGGACATAAAGAAACTTTTATTTGCTTAATGAAATATTTTCTGTGGTGAAAAAAACAATGAAGCAGTTCTTTAAATCAGAGAACTTCTACTTTATTTTAAAGAACAACACTTCTTTTGTGTATATTTAACAAATATTGAAAATTTTTAGGTTTGATATCCATATTAAAGCCCCTCTAAGGGAACAATTTAGCTATAGAACAATAAATACCAATAGAAATATTTTCCTCAGAACATCTAAACCAATTTAGAAACTTTTATTTGCTTAGTAAAATATTTTCTGTGGTGAAAAACAATGAAGCAGTTCATTAAATCAAAGAAATTCTACCATATTTTAAAGAACAACATTTTTTCTGGGTATATTTAACAAACATTAAAAAATTTTAGGTTTGATATCCATATTAAAGCCCTTCTAAGGGAACAATTTTGCTATAGAACAATAAATAATAATAGAAATATTTTCCTCAGAACATCTAAACGATTAGATAAACGATATTTGATAAAACTAATCTCCTTTGTCTAAATTATAGTAAATTCATTGAATGCAGTTTGGGCAATTCTACCAAATATGTATATTATTTATATCCGATATATAATTAATTATTCATTTTGAGTGGATTCAAAATTTCGTTAAAATTGCTGATTTTTTTTTTATAAAAACAAATTTCCAATAACGGAGAAAATATTTTTTGCTTCTAGAGTTTTTGTAAGGATGATGTAAATAATAATAGACTAAGACTTAGACTAATAACTTTTAGTTATAGACTGACTCAAATATAGTAAATGCATTGAATGCAGTTTGGGCAATTCTGCCAAATATATACATTATTTCCGATATATAATTAATTATTAGATTTGAGTGAATTCAAAATTTCGTTACAATTTTTGTTTAAAGAACGAATTGCCAATAACGGAAAATATATGTTTTCTCCAAGAGTTTCTGTAAGGTTAATGTTATTTTTTAATGCATATTCCAACAATAATCAGCTCTATAAATCTAATAATTACTAATCAATTAAATGAAATCACTATAGTGGAAAGGCACGAGTCTGTAGTGTATATCACAGCTGTAATTCTTATAGCAGCTCCGCTTACAATTGAATATTAATTGAGTTCAATATTTTTTGGTTGAACAAATTTACGATTTTTTTTGTATATTTTTGAATATATACCTATTTGCAGTGCCGCACAGGTCTGGGAAGATTTATGAAATAACCCAAATCATCTAAGACCAATTTGAATGAAAACTTAATAAGTATCACAAGCAAATTTCTACGGTTATAGTTCATTGGTCCAGAATTTAATTATTTATATATTAAACGAGTTTATGATATTCAAACATAGTTTAGATTAAATAAAAATGCATTTTTATTTCATTTCTTTCCGACGATTCGTTAATTTTTTGTTAACTTTTACTGGAGATACGTAAAATTTAGGAAAATTATTACATTAAACTTTTTTATAATTTCAAATAGTGAAAACATTAATGACAGACAACTTATATTTAATATCACAGTGTTTTACTCTATGTTTGTGTCTATGTCTATTTCAACGTTGGTTGACAAAAGTTATCAAATAATTCGATAACTTTTCAGTATTTGTTAACGTTCAAATTTATTTCTTTAAATTCAGCAGAAGAATATTTTTGTTTTGTATTGCAGTTCATTATTTTCAAAATTTGTTCATGAAATACCACAGATGTTAGTAGATAATATTTTGTGTATGGGTTTTGAATATCTTTGTTTTTTTTATTATTTTCAAATCTATTAGAATTATTTATTCTTTAAATATCGCTTCGTTCACCATTAATCTTATATTTTCGGAATATTTTTTAAGACTCAACTGTATTTTATTTCAATTATTCAAATGTATGTAATTGTTTGACCAGCATTTAGTTATTCACCTTATTCCAAATTTATTTGCGATTTATTTATATTTAGCAGTATAGTTTTTTCCACAATTTTTCTTTTTGCACAATAAATGAGAATTTGTTGTTTTTTCTTTTTCCAATTATTTTATTTTGTCAAATTCTATTTTCCATTTCTCATTTGAAATAAAACGGAAATGTTGCAATTAAATTTCCCGAACTGATTGATAATCGCACAGAAATATTCACGACGCGCGATGCGTGGATTTTTCAACGACGCGATACGATTGTTGTTGATGCTGACGACGACGATGATGATGATGATGAAGCGCGAAGACCCGTTGCGACAACAGAGAAGAGAAGAAGACCAAACTGGCTTTGTCTTGAACACTCCTCTTCGGTGGCAATT